>CM046876.1:582449318-583829553 GCA_025667525.1 Glebionis coronaria
CTCGTTGCTTCCATTTATGCTGGATAACTGGGCAATCCCACGAGAAAATCAAAGAGAATTTAAGACAAGTAATGCAACTGAGTTCAATTAAAAAGTACATACAACAACAAAAAATTCTTGATTTGATAAGAAAAGCCTATAAGTTATAAGTTGTGTTAAAGGCATCAATCATACTATTCCCAGTCACGTGGCGGTTCCTTCAGCTTCTTAAACATCTTTGCAAAAGACCTAATACGGTCCTCACAGTTTTCCATCTGCATTTGTAGATGTCCGTATTTCTTGTATTCAGAAACTTATTCACCGTCATTCTTGCCTTTCAAAACCTTAATTCTTTACTTCATGCTGAAGTTTCTTCATCATCACAAGCTCCCTTAGTTTAAGTGCATCCTGAATTTCTAGATGTAACTCATATGGAATTATATTAGATGCTGCAGCCCCTGATATCAAAACCAATAACAAGAAACACATCAACTTAATTGAATGCTGACTAGTTAATTAACATCAATAAACATGATTAATGAAGAAAAGAATGCAAATGCATACATATACCATCTCTCTCGTCAGTCCTTTTTCTTTTTCCAAAAACTACAGATGGTGACTCAATAGTGTTGTTGCGTCCTTTTATGCTGTCCGACTTAATCCCACAAGAATATCAGAGAGACTTAATAGACAAGTTATGCAACTGAATTCAAAAATTACATGTAACTAAAAGTTCACATAAAAGACAGCTAACATAATTATTCCAAAGACGCTCTGATTGAGTGTCATTCTTGTATTCCAAATCATTCTTTAGTTCCGTGTCATTGTTTTCTTTCAAAGGTTCTTTACTTCATTCTGTAGGAATATATGCACGTAAATAATATATGTCTGGAAATCCTCCCGAGCCTAAGGAGACGCACACGTTAATACGTAAAACAGTTATACGTTAATATATTAAGCATAATATATTAATTAGTGATAAACTAAAACAAACGTTGATTAATTAGTTAGTTAACGGGATTTTACAAACGATAGTTAAATGTTAACTATAAGGACTTGTATGTAAAATAAATAAAAGACAAAGTTGGAATTAATGCCTTATGTTTTAACATGCGTTTTGGTATTCCTAATTGGTGTAGGATTAACCCACGTGATGGCTATCTAGTCATATACTATATAATGATCCTTGTATCATTAATGTAAGGCTATGATAAAAAAACCATAAGTCGATTCCCTGGTCCTTTATTTAAGGCGATTGTACACTACAATATAAACTAATTAGAAAATTTGCGATTTGCGTTTTATGATTGGTATTTGTGCGATCGATATAAGAACTTGGTTTGTTGGTTTTGTTATTATTTGTTTTGACAAATAATAATTTGCTTCATCACTATTGGTACTAGCATACTTAATTTTTTGCTATAACGTATTGTGTGCGTATTCTTAGAGAGGTCATTGTTTGATCTCTGGGTTTTCGTTTATATTGGTGATTCGATAAAGGTGTTTAATCAATTGCTAAAAGGTACGCAATTCTTTATCGTTTATGTTAATTACTTGTCTATACGTGATCCTATATTCGGCTGCGTACTCGTGTATATTAATATGGATAGAAGTTTTTTATAAGTTCCAACAGTGGCATGACGAGCCGTTCGTATAGCTTTTAATTACTTTAAAAAACGAAAGAGATAAAATTGTGTAAACTTACTATGATGGCGTTTGAATTAATTTATTTGATGATTACGTT
Source organism: Glebionis coronaria (assembly GCA_025667525.1). NCBI lineage: Eukaryota > Viridiplantae > Streptophyta > Magnoliopsida > Asterales > Asteraceae > Glebionis > Glebionis coronaria. The sequence goes on from CM046876.1 coordinate 582,451,042, forward strand.
TTCTTAAACCCTAATTAGGGTTAATAAATTTAATTAGACAAACCCTAAGTTGTATGCAATTTTGTTGATAAATATGGTGTTAATCGTTAATTAGTCGTTATTTATCACGTATGTAATTGTTCAATTATGGTTCGATTTGGAATCATGCAAGTTTCCCATGGATCATGTATTCTTAACTAATTAATTTAACTGAATGTAGGTCTATTACTATCATAACAATTATATAAAACCCTAAATGAGATCAAAGCACATATAGCGGAAGCGATTTAACAAGATCGTAATTAATAACACAATTATAATTAATCGAATTAGGGTTACATACCTTTAGGCTTAAGCAATTCCACAAGACGAAGAACGAATCACCAATACGGGCTAATACCGTATACACCAAGAAATAGTCAAAAGTAAGACTATATTACGTTCTTGTACACACGTAATACAACGAGCTAACCGTGATTCTAGCACGTGAAAAGAGAGCTACAACGCTTGTATTTAATCTACCCAACAACCCTAGAGAGGGCCTAGGACTAGATTACGTACACAATCGATCAACCAAAACCCTTTGTTGATAGGGGGCGGGGATCGACTAAAAGAAAGAGAGGGAGAAGATTTATTTTGATGTGTAAATTATGAGGGATAGGGAGGTGTATTTATAGGCCTCAACCCTTTTAGCCCAAGATAAATAAAAGGCAACTTCCCCCCCCCCCCCCCCCCCCCCTTTGGGCCTTATAACCGACCGACCAAAACACCCTTAGGGGTGTTCTGGAATCTTCCAAACTTCTTTCCTTTTGTTTACACATACTATATATTTATTTAACGCTCATTATAACTTAACTATTAATTATCTAACGACCATTACGGTTATATAGTTACTTGCTCGGTTAAATTAATAAATACATAAATATATTTATTAAATAAATTAATATATACAATATATATATATTTATTAATTAAATTAACTCTTTACGTATTATGTGCAATCCTGTAATCTCGAGTTCGGTCCTATCACACGACTATTAAATATAAGTCCATAAACTTACAGCTCCCACTTGGACATATTTCGAATATCATGATTACATTGACTAGCGTCTAGTTACACTAGCAATGCCTCTAGTACAACTCGAGTAAGGTTTCCTGTACAAAACCTTTTAACGATTTTGCATTGTTATTATTATCCTTTTATTTCTAATACAACGTTAATAAGGATATGGATCTTAGTCATTCCTTTCATTAACCATTCTGTTTCTCGTTCACAAATTTAGCAAGATTACCAAAATAAATTTGGGTGTGGCCAAACAAACATCTTACTAATCCCACGAGGGGCCCAACTGTATTAAACTCCAAAATGAAATTGAAGGAAATAAATTCCATATTGACTACGAGCAAAACTTATGAATTTTGCAACACTTCCGAAAATAATCCTTATAGCTACCAGTTACGTTTAGCGTTAGATTATTCCACAAAGATGCACTAGATTCATAACAGTTTCCTGGTATCTCATGTCTAAGGATTACTATTTATGTTTTACTTAATGACAAAGATCCATAAAGTAAAAACATATAGTTGGGATAAGTCCTATATTCGATTCATCGAATATCATCCAAAATCGATCAATATACTTTCAATTATACTCTATCGCTATTTTGATTTGTCTTAATTTAATATTATTCCCATATTATTAGTCGACCACGGACATTTAGCATAACATTTATTCATGGATTAAAACATGTAAAATAGGATACACTTATTAAATAATAGAAATAAACGAAACCCAATCTTTATTTCATTATATAATAATGTCATAACATCCTTTATCCAAATACTAATCATAGATTTATTGAATGAATTCGCTAGCTAGTTGTAGGCCAATCGCTTTGGCATGCTTAACTACCTTTGGTCTAGGCAATGCCTTAGTCAAAGGATCTGCTACGTTATCATGTGTGTGAACTTTTATCAATTTTATTTCACGAGCTTTAACTTGTTCTCGTACGTAGTGATGTCTACACATAAAGTGTCTGGCGCCTTTCATGACTCCAGGGTCATTGGCAAATATTATTGCGGAAGAATTGTCACAATACATATCAATAGGTTCTTTAATTGAAGGCATCACTCCAAGATCTTCAATAAACTTCCTAATCTAAACAACTTCCATTGCAGCTTTTGAAGCAGCCATGTACTCAGATTGAGTAGCACGCATTGCAATCGTTGTCTGTTTCTTTCTCTTCTAGTCAACTGCTCCTCCATTGATAACAAAAACGTAACCCGTCTGAGACTTCGTATCGTCTTTATCACATTGCCAGGACGCATCACAGAAACCTGTAACATTCAGTTCTGTGTCTGGTTTCCCTCCAAATACCAAAAACATATCTTTCGTACTCCTCAAATACTTTAGAATATGTTTGACAACAGTCCAGTGGAGCTTCCCTGGATTCTGTTGGTATTGACTGACCAAGTTCTGAGCAAACGCCACATCAGGCCTTGTACATCTAACAGCATACATTATAGATCCTACAGCCGAAGCATAAGGCACCTTCTTCATGTATGCCTCCTCTTCAGGAGTTGATGCATCCATTTCATGACTCAGATTATGTTTAACTTCCATAGGTTGAAAACCTTTCTTGGAATTATGCATATTATACTTCTTCAAAATCTTATCTATATAAGCATATTAACTTAGACCAGTTAACTGTCTTTTCCTATATCGATAGATCTTAATTCCCAGAATGTATGCAGCTTCTCCTAAATCTTTCATAGAAAAACATTTACCAAGATAATCCTTAACAGCTTTAAGTCTTGGAATGTTACTTCCCATGATTAATATGTCATCAACATATAGGACTAGGAATACTACATCACTCCCACTAGCTTTGTGATATACACATGGCTCATCACAATTTTGAATAAATCCAAACTTTTTGATTTCTTCGTCAAATCGTTGATGCTTGCTTCAAACCATAAATGGACCTTTGAAGTTTTCACACATGTCATGGATTCTCAGGATCAACATACCCTTCTGGTTGCAGCATATAGATGTCTTCATCTAAGCGACCGTTCAAGAATGTTGTTTTAACATCCATTTGCCATATCTCATAATCATAGTATGCTGCTATAGCTATGAGAATACGAATAGCTCTTAAGTCTGCTACAGGAGAAAATGTATCCTCGTAGTCTACGCCAAAAGTTTGAGTAAAACCTTTAGCTACTAAACGAGTTTTATAGGATTGTACTTTTCCATCCATGTTGGTTGTATATCCACTTATGTCTCACTACTTTAGCATTCGGTGGTGGTTCTACAAGAATCCAAACATCATTCACTTTCATGCATTTCATTTCCTCATCCATAACAACCATCCACTTATCCTTTTCAGGATCAAGTATGGCGGATTTATAGTTAACGGGTTCACAAAGATCCCATAACTCATCATCATCCTCTATGTTAAGACATATATTGCTATTTGCGTTTTTAATCCTTTTGGATCTACGCTGAGGAACTAATTCTGGTGGAACCGCCAGACTTTCTGGTTCAACAGGAATTACATCACTAGTATTTTCAGAAGGTGATGTATCTATATGACTCTCCTCAAGATCATAATTTCTCCCACTGAATTCTTGGTTTACAAGATCAGATTCAAGGAATTCTCCATACCTAGCAACAATCACTTTATTCTCAGGTAGATAATAAAAGTAGTAACCCATTTGTAGAAACTAGAAGGGGGGGGGTTGAATAGTTTCTCTTCGATTAGTCACCTAATTAGAATTACTTTCAATTAGGTTTGTATCAAAACTATCTTTTACTTGAAGCTAAGTTGCATAATGATTAGATTCAATTCAAATGCATTAGCAATGGTAATAGGTAAGTATAATGATAATGAAATAAGTAAAGAGTAAGGAAAGAGACAACTTAATGACAAGACACCAAGATTTATAGTGGTTCGACAACGAGGCTCTATCCTCGTTTCTACTCTACTCCTCGAGTACACCTACTCGAGATTTCCACTATATCCACAAGCTCCCTTCTTGGCGGAGAAAGCCTTACTTCACAATTTAACGACACAAGGCTAGATGTCGAGTTCTAATCTCAAGGTAGAACCAATCTTCACGACTCTTCACTTTGAAGCTAAGTGAGAACTTCACTTAACACACCTACTAATCACTTTCAAGTTTAGTGAGAACTCACAAGACACAACCACATCACTTTATAGTTTAGTGAGAACTACTACACAATCTATTACAACTCAACTAGACATATCCAAGTACACACATGTAGCTTGGATCTACACAACACAAATCCAAGCAAACACATATGCAATGGATGTACACAACAAATCCAAGTATTCACAAATAGCTTGGATGAACACAACTAGTCCACGTATTCATAAATACAAATGGATCAACAAAAACAAAAAGGCTAACATGATGAACATGACTAATTCATGGATTCATCTTTATCACAACACTAGTGAGTGAGTGTCTTCTCACTGGACAAGGTAAAGGAGGGGATCAAGAGGATAATCATATGTAAACATACTTAACACATTAAGTGATCATTTACTAATGATTATTCTATAGAAAAGAGAAAGGGGGCTGAGAAAAACGTCCAAGAGGGTTATTGGAAAACGAGATTTGATCCACTATTTATAGAAGACAAGGAGCAACGGCTAGCTAGGCGCGGTTCTTTAACTAGCCCGGCGGTTCCATATCGCTAGAGAACCGCCTAGCTATTTAAGGTGCCGCCCAGTAGAGTCCGCTCCTTTTTTTTGTCTTTTAGTGGGATAGGAATATCTGAGGTTTTTTAAACCTTCAAAGGATATTCTTATGGCATATGGAATATGCCATTTTTAAATTTACATTTTCCATTTTAATAAAACATTTTCTTAAAAAGAAAGTTTATTAAAAAATCTTTTGTCATATTAACAAAAGTGAGTTTTAAGGATAATCACTTTGATGATCACTAAGTATGATTAAGAAAAGTTAGTGATATGATTATTACCTTGATGATAGTGTTAGTTAAATAGTTCGTTTTTTGTTTTACACTAAATGTGTTGTATAGTTTGTTGTGATCAAAACTAATAATGTTTTTAGGCATCACTTGCATTAAAAATCTCCCCCTTTTTGATTACGACGAACTATAAACTCATTTACGTAGAAACACAAAATATCGATTTATTAACGAGTTTATCACTATCATTTCTCCCTCTTTGTCGTAGCAAAAAGGTAAGCACAAGTCTTTGAAGAGAACCGGACTTTGCTAGTAGCTCCCCCTTGGTGGTTGCTTCCTCTTGCTTGGGGCACCAAGTGTATGAGCTATGGTGACATGCTACACAAAGGTTAGTAGAAAGAAAAGAAACACCAATGTATATATGATCACTACCTACTAAGTAACTTGAGAGGGAGAAGGAGAAGAAATCTCAAATTGGAAGCAAGTATTTGCTAAGTATGTCCAAAGAGGTAAATGACAAAATCAAAGTTCAATTGGTGGAATGGAGGTAGAAAAGAAACATCCAACCAATGAAGATGATAAATTGTCAAGGGGTTAAAATTTAGAATTGATGGAATCACCCATAATCAATTGTAAAGATTAACCACGATCAACTCAAAAGAAAGAGAGAATGATCAAATAAAGAAAACAAACACAACACAAAGGTGTCATATTACATAAATATGAAAGAAACAAACAAAGTAGATAGTCATACATACAATATGAGTATCTGAAGCAAAAGATATGGAAAATAAACCACAAAGCATAAGCTATTCTAATAGTGATAATTTTCCAAGATTGCTTAAAATATTGTTGACTCTAAAACAACTAAAGTTTTATTGACTCCAAGAGTGCTTAGCCCTTTAGTTTGAAAAAAAGACGACGAGGCATCATTCGAAGTTTTGTCCACGGGAACGAAAACTTTGAGAGGAGGTCGAGTGAGGAGGAATTCAAGAAAATTTAACTTCTCATACATATGAGCAAGTTCAATTTGTTGAAATTGAAAACAAGCATACGAGGATCCATGATGTAACACAAATTCGGTTGATGGGTGAAGGCCATCACACCTAGGGTAATGTTTTCACAATGCCTTGTGAGGTTTGGGAAGGTTGAAAGGTCATTGAGTTGAGGGGTGTCAAAAGGTTTTGGTGGTGGAGGAAGATTTTCCTTTTCTCCGGTGATGGGGTTAATGGAGTAGGTCATTGATGTAATGTTTTTACCACTCTTTAGGAAAAGAGAGCAAAATAGGGAAAGTATTAAGTGTCGGTTTAGGAAAACCAAGCACTAATGACCAATGAAGTTCAAGTTCGTTTCCAAAGGAGGCAAGTGTGTTGTGTAGAGAGATGATTAACTTTGTGATTATAATTTATGAGAAATGAAAAGAAGAAGAGAGATTAGAAGAGAATGACGGTTACGATTATGAATTACACTAAGACGAAAAGTCGTACACGTAAAACCGTAAAAAGTGATAAAATTAAAAATTTACCCTAAAAATTCCTAGAAAATTGCAATAAATCCTAAATAATGTAATTAGAGTTTACATAAAATCAAAAATCACTCAAAACTTTTATTTAATTAAATAATAATTTTTTAATGCTAATTAAAGCCCAAAAAATCAATTTAATTAAACAAAAGCCCAAAATGAGATTTTTTCAATTGTAAACCTCTAAAATGACTTAACTAAATTTATAACTATTTTTGAAAATTTTAAATTTAATTAAAACTCTTTAAAAATAATTAAAAACTATTTAAACTTAAAATAATTCTAAAAATTAATCTAATGACAATAAAAATATTCTAAAAATTGTAAAATTCCTAACTTAATGTATTTAATCTAAGAAAAATGAAAAACCTTGAAAAATCTAAATTTTAATTTTTAATAATAAATTAATAATAAAATATTAATAAAAATCCAAAATTTATAAAAATTTCTAAAAAGTTGTAAACTAGCTTATTTTAACCTAATAAACACAGAAATGAAGTTGAAATTACAAAATACCCCTATTGGGCCTAGAATGGGTAAAAGTCCAAACAGACCCCTTAATGGGCTAAAATAGGCCCAATAAGAAAAATGTTGTCCAAATAAGCCCAAAAGATCCTATCTGACTTAAAATTTGATTTTAAGAACAAAACTCTGAAGACCCAAAAGCTGAAAATGTGTTTAAGCTAGCTTATTTCAAAGCAGCTTATTCTTAATGGGCTTTTTGGCCCATTAAGCTATAAGCTGATGCCATAAGCTCAAATTAGACACACAAGCTTCTTTTGAGTTACTTAAGAGATCTGTAAAAAGAAAATTGGAAAAAGCACAAGGAATAAGCCTAAATAAGCTAAAAGCTATCTTCACAAAACGACAAAATAGTCGTTTTTGAGTTCTAGGCCACCCCAAGAGTTGATTCAACTTTCAAAAGCTTTTAAATGACTTAACTAAGCTTAATCAACTAAAAGTTTTTCAATAAGCACACTCAATAAGCTGGAATAAGCAGATAAGCACTTAATTAAAAGTCAACCTTATGAGTTTTCTAGTAAAAAGTCAAAGCCAAGGTCTGATAAGCTCCAGATCAAATAAATGGGTCAAATGAGGAAGATCTATCACAAAAAATAAGTTGTTACAAGTCTGGATAAGCCAATATGGCTTATGAATAAGCTGAATGATAATTAACACAACCAGGGGCTAGTTTTGGGTGTTGAGCAGTGGGAAATTTTCCCATTGCTTGACTTTCTTGACTTTTTGTCTTTAGTGACTTTTGTTGGATTCAAGTTACAAACAAGGCACCCTTGTGATCAGTGAATCACAAGGAGTCAGAAACAACAAAGAAATCACACTTGCAATCAGCCAGTTAGTGCAGTTAAGTCAATTAATCACCAGACATCTCACAGACATGAACAATAAGCAGTTATGAACTTAATAAGATGTTTTAGCAAAATTCAGCCAACCAAATTGTACCAAAAGCATACACAAGCTATATTTAATTCAAATGAACATAAATTCACAAGTTTCATGCATTGGTTCAAGGCCTAAATCAAGATTCAAGCACAAAATAGTTACTGATGAACACTAAACAAGCAGATTTTTCACTTTGCTGATATACTTGACCAACAAGCCAATTTTAAACACTCAAATCTTCAAATCAGGTTACACAAACTTTGATTTAACACCTTTTAGCCCTAAACATGCATATACTCTAGGTATTTCCAAAATCTTAGGTCAAAATCAGTTAAAACAAGTGAGTTATGGCACAATCTTTAATTTGAGGTTATAAGACTGAAAACTTGCAGGTTTTAGCATACAACCAAGTATATTGCAGATACAAACCATAAACAACAACTTCCAACAACAAAATAACCAGCTATGATCTTAAACAGATAATTCCAAATACCCTTATCTTTTTTCAACTCAAATTTAAACAAGTATAAGTGTATTCCAAGGTTACCCAAGCCCAATCAAACACAATAACAGTTATATTATGTAGTATCAAGCAAGATTAAGCCACAAATTTCACAAGAACACAAGCAGAACACAAAATCACCAAAAATCAAGTATTTAAGCAGATTTTGGGTAGAAAGGTTCAAACCTCATGGATGTACATCCACACCCACGAATTTTGAGCTTATGTGCTAGCAAGAACAAGCACAAGCTTCCACAAACAACCCTGCTAAGATTCAACAAAGTTAGAAGCAAAAATATCAAAATCAAAAAGTGACAAATCCTTAATTAATGCAACTCTTGTACCCCACACTTGATTATCCCCAAGTTATAAGCCTCACAACACCTTGATATCACAATATCAGGGTGCTATGATCCACTTATAGCCTAAAAATTACAAGGTGTACCAAGAACTTAGCAAAATATCAAGATTTAAGAACTTTGAGCAATTTCTTGCACAACGCCTAAGAAAACGTTTTGAGATTCAGGTTTTTTAACATGTAACATTAACAAACAGATAATAAGATTGGCACTTGGTTTCTCTTCAAAGATTCAAACACTTTTCATTCAATAATGACAAAGGATTTACAGAACTTGAACAAAGAAAAAATCAAGAGCAGGGCTCAAAGCGAAACCCTAATGCCTTTATATAGGCTACAAATTAATGCTAAGAAGCTAAAAAACGTAAACCCTAAAGCTGTGAAGTCCCCAATTTGCCCTTTGCAGATTTGAATTTCTTGAAGATCATGTGACTTGTTTTGGCAGGTTGTGTGAGTTGGCAAGGGTGAATTGCATCCAAAGGCTCACAATGAGCTTAGAAAGTAAGCAGAAACAAGGATGGTTGGATGGCTGTCAAGGTTTTGGTAGTATGCTCCAAAGTGTAGCAGGGGAATCTCTTGTGGGGTTCATGGTTGATGTGGCATGTGTTTTTAAGGTTGGGATGTGATTAAAGATACCTTAATCACTAATCTGGATAATTTGGTGGCCTAATTACAACACAATTAAGAAAACCCAAATGTCTTCATAATGTGAATAGTGGGTGTTTGATCCGGTTTAGGATTTAAAAACATGTTAGGCGCCCTTTTAATAAACTAATCACAGATTAGTTTAAGTTAGTTGTGAGTGGGAAGTGAGGTGGCCAAAAGGTGGATTCTGATTGGTTGTTTTGGTGAGTGGGACACGTGTAGACGACTGGTTGGTTAAGGTATCTATTGTGACTGCCATGTTTAGCCCCTTATCTTCCTTTCTCTTTTCACTTGTAAATAAAACAGCCCAAATTCGATTTCCTTTGTTAATAAAGTTTCCAACTTCACACTTTTGCCCCAAATACTTTTCCAAAGTATTTTCAGGGGTATTTCTTGCCATTTGTTGATTCTTGAAGGACTGATTTGGCATTTTCTTCATAGTTAATGGTATTGACTTGTATGGTTGACTTTATTGGAGGACTGTAATTGACAAGTCATAATTATTGAGGGACCATTTTTGCCATTTCTTCAAAGTTAAGGGTTCTTTTTGTAATTTGACATATTTTGAGGACCAAACTTGTAATTTCTTGTAAATTGAAGGTCTTCATGGCATGTTTAACCATATTGGAGGACTAATATTGACTTTTTAGCTTTATTAAGGGATTAAATTTACCAATTCTTCAAAGTGGAGGGCCCTTTTTGCATAATCTTGAAATCTGTTAGTGCAAACATTACGATGCTTTGTCGATATAATCTCTTTGTGTTTTGTTGATGACAAACGTATAATTCACAACACATTATGTAAAATGTTAAGGTACTCGTAATCACTCAAGAATACATTTGTATACTTCTCTCGACACCTCCAAGATCGCATTCGGCATGAATCACTCAAGGTATGTACAAACATGTCATTAACCTAACTAAGTGATCAAGAATTAATATTTTCTTAAAACTCACATTTAATCAAATGTGACAAAAGATTTTAGTTAACTTTATTTTAAGAAAATGTTTTATTAAAAAGAAAATGGAAATTTGAATTTGGCATATTTCATATGCCAAAGGAATATCCTTTGAGGGTATAAACTATCCCAGATGGCATATCCCCACTAAAGGACAAATTTGCATAGACTCCGGCGCGGAGGTTCCTTAAAGGAACCCGCGGTTCGTTATTGATAAGGTACCGCGGGTAGAGATAAGGAACCGCGGGTGTTTTTGACCGTTGCAATGTTGTCCTATAAATAGTGGATCATTTCCAGGTTTTCTTTCAACCCTTTTTGCACAGTTTCTTTCAAAAACCATCTTAGATCCTTGATTAGTTAGTTTTGATTAATCTTGTTTAAGATGTGATTCAATCTTCAATCTTCTCATCCTCCCAAGTGCAAAGAGAAGAACACTATCATTACCATGATGTGTTGGGTTCACTACATGATGAAGATCTTTCCTTCTATAGATCTAAGTTATGTTTTTAGTCTTCCTACTATGTATATGTAGAAGATCCAAGTGTTGGGTACACTTGGATGTGTTTGTAAGGGTAGATTATCCAAGTGATGGTTATCCTTAGATTAGGTGTTAGTTGTGTAGATCCAAGACTTGTTAGTACTTGGATATATTGTTAGAGTTATAGATCTAAGTGATGTGTGCTTAGATCTATATGGTTTATGTGTTTAGGCCATAAAACACAAGGTTTGTTATGTTGGGCCATAAAACATAACTAGTGGGTAGATTAGGTTGTGTCTTGGTAGTTCTCACTAAACTCTAAAGTGATGTGGTTGTGTCTAGGTAGTTCTCACTAAACTATAAAGTGATATGGTTGTGTCTTATGAGTTCTCACTAAACTTGAAAGTGATTAGTAGTTGTGTTGTGTGAAGTTCTCACCTAGCTTCAAAGTGAAGAGTCGTGAAGATTAGTTCTAGCTTTCGATTAGAACTCGACATCTAGCCTTGTGTCGTTAAATGGTGAAGTGGGCGACACTGTGTAGATTGGTCCTACCTAAGATTAGGACTTGACTTTTAGCTTAGAGTCAAAAATTGGATAAGCGACGTTGTGTATGGTTTCTCCACCTTAAGGAGTTTGTTGACTAGTGAAGTAACTCTCGAGTAAGGTGTACTCGAGGAGTGGAGTAGGGCGAAGAGGAGCTTCGTGACCGAACCACTATAAATCATCGTGTTGGTACTTTCCTTTACATTTATGTCTTTACTATTATAGATGTATTTATATGTTGTGTGTTGTGTGCATCTCATAATCTAAACATCTAAGTTGCGGAAAAGCTAAGGCTTAGTACATGTGTGCTTCGTGTTTAGATTATGGTCAAGTGTACATCACTTAGTCTAAACATCCATGTTGCGGAAAAGCTTATGCTTAGTACGTGTGTGCTTAGTGTTTAGACTATTGCTTGATGTACTCTTGATTTGATGTGTTTGTGTGTTTACTTGCTTGTAGTATTTATCTTTCAATCAAACACATCTCATATCTAGTCAAGCTTGATCAAGAATTTGATACAAAGGATTGTCAAAGTTTAACATGTAACAAAAGGTTAAGTTCACTGTCGGCGGTTCCCTAAATGGACCAGCGGTTCTTTATTGATAAAGAACCGCGGGTACACATAAGGAACCGCGCACAGTGGATTAAGCCGAAATGTTTAGAAAACTAACTAGAAACTATTCAACCCCCCATCTAGTTTCTACAATTGGTATCAGAGCGAGGTTATTCAAGATCTTTGAAGTATATTGTACTTTAAAGCTTGGATCGATCTTTGCTCTCTTTTTTAAAACAAATGGTTTTTAAAAATGAAAACGATTTTTAAAAATAGAGATGATCTTTGTATCAAATTGTTCATGAAGAGTGATTACTTATGAAATGTGTTTTGTTGTTTCATTCGTACAAGTTTTGGTGTTAAATAAACTTTGTATAATAGCCTGAATTGAATCTTTTCATGTTTGGAAGTATAAAAATCTTTTGTGTCATAATTAACTCTAAAATACGAGTTCTATGTGTCTAAAATGATTTTTTTAGTCCTAAGTCCTTCCAAAAAGTTACCAAATGATTTTGGCCAAAAACTCATTTTTTGTCCTCTGACCGCGGTTCTTTATTGTTCCCCGCGGATCCTTATCAATAAGGAACCGCAGTCAGTCTGACTCAGATGTTTGCAAACTTTGAAAAATCATATAAAATCAACCGTAAGTCCGTAGAAGTCGTGCCACCCGTCATTTCGAACGTAATTGATTTCTCTCAATTAAAAATGCTTCCAAACCGTTATTCAAACTTTAAAATTCAAATGTTCTATAAGTTATATACTTTGTCCAAAGTATTGAGTCTCGGTTTGTCGTAAAACTTGTGTTTTACTCTTTTCTATTAAGTTGGATATTTCTTTGTGATATATCTTTGTAAATTGATATATTTATAAAGTGTTGAACTTAATTAAATTTTTAAATGTGTCAAAAACTATTTTCAAATAAGATCAAGCTATGTATACGTTGGTATATCTAACACTCAAGACATGGACGAATGCTTTTATGTGTTAAGGTAATTGTTTGTGTGTGTTTCTTTGTGTGTTATTATTATATGTAGACATTATTAAGTGTTCCACGCTATTTGTAGTGGTATTGCTTATATGTCTAGTCTCTTGTGCCTTGCTTGGTATTTGTTAGTATCTAGTTTTTCCTAATTAGGATGTATGCTAGATTTCTTGCATTTTGGTTGCAACATTATTTGTGCATTGCATATAGAATCAACATCTCTAGGTTTATATATGTTATATGTACACCTCGTCATGTTTATTAACACTCTTAGGTTTGAAAACTTTGGGAGCTTATCAAATCTATTGATTTGGGTCGTCTTACTCGATCATTGTGTTATTAGTTCAAGTAGATAAATGTCTCACTATAAAACATGAAACACCATTTGAAAATCTTAGCTATTTTCTCTTAAAAGAGTGTTTGTAGGAATCAAGAAAGATTTCGATTAAATATCAATGCATTATTCAAACTATGATTGGTATCATTGTCGAATCTAATTGACATGTTTTTTTAGTGTAGACATGAATGTGGTTTATTAATAATATACATCGGATCATAACTCACACTTGTGTTGATGGTGTTATATTGAATCTACTTGTTCAAATAGTTAGACATATTTTGTTTAATAGTTACTTATAATGCACAATAGAGTCGGTTTGATAACTTGGATGTTTCATCCGAAATACTCAAGTAATTTACAATGCTATGCAATTTATAAATGTGTCATTTCCGAAATACCAATCAAGAGTGTTCCTTTGGTTTGTGTAAACTTTGTTTATACACTTCAAAGTTATTGGCTCAAGTTCTATTAAGGTAAATAACCTTAACTAGACTTGTTTGACAAGATATGCAATGGTGTATTCTTAACCCTCATTAGGTCATGCATTGTGTCGCCATGCAAGTTTCATCCTTGCTAAACTTTATTAGGCAAATTTTGGAATTTCATTTTGTCTAACTTGAGAATGACTACTAGAGAATTTATGCACTAGGATCTTAATTTGACCTAACGGTTGAATTACTTCCATGTGGGAAGTTGAGGTGGTGTATAACTCGTAAAAATGGTCATGTTTAGCCTTAATTGATCACCTCTAGTGATAGTCTCATACTCATTCTCTAAAATGATTAAATGGCTCTTCCTATATATGACTAATGATATTTTACTTTGATGAACTTTGTATGTCATTAGGAGTCTTTTTCTTTTGTAGCCATTATGTTTTTCTTAGCTTTCTTCTTACGTGCTAATTGAACCTATGTGTCTTTCCTTTGTGTGTGTTCTAGTTTTTATTGCTCTTAAGCATGACTTTATGATAAGTTAGACTAGAACATTAGGATTTGCTGAATTGGAAAATCTTCCCTTACCACCAAAACACTGCCTCTGTAGGCGGTTCCATATATAGGCCGCGGATCCTTATTGATAAGGAACCGCCGGTATAGATAAGGAACCGCGTACAGTGCTTCCTTATTCGGGTTTTCTGAAACTTCCCAATTGTTCCAACACCCTTTGGAATCTTTGTTTCAAACCTTTGAACACTCCCAAAATATCTTGGGCTTTCTCCTTTTAAACCCTCCTTGTTAGCCATGTTCTTCACACCTCAAACCATTCATCGTTACCCCTTAAACCACCCATTACTACCATGGTTTATACAAGAACCTCCAATTCACCCAAAACCTCCTCTTCAAAGAGGTACCTCAAATTTAAGATTAAGTTACCCAAACTTAACTCTTTACCCTTTCACACACCCAAGAATGAGATGGTTCCAATTCTCATCTCTTCATCACCCTCACCACCTCTTGCACCATGCAAGACTACCTCAACCCATGGTACCAACCATTCTCATGGTTCTACCTCCTCTTCATTCCAATCTAGTATGAATGAGCTAACCTTACCATTCACTCCAAGTACTCTCTTGGATGTGACTACCCAACCTCAACCCATCCAAAGCATTCCTATTGTGAATGACTTTGTTGAACCCTTGGTGACTTCACCTTTCACCCCACCAAATTCCGCCACCACCCTTGTCTTTCATTTAAGCATGTGGATTGCTTATTTCTAAGACATCTAATTTAAGCAAATCTTAGGACTCTAGTGTAACTAAGATTAAAATTATGCTTAAGTTTTAGGTTTTTTTATACATCTTTGTATGATCTTTATTCTCTTGTATTTCCTTTTATGTTTTTCAACATGATTTTTCTTTGAGTCTTGGATCTTGTTGTTATTATGTTTTTTTCTTTTCTCTTATTTTGAGTCCTTTTCTTAAACTAATAAGAATTAGGAATCTTTTTGGAGATTTACATTACATGTAGCTTGATTTGTGATATCTAGATAGATGACTTGCTTGTATGCTACTTGCTTATATATCTTCTTGCTTATCCGTATGTTATATGCTTAATTGATTAGTTAATGAATGCATGCTTATTATAAAGGTTTTGTCTTTGTCAAGCAATTCTGATATAATATCTGTTAGATGTGTCTAACTCATGCATTTCCTTAAATTCTACGTGCTAACATGTTTTACTTAGTCTTCTCTTTTTAAGTAATCTTGTTTCTTGCATGCCATATGTGTTAATTGCGCACCTTCTCTACATTGGTTTATTGTAGACTTCATAAGGCATTGCATGAATTATCCTATGTGCTTACTTGATTATGTGTTAGATTTTGTACTAACTCTTCATGTCTTCTTGAGATTCTTTTGAGTTTCTTCTCTCATTTTCTTTCGAGATTTCACTATCACCTTCTAAGGTATAGTATTCATGAATCAATTTGTGAAGTTATCCTTAACTTCTTTGTTGAGTCTCTCTCAATTCATTTTAATCATGCTCTTCTAAGTCGAGTCTCTTTCTTCTAGTCTTTCTAAACTAAGTTGAGTCGAGCCTTACCCTTTCCTCATCATGTAATTGTTCTTTGAACATCCATAATGATTGAGAAGAGCTACGAAACTTTGAGCATGTAGTTTATCGTATGCTAAACACCATTTGGTGTCGATATTCACACGCATTTTTGCCTATAATGTTCAATATCCCGATTTTTCTTAAAGCGTCGATTTATCCGCTTTTGGTTTTCCTTTATTTTTTTTTGGTAAAAAATGTCTCTAGGTTGAGATATTTTTGTTCCTCTTTTTGAGAGTTGACTGCGGCTAAAATTTACAATTTGTATGGGTGATTCCATCGATTGTAAGTTTTTTTAACCCCTTGAGATGATATCTTCAAATTCTTGGATGTTCTTTTCTACGTCTATTCCAACAATTTTGAATTGATTTCCTCAAAATCCTCTCCTTGTTTTTTTTGAGTTGATGGTTAAATCTTGAATTTTCTTGGGTGATTCCAAAAATTCTAAGCTTTTTACCCTTTGACATATTATCATTACAGTTGGTATGGATGTTTCTTTTCTATCTCTATTCCAACAATTGTGAATTGATCTTGTCACGATCCTCTCCTTTATTTTTTTTGGATTGATAGCATCGCGTGCACACTTCTTTTCTTGTCATTGTTTGTGCAAACGACTTGTTTATCATCCTCTTTTTCCCTTTCATCATAGTCATTCTTCCTCTCTTTTCGACAATGTGAATTTTTTTGGTCCATGTCATACTCTCTTTAGTTTGGTATTTTTGCCAAGATATTAAAGCGGAGTATGTCCTCTCAACAATATATGCTCTTTTTATATATGCTCTTGTCTACTAACCTTGTTTTGTAGGACACTTCTAACCCATTTTTGTAGCTCGTCACTTTTCTTGCTTTGTTGGTGCCTCAAGCAAGGGGGGGCTCATATCAAGGGGGAGCATTTGAAAGAGTTCAAGTCATTACATTTGCGATCATTCATCGAATATCTTGCTAGTAATGAATTTTGGAATCTTGAAGATAAGCATTTTATTATGCATGGAGTTGGTTAACCTATGGTGATTGAAGACTTCACTAGGATGACGCAAGCTCAATATCTTTGGATGATGGGATTACGGTTCGGATTCTCGCCTCTCAACCAAATATCTTTTGGATTCAAGCTATCTCAAAGTTGATTCCTCTCCTCTACAAACGACGACTACCTTTGGATGCGTGATCTACCTCAAATGATATGGATTCTACTCTTCCTCAAATGACGACTACCTTTTTGATTCGACAAAAGGGGGAAAAGTAAGTGTAAACTAGTAACTTGTGCATTTTAATATGTGTTGCGGTTTACTTGTTTGTCATCATCAAAAAGGGGGAGATTGTTAGTGCAAACATTGCGATGCTTTGTCGATATAATCTATTTGTGTTTTGTTGATGACAAACGTATAATTCGCAACACATTATGTAAAATGTTAAGGTACTCGTAATCACTCAAGAATACATTTGTATACTTCTCTCGACACCTCCAAGATCGCATTCGGCATGAATCACTCAAGGTATGTACAAACATGTCATTAACCTAACTAAGTGATCAAGGATTAATATTTTCTTAAAACTCACATTTAATCAAATGTGACAAAAGATTTTAATTAACTTTATTTTTAAGAAAATGTTTTATTAAAAAGAAAATGGAAATTTGAATTTGGCATATTCCATATGCCAAAGGAATATCCTTTGAGGGTATAAACTACCCCAGATGGCATATCCTCACTAAAGGACAAATTTGCACGGACTCCAACGCGGAGGTTCCTTAAAGGAACCCGCGGTTCCTTATTGATAAGGTACCGCGGGTAGAGATAAGGAACCGCGGGTGTTTTTGACCGTTGCAATGTTGCCCTATAAATAGTGGATCATTTCCAGGTTTTCTTTCAACCCTTTTTGCACAGTTTCTTTCAAAAACCATCTTAGATCCTTGATTAGTTAGTTTTGATTAATCTTGTGTAAGATGTGATTCAATCTTCAATCTCCTCATCCTCCCAAGTGCAAAGAGAAGAACACTATCATTACCATGATGTTTTGGATTCACTACATGATGAAGATCTTTCCTTCTATAGATCTAAGTTATGTTTTTAGTCTTCCTACTATGTATATGTAGAAGATCCAAGTGTTGGGTACACTTGGATGTGTTTGTAAGGGTAGATTATCCAAGTGATGGTTATCCTTGGACTAGGTGTTAGTTGTGTAGATCCAAGTCTTGTTAGTACTTGGATATAGTGTTAGAGTTATAGATCTAAGTGATGTGTGCTTAGATCTATATGGTTTATGTGTTTAGGCCATAAAACACAAGGTTTGTTATGTTGGGCCATAAAACATAACTAGTGGGTAGATTAGGTTGTGTCTTGGTAGTTCTCACTAAACTCTAAAGTGATGTGGTTGTGTATAGGTAGTTCTCACTAAATTATAAAGTGATGTGGTTGTGTCTTGTGAGTTCTCACTAAACTTGAAAGTGATTAGTAGTTGTGTTGTGTGAAGTTCTCACTTAGCTTCAAAGTGAAGAGTCGTGAAGATTGGTTCTAGCTTTCGATTAGAACTCGACATCTAGCCTTGTGTCGTTAAATGGTGAAGTGGGCGACGTTGTGTAGATTGGTCCTACCTAAGATTAGGACTCGACTTTTAGCTTAGAGTCGGAAATTGGATAAGCGACGTTGTGTATGGTTTCTCCACCTTAAGGAGTTTGTTGACTAGTGAAGTAACTCTCGAGAAAGGTGTACTTGAGGAGTGGAGTAGGGCGAAGAGGAGCTTCGTGACCGAACCACTATAAATCATCGTGTTGGTACTTTCCTTTACATTTATGTCTTTACTATTATAGATGTATTTATATGTTGTGTGTTGTGTGCATCATAATCTAAACATCCAAGTTGCGGAAAAGCTAAGGCTTAGTACGTGTGCTTCGTGTTTAGATTATGGTCAAGTGTACATCACTTCGTCTAAACATCCTAGTTGCGGAAAAGCTTATGCTTAGTATGTGTGTACTTAGTGTTTAGACTATTGCTTGATGTACTCTTGATTTGATGTGTTTGTGTGTTTACTTGCTTGTAGTATTTATCTTTCAATCAAACACATCTCATATCTAGTCAAGCTTGATCGAGAATTTGATACAAAGGATTGTCAAAGTTTAACATGCAACAAAAGGTTAAGTTCACTGTCGGCGGTTCCCTAAATGGACCGGCGGTTCTTTATTGATAAAGAACCGCGGGTACACATAAGGAACCGCGCACAGTGGATTAAGCCAAAATGTTTAGAAAACTAACTAGAAACTATTCGACCCCCCATTCTAGTTTCTACAAAATCTTCAAGGGTATTTCTTGGAAAATATTCATTAGGGCTTGGTTCATTGTGCGGCTTCGTTTCCCGTGTTTGTTTTTGCGTGATTCTGGTGATCTTTTGTCATTTTCTCAATATCCGTACCTAAAATACACAAGTAACAAACACAAGCATATATTTGGCCATTTTCATGATATTTAATACATTTAAAGCCCTTTTTGGACGATGAGACAATGTATAAAAGCAGTCTCATTAGTGGGGTTTTTGGGTGGTTTGGATGAAGAGGGTTCATTTTTCTTGATCCAAATAGGTCGAACCGAGATCTTCGATTTCTAGGAAAGCTTGGATGAGGAAGCTTTGGGTGAGGAGGTTTGTGACATTGAAATGTCAAGGTTATGAAAGGAAGAGTTAGGCATTGTTGAGGCGTGAGAATGAAATCTCAAGGTGGGGGTATAAGAAGAAAGTAGACAAGGCAAAGGTTTGAAAAACAAATGTAAAGTGTCAAGGAATGTTTAGCCAAACTGAGTAAACATGGAATCTTGACAGGGGATAGGGTGATGAAGAAAGACCAAAAACGAGCCAAAACTAGGCTTTCTATCCGCAGTTCCTTATAGGGACCGGCGGTTCCTTATAACTTAAGGAACCGCGCGACTTTAATGAGCCGCGTGCAGTGGACTTGAAACCATGATTTTCCAGGGTTTTGAGAAAAACTAAGACTTTTTCAAAAAATTGCAAATCTTGGAATTTTACCTCTATTAGCACTAAATTATGCTAGGGTTGCATAAAAGCAACACATTCACAAAGAATGTCTTAACAAAGGGTGACAAAAAATTTGGATAACATTTTGAACCAATTTTAGTCAAGTTTTAGAGGTTGTGATAGATTTAGGTTCAATTTTAATTTAGAATTAAAGTTGATTAATGTGCACATAAAGATAGAAACACATAAAGCTAAGTCCATAATTCATCCTTATGAAAAACTCATGGAGGGAAAGAGATACATTAACGAAATAAAGAAAAACAATTAACTAAAAGAAAGATAAATTAAAACTAGGTCTTGATGAGTAGTCTTCCTTGGCTTGATTTTCTTGAAAAATATTTTTAAAGAATATCACCATTCATCTCCTAGGAGGAGACATGTTAAACAAGGTGAGCAAGAAATCTTGCTACCTCCTATGAAGTCCAAACATCTCCATCCTAAGGTTTTGAATGATGTAGTTATTGTAGAGGAAACATGGACAATGAGAACTATGAGCTTCTAGGAACCCATGGAAGTAAGGATCACCCATAAAGAAGGGAAGTGGAACACCCAAAATGGGAGTGTTTGAGGGAGGTTGAGGTGGAGGAGGTATATTCTCCAAGGGTGATGTGGGTGAGTGTGGAGGCATGCTATCCAAGGGTAAAATAGGTGAGTTTAGAGGGGTAAATGGTGAAGTCACCAAGGTATCAACAAAGTCATTCACAATGGTAATGCTTTGGATGGGTTGAGGTTGGGTAGTCACATCCAAGGGAGTACTTAGAGTGAAGGGTGAGGATAGCTCATTCATCCTAGATTGGAATAAAGAGGAGGTAGAACCATGAGAATGGTTGGTACCATGGGTTGAGGTAGTCTTGCATGGAGAAAGAGGTGGTGAGGTTGATGAAGAGATGAGAATTAGGACAATCTCATTCTTTGGTGTGTGAAAGGGTGAAGAGTTAGGTTTGGGAAACTTAATCTTAATCTTAAGATTTTTCCTTGAAGTGGAGGTTTTGGATGAGTTTGAGCTTCTTGTAGAAACCATGGTTGTAATGAAAGGTTTAAGGTTTAAGGAAGAATGGTATCATGTGTGAAGAACATGGCTAACAAGGTGGGTTTAAAAGGGGTGAGGGGATGATCCTAACTAGTAATGGGTTAAAACATTTTATGTGAATAATGAATTTAGGTAACCTAGTTTAGGAAATGTGCAGGTTTTTGCAAAGAATCAAGCAAGGTTTACACAGATTAAGGAAAATAGTATAAAGCAAAGATTCTGTCGGACACAGTTGCCGGTGGTTCCTTATCTAGGGTGGGCGGTTCCTTATCAATAAGGTACCGTGGGTCAATATGGAACCGCGACCAGAGGTGTTCAAAAATGGTACTTCCTCAAATTTTGGTTAGCCCAGATTTTTACCAAGGGATTATCAAGCCAAAGTTAACTACTGACCAAAATCTAGGAAGCTAACTAACACATAGGATGCACAAAGATATGCAAATCGAAATCATAATGGCATAGATAATCATTAGGATAACAATAACAAGTAATCCAAACAAGTAGAATTTAGTTAATACACAACCAAAATAATAAAAAAATTGTTCAACATTACATGTTTACCAACATGTATACTTTGAAACACTTCAAAGTCTTCACCTTCTTTTATTGCCCAATCCTTTGATCATATTCCCCAAGTACTTGAATCCTTTCCTTGACTCAACCCGATGTTCATGTAATTCACCTCGAGTCCTAAGATTTTCACGGTAGAGATGCTCCATATTGAGATCTTCTGGTACTTCACTAGAGGAATAATGAGGTGGAGGAGCTAAGTCTTCAAGTCCATCCACGAATGAGTTTGAGGATGGGTGGGAATTACTCGAAGAGTTGAAATGAGAACTAGAACATATGCCATCACCATCACTTGTTGGCATATAGGTGTCCTCATCATCCGTCTCTTGATGATCGGATTTTCGCAAACCTCGATCACTTCTAGGCTTTCTTTCATATACCTCTTGAATAGGCAACATAACCCGATGAACCGGGTGAAAGCGAGAAAGGTCAAGGTGGGGAAAGTCATGAGCAACCCTTTTGAAAAGGCGAGTAAGAAGCATAGCATAGGGAAGGTTTGTTTTGGGCTTTGAAATAGCATAATTTATTCGTCGAGCGATATAGAATGCCAAATTGTACTTGGTTGATGTAAAATTGCAACACAACTTATGCACCATACAAGCCGGGATATGATTTCGGTTTCCTCCAAGACAAAATACATTCTCCCTAAGGATGTTTTCCCATTGGACCATAAAATCCTTAAGATCGCTTGAGAGCACTTCATAGCGATTCACGTTTCGCACATTAGAATGAAGGCTTCCCACAACGTTTCCATCACGCTCTTTCGAAATGATATCAAGGATAAATTCCAGATCAATTTCGGCGTGGTCATTTGGAGGTTTGTCGTAGGATTCCAAGAGAGCATCAAGTCTCAATTTATCCGTGAAACGACAAGTGCCTTCATATGGCACACCAAGAATTTCACCGAAATCTTCGAGAGAGTATTGAATGATTTGATCGTTCAACAAGAATCGAATGAAGATTTCGCCATTGTATTCAAACGTGGAGTAAGTTATAAAGAATTCTAGAAGAAACAAGGTGTAAATATCTTCTTCTATGTTGAGCAAGCAATCAAACCCCGAAAGCTCAAACATAGATTTGATATAGACATAACCCGTTATTCCCTCATCAACAACTCTACCCTCATGAATATTTCGAGTTGAAAGAGATGAAAAGGAGTTTCGAAGTTGAGTGGAAGAAATGGTTTGGGAAATGTTTGGCATATATTGTCTAGTGAGTTGATGATCCTTTTGGTATTGTGAAGGCATGATTAGTACCTAATATAAACACAAGAAAATATTTTTCCAATCACTCATATGAAAAATAAAATCAAAAATCAAAATATGAGAATGTGTTATATCAATTTCTTGACAAACAAAGGATTGAATCCATATCATTCTCATGTTCACAATGTATCTATTCCATTATTAACCAAAAACATATGAACTATGTTGGATCAACAATGGACTAGCACATTGATTTTTCAAAACAAGGTTTTTAGGTAAGCATTAACAATGTAATTACCTATTTGTTCATGGGTTCATCTCAATTCCATCTTTTAACCAAAATCACTTAGCCAAAATTCGGATTTGTTCTACAAGTGGGTTTTAGTGAAATCTTAATGAATATGAACCTAAGGAATCATAGTAAGATAACCATGTTAACCCATGTTCCTATTAAGGTTCTAATTCAATTTCAATTTTAAACATCCCCAATTATGAAAGGATGAACCCTAGAACAAAATAGATGAAAATGAAAGAAAGTACTTACAATTAATTGATGTTTGATGAAGGACGAGTGAAACCCACAACTTGGAATCAATTAATTTGAGTGATTGAAGGTTTTTGAAGCTTCAACAATGGTGGAAAAGGTGAAACCTGTCGGCTATGTGTTTTGGGAGAGAGAGGGTTTATTTTGAAAAATATTAAATTAATAAAAATGACGCTCTGACAAGCTTTACTGCCCGCGGTTCCATATAGATAGAGAACCGCGGGTTTGAGCCGCCAGAGATAAAGAACCGCCTACAGAGGCTGGTTTTTATCAATGACATACGCCAAATGTTTTAAAACCAAGTTTTCTAAAATACTTAAAAATATATCTTAAACCTTTTAGAATATTATTGGATCATCATAACACTAATCAATATGCCTTAATGAAGGATTACGAGTTGAATCGAGATCGAAAAGAACCGAAACGGACAAACGACTACTCGTAGCGAGAAGGCAAAGTGGAGAAAAGTCAAGGGAAGTGAATCAAGACTAAAATCAATGCTCAAGGGATTAATGACAATCTTAAAATCGAGGAGACGAAGAGCTTGTGTCATATATAGTGGTTTAAGACGTGCCTTTCCGGCGAAGTGTTAAACGGCTTTGGTAATGAATAAACGCAAAGCAAATATTGATGCATAAACTAAGATCACTTTCAATAATAGTCTTAGTCTAAACCAAAATATGAGCAAGGTATTAATTCACTTTCTCTCCCACAAAGGGCCTACTACCGTATGGGTGCAAACCATGGATATCATGCTTGATACTTTAAGCTACTACTAACTCACTCTACATCACCATAGTGAGTCAAGTATCCAAGCAATGAAGGTTTGAGAAGATAGAAGAAAAGAATCACAAACCACAAACAAATGTCAAGGCAAGGATGCCAAGAACAAGCACATAGTCAAGTAATGATCAAAAGAGTGATCAAAGGGCGTGTGGAAGAACGAAAGCGTACCTTGGCCACAAAGAGCATTCCAATCCATCAAGGAATCAATGCAATGCCCAACAATGACTATGATGAGTACTAAGTCTTCGAGGACTAGTATCATTCCCAAATCATCTTGATATCATCATTCAAAGACGTTGAAGATCAATGAAGATGAGTCTTCTACAAGTGCAAGTAACTCAATCCACAACCAATTAAATGATTGATCTTCATGTGTACCTAGACAAAACAAGATGCACACTAGTAGATACATTTCAAGAGTAGATCTAAAATGCATAAAGGCTACCAATCTAAGAGGGATGCAATATTACCAATTAGAAGACCTAATTTTCCAAGAAAAAATAGTTTTGACTAAAGAGAAACTTTAGTACAACTTGACCTTCTAATTTGAGGAGACAATGGATCGATCCAAGTTTTAAAGTACAATATACTTCAAAGATCTTGAGTGACCATCACTTTGATACCAATTGTAGAAACTAGAAGGGGGGGTTGAATAGTTTCTCTTCGATTAGTCACCTAATTAAAATTACTTTCAATTAGGTTTGTATCAAAACTATCTGTTACTTGAAGCTAAGTTGCATAATGATTAGATTCAATTCAAATGCATTAGAAATGGTAATAGGTAAGTATAATGATAATGAAATAAGTAAAGAGTAAGGAAAGAGAAAACCTAATGACAAGACACCAAGATTTATAGTGGTTCGACAACGACGCTCTATCCTCGTTTCTACTCCACTCCTCGAGTACACCTACTCGAGATTTCCACTATATTCAGAAGCTCCCTTCTTGGCGGAGAAAGCGTTACATCGTCGCTTACATTATTTTCCGACACTAAGATAAATGTCGAGACCTAATCTTTAGCTAGGACCAATCTACACAACGTCGCCTACTTCATAATTTAAATACACAAGGCTAGATGTCGAGTTCTAATCTCAAGGTAGAACCAATATTCACGACTCTTATGAGAACTTCACAAAACACAACTACTAATCACTTTCAAGTTTAGTGAGAACTCACAAGACACAACCACATCACTTTATAGTTTAGTGAGAACTACTACACAATCTATTACAACTCAACTAGACATATCCAAGTACACACATGTAGCTTGGATCTACACAACACAAATCCAAGCAAACACATATGCAATGGATGTACACAACAAATCCAAGTATTCACAAATAGCTTGGATGAACACAACTAGTCTAAGTATTCATAAATACAAATGGATCAACAAAAACAAAAAGTCTAACATGATGAACATGACTAATTCACGGATTCATCTTTATCACAACACTAGTGAGTGAGTGATCTTCTCATTGGACAAGGTAAAGGAGGGGATCAAGAGGATAATCATATGTAAACATACTTAACACATTAAGTGGTCATTTACTAAAGATTATGCTATAGAAAAGAGAAATGGGGGCTGAGAAAAACATCCAAGAGGGTTATTGGAAAATGAGATTTGATCCAGTATTTATAGAAGACAAGGAGCAACGGCTAGCTGGGCGCGGTTCTTTAACTAACCCGTCGGTTCCATATCGCTAAAGAACCGCCTAGCTATTTAAGGTACCGCCTAGTAGAGTCCGCTCATTTTTTTGTCTTTTAGTGGGGTAGGAATATCTGAGGTTTTTTAAACCTTCAAAGGATATTCTTATGGCATATGGAATATGCCAATTTCAAATTTACATTTTCCATTTTAATAAAACATTTTCTTAAAAAGAAATTTTATTAAAAAATCTTTTGTCATATTAATAAAAGTGAGTTTTAAGGATAATCACTTTGATGATCACTAATTATTGTAGAAACTAGAAAAGGGGGTTGAATAGTTTCTTATATTTACTTGTTAAAATATGGTTTCCAAAAATCCTTTTTCAAAAACTTAGGCTTGAGGAAATATGTGAAATCTTCTTATGCACAATATGAACAAAGATAGTGTAGCTAAACTAAGACTAACAAAAATATATCCACAAAGAATAAAGAATGATAGTGTAACTAATCTAGTACTAACACATGTATATGTATAAAGAATAAAGAATGTAAAGAGTTAAGGGTAAAGAAAGATCAAACCGAACACCAAGGATTTTAGTGGTTCGGCAACGAAGCTCACTCCTCGTTCCTACTCCACTCCTCGAGTACTCCTTATTCGAGAGTTCACTACACAACAAGCTCCTTATGGTGGAGAAAACCGTACACGTCGCTTAACTAATTTCCGACTCTAAGCTAAAAGTCGAGCCCTAATCGTAGCTAGGACAAATCTACACAACTATACTTAGTACATACACAACCTCCAAATAGACACAACTACTTGGATCTTCACAACTATGACACAACTACAAGTGTATAAAATTAGATCTTCAATGGATCTTTGGTGGTGGACTCAACACTTCACTAGGATAGTGTTCTTCTCTTTGCACTTGGAGAGGAAGGGATGGAAGAACAAGATTCACTTTTTAAACAAGTTAATCAAACAAATGATCAAAGATTTGAGTGATTAAAGAAGGGGTTTGAATATGGAAATAAATGTTCAAAAGAGGTGAGGTGAAAAGCTGAGAATGGTCCACTATTTATAGGACAAAGGAGCCAACGGCTATATCTGCCCGCGGTACCTTATCATAGCCCGCGATACCTTATCGATAAGGTACCGCCTAGGCGCTAAGGTACCGCCGGACTAGACTCCGCTCCTTTTTGTCCTTTAGTGGTGGAGGTCTTATCTGGGTATAAAAATATCCTGAAAGGATATTCTTAACCAAATAAGAATATGCCATTTTCAAATTTTCAAATAATTAATTTAATAAACATTTTCTTAAAAATAAAGTTTAATAAAAACTTGTCACACTTAATAAAAAGTGAGTTTTAAGAAAAGATTAAATCACTTGATCACTTGATTAAGGTTAGTACTTGTTTATCCATACCTTAAGTGAAAATGGGTAAAATGAAAAATACTTGAACTCAAGAATTCGTTTTTCGTTGTTTTCGTAAATTCTTGTTTTTACATATTGTCGTAATCAAAACTAAGCGAGACCGAAAAATGCAAGTAACGTTTTTAGTCATTATTGCATTAACAATCTCCCCTTTTTGATTCCGACAATACATAAACTCAATCACACAAAAACAAGATTTTCAAAGACGAGTTTATTCATTTCTCCCCCTTTGTCGAAGCAAAAAGGTTGCGTAATCCGGTGTTGAAGAAACGGACTTTGCAAAGACTCCCCCTTGGTGCTTACTCCCCCTAGCTTGGGGCACCGAGGAATCGAGATATGGTGACAAGCTACATAGAAGGGTTAGTTGAACAAAAGAAACAACCAACAATATATAGCAATAGGTCACAAAAACAAATTAAAAGAGAAGAAAACACAAAGACAAAGATCCAAGATAGGTTACTAAAAGAACATCATACAAAGAAGTATGGAAAAAGAAACAAGCCAAAAGCATAAATCTAATCCTAGTTATTCTAGAATTCTAAGATTTGCTTGAGTTTGGTGTCTTGTGGATAAGCAATCAATGCTTATATGAAGGACAAGGTAATAGCGGAGGGTGGTGGTGGTAGCTTGTTGGAGATCTCATAATCAAAGTGAAGAGAAGGCTTGATTAAGAGACTCTTGATGTAGCTCAACTCCTCATAGATGTGTGCCATAGCAAGATGTTGATATTGAAAACAATGACAATATGTTCCGTGGTGCATGACATTATCATGAGAAGGAGGAAGAACACTAAAGGGTGGTGGTGGAAGAAAAGAAGTTCCACAATCAACATTCTTGGTAGGAGAAATGTGATTAAGAGTGTTCTTGGGTAGGTTTGGATTGAAAGCAATTGGAGAAAATGGAGGAGATTCAAGGCTTTCATTTGGAGAATAAGACATTTTAGATGTGAAGTAATGCAAAATGCTTATGGTTTAAATAGGGAAGGCTTAGGGTATTTTTGGGGTGGTCAAAGGGTTTGAAACAAAGATTCTCAAAAATGTTGGAGCAAATTTTGGAGTTTCAAACAAAAACACGAGAAGGGAAGGCCACTGTAGGCGGTTCCTTATCTAGGGTGGCGGTACCTTATCAATAAGGTACCGCGGTTCACATATGGAACCGCCTGCAGAGGAAGGGTTTGGTGTTTGGAGGAATATTTTTCAGCAAATCTTATTTTTCTAGTCTAACTTATCATAGGGATATGCTTAAAAGCAAAGATAGACAAAGAAAACATATGCAAACTTACCAAATAGAGATTTGACCAAAATACATGGATTAAAAAAATCAATGTAGGAGGTGTGTAAGACAAGACCTTGAGTCATGACACAATGATCCTCCATGATTCAATCTTGTTCTTGCTATGTTTGAGAGAATCATACATATGAATTATGTAAGCTCTAGATTAATAGCGAGAATCTATGAAAAATCGTTTTTTAGATTGAATTAACAATGTCAAACGAATTTCTCAACCATTTTCGAACAAGAATTTGAGAGTTTTGAAAAGGAGAGGAGAAGATTTTTCAAGGACTCAAAGTGGTAAAAGAAAACACACAAGAAGAAAAGAATTTAAGGAAGATGTTCCATTAATCCTAGACCTAGATGCAAGTAATTAAAAGGTTCCCTCTTAAGTGGCTTAGTGAAGATATCGGCTAAGTTGTCCTCGGAGGGCACCTTTTCGATAGTAATGTTCCCCTTTTGAACATTATCCCTAAGGAAATGGTGTCTAATTTCTATGTGTTTGGTTCGCGAATGTTGCACGGGATTCTTGCTTAGGTCTATAGCGCCTTTATTATCGCACATGATGGGAACATCATCAAGAGAAATCCCGTAATCAACAAGCGCTTGCTTCATCCATAGAGCTTGTTGGCATGCTTTTCTGGCACTCACATACTCGGCTTCCGTGGTGGATATCACAAGAGCGGTTTGTTTCTTAGAGAACCAAGAAGTTAAACAACAACCCATGAAGGTACAAACTCCACTAGTGCTTTTCCGGTCCACATAGTCTCCCGCATGATCCGAGTCCGCGTAGACAATGGTTTCTACGCCGGTCACTTTAGGATACCATAATCCTAAATGTATAGTGCCTTTAATGTATCGGAAGATACGCTTAACCACTTCAAGGTGAGAGGTTTTGGGAGCCTCTTGGAAGCGAGCACAAAGGCAAACACTAAACATGATATCCGGTCGACTTGCCGTTAGGTACAATAAACTACCAATCATACCTCTATATTTGGTGTTGTCTACCGACTCACAATCATCATCTACGGTGAGTTTAGTATCCGAGGCCATAGGGGTATTCATTGGTCTAGATTCTTCTAATCCAAATTTCTTTAGCATTTCTTTAGCGTACTTAGATTGACTAAAGAAAATACCATCATCCATTTGTTTAATTTGGAGTCCTAAAAAGAAGTTAAGTTCTCCCATCATACTCATTTCAAACTCATCATGCATGATTTTGGCAAAGTCATCACACAATTCTTGACAAGTTGAGCCAAATATAATGTCATCAACATATATTTGTACGATTATGAGGTGAGGACCTTTCTTCTTTGTAAAGAGTGTATTGTCTACCATTCCCATGGTATACTCATGTTTAACAAGAAACGCTTTAAGTCTATCATACCAAGCTTTGGGTGCTTGTTTGAGTCCATAAAGTGCTTTCTTAAGCTTGTAAACATGGTCCGGTTTCTCAAAATCAATGAAGCCAGGAGGTTGAGCCACATATACCTCCTCATTGATCAAACCGTTGAGAAATGCACTCTTTACATCCATTTGTTGAAGCTTAATATCTAAGGCACAAGCGTAGGCTAAAAGGATTCTAATTGATTCTAATCTAGCTACCGGTGCATATGTCTCGTCATAATCAATCCCTTCTTGTTGATTATAGCCTTGAGCTACAAGTCTAGCCTTGTTACGAGACACAACACCATTCTCATCTAGCTTATTCCTAAATACCCATTTGGTTCCTATAATGGTAGAACTTCTAGGTGGAGGAACAAGTTCCCAAACATCATTGGCAACGAATTGATTCAATTCTTCTTGCATCGCAATGACCCAACTCTCATCCGTCAAAGCTTCTTTAACATTCTTTGGTTCAATCAAGGAGACAAAACAAAAGAAGTTGCTTTGGTTTTGGACTTGATATCTTAGGGTCCTTTGATTTAAGTCACCAATGACATTATTAAGAGTATGATCCCTAGACTCCTTAATGTTTACTTCCTTTTCAACACTAAGGTCTTCAACTCCTATTTTTCTAACCTCTTTGGATTTAACTACTTCTAATTCATCCAAGTCATCATCAACCAATGGTGGTGTCTTGGGTGAAGGAGGGGTTTCATCAAAGGTTACGTTGAGTGATTCTTCAATAACCCCCGAGGTTCTATTTAGGACTATGTAGGCTTTACTAGTTTGGGAATAACCTAAAAGAATACCTTCGTAAGACTTTGGGTCAAACTTGGTAAGGTAGTCTTTGGTGTTGAGGATAAAGCACTTGCTTCCAAACACCCTAAAGTATTCTAATGAGGGTTTCTTACCTTTAAGAATCTCATAGGGGGTCTTTCCTAGGAAAGGTCGAATAAGAATTCGGTTGAGAATATAAGTCGATGTGTCCACAGCATTGCACCAAAACTTTTGAGGCAAAGATTGCTCGTTTAACATCGTCCTACTCATCTCTTGGAGAGTCCTATTCTTCCTTTCAACTACCCCATTTGATTGTGGAGTGCGAGGAGCCGAGAAGTTATGGGTAATACCATGAGCTTCACGAAAGGCACCAAATTGCACTTCATTATCAAATTCCCTACCTTGATCCGTCCTAATAGAAACAATTGAACATCCTAGTTGATTTTGAATTCTTCGACTAAAGATTTCAAAGTGATCGAAAGTTTCATTCTTAGATGCCAAAAATCTAGTCCAAGTGAATCTAGAATAGTCATCAACTATGACTAGGGTATAAAGGTTACCTCCATAACTCCGTATGGCGGAAGGTCCAAAGAGATCCATATGTAGGAGCTCTAAGCACCGAGAGGTCGAAACCAAATTCTTGGCTTTGTGACTTGAGTGAACTTGCTTTCCAACTTTGCAAGCATCACAAAAGTGACTATCAAACTTAATCTTGGGGAGGTGTCTTACCAACTCCTTAGAGACTAAAGATTGGATTAAACGCATACTAGCGTGACCTAATCTCCTATCCCAAAGAGTAGAACTATCATCTATAGTCGCAAGACATATGTTATCTTTTGACTTCTTATTAACCTTCATGACATAAAGCCCATGCTTTCTAACACCTTTTCCAATGACTTTTCCATCTTTTACGATTTCACTGTCATGTTCCGAAAAGATGACCTTACACTTATTATCACAAATTTCACCTATACTTAAAAGGTTAAAACCTAATTTATCTACGTGCTCAACATTTACAATGGTCATGGAGTCAAGAGAAACCGTACCTTTGCCAATGATATTACCACGTAGACTACTAGCGAATGTGACGTTACCTCCATCATATGCTTTGTAATGCGAGAACAAACTTCGATTACCCGTCATGTGTTTAGAACATCCACTATCCTTAATCCACTCATCGGGCTCCAAATCAATTCCCAAGCATATCTAGGTAACAACACACAAGATCAAACATTTGGTCCCCAATATCTCATGGGTCCAAAATTGTTAGTTCCAAACATCCCTTGCATTTGGTTGGGATGCATGAATGAGGAGGGGATTCCCCATGGAGAACAAAATAGAGGAGGGTAGTAATTCATGTAACCATTTTGTTGTTCATTAATTCTCCTAGGTGTGTTTGATCTAGGTTTAGAGTTATTATTATTCCTTCTAGGTGTTGGAGTTTTACTTCTAGGTCGTGAGTTGTTTTGATAATCTCTTGTAGGCGTTGTCGTTCTACTTCTAGGCTTAGACTCATTCCGTACTCTAGGTGGAGTAGAGGATAGTCTAGAAAAAACTTCTATTTCCCATGAGAGGTTTACTTAACGGCTTGTAGAACTTACCAATAGCATTATCGTCAAGTATGGGTAATTGTACCTTATTAACAGTAAGATGCTTTAGTTTTTCATTTAACTTAGATTTTTCAGAAAGTTCAGAATTTTCACAAAATTCAACTTCTGGCCGCGGTACCTTATCTATGGCCGCGGTTCCATAGTGATAAGGAACCGCGCCATATAGTTTGGAACCGCGTCCAGTGGGCGTTTTTTGTGAAAACCTGACTTGTTTTGGTTCACTAGTTGAGGCTTCATTTGAGTTAAAACCTAGACCAAGTCTTTCCTTAGAATGAACTTGTTTGTTTAGCATATCATCAAGAGCACTAGTACCTTTCATGAACTTTTCCAATTTAATGGAGGTGCTCTTGAGATCTTCATTCTCTAATCTAAGTTTCTCACAACTTAAGCAATCTAAATCAACCTCTTTGTTTTTCTCAAGTTTAGCCAATTTCTCCCTAAGTTCATTGATCTCATTTTCAAGCTTAGTTTTGGTTGATTTTAAGGTTTTATTCTTTTCTATGAATTTAAGACTAAGTTTGTGTAAGCTATCATATTTGCCTTCAAATTCAATATCATCTAAAGTGGAACTATCATTGTTATAATATTCGGTTTCGGAATGTACCTCTTTAGAAGTGTGAGCCATAAGACATTTCTCTTCCTTGGGGTTGTCATCATCATCTTCACCGCTATCGCTCCAAGCGCCACTAACGAATGCCGTGTGGTTCTTATCACGAGCAGGCTTTGTACAATCACCAATGAAGTGATTTGGATCACCACATCTAAAGTAACTCCTATCACCTTTTTCGTTCTTGACAAACCGATTCTTTGACAATGGTTTCTTGTCATAGTTGGGTTGCCTAACGTGTTGACCTTGTCTCTTGAAGAACTTCTTGAAATCTCTCACCGCCAATGCATACTCCTCGTCATCGCTTTCAGAGGAACTATCATGGTCACTCTGTGCCTTCTTGGCTTTAAGTGCAAGAGATTTCCTTTCACTCTTGGTTTTCACCAATTCCGAGTCCTTCAAAATTATCATCTCATGAACCTTCAAGTTTCCTATGAGTTCATCGAGTGATAAAGTTGAGAGATCTTTCGACTCTTCAATAGCCGTGACTTTTGCTCTCCACTTTGGATGTAAGGCCCTTAGAAACTTCCTAACATTGTTCTTGCTAGAAAAACCTTCATCAAGTGCTTTTAGACTAGTAATAATGGTGTTAAACCTAGCAAATGCACTATCAATAGTTTCATCTTCTAAGATGACAAATTGTTCATATTGTTGGACAAGAAGATCGATTTTACTTTCTTTGACTTGGCTATTACCTTGGTGGGTTACTAAAAGAGTGTTCCAAATATCTTTAGCGGTTTCACACATAAAAATTCTTTCATACTCCTTCTTAGGCAAAGCATTATAAATCATCATTTTAGCCTCATTATTTTTTGAAAGTTTCTTTTTAGTATCATCATTAGCTTTGTCAAAAGTGACCAATTATTTTGTTTTAGAAACTTCATTAAATTGAAAGGGTAAAAAATCACCATTGGTAATAACATGCCAAAGATCTAAATCTTTTGATTTCACATAAGTTTCAAATCTATTTTTCTAATAAATAAAACTATCGGTTTCAAAAAGTGGTGGTCTTTGCATAGATTGCCCTTCTAGGTACTTGTTGGAATCCATAGATCGATTCAAGTTTTAAAATACAATATACTTTAAAAATTCTTGAGCAACCCGCTCTGATACCAATTGTAGAAACTAGAAGGGGGGGGGGGGGGTTGAATAGTTTCTTATATTTACTTGTTAAAATATGGTTTCCAAAAATCCTTTTTCAAAAACTTAGGCTTGAGGAAATATGTGAAATCTTCTTATGCACAATATGAACAAAGATAGTGTAGCTAAACTAATACTAACAAAAATATATCCACAAAGAATAAAGAATGATAGTGTAACTTGTAACACTCTCATTTTTCGTATCGGTACAGCGGAAGGGTCTTTCAGAGTGTTACGGGATAGCACAATAACTCCAATCATAGACAACACATAAAAATGGTTGTTCAAGGTTTAACATACATTCATTCGATTTAAAGTTTTAAAGTGTACAACAGGTCCCAAATTATACAGGTCATTAAGTTTACAAAACATAGATCGAATGAACATTTTTAATATTATGTGGGCCATCAGAGTCGATCTACATCCGGATTACCTTCAAGCACCTGAGATAAAAACATGCAAAAATCATATCAGCGAATGCCGAGTGAATTCATAGAGTTTAATAAAAACCGTTATATAAAACAATCGTTAAAATCAGAACACAAGCATAATATCGGAAGTAAGTCCACGTATTGCTAGTCAGGCAATATATAATCAAGCATACATCTTAAACCGTCCATGAGACCGTAGCCTCTATATTACCATAATAGGTAATATATTCATCGTTAATAGCGTCGTTATTATGTATAGGATACATTTTTATTTGGACTAGGATACATTGTAGGATTATTACTAGCCGCATGACATTGTTACCTTACTATGAAAACAGCGGGCCGCGAACCCGACAAACAATTTGCCCATCTAAGTTAGCGTGTCGTCACAAAAATCACGCTATGGAATCTTCTCATACATAAATTCGCTTACCAATCAATGTGGTACGACGGGGATCAACCGTCAAGGCGCGAACTGGGGTGATCGTCCCCAAATAGTACTATCAAATGCATAAGCGTCTACCAAATCCCGGTAGTTCACAATTCATGCTAATGGGACTTTAAGTGACATAACCTAACTACTAATAATCCTTTTAGTCTCGTTTATAGGGTCATAGCATCATTCGGGTCCATATCATTAAGCATACCATCGGGACTACTTGTGTTCTATTTTTATAAAAATCTAGCATGTTATCTCCCTCGCGGGTTTACAAATCATTTTATAAAACACTTAAAAGAGTGCGAGGCTATGAACTCACGTTGATAATGAATGGCGGATTATCGGCTACGGGCGTGCTTCGGTCACGGAAACCTATATAAATAATAATCGGTCTTAGACTTTGTCCAATGACTTTTATAAGTATTTATCTTATTTAATCCAATTATTAGTCCAATATGCTTAGTTAGCTCGTTAATGTCCGTATGTCCTATAGTTCGGGTTTTATCGGTTTTTACTTGTATTAGTTACTTATATATCAGTATATGACTTTTAAAAACTTTACATTAGACGGGTTTGATCGTCTAAGTTTTAATTGGCGAAAACGTTAATTTTACGGTAATAGCCGAAAAAGTCGTAAAAATCAAGTTTATAGTTTTTATTACTTATAAGTATTATTCCATTACCATTTATATAAATTATTCATTTATTTAACCTTTTACATATTTATATAAATAAGTTTCATAAGTTAGTGGGTTTTTATTTTACATTTTATACAATAAAATTTGAGTGCTTATATAATAATAATAAATATTAATTCTCAAAATCTGATTTTTATTTTCATGTTCACCATTTTTATCATATCTTGAGTTCTATAATGAATTAGAAGCTCATTTTTGGGTGACATGTTTTTCATATTATGTGCTACATTTAACTTAGTTATAGCTACTGCTCATTTTAAGTTTATCTTGCCTTAACAGTTCCTACAAAACAGCTTATTCAGATTAGCACTCTCATCTTGTTTTGATCATATCTCACTCATTATATTGATTCCATTGCATGGCCAACTCTCACATGTGTATAACATCTTGTACTTACTGTAAATGGATCATACCATGCAAGTTTATCAGTTCATATTTTAGTTATATACTGTTTTTATACAGCCAACTAAATAGTCATGATTTTAGCCTTATTTCTTATAGTTATTAACCTTTTTAAGCATATCTATCAACACTTGATCCCCACACAACATTTTTATCATCATATATACATCATATACATATGCAAAGTAAAATAAAATACATTTGTTCTTTACAAAAATAACAAGAGAAAATGGAGAGGATGGTCTTCTTTACCAACCAAGTGCATTTCTTGTTTTTGGAAGACAAGAACTTGATGAACACCACAAGTAACTCTAAGATCATCAAACACCAAGGACAATAGTTGAGAAATCAGCCCTAGGACACAAGCAAATCACCTCCAATGTTGTTAATATGGCCACCAAATGATTAAGGCTTCAAGATAACTCCATGATAGAGCTAGTTAACATGTATTTCATGGCTAGAAAAGATCAAAAGGGGTGTTTGTAGCTTAAAAGTGGACGACAAGGGGTGGAGTATTTGAGAGGATTTGAGGTTGTTTGCATGTAAGTAAATGGTATGTGTGAAAAGTGGTTAATGGTTTTTGCTAGGTAGTGGAAAGAGTAAGCTTAAAGAGTAAGCTTACTTACACTTGTAAGTTTGTAGCTAACATGATGCCACATATGGTTGTGGTGTCATGTTGGTGCCGTCCCATAGTGCTAGTGGGATGGGACAATGTATTTTGTCCCATCTCACTAGTTTACGAGTATTCCTCGATTCTAGTTTTCTCGATTTGCGTGCCCTCGGGTCGTTTCACGAAAAACGTTTTTATAAATTATGAATCAACGTCACAAAACGAATCCAATAAAAATTGTCTCATCAAAAACGGAGTTCAAAAACGTAAATACGTAATCCTAAGGTTTCCGGTTTAGTCGTAAAGGACGCTAAATTATGCACGTAAGCCCAAATTTAAATCCGTAAATTGTGAGTTCGTCAACCAACACAAAAATATGTTTCAAAATATTATACGAGAAAATATTTCACTACCTGAAAATGTTAGATTGTCACAGCTTTTCCTCCTAAAAGGGATCAACGTCCTCGTGATCCGTTTCATTTGGATGTCCGTTTCTTATTGAAATCGAAGAGGTGCGGATATTTATTCCACATTTCATCCTCTCGTTCCCAAGTATACTCCGGTCCATGCTTTGAATTCCATCGGATCTTGACAATAGGTATCCGACTTTGTTTCAGTTGCTTTACCTCACGGTCCATAACTTCTACGGGCTCTTCGATAAAATGCAACTTCCCATCTATTCGAAACTTACCTAACGGAATTTTCTCATCACTCACTGCTAGACATTTCTTCAGATTAGATACATGGAATGTGTTGTGAACACCATGAAGTTCTGGGGGTAACTCTAGTTTGTAAGCCACCGGACCTACTCTAGATAAAATCTTAAAGGGTCCAATATAACGGGGATTTAATTTCCCTCATTTTCCAAATCTTATAACGCCTTTCCATGGCGATACTTTCAACATTACTCGGTCACCCACTTTAAACTCCATTAGCTTCCGCCGCACATCCGCGTAACTTTTCTGTCTACTACGGGCAGTCAACAACCTATTCTTAATCTGAACTATCATCTCCGTAGTCTCCCGGATCAATTCCGGTCCCGTGAGCTGGGTATCCCTAACTTCACTCCAACATATAGGAGATCTACACTTCCTACCATACAAAGCTTCAAACGGTGCAGCCTTAATACTAGAATGGTAACTATTGTTATACGAAAACTCTGCTAAAGGCAAATGTTTATCCCAATTCTTACCAAAGTCTAACACACAAGCTCTCAACATATCTTCCAGTGTTTGTATCGTCCTTTCACTCTGCCCATCGGTCTGGGGGTGATAAGCAGTGCTCATGTCGAGATTCGTTCCCAAAGATCTTTGGAGAGATTTCCAAAAATTCGATGCGAATCTAGGATCTCGATCTGAAATGATCGATACAGGCACTCCATGCTTGCATACAACATTATCAAGGTATATACGAGTCAGCTTCTCCAGTGAGAACTGCTCTTTAACCGGAATGAAGTGTGCTGATTTGGTCAGTCTGCCGACAATAAACCAAATCGAGTTTTTTCCAGATGATGTTCTAGGAAGCTTGGTGATAAAGTCCATCGTAATTCGCTCCCACTTCCATTCAGGAATCTTTGGCTGTTGAAGTAGTCCTGATGGCTTTTGATGTTCAGCTTTGACTCTAGCACAAGTCAAGCATTGAAGAACATACATAGCTATGTCAGCTTTCATATTTGGCCACCAGTACAACTTCTTCAAATCATGGTACATCTTATCAGATCCCGGATGAATGGAATACTTAGATTTATGGGATTCTAACATAATCAAGTCTCTTACGCCTCCAAACTTAGGTATCCACATACGACCTCTTAAGCATTTCACTCCATCAGCTCTAACCTCTAAAGGATCTCCTTCTCCTCGGAACCCTTCATTAACAAAATTTTCCTTCTTACAAGCTTCTATTTGCGCATTTCTAATTTGCTCAGGCAAATTATTGTGCACGGTCAAGACTAGAGAACGTACCCTGATAGGCTCTCAATCTTTTCTACTTAACGCATCGACAACAACATTAGCTTTTCCTGGGTGATATTTTATATCACAATCATAATCACTTAACAACTCTATCCATCTTCGTTGCCTCATGTTCAATTCCTTCTGGTCGAGAATATACTGTAGGCTTTTGTGATCGGTGAATACCGTACACTTGGTGCCATACAGATAATGTCTCCACAACCTAAGAGCAAAGACTACAGCTCCTAACTCAAGATCATGAGTAGTATAATTCTCCTCATTCTTCCTTAATTTCCTAGAAGCATAAGCTATCACTTTCTCTCTCTGCATCAAAATAGCTCCATAGCCTCTAAGAGATGCATCACAATACACTACAAAATCTTCACTCCCGTCGGGTAATGATAAGATCGGCGCACTACATAATTTTTGCTTCAATGTCTGAAATGCTCCATCTTCATCACTTCCCCAAACAAAAGGTTTATTCTTCTGGGTAAGCTTAGTCAAGGGTTTAGCTATCAAAGAAAATTCTTTAATGAATCGCCTATAATAGCCAGTCAATCCTAAGAACTGTCGCACTTCCGTTGGCATTGTCGGTGCAGACCAATTCTTAATAGCTTCAACCTTTGCAGGATCAACACGAATTCCATCTTTGTTAATCACATGACCAAGAAATTGCACAAAATCAAACCATAAATCACATTTCGAAAACTTAGCATACAACCTTTCATCCTTCAACAAGTTCAAAACAATCCTTAAATGTTCTCTATGTTCATCTTCATTCTTAGAATAGATTATAATATCGTCAATAAACACAATCACAAATTTATCCAAGTAGGGCTTGCACACTCGATTCATTAAATCCATGAAAACCGCAGGTGCGTTAGTTAACCCAAATGGCATTACTTGAAACTCATAGTGTCCATAACGAGTTCTAAATGCAGTTATAGGAATATCTTCTTCACAGACGCGAAGTTGGTGATATCCTGACCGCAAATCTATCTTAGAATACACACTAGATCCTTGTAGTTGATCAAACAAATCATCAATCATAGGTAAAGGATATCGATTTTTAATTGTCAACTTATTCAGTTCCCTATAATCAATGCCCATACGAAAAGATCCATCCTTCTTCTTAACGAACAAGACTGGAGCTCCCCAAGGCGACGAGCTCGGTCGAATAAAACCTTTATCAGACAACTCCTTAAGTTGCTCAGATAACTCCATTAATTCAGAAGGGGCTAATCGGTAAGGCGCACGTGCCACCGGTGCAGCACCAAGAATTAAATTGATTCAAAACTCTACTTGCCTTATCGGTGGAAGTCCGGGTAAATCTTTAGGAAATACCTCAGGAAATTCACAAATAATAGGTACATCTTCCAATCGTTTCTCCCTAGACTCATTCATGGTCACTTGAGCTAAGAATAACTCACAACCGTTCCTGATATACTTTTGGACTTTAATACATGAAACGATTTTCAAACGGGATTCACCTCGATTACCATCAATTACTAACGTCCTATTCCTAAGAGGAATCTTAACCTTCTTCTCTCCACATAAAATAGTAGCATTATTCAACGACAATCAATCCATACCAATAATGATATCAAAACTACCTAATTCTATCAACATCAAATCAATCGGAAAGGAATGGTTTAAGAGATTTAGAGAGCATCCTTCTAATAGCTTATTAGGTTTTACTAATTTACCGTCAGCCAATTCCACCTCGTAACTGGTATTTATCTCAACAGGTTCAGTGTCAATAAGGGCACTAAATTTAGTGGATACAAAGCTCCTATCAGCACCCGAATTAAATAAAGCAACAACATAATGATTGTTGAGTAAAAACGTACCGATAACGACATTCAGATCCTCTTTCTTCACCTTAATTGTTTCAAGTTGATAGATACCACCCTGGGGGTTTCTTCCAGGTACAATCGCTTTCAACTTGGGGCATTCCGATTTCCTATGATCTTCTTCATTACAGTTGAAGCAAATGGTTCCCTTTTTACACCTTTCAACCTTGTGTCCAAGCTTTCCGCAATTTCGGCACTTCCAGCAGTCGCCAGCATGCCGCTTGTTGCCACACTTAGGACATCTATCATCGTTGTGCGGTGTATTGTTGGTAAGAGCATTTTCATTCCCCTTTCTCTGGTTCTGACGGCGATTGAAATTCTTCCTATTATCTCCTCTATCTACACGATCACCGTCACCCTTTCTTTTCTCACCAACACGGGCTTCATCTTCCCTATCCTGAATTATCTGTCCAATGAGTTGGTAAGCCATTCGAATAGCATCATCAATGGTCAGTGGTTCAGATGATGTCACGTCCCCCCGGATATTCCTGGTCAACCCTTTAATATATTGTTCAATTCGGATCTCTTCGGGTTCAACCAATCGAGGACATAGAAAGGCCAACTCATGGAATCGATTTGTGTAACTATCAATGTCCACACCTTTCATTCTCAGATGAATCAACTCTTGTTCTAACCTAATGATCACACTACGAGGACAAAACTCCAAAGTCATCCACTTCTTAATTTCAGCCCAAGGAGTAGCATTAGCAGCATCAAGACCCATGAAAGCAATTCTCCCGTTCCACCAAGTCAACGCACGACCTTTAAGAGTAGCCATAGCAAAAGTCACCTTATCTTCCTCCTTACACTTACTAATCCTAAACACCGATTCAATCTTCTCAATCCACTGGCTTAATCCTACAACACCTTTAGTTCCATTAAAAGGTAGAGGTTCACACTTCATGAACGTCACATAAGTACAACCACCAACTTCAGGTGCATTAGCTCCAAGTCCTCCTATATTTCCTCCAGCATTAGCATTCACATTATTAGCATTCACATTCACATTAGTACCGCCAATTCCACTACCGCCAGCTCCACTACCGCCAGCTCCACTATCGCCAGCTTCATTTCTAGCATTTGCCATAAATTCAGTCATAGATGCGGTAACTTGCTCCGTAATAATCCTACGTACATCATCCTCAGTCACAGCCTTCTTGGGCGGCATAGTCCTATAATTTCACAATTTCAAAGTATTAAGCATTCACCCAACAAGGATTCATATAATATGGATTGAATTCATAATCAAGATACAAATAAGGCACAATATGGAATTCAAGACAAGTTACATATTTCATTCGATTTGAAAAAAAAGTATTGTCTTAGTTACATCCCATATCCAAGTTCTAGCACTATATACACTCAAAATTCGTGCCAAGTCTACTACTAACAAGTCGGTTCAGTCAAAGCTACAAAAGCACAAAAGATACAAAGGTCACTACTAAATACAGACTGGTCTACTGAGAACCACCAGATGGTCCATCATCCATCGTCTTCTGTATCTTTGTCGGACGATCACTAGACACATCTTCAGCTGGGCGCTTACGGATCACTCCTCTTTCAACCATGTCAGCATAAAATCTACTGTTCCAACCCACGGATATATTCAACTCCTTCTCAGCTTTCTCACGCATTGCACGAGCTACACTCAACTGAATCTCCATAGAATTCACCTTTCTCTTCATCTCAGCAAACTCGCCACTTTCCAACACTGATAACCTCCTAAAAGCCTCATTCAAACCACGTTCTACATTAGTCAAATCCAAACTAAGCAATTCTCGCTCTTTCTCGCCAACCTTAGTCTTCGACTCCAAATAAGCAACATGAGTCTGAACAACACCTAATCCGACCTCTGTCATATAACTCTTAACACGGGAAGCATCTAGATCACGTCTCAAGGCCCATGGTGCAAGACCATCAATATGAGTAGCCTCTCGAGCACTAGATGACTCTCCTATCACACTTCTACGAGTAGCAATACAATCAGTACCGTCAGGTGCATCATCATCCTCATCCTCCTCTGATTCAGAATCAGATTCAGACGATTCAAACATTTCATCCCTAGGTAGCTCAACCTCATAATCAGACAAATCAACTGGTGGAGGTAAAGGCTCGCCCTCTGGAACATCATAAGGGTAAATAAGCTCGGCTTCATCATCGTCATCAACCTCAACATCTATACCTACATCCTCCTCGACATCCTCGTCGTCAATCTCATTCTCTACCAAGTCAACCTGAGGGGCAATCTGATCTCCTAGTCCTAACTCGGGCTCGGGATCCTCAAATGGTTCCTCCTCATCATCCATATCATAATCTACTAAGTCTAAATAAGGATCATCATCTACATTAGGTTCGGGAATAGCATGGTTTTCTACAGGAATATTAGGGTCAGCCATGACAATCTGCATTTATATATATATCTCGTATTAGGATAACATACTAGTTAAACAATTACATAATGAAATTACGATATATACATATATATAAATTAAATTATATATATCAAAATATATATCTTCTCAATAGGGCTTGTTGGTAACGTCGGAGATCTCTGGCACCGTTATAGTCAAAAGATTTTTCAAATATTTTCTCAAATGTTCATTTTCAAAAGATTTTGAAACGTTTTGTTCAAAACCTTGGTTTTTAAAATCTTTTGTTCTCTATAACGAGAGCTCTGGTACCAAACTGTAACACTCTCATTTTTCGTATCGGTACAGTGGAAGGGTCTTTCAGAGTGTTACGGGATAGCACAATAACTCCAATCATAGACAACACATAAAAATGGTTGTTTAAGGTTTAACATACATTCATTCGATTTAAAGTTTTAAAGTGTACAACAGGTCCCAAATTATACAGGTCATTAAGTTTACAAAACATAGATCGAATGAACATTTTTAATATTATGTGGGCCATCAGAGTCGATCTCCATCCGGATTACCTTCAAGCACCTGAGATAAAAACATGCAAAAATCATATCAGCGAATGCCGAGTGAATTCATAGAGTTTAATAAAAACCGTTATATAAAACAATCGTTAAAATCAGAACACAAGCATAATATCGGAAGTAAGTCCACGTATTGCTAGTCAGGCAATATATAATCAAGCATACATCTTAAACCGTCCAT
The DNA here is from genome assembly GCA_025667525.1 of Glebionis coronaria. Lineage (NCBI taxonomy): Eukaryota > Viridiplantae > Streptophyta > Magnoliopsida > Asterales > Asteraceae > Glebionis > Glebionis coronaria. The sequence continues at coordinate 582,494,347 of CM046876.1, forward strand.
GAGACCGTAGCCTCTATATTACCATAATAGGTAATATATTCATCGTTAATAGCGTCGTTATTATGTATAGGATACATTTTTATTTGGATTAGGATACATTGTAGGATTATTACTAGCCGCATGACATTGTTACCTTACTATGAAAACAGCGGGCCGCGAACCCGACAAACAATTTGCCCATCTAAGTTATCGTGTTGTCACAAAAATCACGTTATGGAATCTTCTCATACATAAATTCGCTTACCAATCAATGTGGTACGACGGGGATCAACCGTCAAGGCATGAACTGGGGTGATCGTCCCCAAATAGTACTATCAAATGCATAAGCGTCTACCAAATCCCGGTAGTTCACAATTCATGCTAATGGGACTTTAAGTGACATAACCTAACTACTAATAATCCTTTTAGTCTCGTTTATAGGGTCATAGCATCATTCGGGTTCATATCATTAAGCATACCATCGGGACTACTTGTGTTCTATTTTTATAAAAATCTAGCATGTTATCTCCCTCGCGGGTTTACAAATCATTTTATAAAACATTTAAAAGAGTGCGAGGCTATGAACTCACGTTGATAATGAATGGCGGATTATCGGCTACGGGCGTGCTTCGGTCACGGAAACCTATATAAATAATAATCGGTCTTAGACTTTGTCCAATGACTTTTATCAAAATAACAATATACATATGATGATTTTGTACATATGATGATGATCAAGTGGGTTTATACATCCTTGTTTACTCATTTTAGTGTTTACATTTTGGTAACTTTTTACTAGTTTACTAGTTTTACCTATTCACCTATTTTAAGTACAATAAGCTTAGTATAAGTTCTTTAACTTGTTTTAATCCATTTTATACCTATATTATTAGTATACATACTTTCCATGTTGGGCCCAAATGGGTTAAGCCCAATAAGTTCTTTTTATAAGTATTTATCTTATTTAGTCCAATATGCTTAGTTAGCTCGTTAATGTCCGTATGTCCTATAGTTCGGGTTTTATCGGTTTTTACTTGTATTAGTTACTTATATATGAGTATATGACTTTTCAAAACTTTACATTAGACGGGTTTGATCGTCTAAGTTTTAATTGGCGAAAAACGTTAATTTTACGGTAATAGCCGAAAAAGTCGTAAAAATCAAGTTTATAGTTTTTATTACTTATAAGTATTATTCAATTACCATTTATATAATTTATTCATTTATTTAACCTTTTACATATTTATATAAATAAGTTTCATAAGTTAGTGGGTTTTTATTTTACATTTTATACAATAAAATTTGAGTGCTTATATAATAATAATAAACATTAATTCTCAAAATCTGATTTTTATTTTCATGTTCACCATTTTTATCATATCTAGAGTTATATAATTAATTAGAAGCTCATTTTTGGGTGACATGTTCTTAATATTATGTGCTACATTTAACTTAGTTATAGCTACTGCTCATTTTAAGTTTATCTTGCCTTAACAGTCTCTACAAAACAGCTTATTCAGATTAGCACTCTCATGTTGTTTTGATCATATCTCACTCATTATAGTGATTCCATTGCATGGCCAACTCTCACATGTGTATAACATCTTGTACTTACTGTAAATGGATCATACCATGCAAGTTTATCAGTTCATGTTTTAGTTATATACTGTTTTTATACAGCCAACTAAATAGTCATGATTTTAGCCTTATTTCTTATAGTTATTAACCTTTTTAAGCATATCTATCAATACTTGATCCCCACACAACATTTTTATCATCATATATACATCATATACATATACAAAATGAAATAAAATACATTTGTTCTTTACAAAAATAACAAGAGAAAATGGAGAGGATGATCTTCTTTACCAACCAAGTGCATTTCTTGTTTTTGGAAGACAAGAACTTGATGAACACCACAAGTAACTCCAAGATCATCAAACACCAAGAACAATAGTTGAGAAATCAGCCCTAGGACACAAGCAAATCACCTCCAATGTTGTTAATATGGCCACCAAATAATCAAGGCTTCAAGATAACTCCATGATAGAGCTAGTTAACATGTATTTCATGGCTAGAAAAGATCAAAAGGGTTGTTTGTAGCTTAAAAGTGGACGGCAAGGGGTGGAGTATTTGAGAGGATTTGAGGTTGTTTGCATGTAAGTAAATGGTATGTGTGAAAAGTGGTTAATGGTTTTTGCTAGGTAGTGGAAAGAGTAAGTAATACAAGTGATTTTGCAACCAAAAGTATCAAAGTTCGTTATAGTTCCGAATCTTTTCGAATTGAAAACCGGTCTTAAGTGCGACTCAATCGTCTTGTGATGAATCAAGAGAATGGTTTGGTTTGTTTATCTAATTTAAACTATTAGCAAGTAATTAAAGTGTCGTTGAGTAAATTTGAAACTTGGACAAAATTAAATTAGAAGTTAATTAAGAAAATTCTTGAGACTTTAAACTTTGAAAAACTTAAAAACTTAAAAACTTAATCAATCGTAATAAAACAATTCATGTCCATCGGAGCACACCAAAATAGCAACCATCGGAATATCACTAACATTAACCATCGGAATAATCGAGTTCAGATCGGAATACTTAAGAAAACACTTCTGTCGCAAAGCACACCTATCGGAATGATGCTGTCGCAATGACTCTATCGAAAAATGGGCAGCACTTCGTTTTAACCAAGTCCTTAAGACCCGTCGGAATATGCGATCGCAATGTGCGATCGCAACCCAGATCGGAATAAAGGGATTAACCAACCGATCGCAAAGTAAAACCCTATTGGGTTATTGCGATCAAAAACCAAACCCTATCGGAATGTGGAGTAAACCGTCGGAATATGTGTCAAAACCCTAGGATTGCGATGGATGGAAACTGATTCCGAAATTTGTGGCAAGAGTGAATCTCAATAAGCAAACGCAATAAGCAAATCTAAACGGATCTTAAGCAATTCAAAAAGCTTTAAATTTAACACTTCTAAAACATAAAATCAAGAACTTTATGAAATGAACTTTAAACTTACTAAATCCTTTTGCAAAAACCGAGAATCAATAAGCTAAGATTCGAATAAGCCAATAAGCATTATGAGCTTATGACCTAAACGTGTAAGAGCTTGTGCGTAAACCAAAAGATCAAACCTTTATTCACGAAAAGCATCAAATCATACGAGTGAGATGTGAAATGCGGATCAAAGGTAGAGTAAATCAAGAAGTGTAGAATGAGAATAAGGATCAAAAGCTTAAAATAGAACTTTGATTAATGGAATAAGCAATACAAAAAAAATGTTTAATCTTGAAAGATTAAAAGAAAAAGATGAACTAGTGAGAGAAAGTTTAAGACTTTCTCTCTCTAAAAACTAGAAAGAAACTTAAGAAATAAAAACTAGCTAACCCCCTCCTAATGTGATTAGGAGGGTATTTATAGGGAAGTGGGAGGCATGTGTGGTGCTTTCTTCTTTCTTTTTCTTCTCGACTCGATTTTAATTCTTCGTCTTTGTAGTCTCGGGATTTGAACTTGTCTTTTAATTTTCTTCTTCTATTAGACTTAAGTTCTTTGACTTCATTAAACTTCCGTCTTTAGACTTGTTCTTCGATAAATCTCCAGAATAGGTCTTGGACATCCGTTCTTTAAGCACCCTTGATCTTTTGACTTCGTCTTTTCCCGTTTTCTTCGATAAAAGCTCGTGAAAGCCCGTGTTTTCTTCCTTTTTCATCTTTTGGTCCTAAAACACAATAAAAACACAAACCACGCATAATTCCGACTTTTACGACATAAATCACACGTTTTGGTCTTGTTATTATTGGAAATAAGTGGTAAAAGGATAAGTGTTTTCACACTTATTAAATCCCCTACACTTGACCATTGCAATGCCCTCATGCAATGCATTAATTTTAAGCACGGTTTACATTTCCCATCATAAATAACCCACCTTGGCCTTTATTAAAGTCTAAACATAAAAGATAGAAATAAGTAAAGAAATTAAAAACTTACATTGGGCTTTGGCGGCCATGAACATTTTTCATCCTCAAGTTTCACGTTCCCCATACCAAGCTTAAAAACGAGATCATTGTTATTATAAGTTGGCAAACTATCACGAACTCATGTGGGCCAATTATTCACTTAGACTCCCTTATTCCTAGGTGTATCTCTTATATTTTATTTTTGTCTTGAATGATCACAAGGATGCATTGTTTGACTTATTTCGATAGTTATTTAGTCCGAAAATAAGGTGAACGATTTAATCAATAGTTAGCTAAAGGACCAAATCTTTTAAAACTGCTTCTCGGGATATCAGAAAGTTCATATCTTGGCATAACTTGGTTCGTGATTTGAGACCTTTCTCGGGCCGATATTTGGTAGCGACTTCATACTTCGAATCTTCGAGAGACGTTCTTAAAATTATGGTCTTCTCTTCATAATAGGAATTTCTTCACTTGAAGTTTTTGAGAGATTCTTCATTTTTGGACCACGACTTCTTCATTTTTCTCCAATCTTTAGTTTGGACTTTGATATACAACGATCCGCCTCCTTTTAGGACTTGGATCTATTTATCCTCATACCTTGTTAGGGTCTTTTCGGATAGACTTCTCCATGACTTTTGGGGAGTTCTTGCTTTTCGTCGTGTGTCTCGATCCTTCATATTGATTTTTGATAAATGATTCTTCACATCACTTTTGGATCTTTAGCAACAAAATGTAGCCCTCATGCCTTGTTAGGGCCTTTTTGGACTCGCCAATCTTCGCGCCCCGCTTCATAAGTTATGCCTTGGCTATGAACTCTCGTCATTACCGAGCAACTTTTAAACGATCTGGGGCTAGAAGCTAAGTAACCTTTTAAATCGTACAACCTTATTTATTAGCAGATTAATTTATTAGCAAGCGGAGGGAGAATAGGCTCATAATTAACTCACATAAATTCACGAAAGAATACCGAACTTATAATTGGCTCTATCATCTCTCGTTCTCCACAATTTAAAATCTCAAGGAATGAGATTCGTGGATGCTTAGCCTATTAAATCAAAGTTTTGGGTTTTCGAGTCGCCTATAGGATCTTGCAAATTCTTAGACTTTTTCAAGTTTAGAAATCGCATTTTAAAGTTCCCTTGATAAACGACTCTCTAGGATCAATTATAGAAACTTGCGAAAAGTTCTTGTTCTTAACCCGTGAGAGTTAAGACTTTCGCGTTCTATAGCTCCCTATATAAAAGCCTAGCAAAACTTGACTTAAACATGTTAAGGATACTAGCTAGAGTAAACTTAGGCAAGTAAACTCGGGTTGAGTCAAAAGGTTCACGACTAAGAAAAATCTAAAACCACTTTATTAAAAATTTATTTTAGCAAAGGAAACATAACAAAGGCAAATACAACTATACAACTAGGCCAAAATAGATTAAAAATTTTGAAAAATGTCGAAAAATCAAATTTTCCGGTTAAAATGAAGGCAAATTCATGGAAAAGACCACTTACTTCGATAGAAGTCCCCCCTACACTTGAGATAAACATTGTCCTCAATGTTTAAGCATGTGGGAGTAAACTCCCCTACACTTAGGACATTGTGCACGTTGTTTTAATCTTGCTAAGGAAAGGACAACTAAAGTGAATTCAATGTGAACATATAGAATATGAAATATTGAATCACAAGAGTTTAGAATGGAACCGGGAAGATGGGAAACACGGTATCACGGTTCGTCAAAAGTCATCAAGATGCTCTCTGAAGCTTTAATCCCTGCACAGCACAAGAAACAAGACAACAAACATATGCGGGGCTCCCCCTACACTTATTAGGAAAGCAGTAAAGGATAGAACACGGGTAGCCTCCCGAGAAGCGCTTGTTTTTGTTCACCGAGTCATGAGCCTGACTCGACCCAATTTTAGTTCATGGGGAACGTGGTGAGGGATGGAATCATCTCTTGAGAGATGTCCTCACCAAAGTACAGCTTCAAACGCTGGCCATTCACCTTGAAATTGGGCCCATTTGGTTGAGAAAGCTCAATGGTCCCATACGGAAAGACTTTGGCGACGGTGAATGGACCAGACCAACGGCTCTTCAACTTGCCAGAGAAGATCTTCAACCGAGAGTTAAAGAGTAAGACTTGATCACCAACGTTGAACTCTCGGTTCTTGATTTTAGCATCATGGATAATCTTGGTCTTCTCCTTGTAGATCAATGAGTTCTCGTAAGCTTGATTCCTTAGTTCTTGTAGCTCGTTGAGTTGAATCTTTCGAAAATCACCGGCTTTGTTGATGTCGAAGTTAGCCCACTTCAAGGCCCAGTATGCCTTATGTTCCAGCTCGATGGGTAGGTGGCAAGCTTTCCCGTACACAAGACGATAAGGTGTGCAACCGATCGGGGTCTTGTAAGCAGTACGGAAAGCCCACAGAGCATCATCTAACTTATCGGCCCACGCGGCACGATGCTCTCCCACAGTACGCTCCAAAATTCTCTTCAAGCCACGATTGGAAATTTCGGCTTGCCCATTGGTTTGGGGATGATAAGCGGTGGAAAGACGGTGATTGACACCATACTTTGCCATGACTCGTGCAAATTGATCGTTGTAAAAATGAGTCCCGCGGTCACTGATAATAGCACGAGGAACGCCAAATCGAGCGAAAAGCTGCTTCAAAAAGTTCACAACCACCCTCGCATCATTCGTGGGAAGAGCCTTAGCTTCAACCCATTTAGAGACGTAGTCGACGGCGACGAGGATGTACTTGTTCCCTTTGGATGATGAAAATGGCCCCATAAAGTCGATGCCCCATACATCAAAGATTTCACATTCCTGTATGAAATTTTGAGGCATCTCATCTTTATGTGTGATCTTGCCTTGACGTTGGCAAGCATCACAATGCTTAACCATTTCGTGAGCGACACGATAAATGGTAGGCCAGTAGAATCCAGAATCAAACACTTTCTTAGCGGTGTAGTTGGGACCAAAGTGACCACCAGTGGGTCCTTTGTGGCAAGCTTGGAGGATGTCAAAAGCTGCCGGTCCGTCAACACATCGACGAATAATCAGATCAGCACACTGTTTGAATAGATAAGGGTCATCCCAAAAGTAAGTCTTAACATCGTTCAAGAACTTCTTCTTTTGTTGGGATGTTAACCCTTGGATGAGAATACCACCCGCCAAGTAGTTTGCAATGTCTGCAAACCACGGGGTGCCATCAAGATTGAGATTTATAGACATTAGAGTCTCCAGGGGGAAAGAGTCATTGATCTCTTTGTTCGGATGATCCCCCTGATATGGATCCTCAAGTCGACTCAAATGATCCGCGGCCAGGTTTTCGGCTCCCTTCTTGTCACGAATTTCAATGTTGAATTCTTGAAGGAGCAAAACCCAGCGAAGAAGTCTTGGCTTAGAATCGTTCTTAGTCATCAAGTACTTCAACGCGGAATGGTCCGTGTATACGATGGTGGTTGATAGAACAAGGTAGGGGCGGAATTTTTCAAAAGCATAGACAACAGCTAAAAGCTCTTTTTCGGTTGTCGTATAATGCAGTTGAGCCCCCGTCATTGTTTTGCTAGCATAGTGGATTGGTTGGAAGTGTTTATTCACTCTTTGGCCCAAAACCGCACCAATAGCAAAATCGCTAGCATCGCACATCAATTCAAAAGGCAGCTCCCAATTAGGGGTAACCAAGACCGGTGCCTTAGTTAGCTTGTCCTTAAGAAGATTGAAGGCTTCGAGACACTCTTTAGAAAAGATAAAAGGAGTATCTTTTTCTAAGAGGTGGGTCATCGGGCGAGCGTTTTTAGAGAAATCCTGAATGAATCTACGATAGAAGCCCGCATGACCCAGAAAACTTCTCACACCCTTCACAGTTGAAGGTGGAGGTAATTTGGCTATGACATCAACTTTAGCACGGTCAACTTCAAGACCGGCTTTAGAGATTTTGTGTCCTAGCACAATGCCTTCTTTTACCATAAAATGGCATTTTTCCCAATTCAGAACAAGGCGAGTGTCTTCGCACCGCTTAAGCATACGTTCCAAATTGGCAAGGCAAGTAGAGAAGGAATCCCCGAAGACCGAGAAATCATCCATGAAGACTTCCATGGTTTGCTCAACCATGTCATGGAAGATAGCCAACATGCACCTTTGGAAAGTCCCGGGGGCATTGCATAAGCCAAAAGGCATTCGTTTATAAGCAAATGTGCCGTAGGGACAAGTGAATGTTGTCTTCTCTTGATCTTGGGGATCGATGGGTATTTGAAAATAACCCGAGAAACCATCCAGAAAGCAGTAATATTCATTACCAGCTAGACGTTCAAGCATTTGGTCCATGAAAGGTAGAGGGAAATGATCCTTTCTCGTGGCATCATTGAGTTTGCGGTAGTCTATACAAACTCTCCACCCAGTAACGAGACGTGTAGGAATTAACTCGTTGTTTGCATTGGGCACAACGGTGATTCCGCCTTTCTTAGGCACACAATGGACTGGACTAACCCACGGTGAATCCGAAATAGGGTAAATCATACCCGCATCAAGAAGTTTGATAACCTCTTTTTTGATGACTTCATGTATTTTAGGATTCACCCTTCGTTGACTTTGAATTGTGGGCTTAAAGTCGTCCTCCATGAGAATTTTATGTGTGCAGAAATGAGGATCAATTCCACGGATGTCCGAGATTTTCCAAGCGATAGCTCTTTTATGCTTCTTCAACACAGCGACAAGTCGGGCTTTTTCGTCTTCTTTCAGATCCTTTGCGATGATGACCAGTAGCTGCTCGTCGTCTTCCAGAAAAACGTACTCAAGATGAGGCGGTAGGTCCTTAAGCGCGAGAGTAGGAGGATCCTCAGTAGATGGTGGAACTAACGATGGATCATCATTAGTCACCTCTTTAGGAGCAGGAGGAGACAACGGGTCCTCATTGAGAAGTCTCTCAATAGTACTAATGTCTTCATCCCAATTTGTGGACAAATTATCATACTTAATATCGAGAGGACCCAAGCTAGCTTCGAAGTCATCCAAGTCACTTTCTCCAAAAGGAGTCAATGCTGGAGCAATTGAGGCAACGGTCTCAACATTGGGTAGGGAAGAAAGAGTACTTTTGCAAGCATCATGAAAATGTTCTTCACAAGCCTCATCGAGAACATCAATAGCATTAACATTCTCATATGAATAAGGCTGCTTAGAAATCTTACCCATGTTGAAGACAATTTGATCGTCACCAACTCTCATGATTATTTCGCCTGCGGCTACATCAATAAGAGTGCGACCGGTCCTCAGAAATGGACGTCCAACGATTAATGGAACACGGGGATCCATTTCGTAATCAACGACAACAAAATCCGCCGGGAAGGTGAATTTATCAACGCCAACAAAGACATCTTCGGCTATCCCCACTGGATACGCAACCGTACGGTTAGCTAATTCCAAAGTCATTTTGGTGGGGACTAGCTCGGGGAGAGATAATTGCTTCCAAACACTTAAAGGCATTAAGTTTATACTGGCACCTAGATCGGCTAGGGCCATGCAATTCTCTACTCCTGGGAAGTTGCAAGGAATCAAGAAGCGACCCGGATCACCAAGTTTGGTGGGCAATTTCCTTAAGAGCACTGCGGAGCAATTCTCATTAAGGTGGGTCTGAGCAATGTCAAGAAGCTTCTCCTTATCACTTAGAAGATCTTTAAACATCTTAGCGTATTTGGGCATGTGAGTGAGAGCCTCGGCAAAGGAGATGTTAAAATTCAATTGTTTGAACATTTTAAGGAAGTTCGAAACCTGAATATCATCCTTGCTCTTTTGCTTCTCTTTCCTCAACCTTGAAGGATAAGGTATATTGGATGAAGAAGAAGGCTTTAAAGGAATAGGATCACTCACAATCACGGGTGGTGGGGAAATGGGGATAGATGGTAAAGGAGGTGAAGAAAGTTGCTCTTTTTCCTTGTTCACAATCACCGGTGGAGGTGTAGGAAGCTCGGGTTCCATATAACCTTTTCCACTACGAGTGGTGATTGCTTTCATCTCCCCTCTTGGATTCGCAACGGTGTTACTCGGAAGAGTACCCGAAGAAGAGGATTGATTACTTTGGATGAGCGAACCAATCATATCACGAAGGTGAAGAGCTTGATTATTGAAAGAGTTTTGCATGTTGCCATTAATATCATTGCTGTGTTTGGCCATATCATTCCTTAGCTCGGCTCTAATATCACTCCCTTGTTTCACCATGTCATTCTTCAAGTTGACAAATTGGCTCTGAAGATTCGTCACCATCTCACGATTAGTCTTCGTGAACGTCTCGACGTCTTGACTTACGGCCATCGGTTGATTGAGAGGTGGAGCTTGAGAATTTCCTTGAGTTGGGTATGGGTTTCTTTGGGATTGATATTGATTTTGAGCACGAGGTTGGGATTGGTTGTTTCGGTTGTAGCTTTGTTGTTGGTTTTGGTTTGCAGGAGGGAAACCGGGAGGAGCAAGATAATTGTTGGAGCGATAACTTAGCAAGTTACGGTCTCCTTGAGGGCGAGCTTGATAGCCTCCCGTGGGATAAGTGCCGTAAGCTGCGTTAACGTCTTCAGAATAATTGCCGTGAGTAGAAGGACACTCATTGTAGGAATGAGGACCACCACATGTGTCACAAGAAAGAGCAACGGCTTTAGCTTGTTGAGTTTGGTTAGAGGTTAAAATTTGGAGACTTTTGTTGATGTCAAGAAGAGCACGTTCCAAAACAGACGAGTTGGTGGTGGAAGAAGTAGATGAAACATTGACTCTCTGATTAGATCTTGAGGATGCGGAAGAATCCCAATTGTTGTGGTGAGTAGTCATGTTTTCAATCAACTCTCGACACTCCTCCGGTCTCCTTTTCATAAAAGTACCACCAGCGGCGGCATTGATCGTGTCACGATCACGAAAAGTGAGACCATTGTAAAAGGTGTCAATGAGAGTGACGGGGAGCATATTGTGATTAGGACAGCGGTCGATCAAATCATTGTAACGTTCCCAAGCATCGAAAAGCGATTCATCATTCTCTTGCATAAATCCACTGATTTGGTTACGAAGGCTAGTGACCATGGATGGGGGAAAGTAGCGCGATAAAAAGCGTTGAGTCATGTCGTTCCATGTATGAATAGAATTCTTAGGAAGACGGTCAAACCATTTTTCGGCATGGTGAGAAAGCGAGTGTGGAAAAAGTTGGAGGCGAAGGTCATCCATAGAAACACCGGGGCACTTCATGCTTTGGGTAATGGTAATGAATTTGTCGAGGTGTTTGTTGGCATCATCATCCGGAATTCCACGAAACGGGTTCGTTTGCACTTGTTGTATCATGTGATGCTTCAACGAAAACTCCTGAGCCGTGACGTGCATTGGCGCAATCGGGCCTCCGCGTCCATTCATGGTGGGTTGGCACAATTCCTCCATGGTTCGTAAATCAGGTAGAAGGACATTGTTGTTGTTGTTATTGTTGTGGTTGTTATTCAAATTATTTTGAGGTGGGTGATTATTGTTGTTGTTAACACCAGCCATATCTAAATCTTCACGATTCTCGGGCTCAGAATAGTTTGTAGATCTAGTACGCATGCACCTGCAGAAGAAAAATATACACAAGAAATATCTATATAATCTTTTTGGTTTTTTTTATAGGTTTTGTAATGTTTTTGTATTTTTTGAAGAGTTTTATAATTTTTATAGATTTTTGAAATTGTTATTGTAATGAAAATAACGTTCAAAGAACGGATCCCAAAATTCAATGCGTCTCTCACTAGAAACCGTTTATCTTAACGAAAAGAGCCGGCAGCGGCGCCATTTAATACAAGTGATTTTGCAACCAAAAGTATCAAAGTTCGTTATAGTTCCAAATCTTTTCGAATTGAAAACCGGTCTTAAGTGCGACTCAATCGTCTTGTGGTGAATCAAGAGAATGGTTTGGTTTGTTTATCTAATTTAAACTATTAGCAAGTAATTAAAGTGTCGTTGAGTAAATTTGAAACTTGGACAAAATTAAATTAGAAGTTAATTAAGAAAATTCTTGAGACTTTAAACTTTGAAAAACTTAAAAACTTAAAAACTTAATCAATCGTAATAAAACAATTCATGTCCATCGGAGCACACCAAAATAGCAACCATCGGAATATCACTAACATTAACCATCGGAATAATCGAGTTCAGATCGGAATACTTAAGAAAACACTTCTGTCGAAAAGCACACCTATCGGAATGATGCTGTCGCAATGACTCTATCGAAAAATGGGCAGCACTTCGTTTTAACCAAGTCCTTAAGACCCGTCGGAATATGCGATCGCAATGTGCGATCGCAACCCAGATCGGAATAAAGGGATTAACCAACCGATCGCAAAGTAAAACCCTATTGGGTTATTGCGATCAAAAACCAAACCCTATCGGAATGTGGAGTAAACCGTCGGAATATGTGTCAAAACCCTAGGATTGCGATGGATGGAAACTGATTCCGAAATTTGTGGCAAGAGTGAATCTCAATAAGCAAACGCAATAAGCAAATCTAAACGGATCTTAAGCAATTCAAAAAGCTTTAAATTTAACACTTCTAAAACATAAAATCAAGAACTTTATGAAATGAACTTTAAACTTACTAAATCCTTTTGCAAAAACCGAGAATCAATAAGCTAAGATTCGAATAAGCCAATAAGCATTATGAGCTTATGACCTAAACGTGTAAGAGCTTGTGCGTAAACCAAAAGATCAAACCTTTATTCACGAAAAGCATCAAATCATACGAGTGAGATGTGAAATGCGGATCAAAGGTAGAGTAAATCAAGAAGTGTAGAATGAGAATAAGGATCAAAAGCTTAAAATAGAACTTTGATTAATGAAATAAGCAATACAAAAAAAATGTTTAATCTTGAAAGATTAAAAGAAAAAGATGAACTAGTGAGAGAAAGTTTAAGACTTTCTCTCTCTAAAAACTAGAAAGAAACTTAAGAAATAAAAACTAGCTAACCCCCTCCTAATGTGATTAGGAGGGTATTTATAGGGAAGTGGGAGGCATGTGTGGTGCTTTCTTCTTTCTTTTTCTTCTCGACTCGATTTTAATTCTTCGTCTTTGTAGTCTCGGGATTTGAACTTGTCTTTTAATTTTCTTCTTCTATTAGACTTAAGTTCTTTGACTTCATTAAACTTCCGTCTTTAGACTTGTTCTTCGATAAATCTCCAGAATAGGTCTTGGACATCCGTTCTTTAAGCACCCTTGATCTTTTGACTTCGTCTTTTCCCGTTTTCTTCGATAAAAGCCCGTGAAAGCCCGTGTTTTCTTCCTTTTTCATCTTTTGGTCCTAAAACACAATAAAAACACAAACCACGCATAATTCCGACTTTTACGACATAAATCACACGTTTTGGTCTTGTTATTATTGGAAATAAGTGGTAAAAGGATAAGTGTTTTCACACTTATTAGTAAGCTTAAAGAGTAAGCTTACTTACACTTGTAAGTTTGTAGCTAACATGATGCCACATATGGTTGTGGTGTCATGTTGGTGCCGTCCCATAGTGCTAGTGGGGTGGGACAATGTATTTTGTCCCATCTCACTAGTTTACGGGTATTCCTCGATTCTAGTTTTCTTGATTTGCGTGCCCTCGGGTCGTTTCACGAAAAATGTTTTTATAAATTATAAATCAACGTCACAAAACGAATCCAATAAAAATTGTCTCATCAAAAACGGAGTTCAAAAACGTAAATACGTAATCCTAAGGTTTCCGGTTTAGTCGTAAAGGACGCTAAATTATGCACGTAAGCCCAAATTTAAATCCGTAAATTGTGAGTTCGTCAACCAACACAAAAATATGTTTCAAAATATTATACGAGAAAATATTTCACTACCTGAAAATGTTAGATTGTCACATAACTAATCAAGTACTAACACATGTATATGTATAAAGAATAAAGAATGTAAAGAGTTAAGGGTAAAGAAAGATCAAATCGAACACCAAGGATTTGTAGTTGTTCAGCAACGAAGCTCACTCCTCGTTCCTACTCCACTCCTCGAGTACTCCTTACTCGAGAGTTCCCTACACAACAAGCTCCTTATGGCGGTGAAAACCGTACACGTCGCTTAACCAATTTCCGACTCTAAGCTAAAAGTCGAGCCCTAATCGTAGCTAGGACCAATCTACACAACTATACTTAGTACATACACAACTTCCAAATAGACACAACTACTTGGATCTTCACAACTATGACACAACTACAAGTGTATAAAATTAGATCTTCAATGGATCTTTGGTGGTGGACTCAACACTTCACTAGGATAGTGTTCTTCTCTTTGCACTTAGAGAGGAAGGGATGGAAGAACAAGATTCACTTTTTAAACAAGTAATAATCAAACAAATGATCAAAGATTTGAGTGATTAAAGAAGGGGTTTGAATCTGGAAATAAATGTGCAAAAGAGGTGAGGTGAAAAGCTGAGAATGGTCCACTATTTATAGGACAAAGGATCCAACAGCTATATCTGCCCGCGGTACCTTATCATAGCCCACGGTACCTTATCGATAAGGTATCGCCTAGGCGCTAAGGTACCGCCGGACTAGACTCCGCTCCTTTTTGTCCTTTAGTGGTGGAGGTCTTATCTGGGTATAAAAAATATCCTGAAAGGATATTCTTAACCAAATAAGAATATGCCATTTTCAAATTTTCAAATAATTAATTTAATAAAACATTTTCTTCAAAATAAAGTTTAATAAAAACTTGTCACACTTAATAAAAAGTGAGTTTTAAGAAAAGATTAAATCACTTGATCACTTGATTAAGGTTAGTACTTGTTTATCCATACCTTAAGTGAAAATGGGTAAAATTAAAAATACTTGAACTCAAGAATTCGTTTTTCGTTGTTTTCGTAAATGCTTGTTTTTACATATTGTCGTAATCAAAACTAAGCGAGACCGAAAAATGCAAGTAACGTTTTTAGTCATTATTGCATTAACAAGTATGATTAAGAAAATTTAGTGATATGATTATTACCTTGATGATAGTGTTAGTTAAATAATTCGTTTTTTGTTTTACACTAAATGTGTTGTATAGTTTGTTGTGATCAAAACTAAGAAAGATTAGTTAACACTAATAATGTTTTTAGGCATCACTTGCATTAACACCATTGTTTCCTTAGGGTGTCCTATAAAGATACATTTTACAGATCGTTGTTGGAGTTTGTCACCCGAGTCACGTTTCACATACGCCTCGCAACCCTAGACCTTTAAATAAGACAAATATGGCTTCTTGCCATGCCATAGTTCATATGGTGTCTTATCGACCTTCTTTGTGGGAACCATATTTAATATGCGAACAACAGATTCTAGAGCATAATCCCAAAATGATAAAGATAAAGTCGTAAGATTAAACATAGATCACACCATATCTAATAATGTAAGATTTCTCCTTTCAAATACACCATTATGTTGTGGAGTATAGGGAGAAGTAAGATGCTGAAAAATTCCATTCTCACGTAGATAATCTATTAACTCTTGACTTAAATATTCACCACCCCTATCAGAACGAAGAGCCTTAATCTTCTTCCCTAATTGCAGTTCTACTTCTGCTTTAATCACTTTGAATGTTTCAAATACCTCATGTTTATGTTTAAGTAAATAAACATATGCATAACGGCTATAATCATCCGTAAATGTTAAGAAGTAGCTAGCACCTTTCCTTGACACATGTCTAAGTGGTCCACACACATCAGTATATATAAGTCCAAGTAGATCAGTAGCCTTTCAATATTGCTATTAAAAGGTTTCTTGGTCATCTTTCCAGAGATACAAGACTCACATTTATCAAATGATTCGTCATTGATATTTTCCAAAAGACCTTCATGTTGAAGCTTTGGTATACGAGTCTTCCTAATATGGGCTGTTGTCCCATAATATTATGATTGTATACTACACGAATTAAAGAAAGAAAGGAAGATATGAGATGAATTCCTAGAGAGAGAAAGTAGTGAGAGAAAGTAGAGAGGAGATGATTAACTTGGTGAGATTAGATTAAGAAAAGAAGTTGTTACAAATGACCACCCACCCTCCTAACATGCTAGGAGGGTAGTATATATAGTCCACCCAGATGCGGGCTTTAATGGACTATATATCGGGCCGGGCTTGTCTTTTGGACTTTAATTAGTTTAAATCCAAGCCCGTGAACCACGACTAAATAACTACCTATTACAACGTTCTAATAAATATTACAATAGAAACCTATGACCGAACATTCTTGTTTGACTCAATATTTTGAGGCTAACAATCTCCCCCAATGTGAGGTCATTCCTCTTTGATATTTGGATTACAATGGAGATTTATGAATTTCGTCCTAAATGAGTCTTGAACGTGTAACAGTAGTTTTGTTCCTTCATGCTGTGATCTTTGAGCCTTTGTTGTTGTCTTTCGACTTTGTCTTTTAGTCTTGAGATCTTCAAATCATCCTTGACTTGTCATTGCCATCTTGCGATCTTGTGTCTTTATCCACATGCTCACACTATCAATTGTTGGATAAGTCTTTGGGCATGCATATGTGGTTGTGAATCTTTGACTTTGCTTAGTACACCGTGACGCCACCTTCTCGAGACAAAAACATAGACACGGACTGAATGGCTTTGACATTCATCCTAAATCGGTAGCGTTTTACCTCCGGTCGGTGAAGACCGTTATACGATATTAAATATCGTACCTGTGATCAGGTAGATTCAATTAAGAATCTCCTTGACAGGGTTTCGCGGCAGTACTAGCCGTTCTCTTTACTCGACCGTCTCAAAGCAAGACTGCGAACATAAAGAGTGAATCAATTTGATAAATATCCGCTTGATTAAAGTCGTCAATTCAAATTCCTGGAACAAGTTTGATTCATTAAGAATCTTAACATTGTTGCTTTCCAGTTGACACAAGTTTGATTCATGAGAATCTCACAAGTCACCTACCGTAGCGCTGTTTGATGTTGACGCTAGAAGGATTTCCATTCGTCACTGTGAATATTAATGAATATCACTCTGAATGTTCTGGCAAGACCATAAAGATATTGCGTAGAAACCTGAAACGAGTTTGAATCAATTCAGAATCAAACCACTGTTGCTTTTCAGTTTTACATATGTTCAATTCATAAAGAATCTTGCATATGACCTACCGCAGTGCTGTTTGATGTTAACACTGGAAGGATTTCCACTCATCATTGTGAATACTAAGTAGTATCACTCTGAGTGTTCTAGCAATATCGCAAGGATATAGCGTAGGACTCTCTTGATCCTCATCCGTGTGTCCTAACGAGATTTGATTGATCTCTTGGCTCTTGACTCTATTTGTGCACTTTTAGTGGTCGGAGGCTGGAGCAGATGCCACCTATTCACTATCAACTCTCTCGGATTGAGAAAGTCAATATAAGTCGTGTTGATCTCCGTGACAATAAAACAAACTTCTTTTAAGAGAAGTCTGAGTAGCTAGGAAAGGGTTGTGCTTCACATCACTGGGTCCATGATGAGTTGACCCGGTTTCTGCCTAAGTTGTATGGAGGGCTTCTTTCTTTAGACCCTTTATCCTTACATTTTTTTTTCATTCTTCAACCCCTTCAATGCTTACCAAGACATCATTAATAGCACCTTGTTGTGATTGTTCCAGTGCTATCATTAGTACTTAGTCGGCATTCAGCTACGTTCACATTCTACTCCATCTTTCCTAAGGACTTCTAATAATCTATTGGATTGTCCCTGGGAAGATCCCTCCGGTTCTGGTTGGATCATAGGACTTAAACCTAACCACCCTTTTGACACCAATAACGTCGTGAATTAAAGATGTTGTGGGTATTTGATCGTAACCATGAAAACCACTTTAAATTCTAACAAAGTGTTTAAAAAACATTTAACACCTTGCTAGTTTTGTCGTTTTAGAAATGCTCCCCCTTCACATGTGCATCAATAATCGAAAGTGTTTCGCACATGTAGATAAGAGTTAAAGTGCTTGAGTCTTATATTAGATCACATTTTAATCACATTTTCTCCCCCTATCTCTAATATATAAAATCTTTTGATATTAGAGATACCAAATTTGATTAAAATATATTTTGAAAAAATAGTCTTGGAATCTCTGGGAGAAAGATGTTTTAATCTTTTGCATGAAGTTAAAATGCTCCCCCTCAAAAATTGATCCAATTGAATTGTCATTATGAGGATGTGATCCACATTTCGCTTTTTGAGGATGGGAGTTTGTTGAACACACAATTTTTGAAAGATTTTGAATAATCATTGATAAATTCTTGAAAAAATTGTGTTCAACGCTTTTTGAAAAATCCTATTTCTTTTTGTCGAAGAGGTTTTTCTAAAGCATAAACTTGAGTTCATAGACTTTTAATGTCTTGACGATTCCACTCAAGTGTAAGAAGAGTTAACTTCTTTTGCTAAGGGTAAGAGCACGAAATCGTACACTCCCCCGTGAATAGCTATCCGGGTTGCAATCTGAAAGTGATTACAAGCCATTGTGTTGAGCTCAAAACGTTGAATGTTTTGTGACAAGCTCAACCCAAGATAGATTGTTCTACCCGTTTATTAGGATAAGTCATCTTTAAAGATACACTTTCCTTTATTTGAAGTTCGAGTTACAGTCTGACATTTAACTGTAAGTTGTTTACATGAGCTTAAAAACTTTGAATGTTTTTATCGATAGCTCATGACCGAGAAATTTTATTTTCCCGTTGTTGAGGATAAGTAATCATCGTGATCAACTTTACTTTCTTTGAAGTACGAGTCACAATCTGAGGTAATTGTAAATCATTGAAATGACATGTTTTGAAAACTATTTACAACTTTCATTCGAGCTTTATGTACACACCCGTGTCGTTATTGAGCGACATTTCTAGGTACGTCCATATTATCGATACTGAAAGACATGTCGAAAAGAATATTTTCTGTCTTTTGAAAGTTTTTCCATTTTTTATTTTGTTTTTCTAATGATATTTACATTTTATTATATTTTTGTGTTTTCTCAATTTTTTCGAAAATAATCCAAAATAGACTTTTGTACAGCAGAAGAAGGTGATATTGAATATACAAAATTGGAACCCTTTGAAGAAGGAGAAGTGGGTTCAGAATCCGCTGTTGTACCTGCAATCACAGAAGAAGAATTTGCACAAATACTAGAATTAGGAGTAACAAATTCCTTTTCAGCATGTAGAACAGTAGCATTAGTGCTGGTGCAGGTGTCATCACTCTTCTCTATTGGAATCCACTTAAGACCAACTCCTGTGAAGATCCGACCCGTTGGTTTCCACTGAAGACTAGATTTAGGAGTAGCTTTCTCTTGCACAGCGGAAGACTTCTTTGGAGATAAACTATGTCCTTTTTGAATCCACGTTTCAGATTTGGTGTGGTTGCTTTTCTTTACGACGGGTTTGTATCTCCTTGTTGTCTTATGGGATTCTGTATTCGATCTCCGTTCAAAGGAACGAGATTTGACCTCATAGAGGTATTGCAAAATGCAATGGTCATGATTTCCAGTGTGAATGCCCTTTTTGCAAGTGGGACATACAGGGAATTTTGGATTCACGAAAGTACTTGTATTCCTTTGTTTTCCAAATCGTTCAGGCGTAGTGTTTGAAACACGACTATTCATGGATGGTTTCCAATTCCTAGATTGCTGAAGAGGGATCCTAGGTATTGGTTGACTACCATTAGGAGTGTGTAGAACTCTAGCGGGATTTGGTGAACTAGGTTTTTCATACACTGGTTTGTCTTTCTGAATCTTCCCTTTTTGTTTCGCATCCTCTAGGTTGTGGGTATGAACGAGGTCATTTGAACCTATAGATTCCTTTGTGGACGTGAATGTCACACGTTTTGGAGGAGTCCTAGAAGTGCTAGGTGCATTCACATGGTCGGGTTTAGCAACAGTGTGTTTTCTAAATGGAGGAACATAGGGTGATATGGATGGTTTTGGAACACTTGGTTGCACATCAGTTTTAAGGGGTAACCTAGATTTCATATGAGAAGAATTGGAGAATGGAGTCGGTTTTCCTAAGATAGACAGCTTAGAATCCTTGTAGGCATTGGGTTGTCGAACCACAGGTTTCTTAATGCCAGGTTCCACGATTTTCCCACCCATTTTAGCAACAAGTTTCTGCAACTCTGCTATCGCTCTGTCCCTGTCTTGTAACTGAGCTTTCAACCCTTTAATTTCCAAATCTTGTTCATTCATTTCTCGAAATGTTTGGGAAAGTTTTTGTTGCAATTTATTATCATGTGGAAAATGACCAACATCTTTTTGCAAAGCAAGTTCAAGTGAATGACAATGTTTTTGAAGGAAATCAGTTTTGTGTTGAAGTAACTCAAAAGCCTTTTTGTCAACATTTTCTTTACGTTTCGAAAGCTCAATTTCAAGACGTTCACATTCTTTGATCTTATCAAGATATTGGCATGCAACTTCAGAATATTCATCAATATCAGCACAAGATGTAAAATAAGCACACATAACATCTTTAGAAACGCATTCTTGCAAGAGTAAATCATATTCATCTGAGAGATCAGACTTCTCCATTTGAAGATCATCAATGTGTTTCTCAATAGATTCAACATATTTTAAATCATCAAACATTTCAGTCCGAATGAACTCCTCAAGTTGAAGAACAGTTTCTTTAATCAACGTCGTGTTAGGAATTAAGAGTTCTTTCACAAGCAAGGTAATATCTTGAGGAATCGGACGTGTCCACTCAGCATTTTCACGTTTGGCCCAGTCTCTTTCAACAATAGATTTAACATTATCTATGTGGTGTTTAAGAATACCTAATGTTTTCCTACTCTTGCTTTTAGATTCATCTAAAGGGAGGTAGTTTATGTATTTGTAAACATTAGATTTCTTAGGGGCAAATGCTTTCTTCCATTGAATTCTCTTTTGTTTCCATTCTAGAAACACTTCCTCACGAGTTTTCTGAGTTTGTTTGTTGAAAAGACCATAAAGACTATTCTCATAAGCATAATTATATGGTTTCACAAACTCCTTATTGACAAGTGGTTGACTATCATCATCCCAAAGGGCAGTCTCTTCAATATTGGCACTAACAGGCATACAATCAAGATCTGTCCTTTCAGTCTCATCAAGATAAAGACACGGGTTTGCAGCTTGAGCTTTGGCAAGGTACTCAGGACTTGCAAAGCTAGCTTGACCCTTAAACATCGATGGAGGTGCTAGCATTCTTACGGATTGAATAGAATCATGCGTTTTATAAATAACGTTCTTCAAAAATTCGACTTGTTCTTCTAATTTTGTTACTTTTTCAGTTTCTT
Source organism: Glebionis coronaria (assembly GCA_025667525.1). Classification (NCBI taxonomy): domain Eukaryota; kingdom Viridiplantae; phylum Streptophyta; class Magnoliopsida; order Asterales; family Asteraceae; genus Glebionis; species Glebionis coronaria. Next base: position 582,515,537 of record CM046876.1, read on the forward strand.
TCTCGTATCTACTTTTGAAGTCTTGTTTTAACGCATCTACCTCTTGTTTCTTATCCTCAAGAATTTTAGCAGAATCAGTAGTGGTCATAGAGAGCTTTTGTTCAAGTTCGTTAACTTTGGTATTTGCAAGGTACGTTTTTTGACGTTCATCCATTAAGAAAACATTATATTGACGCTTCTCTTTGGCTAATAACTCAAGAGTTGTATTATATTTGTTTTCAAAATCGTCCTTTTGACTTTTTAACGCACTACCCTTGTACCCCTCAAGCTCTTTGGTCTTTTGAAGAAGCTCAGCCCTATTACTTTCAAGGGTCTCATTAGATTTAATTAGAGCGGCTTTGCATTCTTCAAAGTTTTGAGTGAGTGCTGTGTTTGCCTTCTTTAATTGCTTTTGACTCTTTCTAGTTTCATTGACATCTTTTTGTAAACTAGAAATTAAATTCAAGATTCTGCAAGTGGTCTCTTAAGTCATAAGTGAACGTGCGATGATCATTTCCGAAAAAGGAATGAAAAGCACGCATATACAAAGGATTGTACGAGAAGGTCTCTCTTTCCAGACGTTTCAGATTCGTTTTAAGATCACTGAAAGCTTGCATACAACGTTGTTTAAGGACTTGTTCTTGTAGTTGCATCTCTCGTTCTTCTCTGTCGGAACACGCATTGCTCGTTTCCATGATGATGGTGTCTCAGTTGATGAAGTGAAAATGGATCTTAAGTAGATTTGTTGTGATTGTGTTGTTGTTGAAATTCCAAAAATTTAAAATTTTTCTCAGTCCGACAATAAATTCCTCAGTCCGACTAAAACGGTAAACCGGAAAATTTTGAATAACCAAATTTTGAAAACGAGTTAGAAATAGCCAATAACTAGTAGGGAAAAAGTTTGAAAAATGAAAATTTTAACGAAAAATAAAACCTAAAAATGGCCTAAAAATTTGAATTTTGGTCCGAAAATTTGAATTTTTGGTCAAAAATTTTTTCGCATCGCCAAAATTTGAAATTAAAGCTTAAATGGCCTAAAAATGGTATAGGAAAAAATAAATTTTACTTGGGTTTTCCCGCCAAAAAACTCTTTTTTTTTTTTTTTTTTTGATCTTCGTGTAAACGATATTCCGAAACTAGTATAGATGGTGGCTAAGTCAAAAAAATACTCAAACAAAATTTAGCAAAACACATCATCGGAATGTCCCCTAATCGGAATGTCAAATCGGAATCCCAATCGGAATGTCTAATCGGAATCCCAATCGGAATGTCTAATCGGAATCCAATCGGAATGGCTAATCGGAATGTCTAATCGGAATATCTTCGTCGGAATACCCAATCGGAATGATGATCGGAAAGACTGGTCGGAATACCAAATCGGAATGTCTGATCGGAAAGGCTGGTCGGAATACCAAATCGGAATGTCTGATCGGAATGATAAAACCCTTTTCCGATTGCACTGATCGGAATATATCCCCCTTTTCTCGGACAAAACACAACCAATACGTGATTTTAAGCCAAAAAATGATCAAAACACCCAAAAATTTTGTGTTTTTAGCCAAAGTAAATATACCAAATCACTACTACAACTATGTAGAAGATGTAGATGAAGAAGTAGAGCACGAAAAACACAAAAAGAATTTGAATCCGAGATAATTTATGGATTAAATCATTCGAATCAAATATAATAAAAACAATGAATCACAACTCTACCCCATGGCGATTGATACCAAATGTTGTCCCATAATATTATGATTGTATACTACAAGAATTAAAGAAAGAAAGGAAGATATGAGATGAATTCCTAGAGAGAGAAAGTAGTGAGAGAAAGTAGAGAGGAGATGATTAACTTGGTGAGATTAGATTAAGAAAAGAAGTTGTTACAAATGACCATCCACCCTCCTAACATGCTAGGAGGGTAGTATATATAGTCCACCCAGATGCGGGCTTTAATGGACTATATATCGGGTCGGGCTTGTCTTTTGGACTTTAATTAGTTTAAATCCAAGCCCGTGAACCACGACTAAATAACTACCTATTACAACGTTCTAAAAAATATTACAATAGAAACCTATGACCGAACATTCTTGTTTGACTCAATATTTTGAGGCTAACATGGGCAAGTCTACAATGCCAAAGATAAGAATAGTTCTTGTCAAACTTTCTCTTCTTACTCATGCTAAATACAGATTTATCGTTCTTGGATTCATTATCATGCATGTCTAATTCAAACACACCATTCACATAAATTGGATTAAAATAGAACATACCATTTTCCAAACAGAAATTCTATTATTATCAATCGTGTGAACAAATCCATCATTTAACAAAAAAGAAAAGGAAATAACACCCCTAACAATTGTAGGTGCATAATGAAAATCATTTAATCTCAGTCTATACCCGAAGGTAAAAATTGATTAAAAGTTCCTCTAGCTTCAACCGCTGCTTGTGCGCCATTGCCCACTTGCAGATATTGTTCCCCATAGAAAAGTTTCCTTTCCAGATTAAACCCCTGCAGCGTATTATAAATGTTAATACCGCATCCCGTATCATATACCCAGGAATTTAATTTGTATGTTAAATTGAAGAATTCAATCATAAACAAAGTACTTGAAGCTGCAGCGCTCTGCTCATACTTTTTCTCTATTTCTCGCAATTCTTCGAGGTAAAGAGGGAAATTCCTCTTCCAGTGACCACTTGCCTTGCAATGGTGAGAAGCCTCATCTTTCTGAGATTTATTCCTCTTGACAAAGTTCTGCTTAGCTTTTGAATAAATCGCAACTTGTTTGCCCTTATCACCCTTTCCTTTGCCTTTCTTCTTATTCTCTTGCGGTTTTGGCTTACTCAATCTACCTTTTTGTATGGTTAGTACAGAAGGCGTAGCGGTCGATGCCTTGTCTTTCAACTCGTTTTCATAGTCAATGAGCATTGCATGCAAATCATTAACTGTCTTCCCCGTGCAATGCATATTTTAGTTTCGAACGAAATCATTGAAGTCCTTGTTAAGGGACCTATTGATCAAGGTGATAGCCATATTATGATCATAGGGTTGTCCTAGTGCAATGAGTTGTTCCATATAACCCCTCATCTCCTTATAATGGGCACTTACAGACTTTCCAAGAGCTTGCTTGCAGCTATGCAAAGCATCTACTAAGTCGTAGATCTCCACAACTTGCGGCTTTTCGAACATAGCCTTGAGCTCATCAAGTATTCTCTTAGGTGAAAATATCTCATACTTCTGTTGAAGTGGAGGAGCCATTTTTCCTAACATTAAGGCAGCCACCTCAGAGTGCTTCTTAACATTAGCAGCGTGTTCAAGCCTTTGCGCATCAGATGCTTCTTCAGCAAGATCCTCCGGATAAGGAGTAGTCAAGATATCGATAGTACCCGCTACTCTCAAGAAAATTCTTAGTGAGCGATACCAATCATTGAAGTTTGGGCCAGTAAGTTCAGGACGATCAAAGAAAGCTTTGAACGCAGATTTATAGTCATATTGTTTTTGGGTTGAGCCATTTCTACAGAAATAAGTTCAAATATTAGTATTTTCGATAACAAAATACTTTCAAGAAAATAAGATTACCCTGGTATAAAACCATATTATTTTCCTTGAATTCTAGAACTATATTGACTTAGATCCATTACATCAGTTGATCTTCTAGTAATGAATGTACTCAACATAGCGACTTGTCGAACAATTCAATTCAATTTACAAAAAAAATTCAATTTCTAGATATTTAAGGGATTTACATTACCAAAAAACGTTTTTACATTGTAAACATGTTTCATCCCTTCTGAATGCATTAAGTTTCCAGATCTCACTGAGTAACTTAATTAAGTCATCTAATCTGAGTAACGTAAAACCATCATACGAATTCTCATTCTACAAATGGTTTTTTCTCTATCACAACATCACCCAAAGATCTCATTTGATGACGAAGTAATTTCAAGTGTTTGTCAATTAGGAGCATTCGACTTAAATTTTAAGGGTATAAATTTTGATGTCAAAATCAATGTATGTAGAAGCATGCATACAATCTCCATAGCATAAGTTTAATAAAACATTTTGTAAACTTTTCACGAGACTAAATTTCTACATAAATTATGTTGAGGTATTGGTTAAAACCAATTAAAGAATTTATCCACAACTATTCACAACGTACTTTTGCTAGAACTCGGCTACGCACAAAGCAACACCCTTATACATTGTGTTTCGGATGTGAATTTGTGATAAATCACCCTTAAGGTATAATTCAATTAATAATCGTAGGTAAGTTCAATTTGACGCACAGGCGAGCCAGGAATTCGGTCAGCGACTAATGGCATAACACCTCCTTCCTTAACCGGGTACATGACCAGCAGTTCGTTATACCCACTTTATAGTTTGTCCAAAAGAGTAGGCCGTTAGATTATTATTGCAATTCACCAATCAACTTAATCTTATGTAATTTAGATCTCAAACAAATATATTATTTTCATATGATTTAGTCCGTATTATTTCTTTTCATAAAAAAACCCTTGTTTACAACAATTCAACAATTTTATATATAAACAAGTAAAAAAAACTAAATCATAAACACATAATAACAGTTTATATGTGCAACAAATAAATCAAATAGCCACATGCAAACGATTTATTCAATAATCATAAAATCTAGGTCTTTATATCTCTATATAAAAGTCTTCCCTAATTCGAGATTTATTGAATCAAATAATCACGTAGCACATAAAATCATATAAACATATAATTTTACGATCCATGAAAACATGCACGTAATCATGGATTCCCCACAAATCTTAATAATTAAATCTCTACGGATCGTAACCATACATGACATAACAATTAATCATGTAATTTAATCTAAAATTATCCCACATGTAATTTAGGGTTCCAAAACAATTCACTTTTTTTATTAAAAATAGAGAAAAAACCCTTATTTTTTAAAGAACAAAACCCTAATCTTATGCAAAACCTAAAAAAACATGTAGTTTTTAACTCAAAACAATTTATAGTTAAAAAACTTTAGATTTTCGATAATTATAACATGTTAAAACGGCTCTGATACCATTATAGGTTTATTACTATCATAACAATTATATAAAACCCTAAACGATATCAAAGCACATATAGCGGAAGCGATTTAACCAGATCATAATTAATAACACAATTATAATTAATCGAATTAGGGTTACATACCTTTACGCTTAAGCAATTCTACAAGACGAAGAACGAATCACCAATACGGGCTAATACCATATACACCAAGAAATAGTCAAAAGTAAGACTATATTACGTTCTTGTTCACACTTAATACAACGAGTTAATCGTGATTCAAGCACGTGAAAACCGAGCTACAACGCTCGTATTTAATCTACCCAACAACCCTAAAGAGGGGCTAGGACTAGATTACGTACACAATCGATCAACCAAAACACTTTGTTGATAGGGGCGGCGATCGACTAAAAGAAAGAGAGGGAGAAGATTTATTTTGATGTGTAAATTATGAGGGACAGGAAGGTGTATTTATAGGCCTCAACCCTTGTAGCCCAAGATAAATAAAAGGCAACTTTTTCCCCCTCCCCTTTGGGCCTCATAACCGACCGACCAAAACACCCCTTAGGGGTGTTCCGGAATCTTCCAAACTTCTTTCCTTTTGTTTACACATACTATATATTTATTTAACGCTCGTTATAACTTAACTATTAATTATTTAATGATCGTTAAGGTTATATAGTTACTTGCTTGGTTAAATTAATAAATACATAAATATATTTATTAAATAAATTAATAATATATATATTTATTAATTAAATTAACACTTTACGTATTGTGTGCAATCCCGTAATCTCAAGTTCGATCCTATCACACGACTATTAAATATAAGTCCATAAACTTACATTGAAGTCATGCTAGATGTGGTATGCATGAAGCATGTGATTAATTATTAATTGGGTATATGTTTTAGGTTAATGTTTATTTGTTTTGCTTTTGATTATAATTGTTATGTATCATGGTTCAAGCAAAGGGTTTTTTTGAAAAATAAAAATAAACCGGACTAAAACTATATGAAATTTGATTTATTATAATCTTGTTCTACCACGATCATATGTGGAAACAAATGAGTCGCCCTTACATGGTTTCAAATCTAACTCACGCCGTGATTAGCAAGAATCAAGTTTATAATTTGTTTTCTATGTTAAAGTTGTAAAATTTTATTAATGACGTAATTTACAAAAGTACTATCTAGTTGCAAGGCTAAGGTTCGGAAAAACTCATCAAGACTTTGGTCTTGTAGATACCATTGCCCTATAATACTTGACTACTTGTAGTCTAGTCTCCTTATCTTGCATACTATTTAGGAAGCCGCGAATGGTCTAGGGTTTGAATGATTTTTAATCATTCTTTAATCTTTTCCCGTAATAAAATTAAACTTCTTTAAATAGAATACATGTTGAATCGTCAATTTTTATGATATCACTATTTATACAAGTTAAATGTGAGTTAAATATGTGATGTCTATAATTAACGAATTGAGTAAATTTTATAAATTATCATGATACAAAGATATTGCATGCTTATTTGTACATGTTCTAAATCGACAAAATTTATACCCTTTGAAGTAAGTTTATTTGCCATCCAACGTGTAAAAGCACTTGCACTTACTCTTTCACCATACGTTAGACTGTGGTGATTTTGTAACCCAAGGTGGTATAATACACTCGATTGTGAGACGTCGGTGCTATATAATCACGGTTTTTGGTTGGACGACTTAAGCAAGTTAAGATAGGTGAGACCTTAACTCGTGGAAATAGTTGGGATACACATGCTCGCTTTTTCACTTTTGAATTCTCACAAGTGATGTATATAAAGTTGAGTTCCATAATTCTAGAAGTTGTATTGGATGAAATTATTGAACGTCAATTACCCCTTGAATATCATCATCACTAGCAGATGAACTGATGCGGTGGCGGTATGTGACAATCCGTCAATTTGTGATCGATATTTTATTCTCAAGTATTATTTAAAATTATTATTTTATTGTTAATTTATGAACTCACTCATTTTTGGGAAGAAATTTGGGTTTACATCTTAAAGTAGCATCGACTACGTCTAAACCGGAGGACTATACGTTACGTGCTTACGTTTACATGCACCGTTTTTGGTAACAGTCCGACATTTCAGGAAATAAATTTATTCTTGAATATTATTTTGGAATTTTAATTTGTGTTGGTTCATAAACTCACAAATTTACGGGTTGAAATTAGGGCTTACGTGCATAATTTAACGTCCGTTACGACTAAACCGGAAACCATAGGATTACGTATTTACGTTTTTGAACTCCGTTTTTGATGAGACAATTTTTAATAGATTCGTTTTGTGTCGGTGATTCATAATTTATAAAAATGTTTTTCATAAAACGACCCGCGGGCACGTAAATCGAGGAAACTAGAATCGAGGAGTACCCGTAAATTATTGGGGATGAGACAAGTTTACACTTGCCCACCCCTAATACATGTGGCGTCTAAGTTTAGCCAACACACTTTGATGTGGCAAGTTAATATTAAAACTAAGGACACTTGTCCTTAGTTTTGTCTGATAATTATATATATATATATATATATATATATATATATATATATATAAATATATATATATATATAAATATATATATATATATATATATATATATATATATATATATATATATATATATATATATATATATATATATATATATATATATATATATATATATATATATATATATATATATATATATATATATATATATATATATATATATATATATATATATATATATATATATATATATATATATATATATATATATATATATATATATATATATATATATATATATATATATATATATATATATGTTGTAATTTGATTACATGATTGTTTGATGATTATTTTAATACTTATACGAGATATTTATACGATGTAGATTGTCACAAGGAACCCTAACTCCCCTAGCAAATCAGTCGAATCTATTGCCATTGGAATTCTAGCTATTCCAGATCTAAACCAAGTTGTGGATATTTATGATCCCAACAAAATGGTTGATATTCGTAGAAATGTTGATATTAGTTGATTATGATACTGAAGAAGAATTGGCGAGATTGAATCGGATATCGATGTCATGACGATCTTTCATTATAGAGTGGAGTTTGACAAAACCTTACCACCTAGAAAGGTGTCATCCGATTTGGTGTCACCCAATTCATAAATTTGAAATCGAAAGGGTGAATGTTGCATGATATGAGTGTAAATACTCATATCATTTGTATCTTATAACAATGAAATAACGCTATTAATGTATCAAAAATGCCTTGTATATGCTTGTTTCTTGTTTGAATGTGTGTAGGTACCAAGTTCGCGAAAACCGACAAATATCGACACGAGTTTGAAGAAAAAGATTGAAGAAGCCAAAATCAAGCTCGACTTTAGAGGATTTCATCATTTATCAAGAAAACGGGTCAAGTGGGTCCCACAATTGGGTAAATAGGCTCAAAAGCCCATTTATGATTCAAGTTAATATTACTTGTTGGTTGAAAATTCAAAAGGCCCAATGTGATAACTAACAAACGGATGGAAGCTTGGCCCATATTCAAGCCCAATGTTTATTTACTAAAATGAAATGGAACGAATTAATGGGCTTTAGGGATTAATGTTTTAATCAAACGTGTATAAACACGTTTCTCTCTCACACACAACTTTCATTCACTTTTCTCAACAAATAAATAAAGAAAACGTTACTGTCACCCACTTCATTTTTTCACACACACATTTATTTTATTGTTGATACATTCTATGTATCTTGTCTTCCCCATTTTTCCATCTTCCCCAATAATAAAAACCAATAACTTTAAGTTACTGTTCCAAGAACCCTAATCAATAAAAAGTCGAATTTACAAAGGGCTTTTTACTTCACGTGTAATTCACGTGTGGGGGAATTAAATCCCCCAATTTTAAGGAAGAGATGATGGACGAGCTTGGCTACGTGGCAACATATGATTTGAAGAGACACCTCAAATTCCACAAACCACCAATCAGAGGGCTCAAAAGAAACACAACTAACACACGGATGCCACGTTGGCAATCCGTGTGCTAGTGTGTGTCATATAGACCATCCGATCAAGGCTTAACAGGAGAGAGAAAGGAGAATGAAGATCCAAAGGCTATGATGAGAAAGGAATATACCAAGAAGATTCGGATATTCTCCTCAGCAAGCCTTAGGGATGGCTATAAAACCCCCCTAATTTACTTGTAAAATCATCCTTACTTTTCTTTAAAGTTATTCTGCAAAAATAGTTTAGGGGTAATTTTGTATTTCTTTTGATTAAATCTTGTAATATTTCTGAAATTAATGAAAGTTTAATCGTTCTAATTTTAATTGGTGTCTCATTTATTTTCTTTTCCTGCTTGAAATTGATATACGAATTAAATCTCTTAACTATTTTGCAATAATAATGTTTGAGATGTTAAATACAAGCTAATTGATTGCTTAAATTTAATATTGGAAGTAAAGTATTGGATTAAAACTTATCCCCACTGGATAAGTGAAAAGCAAACTGGAGGTGTTTTTGGTTCGGATAATTAAGGTGATTCGAAGGAGAATGGTGTTTAATGGTGGATTAGGGTGTAGTTTCGGTTCATAGGTTGTTCAACACAACTTACTGCTCAAAGGTTTTCCCAAAAAGGTGCATTTTCTTTTCTTTTTAATTTAAATAGATAATAATCTTTTTAGTTTAATGAGGTTGATTGAGTTATTTGATTTTGAATCTTAGTCTGAATTCGTTTGTTTATTTGATGATTAATCTGCTTAAGTTCTCAGTAAGTTTTGATAAGTCTGCTTAAGTTGTCAATATAGGATTTGTAGACTAGAATGTTGTTCTTACCGAGTTCATTAATCTGATACTGGATCTGTTTAAGTTTTTAGAATAAATGTTAATGAATCTGTTGTGGTTAACTTACTGCTTTAAACAATCTGATATTATTTGGAATATTCAGTGATGAAAAAGTTTTGCTGAATGATTGGCTAGGTCTGTTTGTTACTGAGTTTAAAATATAAGCAGTATTAGTTATCTAGGTTATTAGATTTGGTAAGTTTGCAGGTAGTTATTGTTAAATCTGTTTGGTTGGAGTATCTGCTTGATTATTTGATGATTGCTCAATATATCTGCTGATAGAAGCTTTGTAGGGCTTTTCAACACTTGCTATTATTTTGCTGTTAATTGGATTATAGAACTGCTTGATTTTGAGTTGTGTCATTTGTCTAAGCAGATTTAGGAAGTCTTGTTAACTGATAACGTGGTCTGCATTCATTAACTGTTGCTGATAGATTTAGGAGTAACGGATAGATGATAAAACTTAGTATGCTTTTTAATTTGTGCTCAGATATTTAGTTACTTGTAGTATTATTCGGTTTGCTTGCATTTGGACTGCAATTAGGACTTTCTGCTTAATTTGCCTACACTGTGCTATTTGATCTTCTAATTTAGCTTTGTTATTGTTCTAGCAATCTGCTAATCAGATCCTACTGATATGATAGTCTCAAAAGCTGTTTCCTAACAGCTTATATACAAATAAGCTTACAAAAGTCTCTCCTGAGATTCATTTTCTTCATCTGTCAAAAAGATAATTAATCAAAAAATATGTCCCCTTCAGGACTCGAACCTGTGACCTCCTGGTCACAGGCCTAGCGTGTTAGCCAACTGGGCTACATGCTACTTTGATTTTTATATCAGTAGTTGAATTAATATAGTGTAATTGATTTGGCAGATTTCCTTTTAGTAACATAACTTTACTTAATTTACGTTTAAATAAAATTTAAATAGTGATTTTATTAAAGTAATTTTTTTTAGTTTTTAAATATTATTAAGAGTTTAAAAATATATATTAAAATAAAAAAAATAATTAAAAAAATGTTTTTTATTAAATTTAAATGGTTTAGTTAGTTTAATTTAATTAATTAGATTTTTAAAAAAGTAGATTTAAATAAAAATAGTTTTTAATTAGATTTGTTTTAAAGTAATTTTAATAAAGTTTAATTAGTTTAAAAAGTAGATAGATTTCTAAAATAGTTTAAAAGTTATTTTGTTAAATAGATTAATTTTTAAATAGTGATTTTATTTTTAAGTAATTAATTGTTTGTTTGTAGATTTTAAATATAGCGGGATTTACGATTCATGCACTTTAGGTTAATTTTAAATAGTGTAAAATTGGTAGATTTAATTTCTAGTTTAAAAACCAAAAACCAATTCAAATCGATTGTCCAAATCAAAACAAAACGTCTCAAATTCACTCGATCTTCGTGTACAACGAACTTGGTTCATTCACGTGTTTAATTGAATTCGTCATTGGTAATATTAGTCTATTACTTTTTCCTAAAGGTAATTTTCTAATTTACCCTATTAACATATCTCAAATTATCACATATACTTATCACGATCACATCAAAAAATTTGGCGCCGCTACCGGGGATCTTGTGTACGATTCGCTTTTGTGGAGATTTGTTGATCGTTGATTTGAAGACCCTTTCCGTCCTCGGAAAGTTTTGTTATTTTTCTATTATATAGTATGTATCGTTTTTCTCGTTTTTTTTTGAATAATATATTGTATTACGTAGAACAATAATTTACATACTTTTCAAATAAGGCCTTAGTTGGGATTTCATCACCTAGCTATTGTAGTCGAATCCAAAACAAAAATAAAAGGCAAAATAGATAAATACAAATAAGAAGTTTGAACTCGATTTATACAAACTATAAGGTGGGTATAAGGCGATGTGCTATAAAAGGCCGTCTAAGGAAAAAGGTTTTTAAGTGCTTTGTGCCACCTCGTTTCCCCGCTTGCTTGTGCGTATATTGAGAGGGACAACATATTATTGGTTTGTCGACTCAAGTAGTAATAAATCTTATTTTTGTTATTTACTTATTGAACCTCGAGACGTTTAGGTTTTCACCTATCGTTTCAAAGTCGACCGAGGGTAATTTACTTCCATAGTAGTTATCCTTATTCCTTGTTTTTATCGATCATTATTGATTGAGAAATAGCAAATAAAATACCAAAAATAATCTTCTTGTTGTCTAATTTCTTTTCTTCAATCCTCTAAATTCTCGTCTTTGTAGTGTATGCAATTACGTTCTTCTCGTCTTGTGATTGATTTTAATAGGCTTGAAATTGCTCTGTGCACCCACCGAAGGTTATGGGGAAGCAATCGTTGTGCCGTCTATTTTGGCGGATCATTACGAGATTAAGACGGGTCTTTTATCGCTCATTCGTGCCGACCAATTTCGTGGCAATGAGACCGATATCCCGCATTCTCACATTCGGAATTTTAATCGAATTACCTCGACTCTCAAATTTAGAGATGTGCCGAATGACGCGATTAAACTCATGCTTTTTCCGTACTCGCTCGAGGGTAATGCTAAGATTTGGTATGAGAAAGAACAACCGGGTTCGATCTTAACATGGATGATTTAGTGTCTAAGTTCATGAATTATTTCTTTCCACCTTCTAAGACAACACACTTTAAGAACAAGATCACTAGATTTGAACAAAAAGTGCATGAATCGTTCGGGGTAGCTTGGGAAAGATTTAAAGATTTGTTGAGACAATGTCCACACCACGGTTTCTCGGAATTGCATCAAATAAATACTTTCTATAACGGGCTTAATATGATTGAACAAGATTCTTTAAATGCCGCCGCGGGTGGTAATCTTTTAAGAAAAACTACGAGAGACGCGTGGGGAATAATTTAGAATAAATCTAGAGCACAATATTCACGAAACACGCCGGGTGTTTCCAATGTGAATTCATTTAATCCCGAGATTACTAGATTGGACTCTAAGATTGACACGATTTTGAATGAGCTTAGGAAGAATCCTCATGGATCGATTAATATGGTTGAGAATGTTTGTGTATCATGTGGTGGAGCACATCCTAATTATGCTTGTTTAACCACGGGGTTTGATCAAGCTAGTGCTTTTGCCGCGACGGGAACTTATGGCTCCAACGGTCAAGTTCCTCGTCAAAATCATGTTGCTCCACCGGGTTTTCCACCGGTTCAAAATAGGTATAACAATGGAAACAATGGGAATAATTTTAACCATGGTAACCAAGGGAATTTTAACCAAGGAAATGGGTTTAATGCTAATCAAAACAATCAAGGTTTTCAAGGGAATAATCAAAATGATTTGTCAAGCTACATTAAACGAATGAGGCAAATTTGAAAGATTTTCAAAATAACATTCAAGGACAAATGGCAACTTTGAAAAATGAGTTTCAAAATACGATTAAAGGGCAAAACAATAAGATTGAGCTTAATCAACAAAGGCTAGAACAAAACCAAAACCGTTTTGAGCAAAGATTAGAGCAAAGTCATAATCGTATGCAACAAAGTTTGGAACAAGGTCAAAATAAATTGCTTTCGATTTTTGAGGGATTTATGTCTAAACCATCTACTTCTTCGGGTTGCTTACCTAGTAATACCATTCCAAACCCGAAGGGAAAGCTTAAGGCTATTACCGTTTATGATGATTGTGAGAATTTAGATGAAGTTAAAGTGATTGAGTTTAAGCCTCCACCTAAGGAAACTTTTCTAGAAGTCACTAAGGCTACTTTGAATGTGATTAGTACCTCGGTTTTCTTTGATTTCTTTCCCGAGAAATATAAAGATCCGGGTCAATTCTTGATACCTTGTGTTTTCAATGAGCTTGGGGTTTGCAAAGGCCTAGCCGATCTAGGAGCTAGCATTAACATAATGCCCCTAGCCCTTTGGAAGACTATTGACTATGCACCACTTAGTACCACTCATATGATCATTGAGCTTGCTAATGGAACCACCACTCGACCGGTTGGTATAGCGGAAAATGTCATTATGAAAGTGGGAAATTTCTTGTACTTAGCCGATTTTGCTATAGTTGATTATGAGACCAATCCTCGTGTGCCAATTATTTTAAGACGTGCACGGCTCAAATTCAAGTTTATATGAGGAAAGAGGAAATTAAATTGTTTTATGGAGATAAAAGCATTGTTTTTAAACCGGAAAAGATTCCAAGATTTGCTCCTAAGAAATTTGAAAGTGTAAAACTTGTTGAAACAATTGAAAGTAATAAGAAAGCTCTATTTGATAAAGGTGTTTTTCCAGTTTTAGAAACTCCATTTTGTGAAAGTAAAAAGTTAGAGTCAAATAAAGAAGCTTGCTTTGTTGAAACATGTTGTAACCTTTCCTCATCTACACTCACTCCACACGAGGATGATAGTGCTAAGATTGAAAAACAAATTGATGATTACTTAAGTGAGCCATTTGATGCTAGTGAGTTTAATAGTGAGAATTTTGATCCCGGGGGTGATATTGCTTTAATTGAACAATCTTTGAAAATGGACTCATTTTCACTCTCTTCTAAGGATCATGTTGATGTTCCTAAGGCACAATCTTCAATTGAAGAACCTTTCTTTCCTAACTTCACACCGAGTGAGGTTAGTGACTATTCATGTGATAAGTTCATCGATGAACTTTTTGCTATCATTGATCCACTTCCACGGGGAAGTGAAGACGTTATCGATCTCGAGATCGAGCGTGATTCTTGTGTTTTACCTTCCATTCTCGAGGAATTCGCCGATGAATTGCCTTCAAATGAGAATGATGATCTTGTATCCGAGTGTGATACACTCGATACTTTGTCGGATATTTCTTGTGATGACAAGATCGATGACACTTTTGTGACCTACTCAAATCCTCTATTTGACGTTTCATTGAACAATAATCCATTGTTTGAAGAGGATTTTGAGAACATCATACCTCCTACATCTCACAACCTTTGTGATGATGATCTTCTCATGAAGGAGGTTGATGAGTTTCTTTATATAGACATTCCTTCGGAATTTGAGGAAGAGTCTAATGACGGTGATGAAGACTCTTGGTTTGATCACCCGATTTATGATGATGATAATGTTGACCCGGAGGGAGAAATTACTTTTGCTCCAATTATCCTTCCCACTCGCTTTGATCTGAATGTGCGGGTTTTTCATGCGACTCGTTTTGAGTACCATGACCCCTTTGTTCACATTCCTAAGAGTGAAAAGGTCAACAAAGTCATGCAAGTTGAAACCACTAGTGTTGAGACTTTTGTACCACCATTACTATGTGCTTCATATGATTTGGGATTCGCATGGGGGGACGACACCTTGTTGTCTATTCCTTTCTCCACCGAGGACGAGGTATTCGACCCTGGAATCGTTAATTTAGGGAAATCTCGTCCTTTCACCGATGCAATAATTGAAAGACTTTTTAATCATCTTGATGCGAGTTCATCTCGGGGAGCATGCTACATCCATACCATTATTTGTGACCACCATCTCTTGTTAGAGATTTGTGTTAGAGTTTTATCCTTTCATTTGTCATCCGACAATGAGCATGTAATCTTTGACCCCGACATTGTGCTTTATGTTGGTTTTTACTCCAATATGCCGGTTTTCACCTTTTTCCCTAAGGACCAATGAATGCGGGGATCGATTCGAGCTCATGACTCGGTTAACAAAAACGAGGTGCCTTGTGGGGGAGTCCCATACATTCTATCTTCTTTCTATTTTCTAACACTAATAAGGCTTGATCTTTCAAGCTCGTGCTCGTGTTTTGTTGTGTTGTGAATCTTAGGTATGACCCTAATATTTGAAGACTATCGTGTTCGGTTTTTTCTGGTCCACTTGATTTTCCATTCTTTGAATGCCAAAAGGGGCACACTTTTTATCCCTTAATTTTTATCGACTAATGTTTTATCTTGAGGCATAATTCATAAACGGATTATAGATTTGTGTGCTCTTTCCATGCTAGGATGTTGCATTTGACTCTTCGTGTTTTAGCAAGGGGGTGTTACTCTTGAGCTAAGAAACATTGAGGACAATGTTTGGTTTCAGCAGGGGGGAGTCAATCGATATAATCGCTTGCAATTGCTTTTTTCGTGTCCAAACGTATTGTTTTTCTCATTTTTCAATAGAATTTTAAATTTTTAGCGTTATTTTTAAGTTTTAATAAATAAAATAAGTGCTTTTGACACGAATATAGGCTTTCCGTTGGTGAAAATAAGAATAGTTTTTGACTCAACTCGGTTTTTAACCTTAGCTTTTCCTTAACGTATTTGAATTAAGTTTTGCTAGGCTATTATATAGGGAGCTTTAAAACGCGAAAGTCTTAATTCATATGAGTTAAGAACAAGAACTTTTCGCAAGCTCCTATAATTGATCCTAGAAAGTCGTTTATCAAAGGAACTTTAAAACACAAATTCTAAAACTTGAAAAAGTATAAGAAGATGCAAGATCCTATAGATGACTTGAAAACCCAAAACTTTGATTTAATAGGCTAAGTATCCATTGATTTCACATTCTTGAAATTTTACAATATGGAGAACAAGAGATGATAGAGCCAATTATAAGTTTGGTATTCTTTCGAGAATTTATGTGAGTTAATTATAAGCCTATTCTCCCATCGCTTGCTAATAAATTTATCTGCAATAAATAAGGTTGTACGATTTGAAAAGTTACTTAGCTTCTAGCCCAAGATCGTTTAAAAGTTGCTCGGTATGGATTAGAGTTCATAGCCAAGTCATAACTTATTGAAGCGGGATGCGAAGATTGGCGAGTCCAATAAGGTCCTAACAAGACATGAGGGCTATATTTTATTGCTAAAGATCCAAAAGTGACGTGAAGAATCATTTATCGAAAATCAATATGAAGGATCGAGACACACGACGAAAAGCAAATACTCCCCAAAAGTCATGGAGAAGTCTATCCAAAAAGGCCCTAACAAGGTATGAGGACAAATGAAGCCAAGTCCAAAATGGAGGCGGATCGTTGTATATCAAAATCCCAAATAAAGATTGGAGAAAAATGAAGAAGTCGTGGTCCAAGTATGAATCTCTCAAAACTTCAAGTGAAGAAATTCCTATATGAAGAGAAGACCATTATTTCATGAACGTCTCTCAAGGTTTGAAGTATAAAGTCGCTGCCAAATATCGGTCCGAGAAAGGTCTCAAATCGCGAAGCAAGTTATGCCAAGATATGAACTTTATGAGGTCCCGAGAAGCAGTTTTAAAAGATTTTGTCCTTTAGCTAACTATTGATTAAATCGTTCACTTTATTTTCGGCCTAATAAATTATCGAAATAAGTCAACAATGCATCCTCGTGATCATTCAAGACAACAATAAAATATAAGAGATACACCTAGGAATAAGGGAGTCTAAGTGAATAATTGGCCCACATGAGTTCGTGTTAGTTTGCTAACTTATAATAACGATGATCTTATTTTTGCACTTGGCATGGAAAAGTGAAAAGTCGGGGACGATAAATCTATTGGAGTTTAATGATCCTTAAACTTATTCTTCTAATAATGAAAGCATTACATTATGTCTTTGCAAAATAAAAAGTCAAAAGTTGAATAAAAGTGTAGTTAGAGTTTTATTCTATCATTGCGTGAGGACACGGCAATTGCTTAGCAAGGGGGAATTTGATATGAGTGTAAATACTCATATCATTTGTATCTTATAACAATGAAATAATGCTATTAATGTATCAAAAATGCCTTGTATATGCTTGTTTCTTGTTTGAATGTGTGTAGGTACCAAGTTCGCGAAAACCGGCAAATATCGACACGAGTTTGAAGAAAAAGATTGAAGAAGCCAAAATCAAGCTCGACTTTAGCAGATTTCATCATTTATCGAGAAAACGGGCCAAGTGGGTCCCACAATTGGGTAAATGGGCTAAAAAGCCCATTTATGATTCAAGTTAATATTACTTGTTGGTTGAAAATTCAATAGGCCCAATGTGATAACTAACAAACGGATGGAAGCTTGGCCCATATTCAAGCCCAATGTTTATTTACTGAAATGAAATGGAACAAATTAATGGGCTTTAGGGTTTACTGTTTTAATCAAACGTGTATAAATACGTTTCTCTCACTCACACAACTTTCATTCACTTTTCTCAACAAATAAATAAAGAAAACGTTACTGTCACCCACTTCATTTTTTCACACACACATTTATTTTATTGTCGATACATTCTATGTATCTTGTCTTCCCCATTTTTCCATCTTCCCAAATAATAAAAACCAGTAACTTTAAGTTACTGTTCCAAGAACCCTAATCAATAAAAAGTCGAATTTACAAAGGGCTTTTTACTTCACGTGTTATTCACGTGTGGGGGAATTAAATCCCCCAATTTTAAGGAAGAGATGATGGACGAGCTTGGCTACGTGGCAACATATGATTTGAAGAGACACCTCAAATTCCACAATCCACCAATCAGAGGGCTCAAAAGAAACACAACTAACACACGGATGCCACGTTGGCAATCCGTGTGCTAGTGTGTGTCATATAGACCATCCGATCAAGGCTTAACAGGAGAGAGAAAGGAGAATGAATATCCAAAGGCTATGATGAAAAATAAATATACCAAGAAGATTCGGATATTCTCCTCAGCAAGCCTTAGGGATGGCTTTAAACCCCCCTAATTTACTTGTAAAATCATCCTTACTTTTCTTTAAAGTTATTCTACAAAAATAGGTTAAGGGGTAATTTTGTATTTCTTTTGATTAAATCTTGTAATATTTCTAAAATTAATGAAAGTTTAATCGTTTTAATTTTAATTCGTGTCTCATTTATTTTCTTTTCCTGCTTAAAGTTGATATACGAATTAAATCTCTTAACTATTTTGCAATAATAATGTTTGAGATGTTAAATATAAGCTAATTGATAGCTTAAATTTAATATTGGAAGTAAAGTATTAGATTAAAACTTATCCCCACTGGATAAGTGAAAAGCAAACTGGAGGTGTTTTTGGTTCGGATAATTAAGGTGATTCGAAGGAGAATGGTGTTTAATGGTGGATTAGGGTGTAGTTTCGGTTCATAGGTTGTTCAGCACAACTTACTGCTCAAAGGTTATCCCAAAAAGGTGCATTTTCTTTTCTTTTTAATTTTAATAGATAATAATCTCTTTAGTTTAATGAGGTTGATTGAGTTATTTGATTTTGAATCTTAGTATGAATTCGTTTGTTTATTTGATGATTAATCTGCTTAAGTTCTCAGTAAGTTTTGATAAGTCTGCTTAAGTTGTCAATATAGGATTTGTAGACTCGAATGTTGTTCTTACCGAGTTCATTAATCTGATACTGGATCTGTTTAACTTTTTAGGATAAATGTTAATGAATCTGTTGTAGTTAACTTACTGCTTTAAACAGTCTGATATTATTTGGAATATTCAGTGATGAAAAAGTTTTGCTGAATGATTGGCTAGGTCTGTTTGTTACTGAGTTTAAAATATAAGCAGTAAGTATTAGTTATCTAGGTGATTAGATTTGGTAAGTTTGCAGGCAGTTATTGTTAAATCTGTTTGGTTGGAGTATCTGCTTGATTATTTGATGATTGCTGAATATATCTGCTGATAGAAGCTTTGTAGGGCTTTTCAACACTTGCTATTATTTTGCTATTATTTGGATTGTAGAACTGCTTGATTTTGAGTTGTGTCATTTGTCTAAGCAGATTTAAGAAGTCTTGTTAACTGATAACGTGGTCTACATTCATTATCTGTTGCTGATAGATTTAGGAGTAACGGGATAGATGATAAAACTTAGTCTGCTTTTTAATTTGTGCTCAGATATTTAGTTACTTGTAGTATTATTCGGTTTGCTTGCATTTGGACTGCAATTAGGACTTTCTGCTTAATTTGCCTGCACTGTGCTATTTGATCTTCTAATTTAGCTTTGTTATTGTTCTAGCAATCTGCTAATCAGATCCTACTGATCTGATAGTCTCAAAAGCTGTTTCCTAACAGCTTATATAAAAATAAGCTTACAAAAGTCTCTCCTGAGATTCATTTTCTTCATCTGTCAAAAAGATAATTAATCAAAAAATATGTCCCCTTCAGGACTCGAACCTGTGACCTCCTGGTCACAGGCCTAGCGTGTTAGCCAACTGGGCTACATGCTACTTTGATTTTTATATCAGTAGTTGAATTAATATAGTGTAATTGATTTGGCAGATTTCCTTTTAGTAACATAACTTTACTTAATTTACGTTTAAATAAAATTTAAATAGTGATTTTATTAAAGTAATTTTTTTAGTTTTTAAATATTATTAAGAGTTTAAAAATATAAATTAAAATAAAAAAAATAATTAAAAAATGTTTTTTATTGAATTTAAATGGTTTAGTTAGTTTAATTTTAATTAATTAGATTTTTATAAAAGTAGATTTAAATAAAAATAGTTTTTAATTAGATTTGTTTTAAAGTAACTTTAATAAAGTTTAATTAGTTTAAAAAGTAGATAGATTTCTAAAATAGTTTAAAAGTTATTTTGTTAAATAGATTAATTTTTAAATAGTGATTTAATTTTTAAGTAATTAATTGTTTGTTTGTAGATTTTAAATATAGCGGGATTTACGATTCATGCACTTTAGGTTAATTTTAAATAGTGTAAAATTGGTAGATTTAATTTCTAGTTTAAAAACCGAAAACCAATTCAAATCGATTGTCCAAATCAAAACAAAACATCTCAAATTCACTCGATCTTCGTGTACAACGAACTTGGTTCATTCACGTGTTTAATTGAATTCGTCATTGGTAATATTAGTCTATTACTTTTTCCTAAAGGTAATTTTCTAATTTACCCTATAACGTATCTCAAATTATCACATATACTTATCACGATCACATCATTGCGCTTGAGGCTGTCATTGGAGCCTTTACCCAAAAGCCTCATGCCACTTGTACATTTCCGAGAAATCTAATTGAATGTATGAGTCATTTCATACTAGTGACTCATTTGATAACTATTGTTGTAAGAGCTATAGGATTGGAAATTAAGTGTTGTTCATATCGAGCTTTTATTGCCCTTTCAAGGTCTAAGAATAAGGTTGAAAGTATTGGAAAATGAGGTAGGATGTAGCATTGAGTATAAGTTGGTTGAAAACTTAAAGTAAGTAAAATTTAACTCGTATGGAATATGAGATTGTTAAGAGGAAGTCGTTAAGCCCTGTGATTGAATTATAAGGTTTTAAATGATTGTTGGTTCGTGTTGAGGGTTGTTCCTAGGCCATTGTCCAATGACGAGGATGCCCAGTATCCAAGAAATAAATCGAAGAAATCTTCTTCAAAATTGGGACCGATGGATCTTCTGGGACAGGTGGAACACCTAATGACTCATGTAGATTAGTATTCATTGTAGTATCTTTTAAAATCCCTAACTTTACTGAGACATCAGTTGGTAGGATGAGTCCTTGGAATTGTATGACATGGCGACACGTAATGTGTTACAGTACAATTTTTTACTTGTTTGTGATTAATGAGAAGACTACCTTTGATTGCTAAACTCTACATGTATCGATGTTATCTATCTTTTATTGTTTCATCTTAATGATTGTATTAGTGATGCAACTATTGAACAAGTACTCATTTCGGATAGAGTTGTGTTGTAGAATCTTCTCTTTGTATTCCTGAGTGCCATCGAGGTCACGAACCTCATGATTATTTGGCTAAGCTCATTTCCTATCGTAATGTAGTTAGTTCTTGGTAAACAACTTTTCATCACTCCTTTTGCAGATCACTCATTGTTTTTATAGGTAATGTGATACCATCTGGGGGGAAAAATATGAAATTCTCATTTTTATATGAGTTATTTAAATCGATACTATTAGTAGTTACTTTCGAAATAAAGTTTTTATCGAACATTTTGTAAATGGAAATACTTTCATAATGATAAACATTTCGGTAAAACCATTTTTATTTTTTATTTCATAATTAAACATGAATATATATTTTAAATTTGATGACAAAATTTTGACGAACCGAGTATTGCATCGTTAATCCTAAAAATTGTATATAGTTGCACGCCTACATACAATTTGGAACGGATTATGCAAGGCTGATTAGTAGTTACCATGAAATTGTTAATAAACATTACATTTTTGAAATTGTGAAAGATTAAATTTTATGAGATCTGCAAGAAGCGTAAAAATAGGGACATATTGTTAGAGACACCTACATATGTGCCCGTACCATTTATTTTCTAAATCGAATTTACTCATCTGTGGATATTGTCTAAATTGACAATTGATATCCCCTTCTTGTCCAATTCTCTCGTGGTGAGATACTTTGGAAAATTATCTAATTACCAAGTATTGATACCTGACTGGGTGTATCGACGTTCCTATCATTTCTTTTGACTAGATTCTATTTGAATGATATGGGTAACGATCCGAGGTGCTTTCGAATGCGTACTCAAATCATGAAAACATAGGATATATCCATGTTCGTTTTTGTTTCCCTCTTTATCAAATTTGAAATTCTCTCGTGTAAATTATGCGTTGACCTTACTCTTTTAATGTTAGTTTTGTCTCCATATATCCTTGAATTTGTGAAGGATTATGAGTTATTATTAATCTTTTGAGAAGTTCTCATCTTATCGACGGTAATAAAACTGGAAAGTTGGTTATGCCATTAGGATGGATTGATTGTGACATGACGACATTGTCTTTATTGATGGGAACTCGAGTATAAATCCCCTAAAAGATAAGATGTTGATTAACAAAAGTGATCTAAGTAATTCCCGATGGGTGACCGTATCCTGCATTTAGGCTTGGAATTATACCGTAAATGGTTATGAGTTAGTCATAGATCTTGTAATCTAGAAAAAACCTAAGGTGGATCTATTAAAAGATGTTTCTGTTATCTGAAACTTTCAGAGGTATTTGCTGGTGAATTACCTAGACTTTCGCCATTAAGGCAAGTTGAATTTGGTATTGATTATATTCCCGGTGCTGCACTTGTGGCATGTGCATTGTACGTCAGCATCATCTGAATCGAAAGAGTTACCGTACAACTGAGAGAGTCGTTGGAGAAAGCTTTTATTTTACCAAGCTCGTCATCATGAAGAGCTATGGTGTTATCATTCCATATATTTATTGATTACTGTGAACTAGGTAAATTGACGATCAAAATTTATATCCATTACCCAAGGTGAAGGATGTGTTCGATCATTTACAAGGTTCTAGCGTATATTCAAGAAATTGGATCCACAACATGGTTATCATCAACTTTGCGTCCGCGAAAAAGATTATCTATTCTAATCACTACATCCAGGTGTTGTAATGAACATTATGAGTTTCGTGTTATGTCGTTTGGATTGACCAATGCACATGTAGCATTCATAAATTTGGTGAATCACGTGTGTAGGCTGTAATTTGATAAATTCATACTTGTGATCATTAAGGACCATCTGTTTCTATCTAAGAATAAGAAGGAGTTAATAATCATTTGTAAACTGCCCTGAATTGGGCGAGCCATGAAAACCTGTACCTTTAATATTTAACATGTGATTGAAGGCTTAATCCTCTACATTATTTGACCATGTGATTAATGATAATGGAATCTATACTGACTCTTAAAATATTAGAGCCATTAAGGCTTTGGGTTATACCAAAAAGAAAGTGCCGAAAAAAAAACCTGTTTTGACAAATATTTATCAAATGATTGTTACGGGATTATTCCCTCATACCCAGATCATTTAACTAAACTCCCTTAGGAGTAGATGTTTGTGTATACCTCAGAAAAACCTAAGAGGGATTGAGGAAACCATTTAAACCATGATTTGGAATTTGGAACGACAATTTTTGCTTTTCAACCAAGAAAATTTTGACCAAAGTATAAAAAAAGATTTTTCCAACATTTACGGATCTTATTAATTAGTTTCGATAAATCAACAAAAAAAATCGTGTTAAATAAATTCAAATTTATTTTGAACATTTTTGTATAATTGAACGAACTGAGAAATATAAAAAATTTTACGTTTACGTTTTATAAAATTAAATATTTATTACTTAATTACATGTAATATTTATCGACGCTTTAAACGTCGGATTGAGCAAAACTAATAAAGATAATAGTTGAGACGAAACTAAAATTTAGAAAATATGAAGAAAGAATTTCTGAGTGAATTGTGGTCATGATAATTATTTCATCAGGGAAGGTGAATGTAGATACTGACACATTATGTAGAAAGGATAAAGAATCAATTAAGATATGTTCCTTAGGAATGACTGTGCAAAATAATTTGCCCGAACAATTTAAAAATAACTGATGCTTGTAAGAAGGATAATATAGATAATAATAAAGAGTTTCGCGGCTAATGAAAACCATTAGAAATGAGAGCCTATGGCGTTAAATATTTAAAAGGTCGCTTGTGGTTGCCTGAATATGGAGGATTTTGAGATTTAGTTATGTTGAAATCTCATAAGTTTAAGTATTCTATTCATGCCATTTCTGATAAAATGCATCGTATCTGAAGAAATTGTACTAATGGCCAAATATGAAAGCAGACATCGCAACATATGTTGGTAAATGTTTAACTTTTGCGAAGGTTGAGGTTGAACGCCAAAATCCATAAGGATTGCTTCTGTAGATATTAATTCTTGTTTGGAAGTGAGATAGAATCACCATGGATCTTAACGCAAATCTTCCAAGGTCATCATCTGAATTTGATTCGATTTGGGTCATCGTCAACAGACGGACCAAATCTGCTAATATCATTCCCGTTAATGATAGATTCTCGATGGAGAAGATGACTCTTTTTTATTTTAAAGGAGTTGTGTAAGCATGGTGTGCATGTATCGATCATCTCTATCAAGATCCTCTCTTCGGATCGAATTTCTAGAGATTTCCTCATAAGTCATTGGGAACGAATCTTGATGAGAGTACTGTTTACCTCCCCAAATCGAAGGGACAGGGTAAAGTAACGATACAAACACAAAAAGTCTTGTGTTATGTTTGAATAATTGACATTTGGTAATAAACGGGATAATCGTTTTCCTTTGGAGAGATC
Organism: Glebionis coronaria; assembly: GCA_025667525.1. NCBI lineage: Eukaryota > Viridiplantae > Streptophyta > Magnoliopsida > Asterales > Asteraceae > Glebionis > Glebionis coronaria. The sequence goes on from CM046876.1 coordinate 582,540,413, forward strand.
ATCATTGATAATTATCGTATTAGGATCAAGATCGAATCTTGTGAGGATCTATATAAAGAGCATCTGTAGGCAGGAGTTGGGATGAAGACACCCGACATACACCCATTGTGAGTTGGACATGTCTTTTAGGTTTAAGGTTGCCTATGATGACAAACCTAACCTTACAAAATACCCGACCCGCGAGACCTGAAATGATTCTTGAAATTAGGATCTGATTATTGACTGTCAGTAGTGGGCAGTAGGTTATGTGAATATGAAATGTAGATCTTGAAGTGCAGGATGGGTAGCGAAGTTATGCCAAAAAATTTCACCATGGAAAAGTGAATTGATGATCTGAAAGATTATGGGAAATAAGTCCCTATTGTATGGGACCATTGAGGTAATGTAAAAAGTTGGTTTGAAAGGCATGTAAGCTGGATCTACCCTAGGACTTCAAAAGCTGCGTAAATTATGTTCGTATATCGAACTTAATAAATGTCTATCAAGTGAAAATCTTATTATTTCTTAATGAAGTTTAGACCGGCAAAAGGTTGCATTCATCAAAAACCCGTGAACATCATGGACAGAGAAAGTAAGTCAACTTATGCCTGATCGTATTCCCGTAGTTATGTTTGATGAAACTCGCGTATTGTTATGAATTACACTTGTGAGAAAAGACCGAATGTGGAGGAAATACCCACATGTCTTGATTCTATAAGAAGCGAGTAGTAAGATAAATCGATCTTTGAGGACAAAGATCCTCTTTAGGGGTAACTATTGTGACAATCCCTCAATTTATGGTCGATATTTTATTATCAAGTATTATTTAAAATTATTATTTTATTGTTAATTTATGAACTCACTCATTTTTGGAAGAAATTTGGGTTTACATCTTAAAGTAGCATCGACTACGTCTAAACCGAAGGACTCTACGTTACGTGCTTACGTTTACATACACCGTTTTTGGTGACAGTCCGACATTTCAGGAAATAAATTTATTCTTGAATATTATTTTGGAATTTTAATTTGTGTTGGTTCATAATCTCACAAATTTACGGGTTGAAATTAGGGCTTACGTGCATACTTTAACGTCCTTTACGACTAAACCGGAAACCCTAGGATTACGTATTTACGTTTTTGAACTCCGTTTTTGATGAGAAAGTTTTTATTAGATTCGTTTTGTGCCGTTGATTCATAATTTATAAAAACGTTTTTCGTAAAACGACCCGAGGGCACGTAAATCGAGGAAACTAGAATCGAGGAGTACCCGTAAATTATTGGGGTTGAGACAAGTTTACACTTGCCCACCCCCAATACATGTGGCGTCCAAGCTTAGCCAACACACTTTGATGTGGCAAGTTAATACTAAAACTAAGGACACTTGTCCTTAGTTTTGTCTCAAAACCATTAAACCTTAAAACAACTAAATCACCAAACCATTTACAACTTTCACATACATGCAAAATTTTTCTCCATCTCTCTTTTCTCTCTCTATGTTGCCGTCCAACATCACCATCAAGCACCACCATCCATCAAAAGTTTAACCACAAATCTTGTGTATAATCTACATATGATAATAACCCATTGAAGAAATGAAGACTGGAGGTGATTTTAACAACTAGAAGGGAGATTTCATGAAGATCAAGGGCTGATTTCTCAAGGAGTCTACATATTCTTGGTGATCCTAGAAGTGTTGTTGATATTTCATAAGATTGGTTACCCAAAACCAAGTCTTATTCATTCAAATATCTCAATCTTTCATCATATTGAGTGGTATAGAGATTGTTTCTTCCTATCATCTTTTTATTTTGTAAAAGTAATCTTGTATTTTCTTTATGAATGTATATGTATATGATCATAAATGATGATCAAAGTATTATGTGGATATCTTGTGTTGATAGATTTGGTTAAAAAGACTATAATCTACATGTAAAGATGTTAAAATCATGGTTAAATTTATAGGCTGTATAAAACAGTAAGTAACCATATGATAACCTGATAAAATGACTTGGATTATTTAATATACAGTAAGATATATGATTTTTACATATGTGGAGAGTTTTCCACTCAATGGAATCAATAAACTTGGCAAGATATGTGATTGTAGTAAAATACGACCTTTTAGGAAAAAGGCGTAAAAGCGGAAAGTATTAAACAAATGACTTAGGAAAATCAAGTGTTAATGACCCAAATAAGTTCGTTTCCCAAGGAGGTATATGTGTGTGAATAAAATGCAATAAAATTTGAGATTAATATTTGAAAGAAGGGGATGAGAAAATAGAATGACGAAGACGTGAAAATTATCACTACGACGACTAAAATTAAAACCGTAAAAAGAGCTAAAATAAATTCTAAAAATTCCAAAAAAAATTACCAAAAATCAAATTAAATAAACTAAGAGTTTACAGATGATCAAAACTTCTTCAAACCTTTTAATTAAATAAATATTAATTTTTAAATGCTAATTAAAGCCATAAAAATCAAAATAATTATTAAAAAACCCAAATAAAGATTTTTCACTTTGTAAACCTTTAAAATGACCAAATAAGACTAAAAACTATTTTTAAAAATTCTTAAACTAATTAAAACTATTTAAAATGATTAAAAACTATTAAAAACTTAAAATAATTAAAAACTTAAAATAATTAAAAACTATTAAAAACTTAAAATAATTCTATAAATTAGAAAAATGATGATAAAATTAATCTAATAGTTGCAAAAATCCTATTTAATGTATTTAACCTAAGAAAAATATAAAAAGTGCAAAAATGTGAAAACTGAAATTTAATAATAAAATAATATTAAAAATCCAAAAATTATAACAAATTCTAAAAACTTGCAAACTAGTATATTTTAACCTAAATAATCAGAAAATGAAAGTGAAATTACCAAAATACCCCTAATGGGCCCCCAAATGGGCTAAAATAGAAAACAGTCTAATCAAATGGGCTTTTTGGCCCAAAAACTTCAACTAAGCCCAAATGACCTGAAAAAGCCCTATCTGACTCAAAATTTAATTCTAAACACAAAAGTCTGAAGGCCCAAAAGCTGGTTTTGAGCTTATCACAGCTTAAAAGGTCAACAACTTATTCTTATTGGGCCAATAAGCCCATTAAGCAATAAGCCAATGCCATAAGCTCTAATTGAACACACAACCTGCTTTTGAGATGCCTAAGAGATATGTTAAAAGAAATTTTGAAATAGCACACTCAATAAGCCAGAAATAAGCAAAGTAGAATTTCACTAAAAGACAAACTAGTCGACTTAGAGTTCTCGACCACCTCAGACCTTCTAATAAGTTGCAAAAGACTCTGAATGACTTAATTAAGACAAGACAACAAAGAAAAGTTCAATAAGCCAAGCCAAATAAGCACAATAAGCTGATAAGCGCTTATTTAAAAGTCAAAGTTCTTGGTTTTCTAGTCAAACCTTAAAGTCAACCCTCAAATGCTCCAGGATGAACAAATGGGTCAAATAAGTGACACCTATTACAAATTCAAAGTTGTTGCAGGTTAAAATAAGCTAGAATATCTTATTGACAAGCACCAGTTGAATACACTAGCAGTGGCTAGCAGCAGGGGAAAGGAGTTCCCACTACTTTGACTATTTGACTTGCTTTTTTAGAGAGATCCAGTTGGATTCAAATGGAAACAAGGGCACCCTTGAAATCAGTGGATCACAAGGAGTCTATATCAACAAAGAAATCACAATTTGGTTCACTCAATAAGCATGGAATAAGCAAACAATTCTCAGATATGCCACAGACCTTGAAAATAAGCAGTTATGAACAAATAAGCAAATTGAGCATGAATAACCCAGCCAAATTGAACCAAATGCACACACAAGCTATAATAAAGTCCAATAAGCACAAATAAACTTGTTTCAAGCAAAGGATCAAAGTAAATAAGTAGATTCAAGCACCAAAAGTTACTGATTAGAAAAAGTGATTATCCAAAATCCTTTTGCTGATCTATTTGACCACCAATCCAATTTCAAGCCTTCAAATCCCCTTCCCTGATTAAGTTAACCAAAATTTAGCACTTGTTAACCCTAGTCTACCCTTAGATCTAGGTGTCCTCAAAATTTTAGCCAAAATACCCAAGTTAAAAAGATTTTATAGCCTTTTGATTGATTTGGTTGTTTCAAGCCACAAAACTTGCAGATAATGAACCCTTTGCACCAGATAAACATATACCAATCCAATAGAACCAAAAACAACACCACTAGTTGCCTTAAATCCCTTTGAATCAGTTAACCCAAACACCCCTTTGGAATATGATCTCTCAATTTTCCAAAGGATTGTTATGATTTAACCTTCCAAACAAGATCTAATCAACCCTAACAACAATAATCCAACCTCAGTAACACAAATCTACCACAGAAACACAGATCCACAATCAAATATGCAAATATCACCAAAAATCATACAAAAATCAGAAAAATGAAAAAGGAATAGAGATGCAAACCTCCATGATGTACATCCACACCTTGGATTGTTTGAGCTTAGGTGCTAGCAAAACAAGCACCAGCTTCCTTGTACCTGCTAAGAACAACAAACAGCAAGGATGAACAAATAACTATGAAATCTGATATTTTGAAAACAAGAGTTTTATCCCATAAAACCTTTCCTCAAAAACCAACAAATGATAAATTGGAACTCAAATCTTAGCTATTCAGATACCAAACTTTTATAAATAACACAAGAGAATTAAAGATTTTCAGAAATTCAAATTTTATTTCATAAAAAAGGATTACAAAGAAGATAGCTAAAATCTGGAACAAAAGCTCTCTCACATGTTGAGGAGTCTTTATATAGCGAGTACAAGGCACAAATAAGCAAAACCCTAGACTATGAAATACCTAAGATGCCCTTGAAATCTTCTAGACGCATTTTGTTGTTGAGCTGTCCAAATGAATCAGGGACGTTCATTTTAGATTTGGGGCTAAGCAATGAGTGTTAACTGTTGATTTGGCCACGTGTCTTTACTTGGAGAGGAGGGTGTGATATGATTGGGTAACGGGTTGAATGGAGGGGACCATTGGTGAGTGGGATTGAGGGTTTTGTGTGTGGGATGGGTTTCTAGGCGTGTTAATCATACGTGGGACAAGGTAATTTAAATTAACCCTTTGGTTAAGTGGGTGGTAATTCTGGGTTCATGTGGGTAAACAGTAAATATTTTTATCCGATTTTTGGGGGTGTGTTGTGTTTGGCGCGTGTTATTGGGTATGAAGTTTGCGAAATGACATTAGTAATCCTTGTGTTTTGGAAAAATGTGTATTAAACGTTTTTCAGCCCAAAACTTGGTTTTCCTTTGTTATTAAACTTTCAAACTTCACACATTGGCCACCAAAGTTTGTGATAAGGGTTTCAAAGGTTGTTTTTGCCATTTTTTTCATAGTTTGAGGACTGATCTTGGACATTCTTGATCTTCAAGGTCTTCAATGTGTCTTTGACTTCATGAGGGACCATTATTGACAATTAAAATTGTTGAGGGACTAAACTTGCCAAATCTTCAAAGTTGAAGGTCCTTTTTGTAATTTTGATAAACTTAAGGGACCAAACTTGTAATTATGAATATACAAGGATCAATCTTGTACATCTTCAAGTCTTCAAGGGTTTTTCTTTGAGAAATCCATAACTAGGGCTCGGTTCATTGTACGACTTCGTTTCTCGTGTTCGTTTTTCCTTGTTTCTTGTGATCTTTTGTCTTTTTCACGATATCCATACCTAACACACACAAGTAAACAAATACAAGCATATATATGGTATATTTATGACATTTATTGCATTTAAAGCCCAAAAAGAACGATGAGATCATGTATAAATGCCATCTCATCACTCCCCCATACTAAAATTACACATTATCCTCAATGTTTCGAGTCTAAAGGTGGAGCACCCTCATACTAGAGACGAAGGGTCGAATGCTTAGGATCTATCATGGAAAGGGTGATCAACAATATTTCTAAAGCCGTTTATAAATTATGCTAAAAGATAATTGTTAGAACAATAAAGGATATGTCATGGATTAGTGAAAAACTTCTTCAAGCAAACGATAGAGGCTCACGTAAACGAACACGAGAGTCTCCAATCGTAGCGATGATGATGATCTAGATAACACAATCACAAACAATCACGAGACAACGAGTTGGAAAGGTACAAATCCCCTCTCATTATTTATTAGAAAGCATAAAAAGGATAAGCATGGGATCTCCCCCACGAGGCACCTCGTTTTTTATTACCGAGTCATGAGCTCGACTCGATCCCCTCAATGCTAATTATCATTGGGGAAGGTGACTTGGTCGAGGTCATCCAATGAAGGAACTTCCCCACCAAAGTAGTGCTTAAGCCTATGTCCATTCACCTTGAAGTTAGGACCATCATTTTGAGCTAGCTCGATGGCCCCATAAGGAAACACTTGTGTAATGGTGAAAGGACCCGACCAACCAGATTTCAATTTCCTGGAAAATATCTTTAATCTAGAGTTAAAAAGTAACACTTGATCACCAACGTTGAAAACCCGGTTTTTAATCTTTGCATCATGAAACTTTTTAGTCTTTTCTTTGAAAATCAATGAATTTTCATAAGCATTATCTCTTAGTTCATCCAATTTATTCAATTGTATTTTCCGGTGATCCCCCGCGGTCTTTAAATCAAAATTAGCATGCTTAAGGGCCCAATATGCCTTATGCTCCAATTCAATGGGCAAATGACAATTCATTCCATAAACCAAATTATATGGAGTACAACCGATAGGTGTCTTATAAGCGGTCCTAAAGGCCCATAAAGCGTCATCGAGTTTGTCAAACCGTGGAGCACGGTTTTCTCCAATCGATCTCTCTAAAATCCTCTTCAAAGCTCGGTTTGAAACCTCGACTTGCCCACTCGTTTGTGGGTGATAAGCCGTAGAAAGACGATGAGTAACTCCATATTTCTTTAAGACCTTCTCGAATTGGTCATTACAAAAATGGGTTCCACGATCGCTTATAATAGCACGAGGGGTTCCAAACCGAGAGAATAGTTGCTTCAAAAACTTCACTACCACACGAGCATCATTAGTAGGTAAAGCCTTAGCTTCCACCCACTTAGAAAGGTAGTCGACGACGACGAGGATATACTTGTGACCATGAGAAGATGGGAACGGACCCATAAAGTCTATGCCCCAAATGTCGAAAATCTCACACACTTGAATTATATTTTGTGGCATTTCATCACGTTGACACAGTTTTCCTTGACGTTGGCATGAATCACACGACTTCACAAGTGCGTGTGTGTCATGATAGATAGTAGGCCAAAATAATCCGGCATCGAACACTTTCTTAGCCGTGAGATTAGCACCGTGGTGACCACCCGTGGGTCCCTCGTGACAAGCTCTAAGGATGTTAGAAGCTTCAGCACCAAAAACACAACGTCAGGCGAGTTGATCCGCACAAACCCGAATGAGATAAGGGTCGTCCCAAAAATAGAACCTGACGTCACGAAAGAATTTTAGCTTTTGTTGTGTCGTCATACCCTTGATTATGAAATTGCTCGCATGGTAATTTGCAATGTCGGCAAACCATGGGGTGGTGTCTTTAGAATTCACTACACCGAGAGTCTCGAGAGGAAATGTTTCAGTGATTTCCTTGTTCTCGAAAACATCTTTGTGAGGATCTTCTAGACGAGAGAGATGATCGGCCGCTAGATTCTCGACTCCTTTTTTGTCAAGCACGGTGACATCAATTTCTTGGAGGAGGAGCATCCAACGAAGAAATCTCGGCTTAGCATCTTGCTTAGCTAAGAGATACTTGATAGCCGAATGGTCGGTATACACGATGCTTTTAGTTAAGATGAGATAAGGTCGGAATTTCTCAAAATCATAAACCACGGCAAGGAATTCCTTTTCCGTTGTGGTGTATTTTAATTAAGCCTCGGTCATCATCTTACTAGCATAATGGATAGGACGAAAATGCTTTTCATAACGTTGCCCTAAGACGGCCCCTATAGCATAATCACTTGCATCGCACATGATTTCAAAGGGTAATTCCCAATTAGGAACAACAAGAATGGGAGCTTCGGTAAGTTTCCTTTTGAGAGTTTTGAAAGCTCTAACACAATCCTCGTTGAAATTAAAAGGAGCATCCTTCTCGAGAAGTTGGGTCATAGGTCGAGAGATTTTCGAAAAGTCTTTGATGAAACGACGATAAAAGCCCGCGCGACCTAGGAAACTCCTAACTCCCTTAACGGTTTTGGGATGAGGTAACTTGGCGATGACGTCTACCTTAGCTTTATCGACCTCAATCCCCGCTTTCGAGACCTAAGACGATTCCTTGTTTACATATAAAATGACGTTTTTCCCAATTAAGCACTAGATTGGTTTCTTCACAACGTTTTAACATTTGCTCGAGATTAGATAAACACGACGTGAACAAATTGCCAAACACCGAAAAGTCATCCATAAACACTTCCATCGACTTCTCGATCATATCGTGAAAAATAGCCATCATACACCGTTGAAACGTACCCGGTGCATTGCAAAGTCCGAAAGGCATCCTACGATAAGCAAACGTTCCATAAGGACACCTAAACGTAGTCTTGTCTTGATCACGAGGGTCGATAGGGATTTGAAAGTAACCGGAAAAACCATCTAAAAAGCAATAGAATTCATTTTCCGCGAGTCGCTCCAACATTTGATCCATGAAGGGCAAAGGAAAGTGGTCTTTACGAGTGGCGTCATTTAACTTTCAGTAGTCAATACATAGCCTCCAACCGGTCACAACACGAGTGGGAATTAACTCGTTGTTTTCATTGGGCACAACGGTCATTCCTCCCTTTTTAGGGACACAATGGATTGGGCTCACCCATGGGCTATCGGAGATAGGATAAATCATTCCCGCGTTAAGGATTTTTAACACTTACTTTTTGATGACATCGTGAATTTTGGGGTTTACCCTTCTTTGACTTTGAATTGCAGGTTTGTAGTCCTCCTTCATTAAAATCTTGTGAGTACAAACTTTTGGGTCAATACCCTTAATGTCGGAAATTTTCCACGCAATTGCCCCTTTATGAGCTTTAAGAACTTTCAAGAGCGCGGTTTTTTCATCATTAGAAAGACCTTTTGCAATAATAATTGGCAACTTGTCATCACCTTCCAAGAATGCGTATTCAAGGTGAGATGGAAGATCTTTCAATTCAAGGATAGGTGGTTCCTCGATTGAAGATTTTTGCTCAACACTCATAACTTCCATCGGCGGAAGAAATGGTGGAATAAAAGTATCATCCCTAATAATCACCTCATCTTCATTGTTGATTTCAATTGAAGTAAAATCGCCTCCTTGGAATGGAGTGAGATTTGGTGTGGAATTAGCAAGAATCAGATCCAAAATAGTGGGATTGCCACTTGACGAGCTATCGGAAAAACCTAACACTTCTTGTGAAAACTCATCGCAAACCACATCAACTAAGTCGATGTGATTGATGGTAGCGATTACATAAACATGAGAAGGTTTTGAGTTTTGAGTAGCGTTTATAACAAGTTCCTCTTCGTTGAATCACAAAGTAATAGTTCTTGCATGAACGTCGATAAGCGATCTCGAGGTGTCTAAAAATGGACGACCTAAAATTAGAGGAACTTGAGGATCCGCGGGGATGTCAACTACTATAAAATCAACAGGATAGTAGAACTTCCCCACTTTCACGAAAACATCCTCGGCTACTCCACATGCTAAAATCGTAGAATGATCGGCCATCTTGATAGACATGTTCGAAGGAGTAAGAGCCGGAAGCGAAAGCGATTTCTAAATGGAAAATGGCATCAATTTAATGCTCGCACCAAGATCGGCCAAGGCGAGGCATTCTTTCATATCTTGTATATCACAAGGAATGAGAAACTTTCCGGGGTCACCAACTTTTTGCGGTATGCGGTTAAGATAAACCGAAGAACAATTAGCAAGCTTTGAAAGCTTTTCCTTATCATTCATCATACTTTTAAAAGTGGAAGCGAAACGAGGCATATATAACAACGTGTCGGCTAAACTTACTTCAAAATGAACTTGTTGAAATATTTTTATAAAAAGCTCGATTTGTTGTTCGTTACGTTCTTGCAACGGCCTTGGAATCTCGGGTTCCATGATTGGTATTGGTTCAACCGTAGGTGTGGCATGAGCGGTACTTCGTGGGCTTGTGATATGATCCTTTTCGACCATCACCTCGGGCTCTTTCTCGATTTCCTTCTCCGTAGAAGTACTTGGACGAGAGATTGGCTCATTGAAAGTTTTAGCACTACATGTAGTAATAACCTACCTTCATTTCTCCCTTCGGGTTTGTAATGGTATCACTAAGAAGACCACCTGAGGAAGAGGGTTTACACATGATTGCTTCAAACATTTTTGCCATTCGGTCTTCAAAATTTGATTGCCTAGCATCCGTTTTTAACAATTCTTGCTTAATCTCATGTTGTCCTTGTTCCATATTTTGTTGATTTTGTTGAAGATGTTGAACATTTCCTTCCATTTTATTAGCATGAGTCTTAAGTTCATTAGCAAGTTCGTTTTTAAGCTCGTTTTTCAACTCTGATCTTAAGCTAATCATCTCACGTTGCATATTATCAAACTTAGCATCATTTGCTTTTGCATAATCCAAAAATTCTCCATTAAGATTTTTAGTGTGAGCATTTTGAAAACCTTGTGTAGTGTTTTGAAAATCACGGTTTTGGTTTTGATTTGCAATTTGTCCATTTCCATTTTGATAATTCCCTTTGTTGTTGTTACGTGAATTTCCTTGATAACCACCATTTTGATTGATGTTTCGATAGTTATTAGCATTTTGATTTGGTGGAGCTTGATTTGGGCGGGAACCTTGGCCGTTTTGGTTGTAAGTTCCCGTTGCTACGTAAGCACTCGAAGTATTACCACCGGTGGTAATGCACTCGGAAAGATCATGAGCTCCACCACAACATAAACAACTCTTTTCAACCGCTTTAACCGATGCGGAATTCAAAGCATCTTGTGCTTTCCAATGTGTCATAAGCGTCGAAAACCTATCGAAAAACCGATTTTCCTCATTAGCTTTATCATGTAAGGCATTAATGTGACGAGACGATGACGACGATGACGAACCCATATTGGCAACACTCGGTGTGTTACGAGGGTTATAAACCTTAGATCTATTCTCGATAATCTTTAAAGCTTCATCGGTCGTTTTGCACAAAAAATTACCACCCGCGGCGGCATTCAAATAATCTCGTTCATGATCATTAAGCCCATTATAAAAAGTTTATATTTGATGCAATTCCGAAAAATCATGGTGTGGACATTCATGTAACATTTCCTTAAATCGTTAACATGCCATTGAAAAACTCTCATTATTACGTTGTGTAAATCTTGAAATCTCATTTTTCAAATGTGTTGTTTTAGATGGTGGAAAAAATTGGTTCACAAACTTAGAAACGATATCACCCCATGTCAAAATCGAATTTGGCGGTTATTTCTCGAGCCAAATTTTAGCGGGTCCATCTAACGAGTATGGAAACAACATCATCTTAATGGCGTCGTGTGGAACATCCTTAAACTTGCTTGTTGCGGTGAGACGATTAAAATTCCTTATGTGGTAATGCGGGTTGTCTTTCTCATGACCTCTAAACTTATTTGCTTGCAACATCGACATTAAACCCGTCTTAATCTCAAAATTCTCCGCAAGGATGGCGGGAATCACAATAGCTTCTCCAAAACCCTCGGTGGGTGCTTGAAGCAACTCCATCATAGTATGATTAGCCATGGCGATTATTGGTTCTACAACGGGTTCGACAATTAGAGTTTGTTCTTCAATCAAAGGCTCTTGATTTCCTTGAATTTGACGACGTTTACGAGCTCGGTTTTCTTGATTACGAGTTAGCATAAACTTGACGAAGAATGGGAGGTGAGCAAAGAAGATTCTTTTGGGTGTTTTGTGAATTTTTATTTTTTTTGTGTTTTTGATTGTTTTTAATTTTTTTGGATTTTGTGTATCTTTGTAGACAACAATCTACCAAATCTCTCCTCAAATCAAACTCTTGATTAAAGAAGCATCAAAAGAATGAAAACGATCACGTGGAGTGAATGCATTCGAATGACTTTAGAACTTTGGTGAAAACCAAATTGTTCAAGAGGGTTTAATCACAAAGAAACCAAGCAAATATATATGATACGTAATTATACTTTGGGCGGCAAAACCCTCGATTAGCCTTCAATCTCAAAATACTCACAAGCAAGAGGGGAAACGAGGCGGCGCGAAGCACTTAAGAGCCTTTTCCCTTAGGGTATATTTTATAATACCCGCCTTATACCCACCTTATAGTTTGTATTTTTCAAAATCGAGCTTCACGAAAGTATTTATCTATTTTTGCCTTTTTTTCTTTTTGTTTGAGATTCGAAGACAATAATTAGGAGATCAAATCCCAATTAAGGTTGTGTTGCACACTTTTGGAGATATTTTGTATTTGTTGTGATACTTAATACAATATAGTAATAATAATTTCACAAGAAAAACGATAAAATCGATAATACAAATTAGTAGAGTTCTACTAATACAAATACTATTTATGGTTAATATTAAAAACAAAATGACAAATTAATCACGACACACCTCCCCGGCAGCGGTGCCAAAATGATTGTAGTATAATACGACTTTTTAGGAAAAAGGCGTAAAAGCGGAAAGTATTAAACAAATGACTTAGGAAAATCAAGTGTTAATGACCCAAATAAGTTCCTTTCCCAAGGAGGTATATGTGTGTGAATAAAATGCAATGAAATTTGAGATTAATATTTGAAAGAAGGGGATGAGAAAATAGAATGATGAAGACGTGAAAATTATCACTACGGCGACTAAAATTAAAACCGTAAAAAGAGCTAAAATAAAAATAAATTCTAAAAGTTCCAAAAAAAATTATCAAAAATCAAATTAAATAAACTAAGAGTTTACAGATGATCAAAACTTTTTCAAACCTTTTAATTAATTAATATTAATTTTTAAATTCTAATTAAAGCCCTAAAAATCAAAATAATTATTAAAAAGCCCAAATAAAGATTTTTCACTTTGTAAACCTTTAAAATGACCAAATAAGACTAAAAACTATTTTTATAAATTTTTAAACTAATTAAAACTATTTAAAATGATTAAAAACTATTAAAAACTTAAAATAATTCTAGAAATTAGAAACATGATGATAAAATTAATCTAAGAGTTGCAAAAATCCTATTTTAATGTATTTAACCTAAGAAATATAAAAAGTGCAAAAATGTGAAAAATGAAATTTAATAATAAAATAATATTAAAATAATATAAGAAATCCAAAAATTATAAAAAATCTAAAAACTTGCAAACTAGTATGTTTTAACCTAAATAATCAGAAAATGAAAGTTAAATTACCAGAATACCCCTAATGGGCCCCCAAATGGGCTAAAATAGAAAACAGTCCAATCAAATGGGCTTTTTGGCCCAAAAACTTCAACTAAGATCAAATGACCTAAAAAGCCCTATCTGACTCAAAATTTAATTCTAAACACAAAAGTCTGAACGCCCAAAAGCTAGTTTTGAGCTTATCACAGCTTAAAAGGTCAACCTGCTTTTGAGATGCCTAAGAGATATGTGAAAAGAAATTTTGAAATAGCACAATCAATAAGCCAGAAATAAGCAAAGTAGAATTTTACTAAAAGACAAAATAGTCGACTTACAGTTCTAGACCACCTCAGACCTTCTAATAAGTTGCAAAACACTCTAAATGACTTAATTAAGACAAATCAACAAAGAAAAGTTCAATAAGCCAAGCCAAATAAGCACAATAAGCTGATAAGCACTTATTTAAAAGTCAAAGTTCTTGGTTTTCTAGTCAAACCTTAAAGTCAACCCCTCAAATGCTCCAAGATGAACAAATGGGTCAAATAAGTGACACCTATTACAAGTTATTGCATGTTAAAATAAGCTAGAATAGCTTATTGATAAGCACCAGCTGAAATAACACTAGCAATGGCTAGCAGCAGGGGAAAGGAGTTCCCACTGCTTTGACTATTTGACTTGCTTTTTTAGAGAGATCCAGTTGGATTCAAATGGAAACAAGGGCACCCTTGTAATCAGTGGATCACAAGGAGTCTATATCAACAAAGAAATCACAATTTGGTTCACTCAATAAGCACAACATAAGCAAACAGTTCTCAGATATGCCACAGACCTTGAAAATAAGCAGTTATGAACAAATAAGCAAATTGAGCATGAATAAGCCAGCCAAATTGAACCAAATGCACATACAAGCTATAATAAAGTCTAATAAGCACAAATAAACTTGTTTCAAGCAATGGATCAAAGTAAATAAGCATATTCAAGCACCAAAAGTTACTGATTAGCAAAAGTGATTATACAAAATCCTTTTGCTGATCTATTTGACCACCGATCCAATTTCAAGCCTTCAAATCCCCTTCCCTGATTAAGTTAACCAAAATTTAGCACTTGTTAACCCTAGTCTACCCTTAGATCTAGGTTTCCCCAAAATTTCAGCCAAAATACCAAAGTTAAATAGATTTTATAGCCTTTTGATTGATTTGGTTGTTTCAAGCCACAAAACATACAGATATTGAACCCTTTGCACCAGATAAACAGATACCAATCCAATAGAACCAAAAACAACACCAATAGTTGCCTTAAATCCCTTTGAATCAGTTAACCCAAACACCCCTTTGGAATCTGATCTCTCAATTTCCCAAAGGATTGTTATGATTTAACCTTCCAAACAAGATCTAATCAACCCTAACAGCAATAATCCAACCTCAGTAACACAAATCCACCACAGAAACACAGATCCACAATCAAATATGCAAATATCACCAAAAATCATACAAATATCAGAAAAATGAAAAAGGAATAGAGATGAAAACCTCCAAGATGTACATCCACACCTTGGATTGTTTGAGCTTAGGTGCTAGAAAAACAAGAACCAGCTTCCTTCTACCTACTAAGAACAACAAACAGCAAGGATGAACAAATAACTATGAAATCTGATTTTTTGAAAACAAGAGTTTTATCCCATAAAACCTTTCCTCAAAAACCAACAAATGATGAATTGGAACTCAGATCTTAGCTATTCGGATACCAAACTTTTATAAATAACACAAGAGAATTAAAGATTTTCAGAAATTCAAATTTTATTTCATAAAAAGGGATTAAAAAAAAGATAGCTAAAATCTGGAACAAAAGCTCTCTCACATGTTGAGGAGTCTTTATATAGACGAGTACAAGGCACAAATAAGCAAAACCCTAGACTATGAAATCCCTAAGATGCCCTTGAAATCTTCTAGACGCATTTTGTTGTTGAGCTGTCCAAATGAATCAGGGACGTTCATTTTAGCTTTGGGGCTAAGCAATGAGTGTTAATTGTTGATTTGGCCACGTGTCTTTACTTGGAGAGGAGGGTGTGATATGATTGGGTAACGGGCTGAATGGTGGGGACCATTGGTGAGTGGGATTGAGGGTTTTGTGTGTGGGATGGGTTTCTAGGCGTGTGAATCATATGTGGGACAAGGTAATTGAAATTAACCCTTTGGTTAAGTGGGTGGTAATTCTAGGTTCATGTGGGTAAACAGTAAAGATTTTGATCCGATTTTTGGGGGTGTGTTGTATTTGGCGCGTGTTATTGGGTTTGAAGTTTGGGAAATGACATTAGTAATCCTTGTGTTTTGTAAAAATGTGTATTAAACGTTTTTCAGACCAAAACTTGGTTTTCCTTTGTTATTAAACTTTCAAACTTCACACCTTGGCCACCAAACTTTGTGATAAGGGTTTCAAGGGTTGTTTTTGCCATTTTTGCATACTTTGAGGACTGATCTTGGACATTCTTGATCTTCAAAGGTCTTCAATGTATCTTTGACTTCATGAGGGACCATTATTAACTATTTAGAATTGTTGAGGGACTAAACTTGCCAAATCTTCAAAGTTGAAGGACCTTTTTGTAATTTTGATAAACTTAAGGGACCAAACTTGTAATTATGAATATACAAGGGTATTAAGTGTCATTTCTTCATAAATGAAGGATCAATCTTGTATATCTTAAAGTCTTCAAGGGTTTTTCTTTGAGAAATCCATAACTAGGGCCCGGTTCATTGTACGGCTTCGTTTCTCGTGTTCGTTTTTCCTTGTTTCTTGTGATCTTTTGTCTTTTTCACGATATCCATACCTAAAGCACACAAGTAAACAAATACAAGCATATATATGGTACATTTATGACATTTATTGCATTTAAAGCCCAAAAAGAATGATGAGATCATGTATAAATGCCATCTCATCAATATGATCAAAATACTATTAAGGTTCAAATCTGTATAGTCTGTTTTGGACGAATTATTAGGGATACTTAGAGGATGAATGAGCAGTAGCTAAAATGGATTTAATAGTAGCACATATTATTTAGTTTGTGATGCCTAAATTTGAGCTTCTATCTCCTTGTAGAACTCAAGATATGGCAAAAATGGTGAAAGTGAGTTTGATAATCAAATTTTGAAATAAAAGTATATAATATAAAATAAGCACTCAAGTAATACTAATATAAAATACATATGTAAAACCCACTAACTTATGATAATACTTATAAAATAAGTATGACATTTTTATAAAAGTACAAATTGATATGTTTTCTAAGTTATTAAACTATGTATATAAGTTTTACGTCTTTTCGGCTAAAAACCGAAAGATTAACGTTTTCGTCAAATAAAACTTAGACGGTCGGACCCGTCTAATGTAAATTTTTTATAACTCATCTACTGATATGTAAGTAAATTTGACAAGTAAAAACTAATAAAAACCCGAGCTTTATAACATATGGACATTAACAGGCCAAAGTAGCCTTATTGGACTATTAACCCAACTAGTTTGGCTAAACACTAATGGACTTACTCATTGGGCTTAACCCACTTGAGCCCAACATATGAGTTTAGGCCTGGTATTAAAAGTATAAATGGACTAATATAATGTATTGGGCTTTTAATGTGCTTATTGGGCCTTAATGTGTAAACAAGTTAAAACTAGTGTAACTAGTCTAAAAATTTACTAACACATAACACTAAAATGTTGTATAAAGATATAAAATCCTACTTGATCATGATCATACTTATAATATCATCATATATACATAATCATTAATTTTATAAAGTCATTGGACAAGGGTCTAAGACGAGTATTATTTGTCTAGGTTTCCGTGATTGAAGCACGTGTCGTACATCCAAATCACCGATAACCCGCCTCTCCCAATCAACGTGAGTTCATATCCTCGCACTATTTTAAATGTTTTATGAAATGTTTTATAAACCCTCGAGGGAGATAACATGTTAGTTTTAATAAAATAGGACACCAGTTGTCCTGATTGTTTGCTTATTGATATGGACCCGAATGATTATATGACCCGATGAATAATTATATGACCCGATGAATGAAATGAAATGGATTATTATTAGTTAGGTTATGTCACTAAAAGTTCCATTAGCATGAATTGTGAAGTACCGGGATTTGGTAGACGCTTATGCATATAATAGTACTATTTGGGGAAGATCACCCCAGTTCGCGCCTTGACGGTTGATCCCGGTCGTGCCACATTGATTGGTAAGAGAATTTATGTATGAGAAGATTTATAAGCGTGATTATTGTGACGACACGCTGTTTTAGATGGGCAAAGGAAATTACGGGTTAGCTACATGTTATATGTTATAGAAACGTAACAATGTCATTCGGCTTATGATAATCCAATAACGAAAATACTGATATAAGCATTGAATTACAATATGTTGCCTGACTAGCAATACGGGGTCTTATTACTGATGTTATGTTCGTGTTTTGGTTTTACATAACCATTTTCATATAACGGTTTTTATTTAACTCTATACAACGTTTTAAAACCTATTGTATGATTTGCGACAATGGTTCGTATAATGGTTTTGAAGGCTGAAGCCTATATTATGATTTACGACTAAGAGTTGTATAAATTGTCTTTGGCCTATTTTATGGCCTACTACAAAGATTTGTACAAAAATGATTTTCGCTAATAATTATATACCGATGATTTATTAATGGTTTTTATTAAAGTCTATAAATTCACTCGGCGTTTTTGCTGACCTTTTTAACATGTTTTATCTCAGGTACTTGAAGGTAATTCTCTGGAAGACGACAAGAATTTATGGCCCGCATTCAAATAAAATTTCCATTCAAATATTTTGTAAAATTGTATGAAATACTATGACTTGGGACCTATTTAATTTAATATTTATGAATGGAAAATGTTTTATTATTAAACGAGGCGATTTTTAAGGGTTGTCTATGATTTGAGTAATGTGCTATCCTGTAACACCAACGACTCTTCCGCTGAACTAAAGTATGAATATTTGGGGGTGTTACACGGTATCTCTTGGTGGATTCTAGCTTTTAGAAAATTAATTATTTATTTATAAACATAGGTATTTAATTTTTATAAAGACAATATTATCAAAAATACTAAAATTGAATTTTGTGATTCTTTTAAACGTATTATTGCAACAAAGTTCCATAAACTAATGCTTGTTTGAAAAACAAATTTTCTTGTAAGAAAGAAATAGACATATACCTATCCTTTTTCCGTGCAAGGAAAAGCTATAAATAGGTGTGATTAGATTATTGTAATTATCAATCGTTAAGTGAACTTAAATAGTTACGTAGATACGCACAACTTATTGTTTCAGGTAGATCTCATTAGTCTTTTTGAGTTTTTGAGCATTTTTCAGACTAATAAGTCTCTTAGCAATCTCTAGGCAAGCAATACTTCTTTTGTTCTTTACATGTCGATCCCCTTAAGGCTATAATCGATAGAACAAAACAAGTGTTTTGTTTGTTTATTGTGATTATAATAACTAGCTTTATTTATCTTAGTTATTATGTTTTAACCCAATGTAGACACTAAATACCCTTATTGAATGGTAGGCCTAATATGGAGCAATTGCATGCCAGTTTTCAAGTTAATGAAAGTGTGATAGATAGTCTCTCATTTACATGGTAGAATTTCATACACTCTCTATAATAAATAAGTAATTGTTACTTTAAAGCGAGTAGGAAGTAAATAATTCGCTATCTGCTATTTACTGGTGAAGTAACATTTCTAATGTTGTCAAATCTAATGGGAGCGTTGCGGACTACATTAATGTAATGTTGTCTAATTCAGTGGGAGCTACAAGCTTGTTTTCCTTCGTAGTAATCCATATTATTTCTAGTTTAACTTGAAATAATAATTTACTTTCAGAATATGAAGAACCATAGTTTTAAGGATAAATGCATTCTATTTTATATGATTATCACTTTTGAAGTATTTTTCATATAACAATTATGCAGAATTTATTATAAAACTATATGGTTGACATTCTACTAGTTATTCAAATATACATGACATTATCATATTGTTCACATAAACTATTGCGTTTCATGGTTGTTTATATTCGTCCGTGATGTTGTGTCGTGCACAAGTGGGAGAAATCTTTATTGTTGCAAGGTACAACACATAACAATATGACAAATGGTTTTTTTGACCGTGAGATAAGAGACTAATATTCTATTAAGGCTTATACGTTTAATTGTCAATGTATATTATCTTGTTTATAAGATGTCAAAATATGAATGACAAGCTACTTCAACTAATTTGCTTATATTTATTGAAATTTTTCTTGTAATGCAGAATAATATATACGAAGTACACAATTAACTTGAAATAACTATTGAATTTGTTCATATTTTCTTTATGAATGTTTATGTATCTTGTAAATCATAAGCATATAGTCTATAATTGTTAAAATACTTATAATATAAAGTAAATAGTTTACTTGTTATGTCTTCTTGTTAATGAACATGAAGTCTTTGAATTATTCAAAAGATAAACAATGTATATATAGTTATTGAACTATTTAAAGATGTACACATTAGAGCATGCACTAGGTTTTTAAATGCAATATATTTTCAATCTTGTGTTGACACAATTGATAAGTATTTAACCTAAAGAGAATTAAGTTATTTAGGGATTGTAATATAATATTACAATCTCAAATACTCATAGAATGTCTTGAGTGATAAATCAAATTCTTTAGATCTATTTGATGTTGATAACTTGAAATACTTTACCTCCAAAAGTTGTCAAGATTTGGAAATTGAGTATACAAAGTATATGCTTAAATATTACTCCGACCTAGAAGGAAACTAAGACACCATTAAGCTATGGAATGTGATAAATCACATTGAGTTTTTTTAATTGAAGTTCTGAATTTGTCAAGAACTATCAAGGTATTTTGTGACGTGTCCCAAAAGATAACAATTTATTGTTGCCCTATATAATAACCCGGACTTAGCGTCACTATTTTACCCTAACTATGTAACGGATTTTGAATTCCTAAGTAATGATAAATATTGTATTGTTTGACGGTTTACGTTGAAACCGGTAATGTGTGACTATAATTAATTGTTGTGACGATTGAAGAGTACTACTAGTGACCGCGATATCGACGGATGCCTAAAATTTTACATTTTATTATCAATCGTTTCGATATATAATATTTTCGACGATTTATTTTAAATTCGTACTAAGTCGTTATATTATTATTTTTCAAGTGTGTTTAAACTTTTAAAAAGTATTTTTACGAAACCCGACTCCCAGGAATTTTTGAAAAGTCGACTAATAATCATTTCTCGCTTTTTAAATTAAATGTTACATTTTAGTCCATAACTATTCAATAATTGCAAATTTTACCCTAACCGCTAATATATACACACTTCACCTAACTTTCACCTCATTCTTATCACCATAAAACACACACTTCCTCTTTGTTTTTCTCTCTAAAACCACCACCCCCTCTCATCATAAAATCATCATCTAAAAACTTTGTAGTTTGATTCAAGAAAAACTAACAAATATCCCATTCCTAAAATTCTATTGTGAGTATTTTGGTGCTAATTTTATCAACATGCAAGAACATAAATTTTTCAAGAAAATTTGGTGATGTTTGATCCAAAATTGATTTATGCATGTGTTGTTATTGTTGTTTTATATTAATTTTGATCATTTTTTGTATATATTTTTGATTTAGGTTTTTATTAAATGATGACATGCAAGTGATTTAGGGATGATAATAGTTGTTTAGGATGATTAGGTGATGATATTAGAAGTGTGGATGTTGTTAAAATGAGTCAAAAAGTTGATTTGATATTATTTTTAAAGTTGTATTTTAGATCAGTGAGTTTGAAGGTAATTCTGCCAATTTTAGGTTTGAGTATAAGTTGGAATGATAGATATTGTTGTAGTAGTCGTCGAGACCCTCGTTTTGATATACGATAGAGCTTCTAACTCAAAACGAGGAAGAAGTTACACTAGTTTGAATATTCGTGTACCGGGGGAGATGCGTATGGACACCATACGAAATTGTTGTTGATATTGGGTCGAATCTCGGGGACTATAAGTTGAGTTTTGTAAATGTTCAAGGGCTGTTCTCAGGCTCAAAATCTAGGGTATTGAGTCTATTTTCAAAGTCAAGTATCAATTTTGTAAATGGGAGTGTTTAACGGGGTCAAAATGGTTTTACGAGGCAAGTGTGCAGAACAGTCCGGTTTTTAAAGTCTAAAGATGTGTCGAACAGGTGGTTCTAAAATATGAATCATTAAATGAAATTTAAACTGAGTCTTGTACAGATTATAAGTGAGTTTGTCACCAAGTTTCGTCGAATACGGATTTGTTTAGGTAGGGGAAATCAGCATGTACTTTTGGTAGGTACCAGCTGAGTATTATTTGGGAGGTACTTAACCTCGCGTCATAGTTTGAGGCGAGAGGATAATCTATTAACTTCTCAAATTTCTAAAAGGATAGAAGTCTTAAGTGTGAGTATATATTCTGATATTGGAGACCCGTGTTGGGTACTTGACCCGTGTTGATTTGGCATCTTGAGATGGATCAATAACGAAGGTGCTAGTTTTGGAAAGCTAGTACATGTTGTGGGGTTTAGAAGGGATTCACTTGCATTGATTGGTCAAGTCTTTGTACATACAATTTTGAGTCATTGATTTTATTATACTAAGTATGCTTTGAAATACTTAAGTATGTTGCTAAGCGCGCACCTTATTTGTTAGGTGGTGGCTTTTGACGTGTATATTTGGGAGGCATCTTCACTTCGACGATCACTACTACTACTAGCTTCGTATATTATCTAAGGTGAGTCTATAGCCTCGCTCTTATATTATCTTGTAAATAATTTTCAACCCGTGAGGGGGAATACATGTTGTTTTATATAATGAACACAAGTTGTTTTTGGTATGCTGGACCCGAATATGATGATAAATGCCTAAGTACCATTGTCTTATGAAGTCCCTGAATTTCATGAACTGTTAATTACCTTGCGAGGTAAACGCTAATACATATGATAGATCTATTTGGTTTGACAGCCCTATCCTAGGGTATGTATCCTTTGTGAGCACCTGAAAGGGATATTATTTATAAGAGGTCGTTGGTACATGAAAATATTACCTGTTGTAGGGGCGCCGTAAGTGATTCGGTTTGACGTGTTGGTTAACGTTCAGTTTCATGAGCTTAAGACATTTATCGATATATATATATATATATATATATATATATATATATATATATATATATATATATATATATATATATATATATATATATATATATATATATATATATATATATATATATATATATATATATATATGACTTATGAATGTGACAAGCTTGAGATGATTAAAATTCTTGTGTTCAAATGATGATTTGCAAAACCTATAGACTTGCTCAACCGTTGCATTGATGATTTTAAGCATGTATTTCAGGTAATCAAGATGGATAGCAGCGGAGCATGCAAGGAGGGAGTTGGTGCTTACTTGTCTAAAGTTTATATTATTTTTCCATCCTCTGAAATGAATAAATGATTTTTAAGTCTTTGATGAATGTGATGTATTGGTAACGGTTTTTGGGACTAAACGCTACTCCGATTTTATATATTGGGATGGGAAACTTTTTAGACAAGGTTGTATAGTATTTTAACGTCTCTTTTGAGGTCGTTGTCTATGACTGTGTGTGATGTGCTATGAGTAACGCCCCAAAGTGGTATTCCGCTGCGTGGTAATTTGGGGATGGTACAAAATGGTATCAGAGCCACAAGTTATAGAGAACTAGGTCGATTTTGATAAGCCTAAACTATAACTTTTGGTATGTTCTAAAAAGTTTTAAGCATGCAACTACTCTGCATGGCTCCGGTAAAGCTATTCTTGCATTACTTTTTGATTGATTGTAATTATGTGAACCTATGTGTATATAGAAATGGTAGTATGTATATGTATGAATATATTATGGTATTTAAAGGCATTGTGCGTGAAGAAATGGTCCTTGAATGATTGTCGTACCTTTTATAATGCGGTTTTGTATATGATTTGGCCTCGCTGCCAATCACCGATCTTGATGATTATGTATTATCTGAATACAAGTGTGAAACTCGTTTGATACTTTGAGTATGTATATATTGTTTCGTAATCTATCGCATGTCGACTTTTTTAAGTTCGATTGTTATCATCGTATCGTGATGTGCCATTTGAGGACGTTTCCTTTCAAAACGTAGATGATTGCTGTGATATTCGTGTTCCGAATACTTCTTATGATTTTGAAGTATCAGTTCTCCGAGGCGACATCTTCTATGTAATGCGACGTGTGATTTTATTTTATATGAGTTTTATTGGCGAAAAGGAGGATGCCAATGTTGGACCTAAGGTATATATATCCTAATCAAATATATATAGTTTTGGTACAACAAAGATATGCTCATAGTAGTCATTCGATTGAGTGACTTATTACCTTGTATCTAAATGGAATGGGACATTTTGATATATAGATTTTAACTCGCCCAACTATAAGTTGTTTAAGGTTGTCTTATTTGAATGGATTGGGACATTTGAATAAGAAAGTTTTAAACCACTGGACCTTAGATTGTTTGTGTTTTCCTTATTCAGATGGAATGGGACATTTGAATACGGAAATCATGATGTAAGTTTATTGACACCTTGTGTTTACTATGGTATTTGGATATGATATCATGTTGAGAGGTAGTAATACTTGAGTAAGATGACTTATAATCGTCTTGTTCAAATGAATTGGGACGCCTCTTCATTTGAACAAGAAAGTTATAAGTTCCCGAACCGTAAATTTGTAAACTCTTGTATACATGGAGGGGGACGCCTTTTGATGTAGATAAGGAGTTATAAATGAGTGGGCTCAAGTATGTCTGGCTCGATTTGTGAATGTTTGGTGTGCGTACGTCATTCTTTGAATCGTGTTTTGTTGGTATGAATCGTTTAGTGCCGTCGTTATTATGATGATCGTGTATTATCATCTATGTACGAGTAACCCGTTGGACTCCTCTCGAGTTGTGATTTGTTTTGATGGACCATTTCTAATGTGTCTCGATGATTGCGAGCTTTATAAGCAGATTGTTAAGAACCGTTAACCGTTCCGAGAATAGGCGACTTGTTTAAGCGTCACCAGGATCTATGCATGTACTTGTGGATTGACTGAGGATCGAGTTATCAATGGCAGTTTATCATGGATGTGAAGATCTTGTAATTCTACTTGCTACTGTCGAAGGGTCACAGAAGATTTTTCTTAATGACGAAACTCTTGGGGATATCATGACGAATTAAACGAGGAATATGATGCATCACCATGAGCACTGAAGTAGAAATTATTGGGACACCTTTGTATGATGGATGGTGAAGCAAAAGTTAGTGGGACGCTTTTGTATGTTGAACATTGGAGCAGAAGTTGATGGTATGCCCGATATGTTGTGAATCTTCGCCAATGGACCGAATTTCTTAATGATTGGATTAATAAATTCGTTATCACCTCGAGGAGTATGTTGAAGCCAACACCGCAAGTGGAAAGAATTTGGAGATCGAGTGGTATTATCAAGGGTTCGTTCAAGGTTTTCTCGATGATCAACGTTGAAGATCTATATTAGATGTTTATGTTCAACCTTTGTTTTTAGGTATTCACGTGGTATGTGATCTAGTCGAATGATCGTAAGTTATGCGAACTTGAGACAGCATTGTCCAATGACGTCCGATCACGAAGAACGCATACCATGTAATATCTTTTTGACTTTCAATGACGATGCTTATTGAGACTTGAATGTGCTTGGGGGGAAGTGAGATGGTGTCTTTGTATTATCTTTTGAGTATAGATCCGCGTGCGAGTGCCCTCCGATGATGAAATATTTTCTTGTTATTTATTTCTGATATGTGTCCATGGCTACCTGGCCAATGGATATACTTTTATTTGCAACCTTCCTTTTGATTGGACTTACCCGAAAATCCTGTCATCTACTCTTGTCGTCGAATGAGCTTCGTGTAATTCATAAAAATTTTGTGTGTCAAGCTTGAAGGAGTGTTTGGTGGATAAGGATTTATTCATCCCTTTAGGTGGGACATAACTTGACGACAAGTTGCGTTTTGTAGAAGAACCAGTGGAGATCTTCGATCGAGAGGTTAAGCGTTTGAGACCGAGTAAGTTTTCCTTTACGAAGGTGCGATGTAATTCAAGACGTGGATCAAGATTCACATGGGATCGTGAGGACTTCTTTAGGAATAAGTGCCCTCGTCTTTTCTAGCGGTACGCAATACAAGTATGAGGCGAGGTGAGCGCCAGGACATCGCTCCTTAAAGGAGGTGATAATATAATAACCCGAACTTAGCGTCATTATTTTACCCTAACTACGTAACGGATTTTGAATTCCTAAGTAATGATAAATATTGTATTGTTTGCCGGTTTACGTTGAAACCGGTAATGTGTGACTATAATTAATTGTTGTGACGAATGAAGAGTACTACTAGTGATCGCGATATCGACGGATGCCCAAAATTTTACATTTTATTATCAATCGGTTCGATATTTAATATTTCCGACGATTTGTTTTAAATGCGTACTAAGTCGTTATATTATTATTTTCGTGTGCGTTTAAACTTTTAAAAAGTATTTTTACGAAACCAGACTCCCAGGAATTTTTAAAAAGTCGACTAATAGTCATTTCCCGCTTTTTAACTTAAATGTTACATTTTAGTCCATAACTATTCAATAATTGCAACTTTTACCCTAACCGCTAAAATATATACACTTCACCTAACTTTCACCTCATTCTTATCACCATAAAACATACACTTCCTCTTTGTTTTTCTCTCTAAAACCACTGTTAATGCAATGATGCCTAAAAACGTTACTTGCATTTTTCGGTCTCACTTTGTTTTGATTACGACAATATGTAAAAACAAGCATTTACGAAAACAATGAAAAACGAATTCTTGAGTTCATGTATATTTCATTTCAACCATTATCACTTAAGGTGTGAACAAACAAGTAATTATCCTAATTAAGTGATCAAGGATTTAATCTTTTCTTAAAACTCACTTTTTCTTAAGTGTGACAAAGTTTTATTATTAAACTTTCTTTTTAAGAAAATGTTTTATTAAATTAATTATTTGAAAATTTGAAAATGACATATTTAATCTTGGTTTGGAATATCCTTTCAGGATATTTTAATCCCCCGATTCGAACCAACCCACTAAAAGACAAAAGGGAGCGGACTCTACGCTGGCGGTTCCTTAGCACCTACGGCGGTTCCTAATCGATAAGGAACCGCGGGCTCCAATAAGGAACCGCGGGCAGATATAGTCGTTGGATGTTTGTCTCATAAATAGTAGACCATTCTCAGACTTTCAATCCACCTCTTTTGCACATACATTTCCAAATTCTTTCATACTTCTTAAATCACTCAAATCCTTGATCATTTGTTTGATTACTACTTGTTTAGAAGTGAATCTTTCTCCTCTTATCTTTTCCTCTCAAAGTGCAAAGAGAAGAACACTATCATTCTTGAAGTGTTGTGTCTACCTCAAAGATCCATTGAAGATCCAAACTTATTTATTCATTGTTGTGTCATTGTTGTGAAGATCCAATTAGTTGTGTCTATTTGGAAGTTGTGTATGTATTAAGGTTAATACTTAGTCCTCAAAGTATATTGGTGTAGATTGGTCATAGCTAAGATTAGGGCTCAACTTTTAGCTTAGAGTCGGAAATTGGTTAAGAGACGTTGTGTACGGTTTCTCCACCTTAAGGGGCTTGTTGATTAGTGAACTCTCGAGTAAGGAGTACTCTAAGAGTGGAGTAGGAACGAGGAGTGAGCTTCGTTGCCGAACCACTATAAATCCTTGGTGTTTGGTTTGATCTTTCCTTCCCTTATCTCTTTACATTCATTATTCTTTATACTTGTGATTATTAGTTTAGTTGCATTATACATTCATTATTCTTTATACTTGTGATTATTAGTTTAGTTGCACTATACCTTGTTCATATTGTGTATAAGAAGGTTTCACATAAATACTCAAGCTTAAGTTTTTGAAAAAGGATTTTCTAAAACCAACCTTCAACAAATAAATTTAAGAAACTATTCAACCCCCCCTCCTTCTAGTTTTTGTAATTGGTATCAGAGCGTGGTTGCTCAAGACTTTTTAAAATCTATTGTATTTTAAAACTTTAATCGATCTATGGATTCTAACAAGTATCTAGAAGGGCAATCCATGCAAAGACCACCTCTTTTTGAAACCGATAGTTTTATTTATTGGAAAAATAAGTTTCAGACTTATGTGAAATAAAAAGATTTAGATCTTTGGCATGTTATTACCAATGGTGATTTTTTGCCATTTCAATATAATGAAGTTTCTAAAAGTAAGGAGATAGTCACTTTTGACAAAGCTAATGATGATACTAAAAGGAAACTTGCTAAAAATAATGAGGCTAAAATGGTAATTTATAATGCTTTACCAAAGAAAGAGTACGAAAGGATTTTTATGTGTGAAACCGCTAAAGACATTTGTAATACTCTTTTAGTAACCCACCAAGGTAATAGCCAAGTCAAAGAAAGTAAAATTGATCTTCTTGTTCAACAATATGAATAATTTGTCATCTTAGAAGATGAAACCATAGATAGTGCATTTGCTAGAATTAACACTACTATTACTAGTCTAAAAGCACTTGATGAATGTTTTTCTAGCAAGAACAATGTTAGGAAGTTTCTTAGGGCGTTGCATCCCAAATAGAGAGCTAAAGTCACGACGATTGAAGAATCAAAGGATCTCGCCAAATTATCACTCGGTGAACTCATTGGTAACTTGAAGGTTCATGAGATGATAATTCTAAAGGACTCGTAAATGGTGAAAACTAAGGGTGAAATAAAGTCTCTTTCGCTCAAAGCCAAGAAGGCCCAATGTGAACATGAAAGCTCCTCGGCTAGTGATGATGAGGAATATGCCTTGGCGGTTAGAGACTTTAAGAAGTTCTTCAAAAGACGAGGTCAATACATGAGGCAACCAAACAACGACAAGAAACCCTTCTCCAAAAACCGATTTGCCAAAGATGATAAAGGTGATAGGAAATTCTTTAGATGTGGTGATCCAAATCATTTCATCGTTGATCGTCCTAAGCCTTCACGCGACAAGAACCACACGGCGTTTGTTGGAGGTTCATGGAGCGATAGCGGTGAAGATGTTGATGACAACCCCAAAGATGAGAAGTGTTTCATGGCTCACACTTCTAAAGAGGTACTTTCTGAAACCGAGTATTATAGCAATAATAGTTCTTCTCAAGATGATAGTGAATTAGAAGGTCAATACAATAACTTGCATAAGCTTAGTCTAAAATTCATTGAAAAGAACAAAGTGCTAAGATAAACTAGAACTAAGCTTGAAAAGAAGATTAGTGAGCCAAAAGAGAAATTAGCTAATCTTGAGAAAAATAAAGAAATAGATATAGGATGCTTAAAATGTGAAAACCTTAGACAAGAAAATGAAAACCTTAAGAGCACCTCCATTAGACTTGAAAAGTTCATGAGAGGTACTAATGCTCTTGATGATATGTTAAACAAACAAATTCATTCTAAGGAAAGACTTGGGTTAGGATATAACAATAATGAAGCATCAACTAGTGAACCAAAACAAGTTAGGTTTTCAGAAAAACACTCCCCTGTACGTGGTGCTCCAATATATGAGGTGGTTCCTTATTGCTATGGAACCGCCGATGGAGCTAAGGAACCGCGTCCAGAAGAAGACTTTTGTGAAAATCCTGAACTTTCTGAAAAGTCAATTTTAGTGGAAGGACCAAAACATATTCTTTTAACAAGGTCAAAGTACCTATAATTGAAAAATCTACTCTAGATAAATTCTACAAGCGCTTGAGTAAACCTCTAATGGGAACTAGAAACTTGTCTAGACAAACATGTACTCCTCCAAGAGTACGAAATGAATCTAAACCTAGAAGTAGAACACCTACGCCAAAAAGAGATGATCAAGCTAAGCCATGACCTAGAAGTAAAACTCCAACACCTAGGAGGAATAATAATAATGCTAGATCAAGATCAATGACACCTAGGAGAAACTATGGACAACAAAATAGTCATATGAATTGGAATAAATTTCAACAGCAATACTTTTCCCCACGGGGAATGTCTCTTTCATTCATGCATCCCAACCAAATGCAAGGGATGTTTGGAACTAACAATTTTGGACCCATGAGATATTGGGGACCAAATGTTTGATCTTGTGTGTTATTACCTAGATATGCTTGGGAATCGATCTAGAGCCCGATGAGTGGATTAAGGATAGTGGTTGTTTTAAACACATGACGGGTAATCGAATTTTGTTCTCACATTACAAAGCATATGATGGAGGTAACGTTACATTCGCAAGTAATCGACGTGGTAATATCATTGGCAAAGGTACGGTCTCTCTTGACTCTATGACTATAGAAAACGTAGAGCACGTAGATAACTTAGGTTTTAACCTTCTAAGTATAGGTCAAATTTGTGACAATAAGTGTAAGCTCATCTTTTCGGAATATGACAGTGAGATCATAAAAGATGGAAAAGTCATTGGAAAAGGTGTTAGAAATCATGGGCTTTATGTCATGAAGGTTAATAGGAAGTCAAAGGACAACTTAAGTCTGCGACTTTAGATGATAGTTCTACTCCTTGGCATAGGATATTAGGTCACGCTAATATGCGTTTAATTCAATCTTTAGTCTCTAAGGAGTTGGTAAGACATCTCCCCAAGATGAAGTGTGATAGTCACTTGTGTGATGCTTGCAAAATTGGGAAGCAAGTTCACTCAAGTCACAAAGCCAAGAATTTGGTTTCAACCTCTCGGTGCTTAGAGCTCCTATATATGGATCTCTTTGGACCTTCTGCCATACGGAGTTATGGAGGTAACCTTTATACCCTAGTTATAGTTGACGGCTACTCTAGATTCACTTGGACTAGATTTTTGGCATCTAAGAATGAAGCTTTTGATCACTTCGAAACATTTAGTTGAAGAATTAAAAATCAAATAGGATGTTCAGTTGTCTCTATTAGGACGGATCGTGGTAGGAAATTTGATAATGAAGTGCAATTTGGTGCCTTTTGTGAAGCTCATGGTATTACCCATAACTTCTCGGCTCCTCGCACTCCACAATAAAATGGGGTAGTTGAAAGGAAGAATAGGACCATCAAAGAGATGAGTAGGACGATGTTGAATGAGCAATCTTTGCCTCAAAAATTTTGGTGCAATGTCGTGGACACATCGACTTACATTCTCAACCGAATTCTTATTTGACCTTTTCTAGGAATGACCCCCTATGAGATTCTTAAAGGTTAGAAGCCCTCATTGGAATACTTTAGGGTGTTTGGAAGCAAGTGCTTCATTCTCAACACCAAAGATTACCTTACAAAGTTTGATCCAAAGTCTTACGAAGGTATATTTTTAGGTTATTCTCAAACTAGCAAAGCCTACATAGTCCTCAATAGAACCTCGGGTGTAATTGAAGAATCACTTAACATGACATTTGATGAAACCCCACCTTCATCTAAGACACCACCTTTGGTAGATGATGACTTAGATGAAATAGACATAGTTAATGACAAAGATGTTAGAAACATAAGAGTTGAAGACCTTAGTGTTAAAAAGGGAGTACACATTAAGGAGTCTAAGGATCATGCTCTTGATAATGTCATAGGCGAATTAAATCAAAGGACCCTAAGATCTCAAGTCCAAAATCAAAGTAACTTCTTTTGTTTCGTCTCCTTGATTGAACCAAAGAATGTTAAAGAAGCTTTGATGAATGAGAGTTAGGTCATCGCTATGCAAGAAGAATTGAATCAATTCATTGCTAATGACGTTTGGGAACTTGTTCCTCCACCTAGAAGTTCGACCATCACAGGAACCAAATGGGTATATAGGAATATGTTAGATGAGAATGGTGTTGTGTCTCGTAACAAGGATAGACTTGTAGCTCAAGGCTATAATCAACAAGAAGGTATTGATTATGACGTGACATACGCACCCGTAGCTAGATTAGAATCCATTAGAATCCTCTTAGCTTACGCTTGTGCTTTAGACTTTAAGCTTCAACAAATGGATGTAAAGAGTGCACTTCTTAACGGTTTGATCAATGAGGAGGTATATGTGGCTCAACCTCCCGGCTTCATTGATTTTGAGAAACAGGATCATGTTTACACGCTTAAGAAAGCTCTTTATGGTCTCAAACAAGCACCCAAAGCTTGGTATGATAGACTTAAAGCGTTTCTTGTAAAACATGAGTATACCATGGGAATGGTAGACAATACACTCTTTACAAAGAAGAAAGGTTCTCACCTTATTATCGTACAAATATATGTTGATGACATTATATTTGGTTCAACTTGTCAATCATTGTGTGATGACTTTGCCAAAATCATGCATGAAGAGTTTGACATGAGTATGATGGGAGAACTTAACTTCTTTTTAGGACTCTAAATTAAACAAATGGACGATTGTATTTTCTTTAATGATCCAAGTATGTTAAAGAAATGCTAAAGAAATTTGGATTAGAAGACTCTAGACCAATGAAGACCCCTATGGCCTCGGATACTAAACTCACCGTAGATGATGATTGTGAGTCGGTAGACAACACCAAATATAGAGGTATGCTTGGTAGTTTGTTGTACCTAACGGGAAGTCGACCGGATATCATGTTTCGTGTTTGCCTTTGTGCTCGCTTCCAAGAGGCTCCCAAAACCTCTCACCTTGAAGCGGTTAAGTGTATCTTCCGATACATTAAGGGCACTGTACATTTAGGATTATGGTATCCTAAAAGGACCGGCGTAGAAACCATTGTCTACACAGACTCGGATCATGCGGGAGACTATGTGGACCGTAAAAGCACTAGTGGAGTTTGTACCTTCATGGGTTGTGGTTTAACTTCTTGGTTCTCCAAGAAACAAACCGCTCTTGCTATATCCACCACGGAAGCCGAGTATGTGAGTGCCGGTAAAGCTTGTCAACAAGCTCTATGAATGAAGCAAGTGCTTGTTGATTACGGGATTCCTCTTGATGATGTTCCCATCATGTGCGACAACAAGGGTGCAATAGACCTTAGCAAGAATCCCGTGCAACATTCGCGAACTAAGAACATAGAGATTCGCCACCATTTTCTTAGGGGTAATGTTCAAAAGGGGAATAATTCGATAGAGAAGGTACCCTCGGTAGAAAACTTAGCCGATATCTTCATTAAGACACTTAAGAGGGAAACTTTTAACTATTTGCGTCTATGTCTAGGTTTAATGGAACATATTCCTTAATTATGCATTATAATTTATCAATTATCTTTTATCTTTTGAGTCTTTTCTTTCTTTGAGCTTTTGAGTATATTAAACTCTTTTTGGAAAACTTCTCTTTTCCAAAATTCTCAAAGTTCTTTCGAAAACGGTCGAGAAATGTTTTTGCATTGTTATTTCAATATAAAAACGTTTTTCATAGCTTCTTGCTATTCATAATGAGCTTACATAATTCATATGTATGGGTCTGTCAAATATAGCAAGAACAAAAGAGATATATGTAGGATCATTGTGTCATGACCTTGTGTCTAGTTCTACACACCTCCTACATTGATTTTATTAAAAATGGATGTATTTTGGTCTAAACCTTGTTTGGTGAGCTTTTGTGTGTTTTCTTTGTCTATCTTTGATTCTTAGCATATCCTCATGATTAGTTACACTAGAAAAATAGGATTTGCTGAATTGGAAAATCCTCCCTCATCACCAAACTTAACCCATTGTGGGCGATTCTTTATTGATACCGTGGTTCCCTAGTGATAAGGAACCATCGGCTGAGGTAAGGAACCGCGCCCAGTAATCAACTTTTTGGGTATTCCTGAAACTCCAAATTTGTTCCAACACTTTTTGGAATCTTTGTTTCAACCCTTTGACCACCCCCAAATTATCTTGGGCTTTCTCTATTTAACCTTAAGCATTTTTCATTCTTTCTCATATCAAAATGTCTTATTCCCCAAATGAAAGCTTTGATTCTCTTCCATTCTCCCCAATTGCTTTCAACCCTAATTCACCCAAGAACACTCAAAATCACATCTCTTCTCCTTCTAAGAATGTTGATTGTGGAACTTCTTATATTCCATCACTAGCCTTTAGTGTTCTACCTCCTTCACATGATAATGTCATGCATCATGGAACATATTGTCAATATTGTCAATATTGTCAATATCAACATCTTGCTATGGCTCACATTTATGAAGATTTGAATTACATCAAGAGTCTCTTAGTTAAACCTCCTCTTTACTATAACTATGAGATCTCTACCAAGCCACCATCACCTCCTTCCGCCACTACCTTGTCTTTTATCTAAGCATTGGTTGCTTATCTTCAAGACATCTAGTTCAAGCAAATCTTAGGGTTCTAACTTAACTATGATTAGATTTATGCTTTTTATTTTGGCTTGTGTTTGTGTCTCATACATCTTTGTATGATTTATTTCCTTGTATCTTTTATTATGTTTTCTTTTAACATGACTTATCTTGGATCTTTTGTTTCTTATTTTTTTTGTGATCTTTGCTATATCCTGTTGGGTGTCTCTTCTCTACTGTTAAACCTTCTATGTAGCTTGTCACCATATATCGATTCCTTGGTGCCCCAAACAAGGGGGAGTAAGCACCAAGGGGGAGCATTTGCAAAGTCCGGTTCTTTTCTTCTTCAAAGACTTTTGCAACCTTTTTGCTTCGACAAAGGGGGAGAAATGATAAACTCGTCTTCGAAAATCTTGTTTTATTAGATGATTGAGTTTAAGGATTGTCGAAATAAAAAAGGGGGAGATTGTTAATGCAATGATGCCTAAAAACGTTACTTGCATTTTTCGGTCTCACTTTGTTTTGATTACGACAATAAGTAAAAACAAGCATTTAAGAAAACAATGAAAAACGAATTATTGAGTTCAAGTATTTTTCATTTCAACCATTATCACTTAAGATATGAACGAACAAGTAATTATCCTAATTAAGTGATCAAGGATTTAGTCTTTTCTTAAAACACACTTTTTATTAAGTGTGACAAAGTTTTATTATTAAACTTTCTTTTTTAAGAAAATGTTTTATTAAATTAATTATTTGAAAATTTGAAATTTGAAAATGGTATATTCTATCTTTGTTTGGAATATCATTTCAGGATATTTTAATCCCTAGATTCGAACCAACCCACTAAAAGACAAAAGGGAGAGGACTCTACGCAGGCGGTTCCTTAGCACCTACGGCAATTCCTTATCGATAAGGAACCGCAGGCTCCAATAAGGAACCACGGG
Organism: Glebionis coronaria; assembly: GCA_025667525.1. Lineage (NCBI taxonomy): Eukaryota > Viridiplantae > Streptophyta > Magnoliopsida > Asterales > Asteraceae > Glebionis > Glebionis coronaria. The sequence goes on from CM046876.1 coordinate 582,575,082, forward strand.
CAGATATAGTAGTTGGATGTTTGTCTTATAAATAGTGGACCATTCTCAGACTTCCAATCCACCTCTTTTGCACATACATTTCCAGATTCTTTCATACTTCTTAAATCACTCAAATCCTTGATCATTTGTTTGATTACTACTTGTTTAGAAGTGAATCTTTCTCCTCTTATGTTTTCCTCTCAAAGTGCAAAGAGAACGACACTATCATTCTTGAAGTGTTGTGTCTACCTCAAAGATCCGTTGAAGATCCAAAGTTATTTATTCATTGTTTTGTCATTGTTGTCAAGATCCAAGTAGTTGTGTCTATTTGGAAGTTGTGTATGTATTAAGGTTAATACTTAGTCCTCAAAGTATATTGGTGTAGATTGATCCTAGCTAAGATTAGGGCTCGACTTTTAGCTTAGAGTCGGAAATTGGTTAAGCGGCGTTGTGTACGGTTTCTCCACCTTAAGGAGATTGTTGATTAGTGAACTCTCGAGTAAGGAGTACTCGAGGAGTGGAGTAGGAATGAGGAGTGAGCTTCGTTGTCGAACCACTATAAATCCTTGGTGTTTGGTTTGATCTTTCCTTCCCTTATCGCTTTACATTTATTATTCTTTATACTTGTGATTATTAGTTTAGTTTCATTATACATTCATTATTCTTTATACTTGTGATTATTAGTTTAGTTACACTATACCTTATTCATATTGTGTATAAGAAGGCTTCACATAAATACTCAAGCTTAAGTTTTTGAAAAAGAATTTTTTAAAACCAACCTTCTAGTTTCTACAACCACCACCCCCTCTCATCATAAAATCATCATCTAAAAACTTTGTAATTTGATGCAAGAAAAGCTAACAAATATCCTATTCGTAAAATTCTGTTGTGAGTATTTTGGTACTAAATTTATCAACATGCAAGAACATAAATTTTTCAAGAAAATTTGTTGATGTTTGATCTAAAATTGATATGTGCATGTGTTTTTATTGTTGTTTTATATAAATTTTGATCATTTTATGTATAGATTTTTTATTTGGGTTTTTATTAAATGATTACATGCAAGTGATTTAGGGATGATAATTTTTGTTTAGGATGATCAGGTGATGATATTAGAAGTGTGGGTTTTGTTAAAATGGGTCAAAAAGTTGATTTGATATTATTTTTAAATTTGTATTTTAGATCAGTGAGTTTGAAGGAATTTATATCAATTTTAGTTTTGAGTATAAGTTGGGATGATATGATATTGTTTTAGTAGTCGTCGAGACGCTCGTTTTGATATAAGATAGAGCGTCTCACTCAAAACGAGGAAGAAGTTACACTAGTTTGAATATTCATGTACCGGGAGATGCGTATCGACACAATACGAAATTGTTGTCGATATTGGGTCAAATCTCGGGGAGTATAAGTTGAGTTTTGTAAATGTTCAAGGGCTGTTCTCAGGTTCTAAACATAGGGTATTGAGTCTATTTACAAAGTCAAGTGTCGATTTTGTAAATGGGAGTGTTTAATGAGGTCAAAATGGTTTTACGAGACAAGTGTGCAAAACAGTCCGGTTTTTAAAGTCTAAAATGTGTCGAGCAGCTGGTTCTGAAATGTGAATCATTGAATGAAATTTAACTGAGTCTTGTACGGATTATAAGTAAGTTTGTCACCATGTTTCGTCAAAAACGGAGTTGTTTAGGCACGAGAAATCAGCGTGTACTTTTGGTAGGTACGGACTGAGTATTATTTGGGACGTACTTAACCTCGCGTCATAGTTTGAGGCGAGAAGCTAATCTATTAGCTTCTCAAACTTCTAAAAGGATATAAGTCTTATGTGTGAGTATATATTATGAGATTAGAGACCCATGTTTGGTACTTGACCCGTGTTGATTTGGCATCTTGAGATGGATCAATAACGAAGGTGCTAGTTTTGGAAAGCTAGAACATGTTGTGGGGTTTAGAGGGGATTCACTTGCATTGATTAGTTAAGTCTATGTACATACTATTTTGGGTCATTGATTTTATTATACTAAGTATGTTTTGAAATACTTAAGTATGTTGCTAAGCGCACACCTTATTTGTTAGGTGGCGACTTTTGACGTGTATATTTGTGAGGCATTTTTACTTCGACGATCACTACTACTGCTAGCTAGCTTCGTATATTATCTAAGGTGAGTCTATAGCTTCGCTTTTATATTATCTTGTAAATGCTTTTCAACCCGCGAGGGGGAATACATGTTGTTTTATAAAATGAACACAAGTTGTTTTTGGTATGCTTGACCCGAATATGATGATAAATGCCTAAGTACCATTGTCTTATGAAGTCCCTGAATTTCATGAACTGTTAATTACCTTGCAAGGTAAACGCTAATACATATGATAGATCTATTTGGTTTGACAGCCTTATCCTAGGGTATGCATCCTTTGTGATCACCCGAAAGGGATATTATGTATAAGAGGTCGTTGGTATATGACAATATTATCTGTTGTAGGGGCGCCGTAAGTGATTCGGTTTTACGTGTTGGTTAACGTTCAGTTGCATGAGCTTAAGGTATTTTTCGATATATATATATATATATATATATATATATATATATATGTATATATATATATATATATATATATATATATATATATATATATATATATATATATATATATATATATATATATATATATATATATATATATATATATATATATATATGACTTGTCAGTATGACAAGCTTGAGATGATTAAAATTCTTGTGTTCAAATGATGATTTTTAAAATCTATAGACTTGCTCAACCGTTGTGTTGATGATTTTAAGCATGTATTTCAGGTAATCAAGATGGATAGCAGCGGAGCATGCGAGGAGGGAGTTGGTGCTTAGTTGTCTAAATTTTATATTATTTTCCCATCCTCTGAAATGAATAAATGACTTTTAATTCTTTGATGAATGTGATGTATTGGTAACGGTTTTTGAGACTAAACGCTTCTCTAATTTTATATATTGGGATGGGAAACTTTTTAGATAAGGTTGTATATTATTTTAACGTCTCTTTTGAGGTCGTTGTCTATGATTGTGTGTGATGTGCTATGAGTAGCGCCCCAAAGTGGTATTCCGCTGCGTGGTAATTTAGGGATGTTACACCCTACATGCTAAGTATTTGAAGAATAGTCTATGATTACTAAAAGCAAGTGGGAGGACTCGTAGATCTTTAAGAGATAAATAACAAAATACGCAACCTTGTATATATACTAGTGAATGTCATGATGATGGTGAACATCAAGTGTTGAACATCGTGATGATAGAACTCACATTCATAGATCCGCATGGATGTCTTTAGTACTTGAATGATATATTGATATGTCAATACTAAGGAATATATGTTAGAGGGTCATGGTGACTCTACTAACCATATAGATGTATTATTGAATCTTGAATGTCATTATTGAATAAAACTATGAATGAGTAGATGCACGTCCATAGAAGATAATCAATTTTTTAGAAACTTGATTAATATTCAACCAATCGGTTAGACCATGAGGTGAATATAAGTTTCTTTAGGGAAAGACTCATATGGACAATATTTTACACATGATTAATGCCAAATATGTGATATAAAAGTTCTACATGCATTAATAAAGATTATTTGTTGTCATGATAGTTTTATAATGATAAATACGACAATGTAATATTTAAACTCTTTTTACGATTACATTAGCAAGGACAGTTGTGATCAAAATGTTTATAAATTACAATAATCTTTATGTAGTGTACATAATGCAAAAATCTATGTATGGAATGCATGCATCTAAGGAATATATCTCAACTCTAATTATTAAATCCTGTTTTGATTTTTAATTAGATCTAAGATAACTTGTGAGTACATCTAAAAGCTAGCGGGAGTATTATGTTTATTCTTAAATCACATATGATGTATAACATATGGAAAGCAATATTCCATGTAAGCAAGATGTTAAACCTTAACTTGGAATAATGTTTCATATGAAAGGGTTTAGAAATTAAACGTATGACCTTGATATGTATGTTTATTGTAATAAACATTTGTGGTTAATGAAATCCAACACAACATGAAATATCATTTAGAAAGTCTCAATGAATATATCTCATTTGATGAGAGTTGATATAAGATGAAAACTTAAGGGATTCATCATGAAAATCATATCGTGTGTATGGATAGTTGTAAAACTTGTATAAGTACAAGAAGATTTGACAACAACGATTGCTTAAAGATAAAATCATTTAGATGATTAGTATAAATGTTATAATAAGATTTGTTTGAGATAGAATGATTATTACTAACGTGAATTATTCCAAGTAAGGAATATTCTATATGATAATAAGATATAATTATCATTGTCAACAAACTTAGAGTTTAGAAAAACACCAAATATTATCATAGTAATAGTCTATAGTTTATGGATTATAACATATCATAGTGATATTTCTAGACATGGATGATACCTTGACTGAGATAACACTCAATACTATTCATGGTACGATTTCATCCTTGATGATGACCATGTGGATTAATTATGTTTAATTGAGAATAATGTTGCAATACATATTAAAAGAATAAAGAATACTTTATAGTTTAAGAAGCTATTAAAGAATATTGTTTTCAATAAGGTGTTTTGTTGGACTCACACACCTTATAGGATGTAGAACAACAATACTCCCATTTTGTTGTGTGTTCATATGTAGAAACTTACAAAATAACAATCATTATATATGTTCAGAGATTTTCACAATTGTGAATTTGAAATAAGTATTCTCAAAATTTCAAAGATCAAACCTAGTAATGTTTTATGTAATATATGCCTTGACAAAAAGTATGATCGTCATATCTTGAGACATGATTTTTCAACTAAGGTTATCATGCATTGATCTTTTTAGTATTTAGATAAAGGATATTGTTAAACAATATTTATTTTGTGAATTGAAGCATTGGATATGTTCATTTTCATTAATATTTATTGGTCCTATTCTTGCATGTTTAAATCCTTGAATAATATGTTATTTTCTATTGTCTATGTCGATTGATTATATGGGAATATAATTGAATTAAGACATATATGAAAGATGGTAATATTCGTAGAATATACAAGAACGGTTCACCAACTCATACAATATCCAAAAGTTGTATATTGGACATCTCCTACTAACAAGTCAATCACTTTATGGATCGGTGTCTTTAAGTGAAAATTGTAAATGATTTACATTAGTAAATCCTTTGACTTGAGATGCAAGCAGGTCTTATATATGTGGATGGTACTTATTGCTATAGTTCTAACACTATCCTAAATAAGGTATTAACAAAGACTATAATCATTTGTATCTTGAAGCATGTAAGAGGTACATGTAGTCAAGATAGAATTTGTTCATTCAACTAGGATTGAAGAATAATGCTACCAGGCCCCTCGTTAATTAATTAGATGTTTGTATGACCATACCCAATGGTAATCTTGATTTGTCTCGACTAGATTGGTAATCTATAATAATTATGTAATGCGAGAAACAGAATATTTAAAACGGAATGACCTTGATCCATATCCATTATTAACATGGTATTTGAGAAATAAAGGGATTGTAAATGTTTAAGTCGTTTAAATGTATTTTATAGAAAACTACACTTGAGAGTTTCCGGGAGCATCGGCGTGTTGCTAGATGCTAACCAATGTTATTATATTATATTATTGTACATGTCCAAGTGGGAGCTGTAGTAATATGTCCACGTAAATAATATATGTCCGGAAGTCCTCCCGAGCCTAAGGAGACGCACGCGTTAATACGTTAAACAGTTATACGTTAATATATTAAGCGTAATATATTAATTAGTGAGAAGCTATAACAAACGTTGATTAATTAGTTAGTTAACGGGATTTTACAAACGATAGTTAAATGTTAACTATAAGGACTTGTATGTAAAATAAATAAAAGAAAAAGTTGGAATTAATGCCTTATGTTTTAACATGCGTTTTGGTATTCCTAATTGTTGTACGATTAACCCACGTGATGGCTATCTAGTCATCTGTTTTAAATAATAAACCAAAATAATTTACAAGTTTTTTAATGCATGCAAAACTAAATTACTTTCCTAATATGACTCCAATGTACAAGATTTTTGATGCACAACTCATTCACTCTGACATAAAATACTTGCCTTAAATATCCTACCAAACAAGACGCTGTGTTTTCTAACAATTCAAAATTCAAAATTTTCAAATATTTGAAACGCAGGTTTTATCTATGGTAATTAAATGGATACGCGTTTTGATATTAAGTAGGGACGCTCATGTCCTAAAATATCTCTATCTAAAAACCTATATAAGCCCACCCACGATACATTTGCAGCACAAACATTCAGAATTCTCGACATCCATGTTTGTGCAATCGGTTAGATAAAAAAAAACTCCATTCTTAATCCCCTTCTTTGTAATGCTGTCATTTGAATGGATTTAGGTCCATTCATGCAACAACATTGATATAATCGCTTGCACAAACATAGTGTCGCACAAATAATACCTCTTCTGCTTAATCTTCATTCAATGAAAAAATGTAACTAAATAAAGATTAAACAGAAAATAATCCCTCTTCTTGATCTTCATTCAATGAAAAAAATGTAACTGAATAAAGATTAAGTAGAAAATAATTTGATTTGATGTGGGTAAAATTAGTATTGATTGTTTTTTCTTTTTCTTTTAACCTTTTACAGGTTAGGTGTTTACAGTTCATCAATTCAACCAACTCAAAAGGTTTGTGTATTTTAGTTGATTTTGGTTTGATTAATTATAAATTCAACTTTAGCTATGTAATTGGTTGCAAAACTTGTATCAAATTCCCTTTTTATAGGTTTATGCTATTTGGTCTTTACGAAATTGTTTTGATTTACAGGAAGGGTGGTTCCCGTTGGACACAACACATCATATAGGGGTTTTGTTGGATGCTCCTTGCAGTGGTACTGAGGTAAGCATCAATCTTAATTGTTAATATCATTATATGTTTTCTATTCCAGTTGAATATGTAAATTAATATGCATAATGTGGTTGTTTTAATGTTTCGATCTAATATCAGTTTTCATATTTTATGTTTGTGATTAATGTGATTAATAAGCTAGTAATTGTTTATTTTTGGAATAGACTAATTAGAATAGCAATCCGGGTTATGGTTGATAAGTAACACCAAATAATTAGAATAGTATTACCAAGACTGGAAACGACACACAATAGCAATCCGGGTTGTGGTTGATAGAAGTAGGTTTTTCTGTCTACTATGTGTTTGATGAAATTCTTGAGATAATTGGGTTTGTGGTAAAAATGCATTTGAAGTTGAGTGAGAAGAATATCAACAATATGTATTAAAGTTTTAAATTACATGCTTCTATGTGTTAATCTGGGTGGTTTTTAATAAGCAAAATTCATATTTAGCCAGACTTGGTGTATCCTAAATTAAAGTGTTTGTTATTCTTTATGATTTAAATATAATTATTTCTATGGTACCAATTTATCTGCCCAGAATTCTTTGGTTATGTTGTTAAGACAGAAAATAGGACCATGTAATGTGAAAAGGACATGGAAACTGTAAATGATTTTTGGTTTAAGGTCATTTTGTAATATCATCTATTTTTAGAACTTTGTATTTCCTCAGACTCTGCTTTATATAATCTATTATGTTTGACCATCAAACAGAAGATGTGATCTGGCCAAGTTAACATTACCCAGACTGAACTAAATGTGGATCTTTTTATACTGAAAAAACATGAGTATGATTGATTTATGTGCCTTCAAATATCAGATTGCATATCTATTAATAGACGGGAGGGGTATACCATATGGTAACTGATGCTCTGAGCCTATGATTCGTATATTTATGTAAACATAATAAGGAAACGTAAAATGTAATTTTTGATGCCCAGATCTTATGAGTCGAAGTATAATGGAAATTTTGAGTCTTAAATGGGTTTATGTGGCTGATTGTATGTGGAGCGTTGGGGTTCACGAAATATATCTGTTAAATAGGTTAATAGTTCCTAATATATGCATTGTACATCATGAAACTCAAGTAATAGATATGATATATGCTTACTTTTAAGGTCAAATACACTAACATCAAACTTCACATACATAAATTTTGAATGCGTATTTTTAAGTAATTTAATTCGAGTATGGTAGTCACTTAAGGTGATAAGACAGGGAAAGGAAACAAGGGTAAAAAGGGATTCAAACGGGTTAAAAAGACAAAGTACATGTTTTAAATACGTACCTCTTAAATTTATTCAAAATCTCAGAGTATTATAGCGCTTAAGTTTTTCTGCAATCACAGTAAAACTATTCACAAAATAACAGTTAAATGTACTCCATTATGTAAACTTATGAATTTAGGAACTTTGCAGACTGTGGTGTAAGGTATTAATTTAACAAGTAATCTAATATTAAGACCTTTGAACAAAAATTATAGTTGGATGTACTTCATTCTTGGTGTTTTGGTGGCAACGATTATTTGAGTGTTAAAAGTATTAGATGTACACGTAGATCAACAAAGTTTCTGAGTGTTTGGCCTCACAAAACTTTCTGCTTGCTATTTATTCTTACAGAACTTGGTTATCTGCAAAGGTTTATTTGAGCAGCGAATGATGTGTGTGTGGTGGCCTATTTAACAAGTTATTAGGAATTCTTTAGCGAGATAATCCATTCTGTACTTCTTGGTGCAAACCATTGATGTGATAATCCGTCAATTTATGGTCGATATTTTATTCTCAAGTATTATTTAAAAATATTATTTTAATGTTATAATATGAACTCACTCATTTTTGGGAAGAAATTTGGGTTTACGTCTTGAAGTAGCATCGACTACGTCTAAACCGAAGAATTCTACGTTACATGCTTACGTTTACATACACCGTTTTGGTGACAGTCCGACACTTCAGGAAATAAATTTATCCGTGAATATTATTTTGGGATTTTAAATTTGTGTTGGTTCATAAACTCACAAATTTACGAGAAGAGATTAGGACTTACGAGCATAATTTAACGTCCTTTACGACTAAGCCGGAAACCCTAGGTTTACGTATTTACGTTTTTTAACTCTGTTTTTGGTGAGACAATTTTATTAGATTCGTTTCGTGCCGTTGATTCATAATTTATAAAAACGTTTTTCGTAAAACGACCGAGGGCACGCAAATCGAGGAAACTAGAATCGAGGAATACTCGTAAATTAGTGGGATGAGACAAATTTACACTTGCCCCACCCCACTATATGGGACGGCTAAACTAAGCCACAACACCACAAAGGTGTCAAGCTTACAAGATAAGTAAGACACATGTCTTACTTACCTTGATAAACTAGCTACAACTATCAAAACCATTCACTCCAAACCACTCTCTCATTTTTCACTCATGCAAACCAACAAAATCCTCTCATCTCTCCCACCATTTCCGTCCATATTCAACCACCAAACACCCTCATTTGATCAAATTTAACCATAAATCCTATGTTATTTCTACATATGATGATGTACTTTTGAAGACTTGTTGATTGGAGGTGATTTTAACAACTACAAGGAGTTTCCATGGAGATCAAGGGCCGATTTTTGGAAAAGTCTACAAATATTTGGTGATCCTAGAAGTGGTGTTGATATCTCATAAGATTGGTTACCCAAAACCGAGCCTTGTTCATCATCAATCCCATCTTTTCATCACTTTGGTGGTATAGAGATTTTTCTTCCTATCCTTTTGTTATTTTGAATATGTAATCTTGTATTTTCTTTATTTATGCATATGCATATGATGATGAATGATGACTAAAAATATTATGTGGGGATTTGGTGTTCATAGATTTGATAAAAAAAGATGAAAAACTACATATAAAAGTGGTAAATCTTACTTAATTTAGTAGGCTGTATAAAAATAGTAAAAAACATATGTTAAACTGATAAAATGGTGTAGATAAATTAATATAAAGTAAGTATTAAGACTTGTACACATGTGATAGTTGTCCATGCAATGGAATCATTATAATGAGTGAGATATGATCAAAACAAAATTGATGTACCAATCTAAATAGTCTGTTTTGTGAGGACTGTTAGGGACACTTAGAGTTAGATTGAGCAGTAGCTAAAACTAAGTTAATTGTAGCACATAATATGAAGTTTATGTCATCCAAAAATGAGCTTCTATCTCATTGTAAAACTCAAGATATGGTGAAAATGATGAAAGTTAAAGTAAAACTCAGATTTTGTGAAATAAAAGTATATAGTATAATATTAGCACTCAAGTAAATAATATATAAAATGTAAACATAAAACCCATTAACTTATATATTACATATAATTAAGTATGTACAATAATAAATAAATGAGACATTTTATAAAAATGGCAATTTGATAAGTTTTATAAGTTATAAAACTATAAACATGATTTTTACGTCTTTTCGGCTAAAACCGTAAAATTAACGTTTTCGTCAATTAAAACTTAGATGGTCGGACCCGTCTAATGTAAACTTTTTATAACTCATATACTGATATGTAAGTACATATTACAAGTAAAAACCGATAAAACCCGAGCTTTATAACATATGGACATTAACGGGCCAAATTAGCCTTATTGGACTATTAATCCAACTAATTTGGCTAACACTTATGAACTTACTTATTGGGCTTAACCCACTTGGGCCTAACATGTAAATATAAGACTGATATTAAAAGTGTAAAATGGACTAATATAAGTCAATGGACTTATAACGGGCTTATTGGGCCTAAACATGTAAACAAGATAAACTAGTGAAACTAGTATAAAAAGTTACCAACACATAACACTATAATGAATGAGTAAAGATGTACAATCCCACTTGATCATCATCATATTTATAAAATCATCATATATATACATAGTTGTGATTTTTATAAAGTCATTGGACAAGAGTCTAAGACGAGTATTATTTGTCTAGGTTTCCGTGATTAAAGCACGTACCGTACATCCAAATCGGCGATAACCCGCCTTTCCCAATCAACGTGATTTCATAGCCTCGCACTCTTTTAAATGTTTTTATGAAATGTTTTATAAACCCGCGAGGGAGATAACATGTTAGTTTTAATAAAAAAAGGACTCCAGTTGTCCTGATTGTTTGTTTATTGGTTTGGACCCGAATGATTGTATGACCCGATGAATGATTATATGACCTGATGTACGAAATAAAATGGATTATTAAAGTTAGGTTATGTCACTAAAAGTCCCATTAGCATGAATTGTGAACTACCGGGATTTGGTAGACGCTTATGAATATAATAGTACTATTTGGGGACGATCACCCCAGTTCGTGCCTTGACGGTTGATCCCCGTCGTGCCACATTGATTGGTAAGCAAATTTATGTATGAGAAGATTTATATAAGCGTGATTATTGGGACGACACTCTATTTTAGATGGGAAAATAAATTTCGGGTTAGCTACCCGTTGTTTGTTATAGTAAGGTAGCAATGTCATGCGGCTCGTAATAATCCAATACTGAAACTACTGATGTACGAATTGAATTATAATATATTGCTTGACTAGCAATACGGGGTCTTATTATTGATATTATGTTCGTGTTTTGGTTTTACATAACCATTTTTATATAACGGTTTTTATTAAACTTTATGGAACGTTATAAAACGTATTGTATGATGTTTCTACGACAATGGTTCGTATAATGGTTTTGAAGGCAAAAGCCTATATTATGATTTATGACAAAGATTTGTATAAACTGTCTTTGGCCTATTTTATGGCCTACGACAAGGAATTGATAAAATGATTTTCGGTAACAATTATATATACCGATGATATATTAATGGTTTTTATTAAACTCTATGAATTCACTCGGCGTTTTCGCTGACCTTTTCTTTTAACATGTTTTATCTTAGGTACTTGAAGGTAATTCTCGGGAAGACGACAAGAATTTATGGCCCGCACATAAATAACAATTTCCATTCAAATATTTTGTAAAAATTGTATGAAATACTATGACTTGGGACCTATTTAATTTGATATTTATGAATGGAAAATGCTTTATTATTAAACGACGCGATTTTCAAGCGTTGTCTATGATATGAGTAATGTGCTATCCCGTAACACCAATGACTCTTCCGCTGAACTAATGTATGAATATTTGGGGATGTTACAATTGACGTTGCATTGGATGGCACATTTTAGTTTTTTAATATACTTTAAATTCGCTAAAATGGTTATGTTACAGCAGGTAAAATGTTGTAAAAAGGGAAAAAAAATTAGTTCCTAACATACCACTCACATAAATCTGTAATATATTTATGCCCATTAATTGACCATCCATATTAATATCTCAGAGTTTGCTGCTGAACATGGTGGAGTATCTAAAGAGGTGATAGGGAAGGCATTTAATGCAACTGAAATAGATTTCCTACATAAGAGAATTGTAGATGGATAGACCACAGATTGTATCAGTAGGTTCATGTTGTCTTGTGGGTGTTATCCCAATGGTACCCGTTTTGTAGCAAATCTTGGAGAGTCAAGGGTCGTGCTTGGTCGGCAAGTATCTGGTGGCAAGATGACTAATTATTCAACCTTTGTGTCAGAGCGGTTGTCAACTGACCATAATGTTGCTAATAAGGAGGTGAGAAATGACGTTAAGGCCCTTCATCCTGATGATGCACACATCGTAGTGTATACCCGTGTGGTCTGGAGACTAAAAGGCATTATTCAGGTATTAGTTTCTTGCATTTTTGTTATGTTACTTTATCATTTGATTGTTGTTGTTTTCGCTGCTGTCAAGTTAACGGGTAGCTTTTTGTAAAGTGTTGATGTTAAAATTGATCCTTATGTCTTATGAGGTAACGGGTAACTTTTTGTAACAGCCAAAATGGGTTGGCTGGGTTGACCAAAAACACATCTACTCCTGTTTTAAACTTTTAATGAATGACTGCAAAAAGATAACTTTTAAGCTGCAAGAATATACTTTGGGCAACCTTTTTGAAGGTTTATAGAGTTCATAAAAATTATTTAAAACCCTAATATGGATCAAAGAACGCATAGCGGAAGCGATTAACAAGATCATTAATTTAACACAATTATATTAATCAAGATTAGGGTTACATACCTTTATCCTAGCAAGATCCACAAGACGACGGAACAAACGACAACTAGGGTTTATCACGAACACCACCAAGAATATAATCTAAAGGAAGATTATATCATGCTCTTGTACACACGTAATACAACGAGTTAACCGTGAGTCTAGCACGAACAAACCGAGCTTCAACGCTTATGGAATATCTACCCAATAACCCTAGAGGGGGACTAGGACTAGATATAATTTAAATAGAAAAGTCGAAAACCAAAACCCTAAATAATGGGGTGTTTGACCGGCGACTATGTCAAGAAAAAGAGAGAGGGATTAAAAAATTATGAGGCTTGGGTTTTGTTTATATAGCCTTGACAATCCTTGGGCTCCAAGTCATAAAAAAATAAGGAAACCGAAGTTCCCCTTTGCCCCCTCTATAAGCCGGCGGCTAACACCCCCACAAGGGGTGTTATGTGTAATTTTTTCCTCCTTCTTTTAGCTTCTATTTAATTCCATAACGGTCATTATAACTTAACTATTTTTTATTAACGATCGTTAGTTAAGCTTTGGTTTGATTTAATAAATATATATATATATATATATAATATTTTTAATAAATAAATTAACCCTTTATGTTATGTGTGCAATCCCATGATCCCGAGTTAGATCCTATCACACGACTATTAATTTTAAGTCCATAAACTTTCAGCTCCCACTTGGACAAAATTCTAATATCGTGATCACATTGACTAGCGTCTAGTTACACTATCAATGTCACTAGTACAAACCGGGTAAGGCCTCCAGGACAAGAACCTTTTAATGATTACATCATTATTATTATCCTTTCATTTCAAATACATAGTTAATAAGGATATGGATCTCAGTCATTCCTTTATTAACTATTCTGTTTCTTGTTTACGGATATAGCAAGATTACCAAAACAAATTTGGGTGTGGCCACACAAACATCTTACTACTCCCCCGAGGGGCCCAGTTGTATTTATACTTCAAAAAATGTTTTGAAGGAAACAAATTCCATTTCGACAACAAGCAAAACACATGAACTTTGCAACACTTCTGAAAATAACCCTTATAACTACCAGTTACGTTTAGCATTAGGTTATCTCACAGAAATGCACTACATTCAATGCAGTATTCTGGTATCTCAGGTCTAAGGATAACTATTTATGATTTACTTGATGACAAAGATCCATAAAGTAAAATCACATAGTTGGGATAAATCCAATATTTGATCCATCAAATATCATCCAAAATTGACCAATATACTTCCAAGTATACTCTGTCACTACTTTGAATTGTCTTAATTTAATAATACTCCCGTATTATTAATCGACAACGGACATTTAGAAACATCAAAATGCTCACGGATTAAAACATGTAAAATAGGATACAAAATCAAATAACAGAAAAATAAACGAAATCCAATCTTTATTTCATCAATGCAATAATGTCTTACATCCTTTATCCAAATACTAATCAACAGATTTATTGCATGAATTCGCTAGCTAGTTGCAGCCCAATTGCCTTGGCATGCTTAACTACCTTTGGCCTAGATAAAGCTTTAGCAAAAGGATCAGCTACGTTATCATCTGTGTGAACTTTTATTAATTTTATTTCTCGAGCTTCCACTTGTTCTCGAACGTAGTGATATCTACGTTTAAAGTGTCTGGCGCCTTTCATAACTGCAGGGTCATTGGCGCATATTATTGCCGCAGAATTGTCGCAATATATATCAATAGGTTCTTTTATTAAAGGCATCACTCCAAGATCTCCAATAAACTTCCTAATCCAAACAGCTTCCATTGCGGCTTCTGAAGCGGCCATTTACTCAGATTGAGTCGCATGCATAGCAATGGTTTTCTACTTACTGCTCTTCCAGTCAACTGCTCCTCCATTGATGACAAACACGTAACCCGTCTGAGACTTCGTATCATCTTTATCACATTGCCAAGACGCATCACAGAATCCTGTTACATTCATTTCTGTGTCTGGTTTACCCCCGAATACCAAAAACATATCTTTCGTACTCCTCAAATACTTTAGAATATGATTAACAGCAGTCTAGTGGAACTTTCCTGGATTCTGTTGGTATCTACTGACCAAGTTCTGAGCAAACGCCACATCAGGCCTTGTGCATCTTACAGCATACATAATAGATCCTACTGCCGAAGCATAAGGCGCATTCTGCATGTAAGCCACATCTTCAGGTGATGATGCATCTTTCTCATGACTTAACTCATGCTTAACCTCCATTGGTATAAAACCTTTCTTAGAGTTATGCATGTTATATTTCTTCAATATCTTATCAATATAAGCATCTTGGCTAAGACCAATTAACCGTCTACTCCTATCTCGATAGATTTTAATTCCCAAAATATATGCAACATCTCCTAAATCTTTCATAGAAAAACATTTACCAAGATAATCCTTAACTTCCTTAAGTCTAGGAATGTTACTTCCCATGATCAATATGTCATCGACATATAGAATTAGGAACACTACATTACTCCCACTAGCTTTGCGGTATATACATGGCTCATCACGATTTTGAATATATCCGAACTTTTTGATTTCTTCATCAAATCGCTTATTCCATTTACGTGATGCTTGCTTCAAACCATAAATAGATCTTTGAAGTTTGCCCACGCGCTTTGGATATTTAGGATCAACATACCCTTCCGGATGTTGCATATAGATGTCTTCATCTAAGCGACCGTTCAAGAAGGCAGTTTTAACATCCATTTGCCATATCTCATAGTCATAGTATGCTGGTATAGCTATGAGAATCCTAATAGCTCGTAAGTCTGCTACAGGAGAAAATGTCTCCTCGTAGTCTATGCCAAAAGTTTGAGTAAAACCTTTAGCCACTAAACGTGCTTTATAGGATTGTACATCACCATCCATGTTAGTTTTCTTCTTATAGATCCACCTATTTTTCACTACTTTAGCATTTTTAGGTGCGTCTACAAGAATCCAAACATCATTGATTTCCATAGATTTCATTTCCTCATTCATCGCAACTATCCATTTTAACTTTTCTGGATCAGACATTACGGATCGGTAGTTAGCAGGTTCACCAAGATCCCCCACTTCCTCCTCATCATCCTCTATGTATAGACATAGTTTGTCCGACGCACTTATAGTCCTTTGAGACCTACGTGGAGGAATTAATTCCGGTGGAACACTCAGACTTTCTGGGTCTACAGGAATCTAATCGCTAGTATTTTCAAAAGGCAATGTATCTTCTTGAATTTCTTCAAGATCATAATTTCTCCCAATGAATTCTTGATTTACAAGATCATTTTCAAGGAAGACTCCATACCAAGCCACAACTATTTTGTTCTCAGCCGGATAATAAAAGTAGTAACCCATAGTTTCCTTAGGGTAACCTACAAAGATACATTTTACTGAGCGTTGTTGGAGTTTATCTCCAGAGTCACATTTCACATACGCCTCACAACCCCAGACTTTCAAATAAGACAAATATGGCTTCTTGCCATGCTATAGTTCATATGGTGTCTTATCAACCTTATTTGTGGGAACCATATTTAGAATACGAATAGCAGACTCAAGAGCATAATCCCAAAATGATAACGGTAAAGTTGTAAGATTAAACATATATCGTACCATATCCAATAATGTACGATTTCTCCTTTAAAATACACCATTTTGTTGTGGAGTATATGGAGAAGTAAGTTTCTGAACAATTCCATTCTCACTTAAATAATCTTTAAACTCTTGACTTAAATATTCACCACCACGATCAGAACGAAGAGCTTTAATCTTCTTTCCTAGTTGTAACTTTACTTCGGCTTTAAACGTCTTGAATGTTTCAAATACCTCATGTTTATGCTTAAGTAAATAAACATAACCATAACGGCTATAATCATCCGTAAACGTCAAGAAGTAGCTAGCACCTTTCCTTGACACATGTCTAAGTGGTCCACACACATCAGTATGTATTTAACCAAGTAGTTCAGTAGCCCTTTCAATATTGCTATTAAAAGGTTTCTTGGTCATCTTTCCAGAGATACAAGATTCACATTTATCAAATGATTCATCATTGATACTTTCCAAAAGCCCATCATGTTGAAGCTTTTGTATGCGAGTCTTCCCAATATGGGCAAGCCTACAATGCCAAAGATAAGAAGAGTTCTTGTCTAACTTACTCTTCTTATTCATGCTAAAAACAGAATTATTTTTCCTCTTGGAATTTTTATCATGCATGTTAATTTCAAAAACACCATTCACAGAAATTGCATCAAAATAGAATAAACCATCTTTGAAAACAGAAATTCTATTATTATCAATCCTGTGAGTAAATCCAAGATCCAACATACAAGAAAAGGAAATGACACCCCTAACAATTGTAGGTGCATAATGACAATTATTTAAAAATAGTACTAAACACGAAGGTAAAACTAATTTAAATATTTCTATAGCTTCAACCGCTGCTTATGCGCCATTGCCCACTTGCAAAAATTGTTCCCCACAGGTAAGCCTCCTTTTCAACTCAAATCCCTGCAGGGTATTACAAATGTTAATACCACATCCCGTATCATATACCCAGGAGTTTGATTTGTATGAAAGATTAAATAACTCTATCATAAATAAGTTACCAGAAGATGGTGATGCAGCAGCTTGCTCAGCCTTCTTCTTATGTTCTGTCATTTCATGGAGATAGAGAGAGCAATTCCTCTTCCAGTGTCCAGTCATCTTACAGTGGTGACAAGTCTCATCTTTTAGAGATTTCTTAGCAAAGTTCTGCTTTGGTTTTGATGTAGTCGCAACTTGCTTGCTCTTATCAACCTTGCCTTTGCCTTTCTGCTTCTTATTTACTTGCGGTTTTGGTTTCGACACTCTACCCTTTTGTACATGAAGTACTTGAGGAGTAGCAGTGGATGCCTTATCTTTCAAAACCTTTTCGAAGTCAATGAGCATTGCATGCAAATCATTAACTGTCTTCCCTGTGCAATGCATATTATAGTTACGAACGTAATCATTGAAGTCCTTATTAAGGGACCTATGGATCAAGTTAATAGCCATATTATGATCAAAGGGTTGTCCTAGTGCGATGAGTTGTTCCATATAACCCCTCATCTCCATATAATGAGCACTTACGGACTTTCCAAGAGCTTGCTTGAAACTATGTAGAGCATCAACTAGATCATAGATCTCTACAGCTTGCGGCGTTTCATACACAGCCTTGAGTTCATCAAGCATTTGCTGTGGTGAAGCTATCTCATACTTCCTTTGAAGTGATGGAGCCATTCTCCCTAACATTACAGCAGCCACCTCATGGTGCTTCTTAACGTTAGCAGCGTGTTGAAGCCTTTCCGCATCAGTTGCTCCTTCAGCAAGATCCTCCGGAAAAGGAGTTTCCAAGATATTGATAGTACCCGTTGCTCTCAGAACAATTCTTAGTGAGCGGTACCAATCATTGAAATTAGGGCCAGTAAGTTCAGGCCGTTCAAAGAAAGCTTTGAACGCCGAGCTTATTGTCAGATTGTTTTCGGGTTGAGCCAATTCTATAGAAATAAGTTCAAACATTAGTATTTTCGATAATACAATTCAAGAAAATAAAATTACCCCGGTAATAAAACCATAGTATTTTCCTTGAAACTAGAACCCATATTGACATAGATTCATCACATCAGTTGATCTGCTAGTGACAAATGTATTCAACATAGTAACTTGTCGAACAATAATTAACAAACAAATTTGCAATTTCTAGATATGTCAGGGATTTACATTGCCAAAATCATTTGCATTGTAAACATGTTTTATCCCTTCTTTATGCCTTAAGTTTCCAGTTCTCACTGAGTAACTCAATTAAGTCGACTAATCTAAAGAACGTAAAACCTTCATGTGCAATCTTATTCAGTCATGAAGTTTTCTCTCCATTACAACATCGTCCGATATGTTATATGACGACAATTGTAACTTCAAGTGTTCGTCAATTAGAGGGCATATGACTTAAATTTTAGGGTATAGATTTTGGTGTCAAAATCATGTATGGAGAAGCATGCATACATCTCCATAACGTAAGTTTAATAAAAACGTTTAGTAAACTTTTTGGTGAGACTAAAAGTTCATCATATACTTGCAAGTTGAGGTATTGGTTAAACCAATTAAAGATTTTACACAAAACTAAATTCACACCGTACTTTTTCTAGAACTTTAGTTATAGCACAAAGCAATAACCTTATTCATTGTGTTTCAGATGTGAATTAATGTAGTTAAATCAACCTTAAAGAATTGTACCAATAACAACCGTAGGTAATTCCAATTTTGACGCACAGGCGAGTCGGGAATTTGGTCAGCGCTGAAGCATAACACCTCCTTCATTAACCGGGTATAAGACCAGTGGTGCGTTATACCCACTTTATAGTTTGCCAAAATTGAGTAGCCGTTAAGTTGCTATTGCAATTCTAATCAACGCAAATTATATGTATTTTACATCTCAAAACAATTCATTAATTTTGATAAGATTTAGTCCATATTATTTTTCTTGGAAAAAATTACCCTTGTTTACAACATACAATATAAAAAATGTATGAAAACAAGTAGTACAAAAAAAAACTAAATCAAATAGCCACATGCATAACAATTTATTCAAAGAACATCAAATCTAGGGTTTTTATGAACATAAAAAGTCTTCCCTAATTTTATAACTTTGAATCAAATAAAGCAAATAGCAATCAAAATTATATGATCCGTAAGAAACATGCACGTTTATTACGGATCTCCCACATTCTCTTAACAATTAAAAAACTACGGATCGTAACTACGCATGACATAACAATTAATTCATGCATAAACATTTAAAGTTAATTACCATGTAATTTTAGGGTTTACAAAAAAAAATTTATAAAAAATTGGGCAATAGGCGATTTTTAAAACAATAAAAAACAAAACCCTAATTTTTATAAAACCTAAAAAACAACATGTAATTTTTAACACAAATCAATATTAGTTAAAAACTTTAGATCTTGATAATTATAATCATGTTAAAACGGCTCTCGATGCCACTGAAGGTTTATAGAGTTCATAACAATTATTTAAAACCCTAATATGGATCAAAGAACGCATAGCGGAAGCGATTAACAAGATTATTAATTTAACACAATTATATTAATCAAGATTAGGGTTACATACCTTTATCCTAGCAAGATCCACAAGACGACGGAACACACGGCAACTAGGGTTTATCACGAACACCACCAAGAATATAATCTAAAGGAAGATTATATCACGATCTTGTACACACGTAATACGACGAGTTAACCGTGAGTCTAGCACGAACAAACCGAGCTTCAACGCTTATGGAATATCTACCCAATAACCTAGAGAGACTAGGACTAGATATAATTTAAATAGAAAAGTCGAAAACCAAAACCCTAAATAATGGGGTGTTTGGCCGGCGACTATATCAAGAAAAAGAGAGAGGGATTAAAAAATTATGAGGCTTGGATTTTGTTTATATAGCCTTGACAATCCTTGGGCTCCAAGTCATAAACAAATAAGGAAACCGAAGTTCCCCTTAGCCCCCTCTATAAGCCGGCGGCTAACACCCCACAAGGGGTGTTATGTGTAATTTTTCCTCCTTCTTTTAGCTTCTATTTAATTCCATAACGGTCGTTATAACTTAACTATTATTTATTAACGATCATTAGTTAAGCTTTGGTTTGATTTAATAAATATATATATAAAATAGATTTAATAAATAAATTAACCCTTTACGTTATGTGTGCAATCCCGTGATCCCTAGTTCGATCCTATCTCACGACTATTAATTTTAAGTCAATAAACTTTCACTTTTTCCCGTTTATGGTGTTCCTTTTTTAGCTGTATCTTTAATTCTGCCTGTTTGGCCCGTCAAAAAAGAAAACATAACCTGAGTTGTGGCACAAAATTGCCATGTCTATTTTGAATATAGAAAAAACTAACACTACTTATTTCAATAAAGATACATTGTAATGTATAAAAGTGAAGCTCCCTCTACATAAAATACTTTTATATATCTCTTAAGCTATTTGGTTAAAGATAAGGTTATGCCATATGATTAGTGTGGTGTTCTCATTTCACAATATTAACATAATTTCCTTAAAATTGTAAATACTTATGTTTAAAATAGTCAATGCATATGTTCGTCCAAAAGTCGAAATTAGGTTCTCTATTCAGATTTGATGTACTTCTTAATCTATTTAGTTACAATCCCTTTATTTTGGTTATGTAAACAAATTTGGCATAGACAAAAAGGATAGCTCTAACGTTAAAGTTAAACATAGTGTCAAATATGATTGCATAAAGTACTTTTTGGGACGTTTGCAATTGCTTTATTAAATAGTAAACTTTTAAGAGTTGTTGAGATTTTTGTTTGAAACTAATAATGCGGGCTGTTTGGGATCGCATAGGCCTTTGAATAACTTACTATATCTGCTTATATGGACCTCTCCAAACAAGATGACATTTACGTCAGTTAGATGTCAACAATGTATTTCTACATTGTTGACATCTAAGTGAGTTCTCAGTAAATCTGACTGCTTTAAGGAAACGGGTCAAACAATTCAGAAGTCATTAAGCATTCTGAAAAATATATTTTTATATATAACATTTGATTCTTATAGTACATATAGCTTCGTAAATTATGCCTAAAACATTACCTATGTGCAACATATATAGTTTGCTTCATGTTGCTGCAACTATCACTCTTGAAGCGATGAACAAATGATTTTTTGCTTTTATTGTCTTAGATTTAAATGTTGACTAGAGTTCATGTCAATGAGTTTCGTCTCTTATAAGTGATACTATCAACTATATTCAGCACCTGTTTTACTCATGAAAATTACATATTCAAGGAAGCTATTATTTGGTACCTGATTCGGTTCAAGATATACTCATGAATGGGTTGATTTGTGTTATTTGGTTCCTGATTCGGTTCAAATTAGGATTGTTTATAAGGGTTGAAATGGTTTTTAAATGGGTCAAAAAAAATTATGCACTAAGGTTTTTTTTAGGTCAAAAAGTTTTATGCAAAGTCCCTGACATAGGTTCTAAAATTGGTAAAAATAGATAATTATGTGTTACAAATAGAGGATACACGTATTGAATGTCATTTCTAACAACAAATATATTAGCAATAAGTTTGCATATGTAACCCGGATATTCTTTTTCAGGTCGGGTCATTCGGGTAGATACGATGAAGTGTAAAATACCGAACAAGATTTAAAATGAGATTAACTATCTAGTCGAGAAAGCAGGAGAAGCCTACTGATGTCACACAAGAAGGAATCCTTTTCCACTTCAAAACAAGATTTAACAACTTTTTGAGGATCTTTCAATTAGGTTTTATTAGCAAAAGTAGATTTTTTGAGTTTATAACTTATTAGATTATTGAGTTTTCAAGTCACGCGTTATTTGTTATTAGGGGTCAAATAAATTATTTAAATATACTGCTTAATGATGATTATGGAAGTAGTACTGTAAGAATTTTATAGGTAAATTATACCCAACTACTGTTTGGCGTTGTGAACACATGTTTGATTACAGGATATTAGCTATTGTGTTTACAGGCAGTGCACAACATAGGTTATGCCTTAGAAAAGAAGACCTTTAATGGTTTCAAGAATTGATGCACACCAACATAATTATTAAACTATTTGCAAATAAAAGTGGCTGTACAGATAGTCTGTGATCACTAAAGTGTCATTTAATACTCCTAATTAATACAATTAGATCACATACTATTTAACAATGTAACATCTCTGCCAGTAAGGGTTTATGTTTAGTTCAATCTACAACGACTAATTTAAATAATTACCATTCCGGTAGAAAATAAAAAAACAAGAATTTTATATACAAATAAATGCTACCAGGCTTATACATGTTTCGATAGGTTGGTAGAATTTACATTTTAAAATGCTTTTTTTCAATGTTTATAGTGGTTGATCATAATCTCTTTTTGATCCAATTATTAGGTGTTTAGAAAATGGACCTTACTTTTAGCTTGATTACCGCTCACATACGTCATAGTATATTCAATACCGTCAATGTCCAAGACTAAAATGCACGAACGTATATTATTATGATTGTTACAAACTCAAATATTTATCAAATAAGTCAATTGTTAGTTTTTGATAAGTCAATTTGTACTTACGACGTTCTGTTTTCACGCACGGACAACTATATGTAGCGCGGTCTCTAGAGTTCAAAGCAAGAAATGATTGAAGGTGGCCTTTGATCAAGTTTACGAGGGTATGAAATCTATTATATTTTAAATATTTTTTTTCCAAATATTTGTGTCTTTAAATCTTAACTATTGTTCAACTTTTAGGGGTTAACGAAATAAAGATTGCCTTTTGACTTTAATGGGACTCATATACGTCATGATTAAAAACCATAATGGATGTAAATCTGTTTTTGTAATTGTTACAAACTTTAGTTGCTTATCGAATACTTAACATGTTCTTTATTTTACTGTTAGAAATCTTTTTCAAGACCCCTTTTCGTTTCTTTAAATATTAACATCTGTTTATTTTTTAATACAAAAATCATCCATTAAGATATACTCGACTTTAGACGGGTCTTTAAATTTGGTTTACAAAGAAGTGTTACATGGACTTTAATCAAAAGTTTATGAGGTATGTAATTTACTACATTTTAAATTATTGGTTTACAAAAGTAATGCTATTAATCTTAACTATTGTTTTACTTTAGGTGTTAGCGTAATGAGGATTGTCTTCTCACTTAAATGGACTCACATACAGCATGCTTGAAGATCATAAGGGATTGAATACTACTTTTATTGTTGTTAAAAACTTTACTTGCTTATCGAATACTCCATGTTTTTTATATTATTATTTTCATATATTACACGAACCCGTTTCATGCTTTGAATATAGAGATCTTCTTATTTTTTATTACAAAAATCACTCTTTAAAGTAGTCGCGACGTTAGACGGGTCTTTAAGCTAGTATACTATATAATGATCCTTTTATCATTAATTTAAGGCTATGATAAAAAAAACATAAGTCGATTCCCTGGTCCTTTATTTAAGGCGATTGTACACTACGATATAAACTAATTAGTAAATTTTCGATTTGCGTTTTATGATCGGTATTTGTGCGATCGATATAAGAACTTGGTTTGTTGGTTTTGTTATTATTTGTTTTGGCAAATAATAATTTGCTTCATCACTATTTGTACTAGCATACTTAATTGTTTGCTGTAACGTATTGTGTGCGTATTCTTAGAAAGGTCATTGTTTGATCTTTTCGTTTATATGGTGATTCGATAAAGGTGTTTAATCCAATTGCTAAAAGGTACGCAATTCTTTATCGTTTATGTTAACTACTTGTCTATACGTGATCCTATATTCCGCTGCGTACTCGTGTATATTAATATGGATAGTAGTTTTTTATAATTCAACACATTCAGCGTCACAACCCCTGATATCAAAACTAATAACAAAAAATACATCAACTTGACTGAATGATGATTGGTTAATGCATACATACTGTTGGGGTTTACTTCGTTCCAACAGGGTGAAGATAATCAATAGCCTAACTACGTACCAATGAATGGTTACCGGATATCTCTTGAAGTCTTGTGATCACTTTCCAAAGAAGATTATTCGACCCTATGCCTGGGTTAACACGAATACCTCCTTGGGATAAAACCAAGAGTTAGTTCTTGTTTTAGGCACAAATCAAGAACTCTGTGCGTGTAAGTGTTTCTTGTTTCTGTATATTTCATCATGCAAATATGATCACTATTTATAGTGATCCTAGTCCTAGAAGGATGTAACTCATATTCAATGGTATTTAAGAGCATTAATCGGCCAATTAAGCTCATAATTACCTACATGAAAGCATAGTGGTTACATGACCATAAACCTGGTCATCAAGTCATTATTCAACCCTCATTGATTGGTCAAAGAGGTTACAAAGACTTTGTGCATCACCAGGAGCAACGTCCTAACCAGGAGCAACTTCCTAACCAGGAGCAACTTCCTAACCAGGAGCAGCTTCCTCCTGATAAACTTTCAACCACTATATTGAGTCCAGGGAGGTCAGGGACATAATGGGTGTACACTCCGTACCTCCAAACCCATTTACAAGTATGACTCGATCCCACAATTGCACTAAATTTCCAACAATCCTCCCCAAATTAGTACAATTCCTTTTTGCATGAAAATCAACTTTAATAAAACTAGTGCATAAATGAAAATGTCCTGAGGATTGAATTTCCATATTAGTACATCACTTCAAATATTCGAGAATCAGTGTGTTCTAAGAATTGAACCCTTCAACTACTTTAAATACCTGAAGATAAAATACACACAAGTTTTCAAACACTTAAAACACTCCTGACACCATACAAGCCATGTGTCCATATCCAATTCATAAATGTTGTAAGAGCCAAAGTCGATGCTCCTTGAGGCGGCGAAACCTCAACATTTACATAGGTGGTTCCTCTTTAGTTCATGCTCCTGCTTAAGCACTTTTTCAAAGAAATTAACCATTAAGAAGTTTATAACTTCATCCTCCTTTCAGCAGGTACAAGCACATCCTTGGGATGATATACATGTGCTTCAGTCCCCTGAATGTTCAACTTTCCACATTGAACTCAGCTCCCAAGTTTCCTCAGGAGGGAGTTGGGTGTCCTAGCATTCAGTGACTAGTTTGGACTTTAAACCCATCCCTTTAGCAGACTTTATAACCAAGTCTCTAGCCAATCCCTTCGTCAAATGATCAGCTAAGTTTTGTTGAGACCTCACAAACTCTATTGATATTACCCTATTTACGATTAGCTCACGAATCATGCTATGTCTAACACCTAAGTGTCTAGACTTACCATTGTACATTTGGCTATAAGCCTTAGCCAATGTAGCTGCACTATCACAACGGATAGATATGGGTGCCATAGGTTTGACCCACAATGGAATCTCAAGAAACAAGTTTCTCAACCATTCAGCCTCTTTACCAGTAGCTGCTAAAGCCACAAATTCAGATTTCATTGTTGAACCAGTAATGCAAGTTTGCTTCTTAGATGCCCAAGAAATTGCACCACCACCAAGAAGGAATACCCAGCCACTTGTGGATGAATTATCCTCAGTATTGCTGATCCAACTTGCATCAGTGTAACCTTCCACCACTGAAGGATATCCAGTATATGACAAACAATAATCTATTGTTCCTTTCAAATACTTTAGTACCCTCTGAATTGCTTGCCAATGCTGAGTACTAGGATTACTAGTGTACCTACTTTGTTTACCCACTACAAAAGCAATATCAGGCCTAGTACTAGTCATGGCATACATCAAGCAACCAATCACCCTAGAATACTCAAGCTGGGAGACAACCTAACCATTGTTAGGCATTAGTTTCTCACTTGTATCCATAGGTGTACTCACTGGAGTACAATCAAAGTGATTGAATTTCTTCAGGACCTTCTCAATATAATGAGACTGAGAAATTACAATACCATCACTTTCATGTTTAATCCTTATGCCAAGGATAACATCAGCCTTCCCCATGTCTTTCATAGAGAACCTTGATGACAAAACTCTTTGGTTAAATCAACCTGAACTTGGTCAGTACCAAAGATTAACATGTCATCAACATATAGGCAAATGATGACTCCTTTACCAGATTCATCAAATTTGCTATATACACATTTGTCAGCTTGGTTAAGTAAATAACCATTAGACAAAACCACTTCATCAAACTTTTGATGCCATTGCTTAGGTGCTTGTTTGAGTCCATATAAGGACTTAATCAGTTTACACACCTTACCTTCATGACCAGGCATGATGAAACCTTGAGGTTGGTTCATATAAACCTCCTCATCTAAATCAGCATTCAAGAATGTTGTCTTCACATCCATATGATGAATAATCAGATTGTGAATGCTTTCCAAGGCAATCAACATTCTTATGGTACTTATGCGTGCTACAGGAGCATAAGTATCAAAGTAATCTATTCCTGACTTTTGTCTAAAGCCTTGAATGACTAACCTTGCCTTGAACTTTTCAATAGTTCCATCTACCTTCATCTTTCTTTTAAAGATCCATTTGCATCCAAGTGGATTGCAACCTGGAGGTAGATCAACCAACACCCAAGTGTTGTTGTCCATGATGGAATCTATCTCATCATTGATTGCTTCTTTCCAGAAAGCAACATCCTGGGACTTCATTGCTTCATCAAATGTTTTGGGATCATCCTCAACATTAAAGCAATAGTAGTTCTGGTCAGAGACCTCATCCCTTGTTCCTTCAACTAGGTATAGTTGAAATTCAGGCCTAAAATTCTTTGGAGTCCTTTGCCTTGTGCTTCTTCTAAGCTCAGGCTCAGGTTGCTGAACAACAACCTCATTAGTGACCCTTTCAGGTTCCACTGAAGCACCAATGTCCTCAGCTCCAGTAGGAGTCCTAAGGCTTAGCCTAGGGACTGATGAGAACCTAGTCTCGTCAAAGTTAGCATCCATTGATTCAATGATTGAGTTTATTGAAACTAAATCATTAGGTTCAATAACATAGAACCTATAAGCCTTGGAATGCTCAGCATATCCAACAAAGATGCATTCAATGCCTCTTTCACCCAAGTTTTTCACCTTTGGATCAGGGAGTCTTACAACAGCCCTACAACCGCAAACTTTGAGGTAGTTCAAGTTTGGTTTCCTTTTAGTCCAGAGTTCATAAGGGGTAATCCTGTTCCTTTTATTAGGAACCCTATTTAATAAATAGCAAACTGTTAACATAGCTTCTCCCCAAAACCCTTGACTCAGTCCTGAGTAGGACAACATAGAGTTAACCATCTCTTTAGTACTCTATTTTTCCTTTCAGATATACCATTTTGTTGTGGAGTATAGGGAGCAGTTGTCTCATGGATGATTCCAACAGACTCAAAGTACAAAGTATCCATGTACTCACCTCCCCTATCAGTCCTAAATCTTTTGATTTGGACTCCTTGTTGTAATTCAATTTCAGTTTTAAATACTTTAAATTTATCTAATGCTTCATCCTTAGTATGTAACAAATAAACATAGCAAAACCTAGAAGCATCATCAATAAATGTTACCAAGTATTTCTTATTCCCCAATGAGGGAGTAGCATGCAAATCACACAGGTCACTATGGATTAGCTCCAAAACTGTAGTTTCACGTTTTACATCCTGAAATGGTTTCTTAGTAATTTTGTTCAGCATACAAGTCTGACACTTACCAGTGTCCATGTCAAAAGCTAGAATTAACCCATCCTTAGACATATCTTGCATCCTCTTATAGTGGACATGGCCTAGTTTAGCATGCCATAGTGATAAATCATTCAGTTTAGTGGTAGTCATCAGGATAGAATCAACATTTATACTAGAATCAATATTAAGCCTGAACATTTGATTACTCAAATAGCCAAAACCAATAAACACACCATGTTTAGATAAAACAAATTTATTAGATTCAGTCACTTGTTTATAACCACAATTATTCAAAACACTACTAGAAACCAAGTTCGTCCTAATATTAGGAACATGCAAAACATTAAACAAAGAAACAATCTTTCAAGAACTAAATTTAATATCTACACAACCACGTCCATGCACTAGGGTTGTTGACTCATTTCCCATGTGAAGAATAGATCCATCATTCATTGACTCATAAGTCTTGAACCAGCATCTATCTTTACACACATGTACTGTTGCTCCAGAGTCAACCCACCACGCAACATCATCATCCTGCACAAAATAAGCTTCAGATACATATGTAACATAATAAATCTGGAGAGATTCATTAAACATATTCTGACCTTTTGTGCCTGATCCATTAGCTTGGTTGCCAATGCTAACACCTTTGCAATCCCTTTTGAAGTGTCCAGGTTTCCCACACTTCCAACAAGCCACTGATGACTTCTTGTTAGGATTATCTTTGGTGTTATCCTAATGCTTACGTTTGCCCTGTTGTCATTGTACCTGGTGGAGTTGTTATGCTCCACCATATTGACAACAGATGAACCAGCAACATTGTTGCTCTTTGGCTTATCACTTTCATGCACCCTGAGGGATTCCTCAATGCGCAAATGACTGCCCAACTCAACAAGAGTTAACTCCTCCTTCTTATGTTTCAAGGTATGCTTGAAATCTTTCCAAGAAGGAGGTAGTTTGTCAATGACACACGAGACCTGAATGGTCTCATCCATGTTCGTTTTATGTTGTATAAATCTGCCAAGTAATCCAATAAGTTCATTGTATTGTTCCATGACTGGTCTTGAATCAGTCATTTTGTAATTTGTGAAATCACTCACAAGGAACTTCTTACTTGATGCATCCTCAGCCATATATTTGGCTTCCAAGGAATCCCATAGTTCTTTAGCAGATTCAACCTTTTGGTAAATATCAAATAAAGAATCAGACATACCATTGAGAATTATGCCGCGACACACATAATCATCATTCTCCCATTTGCTCCTTTTCCTCAGTTCCTCCAAAGTAGCATCATCACCACCATCAGGAATAGGAGTGGTCAGCACGTACACCACGTTCATGGTAGAAAAAAGAAAGTGCATCTTCTTTTGCCATCTCCTAAAATCAAACCCTTCAAACTTGTCCAGTTTGGAGAAGTTTAGCCACCAAATGCTTCATTACCGCCGCCATTGATTATCACAGAATAATCTTCTTTGATTGTTGGGGTTTACTTCGTTCCAACAGGGTGAAGATAATAAATAGCATAACTACGTACCAATGAATGGTTACCGAATATCTCTTGAAGTCGTGTGATCACTTTCCAAAGAAGATTATTCGACCCTATGCATGGGTTAACACGAATACCTCCTTGGGATAAAACCAAGAGTTAGTTCTTGTTTTAGGCACAAGTCAAGAACTCTGTGCGTGTAAGTGTTTCTTCTTTCTGTATATTTCATCATGCAAATATGATCACTATTTATAGTGATCCTAGTCCTAGAAGGATGTAACTCATAGTCAATGGTATTTAAGAGCATTAATCGGCCAATTAAGCTCATAATTACCTACATGAAAGCATAGTGGTTACATGACCATAAACCTGGTCATCAAGTCAATATTAAACCCTCATTGATTGGTCAAAGAGGTTACAAAGACTTTATGCATCACCAGGAGCAACGTCCTGACCAGGAGCAACTTCCTAACCAGGAGTAACTTTCTAACCAGGAGCAGCTTCCTCCTGATGAACTTTCAACCACTATATTAAGTCCAGGGAGGTCAGGGACATAATGGGTGTACACTCCGTACCTCCAAACCCATTTACAAGTATGACTCGATCCCACAATTGTACTAAATTTCGAACACATACCATAGTTCATGTGCCTAACACTTAAGAAAGAAATGAAATAAGAACTATGTGTGAGAAATGTACCTTGTATCCTTCGTATATACCTGCGAAGTCATTGGTGCCTAAATCAGGTTGTATACCAGTCGTCCATACACGGGTGGTAATGAAAGGCCAAAGTAAGCCCCACGATAATATAGCTCCGAAAAGGACTGAGTGGTAGATTATGTGTGGGAAAATAAGACCACATCCAACATAAGTAGTGCTGAGGTCGAAGCAAAGCCTGCATAGCCAAACAATGTGATCAGATGCTATTTATTGCTTTATGTTTATCAAATGATACACTACGACATTGGTTTGTACTACCTGCTTTTTAATATTATAAATTGGCTCTTGCAACGAAAGTTATTATGTGAAATGGGATATTAGAATCAGGTAATCCCCGGTGACAAAATGAGATATAGGTTTCGCGGATGGTGTTCAGATGTACTTGTGCAAACACTACAAAATTTTGGACATTTACTTACTAATATTTTTTTAGTATAAAAAACAACATTTCATCATAAAACTTTTACCTACTAAAGTCTTTAAATAAGAGTAGGTAAAGATACAATGCCTACTAAAAATAAGAGTAAGAAAAAGTTTTGACCCTTTTGGTGACTCAAAAATAAGTAAGGATAGACCTTTAGTGCTCCCCCCTTTTGCTTACTCTTATTCATTGAGTAGGAGTTGAAAAAATAAGAAAAAGAGTAAGGAGAAGGGGGGGAGCACTAAATGTCTATCCTTACTCATTTTTTAGTCACCAAAAGGGTCAAAACTTTTCCTTACTCTTATTTTTAGTAGGCATTATATCTTTACCTACTCTTATTTAAAGAATTTAGTAGGTAAAAATTTTATGATGAAATGTTGTCTTTTATACTAAAAAAAATATTAGTAAGTAAATGTCCAAATTTTTGTAGTGAAATAAAGGCATAATAATCATATAAGTGATTAAAAAATCCCCTTTTGGCTATTTTTTATGCATAAGTTATGGTTAGATGTTGATAATAGATATATGCGTATGAAATTGAAAGCTTAGGTTTCCAGCACCAACTGCCACATGAACTACATATATACCACACATTATTTGGCTATGTTGTATTGTTCTAGGACTTGCCTATTTGTGGTCAAGTAGGACTATTGAACAACCACATTTATGACCTATATAACCGTTGAACTACATCATTGATATATATGGTTGATGACCTGCAATATCATATAGATATCTTACTATAGAACATACTCTTGGGTTCTTTGCGGAGATGTGTGGTTGGATGACAGGTCAAAAATGGGTTACTTTTAGTACATACCGTGACTTGCTTGTCCATGCGCGTTAGCCTGCCAACACTTATTTTCCAATTTTCTAAACCTTTAGATAAATATTCATTGTGTTCTGAAATTTGATTTTGGGACCTATTTGACATGTTCAACCCATTTGACTCCTTGTCAGTGAATTTGTTGATTCGACCCATTTGAGTTTTGAGATAAAACACAAACCAAAGCGACAAGTAAAATAGGCCGAAATTGCTACTTGTAACTGTATACGGTTTGGGGCATCTTTTTTGTTTATATGATCTCTGTTTTAGATTTAGAACCCTTTGTGTAACGGTTATGACCTCATTATGACACTACAATGGTAACAATGCTGACCGGCAAAAAGAGTGATTTGGAGAATATTAGGGACGTGAGCGTTGAAGAGGGCAATAGTCTTGCAAAAGAGGAAGGACTTTTCTTCATTAAAACGTCTGCACTTGATTCAACAAATGTTTCAACAGCTTTTGAGATCGTCATTCGTGCTATTATGACATTATTAAAAGAAAGGTCTTATACTTTGATTCTCACAAAGATGGAGTGTCTTTGAGTGGTGTAAGCCTAGTGAAAGATGCTAACATGAAGCAAAGTTACTGTTGTTCTAGCTGATTTTTTGGGCTTAAATCATAAGTCGCTTGTCTTGGTACTAACTTTGTTGGAATTTGGTTCATTAGTGCTAGCACGAAGCTTTTTGTCTTTTTGTGAGGTGGTTAATTTCGTAACTCTATGTTTTGTGTTTGATAAATATATAGGGAACTATTTTGTGAGTTTAATCTTTATTAAAAGTATAAGTTTCATTTTGATAATGTTTCAATCTTAACGGGTAAGGAAGGTAAATATTTTATACGTTTTTTCTTTGTGTATACATTTTTGGTTAAGTTTGTGCAGGTATGAAGAGTTGAAGGACTAAATGTGGCAAGCAGTTGGAACTCGTCTCAACCCTAGCTAACTTTGTATATATACATCGCATTCTCTATTTTGTTCATTCATTCATTCTGTTAGCTTTTATCATCTCTCTCACTTTGTTAACTCCGCCATTGTTGATACTTGGAGTTCTGGTTTTGATACTTGTATGTGTGTATTGATCTTGGTTTGTAAGATCATTAATACACTTGTTTCTTTCTTTCTGCTTTGTAAGTACGATCAAACAGCTAGGTATCACATTTGAAGTGATAGCCTAACGCAGTTAATAAAAATAAAAGGGGAGGTTTTTTTTTATAAAATCGAATATGGTATCAGAGCCAATGGTTCTTGATACTTGTTTTTAAACATTTTTTTTAACTCTGATTTCAATTAGCTACTGGTTAATTGAGTTTTTGATCAAATCTCAAAAATTAGGGTTTCTTAATTTTTGGGGGTTTTCTGGATTTTGGTGTTCCTTTGTGTTTAATTGGGTTCTTGATTGGTTATTTGGGTTTAATTTCATCTCTGGTAAGTTTAATTGAAGAAACCCTAAATTTCAGAAATTAGGGTTTCATTCAATTTTTGGGGATTTGTTGTTTTTTGTTGGTTATCTGTTATAACTAACACTTTCAGGTTGTTATTCCGCTGTGCTTATTGGTTTGTGGTGAGATCTTCTTGATCTCATTGGATCTTGGCTAATCTTTGCTTGTAGCTGTGGGTTTTGTAAAACCTCTCTTGCTCTCTCTTTAGTTTTGGTTTCTTGTTGTTGTTTAGAGGGTGATTTAGGTGTCAAGGGATTAGGTATTCTTGGTGGATTGATTCAGTTTTCTGTTATGCTTCTTGGTATCTGTGTGTAGAGGAGATATAAGGGGTGGTTTTGCTTTTGTGTTTTTTGTGTGATATCTTTGTGTTGTTATCATGTCTGATCCCAAGAAAGGCGATCAGGTTGATAACCCTGTTAGTGATACTGAAACAGAAGATAATGAAACTATCATTCACACTAATGACCCATTATATTTACACCCTACTGATACTAATGGGCAGCCTATTGTGAGTGTTAAACTAACTGGACCAGAGAACTATAAAGTTTGGGCTGCTGTATTTAAGCTTGCTTTACATACTAAGACAAATTGGGTTTTATTGATGGTACTTATTGTTGGAAATACGTTTTACGTATTTATGAAGGATCGGTCGCTCCAACGATAATTATGTAATGGGCTCGTGATCCACTTTGTAAGTATATAGTCCATATAGCCCACATGTAGGGTGGGCTATATATATACCCCTCCTAGCATGTTAGGAGGGGGTTGGTCATTCATTTCACACTTATTCATTTAATCTAATCCCTTTCTCTCTCTACTTCTCTTCCCTCTCCTTTCTCTCTCTACACCTAATCTCCATCTTCCCCATCTATTCCACCATTAATCAATAGATCTAATCCATCATTTAACAAATCCTTAGATTACGTAGGCCTTCAATTGGTATCAGAGCCATGGTTAAATCTTAGGATTTGCATATCTTTTTATCTTTTGATTTGGTGACGATACAAGAAGCAGCCACAAGAGAAAAGAATCAGGAGGAAAACGGGAACCAAGTAGCATGTCAGGTACAGATAATATTCTTCATATGTTGTCTGAAATGAATGCGCTAATTAACAATCCTGCTAATAGTTTTACGACTGCTTCATTAACCAATTCTGTGTCTAGGTCTGAAGAGCTTGCAACCATTTTCGCTCAGCAATCCAAAGAGCTTGAGGATGCCAAAATTGAATTTTCAAAGAAAACGGAGAAATATGAAACATATTTTGAAAAACTTGAAAAGTCAAACGTTGTTCTTGAACGAAAATTGGATCAAATAGTTTTAGATTCTAAAGCTGAAAAGGATAATCTTTTGAAACAAATTAAGTTGCTTGAATCTAAGTTGGCATCCCAAGATGAATTGCTCAAAGAGAATGAGACCTTAAAAGCTCAAGTTCAGGAAAAGGTTTTTGCTATAGCTGCGTTGAAAAACGAGTTAAGGAAAACTAGAGGACCTAGTGTGGATACTAAGCTTGAAAAACCATCAATCTTGGGGAAACCGCCTACAAATCAGTTCGTCAGACAACCGATTGTCAGACAACCTACTGCATTTAGATCCGAGCGACCACAATCCTCGAGACCGCGGTTTGCCTCCCAAGTTGATTTGGTTCATCTTATTAGACCAGTCACTCCAGCAACTAGGCCCAATGTGATCACTCCAGCTTTAGCAAGACCAAATCATATGATTGCCTCTAGTTTCCCTAAAAATATCAAGACCACGTCTAGAACCAGTTCAAATGACGTTTGCCACAAATCTGGTCAAAGGGAAGCTATTGAAAAGACACATGTAAGAGATAGCAATGTCCAACCTAGTCAGATGCCTTCTAGATTACCCAACACTGCTAACCGTAGCATGCCATCTTCTAGGAGCATCGATCAATCATCTAGGAATTATTCAGACATTAAATATGCTACTTGTAAAACATGTAGAAAATGTGTCTTTACGGCAAATCATGATGCTTGTGTCAAAAAATTACTTGATGAGGTGAACTCCCGTGCTAGAATTAAGTCCCAGTGGATAGCTAAAATCAAACCCTTTGGTAAAGTTTGGCGCCCCACTGGTAGAACTTTTACTCTTGTAGGAAACGAGTGCCCTTTAACTAGGATAGTCTCTGATTCTACGAAGACTACTAGGGAGGAAATTGCAAAGGATGATACATCACTTAAGCCTGAACTTAAGATTTTCTATAAAAGGAAACGTTTGCCAACTAAGACAAGTGAATCATCCCCTCAGGCCACCTCTGACACAAGTAAAGCCAACTGTGAACCCCCACGTGCTTCAAAAATAGATATCTCTAACCCATGCAAAAGTATACAAACTCCTAATGAGATTGCAGGTACCAAAGTTGATGTTCCACAAGAACGAAGCGGTCCAATCGTTGTGTACCGTTCAACTAAGGACACTCTTAGAGTTTGGTTACTGAAGAAGCAGATATCAGAGAAACAAATGTCTCAGGGGATTCATGGTTAAGCTGCACAAGGACTTACAGTCACATAACAGACTGTAACTCGCTCATCAAAGAAAGGAAAGTTTATCGCCGATGATAAACTTATCCTAAAAACGAGAAATTCATTTTTCTCGGGCATGAGCTTATATCAAAAACATTCCAAGTTTTTTAAGCTCATGCATTATGGCTTATCGTTAAATATCAGACGATAACCCGTGCATCAAATAAAGGAAAGTTTATCGCCAATGATAAACTTATCCTTACAACGAGAAATTAAATTTTCTCGGACACGAGCTTACATTAAAACCATTCAAAGGTTTTAAGCTTGTGTACATGACTTACAGTTAAATGTCAGACTGTAACTCGAAATTAAAATAAAGGAAAGATTATCTTTTATGATAACTTATCCTCTTAACGAGAAATTCACCTTTCTCGGTCATGAGCTTGTATTAAAACATTCGAAGTTTTAAGCTCAGAAAGGAAAGTGTATCTTTTCAATAAGAAAACTTTTCCTCGTAACGAGAAATTAACCTTTCTCGGTCATGAGCTTTCCGTTAAAACAGTCAAAGTTTTCAAGCTCATGAAAACGACTTCTAAGTAAATGTCAGCTTAGGACTCGTTCTTCAGATAAAAGGAAAGTTTATCGCCGATGATAAACTTATCCTTAACAACGGGAAGTTTACAACTTCTCGGACTTGAGCTCGTTTTTATAAGATATTCAACATCTTAAGCTCAAGTAATTGTTTTTTTCAAAACTTTGAACACAATTTTTCGAGAATTTCTCAAAAGGTTTTTCTAAATCTTTCAAAATTGTGTGTTCAAAAATGTTTTGATAAAACGAGCATGTCTTCTGGAATCGATAATATTTACGAACCTAGAAATGTCATTCAATAATGACACGGGGTTGTAAATAAAGTTCGAGCAGAAGTTCAAACTTTTAAAACATGCTCAAAATGGTTTGCTATTATTTCAGATAGCAACCCGCTTTTCATACTCAAGTCAAGCATTTCACCGGAAAGCTTTGACTCAACAACGGGAATTAATTTTCTCGGGGACGTGACGAGGTGACCAACATTCGTGAACAAGAACCATGTGCTTCTTTCATATGCTGTTCTCCATTATTCAGGTCCAACCTCGTACATTGCTAATATTGTGAATTCCTCATCATATATTGATCTTTGCACGTGTTAAATACCTTACACTTGTGTTTAAAAGGTATTTAATTTACGTTTCAAGTATACCCTCATTAATTTGAGGGGGAGCTTGTTAAAATCATGAAGATAATTGGATTTGCATTTTTCTTCCCAAATTTTCTTAAAATGCTATTAAATCAATTGATATTAAAAACATCGATTGGGTTAATATTTTTAATATGGGGGAGAAAATGTGATTTAATATGGGATATGATCAATCATAAATGGTTTGACTTAACGTGTTAGCTCATCCCGACATGTGCGAAATGTTTTCGAATATCGTAGCATATGTTAAGGGGGAGCAAAATGGATTTGCACTTCAAAATGGATTTCATGGTGATTTATACTTACCCGCAACCCAATTATTTCACGACGATGAAGATTGTGGTGACATAAGGATGGTAGGATAGGTTAAAGTCCAATGATTTCTCTAGAACCGGAGGAATCTTCCCAAGGACAATTCCTTAGATAGAATTAGAAGTCCTAGGAAAGATGGAGAAAGAATGTGAACGTAGCTGAATGCCGACCAAGTACTTAAGCTAGCACTGGAACAATCACAACAAGGTGCTAGTGATGACGTATTGGTAAGCATTGAAGGGGTTGAAGAATGAAAAAGAATTGTAAAGATAAAGGGTGTAAAGAAAGAAGCCCTCTTTACAACTTTAGGCAGAAACCGGGTCAATACATATGCTATTGAGGTCATTTTTGCTAATGATTCTCGGTATTGAAGAAAGACATCATGGACCCAGTGATGCAATGCACAACCCTTCCCAGCTAACTCAAATATCTCTCAAAAGGTATTTGTTTTAATCACACGGAGATCAACACATTATCTACTGGTTTATTCACTCCGAATAAATTGGTATTGAAAAGGTGGCACTCCTCTCCAGCCTCCGATCACTGAAAATCCAAAATGCACGATCGAGTCTAGAGCCATTTGAGATCATCAAATATCTCATTAGGACACACTTTCATATTTACTTGCTTCTTCACACACTGTGAAAAGTAAGAAAGTCTTAAGAGTCCTACGCAAAATCTTCATGATCTTGCCTGAACATCCGAGTAATACGAAAGTATTTACAATGAAGATGGAAATCCTTCTTGAGCGAATATCAAAAAGCTCATGGTAGGTGACTTGTGCGATTCTTTATGAATCAAACTTGTGATAACTGGAAAGCAACAGTGGTTTAATTCTTAAATGAATTTAAACACGTTCCAGGCCTCTACGCATTATCATATGATCTTGCCAGAACACTCAGAGTGACTCTTTATTGATCACAGTGACGAGTGGAAATCCTTCTAGTGTTAACATCAAACAGCACTTGGTAGGTAACTTGCAAGATTCTTTATGAATCAAGCTAGTGACAACTGGAAAGCAACGATGGTGCGGTTCTTAATTGAACTTCACTTGTTCCAGGAACATGAATTGACGGCTTCAAATCATGCGGATAGTATTATCCAAATGATTCACTCTTTACGTTCGCAGTCAGCTTTGGACGGTCGAGTAAAGAGAACGGGTTTACCCGCGAAATCTTGTCAAGGAGGTTCTTTATTGAAACTACCTGCCACAAGTACGATATTTAATATCGTCCAACGGTCTTCACCGACCGGAGGTAAAATGCTACCGAATTAGAATGAAATGTTCAAGGCCATTTCATCCGTGTATATGGTTTGTTGCTAACTGTCTTATGCAGCGTAACAAGAAGGTGGCATTGCGGTGTATAATCCAGAAGAAGTCGTCACCACATGCTTATACTACATACATTTAGTACTTCAACAAATTCAAGAAAGTCTGAAGGTCAAGTCTTCCGCTGTATCAAACTCTGAAGCTTTCAAGAATTTAAAGATATAAGTATGTGGAACATGAAGTCACAAAGAGGCAAATTTCACAAGTGATGAATGCACAAGGTCAAGGCAAGGAAACATGCTCAAGACTAAAGTCAAAGATCACATCAAGCATATTCACAAGAACAAGATCGAAGACTCAAGCATAGTATGCTAGGTTTAAGATTTTGTAAAATGGTGTGACCTCCCTTAGGGGGAGATTGTTGGAAATGTGTTTTCCCAAAGAAAGTCTCGGTCACATCATTATTAGCATAGATCACGAGCTATAGAATATTTAGAACTTTGTAACTTGGAGCGACCTCCCTTAGGGGGAGATTGTTGGAAATACGTTTTACGTATTTATGAAGGATCGGTCGCTCCAACGATAATTATGTAATGGGCTCGTGATCCACTTTGTAAGTATATAGTCCATATAGCCCACATGTAGGGTGGGCTATATATATACCCCTCCTAGCATGTTAGGAGGGGGTTGGTCATTCATTTCACACTTATTCATTTAATCTAATCCCTTTCTCTCTCTACTTCTCTTCCCTCTCCTTTCTCTCTCTACACCTAATCTCCATCTTCCCCATCTATTCCACCATTAATCAATAGATCTAATCCATCATTTAACAAATCCTTAGATTACGTAGGCCTTCACTTGTGAAAAAAATAATGATGATGTTGTTTTGGCTGATCAATGGGATAGATGTAATTCTATGGTTTTATCTTGGATTCTTGGATGTATCTCTTTTGAGTTATACCAAGGACAAATTTTTTCTAAAAATGCTAAAGATGTGTGGGATGAGTTTAAAGAAACATATGATAAAATTGATGGATCTGTTATCTATAATTTGCATTATAAAATTTGCTCTCTCACTCAATCTGGGTCTTCTTTGTCTGAGTATTATCATAATTACAACAGCTTATGGAGGTATTTTGACTCCCTTGTCAATCTTCCTTCTTGTAATTGTGATGGTTCTCCTTAAATGAAGAGCCATAATGCTCTTATGAGGCTTATGTAGTTCCTCATGTGTCTTGATGACACTTTCAGTGTTCTT
Organism: Glebionis coronaria; assembly: GCA_025667525.1. NCBI lineage: Eukaryota > Viridiplantae > Streptophyta > Magnoliopsida > Asterales > Asteraceae > Glebionis > Glebionis coronaria. The sequence continues at coordinate 582,614,797 of CM046876.1, forward strand.
AGGAGTCAACTGTTAACTGCTGACCCTTTGCCTGATGTTAAATCTACTTTTGCTACATTGTCAAGGGTTGAGTCTCATAAGAATAGTCATGTTCATAATGGTAATGATAAGAATATTGCTTCTACTTTTGTGGTTAAACCTAATAATTGGTCTAATAATAGAAATAATCAAAGAAGAGGTTCTAATAGAAACAATAATAATAAATTTGTTTGTACTCATTGCAATATGAATGGTCATACAGTTGATTGATTTTTTGAGCTTAATGGGTATCCTCCCGGTTTCAAGAAAAGAAATACTTGAGGATCTAATGTTTCTAATAATGTCACTAGCTCTCATGGTAATGGTATTGATCAGGGATCTGGGAATTCTCTTTCCTTTACTGCTGATTAAATTAATAGACTCATGGCTTTGATAAATTCAAAGCCTGATATTGGTGATGTGCAGTCTTGTGCTGCAGGTATAAGATTTGGTTCTAATCATGTTATAAGTTTTGTTACTTGTCAATTCTTTAACTATAACACCAATATAAGTACATCTAGCACTTATATTGGTTGGATCTTTGATTCTAGAGCATCCCAACATATGACTTTTTCTACAGAACATTTGTTTGATATTATTGATGTTTCAAATTTAAATATATCTGTTTCACATCCTAATGGTACTATTGAGCATGTTAAGCATGTAGGAAATTTCAAACTTTCAGATAAAATTACATTAAAAAATGTGTTGGTTGTTCCAGGTTATAAGGTCAGTCTTATATCTGTACACAAGTTGGCTAAAGATGATAAGTTTGTTGTTTCTTTTACTGAGTCTAGATGTTTTGTCCAAGATTCTCTTCAAAAGTTCCTTCTGGGGACTGGTAGTGAAAATAATGGACTTTACTTGTTTGATTCAGGCAGGAAGTTTACTAATAGTGCTATCACTAAGTGTTATTTGTCTAAGTGTGCCATAACAGACTTGGTCATCCCTCTGACCAAGTCTTAGCTATTCTTAAGGATAAAATCCAACTTGATTCTACTAGTAATGTTCAGCCTTGTGATGTATGTCACATGGCTAAGCAAACTAGAGATCTTTTTCCTATAAGTGACCATAAGACTAAAGCTTTGGGTGATATTGTTCATCTGGATGTTTGGGGTCCTTATAGAGTTAAAATTAAATATGGATTTAGATTCTTTCTTACTATTGTTGATGACTATACCAGGGCTGTGTGGTTATACATGCTTAAAGGCAAAGATGAAGTTTTTTATAAACTTGTTGAGTTCTTTAATCTAATCAAAAATCAGTTTGATGTTTCTATCAAAGTTTTTAGAAGTGATAATGGAACTGAGTTTATTAATCATAAATTTGAAGATTTTACTAAGGTTAATGGGATTATTCATCAAACTACTTGTGTGTATACTCCACAGCAGAATGGTATAGCTGAACGTAAGCATAGACACTTGCTTAATGTTGCTAGAGCCCTCATGTTTCAGGGGGGATTACCTTTGAACATGTGGCCTAAATCTATTCTTACTACTGTTTATCTGATTAATAGGATTCCTAGCTCAGTTCTCTCTGGAAAAAGTCCTTATGAAATGATTTATAAAGTGGAACCTAATATCTCTCATTTAAAAAGTTTTGGGTGTCTTTTCTTTAGTATTGTGCTTAATAATGTGGATAAGTTTGCTGCTAGGTCTGAAAAGTGTGTGTTCATTGGGTATTCTTTTACTAAAAAGGGTTATAAATTGTTTGGTCTTGAGTCAAAAAATGTGTTCTTTTCAAGAGATGTCAAGTTTTATGAAACAGTTTTCCATTCAAAAATGATGTTTGTAAGAGTGATTTGATCTTTGAAGATCAGGGTATAAACAATTTAAATATTTTTGACTTAGTAGTAAACAAATCTGATGATCCCTATGATGATATGAGAGATGTAAGTTTAAGAGATAGAGGTAGCATTTCAGAAGAGTCTGTGTTAGCTGATAAAGTATATACTGATACTCCTATCATTGTTACCAGTCATTCCCAAGGGTCAGAGTCTATGACTAATAAAGAACATAGTCTTGGAAACCAGAATGACTTAGGCAGTAATGAGGCTAATGATTTAGATCATAATGTTGCCCTTAATGATGAAAATTATGAGTCTGAGGGTGAGGATTTTATATAATTTAATCAACTCTTTCAAAATAGTCCAGAGAAGGCTGAGCTAAGAAAAACTAGTAGACCACATAAGCTTCCTACTAAACTTGGTGATTATGTGCTTGATAAAAGAGTTAAATATAATATTAATACTGTGGTGAACTACAACAACTTGTCTATTCATAATTTTGTGTTCACTAATAACTTGAATAAAATACATGAACCTAAGTCTTATGATGAGGCTGCCAAAGACCCTAGGTGGGTTGAGGCAATGAATGAGGAGATGGAGGCACTTAATAGAAATAATACATGGGTTATAGTTGATCTACCTCAAGGTAGAAAACCTGTAAATGGTTATGGAAAGTGAAGTATAAATCTAGTGGAGATGTTGAAAGATTCAAAGCTAGGGTTGTAGCTAAAGGTTTTAGTCAAAAAGAAGGAATTGACTATGAAGAAACATTTCCACCTGTTGTTAAAATTGTTATTGTCAGATGTCTTCTTTCTATTGCTGTGCATAATTGTTGGCCTGTTTATCAATTAGATGTCAATAATGCATTCCTGTATGGAGATTTAGATGAAGAAATTTATATGAATCTACCAGAAGGATATGGATCTAATTCTTATAATAAGGTTTGCAGATTGACTAAATCTTTATATGGCTTAAAACAAGCACCTAGAAAATGGAATGAAAAGCTGACTAGTGTGCTTATTGAAAATGGGTTTAGTCAAAGCAAAAGTGATGTTTCTTTGTTTACTAAGACTGAAAATGAGTCATTTGTTGCCCTGTTAGTCTATGTTGATGATATAATAATAACAGGGAACAATGAAAGTATTATTAATACCTTTAAAGAATATTTGAGTTCTAAATTTAAAATAAAAGATCTTGGTAAACTCAAATATTTCCTAGGTATTGAAGTACTTGATAATGAAGCTGGTTTATGCCTCAATCAGAGGAAATATTGTTTAGAATTGCTTTCTGAGTATGGCATGTTAGCTTGTAAACCAGCTAAGTCTCCTATACCAGATCCTTCTAAGAAAAAGAAAGATCAAACTAAATGTGATGTTGATGTTATTCTTGATAACAAGACTTGTCATCAGAAGACTGTTGGAAAGTTGATCTATCTCACATTGACTAGAACTGATATTGCTTATGCAGTTCATTGTCTAAGTCAATATATGCATGCTCCTTATAGATCTCATCTCAAACTTGCATTTCATGTTCTTAGATATCTAAAAGGATCTCCTGGAACTGACATATCTTTTAAGAAGCATAATGATTTGAATCTTAATGCTTATGTGGATTCAGATTGGGCTAAATGAAAAATTACTAGAAAATCGGTTACAAGGTATACAATTTATCTGGGTAACAATCTTGTTTCCTGGAAAAGTAAGAAACAATCTGTTATAGCAAAATCTTCAGCTGAAGCTGAATACAGAGCTATGAATAGTGTTGCTAGTGAAATAATGTGGATTCTTAAGATCATGAAAGATCTTAAGATTGATGCTATGTTTCGTGTACCTATTAACTGTGATAGTAGCTCTGCAATTTAGATTGCTGCTAACCCTGTCTTCCATGAGAGGACAAAGCATTTTGAAATTGACTTGTATTTCCTTAGGGAAAAAGTATCTGCAGGTTTGATTAAAACTCTTAAAATCAAATCTGAAGATAACATTGCAAATTTGTTTACCAAGGGATCATCTATCAAGGATCACAAATGGTTGTGTGATAAGCTGAATCTGATTGACCTATATCAACATTCAACTTATGAGGAGGTATTAAAAGTATAAGTTGCATTTTGATAATGGTTCAATCTTAAGGGGTAAGGAAGGTAAATATTTTATACGTTTTTTCTTTGTGTATACATTTTTTGTTAAGTTTGTGCAGGTATGAAGAGTTAAAGGACTAAATGTGGCAAGCAGTTGGAACTCGTCTCAACCCTAGCTAACTTTGTATATATACATCGCATTCTCTATTTTGTTCATTCATTCATTCTGTTAGCTTTTATCATCTCTCTCACTTTGTTAACTCCGCCATTGTTGATACTTGGAGTTCTGGTTTTGATACTTGTATGTGTATATTGATCTTGGTTTGTAAGATCATTAATACACTTGTTTCTTTCTTTCTGCTTTGTAAGTACGATCAAACAGCTAGGTATCAAAGTGATAGGCTAACGCAGTTAATAAAAATAAAAGGGGAGGTTGGTTGAATCACTTGATTCTTGTATTGTTTTATAAAATCGAATAATCTTTCATCAGGACCTTGACCTTACTAATCTACAAGATCAATGTAAAACACGATGTTTCTTTAGTCACGATTTTATATTCTTTATGGTTTACATCATGTCCACTGATCATAATTAGAAGAGACAGGTGTTGGTTCCTTTTACACCTAAAGTGAAACCCGATTCCATTATTGAACTAGGCGAGCATAAAGTTTGTTTGTGTCAGACGAGAAAATGTTATGATTTTTGTAAACCATGCTCACATATCCCGTTCCTAACTTCCTATGCACATGTGGAGTAACAAGTCATGGGCTGTCTTCATTTATTTATGCAATTACCCTATTATGGACTGGTACAAAAGTAACATAAAACCCTTCAATTAGTTTATATTAGAATGCAGATTATGATTAAATACTATAGTACAGCTTTTGTAATCTCTGCGACAAAATAATGCAGGGACAACTAAACCGGACTAACCCATTTTGACCCATTACCCAACACTTCCAATCTCCCCTATTTACACCTGTGACGCTATACGGTTAACGACAGATTCATATCTAAAATCATTTAGTATCTCTAACATTGTATCATTGATTGCTCCGTAAGTAGATAATCTTACGTATGAGATGCGTCTTTAAAGTGTGAGAGGATAATGCTTTTGTTCCTTGCAAAATGCATAATGGTCATAGTGGTAAGCTAACATTTTCTGATAACAGACATAGATATATGCCCCACCGCAAAGATATTGCTTAGTGATTTTATACACAAATAGAAAACTCATTAATCGGAATCAAAATCATTGTTCGGAGCTAATAAGTGGGAGCATAAAATCTCTCCAAACACCTCCCTTATGTAACACGACATCTTTAATGTTTCATCACCTAGCTAAACCCGATCTCCCGCAAGATATATTGAATCCATATTAGCTTTCTAACAAAATGTGTGGTATGACAAAGAAAAACGTGTTACAAATGAGAAAATTATGCAAAAGTTGTTGCTGCTACTTCACTAAGTCGGCGCAAAACCTTTTGTAACAAGCTAAAAAACCCAAACTATCATTAGAATCACGAATTGAGGGACACCGTTTGGCGTACGCGTGTTTTTTTAAGATTTTCTACTGATGATTATTTATGGATCAGATTATATATTGTCGAAGAACGTTTTTGATTAATGAGTACTATGTTCGAACCCTAAGATTTATAGCATATTGTCACTCCGTAACTTAATACCCACGATCATACTTTGTCTATAATCTTTTTTATATTATTTTTCATATTTGATTAAAACTTTCTTTACCAATATTTTACTAATACATAAAAAGGATCATTTTTTTCTTCGTTTTTTTGGATTCATTACACTCAACTTTCGTTCCGCACAACTACACAATTTTAAGAAAAAGTCAAACACAAAGTTTGGTATCCGATATCTGCGCGCACACACACACACGAACAAATAGCCCCTGGTTTTGGCTTGATAAGAAATGCCAGCGAAGTCAGTCAATTGACGAGAGTGATCGAAATACCTTCCCATAATTTATCTTTAACACAACCTTCATAAATTTAGCACACACCAATTTAGTTCAATAACAATTGTGTCAATTTTTCGAGGTGGTTGAAAGTTTTCAGTTGACGTGTTTTTATAAAAACAAACACCATCTAAATGTGTTTTCTTTTTAAAGAGAATGTTTGTGGTTGGAAACAGTCAAAGTCATAAAATGTATGCTTTATATATTTCAGCCACAGCCAGAAACCACCATTCATATAAAAAACAAACCTAAAATGGTCCAAACACGCCCTAAAGCCAAATCAAACAACAATTTGTTGGTCTTCAAAAGACAAGTTGTCGATCTTCAAAGGGACCCCTGAGCATTAACCCAACTAGTGATACATATGTCCACCAAACGTCTTAATCAAGTTGGGTGTAACATATTTTCGTATCTCAATCCAATAAACCCTTTTCAAACAGTAACGCTCGTCGGGAGTGGTCTCATAATAATTTTCTTTCCACACTATCTTTCCCTATACATACATATATAACATGAGTTCACACTTAACTCTTCGAGGCCGTAAGCTAGTCTCATACCTGACATCTGGAGCTTATGGCTTTAAGGAGTTGACTGTGAACCCATTCTGTATGGTAGGTCCCAGATACATAGGGAAACATAGTGTAGAAAGAAGATTATTATGAGACTAGTCCGCGAGGAGCGTTATCGACTGAAAAAAAAGGATTTATTTTGTTGAATACATATGTCATACCTAAGTTGATTAAGATGTTTGTGTCGGGTTAATGTTTATGGGCCTTTTGAAGACGGACGACATGCTCTTAAGTACACAGAGATAGAAAACAATGGAAGAATGAGGCATGTTATGGTTATTATCGGTCTCAACACATGAAAAACTACTTTGCATACACGTGGGGTCTAAATGGTTATAGTCGTGCGGGTATGCAAGTGAGTGGAGATTTTATACTTGTCGAGTGTAATGTTTTTTGTGTTTTGGGATTTAATACTTGTTGAGTGTTAATTTTTTTTTGTGTTTTGGATTATGGTATGGGTATCAAATGTTTATGTATGATAATTTGTTATTAGTTGGATTAGTGTTTAGTAGGAGGAAAAATGTAACTCTGACATGCTCTCTTGGTGCTCGTTATGATTGATGTTTTAAATGCATATAAAGGATTACGATAGATGAAGGATACTATCGACATATGGTCACCACCTAAAATGCTAGAAAATATAATCTCAAATAGGTTAAAGTTTGCTAGAAAATACTATATTAGATAACTAAATGTTATTTTTGTGAAAGTTTAGGATAGACCTAAGTAATAGGTAAAGACTAGTTGATATGCATTTGTATCATTACCATATATCTTGTTGGCCTTTGACCACAAAGACGACATGTTTGGATGTGCGTGTTAAAGGCTTCTATAACACTCTCAAATCAGGTCACTTTAGCGGAAGGGTCCTTGAGTGTTACTTACATGATACAATCACACAATTATAGAAAACGGCTCAAAACGATTTGTTTTGATAAAAACATCCATTCATTCATTCAAAAGATAATAATCCATACACGGTCCCAGATAATTTTAAAATATTTACAGTACCCATCAAAAGATAAAAGTTGTTTCGAATGGATATATTTTATAAAAGTGGGCCAAAGTTACCAAAATTAAGCAAGCTTCATGAAACCACCTTCCTTGAGTACCTTCTTTATGGACTTGAGATAAAACATGCTACAAAATCAACAAAAATTGTTGAGTGAATCCATAGAGTTTAAATTAAATAAAGAGAATACAAGTATTCTGAATAACCTTCCATGGTTAATAATTCATCGAAAAACAATTATGTTGTACGGACATAATTGTCGGTGTTATTACATAAGCCTCATGACTTGAACGTTAACATATATTATTACAGCCCAACACAGCTAGCCAAGTGCGTATATTTCTCTTATACGTATGCATCCGATGTTTCATTACTAGTGCTTCACTACACCACGCGATAGCTAGTCGCGACTGGACTGGGCGTCACCCCGATAGATCTATCCATAGTGTTAGCGTTCTTTCGATTAACAATTCACGATTCAATGGGTCTTTTAAGGCTAAAGCTAACTTATGTAATAACTTTCATCTAAGCATACAATCGGGTCCCTTGTGTTCTATCTTAAAATAAATAAATAAATAGGGTTTACCACAACTTCTGGTTGCACCCATTCATGGGTTTACAACAACTCTTGTTGTACCCTTCATTTTCAATAATTACTTTTCAAGTAAATAGAGCTTCCAAAACAACTAGTTGCACCATTCAATTGGTTTACCGCAACTTATAGTTGTATTCTTTGTTTTTAATAAATAAGCATGCTATCCCCTCGCGGGTTTTATAAAACAAGTAAATAAATAAAAGCGAGGATATGAACTCACCTGATATAGCTATTACACGTAGAAGGAACAAATGTCTAATTTTCGATACACGACTTCACGAGATATCAATCGCTTATTGATCGAGAACGAGATGCCCAACGGTCGACATATGGCCGAACGAGACCTATAATGACGAGACGCCTCTTAGAAATATATACGACACTGTACAAAATTGAAATAAGTTTTATAATATTTTCATCGATAATGAACGGTAATCAGGTCGAGTTTTAATATCTAACAAAACTAGTTATTACAATTTAAAATACATTTTTATAATATATATTTTTATATTTAAGGATATTTACACTTAACTCCTTTTACTTTTGAAAATGGCAAAACTAGCCCCTCTAGTTACAAAAATGGCAAGTTTAGTCCCTAAGCATAATTTTAAGAATTTTACAAGTTTATTCCCTGATTAATAAGTATTACCTATTGACAAAACAGCCCCTCAAGTTTTTAAAGAATAAAACACTTGGATTTATTTTTATAAAATTTCATGTTGTGGGACAACATTCGTTGTGACTTTTATCTAGGCTAAAGGTCGATCTAGAAGCTCAAACTTGGACATGTTCTAGCCTCCAAGATTGTGATTTACCAGATTTAAATATTTGTATAGGTTACGTTAAGATATTTAGAGTTGTGATGGTGAGAAAGGGTGTCCACAGCCATAGTCGTGAATGAACTTGTGTTTGTCATTTTTGGGACAGTTTTGGACGTGACTTTTAGATGAGCTATACCAGGACTTAGGGGTTGGTATTATATGGTTCTAGATTATCTTGGGTATTGTTTAATATATCAAAAATTTAGCCTAGGTTGCTAAGAGAAATCGGAAGTTATAACAGCCCAAAAGTGACCCGAGAGGCAAGATTCATGATTTTATGTGAAAGTTATAACCTTGTTTTAGCATGAGTTGAATTAAGAAACCATTAAGACCAGATGATAGGTGTTCGAATGGTTATAATAAGCATGTATTGACCAAGGTTAGGACTTACGAGAACGTAGCATGAGTTAGCGTGGGTTAAACGAGTGAAAATGAACCCGAGATCCTTTATGCGATGGACTAAGGACTTTGTCTTCTAAACATGACAACAATAGCAGTATATACTCCCTTCTTGCTCTACCTTAGTGCTGCCACAAGACCATGCGAGAGATAGATGGAGAGTTTAAAGTATATGTTGTGTTTTAAGCGGAGTTTTGAAGCGAGAAGAGTGCTAGATAAAAATAGTAACGAACCTTGGAGAGTAAGTTTGAGATAAAGTTGTGGCTGAAGATGCAATGACCACGGATGTACATGGTCTCCAAGGAAATAACAAACGTATTAAAAAGGGTACAGGACACAATGTCCATAGGTTAGCATGTGAAATTCACATGATAAATTTTTGTCATATAGCCGTATGTTGGATAAGAAAGAGTGTGAGGTTTTGTTTTATACAAAGAATGGTGTTTTCTAATGTGGTATAGTCGGCTAAGCAAGAAGCAAAAGAGTTTATTAATTTTATCTTGATATAAGCGGGTATTATCGACACCCAATATTTTAAAAGTTAACACGATTTGAAAGGTACGTGTAAAACACGAAAAATAAACGCTTAATATAAAATAAAAACATCGACATTCAGAGAAGATTTATATTTTGATATATAAATGACTTAATATAGTTAATGTGTCGAATGAACAAATGACACTTAAAGGTTTAACGTGAATTACGAAAAAAATACTCGTAAAACAAAAAAAATTAAACGACAATATAAAATACTTCTATGTCATAACGGGAATATAAATATCGGTACCTAAGTATTCCTAGCCGGTTATAATCTAAACGGCATTCTTACGCTAAGTTTCAAGCCTAACCTTCTCGGTTAGCCGATAATTTAAATTTCTCAATAAAGTAAATACAAAATATGTAATAATCGAGATTAGAATAACGACAAAAAAATATCAAGATTGTCACATCATCCACACCTAACAGGGATCTTCGTCTCTGAAGATCAATTTGACTTATTGTCTGCCTTCTTATTGAAGTCATACAAATGAGGATATTTCTTCCACACTTGATCATCCCTCTCCCAAATGTTTTTTGGTCCTCGTCTCGAGTTGAATCGGACTTTAAAAATAGGAATTCGACCTTGTTTCAGTTTCTTACTTCCCTATCCACATTTTGGTAGGTTCATCGAGGAAATGAAGATTATCGTCGAGTCTCACTTCGTCAAGAGGGATAATAAAATCTTCGTCAGATAGACAATGGTTTAGGTTCGACACATGAAAAGTATTGTGACTTCCTTGTAGGTCTCGAGGTAATTCAAGTTTGTATGCCACCGAGCCTACTCTCGATATTATCTCGAGTAGCCCAACATACCGGGGACTTAACTTCCCACGTTTTTCCAAAATGTATAACACCTTTCCATGGTGATACTTCCGGCATAACTTTTCCACCTACCTCGAACTCCAAAGGTTTTCGCTTCGCATCATCAGAACTTTTCTATCTACTACGAGCGGTTAAAAAAACGATTCTTAGTTTACATGATCATTTTATTATTGGAATAAAATGAGCACAATTAGTCAATCGAGCGACAATGACCGAAATCAAATCCAAACAGAGTTTTCTGAATCTTTGCAATGAAATCCATTATAATAGCTCCCACTTGCAGATAACAATTTCTGGTTGTTGAAGTAATCCTGATGGCTTTTGGTATTCAAACATGGCTTTATCACATGCCAATCATTTACCAACATTAGTCGCAATATCCGTGTTCATATTTTGCCACCAGTAAAACTTCTTCAAGTTATGACACATTTTGTCTAATCCAGAATGTATGAAATATTTAGACTTAATAGGATTTCAACATAATTAGATCTATTGGAACACTATTTGCCTTGGGGCGGAAGCCCCGACAAATCTTCCGGAAAGACTTCGAGATAGTCACGAATGACTGAAACATCTTTGACTCGCTTCTCCTTCGATTATTTCTCCGACACTTGAGCTAGGAATAATTCACAACCTCTTTCAATATACTTACGAGTTTTAATGCACGAAACGATTTTAGTTGGGAATTTTTTTTATCACCTACGATGACTAAGGTCTAGTTATTTAAGAGAATCCTAACTCTTTTTTTTATATTTATTTTTATTCATTCTTTTTATTCCAGTTGCACACGCTCCTCCAGAACCATCTGCACCACGGAACTACTTGCTCCAACCAAACTAACGACCTACTAGAGCCGCCAGCTCCATCATTCATGTTGGCCATGAATTCAGTTAAGGATGCAACAACTTGTTCACTAATAAATTGGCGCATACATGCCCAGTCATATTTTGGCGTCGTGATTCTAATACAACGCGAATCATAATGAGTATTCATTCAATGATTTCATTACAAAAATAGGATTAATTAAAAGGGAACAAATGGTTTAAAAGGAATGAATGATTAGATGAAATGAGCAAGGAAAGATAATAACTGAAAGATGTAGAATTTGGAATCACAAGATAGTCATTTGGTTAATCACGAATGAGTACAAGTTGTTTTGCTATGCATTATAGACTATCATCGTCTAATGCCATACAACTCAAGAAGATTATTTCTACTAACTAATGTTACAGTTTTGTTAGTGATTTGAAAAGGATACTAAAAAAGTTAAGCTAATTTACTAAGAGTTACAAGTGAACGATGTGGCTCAAAAGACTCTTCTGTCCCACTAGAAGAAGATTTCTTCAGTGTCTTTCTGGAACGCTTGGTATTCTCCTCAATTGGCAGCTTTGGAACAGCCCCTATAAATCATCGCATGATCATAGAATTAGAGGAACAAAATCAAAGAATGAGTCAAGCAAACGAATTACGAGTCAATAAGAGTTTAATTGCACTGATGCTATACGCTTAAGCCCACACGTTTATAAATAATTATTTCCATGGATTGATCAAATCCATCCAAATAAGATTTAGAAATTTGTGGTTCAACAATTTATAATTTTCTTGTTCAAATAAATGGCCAATTCATTTCAACAAGATGATTATAAATCACCTTATTTAAGCATCACCAGCTCAACCTAAAAGATTAGGATCGAAATAAACGAGAAAGTGATTTAGTAAAAAATGGTCAGTGATATGTTATGGAATCCTGGTTGGCATGTGAATACCATAACAGTCAATCTCATCTTCTAACAATCAATAGTACCATCGTAGACAAACTTGTTTCTATCAAAACAGTATATTGTCGAAGATTAATGAAAATGCAAATAAAATTTGCTAAACGATATAAACGGATTGAGGAATTAATAATAAGAACCAAGGAATCAAAATCCTTATAACCAAATAAATATCATCGGGAATATTAACCATTTTTCTTAGGATCATGGGCATCCACAACTTTACTTAAACTTGGAAATAACAGGATTCACTTTAGGAATAGCTTCAACGTTAGCGTTAGAATGACTAGGATTGCTTCGTGACAATCTACGTCGTATAAATATCTCATATTAGTAATAATTTATCATTTATAATTAAATAAATGAAAACTTGACTTGTAATCCACAAGTACAATTAATCAATAATCATTATAGCATATATATATATATATATATATATATATATATATATATATATATATATATATATATATATATATATATATATATATATATATATATATATATATATATATATATATATATATATATATATATATATATATATATATATATATATATATATATATATATATATATATATATATATATATATATATATATATATATATATATATATATATATATATATATATATATATATATATATATATATATATATATATATATATATATATATATATATATATATATATATATATATATATATATATATATATATATATTCCAATATATATAATTTTCTCATTCTCGTCCATTGGTAACTCAAAGGTTTCGCTTGCAACTATTATAGCCAAAAGATTTCAAAAATTCATTTTTGGAAAATCTTTCGTTCACTATAACTTGAGCTCTTGATACCAATCTATAACACTATCAAATCGGGTCACTTTAGCGGAAGGGTCCTTGAGTGTTACTTACATGATATAATCACACAATTATAGAAAACGGCTCAAAACGATTCGTTTTTATAAAAACATCCATTCATTCATTCAAAAGATAATAATCCATACACGGTCCCAGATAATTTTAAAATATTTACAGTACCCATCAAAAGATAAAAGTTGTTTCGAATGGATATATTTTATAAAAGTGGGCCAAAGTTACCAAAATTAAGCAAGCTTCATGAAACCACCTTCCTTGAGTACCTTCTTTATGGACTTGAGATAAAACATGCTATAAAATCAACAAAAATTGTTGAGTGAATCCATAGAGTTTAAATTAAATAAAGAGAACACAAGTATTCTGAATAACCTTCCATGGTTAATAATTCATCGAAAGACAATTATGTTGTACGGACATAATTGTCGGTGTTATTACATAAGCCTCATGACATTGAACGTTAACATATATTATTTCAGCCCAACACACCTAGCCAAATGCGTATATTTATCTTATCCGTATGCATCCGATGTTTCATTACTAGTGCTTCACTACACCACGTGATAGCTAGTCGCGACCGGACTGGGCGTCACCCCGATAGATCTATCCATAGTATTAGCGTTCTTTCAATTAACAATTCACGATTCAATGGGTCTTTTAAGGCTAAAGCTAACTTATGTAATAACTTTCATCTAAGCATACAATCGGGTCCCTTGTGTTATATCTTAAAATAAATAAATAAATAGGATTTACCACAACTTCTGGTTGCACCCATTCATGGGTTTACAACAACTCTTGTTGTACCCTTCATTTTTAATAATTACTTTTCAAGTAAATAGAGCTTCCAAAACAACTAGTTGCACCATTCAATTGGTTTACCGCAACTTATAGTTGTATTCTTTGTTTTTAATAAATAAGCATGTTATCCCCTCGCGGGTTTTATAAAACAAGTAAATAAATAAAAGCGAGGCTATGAACTCACCTGATATAGCTATTACACGTAGAAGGAACAAACGTCTAATTTTCGATACACGACTTCACGAGATATCAATCGCTTATTGATCGAGAACGAGATGCCCAACGGTCGACATATGGCCGAACGAGACCTATAATGACGAGATGCCTCTTAGAAATATATACGACACTGTACAAAATTGAAATAAGTTTTATAATATTTTCATCGATAATGAACGGTAATCAGGTCGAGTTTTAATATCTAACAAAACTAGTTATTACAATTTACAATACATTTTTATAATATATATTTTTATATTTAAGGATATTTACATTTTACTCCTTTTACTTTTGAAAATGGCAAAACTAGCCCCTCTAGTTACAAAAATGGCAAGTTTAGTCCCTAAGCATAGTTTTAAGAATTTTACAAGTTTATTCCCTGATTAATAAGTATTACCTATTGACAAAACAGCCCCTCAAGTTTTTAAAGAATAAAACACTTGGATTTATTTTTATAAAATTTCATGTTGTGGGACAACATTTGTCGTGACTTTTATCTAGGCTAAAGGTCGATCTAGAAGCTCAAACTTGGACATGTTCTAGCCTCTAAGATTGTGATTTACCAGATTTAAATATTTGTATAGGTTACGTTAAGATATTTAGAGTTGTGATGGTAAGAAAGGGTGTCCACAGCCATAGTCGCGAATGAACTTGTGTTGTCATTTTTGGGACAGTTTTGGACGTGACTTTTAGATGAGCTATACCACGACTTAGGGGCTGATATTATATGGTTCTAGATTATCTTGGGTTTTGTTTAATATATCAAAAATTTAGCCTAGGTTTTAAGAGAAATCGGAAGTTATAACAGCCCAAAAGTGACCCGAGAGGCAAGATTCATGATTTTATGTGAAAGTTATAAACTTGTTTTAGCATGAGTTGAATTAAGAAACCATCAAGACCAGATGATAGGTGTTCTAATGGTTATAATAAGCGTGTATTGACCAAGGTTAGGACTTACGAGAACGTAGCATGAGTTAGCGTGGGTTAAACGATTGAAAATGAACCCGAGATCCTTTATGCGATGGACTAAGGACTTTGTCTTCTATACATGACTAAAATAGCAGTATATACTCCCTTCTTGCTCTACCTTAGTGCTTCCACAAGACCATGCGAGAGATAGATGGAGAGTTTAAAGTATATGTTGTCTTTTAAGCGGAGTTTTGAAGCGAGAAGAGTGCTAGATAAAAATAGTAACGAACTTTGGAGAGTAAGTTTGAGATAAAGTTGTGGCTGAAGATGCAATGACCACGGATGTACATGGTCTCCAAGGAAATAACAAACGTATTAAAAAGGGCACAGGACACAATGTCCATAGGTTAGCATGTGAAATTCACATGATAAATTTTTGTCATATAGCCGTATGTTGGATAAGAAAGAGTGTGAGGTTTTGTTTTATACAAAGAATGGTGTTTTCTAATGTGGTATAGTCGGCTAAGCAATAAGCAAAAGAGTTCAATAATTTTATCTTGATATAAGCGGGTATTATCGACACCCGATATTTTAAAAGTTAACGCGATTTGAAAGGTACGTGTAAAACACGAAAAATAAACGCTTAATATAAAATAAAAACATCGACATTCAGAGAAGATTTATATTTTGATATATAAATGACTTAATATAGTTAATGTGTCGAATGAACAAATGACATTTAAAGGTTTAACGTGAATTACGAAAAAAATACTCGTAAAACAAAAAAAATTAAACGACAATATAAAATACTTCTATGTCATAACGGGAATATAAATATCGGTACCTAAGTATTCCTTGCCGGTTATAATCTAAACGGCATTCTTACGCTAAGTTTCAAGCCTAACCTTCTCGGTTAGCCGATAATTTAAATTTCTCAATAAAGTAAATACAAAATATGTAATAATCGAGATTAGAATAACGACAAAAAAAATTATCAAGATTGTCACAGCTTCCGTGGGTAAAATAGTACTCCACTAATTAGTGTATGTATATCACTTAAGCCTGCAATGAAGGTTGATAAATGATGCCTAATCTAGCCTATTGTTCTTCATCATACATGTATATTATGCAAGTATTAAACAAATATTATTTACACTTATAGTTATAGTTTTTGTTCAATGTTGAAATCACCCCAAACCTCAACTCTTATATCAAGTTTTTGGCAATGACATAGAAATGGCTCAATCCTATTATGATATTATAATATTCTACATAATTGTTAAACTTCAAGGATTATAATAAACCATGTATTGTCCTTTTTTATGACCACCTTATGAAGGATTCACTAAGATTTGATCATTTGCTTAATAACAGACCATATTGCAAGATTATAATTTTAATGCTTTTCTGGTCAACTTTTTACATGATTCATCACTGTCGTGAAGCACTGTCTTGAAGATTTTTTTTTTCAAAAAGGCATCATATATAAAGAACCAAAAGAGAACACAACATACATAGATCAGAATTATAGAAAAGCATCCCATCCTCAAAACAAGCCAATTGAGAAAGAAAATGACCCAAGACAAAAACACCATCAAGTGCAAACAAACAAAACAAAATAAAAAAGACCACATGAAAAAAAGCAAACTACAATAAAAATGATTAAGTGACACCTCATGGTTCAATACCATTGTGGAACTTGTTAGTTCAATAGGTGTTTTTCTCTTAACACATTATATTTATACTTTTTTGTTTACTTCCTACCTTTTCTATTCTCATTTAACATGCAATGTGTTTTTAATGTCTAATGCATTGTAAAATGTTTTCAATAAACACATGAAATGATGACGTGGAATGTATTATACCATGTTGAGATCAATGCATTGGAGATGCCCTAAGTACTAAACAAAACACACCTATGAAACAAGACCCACCATAAGAAACAAGCATAGCTATGTATGCCAAACAGAGGGAAATACAAACAGACCCACATCGAGGTATTAGGACTAGCTATCACGCAAGAAACAATATACAGCCGAAACAGTTAGCATTTGAACTGCACTTCCTTGATAATACTAACTGGGGAAAAACTGATGTCACGCAACGATACCACATCAAGCTTTAGCATCCACCGCTGCAAACACAGCTACAAACATTGCTGCGAACACATGCTGCATCATGTGCAGGTAAAAGACACGAGAACAGAAACTGCAGAGCCGAATACCTCGTTAAACCACACAACCCGAACGCTGAGCCAAGCTGCAGACGAGACCAGGCGCCGATACCTAGAGAACCTGACAGCGCATAATATTTTTTTTTATTCCTCGCTGCAAACATAGCGCGAAGCTGATAGGTGTGTAAACACCCATCTTTTCTACCACTTAATTACAATAATAACCGGACCAAAACGTGTATTTTATGTCTTTTATGTCGGAATTATGCGTGGTTTGTGTTTTTGTTGTGATTTAGGACGAAATGGTGAAAAGTGGAGAAAACACGGACATTCACGGGCATTTACGGACTTTTATTAAAGAAAAGGATGAAAGACAAAGTCAAGAAGTCAAGAGTGCAAAAAGAACGGAAGTCCACGACCAATTCTGAAGATTTATCGAAGAAAAAGTCAAAAGACGGAAGTTTATCAAAAGCCGAAGAATTCAAGTCTATTTTATTGAAGAATTTAAAGACGAGTTCGAAGAAATCCCGAAGCCAAAAGTCCCTTAAGTCCAAGTTTAAAGAAGATTAGAAGAAAAGGACTAAGTACGCAATTAATGAAGATTAAAAGAAGGAAGGACTTAATTATGCAATTAACAAGAAATGAAGGAGGGGAGGAAGCTTCCTTAACCCTCCCCTATAAATAGACTAGGATGTTTATCATTTCTCTTTGTTGGCTAGAGTGACACTAGTTCTTCCACCATTTTAATTACTTGTCATTTACTTAATTGTCAATTTAATTACCTTGTCTCGCACCTTAAATTCATTTAATTTCAAGTAAGTTTTCCTTTAATTATTGTCAATCTTTACTTTATCTTATCAATCTCTTATCTACCTTTCTCAATCTTTGATTCGTTGTGTTTATGTTTATGTTCATGCTTTTATTTTGATCCAAAGTGGTTTTTGATTATTATGATTAAAGTTGTTTGATTTCATGTTTTTAATTGTTTGTTGATACTTATTTGTTGATTCGTTACTATTTATATTTATCTGTGTGTTTGATTTTGGTTATTTTGTGATTATTTCTGCTGCTACTGTTCTCATTGTTCTTCGGGAGTGTTTGCTTGTTTCTGATCTTTCCAGGAAAAGTTCCGAACCAAGAAGGAGAAAAGTGTTCATTCGGAACTTCTAAAGTTCCGAATCAAGGCTTCATCAGGAAGATTTGGTATTTGAAAAACTTCCGAACCAAACTTGTTCATCCGGAACTTTCAAAGTTCCGGACGAAGTGAAAACTTCCGAACCAAACATACTCATTCGGAACTCCAAAGTTCCGAACCAAGGGTTTCATCCGGAACTTTTCAAAAGTTCCGAATCAACTCAAAGTTCTGAATCAAGGACCAAGTTCCAAATCAAGGGTGTTCATTCGGAAGTCAAAAACTTCCGAGTCAAGGGTGTTCATTCGGAAGTTCTAAACTTCCGAATCAAGGAGCTCCATTCGGAAACTTCCGAATCAAGGGGTGACCTAATACTTCCGAATCAAGGCAGATTTTACAAGTTCCGAATCAGTAAGTTCCGAACGAAGCATTGTTTTGGATAAGTGACATATTCAGATCAATTTGTTCCGGATCAAGGATTTTGATAATATTCCAAGTGAAGAAGAATCATTTCAACCAAAGGTGACGTTTAGGACGAGTGATTGTTCCAAACAAAGGTTTATTCCGAATGAGCTGTATTCAGGTTCTTATTAGTTTTTGTCTTTGATTTTTATTTTCAAGCTTTATTTTTCCTGCCTTCTATTTAATTGCACTTTTGGATTATTTGCCTTAGTTTTAGTCGCACTTTAAGTTTTCCTTAGATAGATTTAAGTTTACGTCATTTACTTTAGCGCCCTTTAACTTAAGTCACGTTTTTAAATACCTGCACCTTTACTTTAACTAGACTTAGATTTACATTAAAAGCACTTTTACTTTAATTGTTTTGCACATTTTATTTTTAACACTACAACGACACATCTTTGTTTACACCAAAAATAATAGAGTCACATAGAGAATTAAGATCAATTCGATTAGACCAACACAACGAACTCAAACTTAATTTTCTTACTAGGCAAAAGCCTTGTATCAAATGGCGCCGCTGCCGGCTCTTTTCGTTAAGATCAACAGTTTTCTGTGAAAGACACGTTGCTTTTTGGGATCCGTTCACTTGTGAACGTTATTTTTCTTGCCTTAAAAATTCAAATCCATAAAAATTAAAAATTGATAAAAATACATAAAAATTAAAAATTTCAAAAATTCAAAAAGATTTTATTTTTATTGTGTATATATATTGTCTTTGTGTTTGGTTTTGTTTTGTATTTTCAGGTGTATGCGTACTAGATCTTCTAACTATCAAGAGCCCGAGCCTCAAGAAGATTTAGATATGGCAGGTGTTAACAACAATAATCAACTACCGCACCTCAACAATAACAAGAATGCTCTTCCACAGCCCGATCTTCGGACCATGGAGGAACTTTGTCAACCAACAATGTTTGGACGAGGAGGACCGATTGCGCCGATGCAAATCAACGCTCCTGAGTTTTCGTTGAAGCACCACATGATTCAGCAAGTACAAACAAACCCATTTAGAGGATTGCCTGATGATGATGCCAACAAACACCTCGACAAGTTCATTACAATCACCCAAAGCATGAAGTTGCCTGGGGCCACAATGGATGTTCTCCGCCTACAACTCTTCCCACATACTTTATCGCATCATGCCGAGAAATGGTTTGATCGTCTCCCGAAGAATTCTATTCACACTTGGGATGATATGACTCAACGCTTTCTATCGCGCTATTTTCCACCATCCATGGTCACGAGCCTTCGCAATCAGATCAGCGGTTCATGCAAGACCCTGATGAATCTCTTTTTGACGCTTGGGAGAGATATAATGTCTTGATCGATAGATGTCCAAACCACAACATGCTCCCTGTGACCCTAATTGATACTTTCTATAACGGATTGACTTTTCGAGATCGTGATACGATCAATGCAGCCGCCGGTGGCACATTCATGAAAAGGAGACCCGAGGAGTGTAGAGAGTTAATTGAGAACATGACTACTCACCACAAGAACTGGGATTCCTCTACTTCTTCTAGGAACAACCCGAGAGTCAATGTTTCCTCTACCTCAGCAAACCCTGAGATGACCGAACTCACCCGCATGATGGCCGAAATGAGCAAAAGTATTACGCTTCTCGCTTCACACCAACAACAACAACAAGTTAAAGCGGTTGCTAATCCTTGTGAAACATGTGGCGGTCCTCACCCATACACCGATTGTCCTTCGACACAAGGAAATCCGGAAAATGTGTATGCTGCTTACGGTAATTATTCACCGGAAAATTACCAAGCTAGACAACAAGGGGATAGAAACCTGCTGAGCTACCGTTCCAAAAACTATCTTTCACCCGGTTTTTCTCCTCCAAACCAAAATCCCGCCAACAACTACAATAGAAGCAACCAAATCCCACCTCGTGCTTCTACCCCTTATCAACCACCCACCCAACAACACCCACCCATTAATCCCGATGTTGATGCCATCATGAGAACTCAAGGTGAGAAAATCAAGAATCTACAGAGCCAAATAATCAATTTGAAAGGAGATATCTTGAAGCAAGGTAATGACATCAGAACCGAGGTTCGTGATAATATTCAATCTTCCTTCATCACTCAAACAACTGAATTAAAGAATCTGTTGGCTAGTTTCTTGCCCGAAGCTCAACCTTCTCCTTCTTCGGGTTCTCTACCTTCAAACACCGTCACCAATCCGCGAGCTAATGTGAGTGCTATAACTATGCGTAGTGGAATTACCATTGTCAATCCACCCTCCCCACCACCATCATCTACACCTCCTCTACCACCATGTATCCCTACTCCTCCTACACCTAGTGTTAGTACACCATTATCGTCTCCGCCTCGTCGTGACGATGTCTCTAGGAAGGACCCTTCAACATCACAACCTTCACCAACTACACCTTCACCGTCTCCCTATCAACCCAGAATCCCATACCCTTCTCGCATAGGCAAGACCAACGCGCTAACCAAGAATGACTCTCAAATAACAAAATATATCAATATGATTTCTCAAATGGGTTTCAGCATTAGTTTTCTTGAAGCACTTGTCCACATGCCCAAATTTGTTAAAGCATTTAAGGACTTGCTTAACAAGAAGGAGAAGCTGATTGAACTCGCCAACACACGCTTAAATGAAAACTGCTCTGCAGTCATTCTTAAAGAACTTCCGGAAAAACTAGGGGATCCCGGTCGTTTTGTGTTGCCTTGCGTGTTCAACAAAACTGAAGAATTTACTGCCCTTGCTGATCTCGGGGCTAGTATTAATCTAATGCCTTTGAGTGTTTGGAAAACACTATCATTACCCGATCTCATTCCAACAAAGATGACTCTCGAACTTGCTAATCGCACTCTCGCTTACCCCGTTGGTATAGCCGAAGACGTATTCATTCAAGTTGGCGCATTTACTTTCCCGGTCGATTTTGTCGTAGTTGATTATGAAATGGACCCTCGTATTCCTTTAATACTTGGTCGGCCATTTTTGAGATCCGGACGTGCTTTAGTAGATGTGGCCGAAGGTGAGTTAATCTTAAGAGTCGGGAATGCCTCACAAAATTTTAAAATGGGGAAGCTTACAGAAAAATCCTTTGGAGGCCGAGAATCAGTGAATATGATTAATGTGCTCGATGACATTACCGTCTATGACAATCCTTTATTCGAGTCTTCCACTGATAATCCACTCTTTGAAGATAATGTGGATGATTCTCTCCCTACTTTGGACCCTTCTGCCATCTATGATTCCCCACCGGTCTTTGATGCTTATGATGATGATGACTCTAGCTCAGATTCGGATGATTTTGATTGTACTTCTGAGTATCCCGAGCTGCCCACTTTCGATGATTTCGATGAGGCTGATACTCTATCGAGCGATTCTTCACATGATGAAGATCCTCCGCCATCACTCGATCCTACTTTGGACGATTATTCATTTGAGGAAGATTTTTCTGAATTTCTTAATACATACTTCCCTCATGTGAGTGATGCCCCTCCTTATGACTTTGAAGATTATCGCCTTGATCCTACTTTGGATTTGAAGAGCATTTTGTCAAAGGAGAAGAAACCGGTCGACACCGAAATCCGTTGCACGTATGATTTGACACCTCTTTGTCCCCCTTCTGAGGACGAGGTTGTGCTTCTTTGCGGATCTTCTTCACACTCGGCTGAGCCTGAGTGCTATTTTCCCTTAAAGGAAAAGGTGTTCGACCCCGGTATTGAAGTCTTTAAGCCATCTCAGTATCCACCTGATGAAATAAAAGGAAAAATCTTTGGAAATTTTGAAGACATGCTTGCACTTCACCCTTGCTCCCACCATGCTCCATCACTGCTTAAGGGAACCTTGCCACTTCTTCTTTGGCTTGCCTTGTTCACCTTAAGCTCTTGCTTATTGATGGATGAAAACTATGTCTTTGATCCTGGTGGATATGTTTCATGCTACTTCCGTTGATGATCAAGGTCGAGTCAGGCTAATGACTCGGTTAACAAAAATCAAGCGCTTCTTGGGAGGCAACCCATGCATCTATCCTTTCGCTTTCTTTACCATAAGTGTAGGGGGGACCCTTTGGATTGCTATTTCCTCTCCTCACTTCTTAATCAGGGATTCGAGCTTCAATGATCCACTCTTGATGATTCTTGACGACCCGTGATTCCATGTTCTACTTCTTCCCGGTTCTATCCTAAACTCTTTTCGATTCACTATTTTATATTTTCTCAATATTAAAATAGGAATCTCTTTAGTGGTCTTTTCCTTAGCGAGATTTAAACAACGTGCACAATGTCCTAAGTGTAGGGGAGTTTACTCCCATATGCTTAAACATTGAGGACAATGTTTATCTTAAGTGTAGGGGGACTTCTATCGAAGTTAAGTGGTCTTTTCCTTGTTTTTGTCCTCATTTAACTGGAAAATCAATTTTTCGACATTTTTCAAAATTTTTGATCTATTTTGGCCTATTAGTTTTACCATTGTATAGTTATTTCCTTTCTTTGCTAGAATAAATCTTTGAATAAGTGGTTTTAATTTTCAAACGTTGTGAATTTTTTGACTCAATCCGAGTTTACTCTAGCTAATATCCTTAACGTGTTTAAGTCAAGTTTTGCTAGGCTTTTATATAGGGAGCTATAAAACGCGTAAGTCTTAACTCTCACGGGTTAAGAACAAGAATTTTCGCAAGTTCCTATAATTGATCCTAGAGAGTCGTTTATCAAGGGAACTTTAAAATGCAATTTCTAAAACTTGAAAGAGTCTAAGAATTTGCAAGATCCTGTAGGCGACTCGAAAACCCAAAACTTTGATTTAATAGGCTAAGCATCCACGAATCCCATTACTTGAGATTTTAAACTGTGGAGAACGAGAGATGATAGAGCCAATTATAAGTTCGGTATTCTTTCGTGAATTTATGTGAGTTAATTATAAGCATATTCTCCCATCGCTTGCTAATAAATTTATCTGCTAATAAATAAGGTTATACGATTTGAAAAGTTACTTAGCTTCTAGCCCCAGATCGTTTAAAAGTTGCTCGGTATGGATTAGAGTTCATAGCCAAGGCATAACTTATTGAAGCGGGACGCGAAGATTGGCGAGTCCGAAAAGGCCCTAACAAGGCATGAGGGCTATGTTTTGTTGCTAAAGATCCAAAGTGATGTGAAGAATCATTTATCGAAAATCAATATGAAGGATCGAGACACACGACGTAAAGCAAAAACTCCCCAAAAGTCATGGAGAAGTGTATCCGAAAAGACCCTAGCAAGGTATGAGGATAAATAGATCCAAGTCAATAAAGGAGGCGGATCGTTGTATATCAAAGTCCAAAATAATGATTAGAGAAAAATGAAGAAGTCGTGGTCCAAGTTTGAATCTCTCAAAACTTCAAGTGAAGAAATTCCATTATGAAGAGAAGACCATTATTTCATGAACGTCTCTCAAGATTTGAAGTATGAAGTCGCTGCCAAATATCGGTCCGAGAAAGGTCTCAAACCGCGAAGCGAGTTATGCCAAGATATGAACTTTATGAGGTCCCGAGAAGCAGTTTTAAAAGATTTGGTCCTTTAGCTAACTATTGATTAAATCGTGCACTTTATTTTCAGACTAAATAACTATCGAAATAAGTCAAACAATGCATCCTCGTGATCATTCAAGACAAATAATAAAATATAAGAGATACACCTAGGAATAAGGGAGTCTAAGTGAGTAATTGGCCCACATGAGTTCGTGATAGTCTACTAACTTATAATAACAATGATCTCGTTTTTAAGCTTGGTATGGAGAAAGTGAAAACTTGAGAATGATGATTATTCATAACATTTCCAAAACCCAATGTATGCTTTTGATTTCTTTATTTTGTATGTTTTTATTTATTTTCTATCTCTTTAATAAAGGCCAACGTGGATTAATTATGATGAAAAGTGTAATCTTACTTTGTAAACTAATGCATTGCATGAGGACATTGCAATGGTCAAGTGTAGGGGATTTGATAGGTGTGTAAACACCCATCTTTTCTACCACTTAATTACAATAATAACCGGACCAAAACGTGTATTTTATGTCTTTTATGTCGGAATTATGCGTGGTTTGTGTTTTTGTTGTGATTTAGGACGAAATGGTGAAAAGTGGAGAAAACACGGACATTCACGGGCATTTACGGACTTTTATTGAAGAAAAGGATGAAAGACAAAGTCAAGAAGTCAAGAGTGCAAAAAGAACGGAAGTCCACGACCAATTCTGAAGATTTATCGAAGAAAAAGTCAAAAGACGGAAGTTTATCAAAAGCCGAAGAATTCAAGTATATTTTATTGAAGAATTTAAAGACGAGTTCGAAGAAATCCCGAAGCCAAAAGTCCCTTAAGTCCAAGTTTAAAGAAGATTAGAAGAAAAGGACTAAGTACGCAATTAATGAAGATTAAAAGAAGGAAAGACTTAATTATGCAATTAACAAGAAATGAAGGAGGGGAGGAAGCTTCCTTAACCCTCCCCTATAAATAGACTAGGATGTTTATCATTTCTCTTTGTTGGCTAGAGTGACACTAGTTCTTCCACCATTTTAATTACTTGTCATTTACTTAATTGTCAATTTAATTACCTTGTCTCGCACCTTAAATTCATTTAATTTCAAGTAAGTTTTCCTTTAATTATTGTCAATCTTTACTTTATCTTATCAATCTCTTATCTACCTTTCTCAATCTTTGATTTATTGTGTTTATGTTTATGTTCATGCTTTTATTTTGATCCAAAGTGGTTTTTGATTATTATGATAAAAGTTGTTTGTTTTCATGTTTTTAATTGTTTGTTGATACTTATTTGTTGATTCGTTACTATTTATATTTATCCGTGTGTTTGATTTTGGTTATTTTGTGATTATTTCTGCTGCTACTGTTCTCCTTGTTCTTCGGGAGTGTTTGCTTGTTTCTGATCTTTCCAGAAAAAGTTCCGAACCAAGAAGGAGGAAAGTGTTCATTCGGAACTTCTAAAGTTCCGAATCAAGGCTTCATCCGGAAGATTTGGTATTTGAAAAACTTTCAAACCAAACTTGTTCATCCGGAACTTTCAAAGTTCCGGACGAAGTGAAAACTTCCGAACCAAACATACTCATTCGGAACTCCAAAGTTCCGAACCAAGGGTTTCATCCGGAACTTTTCAAAAGTTCCGAATCAACTCAAAGTTCCGAATCAAGGACCAAGTTCCGAATCAAGGACCAAGTTCCGAATCAAGGGTGTTCATTCGGAAGTCAAAAACTTCCGAGTCAAGGGTGTTCATTCGGAAGTTCTAAACTTCCGAATCAAGGAGCTTCATTCGGAAACTTCCGAATCAAGGGGTGACCTAATACTTCTGAATCAAGGCAGATTTTACAAGTTCCGAATCAGTAAGTTCCGAACGAAGCATTGTTTTGGATAAGTGACATATTCAGATCAATTTGTTCCGGATCAAGGATTTTGGTAATATTCCAAGTGAAGAAGAATCATTTCAACCAAAGGTGACATTTAGGACGAGTGATTGTTCCAAACAAAGGTTTATTTCGAATGAGCTATATTCAGGTTCTTATTAGCTTTTGTCTTTGATTTTTATTTTCAAGCTTTATTTTTCCTGCCTTCTATTTAATTGCACTTTTGGATTATTTGCCTTAGTTTTAGTCGCACTTTAAGTTTGCCTTAGATAGATTTAAGTTTACGTCATTTACTTTAGCGCCCTTTAACTTAAGTCACGTTTTTAAATACCTACACCTTTACTTTAATTAGACTTAGATTTACGTTAAAAGCACTTTTACTTTAATTGTTTTGCATATTTTATTTTTAACACTACAACGACACATCTTTGTTTACACCAAAAACAATAGAGTCACATAGAGAATTAAGATCAATTCGATTAGACCAACACAACGAACTCAAACTTAATTTTCTTACTAGGCAAAAGCCTTGTATCAGAAGCCACCAAAACAGAAGCAAGATTAAATAAGCGGATATTCGAGGGATCTCGAAGCCAAAGTTGCCTGTCCATTGCTTTATATTTCTTTGATCTTCTAGTTATCCATTCGAAACTTTATAGTTGAATATCTTGAAAAATGTTGTTACTACTTGAACATTTATTACCAACGCGAGTGTTTCTCTCCTTCCAAATGAAGTACCCGGTAGTCCAAATAACTGCTTGCCAAACGTACGATAGAGGTGAAGGAATGCTAATATCGTCAATAGTGAAGATGTTCGCACTCCCCGCCATCCACCAATGAAATAATCTGGACCAAACACTCATTGCAAAGTCGCACGTGACCACACAATGGCCGCATGATTCCACGCTATCATTGCACGATGCACAAAGGATTCGAGTCTAGGTCAATGCCTCTTCTATCAAGTTCAACGCGCACTGGAATTTCCTTTACGGATTATTTTAACATAAGGAACTATTTAAGGTTAACTATATGGTTCTTATGGATTTAGTTTATGATTTTTGATCTTTAAGAGCGTGGGTAGAGTTGTTTTAGTGATTATTATTTATAAATTCTTATATATTATATCCTGTCATGGTAAATTAGAGGCCGGTTAACGGGATAGGGATGTTGGAGGGGAATAATGGAACTCAATAGTTATCTATACTATAAGGAATTACTGATGATCCATGTGTATACCGGAGCTTGAGAAGAAGGCATCCCTCGTGAGCAGCAAAGGCTCGTCTTCGCAGGGAAGCATCTTGAGGATGGACTTGAAAGTTTATGGACTTTAAATTAATAGTCGTGAGATAGGATCGAACTCGGGATCACGGGATTGCACACATAACATAAAGGGTTAATTTATTTATTAAATATATTTATTAAATCAAACCAAAGCTTAACTAACGATCGTTGATAAATAAGAGTTAAGTTATAATGATCGTTATGGAAACTAAATAGAAGCTAAAAGAAGGAGAAGGAAAAATTACACAAACACCCCTTGGGGGTGGTGTAACCGTCGACCAAACAAGGAGGGGGGAAAGAGGAAGATTTTCTTTCCTAATTCTTGTTTATTACTTGGAGCCCAAGGATTGCCAAGCCTATATAAACAACCCCAAGGCCTTCATAATTTTTGTCTCTCCCCTTTTCTTTGCTTCTTGCGATCGCCACCCCCCACCACCTTAGGGTTTCGGTTGGTTTTTGATTTAGCTAAATATCTAGTCCTAATCCCTCTCTAGTGTTATTGGGTAGATAATCCATAAGCGTTGAAGCTCGGTTTGTTCGTGCTAGACTCACGGTTAACTCGACGTATTACGTGTGTACAAGAGCGTTATATAATCTTCCTTTAGATTATATTCTTGGTAGTGTTCGTGATAAACCCTAGTTGCCGTTCGTTCCGTCGTCTTGTGGATCTTGCTAGGATAAAGGTATGTAACCCTAATCTTGATTAATATAATTGTGTTAAATTAATGATCTTGTTAATCGCTTTCGCTATGCGCTCTTTGATCCATATTAGGGGTTTAAATAATTGTTATGAACTCTATAAACCTTCAGTGGCATCGAGAGCCGTTTTAACATGATTATAATTATCAAGATCTAAAGTCTTTTAACTATATTTGATTTGTGTTAAAAATTACATGTTGTTTTTTAGGTTTTATAAAAATTAGGGTTTTGTTTTTTTATTATTATTAAAATCGACTATAGTCGAATTTTTTATAAAAAAAAAAAATTTGTAAACCTAAAATTGCATGGTAATTAACTTTAGATGTTTTTGCATGAATTAATTGTTATGTAATGCGTGGTTACGATCCGTAGCTTTTTAATTGTTAATAGAATGTGGGAGATCCGTAATAAACATGCATGTTTCTTACGGATCATATAATTTTGATTGCTATTTGCTTTATTTGATTCAAAGTTTTAAAATTAGGGAAGACTTTTTATGTTTATAAAAACCCTAGATTTGATGTTCTTTGAATAAATTGTTATGCATGTGGCTATTTGATTTAGTTTTTTTTTTTTACTACTTGTTTTCATACGTTTTTTATATTGTATGTTGTAAACAAGGGTAATTTTTCCAAGAAAATAAATCAAAATTAATGAATTATTTTGAGATGTAAAATACATATGATTTGCGTTGATTAGAATTGCAATAGCAACTTAACGGCTACTCAATTTTGGCAAACTATAAAGTGGGTATAACGCACTGCTGGTCATGTACTCGGTTAAGGAATGAGGTCTTATGCTTCAGCGCTGACCAAATTCCCGGCTCGCCTGTGCGTCAAATTGGTATTGCCTACGGTTGTTATTGGTACAATTCTTTAAGGTTGATTTAACTACATTAATTCACATCCAAAACATAATGAATAAGGTTATTGCTTTGTGCTATAACTAACGTTCTAGAAAAAGTACGGTGTGAATTTAGTTGTGTGTAAAATCTTTAATTGGTTTAACCAATACCTCAACTTGCAAGTATATGATGAACTTTTAGTCTCACCCAAAAAGTTTACTAAATGTTTTATTAAACTTATGTTATGGAGATGAATGCATGCTTCTCCATACATTATTTTGACACCAAAATCTATACCCTAAAATTTAAGTCATATGCCCTCTAATTGACGAACACTTGAAGTTACAATTGTCGTCATATAAGATATCGGACGATGTTGTAATGAAGAGAAAACTTCATGACTGAATAAGATTGCACATGAAGGTTTTACGTTCTTTAGATTAGTCGACTTAATTGAGTTACTCAGTGAGAACTAGAAACTTAAGGCATAAAGAAGGGATAAAACATGTTTATAATGCAAATGATTTTGGCAATGTAAATCCCTGACATATCTAGAAATTGCAATTTGATTTGGCAATTATTGTTCGACAAGTTACTGTGTTGAATACATTTGTCACTAGCAGATCAACTGATGTGATAAATCTATGTCAATATGGATTCTAGTTTTTCAAGGAAAATACTATGGTTTTATTACCGGGGTAATTTTATTTTCTTGAATTGTATTATCGAAAATACTAATGTTTGAACTTATTTCTGTAGAAATGGCTCAACCCGAAAACAATCTGACAATAAGCTCGGCATTCAAGGCTTTCTTTGAACGGCCTGAACTTACTGGCCCTAATTTCAATGATTGGTACCGCTCACTAAGAATTGTTCTGAGAGCAGCGGGTACTATCAATATCTTGGAAACTCCTTTTCCGGAGGATCTTGCTGAAGGAGCAACTGATGCGGAAAGGCTTCAACACGCTGCTAACGTTAAGAAGCACCATGAGGTGGTTGTTGTAATGTTAGGAAGAATGGCTCCATCACTTCAAAGGAAGTATGAGCTAGCTTCACCTCAGCAAATTCTTGATGAACTCAAGGCTATGTATGAAACGCCGCAAGCTGTAGAGATCTATGATCTGGTTGATGCTCTGCATAGTTGCAAGCAAGCTCCTGGAAAGTCCGTAAGTGCTCATTATATGGAGATGAGGGGTTATATGGAACAACTCATCGCACTAGGACAACCCTTTGATCATAATATGGCTATTAACTTGATCAATAGGTCCCTTAATAAGGACTTCAATGATTTCGTTCGTAACTATAATATGCATTGCACGGGGAAGACAGTTAATGATTTGCATGCAATGCTCATTGACTTCGAAAAGGGTTTGAAAGATAAGGCATCCACTGCTACACCTCAAGTACTTCTTGTACAAAAGGGTAGAGTGTCGAAACCAAAACCGCAAGTGAATAAGAAGCAGAAAGGCAAAGGCAAGGTTGATAAGAGCAAGCAAGTTGCGACTACATCAAAACCGAAGCATAACTTTGCTAAGAAATCTCTGAAATATGAGACTTGTCACCACTGCAAGATGACTGGACACTGGAAGAGGATTTGCTCTCTCTATCTCCATGAAATGGCAGAACAAAAGAAGAAGGCTGAGCAAGCTGCTGCAGCACCATCTTCTGGTAACTTATTTATGATAGAGTTATTTAATCTTTCATACAAATCAAACTCCTGGGTATATGATACGGGATGTGGTATTAACATTTGTAATACCCTACAGGGATTTGAGTTAAAAAGGAGGCTTACCTATGGGGAACAATTTCTGCAAGTGGGCAATGGTGCACAAGCATCGGTTGAAGCTATAGGAATATTTAAATTAGTTTTACCTTCGGGTTTAGTACTGTTTTTAAATAATTGTCACTATGCACCTACAATTGTTAGGGGTGTTATTTCCTTTTCTTGTATGTTGGATCTTGGATTTATTCACACGATTGATAATAATAGAATTTCTGTTTTCAAAGATGGTTTATTCTATTTTGATGCAATTTCTGTGAATGGTGTTTTTGAAATAAACATGCATGATAAAAATTCCAAGAGGAAAAATAATTTTGTTTTTAGCATGAATAAGAAGAGTAAGTTAGACAAGAACTCTTCTTATCTTTGGTATTGTAGGCTTGCCCATATTGGGAAGACTCGCATACAAAAGCTACAACGTGATGGGCTTTTGGAAAGTATCAATGATGAATCATTTGATAAATGTGAATCTTGTATCTCTGGAAAGATGACCAAGAAACCTTTTAATAGCAATATTGAAAGGGCTACTGAACTACTTGGTTTGATACATACTGATGTGTGTGGACCACTTAGACATGTGTCAAGGAAAGGTGCTAGCTACTTCTTGACGTTTACGGATGATTATAGCCGTTATGGTTATGTTTATTTACTTAAGCATAAACATGAGGTATTTGAAACATTCAAAACGTTTAAAGTAGAAGTAGAGTTACAACTGGGAAAGAAGATTAAAGCTCTTCGTTCTGACCGTGGTGGTGAATATTTAAGTCAAGAGTTTAAAGATTATTTAAGTGAGAATGAAATTGTTCAGAAACTTACTTCTCCGTATACTCCACAACAAAATGGTGTATCTGAAAGGAGAAATCGTACATTATTGGACATGGTACGATCTATGTTTAATCTTACAACTTTACCATTATCTTTTTGGGATTATGCTCTTGAATCTGCTGTTCGTATTCTAAATATGGTTCCCACTAAGAAGGTAGATAAGACACCATATGAGCTATGGCATGGCAAGAAGCCATATTTGTCTTATTTAAAAGTCTGGGGTTGTGAGGCGTATGTGAAACGTGACTCTGGAGATAAACTCCAACAACGCTCAGTAAAATGAATCTTTGTAGGTTACCCTAAGGAAACTATGGGTTACTACTTTTATTATCTGGCTGAGAACAAAATAGTTGTGGCTCGGTATGGAGACTTCCTTGAAAATGATCTTGTAAATCAAGATTCAGTGGGAGAAATTATGATATATGAAGAAATTCAAGAAGATACATTGCCTTCTGAAAATACTAGCGATGAAATTCCTGTAGAACCAGAAAGTCTGAGTGTTCCGCCGGAATTAATTCCTCCACGTAGGTCTCAAAGGACTATACGTGCGCCGGACAAACTATGTCTTTACATAGAGGATGATGAGGAGGAAGTAGGGGATCTTGGTGAACCTGCTAACTATCGGTCCGCAATGTCTGATCCAGAAAAGTCAAAATGGATAGTTGCGACGAATGAGGAAATGAAATCCATGGAAATCAATGATGTTTGGATTCTCGTAGATGCACCTAAAAATGCTAAAGTAGTGAAAAATAGGTGGATCTATAAGAAGAAAACTGACATGGATGGTGATGTACAATCCTATAAAGCACGTTTAGTGGCT
This sequence comes from Glebionis coronaria, assembly GCA_025667525.1. NCBI lineage: Eukaryota > Viridiplantae > Streptophyta > Magnoliopsida > Asterales > Asteraceae > Glebionis > Glebionis coronaria. The sequence goes on from CM046876.1 coordinate 582,647,379, forward strand.
AAAGGTTTTACTCAAACTTTTGGCATAGACTACGAGGAGACCTTTTCTCCTGTAGCAGACTTACGAGCTATTAGGATTCTCATAGCTATAGCAGCATACTATGACTATGAGATATGGCAAATGGATGTTAAAAGTGCCTTCTTGAACGGTCGCTTAGATGAAGACATCTATATGAAACAACCGGAAGGGTATGTTGATCCTAAATATCCAAAGCGCGTGTGCAAACTTCAAAGATCTATTTATGGTTTGAAGCAAGCATCACGTCAATGGAATAAGCGATTTGATGAAGAAATCAAAAAGTTCGGATTTATTCAAAATCGTGATGAGCCGTGTGTATACCGCAAAGCTAGTGGGAGTAATGTAGTGTTCCTAATTCTATATGTCGATGACATATTGATCATGGGAAGTAACATTCCAAGACTTAAGGAAGTTAAGGACTATCTTGGTAAATGTTTTTCTATGAAAGATTTGGGAGATGTTGCATATATTCTGGGAATTAAAATCTACCCAGATAGGAGTAGACGGTTAATTGGTCTTAGTCAAGATGTTATATTGATAAGATATTGAAGAAATACAACATGCATAACTCTAAGAAAGGTTTCTTACCGATGGAGGTTAAGCATGAGTTAAGTCATGAGAAAGATGCATCATCACCTAAAGAGGTGGCTTACATGAAGAAGGTGCCTTATGCTTCGGCAGTAGGATCTATTATGTATGCTGTAAGATGCACAAGGCCTGATGTGGCGTTTGCTCAGAACTTGGTCAGTAGATACCAACAGAATCCAGGAAAGTTCCATTGGACTGCTGTTAAGCATATTCTAAAGTATTTGAGGAGTATGAAAGATATGTTTTTGGTATTCAGGGGTAAACCAGACACAGAACTGAATGTAACAGGATTCTGTGATGCGTCCTGGCAATGTGATAAAGACGATACGAAATCTCAGACGGGTTACGTGTTTGTCATCAATGGAGGAGCAGTAGACTGGAAGAGCAGTAAGCAGAAAACCATTGCTATGCATGCGACTCAATCTGAGTACATGGCCGCTTCAGAAGCCGCAATGGAAGCTGTTTGGATTAGGAAGTTTATTGGAGATCTTGGAGTGATGCCTTCAATTAAAGAACCTATTGATATATATTGCGACAATTCTGCGGCAATAATATTCGCCAATGACCCTGGATTCATGAAGGGCGCCAGACACTTTAAACGTAGATATCACTATGTTCGAGAACAAGTAGAAGCTCGAGAAATAAAATTGATAAAAGTTCACACAGATGATAACGTAGCTGATCCTTTTACTAAGGCTTTATCTAGGCCAAAGGTAGTTAAGCATGCCAAGGCTATTGGGATGCAACTAGCTAGCGAATTCATGCAATAAATCTGTTGATTAGTGTTTGGATAAAGGATGTAAGACATTATTGAATTGATGAAATAAAGATTGGGTTTCGTTTATTTTTCTGTTATTTGATTTTGTATCCTATTTTACATGTTTTAATCCATGAGTATTTTGATGTTTCTAAATGTCCGTTGTCGATTAATAATATGGGAATATTATTAAACTAAGACAATTCAAAATGGTGACAGAGTATACTTGGAAGTATATTGGTCAATTTTGGATGATATTTGATGGATCAAATATTGGACTTATCCGAACTATGTGATTTTACTTTATGGATCTTTGTCATTAAGTGAATCATAAATAGTTATCCTTAGACCTGAGATACCAGAAAACTGCATTGGATGTAGTGCATTTCTGTGAGATAACCTAACGCTAAACGTAACTGGTAGTTATAAGGGTTATTTTCAGAAGTGTTGCGAAATTCATGTGTTTTGCTTGTAGTCGAAATGGGATTCGTTTCCTTTGAATTATGTTTGAAGTATAAATACAACTGGGCCCCTCGGGGGAGTAGTAAGATGTTTGTGTGGCCACACCCAAATTTGTTTTGGTAAGCTTGCTATATCCGTAAACGAGAAACAGAATAGTTAATGAAGGAATGACTGAGATTCATATCCTTATTAACAAATGTATTTGAAATGAAAGGATAATAATAATGATGTAATCATTAAAAGGTTCTTGTCCAGGAGACCTTACCCGGTTTGTACTAGTGACATTGCTAGTGTAACTAGACGCTAGTCAATGTGATCACGATATTAGAATTTTGTCCAAGTGGGAGCTGAAAGTTTATGGACTTTAAATTAATAGTCGTGAGATAGGATCGAACTCGGGATCACGGGATTGCACACATAACGTAAAGGGTTAATTTATTTATTAAATATATTTTATATATATTTATTAAATCAAACCAAAGCTTAACTAACGATCGTTGATAAATAAGAGTTAAGTTATAACGACCGTTATGGAAACTAAATAGAAGCTAAAAGAAGGAGAAGGAAAAATTACACAAACACCCCTTGGGGGTGGTGTAACCGTCAGCCAAACAAGGAGGGGGGAAAGAGGAAGATTTTCTTTCCTAATTCTTGTTTATTACTTGGAGCCCAAGGATTGCCAAGCTTATATAAACAACCCCAAGGCCTTCATAATTTTTGTCTCTCCCCTTTTCTTTGCTTCCTGCGATCGCCACCCCCCACCACCTTAGGGTTTCGGTTGGTTTTCGATTTAGCTAAATATCTAGTCCTAATCCCTCTCTAGGGTTATTGGGTAGATAATCCATAAGCGTTAAAGCTCGGTTTGTTCGTGCTAGACTCACGGTTACTCGCCGTATTACGTGTGTACAAGAGCGTGATATAATCTTCCTTTAGATTATATTCTTGGTGGTGTTCGTGATAAACCCTAGTTGCCGTTCGTTCCGTCGTCTTGTGGATCTTGCTAGGATAAAGGTATGTAACCCTAATTTTGATTAATATAATTGTGTTAAATTAATGATCTTGTTAATCGCTTCCGCTATGCGCTCTTTGATCCATATTAGGGTTTTAAATAATTGTTATGAACTCTGTAAACCTTCAGGACTTACCCTTGTTGACCACAATATTTAGAAGGAGTCCACACTCTCCACCTTGTCCTTGGTCTTCGTGGTGGTAACTAAAGCTCCTGTTTTGTGTGGTTGGTACTTTGTGAACAATTTTTTTTGTACTCCTGTGCAAGTGTTTGTTAACAAGGGTAGTTCTTGGCTGGTTTTCGTAAAGTATTTGTTTGGTGAATTAGTTTTCCTTTATGGTTCGTATAAATGCTTGTCTGTGTTCTGAATGCCATTTTGTTTTTGGTCAATTTTAGTAGGTTTCGGATTTGTCTGCGTTTGAGCCTAGGTTTTTGCAGCACTCAAGGGTGCGTCTCCTTGTTAGACAATATCGCCCTTTGGGTCTAATGGGCCTTACATTTGGAAATAGATTATTGCATCTGAGCTAGATAGGTGAAATCAAAGTTGAGTAGGAAACTTATTACGGTCAGATTCGTAGTGCAACATATTTCATCTTTTACCCCATAGTCATTGGCAAACCTTAATCCAACATCATGTTTGTTGTGTGACTTAACATGAAACCTGATCCATTTTCATTCAGTAGCAGACGTTTAAACCTCATCTCAATACTTTATGTTTTAACGATTTACAAATGGTTTTAGGTTTGTTGGTCTGGGTAAAACTGATCTTGATTGTACTCGTTGGGAGAGTAATCCGAAACCTAGGTGAGGCTAAAAGTGTTAAGCTAGCTGAGGCTACCAAAAAAAAAAAACAAAGTGATTGGGTTACCACTTGACAATATAAGCAATGAAGAAGTGAGGCTATAATATAGGATTCTTTTTTTGAATGTGGTAGAAGTTTAGCCTTATGAGAGATTGCATTGTTTGAATGGTTTACAGGTTTATTTAATGCTGATATAGTCCAGTATAGATCGTTTATTTCCTTATAGATTTGTATAGGGGTGGACTGACCATGAACAACATGGAATTTTCACGTGTGGTATAAATTTTGGTCAAATGTACCGATTTTCCCGTTTGCTACAAGTCTTCATTAACTTTCAGTCCTGGATCCGCCACGGGACTTTTGTATACCTCCTCTTTGGGTTGAAGAATTGAATGAATTAATTAGAGGCACATCATGTCATTTGATTGGGTTTTTATGCTTAAATTAGTGGTTGCAAGCTGGGTTGGTCGGATAAAGATGGAGATGACATGAACGTCAGTAATGAAGTTCCAGCGAAGATCAATGGATATAGAAGAAAGCTTAGATAGTGGCGATAATATGTAAAGGAGTAATCATTTGCAAACTCTAAGGGGAATTTCATCCAGGTGAATCCAAATCCAAAGCCATGCCAACTACATACATGCTGCATTTAAAGGCTAGAGTGGACTACAAGAATATGTAGCAGTAGTGTCGTCACTTATGAGATAGTTAACTTATTGATCATTCTGCTGGTCGGTTAGCTTTCTGTTAGTATTCTAAAAGGTTAGCTTTCTTCTTCTTTTCCTTAAATCCCCTTATGGTATCAACAAACCAAATTCTATTAAAAACTGGAAACAATAAAATCGCCTCATATCATATAGTTTCTGCACGAACTTTGTCTATATAGGAAAACGCTTTGTAGTCCAACAACATATAAAAAAAAACTAAGAAAGCAAACCAACAACAAACAGTAGGAAAATTAAGAACCTAGTCACCATATGAATAACAATTTATCAGTCATCATGCTCGAGTTCACATGCCAAAATCACAAACATCAAGCAGTTAGGACGTGGAGTATGATTCGAATGTCAAACAAACAAAATAACACAAACTTTGCCTATATAGGTGCCCGGGAAACGGATTGATTACCCCGTTAGTATGGCTAATATATCGAAGGAAGCATTTGAACAATATAGATCCATGTAAATTTAGATAAAAATAATTCAATACACCACCTTAGACTTGAACTCCCAAAAACCGAAACAAACCACACCAAAAACAAAACAACATACTTTCCATTCGAATTTATGTTTTCGTAAATGTAGAATCATTAAGGATCAATGATCACGACCAACGGATCATCACCCTTCTCAACTACAGATTTCTTGACAGTTCTCTTGAAATCTGTAACCACAGTGACTTCAGTGCCTGAAAAACCACGAAACTTGAATTCACCTTGCTCATCGGACATGTCCATGAGTGTGAAACATCCATTCTTTCTTAAGCTGAAGAAGCGGAATCCCAGCTTCGTTAATATCACCTTCTGCATTCAGCAAATGAGAGATGTCCCGACTCAAAAACAACTCCCAAAATCCCCATATTATTATACCTTCAACACCCGGATGAGCAAAAGCCTCACGAAACATAACCTCTGAATCATCAGCTCTAATATGCTCATTAGTGGGTGAAACGTCAAGCTCGGTGAACCAAATGGGGAATCCAAGAATTCCTAGTTTGTCGAGAGCCGAACAAACAATGGGACTGACTGGACTATTGATGTGTCCTTGAAGCCCAATGCCGCCAACTGGTGTACCCTTTTTTGTTCTACATCAAGGATGTGGGCTACATATTTCTCTGGAGTTGATCTCGTATCACAGTCGTCCTCAATGTGGTAATCATTTACAAATAATGTGGCTGATGAGTCTATTTGGTTTGCTGTTTTAAACATGTTGGGTCGTGTATCCTGGCCTAATCAGTCTGGGTAAAATGAGCCATGAAGCATCTCATTATTCACGTCATAATACTGTTTAGTAAAACTTGTTAATCTTGTTTGTACAGCTGTTGCTAAGTCTGTTTTACTGAGGTTCCATGTGTCAGTCCCAAAAGATACAATGTCCAGGAGCATATGTTGGTATCACATAACTTTAGAAGGTCGTCCGCGTCTTTGTAAATTAATTTCTTTGGTTGTGATTCGGTCCAGTACCATTTGAGCTCGTTTCCAAACAGGCCCAGATGAAATTTTTAACAAAATTGCCACGAAATGTTGTCGATGTTTGTGTGGCAGATGCAGGTACCAATTGGAAAACTGTTTTGAGTTTGGTTGACTGTGACTTTTGTACTACGCATAGTGCTCGTATCTGGGGTCGAGAATTTCTGGGTGACATCTAGTTTGCGGATCTGTAGGACAACATGAATCAAAGAAAGCAAACACCGACCGCCTAAATAAACATAAGTATAAATGATATTTAAAGGGCACGGTTACTTTAATAGAAAGATTATAAGCATAAATATGCGCTTAGCTATATTCAACCCTTTGACTCGTTTACCTTTTAGCTAACGGTTTACTAGTAAGCAGACACTAGCACTCTAGTTATTTATCAAAAATTTATAGCATGAGCTTTAAACCATTCATTTAGAAGTACATTCCGTCTTTCATAGAAATAGGACTTACCAAATCAGTTTGTCTCTTCAAATGCTTAAATCTTGCCTGACGATCCACATCAAAGATCTGAAGTCCAGCAACCATGAAACTAATTCCAGCAGCTGGACCTTGAATATAAATCATCACTTTAGCAGCTTGCTTTTCGATTCTAAAAGATCCACAAATTTCAGGCCAACGTTCAGCATCATTGATCTCAACTTGGGCACCGTTGACCTACTGGCTACCAACACCAAGAGCCACATTTACATTATGTGGACCAGTGGCTCCAGGACCAAGGAAGAACCCATGCAGATACTTGATAAGTTTAATAGAGCTTCACTTTATCTGTGATCATCTAAGCGGGACCCATCCAGGTCTGAGTGCGATTAGTTATGTGTATACATCGACCACTTGGGGCTCATGGGTCCCGAGCGTGTCTTTTGCAGCTGCCGGTAGTATATGAGGTGAACCAGTCATAACCTTTAACACGCAACTACCAAGGGGGAACCACCCATTTGTCCCATCACTTAGATTACTATTACTGGGACACACATAATTTTGTCCCATCAGAATACCTTGATGACTGGTTGAAGAGAAGGAGGCGTTTTCCCAGCATGTTGCACCACTAAGCTGTCAAGGAGAAACATCTGTCCCTGGAGGTGGGGACCTTTGACTGCATACCGTTCAAAAGAAACTTGCCTTGCAACTTTGTCCAATCTGAATCTGTCACTTGCGAGCTACAATGCAATAAAAAAAGGACATTATTAATTACTCGAGGTGAAAATTACAACCCATAAACTTAAGAATGATCGGTTCTGAAAGCAAAAGAACTAGCAATGAAAAAGTCAAATGGATCAGAAGGCAAATGTATTTTGATGCATATACTTTATGGAAAAAAAATTGTTGATAATTAAATTTAAACAGATGTTAAACTCATATCTAAAAACACTAATATGAATCTATGGATTTAATATGCATCCAGTAGAAAACTTGCATAACTCGACCCGCCCATTTTGAACATGTAAAAAAAATGCGAAAATAAAACATTAAATAGAGAGATTAAGAAATGAAACATACTTAGTTAGTGATGACAATGTACTGTTCACGGGAATCTGGAGTTCGGACCCACAAAGGAGCTCGAACATCGGAGCTAGTAACATTATTACCAAAGATTCTAACATAAGCAGTAATTTAATGAGCAAGCTTTCGTTGAAATTTTCCAGTAATCTCTTGTTGAATCCCATTCCAACTTTGTGTGCGCTCTCCTGTTGATGCTAAGAACTTTCCAGATATGGGAAGTATTTTGCCATCTCCCATGGAGTCGTTGTGTACTGCTCTTGCACCCACTTCCAGTCCAGTTATTAACTTCATCCTCGAATCGAGGGTTCACCAGCATGGCTCACATTTACTCAATAAATTGTAGAACTTAGATTATTTCCATGACAATGTTTACCCCTGGAGACGATACATAACACGATACGATCAGGTTTTTTATATTACGTAGGTGCCATTTGTAATTAAGTTCTTTTCAAAAGGGCTATAGGCTATATCCTATATGAAAATAAATTAGCTTAGTACTTTTGATGATAACATCATAAATCTCCTTTTTACCCGAACTAAAAAAAAAGACCCATTTCACCCTTTATTGGTCATCATAAAAAATGTGATCTGTAATATGTAATTATCGGTTTCTTCTCAAAATTTATGAAAGATATTTCTTCCAAGTGATAATACTTCTTTATAATCTGACTCAGCGGTCACATGGTGCTATCTTTTCAAACTGTAGCCTGCGTCACTCCAGCTTTTCAAACTGTCTCTCTAAACTAGGCCTTGTATGTTTCTGTGGGAGTCCCTGTAAAACCGATTTGGACCTGCATTTTCATACTCATACTCTTTGACTGCTGACTAGTTAATTAAACATCGACATCTAAGATGATTAATGAAGAAAAGAATGCAAATGCATGCATACCATCTCCCTTGACAGTCCTTTTTCTTCTCCTAAAACTATAAATGGTCTTAAAAGCATGTTCCTCAATAAGATAGCATCGTTGGGTGTCTGATTAACTTTCCAGACAGTCATGTCTGGCAAAAGGAAGCGTCTCCGTAGCTCCATCTTTTCAAACTGTTGCTCGGAACTGGGCCTGGTATGTCTCCGTATGGGTCCCTGTAGAACCAATTTCGACCTGCATTTTGATGCTCCTCTGTTTCATGTGTATGTAAAAGATCATGTGTTGTCTCTTCATTGTCGTTTAGATCAATCGACACATCTCCCTCATCAGTCCTTTTCCTTTTTTCCTAAAAGCATATCTGTCAATAAGATAGCATGGTTGGGTGTCTGACCGTCTTTCAATACCGCCTTGTTTAGCAAAAGGAGGCCTACGTCACTCAAGCTATTCAAACTGTTTCATGAAACTGGGCCTCGCATGTGTCCGTAGGGGTCCCTGCAGAACCAATTTTGACCTACATTTTCATGCTCCTCCTCTGTCTCATGTGTCAAGTGTTGTCTCTTCATGCTTAGATCAATCACCACATCTCCCTCGTCAGTCTTTTTTCTTTTTCCTAAAACTACAGATGGTGACTCAACAGTCTGGTTGCTTTCTTTTATGCTGTCCGACTTGAGCATTCCCACAAGAATATCAGACATAATTAACAGACAAGTTATGCAACCGAATTCAAAAGTTACACGTAACTAAAAGTTCAAATAAAGACGGCTAACATAATTATTCCAAACACGCTAAACCCTAAATAATACCTAGAATCAATTGACTTCATATGAGTGGGGTTTTTAATATTAACTTGCACAAGATAAAACTAAAGCCAAGTACTAACAAACCCATGTGCACACTGCCATCCATCTCAGCACATTTAGCCAAAGATGACAACACAAGATCACGGGATGACAAAACCCAGATTATAATTAAAATCGGGCACAGCTTGGTTTGAATCTCGAATTGAGGGATACAGGGGAAAACCACTATGTGACTTGTTTTTGTGTGGTCTGTGTGTGTTAATCGGATAAAGTGGGAGTGGGATTTATGAGTTACCATGAAGATTTATGTATAAAAGGACCATTTAAACAATTATAATATCAAGAGAGGATTTTTGTCATTTCACTCCTTCAAACGGTCAAACTAACAAAAAAAATTGGTCAAGAGACCAAACCCATAACGGATCGAGACCAGATGGAGAGGATCCGTGAAGAATGAAAAAATAAAGCTTGGGACTAAATCCATGATAATCATTTATGTGATTAACTCTAATTTTAGCATCCAGATTACATAAAGTTAACAATCATACATAACCTAAATTAGTCATTACCACAACTTGGTCCTAAACTTCCACAAAAGGGAAATGCTACTACGTACACACACTAGATCAACTCCCATGAGCACCTGATTTCTTCAACCAACCGAACCGACTACCAGAATATGCATCACAAAATCAAGGACCAACATGCCCTGAAAAGTAAAAACCCAAAACCACATCAAAATTCATGATAAATCACCCAAACTTCAGAGGTAAAAATATATATCCCAAGAAGAAAGATGAAGAATATGATCCCATACCATCTGGGCGTACGTAGTCGTAACCCGTGCAAATGCCTTCCCTCTTCCGTCTAGGTCGCATCCCGCTACGCCACGAGACATCTTGCCAGCTACCTACACGCAGATATTATAAAAACATAAATACTAGATTTGCGATACAATCAATTGAGAAGAAGCAGAGTGGACTATACAAGCTATTATCAGATATTACATAATGGGCACAGCCCTGCCCTACAAATTAATGAACAAAGAGGATACGTAATCTAAATCGAGCCACTCACTGGTAACTGTTTCAAGATCATGTACATATATAAGATAATATCAACAAGGAAATATAGACAAGCTTAGGTTAACCTGGAAGAGTCCTTGGCTTCTTTAGCTCCATTGTTTTGTTGTCATCTGCATTACATGCAGGATCAAGCATTAGAAACCAAAAAGAAGAAAAAATCATCCTTTATTAGCACAATTCAATATAATTGAATAAAAATACCTTCTATAACAAAAATATGATTTATAATAAATATAGATAAGGTTTTAGAAGGTTAAAAGCATCAAGAAACTTTTGATCCCTTTCAAGCCAAGTTTTTTCTTATATGACCAATATGGCCAGTTGGATTAACAAAAACCAATGCCTTTATCTTACACAGATGGGTCGACACTGCAACATCTAGGAATTGTTCAAAAATTATAATATGAAAACCGCAATTAAAACACAAAATCGCATATCAAAAAAGTGTTGCATGCATGCTTGAAGTAGGTAGCACAACATGGATTATATAAAAAAGGGTTATCGGTTAATTCACATACCACGTGGTTTACGATCCGTGAGTACAAACAGCATCAGTGATTTACTACCATCTTTCCAATTCAGTCTAACTTTTGTATCGTAGATGCAACGTATCCCTTCTTCAAAGGCGTCAATGGTGATGTAGAAGTAATAATTACTCCTCCACATTTTAAGATATTTGCAGTCCACAATATCAAATTCATCATGGATGTTATTCTGTTCACCCTTCTTAACATACTAACAAGAAAAACTTGTTTACAATAAGTAAAACATCAAACGAGAAAACTTTAAAATTAGCAGAAGGTTAAATAGAGCAGAAATATCATACCATCTCAATGGCCTCATTGAAGGCAGTAACAGCAAATTTAGAAGCTAAAATAACAATTGGATCATCAACAGGACGTGGTTTTTTACATTCGTCAACAGCACTAAAATAAATGTACTGATGTCCAGCCTGCCACATGGGTATGAAATACAAGTCAAGAACACATACATACATAAAAACAATTAATTAAAAGAGGGATGAATACTGCTATATATAGCTTGTGCATACATAATCTTGATCAGACTCTTTGAAGCGCTTCCATATTTTCTTCTCCTCCTTATCCAATGGAACATTCATCGTTTTAGGAAATTTCTGGCCTGGATCGATCGATGAACAACAGTACTGAACTGATAACGAAGAAACTTACCAAGTTACCATCCATGTGTGATTAACTAATGTGCAAAAATGCGCGCACACACATACACGGAATAAAACAAATATACGTCATCTTTTGAGAATTTGCATACACGCCAAACACTGAATCTTCAATATATATATATTAGGCCTTTAATTGAAATGCATGTACATAGATGAAGATTAATCACTTTTCTACTATAGATGATTTTAAGGAAACTGGTTAAAGTAGCCACTTTTCCCTCTTACTTTGCCAAGGCAGCAACAAAATCAAGGTTTTTTTGCGAAAATAGCCTTGCAAGAAGTATTGCAATTTGCTAATGTTTGTTGCGTGTTTTTCATTGTTCAAATATAAGAATGTGTTGGTTTCAAAGGATTTTTGCGGCTTGAATCTGAAGCTCAATCCAGTGAAACCAAAAACACAGTGCATAAGTTCCAAGGGAGTTAAAAGTTTGTCAAAGTTTTCTCGAGAGATTTTTGGCTATTTTTGCAACATACATCATACATTTTCTCCAATTCGTCAAAGTCAGGTGCGAAGTTAGTTGGCCGATTTTGAGCAATTCAATAATTTCAACACCCCACCAACCGGGTTTCATTTGCTTCTGCCGTGTATTTTATATCAAAAATTTGTAATAATCTCTATATACATCCGTGGTCACTCATACCAAGCATTCAAGAAAGATAAGTCATTTATCAACAGGTTATTCATTCGTTTATTTGCTAGCCTAAATTTAGATACTATGCATAAGATAATCGCCAAAGTAAAGAATGAAAATACATACAAGGTTCCACTTCACGGCGTGCCATATTTGGGAGTAGTCGTATATCCGGTTTAGCGGGGACTAAGTTGCTAGCAGTGTCTGGGTTGCTGCAAAAATTAAGTATACAATCATGAAACTTACTTGATTTCATAGCAAAAGCATATAAATTAGAAGGTGTACTGAAGGCGTGAAACATACTATTTCCAGTCATGTGGCAGTTTCTTCAGCTCCTTAAGCTTCTTAACCCAAGTCTCAATATGTTTCTCACACTGTTTCATCGCACTTTGGAAATAGTCGGGGCAATTCTTGTTCACCATCTTCCCCTTTAGTTGAAGTGCCACCTGAATAACTCTATGTAACGGCTGTGGAATTATATTCGATGCTGCAGCCCCTGACATCAAAACCAATAACGAGAAATACATCAACTTAATGGAAAGCTGACAAGTTAATCAGATTCAACTAAGAAGATTAATGAAAAAAAAAAAGGCAAATGCATACATACCATCTCCCTCGTCGGTCTTTGTTCTTTTTCCCAAAAGCATCTCTGTCAATAAGATAGCATGGTTGGGTTATTTGAATATTGACTAGTTAATTAACATCAACAACTAAGAAAGATTAATGAAGAAAAGAATGCAAATGCATACATACCATCTCCCTCGTCGGTCTTATTTGTTTTTCCCGAATGCGTTTCTGTCAATAAGATAGCATGGTTGGGTTTATTTGAATACTGACTAGTTAACTAACATCAACAACTAAGAAAGATTAATGAAGAAAAGAATGCAATACATACCATCTCCCTCGTCAGTCCTTTTTCTTTTTCCTAAATCTATAGATGTTCTTAAAAGCATGTCTTTCAATAAGATAGCATCCTTGGGTCTCTGACCAACTCTCCATACCGTCGTGGCTGGGCTAAGGAAGCATCCGTAACACCATCTATTCAAACAGTTTCTTGGAACTGGGCCTCTTATCCCTCCGTAGGGGTCCCTGTAGAGCCAATTTGCACCTTCATTTTCAATCTCCTGTGTCTCGTGTGTACGTAACAGATCATGTGTGGTCTCTTCATCGTCGCGTTTCTCTGAAAGCATGTCTCTCAATAAGATAGCATCGTCGGGTTTCTGACCCTATTTAAATACCGTCGTATCTGGCCAAAGGAGGCCTTTGTCATTCATGGCTTTCAACCTGTATGTTGGAATTGGGCCTATAATTTTTCCATAGCGGCCCGTGTAGAACCAACTTGGACCTGCATTTTCATGCTCCACCTCTGTCTCATGTATTGTCTCTTCAGAATCCGACTCTGAGTCAGTGTGGTTCCTGTCTTCAGAATCCAACTCGGAGTCAGTATCGTTCCTGTCTTCAGAATCCGAGTCTTCAGAATCCGACTCTGATTGACTGTCATTGCGTTTTCTTTTCCCTAAAACTACAGATGGTGACTCGTTGCTTCCATTTAAGCTGGATAACTGAGCAAAATCCAGGAAGAAAATCAGAGAGAATTAAAGACAATAAAACACTTTTAAAACACATCTTTACCGAAACTAAACCCAACTAAAACTGTTATAATAATAATAAAACACAATGAATCGAAAAACACATGTTTACCGAAACTAAACCCATGTTCCTCCCAATTATTCTAATGAATAAAATTGTAATACTACTAATGAATGATTACCTTTTCAGCCTCGTCGGCAGATGGACAACTGTCGAACAAAAAAAAACAAACGATTAGTGTGAGATGAAGCAGCAATCGAATACATATGAATAAAAAAAGAGACTTAATTACATGGATTCATCATCAATCGCCATTATTGCTTCCAAACCCTCAAAATTATACCTGGTCGGAAGGGAGAATGAAGGAAGAAGAGGGCATTTTATACGAGGGACGTTATTATTTCTACTCATCGTAGAAAACGACGACGTTTTGTCTGCTTGGGCTCCCGCCGAACGTTTGGGCTCTCACCTGGGCTTCTCTAGGTCCGAGTTTTTCTTTATATTGTTATCACTCTCCCAGCTTCTTCCATAACACACACACCTTACCCATAATAGATGAAGTCTCATTATTTGGGGCTTGAGTTTGGGCAGTGAGGGATCTAGAAATTTAGAGTAGGACTGTAGGTATGCACTATTTTAGTGTTGTTATTAAAAAGATTGGTTTTGAGACATCGGGTTTTTCGAGCTAGTGTTTTTTTCCTTCTTTAAAGAATAAATCTCATCTAGTCATCATAATCATATTATAATACATATCAAATGTGGCCGCAAACGATGTCCAAAACAAATGGCCCAGCACGTAAAATGGAAAATAAATTTACAAAACAACTCCCTACATTGCGTGACATGTTACAAAAACAACTTTAAACTTTTACCTATATACACTTATTTGATATAACAAGAATGAATAATTACCTTTTCACCCTCGTCGGCAGATGAACAACTCTCAAACAAACAAAAAACATGGTTAGTGTGAGATCAAGCAACAAAAATGATTACCTTTTCACCCTAAGAAAAAAACAATCAAATAAAATATATGTAATAATTGAAAAGAGAAAGAGAGTTACATGGATTCATCATCAATCGCCATAATTTCCAAACCCTAATAGTAATGCAAATCTTACACTCAAATAATAGTCGGTCGAGAAAAGGACGATTTTATAGGAGGGAAGTTATTCACTTTAAATACAAATATGTTATGTGTAATTTACTTAATCCAGGGTAAATTGCATAAACGGTCCCTGTATTCGTCCAGTTACAACGAAAATGATCCACCGTTTCGCTCGGGAAACCTCGACATGTCACTGGGGATACTTTCCCTTACAAGCGTTCCCCCGGCGATATGTCGCCGAGGATGCCTTCTGCCCAGAATTGTTAATTGTATAATATTTATTTTGAAACTATATAATTATTATTTTTAAAAACAATATAATTATTAATTTAAAAACTATATAATTATTTATTTAAAAACTATATAACTATTATTTTTAAAACTATATAATTATTTATTTAAAACCTATATAACTATTACTTTGGTTTAAATTTTAATTCGGGTTAATCGGGTCAACCTGACTAACCCAAACCCTAAAAGTAACAAAATATTACAATTTGTCGAAGAAAGGGGGATTTTATAAGAGGGAAGGAAGTTATCCACTTTAAATACAAATTCCGTATATGTTAATTTATTTTTGTTTTAGTTTGGACTAGCTAGTTATAACTCTCTGTGTGCACAGGAGTAAAAAGTATTATGTTTAATATTTTATAATATTATATTATTAAGTAATAAAGTATAAAAGATATTTGTTAATTGTTTTAAAACATACAAAAATTTATAATTTTCACGTAAAATCATTTAATTTATTTAAAATTTACAATAAAGTATTATTTATTATCACCTCTTTCTTAAGTTTTTTTTTACAAATTTCACACTTATAGTTTTATGTATTTCTTTTATCGAATTTCTCTACCAATCTTTTAAAAACTTTTACGAAATAAAAATATTTTTATATTTTTTTAAAAAATGCATAAGAAATCAAAAGAATATTTTTCTATTTAACGAAACATTCTTTGAAAAAGTCTCTACTTTAGGTTTTATTTTACAAACAAAAAGATTAGAATTTGATATAGGTTTTGAGAAAAAAAATAGAAACTTTTTTAAAAGAATGTTAATTTAATAAGAAATAATATCTTAATTTATTCCTTTTTATTTTTATCTTTTTAAAAAAAAATCTAAAAGTTTTCGTATTTGGTAAAAGTTTTTTAAAAATTTGATGGAGAAAAAAAAATATAATTATATGTGTCAAATTTTAGAAACAAAAAAACTTAAATAAAAAAGGAGGTAATAAAAATATTCTAGTTATTAAATTTTAAATAAATTAGATGGTTTTAACTGAAAATTACAACTTTTCATATTTTTTCACTAAATTTAACAAACTAACAAATACCCCTTATATTTTATAACCTAATAATATCACAATTATAAAATATTAAACATAAACTTTTTTTTATATATCACTATATATATAGTAGTAAAATATTAAGTTATATTCAATTCATTTATAATCCGATTTGTGCACGAGAGTTATAACTAATAATCACTAATAGCATAAATGTAATTCGCAACTTATATAAAGTTTACGAATTAAACATATGAAATCTTGTTACTATCAAACACCACGACCCGAAACGAGATTAATACTACAACCCACGGAATCCAATATTCAAACCTGGTCCAAAATATTCATTCGGTAAATAAGTACTCCTTACGCCTATTTAGAGGCGGCAAAACGGGCGGGCGGACACGGGCACAGGCGCGGGCTAAACGGGCACGGGCGATACGGGCGGGTTAACGGGCGCAAGCTAAAACGAGAAAAACATATAAAAACGTAGAATAAAAATAAAAAAACATGTTTAAAAGTCGAGGATAAAAAATTAAATATAAAATATCCACCGAGTAGCCTAATTAGTATTTTACATGTGCTCCCATTAAGCCTATAAGTTTTTTACATGTGCCCCTTTAGCCCGTCAGTAATAAAGAATAGAAAAAAAGTGACCTAACCTTTTTTAAAAGTATAAAAAAATGTTCATATTTATCAAAATTGGCAAGATTTTGCCACCTCTACCCCTAATAAACCTAACAAGTCACAACTAACCTAACCTAATTAAAATTCATTGTCGCTTTCTCCATTTTTCTCTCATTTTATCTCCAAACCTCCGATCATAAACATAATAACCTAACGAGATCGAGTAATCAACATTTGGAACTTATTTGTGTTGAAGCTGTCGTCGATATGTCAACCATTATTATCAAAACAAACGGTTTCATCCATAACTTTTGGGTATTATAGCCTATTGTTCTTCATCATACGTATATATTATGCAAGTAGATAAAAGTTCCCTAAGGAACATGCATCCAAAAAAGAATAAAGGAAGCAATCTCCACCATCCATTTAAATCACATCTATTGATGTATATTAATCTTTTTAAATTTAATTAAAAAACCACACTTTTATCCTATTTTTAAAAGTTAAATATCTCTCAAACCGTTAATCGTTATAAAAATAATTATACCGTCACGACGGGAATTGAATTATCTTTCTATAGATATGCACTTCTATATACTTTCGGCGAATGTTTTTAAAAAAAATTCGTAAAAAAAATCACATGTGATTCTCGAAAAATTACATGTGATTCTCGAAAACTCATGTTTGATTTATTATTTTTAAAATCACATTTAAATTTGTAATGTCACGTGCGATTTGTGAAAATCACGTGTATTTTTTTACGAGAATTTCAACATTGTAATACGTTAAAAGTATATGAAAATAACCGTCTATTAAACGACAAAAATATTTTTGTTATTACTTTAAAATCACATGTGATTTATGTGAATTACATTAAAATATTTGAATCACATGTAATTCTGTCAATATATTAAAATGTTTCTTGCCATCAATATAAAATATGTTCATTTTACCGGTGTGAAGTCCCCTTTATCCAAAAAAAATATATGTAAAATAAATTGGCTTCTGAATTACATGTGATTCGGTGATAATTACATGTGATTTTGCTTGCATTACATGTGATTTAAGCATTCCGAAACCGTAACTTTTTCTAACAAACCCACATTAGATGAATCACATGTGATTTTTTTAATTATATATTATTTGTTTTCATTTATGTAATATATATAAAACAAATTGGCTTCTAAATTACATGTGATTTTGTTTGAATCACATGTAATTCTGCTTGAATCGCATGTCATTCTGTGATGATTACATATGATTTTTCTTGCATTACATGTGATTCAAGTATTCTGAAACTTTAACTCCTTCTAACAAACCCACTTTAGATGAATCACATGTGATTTTTTTATCACATGTAATCTTGTTAATATATTAAATTATCTGCTTGAATTACATATAATTCGATGATAATTACATGTGATTTTGCTTGCATTGAATCACATGTAATTCGATGATAATTATATGTGATTTTGCTTGCATTACATGTGATTCAAACATTTTGAAACCTTAACTTCTTCTAACAAACCCACTTTAGATGAATCACATGTGATTTTATTTGAATCACATGTAATTCTGTGAATATATAAAAATGTTTTGTTGTCATTCATATAAATATACAAAGTAAACTGTCTTTTGAATTACATGTGATTTTGTTTTGATCACATGTAATTTTACTTGAATTACATGTGATTCTCTATGTGTGTTTACATGTGATTCATGTAAAATATATAAAACAAATTTGCTTTTGAATTAGTTATGAGTTTATTTTAATCACATGTAATTCTGCTTAAATTACATGTGATTTAATAATAATTACATGTGATTGATCCGAAAAACAAGTTACTTATACTAAATCCAAAATCATAATTTTCGCCAAACCGTAAGTAATTTTTTCAAACACTTGTGATTTGTGTCAAATGACATGACTTTTACCAAATCACATGTGATTTGTGATAAATTTTCTTTTTAATGATACGTACTTCAATGTACTTTCGATGATTTTTTTAAATTTCCGCACTCACGGATCACATGTGATTTATTACTTTATAAAGCACATGTGAATTTGTAAAATCATTTATAATTTAAGGATTTCTGAAATCACAAGTGATTTATATATTTTACATAAATGAAAACAGATAATACATGATTAAAAAAATCACATGTGATTCATCTAATGTGGGTTTGTTAGAAAAAGTTACGGTTTCGGAATGCTTGAATCACATGTAAATTTATGAAATCACATGCGATATATGGAATCACACATGCATTTTAGAAATACAAATCACAATTGATTTTACAAATTACTACTGATTTTACAAATTATGTGTAATTTTTTTGACAAAAATTTCAACAAAAAAATCATCGAAACTATATGAAAAAGCTAGTGGCTTAACTTGTTACGTGTTTACATTCGACTATGTAAATATTACACTAATAAATAATAATAAAAGTTATTTATTTATTCTGTAAAAAAATTTAATTTTTTATAAAAAAATCACAAGTAATTTTTCCGAATCACATGTGATTTTTATTCTCGAAAATCGCAATAATAAAAATCGTCAAAAATGTATCAAAGTGCGTATCTACTGAAAGATATGAATTTTTTCGTCGCAATGGTGTATTTTTCGGAATCAGACGATTTATCGTTTGAAAGATATGGTGTTTTCAAGAAAAAAGTGAAAGATGAGTTTTTATTTTTTAATGGAAAAAATGAATGGTTGAGATTGATTCTTTTTTTTTATTAGTTTATTTTTATGTAGAACTCACCTCTATGCAAGTATTTGAACAAATATTATTTACACTAATAGTTATAGTTTTTGTTCTATGTTGAATTCACCACAGACTTCAAACTCTTATTTCAAGTTTTGGTAATAACATAGAAATGGCTCAATCCTATTATGCTGTTATAATATTCTACATGATTGTTAAACTTTGAGGATTATAGTAAATCATGTATTGTCCCTTTTTATGACCACCTTATGAAGTACTTAATAAGATTTGCTCAATAATAGACCACATTGGAAGATTATAATTTGAATGCTTTCAGGTCAAACTTTTTACATGATTCACCACTATCTTGAAGATTATTCTAAAATAAGGAACTATTTAAGGATATCTATATGGTTCTTATGTATTTAGTTTATGATTCTAGATCTTATAAAAGTATGTACGTGGTGAGGAAACTTTCTTGTCATGATAACAAAACAATGTACGTATATTAGGTGTATTAAAGCTGTGAAACAACTTCTTGAACCTATTGACAAGATTCCTAATCTGGTTCAAAGGAAATCTTGTCTTCAGAATCCGACTTTAATTCTCTATAAACTTCAAGCTAAACTTTGCTCACCGTCTTGAATCATTGATGTAACTCCCATGGAATTATATTAGTTGCTGATATCTAAAGGTTTATAAAGCTCATAACAATTACGTGAAACCCTAAACAAGATCAAAGCACACATAGCGGAAGCGATTTAACAAGATGATAATTTATTAACACATTCATAATTAATCGAGTTAGGGTTACATACCTTTTAGCTAGAGCAATTCCACAAGAACACCGACGAATCACGAATTAGGGTTTATATGAAGAATACCAATATATAGTTTATAGTGAACTATATTACGCTCTTGTACACACATAATGGAACGGGCTAACCGTGAGTCTAGCACTTTCAAACCAGAACTTCAACGCTTGTGGAATTTAAGCAAAATCGAAAATCAAACCGAAACCCTAATAGGGGTGTTTGTTGCGATCGCACGAAGAGAAGGAGAGGGGAGGGACGAAAATTATGAAGGCTATGAAGGGGTATTTATAGGATTAACAAACTTGTTCTCCAAGTCCTAATCAAATTAGGAAACAAATCCCCTTCCCCTTTTGTCCTTGTAACCGACGGCTGAAAGCCCACCAAAGGGGTTTCCGGAACTTTCCGATTCTTCTTTTCTCTTCTATTTAATTCCATAACGCTCGTTTACACTTAACTATTAATTATTAACAAAAATTAGTTAAGCTCGGTTTATATCTAATAAATATAATAAATATATTTATTAAAATTAATTAATCCTTTACGTATTGTGTGCAATCCCGTAATCCTGAGTTCGATCCTATCACACGACTATTTAATTTTATGTCCATAAACTTTCAGCTCCCACTTGGACAAAATTCGAATATCGTGATTACATTGAATATCGTCTAGTTACACTAACAATGTCACTAGTACAACTCGAGTAAGGTCTCCTCGACAAAACCTTTTAATGATATATCATTATTATTATCCTTTTATTTCAAGTACAACGTTAATAGGATATGGATCTCAGTCATTCCTTCATTAACCATTCTGTTTCTCGTTTACGGATATATCAAGATTACCAAAACAAATTTGGGTGTGGCCACACAAACATCTTACTACTCCCCCGAGGGGCCCAACTGTATTATACTTCAAAATAATTTGAAGGAAACAAATTCCATTTTGACTACAAGCGAAACTTACGAACTTTGCAACACTTCTAAAAATAACCCTTATAGCAACCAGTTACGTTTAGCGTTAGATTATCTCATAGAAACACACTACATTCGTGATAATTTCCTGGTATCTCGGGTCTAAGGATAACTATTTATGATTTACTTAATGACGAAGATCCATAAAGTAAAATCATATAGTTGGGATAAGTCCAATATTTGATTCATCAAATATCATCCAAAATTGACCAATATACTTTCAAGTATACTCTGTCACTATTTTGAATTGTCTTAGTTTAATAATACTCCCATATTATTAATCGACAACGGACATTTAGAACATAACAATTTATTCATAGATTAAAACATGTAAAATAGGATACAAAATCAAATAATAAACAAAACTCAATCTTTATTTCATCAATTCAATAATGTCTTAACATCTTTTATCCAAATACTAATCACAGATTTATTACATGAATTCGCTAGCTAGTTGCAGTCTAATAGCCTTGGCATGCTTAACTACCTTTGGTCTAGGCAAAGCCTTAGTAAAAGGATCAGCTACGTTATCATCTGTGTAAAATTTTATTAATTTTATTTCACGAGCTTCAACTTGTTCTCGAACGTAGTGATATCTACGTTTAAAGTGTATGGCGCCTTTCATGACTCCAGGATCATTGGCGAATATAATTGCAGCAGAATTGTCGCAATACATATCAATCGGTTCTTTAATTGAAGGCATCACTCCAAGATCTCCAATAAACTTCCTAATCCAAACAACTTCCATTGCGGCTTTTGAAGCGGCCATGTACTCAGATTGAGTTGCATGCATAGCAATCGTTGTTTGCTTCTTGCTACTCCAGTCAACTGCTCCTCCATTGATGACAAACATGTAACCTATTTGAGACTTCCTATCGTCTTTATCACATTGCCAGGACGTATCACATAAACCTGTAACTTTAAATTCTGTGTCTGGTTTACCCCCAAATACCAAAAACGTATCTTTCGTATTCCTCAGATACTTTAGTATATGTTTAACAGCAGTCCAATGAAGCTTCCCTGAATTCTGTTGGTATCTACTGACCAAGTTCTGAGCAAACGCCACATCAGGCCTTGTGCATCTTACAGCATATATAATAGATCCTACAGCCGAAGCATAAGGTACCTTCAGCATGTAAGCCACCTCTTCGGGTGTTGATGCATCTAACTCATGACTTAATTCATGCTTAACTTCCATAGGTTGAAAATCTTTCTTGGAATTATGCATGTTATACTTCTTCAATATCTTATCAATATAAGCATCTTGACTAAGACCAATTAACCGTCTTTTCCTATCTCGATAGATTTTAATTCCCAGAATATATGCAGCATTTCCCAAATCCTTCATAGAAAAACATTTGCCAAGATAATCCTTAACTTCCTTAAGTCTTGGAATGTTACTTCCCATGATTAATATGTCATCGACATATAAAATTAGTAACACTACATCACTCCCACTAGCTTTGCGATATACACATGGCTCTTCACGATTTTGAATAAATCCAAACTTTTTGATTTCTTAATCAAATCGTTTATTCCATTGACGTGATGCTTGCTTCAAACCATAAATAGATCTTTGAAGTTTGAACACGCGTTTTGGATATTTAGGATCAACGTACCTTCCGGTTGTTGCATATAGATTTCTTCACCTAAGCGACCGTTCAAGAAGGCAGTTTTAACATCCATTTGCCATATCTCATAGTCATAGTATGCTACTATAGCTATGAGAATCCTAATAGCTCGTAAGTCTGCTACAGGAGAAAATGTCTCCTCGTAGTCTACGCCAAAAGTTTGAGTAAAACCTTTAGCTACTAAACGTGCTTTGTAGGATTGTACTTCACCATCCATGTCAGTTTTCTTCATGAAAATCCACCTATTTTTCACTACTTTAGCATTTTTAGGCGCATTAACAAGAATCCAAACATCTTTGATTTTCATGGATTTCATTTCCTCATTCATCGCAACTATCCATTTAGTCTTTTCTGGATCAAGCATTACGGATCAATAGTTAGCAGGTTCACCAAGATCCCCTACTTACTCATCCTTGTCCCCTATGTTAAGACATAGTTTGCTTGGTGCACGTATAGTCCTCCAAGACCTACGTGGAGGAATGAATTCCGGTGGAGCTCCCAGACTTTCTGGCTCTATTGGAATTTCTTCGCTAGTATTTTCAGAAGGCAATGTATCTTCTTAAATTTATTCAAGATCATAGTTTCTCCCACTGAATTCTTGATTTACAAGATCATTTTCAAGGAAGTCTCCATACCTAGCAACAATAACTTTGTTCTCAGGTGGATAATAAAAGTAGTAACCCATAGTTTCCTTAGGGTATCCTACAAAGATACATTTTAATGAGAGTTGTTGGATTTTATCTCCAGAGTCACGTTTCACATACGCCTCACAACCCCAAATTTTCAAATAAGACAGATATGGCCTTTTTCCATGCCATATTTCATATGGTGTCTTATCAACCTTCTTTGTAGGAACCATATTTAAAATATGAACAACAGATTCTAGAGCATAATCCTAAAAGGATAAAGGTAAAGTTGTAAGATGAAACATAGATCGCACCATATCTAATAATGTACGATTTATCCTTTCGGATACACCATTTTGTTGTGGAGTATATGGAGAAGTAAGTTTCCGAACAATTCCGTTCTCAATTAAATAATCTTTAAACTCTTGACTTAAATATTCACCACCTCGATTGGAACGAAGAACTTTAATCTTCTTTCCTAGTTGCAGTTCGACTTTTGCTTTAAACATCTTGAATGTTTCAAATACCTCATGTTTATGCTTAAGTAAATAAAAATAACCATAACGGCTATAATCATCCGTAGATGTTAAGAAGTAGCTAGCACCTTTCCTTGACACATGTCTAAGTGGTCCACACACATCAGTGTGTATTAAACCAAGTAGTTTAGTATCCATTTAAATATTGCTATTAAAAGGTTTTTTGGTATTCTTTCCAGAGATACAAGACTCACATTTATCAAATGATTCATCATTAATACTTTCCAAAAGACCATCACGTTAAAGCTTTTGTATGCGAGTCTTCCCAATATGAACAAGTCTACAATGCCAAAGATAAGAAGAGTTCTTGTCTAACTTTCTCTTCTTATTTATGCTAAAAATAGAATTAATCTTTCTCTTGGAATTATAATCATGCATGTTAATTTCAAAAACACCATTCACAGAAATTGCATCAAAATAGAATACACCATCTTTGAAAATAGAAATTCTATTATTATCAATAGTGTGAATAAATCCAAGATCCAACATACAAGAAAAGGAAATAGCACCCCTAACAATTTTAGGTGCAAAATGACAATTATTTAATCTCAATACTAGACCCGAAGGTAAAACTAGATTAAATGTTCCTATAGCTTCAACCGCTACTTGTGCGCCATTGCCCACATGCGGAAATTGTTCCCCATAGGTAAGCTTCCTCTCCAACTCAAATCCCTGCACGGTATTACAAATGTTAATACCACATCCCGTATCATATACCAAGGAATTTGATTTTTATGTAAGATTAAATAACTCTATCAAATATAAGTTACATGAAGATGTTGCAGCACTAAGCTCAGCCTTCTTCTTTATTGCTCGCAACTCCTCGAGATAAAGAGGGCAGTTCCTCTTCCTGTGTCCACTTGCCTTGAAATGGAAACAAGTCTCATCCTTCTGAGATTGATTCTTCTTGACAAAGTTTTTCTTGGGTTTAGAGTAAGTCACAACTTGTTTGCCCTTATCACCCTTGCCTTTGCCTTCTTGTTGTTCTTGTGCGATTTTGGCTTATTCACTCTACCCTTTTGTACATAAAGCACAGGAGGGGTAGAAGTAGATGTACTTGCCTTGTCTTTTAGACCCCTTTCGTAGTCAATGAGCATTGCGTGCAAGTCATTAACTGTCTTCCCCACGTAATGCATATTATAGTTCCTAACAAAATCATTAAAGTCCCAATTAAGAGACCTATTGATTAGGTTAATTTCCATATCATTGTCGTAGGGTTTCCCTAATGCGATGAGATGTTCCATGTAACCCTTCATCTCTTGATAATGTGCACTAACGGGTTTCCCAGGGGCTTGCTTACAACTGTGCAAAGCATCTACCAAGTCGTAGATCTCCACAGCCTGAGGCTTCTCATACATTGCCTTGAGCTCTTCAAGCATTTGATTTGGAGAAAATAGCTCAAATTTCCTTTGCAAGAAAGGAGCCGTTTTTCCGAGCATTAAACAAGCCACATCATTGTGCTTTTTAACCTCTGCCTCATAATTCAGTCTTTCAACTGGAGTAGCATTAGGGCCAAGGGGCGCAGGAAACGCCCTGGTCAAGTAATCAGAAGTACCCGCTACTCTCAAGACAATTCTCAGTGAGTGGTACCAATCGTTGAAGTTTGGGCCAGTTAGTTCGTGATGTTCAAGATAAGTCTTGAAGGCAGAACTCAACGTGTTGTTATCGGGTTGAGCCATTTCTAAAGAAATAAGTTCAAAATATTAGTATTTTCGATAATACCATTTTGCATTGACATAAACTTATCCATATTGACATAAACTTATCACATCAGTTGATCTGCTAGTGATAAATGTACTCAACATGGTAACTTGTCGAACAATAATTGACAAACATATTTGCAATTTCTAGATATTTTTAGGGACTTACGTTGCCAAAAAACATTTTGCATTGTAAACATGTTTCATCCCTACTTTATGCCTTAAGTTTCCAGATCTCACTGAGTAACTTAATCAAGTCAACTAATCTAAAGAACACAAAACCTTCATGTGCAATCTCATTCAGTCATGAAGTTTTCTTTCCATTATAATATCGTCCAAGATCTCACATGACGACATTGTAACTTCAAGTGTTCGTCAATTAGATGGCATAAGACTTAAATTTAAGGGTATTGATTTTGGTGTCAAAATCATGTATGGAGAAGCATGCATACATCTCCATAGCATAAGTTTAATAAAAACTTTTAGTAAACCTTTTGGTGAGATTAAAATTTCGCCATATATTTGCAAGTTGAGGTATTAGTTAAACCAATTAAAGATTTTACCCACAACTAAATTCACATCGTACTTTTTCTAGAACTCAGCTAAAGCACAAAGAAAAGTCCTTATTCATTGTGTTTCGGATGTGAATTTGTGGTTAAATCAACCTTAAGAATTATGTAAATAATAACCGTAGGTAATTCCAACTTTGACGCGCAGGCAAGCCGAGAATTTGGTCAGCGTTGAAGCATAACACCTCCTTCCTTAATCGGGTTCATGACCAGCGGTGCGTTATACCCACTTTATAGTTTATCAAAGTTGAGTAGGCCGTTAAGTTATTATTGCAATTCCAATCAACGCAAATCATATGTCAATTCTAAAAAAACAATTCATTAATTTTTATATGATTAAGTCCATATAAATTTGTCTTGGAAAAAATTACCCTCGTTAACAACATACAATCAATATAAAACGTATGAAAACAAGTAGGTACAAAAAAAACAAAATCAAATAGCCACATGCATGACAATTTATTCAAAGAACATAAAATATATGGTTTTTATAAACATAAAAATTCTTCCCTAATTTTAAAACTTTGAATCAAATAAAGCAAATAGCATATAAAATCACATGATCCGTGAAAAAACATGCATGTTCATCACGGATATCCCACATAATCTTAACAATTAAATCTCTCTACGGATCGTAACCATACATGACATAACAATTACTTCATGCAAACATCTAAAGATAATCACCATGTAATTTTTAGGGTTTCAAAAAAAACATAATTTAAAAACAAAAACCTATTTTTTTGTAAAAACCTAAAAAACATCATGTGATTTTAACTCAAATCAATATTAGTTAAAAAACTTTTAGATCTCGATAATTATAACATGTTAAAACGGCTCTCGATGCCACTGATGTTTTATGTCATTCATAACAATTATATAATCATAACAAAGATCATAAATAATAACACATTCATAATTAATCGAGTTAGGGTTACATACCTTTTAGCTAGAGCAATTCCACAAGAACACCGACGAATCACGAATTAGGGTTTATATGAAGAATACCAAGATATAGTTTATAGTGAAACTATATTACGCTCTTGTACACACATAATGCAACGGGCTAACTGTGAGTCTAACACTTGCAAACCAGAACTTCAACGCTTGTGGAATTTAAGCAAAATCAAAAATCAAACCGAAACCCTAATAGGGGTGTTTGTTGCTCTCGTAGGAAGAGAAGGAGAGGGGAGGGACGAAAATTATGAAGGCTATGAAGGGGTATTTATAGGATTAACAAACTTGTTCTCCAAGTCCTAATCAAATTAGGAAACAAATCCCGTTCCCCCTTTTGTCCTTGTACCCGATGGTTAAAAGCCCACCAAAGGGGTTTCCGGAACATTCCGATTCTTCTTTTCTCTTCTATTTAATTCCATAACGATCGTTTACACTTAACTATTAATTATTAACGAACGTTAGTTAAGCTTGGTTTATATTTAATAAATATAATAAATATATTTATTAAAATTAATTAATCCTTTACGTATTGTGTGCAATCCCGTAATCCCGAGTTCGATCCTATCACACGACTATTTAATTTATGTCCATAAACATTCAATATCAAAAGTAATAACTCCTTGTAGAACCGATTTGGACCTGCATTTTCATGCTCATACTGCTTGAATGATGACATGTTAGTTAACATCAAAAACTAAGATGATTAATGAAGAGAAGAATACAAATGAATATATACCATCTCCCTTGACGGTCCTTTTTCTTTTCCTAAAACTATAGATAGCATAGGTGGGTGTCTGGTCAACTTTCCAGACTGTCGTGTGACCGTGTCTGGCAAAAGGAAGCCTCCATAGCTCCATCTTTTCAAACTGTTGCTCAAAACTGAGCCTGGTACAATGGTATGTCTCCGTATGGGTCCCTGTAGAACACAACTTCGGCCTGCATTCTCATGCTCCTCTGTCTCATGTGTATGTAATAGATCATGTGTTGTCTCTTCATCGTCGTTTAGATCAATCACTACATCTCCCTCGTCGGTCTTTTTTTCTTTTTCTTAAAAGTATGGTTGGGTGTTTGACCATCTTTCAAAACCGCCTTGTTTGGCTGTCAGACTTGAGCAATCCCACAAGAAGAATATCAGACAGAATTAACAGACAAATTATGCAACCGAATTCAAAAATTACATGTAACTAAAAGGTCAAATAAAGGTAGCTAACATAATTATTCCAAACACGCTCTGATTCACTTTCATTCTTGTATTCCAAATCATTCTTTATTTTTGTGTCATTGTTTTCTTTCAAAGGTTCTTTACTTCATTTAGCGTCATAGCCCTGATATCAAAACCAATAACAAGAAATCCATCAACTTAACTGAATGCTGACTAGTTAATGCATACATACCATGGTTCATGTGCCTAACACTTGAGAAAAAAATGAAATAGGAGCTATGTGTGAGAAAAGTGTACCTTGTATTCGTAGATACCCTGGAAGTCATTGGTGCGTAAATCAGGTTGTATACCTGTCCATGCACGGGTGGTAATGAAGGGACTAAGTAAGCCTCACGATAATATAGCTCCGAAAAGGACTGAGTGGTTGATTATGTGTGGGAAAATAAGACCACAACCAACATAAGTAGCGCTGATGTCGAAGCATAGCCTGCATAGTCAAACAATGTGATCAGATGCTATTTATTGCTTTATGTTTATCAATCGATACACTATGACATTGGTTTCTTCTACTTGCTTTTTAATATTATTAATTAGCTCTTGCGACAAAAGTTGTTGTGTGAAATGGCATATTAGAATCAGGTAATCCCCGGTGAAAAAATGAGATATAGGTCCTACGGATGGTGTTGAGATGTACTTATGCAAATAAAGGCATAATAATCATATAATTGATTCAAAAATTCCTTTTTGGCTATTTTCTATGTGTAAATCCTCTCAATTAGTTTATCTAAGAATGCCGATTATGATTAAATACTACAACTTTTGTAATCTCTACCACAAAAATAATGCAGGGACAACCAAACCAGACCAACCATTTTTGACCCATTACCCAACACGTCCAATCTCCCCTATTTCCACCAGTGACGCTATAAGTGTAACGACACATTCGTATCTAAAATCATTTAGTACCTCTAACATTGTATCATTGGTTGCTCGGTAAGTAGATAATCTTACGTATGAGATGCGTCTTTAAAGTGGGAGAGGATAATGGTTTTATTCCTTGCAAAATGCATAATGATCATACTGCTTAGATATATGCCCCACTGCAAAGATACTGCTTAGTGAATTTATACACAAATAGCAAACACATTCCTCCGAAGCAAAATCAATGTTTCAGAGCTAATAAGTAGGAGAATAAAATTTCTCCCTTATGTAACACGACATCTTTAATCTAAACCCAATCTCGTGCAAGATATATTAAATCCAGATTAGCTTTCTAACAAAATGTGTAGTATGACAAAGAAAAACGTGTTACAAATAAGAAAATTATGCAAAAGTTGTCGATGCTACGTACTTCACTAACAGCCGGCTCAAAGCCTTTTGTAAGAAGCTAAAAAAACCCAGATTATAATTAGAATCAGGAACCGTTTGGTTTGAATATCGAATTGACGGATACAGGGGAAACCACTATGTGACTTGTTTTGTGTGGTCTGTGTATGTGAATGGGATAAAGTGGGAGTGGGATTTATGATTTACCATGAAGATTTATGTATAAAAGGACCATTTAAACAATTATAATATCAAGAGAGGATTTTTCTCATTTCACTCCTTCGAACGGTCAGACTAACAAAATATTGATCAAGAGACCAAACCCATAACGGATCGAGACCAGATGGAGAGGATCCGTGAAGAAAGAAAAAAAAGCTTGGTATGTTAAATGATAAGAATAATAGTTGTCATGATTTGTCAATCATGATGTGTCAATCATAAACTTATCCATATGTAACCTATATATATGACATTCTTCATGAAGGAATAGGACACACAGTTAGAGTGTAGCCTTTATCATTCTTTATCATTTTTACATGGTATCAAGAGCGGGTTAGATCCTAACTTAATCATGTTAGTGCCTTCTCATTTCTTTTTCTTTTTGCATGGTTTCACTGTCAATAAACAACCATGTCCCCTTCTTATTTTCCACAAACATACAGCAACCCTACAAAATAACTAAACATGTCTATTTTATCTTTTTGTGTTGGTGATTTGTGCTAAGGTCACAAATCCACATATTTTTCTAGTGTGTTAGTGATCTGTGATAAGGTCATAGATCCACACAATTGGAGTTTAGGAAGAGTAATCAGATGATGTGTAGTGTTTTGTTCATGTTGCTGTCTAGATGGAAGTTGGAGTTTTGGTTTGTTTGTCGGTTGATTTGATTGGGGTGGATTTGTTAGTATGTTTTATTTTTCTTTTTCAGTTCGATCCTTCGTGTTTCATCGCTGGAACTGCGGGAGAGTGTTAGATGATAATATTGTTAGCCCTTATCCTTTGTCAATCATGAGTTGTCATGATTTGTAACATGATTTGATAATCATGTACTTATCCATACGTATCTATATATATCCCACATTTAGTGGAAGAATAAGAACACAAACATTTACAATGTAGCCGTTATCATTCTTTATCATGTTTACATGGTGTTAGACAGGGTTAGATCCTAACTTAATCATGTCGCTGCCACCTATTTTTTTACTTTTTTCCTCGTTCCACTATCAATAAACAATCATGTCCCGTTATTGATTCCTACAAACACATAGCAACCATACAAAATAACTAAACATATCTGTTTTATCTTCATGTGTTGGTGATTTGTGCTAAGGTCATAAATTCACACAATTGTCTAGTGTTTAAGTTATTTGTGCTAAGGTCATAAATCCACACAATTGGAGTTTAAAAAAGGAATCAGATCTTGTGTAGTGATTTGGTCATGTTGCTGCCAAGATCGAAATTGGAGTTTTGGTTTGTTTGTCGATTGTTTTGTTTGGGATGGATTTATAAGCATGTTTTATTTTGTATTTTTTTTATTATCTAGTTCGAGCTTTTGCGATTTAGCCACTCGAACTGCGGGAAGTGTTAAATGATAAGAATAATAGTTTTCATGATTTGTCAATCATGATGCGTCAATCATAAACTTATCCATATGTAACCTATATATGTGACATTCTTCATGAAGGAATGGGACACACAGTTACAATGTAGCCTTTATCATTCTTTATCATGTTTACAGGGACTAAATCCATGATACCACATAAATCATTTATGTGATTAACTCTAATTTTAGCATCCAGATTACATAAAGTTAACAATCATACATAACCTAAATTAGTCATTACCACAACTTGGTCCTAAAGTTCCACAAAAGGGAAATGCTACTACGTACAAACACTAGATCAACTCCCATGAGCACCTGATTTCTTCAACCAACCGAACCGACTACCAAAATATGCATCACAAAATCAAGGACCAACTTGCCCTGAAAAGTAAAAACCCATCAAAATTCATGATAATAACTCAAACTTCAGAGGTAAAAATATATATCCCAAGAAGAAAGGTGAAGAATATGATCCGATACCATCTGGGTGTAGGTAGTCGTAACCCGTGC
Organism: Glebionis coronaria; assembly: GCA_025667525.1. Classification (NCBI taxonomy): domain Eukaryota; kingdom Viridiplantae; phylum Streptophyta; class Magnoliopsida; order Asterales; family Asteraceae; genus Glebionis; species Glebionis coronaria. The sequence continues at coordinate 582,679,030 of CM046876.1, forward strand.
AAATGCCTTCCCTAGTTCGTCTAGGTCGCATTCCGCTACACCGATTGCACGAGACATCTTTCTAGCTATCTACACACAAATATTATAAAAACATAAATAATGGATTTGCGATACAATCAATTGAGAAGAAGCAGAGTGGACTATACAAGCTATCATCAGGTATTACATAATGGGCACAACCCTGACCTACAAATTAATGAACAAAGAGGCTACATAATCTAAATCGAGCCACTCACTGGTACCTATTTCAAGATCATGTACATATAAGATAATTTCAACAAGGAAAATATAGACAAGCTTAGTTTAACTTGGAAGAGTCCTGGGCTTCTTTAGCATCATTGTTTTGTTGTCATCTGCATTACATGCACGATCAAGCATTAGAAACCAAAAAGAAGAAAAAATCATCATTTATTAGCGCAATTCAATATGAATGAATATAATATACCTTCAATAACAAAAATATGGTTCATAATAAATATAGATAAGGTTTTAGAAGCTTAAAAGCATCAAGAAACTTTTGATCCCCTTTAAGCCAGTTTTTCTTATATGACCAATATGGCCAGTTGGAATAGCAAAAATCAATGCCTGCTTGAAGTAGGTAGCACAACATGGATTATATAAAAATGATTATTGGTTAATTCACATACCACGTGCTTTACGATCCGTGTGTACAAACTGCATCAGTGATTTGCTACCATCTTTCCAATTCAGTCTAACTTTTGTATCGTAGATGCCACGTATCCCTTCTTCAAAGGCGGCAATGGTGATGTAGAAGTAATAATTACTCCTCCACATTTTAAGATATTTGCAGTCCACAATATCAAAATCATGGATGTTATTCTGTTTACCCTTCTTAACATACTAACAAGATAAATTTGTTTACAATAAGTAAAACATCAAACGAAAAAACTTTGAAATTAGCAGAAGGTTAAATAGAGCAGAAATATCATATCATCTCAATGGCCTCATTGAAGGCAGTAACAACAAATTTAGAAGCTAAAATGACAATTGGATCATCAACAGGACGTGGCTTTTTACATTCGTCAACAGCACTAAGATAAATGTACTAATGTCCAGCCTGCCACATGGGTATGAAATACAAGTCAAGAACACATACATACATAAAAACAATTAATTAAAAGAGGGATGAATGCTGATATATAGCTTGTGCATACATAATCTTGATCAGACTCTTTGAAGAGCTTCAATATTTTCTTCTCCTTCTTATCCAATGGAACATTCACCGTTTTAGGAAATTTCTGGCCCGGATCGATCGATGAACAACAGTGCACTGATAACGAAGAAACTTACCAAGTTACCATCCATGTATGATTAACTAATGTGAAAAATGCGCGATACACATACACGGAATAAAACAAATATACGTCATCTTTTGAGAATTTGAATACACGCCAAACACTGAATCTTCAATATTAGGCTTTTAATTTGCCATCATTTTCTGCTTGGTCCGATTGGTTGTAGTGGTTTGATGATTGGAGAGCTCCAAAGGATTCTAAAGACCGAGTGTATGTCATTTTTGCAGCCACTTTGTGGGTCTTATGGCGGTATCAAAATAGTGTCACTTTTGATTCCCATCCTATAAAAAACGTGACTTATTTGATTTTATTCGCATTTTTTCTTTTTCTTGGCTTAAATGTAGAGGTCGTAAAGTTAATTGTTGGAACTCTTGGCTAAATAAGCCTTTGTAATTTCTCTTCTAGCTCCTTGCTAGAGAGCCTTTATTTTTAATTCAATCATCGTTCAAAAAAAATATTAGGCTTTTAATTGAAATTCATGTACATAGATGAAGATTAATCACTTTTCTACTGTAGATGATTTTAAGGAAACTGGTTAAACTAGCTACTTTTCCCTCCTACTTTGCCAAGGCAGCAAAAAAATCAAGGTATTTTGCGAATATAGCCTTGCAAGAAGTATTGCAATGGATCTTGCTAATGTTTGTTGTGTGTTTTTTGTTGTTCGAAATATAAGAATGTGTTGGCTTTAAAGGATTTTTGTAGCTTGAATCTGAAGCGCAATCCAGTGAAACCAAAAACACAGTACATTAGTTCCAAGGGAGTTAAAAGTTTGTCAAAGTTTTCTCGAGAGATTTTTGGCTATTTTTGAAACATACATCATACATTTTCTCCAATTCGTCAAAGTCAGGTGCGAAGTTAGTTGTCTGCTTTTGAGCAATTCAATAAATTTAACACCCCACCAACCGGATCTCATTTTCTTCTCCCCTTTTATATAAAAAATTTGTAATAATCTCTATATACATTCGTGGTCACTCATACCAAGCATTCAACAAAGATAAGTCATATATCAACAGGTTATTCATTTGTTTATTTGCTAGCCTAAATTTAGATACTATGCATAAGATAATCGCCAAATTAAAGAATGAAAATACATAAAAGGTTCCACTTCACGACGTGCCATATTTGGGAGTGCTCGTATATCCGGTTTAGCAGGGACTAAGTTGCTAGCAGTGTCTGGGTTAATGCAAAAATTAAGTTTACAATCATGAAACTTTCTTGATTTCATAGCAAAAGCATATAAATTAGAAGGTGTGTTGAAGGCGTGAAACATACTACTAGAAAAACAGCCTTTACCCACGGCAAGTTCCGTGGGAAATCCAGTGGGAAAGGGCCCTTACTCACGGATTTCCCACGGAATTGTTCCGTTTGTAAAAACATTGTGGGTGAATATTTTCCCACGGAATTTCCCACAGAACGTTGACCATTTTCCCACGGATTTCCCATGGTTATTATTACACATTTTTTAATATTCAAGGAGAGGTTTTTTCCAACGGATTTCCCACGAACTTTTTTCCCACCAATTACCCACAAGTATTTTACCACGACTTTCCCACGAACTTTTTTCTCACAGATTACCCATAACTATTTTCCCACGGATTTCCCATAAGTTTTAACACCCATTTATCCATGTGTTTCCCACAGATTTCCCATAAACATTTTCCCACGGATTTCCCACAAACATTTTCTTTATATTTCCCACGGATTTCCCACAGATATTTCACCCACATTTCCCACGAGCATATTCCCACATATTTCCCAAACATATTCCCACGGATTTCTCACAATATAATTTGACATTTTCAAAATTCCAAAATCTATAAATACGAAGAATAGTATTTGGAACAATAAAAGCCACTAACAAATTATCAAAATAGACAAATACAATATCCGTTGGACATAAATCCATATCCTTGAAATGATATCGACACTACTAGAACCCAATAGTTGTAACTTCTAACACATAAACTACAACCTAATGCTAAATCAAACTAGCTATGACCTGATTTAGCATGTCACTAATTTTGCTAGTATGTTCGCTTCTCTTTGAGCCTCTGTTGTTCTTTTGCTTCATGAAATCCACCACAACAGGACGAGTAATACATGTGGACCATACTTCCAATAATTGCGTTGAGAAAACCAAGAATAACTCTATCTCCATCTTAAGTATCAAAATGGAAACCTATAAAACCAAATAAGAAGATGTTTAAGTAAAACATCAAAGGTTATAAGTTTAACTTAGTATGGTTGGTGAATATAAAATAACTTTACTTTATGCAGCCGGGATGCTTTTTGCTTCTGATCTATCTTGCTCCACTGTTGTTGCTGATATATCCAAGGCGGCGACATATCCAATCTATGAAAGTTGTTATCTAGTGAGTTTTATAGTTTACAATATTCAATTTTCAAACCGTTAAAACATCAAATACCTGCAGTCCTCTATCTATGACAGTCCCCTCATTGACGTTGGGTAAATTCTGGATCAGCAGCTGTTTAGCATCTACTTCACTGTCAACCTCAACCACTATCTTCAAATTCATGTAACCATCTTCTGGAACCTAACTTACTACAAGGGCGACATCTACAACAAGATCGTATATGTACCCATAGGTGTAAATACTATAGACAAGATGGATACTTCTAATTGCATCCTCCCTATATTATTTGAACACACTCATCATCAAACACCCTAGCTATGTTGTGTTGCTTTTAATTAACACCCGATAACTTTACTTTTGTTCTAATAATCCTATTACTCTGTAAGCCTCTCTTCTACAAAGCTTTACAAATAAGCAACACCCTTCAAACATTTTTTTGTTGTATCGAACAACAATAAGTAATCAAGTAGTTTGCAATCAATACTAACAGAAGTTCCTTAGACTGAGGCATGACTAGCCGGCCCCTTATTATTTAGTAAGATCAAGATATAAAAACTGACCACCTTTTATGAACTAAATGCAAATCGTATCGCGCAACCTATTATTACTATCCTTAATTTCTTTCTTAGATTAACATTCTTTTCCTACATCATATAAAAGAAAACATTGTACGAAGTTACGTTAAATCTTGGGTACTCAATGTCTCTTGACAACAGAACTCATTTGTAGCTTCATTGGTTACTCAAGAATAACAAGAAACGATTTATATTTGGTTAGGGCAGATAGTTTTTTATATAAAGAGTTTATGATCATATGGATGTTCCAAACCTGTATACTTTATCACCATCTCACATTCTGCTTGAATTAAATGGCAGATGTTTTCATTCCCACCAAGTCGTACCGCCACCAGCCCTTCCAACAGCTTGATTCAGCTTGCCGCACATTAAGCCGAAAACGTCCGGGTTCATTGGATAGACCAATAGAAGCTCAGCCAGGATAGTAAAATTCTCCACCAATCAACTTATCATCTTTAGAATCCTTATCATCAGGATAGTAAAAAGCTATTGCCTGTAGAAATGGAACTTGATTTGTTGACATGGTGGCAAAATTGGGTTGTGTTTATCCCAAACTGGTCAAAATTACACTTGCACTTATTAGTATACTAGTTATATGACATGAAAATTTATCATTTACTGTATTAATAAAACTTGGCTTAATCCCGTAATCATAACTTCCTCTATAGTTGAAGTTGCTTCCTTCAATTTGTCTAAAAAGGATAAATACTTTCCTATTTGATTTGATAATGATTTGAAAACACTTTCATTTTAAAAAATGATCTAAGAATACATACAATGTAACCAAACTACAAATATAAATAAAATTAGTTCCAATTATAGGTTTACTAAACATCCAATTTGTTTATTGCATGACAATTAGAATGTGTCCATTTTTATCACTTAAATTAGACAAAATAGATCACGTAGAACAAGAATAGTAGTAAAAAGCTTATTGTCCAAAATTTATTTTTTGGGCATAACCATAAAAACATATTTACTTCCAAGATATAAACGTCTATTCAAAAAACATCATTTTCTAATCGTAAGTAACGTATCAACTACATAAAAGAAACAAAATAAAGATAAACAACAATATATGTTGTCAACCCAATCCACTAGTTCCAACCCATACTATAAAAGTAACTGTTATCACTTATTTCTAGCCCGTGTGACACTTTGGCAGGACAAAAAGACTAACCTGTCTTGAAGGAAGAAGTCTTGCAGTCCAAGGCTCAATTTCCTTAACACCAACATCAAAACGAGGACTGACAACCCCACACTTGTTCAAGCGTCCATTCAATTCAACCACGATCTTTCCAGGTCTGTGGTCTTCAACGTACTCAAACTCACCAATATAACCTGCAGCAGTACATAATAAAGTCAAATATGAACAAAACAATCATGGGTGGCATCAATAGTCGTTCAACCCAGCTCCATTTGGAGGAAACTACAAAAGCAAAGACAAAAAAATAACACACCATGTAATTGTAATCCTATGAGACATATCACCATATAATGAAATTCATTTAGAATATTTAGTATTCTGTCACTATCAAGATAGTTGAAAGCAAGTTCAATTAGCACAAGGCCGATTTCTCATTATTTTTAGCATCGCGTCTTGACATATTGAAAACATAAATGCTTCGAAAAACAACATCAATGATGAAGCATCACGTTATTATTTTAGTAAGAGGTGTAAACAACTGTTTTTCAATCTCAACAATACCTATTTAAGTAAAGTTAGAGAACATTAAGAAAAGAAATCACTGAATCCATGTATATGATTATGTTTAGGTTGTGTCACTTATAAATGCTTCAAACTTTCAAAGTAGTTTCAGTTTTTTTGAACTAGATGATGTTAATTGTAACACCCCCACATTTACAACGCAACAAAATACAACATTGGGGTGCTACTTCATAATACAAGCTCACGAGTCACAGTAACGTATTTTAATATAAACGTTTACCAACGATGATTTCATCAAAAGATCAGAGTTACAAGGTCCCAATAAATTAAGAAAACTTATTTACAAATAAGTTGCAATATACATGTTTTTGTTTTATCTTTTTAAAAGAAAGGATTTTTATCTAATGTACAAAGTTCACCAAGTCCACTTCCTTCGATATCCGCATCCAATCCTATCCAAGCATGCCAATATAAACTTGAGATAAACATGCTTAAAGTCAACAAAAATGTTGAGTGAATCCATAGAGTTTATAAATAGTAACTTTGAACACAAGATTAATAAACATTTTATTCCTAGAACAATCAAACGATGCTAGAGCCACGAACCGAACCTTAACCATGTGCCCAACCTGGAGTGAGACACTCCCAATACTAAATACAATATATCCTCGTATGCTTCTCGCAAGAAAACATACTCCGGATAGGTCGTTAGGCCAAAATAGATCTATTATATTGTACTAGCGTTTACCGGTTATCGGTAATTAACGGTCCATGAAGGAAAGGCCACTACATAACACTCATAGCAACGTTCACATAAAAGCTACTTGTGTTCGATTTTCTAAAACAAGCATGTATCCCCCTCGCGGGTTTGAAAAACATTAAAGGATTTAAATGCGAGGCTATGAATTCACCTTAGATGCAGACAATCAGCAGAATATAAGTATCAATACCACACGGCATATCATAACCCAATACTGCTTCACATAATTATCAACACAACATCATAATCTATGCGGCTTGATTCCAATAGTCGTAATACACCATAAATAGCTAATAATCATGTAGCGTCAACTGTATCCTTTCGCGGTTGTAATTAATTCCACAGCTATGCTCCAATCATTTTGTGAGGTTTAGGTTTTGGTGTTTTCCCGATGGATGGTTACATCAACTCGACACAAAATAAATTAATAAAATTCAACTCGTAAAATCTTGGTGGTTGGCCAAGTAAAATAAAATAATAAAACAAATTATATATAATATATATATATATCTTTACATTATATATAAGAGGAGGGGTATGCCACATCATATCCACGTCATCACTTGGGCTTAAATATGGGCTTAAAATTTTACGAAACCGATTCTAGAAACTTTCTTAAAATTTTATCGTTATCCGTCATTACCTATTAGCTGGGAACATTCCCTTCTTTTCCTTTACAAAATCTCCTCATTCGATTCATACTAACCCTAATCAACTAATTTCAGCTTCATCACACCATGATCGAAAGTAAAGTTACAATTAACATCTACTAAGGTAATTTTGTATATCATTAATACAAGTTTATGTTTCGTTTGTGGTATCTATTGAGAGCCTTCTGTGTTAATTGTGACATAATAGCAGGATCGACGATGAGGAGTCAAAGCATTGTGAGCTGCTACTATAGCTAAACCGAAGTAGGCACTTTTTAAGATCCAATAGGAGGTATTAGCAGCCATTTTTTTACTCAGAAGCTAGATTTTTTATTTTATGTATTCAGTTGTAGGTTAGAAGATCAATATATAATTTGGATTTCTATACATAAAATTATTTATTGATCTTCTAACGTGCAAAAACGTATTCGTTTGCCCTTGATTACGTCTCTATTTTGTATATGAAAACATTCGATGAAAACTTCCCGTAGGCTTAGATTCCTTCAAAATAGCAGGTTTCAACCGTATAAGTTTTAGTTAAGCCCGGAAATAAGCTAATCCAAACACCGGTGTTTAGATTAGCCTTTATAAGCTTATTAAAGTCTAAAAAAGGTCGCAAGGTGACTTTTTGTATCGATTACGAGTTTATATCAATTGAGGTTATTGATTCAAATAAGTCCATAATCTCAATTTGATAAGCTCATTAGCCAAGTAAATATGTCAACTTTGATTCCATCAATCATTCTAAATTATTCAGGTCTGAAGCATCTGGATTCTATACAAGACAAATCATATGGAGCTAAGGCGAGCATAAATGTACGTACATCGGCTATTACAACAAGCTTAGATCTTTAGTGACTCGATACGTCTTCTGTTTATGTTAAAAATCTTATCATTTATGCCAAGTAATTAATCTTATTCACTTATTATGTATGTCCTATCGATGCACTTTTGTTAAAGTTAAAGTGTGCTGTGTCGATAACTCTGATATTATATGTATTGCCTAAAAATAAAATGTGCCGTTCCATTCAACCGATGTGGTTTGGTTAGGCAAAATAACAGTGCTGAGTTTGATTCGGAGCAATGTGTGCATAACATTGACCATTATTCATTTGTTAATTATCAGGTCAAGAAAGGAGAATAAATAGGTGAAGAAACCAAGGTATGTATTCTTTGTCTGCAACTTCAGAAATTTTTTAGGGTATTAGGATGATATGCCAATATATTTACTATACAACTCTTTAACATATCGATATTTTGTATGTTTTTTTAGAGTGGCCACATTTTATGTTTTAATGTTGTTCATAATTTTGTTCTTCTGGTACAGATATTGGATTTTCATTTATCGATTTAAATACACAATCCCAAACACTCCCCGTAATCACATCCAAAGTAAGTGTAGAATTAGCATATGTGTGGTTTATTTGACCCGTTTGAAGATCAAACATAATATAAATCGACCCGTTCATAGTGCGAAGTCAAATTTATTACTTTTGGTTTTGAATTGTGTTAAAATATTACTGGTGGATGTACATGAAGTAGAAGGAATGGATGTGAACATCCAAATGGTGTGTCGGCACAGACTAGGTCTGTTGCTTTCAGTGTTGAGGACCCTAGAGAACATGTAATACCTGACATTTAGCAAGCTGCCATGAGTTGTTTCAATGGGTTTTATGTGGATCTATTTTGAGCCCAGGTATTATTATATTCATTCGCAGACATAGCAAAATGGTCAGGTTGGGTCAAGTAACAGGCCAAAACAGATACGGCTAACACGGGTAATCTTTTAATGTAGTTAATGTTGTGGCGGCGTCAAGTATATAGAAGTAAATCCCAATGTGGGGTGAGCTCTCAAGACCTAGAAACTATATATCAAGTCTGCGACTTTTAAAGTGAAACTTATGTGGAACATGAAAGTTGATTTTATCACACATCTTCGTCTTCAAAAAAATACATTTAAAGTCACTTTATAACGTCAAATGTTGGGTTAATTATGGTTCTAAGGTCATAAACTATCTAATTTTTTTAGTTTTTATGGTCCCTTGATAACCCATTATCATACTTATCCTTTCTTGCAAATACGGCACGCAAATTAAATAACCAGCTTTGTGACATTAGCATTAATAATAAACCTTTTACTTCACTGACAGGTAACACGTCTCTCACTTTACTTGATTTTACATTGATTTTATTTTGTGGCTTGAATCCACTCACAGGTTTGTACAATAAACTTGGTAATATTTCATAATGTTTTTTGTGTACACTATCTGGTGTAGAGGATGCCTTCTAGCGAATGCAATCACAGATTCATCATTCGTTAGATATTGCTAAAACGTAGCGAACCACACACCCAGTCGACAATAATTAAGTTGAGGTAGCGGAATAAGCACGCCGAGATATTATAAAGAACACCTTAAGGTATCTTACTAAAATAGGTTTTGGTTTCGTAAAAACACGTGTACAGTAGAATATTAAGAAATTTAAACTTGAGCTTTTAGGTGTTCTTTCGTGCCACTGATTGTGAATTTTGCTATATGTTTATGTGTATAGCTGAAAAGCATATAATGTAAGTGAGGCGGTGTTCGGGGTTAGTTATTTATCTCTGCAAATCAGCTATTTTGTGGTAAAATAAGTAGCTTTTGTTTAGCAGGTCATTTCAGATTAAATTTATTTTGTTTGTCCATATGTCTGCCACAAGTACCTACAGTAAGGAGCTAAATCTCTACTCTTGGTTTCCAGGGAAATCTTTATGAAGGACTGTGACCATCAAAATGTAGTTGGAGTGCATCGAGAAGGTTTAAAACCTACAAAAACATCCTGCCACTGATACAGCTGCCTGCATCAAACAAGTCCGAGTTGCAACGGTGACCATAACCATAAGCAGATTTAGCTGAAGCAATATGACCATACAGAACTGAGGTATAACTATCATCATTCCTAATACTATTCATAAAATATTTATCTTTTTAATCATTTTAAATCATTTAATTCACTTTATTTTTTTATAATAAGAATAGTGTAAAAATGTTAAAGTAGAAGAGTAGTATTTTCAACTATCCAAAATAGTTTGAAATCAAAATCATACAATTGTGTCCCTTTGAACCAGAAGGCTTAGTAAGGTAACTAAATGCAAATTTTTGACTCAATGTTTTATAGTAATTAAACGGAATACCATATACTTTGATACTAATACTCTATTTTGTGAATGATCAGTTCTATATCAGCCATTCTATCTGGTGTTATTGGCATTCGTTACGGACATGTCTTGATCCACTTAAAGGGTTGACCTAACTTCTAAAAAATGAAGAGTGGTTGAGCAATATCAATTTTTGATGATTTTAAATGATTTTACGGAAGCTTTATGACCGAATGGTAACATATATATCATACAAATATGAACTCAGAATGGTAAATAAGAAGTTATTGTCTTATCGGAGTGCCTATGAATAGATCAGTAGTTTTAAAGGGTGTTTAGATATGTGCTTGAGTTTGTATCTGCCCACTAAGTTGATGCTTTACAATATTAAAATGCTTTACAAAATTTGTTAAAATAATTGGGCAGTAGGACTGAGATGAATTTCAAACTAAGAAGCTACGCACTAAATGTGGAGCCAAATCGTATGGTAAGTTGTCCCTCTCTGACTAACTTGTCTAAAAAAGAATATTGACAGTAATAATATTGATGTAACGTACTGTTATCTTGGAATTAAGACAGCAAGCTATGTTGGTGTACTACAGGGGACAACAATAATATATGTAAATAATAGCCGAGTTCTTTTAAAAAACAATCACTTTGCTTCGGCTCATGTTAATTTATGTTTCGAGACTATAGGAAACAAAAGTATAGCCTTCTTTCAGAACGTCACTAAAAATGAAAAATTAAACGTGAATGTTATTGTACTTTCCTATTGCTGGGGTGCTGATCTTATTAGATCTGCCGCAAGTAACACATATTTATTCGACGCGTGATCCAAATAACACCATTGTCGTAAATATTTGACATTAATCCTCACTTGCTTTGCTTCATTTATTATACATTTTGTTTTATAAGCTTAACAGGTGGTGGATAGCTCTGCAATAATTTTGATAGCTGCAAACAAGGTTTCTACTATGAGTACATCGACGTCCGGTATGCAAAGTGCTTTTTTCCGTTTACTCAAGCAACTCTGTTTCTGTAGATGGATGATAACTGAACGAAATTTTAAAGGTTATCATTTATAGTGAAACAACTTTAGATTTGAGTACGTAGTTAGTACATTAATTGATCATTAACGCAAAATATATTATAATCTAAACCATTGAAAGTATTATTGATATATATGAAAAGTGTCCATTTAATCAGGCGAGAATTATGTATCAATCAATGGACAGAACAGAACTATGGCAATTTCTAATCAGGTACATCAAAGTTTATGTTGCTCCTGGTTTTGTGTCATTAATTTTAATTTTAGCATCACAAATCAGGACATAAACAACACCAGATTATTTTTATTAGCCATTGATAATAAGAAAAATAATACAAATAACGAGCGATTATTATGTGTCCTCTACAAGATAAAATTGCAACTCTTCATCTTCGAATGTTTCCATTTAAGTTGCACTGCATTTTTATTTCCAAGAATTCCTCAGAACGCTGATAATAATTAAAGTTCAAAAGACATCATGGTTTAACGTTGCATTCTCAGGTATCGAATCCACGTGATTATCAAAATTAAGTTATCAGGACAACAGAGGCATCAAACTCCGAATTTCTCTTATGCGTTATGTTAAGGCTTTAAACTCGCCAGAGTACCCGACCGGAGAGAAGCCTGTATCGAGTCCAATACTTCAAAGGTCAAAGAATGGCTTCAACAAGCCATGTTTTAAGCCAAAGCAACCCAAAGTGCAATATGTTGTATCAGAATGGAGATCATACAACCAAAATAATAAACTTCATTAATGCACATTTTAAAACACCTCTTCAGAACATTCCTAACCACCTCACAATCGAACTTCACATCCATCTCATCTAACCGCTCCTCAACCGACAACCTTCTCCACCTCTAAAACCCTCAGCAACCATACGCACTATCGCGTTCACAACCTTATCCACCTTTCTACCCGTATCAACATTCTAGCAAACATCTTATCTGCACCCCAACATAGCTCCCCCAAATCTACTTTCACCTTATCGTTTATTATCGGAAACCGATTAGCTACATTGGTATCTATTCAAAATCATGGGTTCCTATAATTTGGGTGATTTCATTGAAAAGATCATTACAATGTTGGGTTTCTTTTTGAACGGTTTGTTTGGGGGTGTTTGGATTTGGGTTTAGTGATGACTGAACAGTTTAAACATCGGTGATATGTGGGATTAATGGGGTAAAGATGAGAAGAAAAATAAAGTGTTCTATATTTGAATACATGTTTCATGTTTTTTAACTGATGATATTGTTTGTGTTTAGAACAAGTATTTTTATATTTTATTCTTAGTTCTTACAATATGAGCCCCTACCCTCAATTTCGCTCATCTATTAATATGTCGCTGGTGACCTCTCACTTACAATTGAACTCTTGTCTTGTTATGTTAGATATGTTCGAAAAAACAAAGTGACATTGCATCCATTGATAAACAAATGTTACGCTACTACATTATTTTTCAGTTGAGTACATTTAACATTTGGGGTATATAGTGATGTGAATTTGGTTTTTAGTTCAGTGCTTGATTTATTTGTCAAAATTATATTTTATTCAAAAACCAGATATTATTTAGTTCAATTTGGTTTTATCAAAATTCAATTGATTAAAGTTAGGTGAAGCTTTTTTAGTTCGGTTTTTGATATATTCGGTTATAAGCAATGTTTTTAAACCGGTTCGACTCAGACGTGTCAATCGGTTGATCCGGTTCTGATCGAAAAAATGGGTCATATTAACCTGAGTTTCATATTTTTGAAACCTGGCTAGACCCGTCGGGCTTGGAGTGACCCGAGCCAACCCGGTTCTCAAGACCCGGTCGGGTTTCGATATTTTCGTTTCTTTTAAAAAAACATGTAAAGTTTGCGTATTTACGACGTAATTTTACTTTTACATATTATGTTTGTTGGTAAATAATTTATATGTTCAATATACGAAAGATTTCATGATATTTTATATATTTTTTTCTAATCACTGAGAATATAATTTTGTTTATTCGGGCAATGAGTCGGAAATCACGGTTACTAAAAAAAAAATAATAAATAAATTATTTTGTTTATTTTTTTTGAAAAACCCGGTTAACCCGGACCCGATGACTTTACCGGGTCAACTTAAAAACCGGTTTTCAAAACATTAGTTGTAAGCGGAATAATAGGCACCCCCTTGACTGAAAGTTGTGTTCATGTTTGGCAAAAATAGGTGTAAGCTGTAAGCTGTTAACTGTAAGCTGTAAGTTGTAAGCTATAAGCTGTAAGTTGTTTACTAAAAAACTGTTAATTTTAATAAATGTGTTTGGTACATTAGCTGTTGAGTGTAAAATTAAGATGTAAAATGACTTAAAAAGACAAATTCAAATAAATTATAAATGGTTGAAGGTTATATCAGTACTTTAAATCTCTAACAGCTCTTGAAAATTTAAAAAGTTGTATGAATCAGCTTTTTATTTAAGAACTATTTGTTTAAAATAAAAAGCTAACAACTTTTAAAAACTGTTGTGCCAAACAAGGCTATTAGATTATTTTTTTTAAAAAAAAAACTAACAGCTCTATAATATCCTTATTTACTGTTATCACATGTTCAAGATTAGCATAAAAGTAAACATCAGTTAATGCTATAGCTGAAAAAGCCAAATTGCATTTTTTATAATTTTAACATCTCTATTCACTTAATTTTGTAATTTTTCTAATCTGGAAACATATATAGAGTATGATATGTTCTTTCCGAGAATTATCTATTAAAAAAAATCTTTCCGGTAGTATTATTCGCAATATCTTATTCCTTTTTTACTGTGTTTAATTTATCGAAGGCGTGAAATTGAAAACTTTAAATTGTATATGTATGTGTAGGCAATGGTTTTGTTGTAAGTTACGCAGACAAGTAGCGGTCATATTACAAGGAGCTTTGCATTCACCCCTGCTATATTACTAATATGTACACATGTAAAGATGTTAATCTTAAATATACTTAGAGCATGAACAATGGGAAAAGTCATTCAAAGACTTTTTAAGATTATATCAAGTCTTTTGGAGTATTTTTACCATTGCAACTAAAGCTTTTTGGTAAAGCTTTTAACAAAGACTTGGTACACACCAAGTCTTGGATACAAGTGATATCCATTCAATATATTTGGTAATAATGGCATTAAATGAATCAAATCTTTAGGACTTGATGCATTGTAGATGCTCTTAGGTAGAGCATGCATTTAAAGGTGATTATAGTAAACAACAAACATGATCCTTACAACACTAATTCTTTATTTCGTATGATTTTAAAGGTGATTATAGTAAACAACAAACATGATCCTTACAACGCTAATTCTTTGTTTCGTATGATTTATTTGTTACAATAGCATACAACTATATCTTTGTTAATAGAAATGATCCTTACAATGCTAATTCTTTGTTTCGTAAACGATAATTATAAGTTATGCCCGCCTATCGAACGACCTTGGCCACTATTAAAATAAACATACAATTTTTTAACACCAATATTTAGATAAACAAGAAACGTAAATAACAATCACGGGTCATACCCGTCCATCGGACGGGTTTTGCAACTAGTATATATATATATATATATATATATATATATATATATATATATATATATATATATATATATATATATATATATATATATATATATATATATATATATATATATATATATATATATATATATATATATATATATATATATATATATATATATATATATATATATATATATATATATATATATATATATATATATATATATATATATATATATATATATATATATATATATATATATATATATATATATATATATATATATATATATATATATATATATATATATATCCAGTATATATATTTTATAAGTGAAAATGACGCAAATGATTCATGTCATAAGTTACTATTTAGAACAAACATTCAAAAATGTATTTCTTAAATTATATACATAATCCTTCAGAATTAATAGTGTATACAAAGTTATTTTTATATAATTCGACACTCGTTCGAATATTAGTTATGTAACTCATTAAAATTTATTTACCATAATTATACGTTAAATGTCATCTTAACTGGAATAATACTTTTCGAAAGTTATTATATAACGTAGTTATTCGCTATCAATCTCTTTTATAAACGTATACATTTTTAGAAAATTTCGGCATGACCTTGCCGTTTTTATAACGTTTCCATGTATATAAAATACATAATTTTTCCCACTTTTCTCAGTCAATATTCCAATTAAGGTATCCTCAATCAATACAATTATTATATTAAATATATACATTCCCACATTTAATATTTTAATTACCTTTCATTTTTAATCAATACCTTAATTAATATATTAATTATATATATATCCCACCATCAATATTTTAATTACTTTTTATATATCCTTAAATAATTATATAACCCACTATATCAAATAATATTAATCATTATTATAATATTCACAACATATTTATATTCTTACGCTATATATTTTATTTTACCATTTATTTAATTATTTATTTCTTTTCCGTATCACTTTTTACATAACAATAACAATAATAAAAATAAACACATTATATAATTGATTATAATTTTATTTATTCCTTTATTCATTACACTTTTATTTATTTACTTTCTTTTACACATTATAATTAAAATTTAATTGTATATAAAAAATATATAGATCTAGAATCAACCACCAATCAATAATTGATCAACAAAAATAATCAAGGGTATCACCACCACAACCCGACACCACCATGGCGCGGCCGTGGTGGCTGTCTCATCGTCCGGCCCCGGCCGCCACCACAGTGGTGGTTTGGCGGCGGGCAGCCCCCCCTTTTCTTATTAAATCACGGCCAAAACCCACCATGCATAAAATAAAATAAACTAAATAAATTATTTGTCTAATCTTGATTGCAACCACCTTGCATGTGTAGATCGAGATTAAATCCGGGGTTTTTGAGAGTTTTCAAGGTATACCCACTTAGGATAAGTGGTAGATTCGTCACCCACACACCACCACAAGGTGGCGGCGGCGGCAACCCACCACAACAAGGGTGGCAGCGACGGTTTGGGGATAAAAGGGAGGAGGAGAGGCGGTTTTAGTGGTTTTGGAACAAGGGTTGTCTCGGATTAATTATAAGCACGCCGGAAAAAATGGAGTTCGTCGAAAAACTTCGCCGGAAAACTTTTCCGGCGGCGGCAGGCCGGATGGCAGCTATGGCAGGTGGGAGAGAGCTTTTCTTTAGGTTGTGTGTGTTTTGTTTGTGTTAAAATGAAAGAAATGGGAAGAAAATTATATATATACTATAACTTTAAAATCTAAATAGAAAATAGATAGTAGTTTAGGGTGAAATCTGTAAATGTTTTATTTACGTTAGTAGAATAAGTGTTCGGGGCTCGTTTGGATGACTTAACGAACTATTCAAGTCACGAGACTTGCGCCATCGTTTTTAAAATCATTTTTCCAATAAACATGAGTCCTTACTTCGTCGAGTTTCGAAAACATTTGCTATTATTTATTTAAATGCTTGTTTAATCATTTTTAGCTATTTCGGTTAGATTTCACCGTAAAAATAAAACGTAAATTCTTCTACTCACGTTATTTGCAACGTTTTAGGATACAATGAAAAATACTATTTCTTCATATTTTCAAAGTTTTAGTTTTGAGTCGTTTCAACTATTATTTTTATTATTTTCGTTCAGTCCGACTTTAAAACGTCGGAAAATACTCCAAGTAATTAAATAATAATTATTTAATTTATAAGACTTAAACGTAAAAATTAAGAAATCTCAAATATCGAAATAATCGATATTAAAATATAATATTTGGGCATCCATTGACATCGCGATCAGTAGTAGTCCTCGTTACTCGTCAGAACGAAAAACTAAAACGTTCAATATTGGTTTCAACTTAAACCGTTAAACGTCATAATATTAACGTCATCATATACTTCAAAAATATCCATAAAATAGAATTAAATTATGATCTTATTTTTACGGAGTTTACATCCTTACCACCTTAAGGGAGCACCGTCCCGGGGCTCGTTAAAAGATATCACGTCATATAAAATCTTCTCGAGAGTACATAACTTCATCGAATGCGTTACAAAATTACTTAAAACAAGGTAATCGTTACTAATCATACGAAATCACCTAATCACATGATCGCTAGGGAAACCTTCCATCAAAGGAGATTTCTTCGAAGCAGAAATCATTCGGAGTATACATTACTCTATCGAACGCACTACAACGTAAATTAAAACATTGAATGCTATCATTAAGCACATATAATCACATTATGAAATGCTTGTAAACTAACCAAGCCATGCCAAATCAATCAATTCAATTAAGTTAACTCATGCTTGCTAAATAGTCAAGCCATGATAAATATGAATATTTGACAGGATTTTTTGATATGTCCAGTCAAAAGAAAGTTTGCATATTAAAGGATGTCCACGAGCCTGATAGCCATGGATGCACATCCAAAACGACTTTTGTCATAGGAGGGTGCTCACACACGGATCCATACCCAAAATTTATTACGGGATGTTCACAAACGGATGCATTCCCAAGGTAATATAGGTACGCGTTACTTGCCGATCGGGCAGCATTTCACAATGCCACCTCGAGCTCGCACCATGTACGATTACTCGACTAAATAAAATACAATATTAGGGGGTGTTCTCATATGGATACATACCCAACGTAACAGAGGTACGCGTTACCTTCCGATCGGGCAGCATTTCACAATGCCACCTTGAGCTCGCACAACGTACGACCACTCGACTAAGTCACATATCACATAAACACATAACAAGCAAGGTTTTGCACATAATTTCAACTATGGCTATCCGCCGTTTGATCATCGACAATCAAAGGGGATCAAGTCAAGCACAAGGATTCCTCAACTAAATAAACGAAGACGGAAACCCGGATTGTCTTTCATCTACCGATGCGCGGTCGGCAAACTTCAACTATCAATCGCATACCGTTTTATTCCCTACAGATTATGATGGACGACGACACCACTGGATCTAGTAGGATCTGACCATTGTGCTTGGCTCTCGTGCCGAAGGCTCTCCTTTTTGAACCATCCTTGTGTGACCCTACGTTGGTATACGAGTCAGCACTCTACGTTGGTATTCGAGTTCACAAGGCAGAATAGAAACAAATCGAACACCTCGAATTCAAAACTCGAGTCTATGTAGATTCGTCCGTGACATAAGCTGACCGAACACATACGTTTCGGGGGAAGATGTCTTCTTCAATGGCCTCGAAGTTACTCAAACTCGACTTTCCTCCGGTTTGGCAGTCTGCTGATCTTTGTTAAAATTTCTTCTTAGTTTCGGTACGAGGTTCCTTGGTAATTCGTCACCAACATGGTGATTTAGACGGGATTCACACGTTGTACATGACACCATAAAAATGTTTTACCAAAATACTCGGTCAAGGTGACTTTCTAAGTCAACACCAATCGAAAGAGAAAATGTCAAAGAACACATGGAAATTTGGACATGTTCTTACGGAATTGAATCGGATACGATTACTTGCATAAGGATCCACCATTTGGAAGTGTTCTCACCCAAACATTTATTCAAAACCACGTTTTTAAAGGCAACGACTTATTTGACACGACGTGGCTCTTCCTGCATTATGCATAGTTAGCTAGGCTATGTATAATTAAGGACCAAGAAACGACACATCTAATACGTCACGACTCTTCCTGAATTATGCATAGTTAGCTAGGCTATGCATAACTGAGGACCGAGTAACGACATATTCGACGCTACAAAAAGAAACTTTATGATTATTGCACAATCATACAAGATTATGTACATTTTTGACTTATTCTCGAAAATAAGTAAATCACGTAACATAGAAATCAGAAATTATTTTTAACCTGTTTCTAGAAATACATCAACTATTTGTATATTCATTCTTGGGAAACATATTTTTCCTTCGCCTTCTTGTAAAAAAATATATCAACACAATTTGGTATTTGGTTCGATAAAATACTTTATATATTAATATATATTCTCGAAAAATTTTACATCATAAAATGACGCCAAGGTGGTTTGGAATCAAGGATCGATGCAAGTATAAATAGCAGGAATCAAGAATCAATGAGACTGAATGAGGTTAACGAGCAATATATTTGCTACTGAAATTGCTTGCACTATGAGTCAAGATACACCTAAGATATGTCAAGAGTTTCTAGGTAACAACGACATCTACGAAATCATGAAATGAACATCGAGCATCATCACAATTGCCGAAAATTGAAGAACGGTCATATTCTCCATAATGAAGCCAAGTGTAGTACATGCGCTCCCCAATCATACATTCAGTATCTAGAAGGTTATTTCCACTGTTTCGCGTTACACATCACATTCCACCAAATTTAGTTGCCAATAACAAGAGAAGGAAAGGTTGCGGGGTTTCCGTGAAGGGAACAAAAATACAACATGCAACATATCCTTACTAACATGTATTAGAAAAATAACGATCTATATAAAATAGTCCTATACCAAGGACAGATCAAAGGTGAACAAATGACAGGACTACTCAAGTCCAATGGTAGAATCACGAAATCAGAGGGGATAAAGTATGATCGAACCATACGCATCCAGAACGTTAGATATATTAATTATATATCCTTAATAGAAATAATACGAGTCTGCATGCGTTGAAAAATCCACTTGCGCGTTCTAATTAATATTTATCATATTGTGAAAGAGATTATTTTTACATATTTAAAATATGTTACATCATGGAAAACTTTCTAACTTTGTCATGTTTTTAACTTTATAAAGTTGTTGTTTTTGAAAAGTTATCATTTCGAGAAAATTAATACTTTGAGTAGGTTCGATTACTAGGTTATCATAATCGATAAAATCATTAGACTTTTTGTTTATATAATTACCCAACAAGACTTAAATCAACCCATTTAACTTTAAAAATTAACGTATGACTTATTAATAATATATATATATATATATATATATATATATATATATATATATATATATATATATATATATATATATATATATATATATATATATATATATGTGTGTGTGTGTGTGTGTTTCCTCATGACTAGCCCGTTATATTACATTTTTGTGACTCTGACTTTAAAGACATTTTATTAAAACATTATTTCATAATTTTGTTTTTTTGTTTTTTTTGTTTTTTTTGTTTTTTTCTCTAGTTTATTCATTATAACAAAATACAGGCTTTAGCCTTATGTTAAAATATTCGTAAAAATAAATTTTATCTTATTTTAAAATTAAGAATAAGTTTTTCCAAAATCTCAAACCTCCAAATATGTGACAAAGTATCCATTCACGAGCGTATATTATAAAATGTGCCAAAGTTTATATTTGACGCAAAAATCAATTTATATCATGTTTAGACCCATGTATACACGCATTTCAAATCGTGAAACTTTCTCAACCATTCTTTCAACTAATCTAAGCAAGTTTTCGACGGAACTCATCACAGACATTTATCAACAACAAGTCATGTCGTAAAACAAATGATTACATTAGTAATAGAGATTACTTTTAATGATTCACCAAAAAGACCAGAGAGGAAATAGTTTCGTCTCCTTCATGCGTTCTTTAGTCGCGGCTCAAAAGAGAAAAACCAAACCAGAACACAAACAAAATCTAACCATGTTACATATATATATAGATGTATATATATAATATCGTAACATATATATTACATATGTACGAGATTTACCATATCAGATAATAATGGAAACACCATTATTTAGTATTAATAGTACAATCGAAAGTACGTCCATAGGGATGATCGTAAGGTGTAAATAGTGATCTAATAGTTTGTCAAAGAACGGTATCGTAAGTATATAATTACAATTTATACCACGCACGCATATGGTATAAAATATACAATTAAAGACCTAGCACCAAGCACATAAAGAAGCGGGAAGGATTGCACGCGCGGATATCAGACATCGGTGAACGACTCGTGAAAATTTTTAGAAAACAGTCATAGTCCAGGTTTTGAAAAACGACCTAGTTCGCTATGACTCGAGCTCTGATACCAATCTGTAACACCCCCACATTTACAACGCAGTGGAATACAAAATTGGGGTGTTACTTCATAATACAAGCTCACGAGTCACAGTAAACGTATTTTAATATAAACGTTTACCAACGATGATTTCATCGAAAGATCAGAGTTACAAGGTCCTAATAAATTAAGAAAACTTATTTCCAAATAAGTTTCAATATACAATTTTTTATTTTATCTTTTTAAAAGAAAGGATTTTTATCCAATGTACAAAGTTCACCAAGTCCACTTCCTTCGATATCCGCATCCAATCCTATCCAAGCATGCCAATATAAACCTGAGATAAACATGCTTAAAGTCAACAAAAATGTTGAGTGAATCCATAGAGTTTATAAATAGTAACTTTGAACACAAGCTTAATAAACATTTTATTCATAGAACAATCAAACGATGTTAGAGCCACGAACCGAACCTTAACCATGTGCCCAACCTTGAGTGAGACACCCCCAATACTAAATACAATATATCCTCGTATGCTTCTCGCAAGAAAACATACTCCAGATAGGTCGTTAGGCCAAAATAGATCTATTATTATTGTACTAGTGTTTACCGGTTATCGGTAATTAACGGTCCATGAAGGAAAGACCACTACATAACACTCATAGCAACGTTCACATAAAAGCTACTTGTGTTCGATTTTCTAAAACAAGCATGTATCCCCCTCGCGGGTTTGAAAAACATTAAAGGATTTAAATGCGAGGCTATGAACTCACCTTAGATGCAGACAATCACCAGAATATAAGTATCAATACCACACGGCATATCATAACCCAATACTGCTTCACATAATTATCAACACAACATCATAATCTATACGGCTTGATTCCAATAGTCATAATACACCATAAATAGATAATAATCATGTAGCGTCAACTGTATCCTTTCGCGGTTGTAATTAATTCCACAGCTATGCTCCAATCGTTTTGTGAAATTTAGGTTTTGGTGTTTTTCCGATGGATGGTTACATCAACTCGACACAAAATAAATTAATAAAATTCAACTCGTAAAATCTTGGTGGTTGGCAAAGTAAAATAAAATAATAAAACAAATTATATAATATATATATATATCCAGTATATATATTTTATAAGTGAAAATGACGAAAATGATTAATGTCATAAGTTACTATTTAGAACAAACATTCAAAAATGTATTTCTTAAATTATATACATAATCCTTCAGAATTAATAGTGTATACAAAGTTATTTTTATATAATTTGACACTCGTTCGAAAAATATTATGTAACTCATTAAAATTTATTTACCATAATTATACGTTAAATGTCATCTTAACTGGAAGAATACTTTTCGAAAGTTATTGTATAACGTAGTTATTCGTTATCAATCTCTTTTATAAACGTATACATTTTTAGAAAATTTCGGCATGACCTTGTCGTTTTTATAACGTTTCCATGTATATAAAATACATAATTTTTCCCACTTTTCTCAATCAATATTCTAATTAAGGTATCCTCAATCAATATAATTATTATATTAAATATATATGTTCCCACATTTAATATTTTAATTACCTTCCATTTTTAATCAATACATTAATTAATATATTAATTATATATATCCCACCATAAATATTTTAATTACTTTTTATATATCCTCAAATAAGTATATAACCCACTATATCAAATAATATTAATCATTATTATAATATTCACAATATATTTATATTCTTACACTATATATTTTATTTTACCATTTATCTAATTATTTATTTCTTTTATGTATCACTTTTTACATAACAATGACAATAATAAAAATAAACACATTATGTAATTGATTATAATTTTATTTATTCCTTTATTCATTACACTTTTATTTATTTACTTTCTTTTACACATTATAATTAAAATTTAATTGTATATAAAAAAATATATAGATCTAAAATCAACCACCAATCAATAATTGATCAACAAAAATAATCAAGGGTATCACCACCACAACCCGACACCATCATGGCATGGCCGTGGTGGCTGTCTTGTCGTCCGGCCGCCACCACAGTGGTGGTTTGGCGGTTGGCAGCCCCCCCTTTTCTTATTAAATCACGGCCAAAACCCACCATGCATAAAATAAAATAAACTAAATAAATTATTTGTCTAATCTTGATTGTAACCACCTTGCATGTGTAGATCGGGATTAAATCCGGGGTTTTTGAGGGTTTTCAAGGTATACCCACTTAGGATAAGTGGTAGATTCGTCACCCACACACCACCACAAGGTGGCGGCGGCAGCAACCCACCACAACAAGGGTGGCAACGGCGGTTTGGGGTTAAAAGGGAGGAGGATAGGCGGTTTTAGGGGTTTTGGAACAAGGGTTGTCTCGGATTAATTATAAGCACGCTGGAAAAAATGGAGTTCGCCAGAAAACTTTTCCGGCGGCGGCAGGCCGGATGGCAGCCATGGGAGGTGGGAGAGAGCTTTTCTTTAGGTTGTGTGTGTTTTGTTTGTGTTAAAATGAAAGAAATGGGAAGAAAATTATATATATACTATAACTTTAAAATCTAAATAGAAAATAGATAATGGTTTAAGGTGAAATCTGTAAATGTTTTATTTACTTTAGTAGAATAAGTGTTCGGGGCTCGTTTGGACGACTTAACGGACGATTCAAGCCACGAGACTTGCGCCATCGTTTTTAAAATCATTTTTCCAATAAATATGAGTCCTTACTTCGTCGAGTTTCGAAAACATTTGCTATTATTTATTTAAATGCTTGTTTAATCATTTTTAGCTATTTCGGTTAGATTTCACCGTAAAAATAATACGTAAATTCTTTTACTCACGTTATTAGCAACGTTTTATGATACAATGAAAAATACTATTTCTTCATATTTTCAAAGTTTTAGTTTTGAGTCGTTTCAACTATTATTTTTATTATTTTCGTTCAGTCCGACT
The DNA here is from genome assembly GCA_025667525.1 of Glebionis coronaria. Taxonomy (NCBI): domain Eukaryota; kingdom Viridiplantae; phylum Streptophyta; class Magnoliopsida; order Asterales; family Asteraceae; genus Glebionis; species Glebionis coronaria. The sequence continues at coordinate 582,703,552 of CM046876.1, forward strand.
CTAAAACATCGAAAAATACTCCAAATAATTAAATAATAATTATTTAATTTATAAGACGTAAACGTAAAAATTAAGAAATCTCAAATATCGAAATAATCGATATTAAAATATAATATTTGGGCATCAATTGGCATCGCGATCACTAGTAGTCCTCGTTACTCGTCAGAACGAAAAACTAAAACGTTCAATATTGGTTTCAACTTAAACCGTAAAACGTCATAATAATTAACGTCATCATATACTTAAAAATTATCCGAAAAATAGAATTAAATTATGATCTTATTTTTACGGAGTTTACATTAACCATCAAATGCAACTTCAAACCTAAGAAAACAACAAATTATTCAAATTATAATAACTCGTTATGTTACTTGAATAAAGTGTAATAATCGCAAATAAGCAATTCACATTAACCATCTTGTTACTTATACCCACATGATTACAATAATAAATCAACCTAAACAATCCTATAATTCTAAAAAAATAATTTCAACAAAGTATCATACTAGCTTACTTTCATCAATTTAACATAGTTCACTACAATACCTTTGTTAACATACATAAAGAAACATTTCTAAATAAATCAGATTTAGAATCTCGTATTAAAACATTTCAATGCAATATAAATTTCATTTTACACTTTTCACTAATTGGTTAATAATATACAAATCAATCAGTCAGTTGTTGTGATAACAGATATAATATAATCCCACAATAAACAAAGAGAAGATAGTATATACCAAGGATCTAACAGGAGCACAGAGCACAGAATATCATACTTTCGTCTATACAAATACAACAGGTCACTCAATCTCTATAGACGAATGATTAGAGAGAGGAGTGAGATAGTGGTTGCAATCAGGACGATGAGTGTGAGACGAGAGTGGAAGCCGGTGGTGGTAGGTATGGTTGTTCATCTCTTAGATCTATAAAAGTCTGTGTTAGATATGTAAAAATCGGATGAGGGTGGTTTGGTATGTAAAAGTGTGTTAGATTGGGTGGCTAGGTTTAGGTCAAAAACAAAAGAGGGGAAAATATGAGAGGGAAGGACATGAAAAATGAAAAAGTAGTGGGGGAATGAAAATGTTATTTTGATATTTGGGGAAATTTTTTAACCGGGGAAATGAAAACGAAAATAGGCTGTATATTATAATATCTATTGCTCCCGTAGCATACAGAAAAAATGCTGACGTGTACAGCTTTTTGGTCCCTTGGATCATGTTAAAATACTAATTTATGTGGCTGAGATTGTATTATACAAATTCGTCATACCCACATTTCATGTGCAGTCAGAAACTTAGCTTTTGGATACATGATAAAAGCAAGAAACAAAGTATTCTACAATTAAGGAAAGGTATCATGTCCTCTTTCCTTTTCACATTCATTGAAGATAAGATATATACTAATTTGAAAACAATCTCTCCTACAATAATGGCAATGTATATGGTAGCTTTTCATTGCCTAATTCATTGGATCCTAATTCTTGGAATAGATAAGATGCCAATTAAAATTTAATTTTAAACTTTAAAATTTAAACATACTGTGTTTGGTCCGTAACTCATGGCCCCATAGGTTACTCAATGTATTATATATACATGAGTAATCATTTTGTTTGCAATATTCTAGTTTAACTTGCTAAGAACAACTGAACAACAGGTCATGGCATTCGATAACAACAACAATGTTGTCACATATTTTAGTTCAAACATTCAACAACATGCGAGTACATTAACATACTTATTTCTCTACTCTTACTTTTTTAATGGAAGGGTCATGTATTTTCATCAACTCATGCGTTATCTTATCATGCAGTATATTAACGATGATGATATCCAAATGAAGCCAATTATCAAAACAAGACAAAAGCTCCTTGCTTCAAAATCAAAGTGCAGCTCTCAGATTATTCTGTAGCAACAAAGTTAGCATACTTTTTTATGTTGTGGTTGTTTTTTTTACTTTAATTTGTTCTGTATCAGGATCAACATTGAGGCAACCAAAGAAAGAACGTGAATACAACCACAGAAACCAAAGTGGTGTCATTGTTGTTGATATTCCTGATGAAGTTGAACCTGCTAAGTAGTAGACGATGTTTCAGGTTATGGTATCCGAAAATAACAGTAGTATTGTCACATATTGTCATTTCAACAACACGCAAGTACATTAACATACTTATTTTTTTACTCTTCTATCTTTTTTGAATATACTGTCACATGTTTTCATTATCTCATGTGATGTCTTCTCAGGTAGTCGACTAATGATGATGATATCCTGGCGGCGCTAAATAAGCAAACAAAAAAAATACAAATTAAAATCACTGGAATAGCAGGTTTTGTCGACTATTTGATGAATATGAAAGCGAAGAAAATGATAAATAGGTTTTGTGATAACCTGAAAACGAGGTCATTGCTTAATCTTATTTTACGAATATTTTTGAAATTTTTGATGAGTTTGAATGATATTTATTTTTGGAGGTTTAAGTTTAAACCGATGTTGGAAGGATTATATTTTATATTTAATAAGTATAAGGAGTATTAGCAAGCGTGATGTCGATGGATGCCTAATATTTTACGTTTTATTGTCGGTTGTTCGATATTTGTCATTTTTGATGTTTTCTTTTAAATGACGTGTTAAGTCGAGTCGGGAGTCGATATTATTATATTTGAGGTACGTTTTAACTTTTGAAAAGTATTTTATGAAACCCAAGCCCCGTTAATATTTTCAAAATTGACTAATAGTCATTTCCCGCTTTTTAGCTAATTATTTTCATTTTGGACCACAACTATTACAAATTGACCACAATGGTCCCTCCACAACCATATAAAAGCTTCATTTTTCATCTACTTTCACATAGAAACAACTAACCACAATTTTTTCCTCTCTCTTCTCTTTTTTAAACAAACCGTCACCCCCGTTGTCACTTTGATCAAATTTCATCAAATTTCTACTATGATCTAAGAAAAAACAACACAAGACCCATCTCTATAATTGTACGAAGATCATTTTTATGTTAATCTTGGGCACATGCATGAAGTTTCATTTTTTTAGGGTTAGTAGGTGAAAACCATGTTTATGCATGTGTTTTTTATGATGATCAAAAGGTTTTTATGCTAAACGTTTTGTTAATAACTTGATTTTGATTTTGGGTTTTTGATTTTTATGATTGTGCAAGTGTTATGGTTGATATATGTTAGTATTAGGGTTATGGGATGATCATAACTATGGTTGGTTTTAGCTAAAAACATGATTTCATGCAAGTTTAGAAAGGGAGTTTTAGATCAATGGGAAAAACTGTATTTTTGGGGTACCTTATTATTTTATTTAGGCTTAACTAATTGAATAGGATTGTAGAGAATTCTATTAGCTTCGATTTGATATAAAGTAGAGCTTCTAGGTCCAAACGAGCGTGAAGTTATGATAGTTTGATTATTCGTGTACCGGGAGACGCGTATCGGCACGACATATAGTTGTTGTCGATATTTGGATCGAATCTCGGGGACTATAGATTGAATTTTGAAATGAGTCACATACTTATGAAGAAGTGTATACCCTAGAGGGTGAGTCTAATTTCAAACCTAAGTGTCGGTTTTGTGAATGGAGTCGTTTATAGAAGTTAAAACGGTTGTATGAATTAATAACGTAAAACTGATCGGTTTTTGTAGTTTGAAGATGAGTTGGTTAAGTAGCTATAAAATTAAATTCATTTGATAAAATTGTTAGAGGACTTTCTATAAATAGTAAGTTAGTTCCTCGAGTCGTTTCATAAACGTTTGACGAGTCTAAATGGGGTAAATGAGCTAGTACATGTGGTATGTGTCGGCGGATTTTGTCGAGAGTATAAAATGGTAAAGTAAATGTGTAGAAGTGTGTGATAGTATTACTTGTATCGTTTTATCTCGAGTTTGTTGTGATTTTATGAGTTTGAGTTTGATATTATTATGTATGATTTATTTCCCAAGTCATTATTAATGAGCGCGCCTTAGTTGATAGGTAGCAGTTCTCGTGTTTGAAAGGCATTCTCTATCATCGACGATCATCTCGCTAGGTCTCTTATACTAAGGTGAGTCTGTAGCATCGTGATGTAGTGTTTTTGTACCCTTTAGGAAAAGGATGACAAAATTAGGGCAAGTGGGCACGACGATTTAGGAAAACCGTGTGTGAATGACCCTAAAAGTGAGTTCGTTCTCGAGGAGGAAAGTGCGTTGTGTAATGAATTGATTAATGTTTGTGATTATATTGAGAAGAAAAGAAAATAGAAATAAGAAAGAAATGACGGTTACGAAGACGGATTAAACTACGACGAAAAAGGCGATCACGTAAAACCGTAAAAAACTACAAAATTAAAAATTTTGAACCTAAATATTAATTAAAAGCTAAAATAAGTCTATAATAATATAAATAAGAATAAAAATCCAATAAAAATATTTTAAAACCTTTTATTAATTAAATATTCAATTTTAAATGCTAATTAAAGCCCTAAAATTAAATATACTTAATCAAAATGTCCAAAATATTATTTTATTGAACAAATAACTTACTTATATTATCTAAAGACTAAAAAGTATTTTTCCTAATTTTTAAAAGCTATTTATCTATTTTTAAATCACTAAAAACTATTTTAAAACTAAAATAATTATAAAAATAATAAAATAATGCTAAAAATAATTTACCAATTTTGAAAATCCTAATTTACCCTAATGAACAGTAGAAAATTGAAAAAGTTTGAAAAATATTAAATTTACCACTAAAAGACAAAACTGATTAAAATAAAACCCTAATTATACTAAATTAATTATAAAAAAATTAATAAAAGATGAACAGTGAAATTTTTTTTAACCAAAAATCTTAAAATGTTATTCTAAGTCTAGGAAAAATGTATAAACTGAAAAATAAGTATTTTTGGCACTAAATTCCAAAAACAGAAACTTAAAAGATAATAAAAAATGCTATTTAATCTAAAAAATGCTAAAAGAACAGTAATAAAAATTTTACTTAATCAGAAAAATCAAAAATTAAATAAGAAAAATATCAAAACAAGTTTCAAGTCCTAATTCCCAATTAAGGGCACTAAAGACAAAAAATCAAGATTACTGATAGTGACACTTGCTTGGGGTTTGTCTGCTAGTGAAGCAGTACCAACAATGGTGCTACCAGTGGGAAGTTTGTTCCCACTGCTAGTGTATTTTTTTGTTCAGAAAGGCAATAAGCTTAGGAAAGCTTATTGTGAGTGCTTATTTGGACAATAAGGCACCCTTATACTCAGTTGAGTATAAGGAGTCAATAATCAACACAAAACAAGCAAGTTACTCACAAAAATCACACAAAACAAGCACACAAAGTTTCTGATTAATCAAGCACAGGTCTGGGGGTATTTTGCTGGTTTTATATGCACAAAAGTGAATTTCAGGGCCTTAAATCTTGCACATAAACTACCCAAATCACATAAGAGCAATTCACAAACCTCAGATCACCTAATAACTACCAGCTTAACAAATGTGGTGGAAAAATTCCAACAAGAACAGTCCTAAAAGGGACTTTCTAATTTTGACTGTTTTTCCAACACTTATAGCATGCAACTTTGTTCAAAATCCTACCAAACTGAAAGACAAGTAACAATAACACCTATTAACCACCTAAGAAGTGTATTTAAATAGGTTTTAACACAAAATCTTGTCACAAATCTTGGCTAATCCCTTAATCCAAACACCCCTTTTAAAAACTAAAAATCAATTTTTCAAACCAAATCAAATCAAATGACATTTTAAATTAATCTAGCATGCATATTATACCAAATAAACTCAAAACAAACCACTTAAACACACATAAACAATTTTCATGCATAAATCACATAAAACTGAAAATTTAAAAACTGAAATTGGAAACAAGGGATTTACCTTGTTGGACCTACATCCAGGCCCAACAATGGCTGCTAGCCATCTCCTAACAGGCCTGAGCCTGTGCAGATTTTTGCTGAGATGTTTGACAAAAAAATGGGTAAAAGTGGTTCTTGCTTGCTTCTTGTTTCCTGCACACCACAACAAACCAAGAAGTAAACTCCAAGAATCAAGAGCTTCAAGCTACAAGCTTGAAGCTTTTGATACAGTAAACAGTTAATGATAAAAAAGAAAAAGATTTTGAGAAAATCTTTGAAAACAGATAATTTTGAAAAACTGATTTTTAAAACTTGGTCACTTAAACAACCACCAAACAAGAATGAAAAACAAAATTTAATTCAGCAAAGAAAGTAAATAGGACTCGTCTCTTTTCATCAACAATCACTTAACCACTTTTCATTCATAAATAAAAGGGGATTTACAAGTTGTGACCAAAGAAAAGAAAAACAAGAACAAGGGGCATGCACAACTCGCATCCTCCTTATATAGGCAAATATAGAACTATCTAGATACTCTGAATAAAATAATACAAGCTAAAACCCTAATGGTTTAAAAATCCAAAAATGCCCTTGAGTTTGACTGAAAATTGGGTCAAGATGGATACATGTGAAGTTGCCAGCTGTTGTTTGTGATCCTGAACGTTGAAATGAGCTTGGGGACCAAGGACTAACATCTAACCATTCATTTTGTCTGGTATAGGGTTTGGGGGAAAGTGACGGGTGCAGGGGACCTTTGGGGATGTCACATGGGTTGGTTAGGGTCATGGGTTTTGTGTCGGATGGGATGACAAAACCCTTAATCAGTGATCTGGAGAGTATTAACAAAAAACCCTTTGTTTTAATTAATGTTCATCCTGGGGATTATTAGGGTTTATGTTGGTGATTAGTGTGGGATTAATCCGTTTTGGGAAAAAAAGATTTTAAAAATATGTTAAGGTGGGAAAAATGGTTGACTAATTGACCAGGTTTATTTAATAAACCTGGGTGGAAGGGTGACGTGGGTGGGGTGATGAAGTGGAGGTTAGTGATTGGTGGAGTGTGGTGAGGTGGAAAGATGATTGGCTGGTGTGAGTTAGGGTGTCTGGCAGAAATGGTCCCCAAGGTTTCACTTTTCTTTCATGTTGTGATAAACAGCTATCAACGCCCCTTTATACTTATAACAACTTTGCCAAAGTTGTCATTTTTGGCACAACAAGTTTTAAAACTTGTTTTAAGGACTAAACATGCAATTAGATGATATTTGAAGGACTGAGTTTGGCATTTTCTTCATTCTTCAAGGTTTGACTTGTTTGTTCACTTCTTGGAGGACCAATATTGACAATTTAGTTTTGTTGAGGGACTAAATTTGCCAATTCTTCAAAGTTAAGGGTCCTTTTTATAATTTTGACAAACTTTAGGGACCAAACTTGTAATTATGAAGATACAAGGGTATAAAGTGTCAATTCTTCCATATTGGAGGACCCTTCTTCATAATTCTTCAAATCTTCAAGGGTTTTCTTTGGAAAATTCTTCATTAGGGCTTGGTTCATCGTGCGGCTTCGTTTCTCGTGTTCGTTTTTGACTGATTCTTATGATCTTTTGTCATTTTCTCAATATCCGTACCTAAAATACACAAGCAACAAACACAAGCATATATTTGGGTATTTTGATGATATTTAATGCATTTTAAGCCCTATTTGGACGATGAGACTATGTATAAAAGCAGTCTCATCACTCCCCCATACTAAACCATTGCCGTGCCCTCACGCAATGCTAGAATAAAGTATCGTAGCATCTCCAAAATTCATTTTATTTACTTTATTTGAATGATACACTAGCTATACTACTACTATTACTACTACTTGTGTTTTAGACATAATGTATGATTTTCATCGCAAAATGGGACGTTTAGGTTCATAGAATAAGAAACGTGAATGCTTCGTTAGAAATAATTTCATCGTCCTCGATTTTCACCCTAATCCAATGCTAAGCGTGCAACGAGATCATTGTCATTATAAGTTAGTAATGCTAACACTACTCATATGCCCTAATCACGTACTCATCCACCCATTATTCCAAGTTTTATCTCTTATATTTTATTTAGTCTTGAATGTTTCACGAGGATACATTGTTTGACTTATGCGATAATAGAGATTTAGGTCTAAAAATAGAGTCCTAACGGTGTAACTAAGACCATCAAATCAATAACCCCTCCTAATAGACAACGATGTCAAAAAATTAAGTTGACAAGAAGAATCGATAAACACGGTTTTATAACGGTTTTGAACATGAGACTTATTACCAAGACTTTTATACGCCCCCTAACGGAAGGGCCTTATTATCTTTGGTTTACCTCCACCTTTTATTCAACTTTGCCATGAAGCTTTTATTATGACTTCGGTCTTGCCTTGCCTTTTATTATCCGCCTCATCGGTGGTTTTATTAGCCAAAGACGTATATCCTCACGCTAAAGCGAATTTTGGATCTTTAAAGCTTCGAAGATTAAGGCTTGATTCACTTTCAATTTTGCATAGATTTTTCGGCCTTGTGGGGCTTCAAATTGTTTGCTTGATTTACATGAGCACTTGAAATCTTATTATTGGGTGAAGATTTCAATTATTGGGGTGCCAATACTTCAAAACCGTGACGCTGGCGATACCTTAATGTCTTCCCAATTTAATTACACGGAAGCTACTAGAAAAGATTAGAAACCCAACAATCCTAACTAAACCGCTAAGTCAATATTTATTAAGCAAAAAATATTTACAAGCGAAGGGAGAATAAGCAAATAACGAGAACACATGAGTTTTTGAAAGAATACGAGTACTCTACGTTTAGCATAGTAACTTATAATTAACTCTATCATTTCTCGTCCTCATTTAAGAGACTTAGCCTAATGTGTAGTTAAGGAATCAAAGCTAAGTGCTCAACACGCACGGTCGAGTCAAAAGTTACTCTTATTCTCGCCATCGAAAAACCTACTTTCGTGTCTTCAAACACTTATAAAACATGAGAAAAATTTTAAATTTGGCCAATTTTAGCCTTATTTTGCAACAAAAACGATAAACAAAAAGATAAACTTTGGAAAGCGTGAAGGTTTGGCAAGGCAAGTATATATTCACCCCCCATACTAAAGTTAAACATTGTCCTCAATGTTTCGAGTCTAGGGGTGCAAAACACCCCCATACTAGAGACGTAGTCGAATGCCTAATCTAGCATGGAAAGGGTGTAACCAATAAATTAATAGCCGTTTATGAAGTGTGCTAAAAACCTAAGGTTAAAACATCAAAAGGATATATCATGGATATTGAGAAAGTCTTCAAAGCAAACGATCGAGTGCTCCCATACAACGAACACGAGAGGCTCCAATCGTGAAGATCATGATAATCTAAAGTTCACAATTCACAAACAACCACGGAACAAAGGTTGGAAGGGCACAAATCCCCACACGTAAGCTACATTAGAAAGCAATAATATGTACATGGATAGCATGGGACTCCCCCATGAGGCACCTCGTTTTTGATTACCGAGTCATGAGCTCGACTCGATCCCCTCAATACTAATTATCATTGGGGAAAGTGATTTGGTCGAGGTAGTTCAAGGATGGAACTTCCCCGCCAAAGTAGTGCTTCAACCTAGGTCCATTCACCTTGAAGTTAGGACCATCATCTTGAGCTAGCTCAATGGTCCCATACGGAAACACTTGAGTCACGGTGAATGGACCGGACCAACGGGATTTCAACTTACCGGAAAAGATTTTCAATCTTGAATTAAAAAGCAAAACTTGATCCCCAATGTTAAAAACCCGGTTTTTAATTTTAGAATCATGCAACTTTTTAGTCTTTTCTTTGTAAATCAATGAATTTTCATAAGCAATGTCCCTCAATTCATCCAATTCATTCAATTGCATTTTCTGGTGTTTTCCCGCGGTCTCAATGTCATCATTACAATGCTTTAGGGTCCAATAAGCCTTGTGTTCTAACTCGATAGGCAAATGACAATTCTTTCCATACACAAGCTTATAGGGGGTGCACCCAATGGGCGTCTTATGAGCGGTCCTAAAGGCCCATAAAGCATCGTCCAACTTATCTGACCAAGTTTGTCGGTTTTCCCCAACGGATCTTTCCAAGATCCTCTTCAACGCTCGGTTTGAAACCTCGACTTGCCCACTCATTTGTGGGTGATAAGCCGTAGAAAGCCGATGTGTAACCCCATATTTCCTTAAGACTCTTTCGAATTGGTCGTTACAAAAATGGGTTCCACGATCGCTTATGATAGCACAAGGGGTTCCAAACCGAGAAAACAATTGCTTCAAAAACTTGACTACCACACGAGCATCATTGGTGGGCAAAGCCTTAGCTTCCACCCACTTAGATAGGCAGTCAACCGCAACGAGAATGTACTTATTACCACGAGATGATGGGAACGGCCCCATAAAGTCTATACCCCAAACGTCAAAGATCTCACACACTTGGATGATATTTTGTGGCATTTCATCTTTTTGTGAGGTCTTTGCTTGTCGTTGGCATGCATCACACGACTTCACAAGATCTTGTGCATCTCGGTAAATAGTAGGCCAAAAGAAGCCGGCATCAAACACCTTTTTAGCCGTGAGATTAGCACCGTGTTGACCACCCATGGGTCCCTCATGGCAAGCTCTAAGGATGTTAGAAGCTTCGGTGCCAAATACACAACGTCGGATGATTTGATCCGCACAAGTTCGAAACAAGTAAGGGTCGTTCCAAAAGTAGAACTTGACGTCACGAAAGAATTTTCATTTTTGTTGAGTCGTCATACCCTTAATGATGAAGTTGCCTGCATGGTAATTTGCAAAGTCCGCAAACCATGGGGTGGAAGAATCAAGCTTAGAATTCACTACACCAAGTGTCTTGATGAGATGGCATTTATACATGATCTCATCGTTCTTTTCGGGCTTTAAATGCACAAAAATGTCATAAAATACCATATATATGCTTGTGTTTGTTTACTTGTGTATTTTAGGTATGGATATCGTGAAAAAGACAAAAGATCACAAGTTACAAGGAAAAACGGACACGAGAAACGAAGCCGTACAAAGAACCGGGCCCTAATCATGAAATATTCAACAAATACCCTTGAAGACTTGAAGACATACAAGATTGATCCTCCAAGAATGAAGAAATGACACTTAAAACCCTTGTATATTAATAATTACAAGTTTGGTCCCTTAAGTTTGTCAAAAGTACAAAAAGGTCCTTCAACTTTGAAGAAATGGCAAGATTAGTCCCTCAACAAATCAAAATTGCCAATAATGGTCCCTCATGAAGATTAAGAAACATTGAAGACCTTTGAAGATCAACAATGTCCCAAATCAGCCCTTGCAATATTCAAAAATGGCAAATATAACCCTTGAAACACTTTTTCCAAAGTTTGGTGCCAAAACTGTCAAGTGGTGAAACTTATTAACAAGGGAAAAACGTTTTTTAGGGCTGAAAACCTTATTTACCAACAATCTCAAAACACAAGGACCAAGGTTGCCACTTTCAAACATTCAAACATAAACACGCGCCAAACAATCTTTTTCCCCCAAAATCGGATCAAACCATTTACTGTTCACCTATTCACCACCCAGTTTTTACTTCACTTAAACATGGGTTAAAAATCAATTCCCTTTGCACACGTTTGATTCACACACGCAGGAACCTATCCCACACAAGAAACCTCAATCCCATTCACTGTGGACCCTACCCCTAATTCCTTTTCCACCAATCAAAATACTACTTGGCCTCCAAGCATTGTGACGTGTCCTTAATCAACAGCTGTGATCTTTTGCTTCCTCCCAACGCATAAATGAACGATGGAGATCAAATAGGACACCTCATACCTCAAAATCGTCTAGAAGGACTAAAGGGCATATTTGGGATTTTCATAGATTAGGGTTTGTGTTTTAAGCATTCTAGAGAGTTCTTTTAGCAGTATAAAAGGAGCTTACAACATGTGTAAAGCCCTTGTTCCAGTTTTTCTTCAATTAATTCTGTAATTCCTTTTAATTAATATAAAAGTTTGGTTTTTGTTAATTAAGCAATTTAATTCCTTTTTATGATTTTTTAAAGTTGGTATTTATTGTTGAAGAGAAACTGAGTTCCATTTTTAAATTGGTGAATTAATTTTGTGTTTCAAAATTATTTCAAAGTTTTGAGGAAATTGAGATTTTTCTTGGTGAAGGAAAATCTGTTTCAAGTTTTAGTGATTAAGAGGTTTAAGTTTAATTGGTGATTTAGTGTTTTTAAAACGTGTTTGATAAGGATTGAAAGTTTTTGGAAAAGATTTTAAGAAGAAAGAAAAGGAAACAGTATATATATTCTTGTGCTTGTTTTTCTTTGATTTGTCTTAACAGGTTGTGAATAGTTGCTGTTAAAGGTTCAGCACCAACCCCAGTTGGTAGGAGGTGGATTTTCATCCACTAGAACCTTGGATGTAAGGTTCTAAGGTAAATCCCTTTTTCCTTTTTAAAATTTCAAAAATTGTGTGATTTGGTGATTTTGCATGCTAAGTGTTGATTGTGTGTTAAAGCTGTTTGATTTGTGTTCTTGTGAGATTTGTATGCATGTTAGGTATCATAGGATCAATTTGAGTAAGTTTTAAAAGGTATTGATTTGATAAAACGTTTTCAAAAATATTAAGGGTTGTTTGGATTCAGGTTTTAGCAGGTTGAATAATCTATGATTGTGCTTGAAATAGATGTTAGAAAGTTGAAATAGGTTGCAATAGGTTGCATGTTAGTTGGTAAGTAAGTTTGCAAAGTTTTGAAGCAAGTTGTGAGTTTAAAAAGAGAAAAAGTAAGCTAGAAATCTTCTAAGTTACTAATCTGCTTATTTTTATGAACTTTTGTGCTTGAAACTTGTTAAATCTGCTAGAGACTAGGTTGATATAGGATTGATAGTGGTTTTTGAATCATTTGGCAAGTTTGTGTGCTAAGATTTGTCCTGTGAAACTCACAAGTGTGCAAGTAAGTTAGTTCATAAGCCACCAGACCTTTAAAAAAGATCACAGCAACTTGACTTTGGTCTAGGGGTGCTTAATTTGCTTTGATTGTGTGCTAGGTGTGTATTTTCTGTTTATTGTGACTCCCTACACTCAGAAAGAGTGTAGGGGTGCCTTGTCATCCAAAAACATCCACCAAGTATCAAATCCAAGTCCTCTTGGAGGTCTTCACCACCTGTGAAGAAAACAGAAGACAAGCAAACTCACTTGTGTTCTTCATCATAAACTGGCCACGTTCTTGATCTTCATTTTGTTTAAATCTAGCTAAAAGGTTAATTTGGTTTGTGTTTTTAGTCATATAAGGTCACAGATTGGATTGTAAAAAGTAAAAAATAAAAAAAGAAAAAAATAGCAAAAAGTTCACCCGCAACGGACTCGAACACGCGACCTCTCGAAGGAGGAGTAACGTGCTTACCGTTGATCTAGATGACTTTTTACGTAAGAGTTTGATTTCAAACTCTATTTAACCCCTCTTTCAAGTGTAGGCTTATTAAAAGCCGTAGCTTATTTCCATTTATTCCAGCTTATTTGATAAGTTATTTTGTTTCTTTTTATTTTTCCTAGGATCCTTATAGTATTTATGATTTTTCTAGCTAATTTTTATAATTTTCCCATTATTAAATTATTTTCTTTGCATTTTTATTTAGCCGTATTTTATAAATTCATTAAAAAATAGAAAAAAGTAGTTTTTAATTAGGGAAAAATAATTTTTAGCTTTTAGATAAATATTTTGAGGTTTACATCAGTTTAACTTTTCAAAAACTTTAATTTTTAATTTTATATTATTTTAAGGTTTTTTATAAATTTAATAATTTTTATAAAATCATAAAAAAGGTTTTAGGAGCTTTAATTTACTTTTTTATCTTAGTTAGATTATTTTAAGATTTTAGAAATTTTTTAGAATTAATTTTATAAACTTTTTATTTTTTTTATTATTTTAATATTATTTTATTATTAAAATTAAAAAGTTTTATTTTTATTTCTTTTTCATTTTTCTTAGGTTCTTTATCATTAATTAGGACTCTTACCATTTTTAGAATAATTTTATAGCTTTTAGATTTATTTTTATAATTATTTTAAGTTTAATTAGTTTTTAATCATTTTAAATCATTTTTAGAGTTTTAAAAAATAGTTTTATTAGCTTTTAATTTTTAGAAAATTACTTTTTAGTCTTCTAATAATATAAGTTAAGTAATTATTCAATAAAATCATATTTTAGACATTTTCATTAGTTGTATTTAATTTTAGGGCTTTAATTAGCATTTAAAATTAAATATTTAATTAATAAAAGGTTTTAAAATATCTTTGTTGGATTTGTATCTTTATTTATATTATTTTAGACTTCTTTTTAGCCTTTTTAATCTTTTATTTATTTTGTTTTTGGTTATAGTAAATTTTTAATTTGGGTAGTTTTTCACGACTTTACGTTCACGTTTTTCTACGTCGTAGTGTAATTTTAACGTAACCGTCTTTTCATCCTTTCATCCCCATTCTTCTCAATATTAATCTCAAATAACTACAAGTTAAATCACACACATATACCTCCTTGGGAAACGAACTTTCTCTCCATTAAGGGTCATTAGTGTTGATTTTTCCTAAAATCATCACTCGATACTTACCGCTATTTACGCTCTTTTCCTAAAGAGTAGTAAAACTCTACAATCATTTTGGCACCGCTGCCGGGGAGGTGTGTTGTGCTTTAATTTGGAAGCTTTTGTTTTTGATATTATCCATAATAAGTATTTGTGTTAAGTGGAACTCCCTTAACACGTATTATCGGTTTTCTTGGTTTTTCTTGTATAAATATTACTATATTGTATTAAGTATCACAATCAATATACAATATCTCCAAAAGTGTGAAAACACAACCTTAATTGGGATTTGATCTCCTAATTATTGTATTCGAATCTCAAACAAAAAGAAAAAGGCAAAAATAGATAAATACTTTCGTGAAGCTCGATATTGAAAAATACAAACTATAAGGTGGGTATAAGGCGGGTATTATAAAATATACCCTAAGGAAAAAGGCTCTTAAGTGCTTCGCGCCGCCTCGTTTCCCCGCTTGCTTGTGAGTATTTTAAGATTGAAGGCTAATCGAGGGTTTTGCCGCCCAAAGTATTATTACGTATACTATATTTGCTTGGTTTTCTTTGTGATTAAACCCTCTTGAACAATTTGGTTTTCACCAAAGTTCTAAAGTCATTGGAAGACGTTCACTCCACGTGATCGTTTTCATTCCTTTGAGGCTTCTTTAATCAAGAGTTTGATTCGAGGAGAGATTTTGTAGATTGTTGTCTACGAAGATACACCAAAGTCCAAAAAAATTAAATATCATCAAAAACACAAAAAAAAATTGAAAATTCACAAAACAACCAAAAAGAATCTTCTTTGCTCACCTCCCATTCTTCGTGAAGTTTATGATCACTCGTAATCAAGCAAAACGAGCTCGTAAACATCTTCAAAAGCAAGCCAATCAAGAGACGTTGATTGTTGAAGAACCTCCAATTGTTGAACCTATTGTAGAACAAGAAGTCGTCATGGCTAATCGTACTATGATGGAGTTGCTACAAGCACCCACCGAGGGTTTTGGAGAGGCTATTGTGATTCCCGCCATCCTTGCGGAGAATTTCGAGATTAAGACGGGTTTAATGTCGATGTTGCAAGCAAATAAGTTTAGAGGTCACGAGAAAGACAACCCGCATTACCACATTAGGAATTTCAACCGTCTCACCGCCACTAGCAAATTTAAGGATGTTCCACATGACGCTATTAAGATGATGTTGTTTCCATATTCGTTGGATGGACCCGCAAAAATTTGGCTCGAGAAAGAACCGCCAAATTCAATTTTGACATGGACCGATCTCGTTTCTAAGTTTGTGAACAAGTTTTTTCCACCATCTAAAACAACACACTTAAAAAATGAGATTTCACGATTTGTGCAAAGAAATAATGAAAGTTTTTCAATGGCATGGGAACGATTTAAAGAGATGTTACATGAATGTCCACACCATGATTTTACGGAATTGCATCAAGTGGATACTTTTTATAATGGGCTTAATGATCATGAACGAGATTATTTGAACGCCGCCGCGGGTGGTAATTTTTTGTGCAAGACGACAAATGAGGCTTTACAAATCATTGAGAATCGATCTAAGGTTTATAACCCTCGTAACACACCGAGTGTTGCCAATATGGGTTCGTCATCGTCACAATCGTCTCGTAGCATTAACGCCTTACATGATGAAGCTAATGAGGAAAATCGGTTTTTTGATAGATTTGCTAATCTTATGTCCCATTGGAAGGCTCAAGAAGCTTCCAATTCCGCTTCGGTTAAAGCGGTTGCTAAGAGTTGTTTATCTTGTGGGGGAGCTCATGATCTTTCCGAGTGCATTACCGCGGATGGTAACACTTCGAGTGCTTATGTAGCAACGGGAACTTACAACCAAAACGGCCAAGGTTCCCGCCAAAATCAAGCTCCACCAAACCAAAATGTTAACAATTATCGAAACAACAACCAAGGTAATTACCAAGGCAACACACGCAATTACAACAAAGGGAATTATCAAAGTGGGAATGGACAAATTTCTAATCAAAACCAAAACCGTGATTTTCAAAACACTACACAAGGTTTTCAAAATGCTCACACTAAAAAATTGCAAGGAGAATTTTTGGATTATGCAAAAGCAAATGATGCTAAATTTGATAATATGCAACGTGAGATGATTAGCTTAAGATCCGAGTTGAAAAACGAGCTTAAAAATGAACTTGCTAATGAACTTAAAACTCATGCAAACAAAATGGAAGGAAATGTCCAACGTCTTCAACAAAACCAACAAAAGATGGAATTAGGACAACATGAGATTAAGCAAGAGTTATTAAAAGCGGATGCTAGGCAATCAAAATTTGAGGACCGAATGGCTAAGATGTTTGAAGCAATCATGTGTAAACCCTCTTCTTCGGGTGGTCTTCCTAGTGATACCATTAACAACCCGAGGGGAGAATTGAAGGTTGTTGCTACACGAAGTGGTAAAACTTTCAAGGAACCAATCTCTCGTACAAGTACTTCTAAGGAGAAGGAAATCGAGAAAGAACCCGAGGTGATGGTCGAAAAGGAGCACATTACAATCCCACAAAGTACCGCTCATACCACACCTACGGTTGAACCAATACCAATTGTGGAACCCGAGTTTCCAAGACCGTTGCCTAATGACCAACCCACACCACCACCACCTTTACCTTACCCTTCGAGACGTAACAAAGAGAAATCACAAGAACGGAACAATTATCAATTTGAGCTATTTATGAAAATGTTTCGTGATTTGCATTTTAACATAAGTTTTGCCGACGCTCTTATCATGATGCCTCGATTCGTCGCAAACTTCAAAAGTATGCTTAACAACAAAGAGAAGTTACAACAATCGTCTAGTTGTTCATCGGTTTTTCTTAGCCGCATACCACAAAAAGTCGGTGATCCCGGTAAATTTTTGATTCCGTGTGCTATTCAAGATATGGAGGAATGCTACGCCTTGGCCGATCTTGGTGCTAGTATTAATTTAATGCCTCTCGAGATCTTCAAATCGCTTTCACTTCCGGCTCTTATTCCTTCGAACATGTCTATCGAGATGGCCGATCATTCTACGATTTTAGCATGTGGAGTAGCCGAGGACGTTTTTGTTAAAGTCGGAAAGTTTTACTATCCCGTTGACTTTATTGTTGTAGACATTCCTATCGATCGAAAAGTTCCTCTCATTTTGGGTCGTTCATTTTTGGATACATCAAGAGCACTTATCGATGTTCATGCTCGAAAAATCACCCTTCGTTTCAATGAAGAAGAACTTGTCATCAATGCAACACAAAACTCCAATCTTTCTCATGTCTATTCTATTGCAACTTTAAACCATGGTGATTCAACCAATGTCGTTTGCAAAGAATTTTCACCAAGAGTTTTAGGAAATGTCTCCAAAAACAATTTACCATTTCCTCCGCCGGTGGAGGTTATGAGTGTAAAACCTACAAAGAAGAAACCGTCAATACTTGAATCGAAAAATCCTTCACCTCACCTCGAACATTCATTCTTGAAAAGTGTCGATAAATTGCCGGTTTCTACGAAAGATCTTTCGGATGATGAATATGTAGACCCCGATGGGGAGGTTTTCTTCGTCGACAAACGTTTTGAGAACTTGCCACCACCAAAACCAAAACGGTTTCAAAATGTGAGAATTTTTAGTGTAACTAACATCGTCTTAGAAACACCGAATATTTTCGACATAATCAAAAAGGGTTTTCATAAGGAGAATTCAAAAGATAACAAAGGAAAAGATCTTAAATGTGATTTAATTGATTTTTCTACAAATCTAACTCCGTCATCACCACGTGTTTTGAGTGCTACAAGCTCGTCTACTCCTTTTGACGATGCTTTGTGTGGTTCTAGTATGGGGGAAGCCCCTTATGTTCCCTCATCCTTGTCCACCGAGGACGAGATATTCGATCCCGGAATTTCATGTAAAGGGAAATCTCGGTCTTCCACCGATGCAATAAATGGAAAATCTTTCTATTTGCTTGGTGCGAGTCTACCTCGAGTAGCTCGAAAGATTGTCTTACCAATTGTCTCACCCTTCTACTTCTCATCTCTTTTCTTCAAACTCTTTGAGTTTATGGCACATGTTGAAGTGGCGTTAAATTGTTTTTCCAATGGAAACGAGAACGCCATTTTCGATCCCGGTATTTTGCATCATCTAAGGACTTAGTCCTTTATACCGGTTGCTTTTTGGGCCTTGTTTATCATGTAAGCCCCATCAAAAATTGACCATACCATGATTTCCCTAAATGTTCACATTTTGAGGGGATCGAGTCGAGCTCATGACTCGGTAATAAAAAACGAGGTGCCTCGTGGGGGAGATCTCATGCTTATCTTTTATGCTCACTATTCACTAATAAGGGGATTTGTACCCTTTCAACTCGTTGTCTCGTGATTGTTTGTGATTGTGTTATCTAGATCATCATCATCATCTACGATTGAAGACTCTCGTGTTCGTTTACGTGAGCCTCCATCGTTCGTTTGAAGAAGTTTTTCACGATTCCATGACATATCCTTTATTGTTCTAACAATTATCTTTTAGCATACTTAATAAACAGCTTTAGATATATTGTTGATCACCCTTTCCATGCTAGATCCTAAGCATTCGATTCTTCGTCTCTAGTATGGGGGTGCTCCACCTTTAGACTCGAAACATTGAGGACAATGTTTACTTTTAGTATGGGGGGTGAATAGGTACTTGCTTTGCTACGCCCTCACGTTTTCCAACTTTCAATGTTTTGTTTTGCTAATAAGGCAAAAATGGCCAAATTTTAAAATTTTTAGATTTCATAAGTGTTTTTAAGACACGAATGTATATTTTCCGATGGGTAGAATAAGAGTTAATTTTTGACTTGATGGGCATTTGGAGCCATTTACATTCCTTAACTCGCTCAATTCAAGTTTTGCTAGACTTTTATATAGGGAGCTTTAAAACGCGAAAGTCTTAATACATTCGGGTTAAGAACAAGAACTTTTCGCAAGTTCCTATAATTGATTCTAGAAAGTCACTTATCAAGGGAACTATAAAACGCATTCTCTAAACTTGAAAAAGTCCAAGAAAGTGCAAGATCCTATAGGTGGCTTGAAAACCCAAAACTTTGATTTGATATAGTCTTAATGAAAGCTAATCCAAATTTGGCTTAATTTTGACTTGCATGGCTAAGTATTCACGAGTCTCTTTAATTAGAGGTCTTTATATAGTGACGAACGAGAAATGATAGAGTTAGACAAGTGATCATGCTAAACGTAGAACATGAAAGTGTTCTTTCAAAAACTCATATGTTTTTAATTGTGGCTTTTTCTTCCCATAAGATCAATGCATTAGGAATAAATCATAATTGCAATAAGTAAGGTCGTACGATTTGAAAGGTTACTTAGCCTCTAGCGCAAGATCGTTTAAAAGTTGCTCGGGGTTGAATAGAGTTCATAGCCAAGGCATAACTTATTGAAGCGGGACGCGAAGATTGGCGATTATCCAAAAAGGCCCTAACAAGGCATGAGGAGCTCTATTTTTGCTAAAGATCCAAAGATGATGTGAAGTATCATTATTCCTAAATCAATATGAAGGATCGAGACACACGACGAGAAGCAATTACTCCCCTAAAGAATGGAGAAAGTCTATCCAAAAAGACCCTAACAAGGTATGAGGATAAATATATCCAAGTCCGAAAAGGAGGCGGATCGTTGTATATCAAAATCCAAAGTAAAGATTGAAGAAAAATGATGAAGTCGTGGTCCTATATGAAGAATCTCTCAAAAACGTCAAGTGAAGAAATTCCAAAATATGAAGAGAAGACCATAATTTCAAGAACGTCTTCCCAAGATTTGAAGTGTGAAGTACATGCCAAATATCGGTCCGAGAAAGGTCTCAAATCGTGAAACGAGTTATGCCAAGATATGAACTTAAGGAGATACACGAGAAGCCGTTTTAAAAGATTTTGTCCTTCGGCTAACTATTGATCAAATCGTGCTACTTTGCTTTCGGACTAATAACTACTCAAATAAGTCAATATGAATCACTTGTGATCCATGACAAATAGATAAAACATGCTAGTAACCCATTTCCTTTTATAATAACTAGGATTGCGGGGAGAAAAAGTATTACACAATTTGGACGTATGAGTAGTGTTAGCATTGTGACTTGTACCAACAATGATCTTGTTTTTGCACTTAGCATGGAATGTACGACAATCAAGGATGACGAAGTTTACTCTAAGGGACATTTACTTGTTTCTATTCGTTGACCCTAAAAGTCACTTTTTGTGATGAAAATCATACATTATGTCTTTACACATCATCATAGTATGTTGCAAGTCTTTTTACTTTTCAATAAAAGTTAATAAAATTTGAACTTTGGTGATGCTTAGATACTTTATTCTAGCATTGCGTGAGGGCACGGCAATGGCTTAGTATGGGGGAGTGATGAGATGGCATTTATACATGATCTCATCGTTCTTTTCGGGCTTTAAATGCACAAAAATGTCATAAAATACCATATATATGCTTGTGTTTGTTTACTTGTGTATTTTAGGTATGGATATCGTGAAAAAGACAAAAGATCACAAGTTACAAGGAAAAACGGACACGAGAAACGAAGCCGTACAAAGAACCGGGCCCTAATCATGAAATATTCAACAAATACCCTTGAAGACTTGAGGACATACAAGATTGATCCTCCAAGAATGAAGAAATGACACTTAAAACCCTTGTATATTAATAATTACAAGTTTGGTCCCTTAAGTTTGTCAAAAGTACAAAAAGGTCCTTCAACTTTGAAGAAATGGCAAGATTAGTCCCTCAACAAATCAAAATTGCCAATAATGGTCCCTCATGAAGATTAAGAAACATTGAAGACCTTTGAAGATCAACAATGTCCCAAATCAGCCCTTGCAATATTCAATAATGGCAAATATAACCCTTGAAACACTTTTTCCAAAGTTTGGTGCCAAAACTGTCAAGTGGTGAAACTTATTAACAAGGGAAAAACGTTTTTTAGGGCTGAAAACCTTATTTACCAACAATCTCAAAACACAAGGACCAAGGTTGCCACTTTCAAACATTCAAACATAAACACGCGCCAAACAATCTTTTTCCCCCAAAATCGGATCAAACCATTTACTGTTCACCTATTCACCACCCAGTTTTTACTTCACTTAAACATGGGTTAAAAATCAATTCCCTTTGCACACGTTTGATTCACACACGCAGGAACCTATCCCACACAAGAAACCTCAATCCCATTCACTGTGGACCCTACCCCTAATTCCTTTTCCACCAATCAAAATACTACTTGGCCTCCAAGCATTGTGACGTGTCCTTAATCAACAGCTGTGATCTTTTGCTTCCTCCCAACGCATAAATGAACGATGGAGATCAAATAGGACACCTCATACCTCAAAATCGTCTAGAAGGACTAAAGGGCATATTTGGGATTTTCATAGATTAGGGTTT
This sequence comes from Glebionis coronaria, assembly GCA_025667525.1. Classification (NCBI taxonomy): domain Eukaryota; kingdom Viridiplantae; phylum Streptophyta; class Magnoliopsida; order Asterales; family Asteraceae; genus Glebionis; species Glebionis coronaria. Next base: position 582,725,472 of record CM046876.1, read on the forward strand.
GTGTTTTAAGCATTCTAGAGAGTTCTTTTAGCAGTATAAAAGGAGCTTACAACATGTGTAAAGCCCTTGTTCCAGTTTTTCTTCAATTAATTCTGTAATTCCTTTTAATTAATATAAAAGTTTGGTTTTTGTTAATTAAGCAATTTAATTCCTTTTTATGATTTTTTAAAGTTGGTATTTATTGTTGAAGAGAAACTGAGTTCCATTTTTAAATTGGTGAATTAATTTTGTGTTTCAAAATTATTTCAAAGTTTTGAGGAAATTGAGATTTTTCTTGGTGAAGGAAAATCTGTTTCAAGTTTTAGTGATTAAGAGGTTTAAGTTTAATTGGTGATTTAGTGTTTTTAAAACGTGTTTGATAAGGATTGAAAGTTTTTGGAAAAGATTTTAAGAAGAAAGAAAAGGAAACAGTATATATATTCTTGTGCTTGTTTTTCTTTGATTTGTCTTAACAGGTTGTGAATAGTTGCTGTTAAAGGTTCAGCACCAACCCCAGTTGGTAGGAGGTGGATTTTCATCCACTAGAACCTTGGATGTAAGGTTCTAAGGTAAATCCCTTTTTCCTTTTTAAAATTTCAGAAATTGTGTGATTTGGTGATTTTGCATGCTAAGTGTTGATTGTGTGTTAAAGCTGTTTGATTTGTGTTCTTGTGAGATTTGTATGCATGTTAGGTATCATAGGATCAATTTGAGTAAGTTTTAAAAGGTATTGATTTGATAAAACGTTTTCAAAAATATTAAGGGTTGTTTGGATTCAGGTTTTAGCAGGTTGAATAATCTATGATTGTGCTTGAAATAGACGTTAGAAAGTTGAAATAGGTTGCAATAGGTTGCATGTTAGTTGGTAAGTAAGTTTGCAAAGTTTTGAAGCAAGTTGTGAGTTTAAAAAGAGAAAAAGTAAGCTAGAAATCTTCTAAGTTACTAATCTGCTTATTTTTATGAACTTTTGTGCTTGAAACTTGTTAAATCTGCTAGAGACTAGGTTGATATAGGATTGATAGTGGTTTTTGAATCATTTGGCAAGTTTGTGTGCTAAGATTTGTCCTGTGAAACTCACAAGTGTGCAAGTAAGTTAGTTCATAAGCCACCAGACCTTTAAAAAAGATCACAGCAACTTGACTTTGGTCTAGGGGTGCTTAATTTGCTTTGATTGTGTGCTAGGTGTGTATTTTCTGTTTATTGTGACTCCCTACACTCAGAAAGAGTGTAGGGGTGCCTTGTCATCCAAAAACATCCACCAAGTATCAAATCCAAGTCCTCTTGGAGGTCTTCACCACCTGTGAAGAAAACAGAAGACAAGCAAACTCACTTGTGTTCTTCATCATAAACTGGCCACGTTCTTGATCTTCATTTTGTTTAAATCTAGCTAAAAGGTTAATTTGGTTTGTGTTTTTAGTCATATAAGGTCACAGATTGGATTGTAAAAAGTAAAAAATAAAAAAAGAAAAAAATAGCAAAAAGTTCACCCGCAACAGACTCGAACACGCGACCTCTCGAAGGAGGAGTAACGTGCTTACCGTTGATCTAGATGACTTTTTACGTAAGAGTTTGATTTCAAACTCTATTTAACCCCTCTTTCAAGTGTAGGCTTATTAAAAGCCGTAGCTTATTTCCATTTATTCCAGCTTATTTGATAAGTTATTTTGTTTCTTTTTATTTTTCCTAGGATCCTTATAGTATTTATGATTTTTCTAGCTAATTTTTATAATTTTCCCATTATTAAATTATTTTCTTTGCATTTTTATTTAGCCGTATTTTATAAATTCATTAAAAAATAGAAAAAAGTAGTTTTTAATTAGGGAAAAATAATTTTTAGCTTTTAGATAAATATTTTGAGGTTTACATCAGTTTAACTTTTCAAAAACTTTAATTTTTAATTTTATATTATTTTAAAGTTTTTTATAAACTTTAATAATTTTTATAAAATTATAAAAAAGGTTTTAGGAGCTTTAATTTACTTTTTTATCTTAGTTAGATTATTTTAAGATTTTAGAAATTTTTTAGAATTAATTTTATAAACTTTTTATTTTTTCTATTATTTTAATATTATTTTATTATTAAAATTAAAAAGTTTTATTTTTATTTCTTTTTCATTTTTCTTAGGTTCTTTATCGTTAATTAGGACTCTTACCATTTTTAGAATAATTTTATAGCTTTTAGATTTATTTTTATAATTATTTTAAGTTTAATTAGTTTTTAATCATTTTAAATCATTTTTAGAGTTTTAAAAAATAGTTTTATTAGCTTTTAATTTTTAGAAAATTACTTTTTAGTCTTCTAATAATATAAGTTAAGTAATTATTCAATAAAATCATATTTTAGACATTTTCATTAGTTGTATTTAATTTTAGGGCTTTAATTAGCATTTAAAATTAAATATTTAATTAATAAAAGGTTTTAAAATATCTTTGTTGGATTTTTATCTTTATTTATATTATTTTAGACTTCTTTTTAGCCTTTTTAATCTTTTATTTATTTTGTTTTTGGTTTTTGTAAATTTTTAATTTGGGTAGTTTTTCACGACTTTACGTTCACGTTTTTCTACGTCGTAGTGTAATTTTAACGTAACCGTCTTTTCATCCTTTCATCCCCATTCTTCTCAATATTAATCTCAAATAACTACAAGTTAAATCACACACATATACCTCCTTGGGAAACGAACTTTCTCTCCATTAAGGGTCATTAGTGTTGATTTTTCCTAAAATCATCACTCGATACTTACCGCTATTTACGCTCTTTTCCTAAAGAGTAGTAAAACTCTACAATCATGTCTCGAGCGGAAATGTTTCGGTGATTTCCTTTGGCTCGTAAACACTTTGGTGAGGATCTTTCAAACGAGAGAGATGATCGGCCGCTAGATTCTCGGCTCCTTTTTTTGTCAACGATGGTGTAATCAAATTCTTGAAGGAGGAGAATCCAACGAAGTAATCTAGGCTTAGCATCTTGCTTTGCCATGAGATACTTAATAGCCAAATGATCCGTATACACTATGCATTTCGTCAAGACGAGATAAGGACGGAATTTCTCAAATGCATACACCACGTCAAGGAACTCGTTTTCCGTTGTAGTGTATTTAAGTTGAGCCTCGGTCATCGTCTTGCTAGCATAGTGAATAGGAAAGAAGTGCTTATCATGACGTTGCCCCAAAACGGCCCCAATAGCGTAATCACTAGCATCACACATAAGCTCAAAGGGGAGGTTCCAATTGGGAGCAACAAGAATGGGAGCTTCGGTAAGTTTCCTCTTAAGGATTTCAAAGGCTCGTACACAATCTTCGTCAAAGACAAAACGTGCCTCTTTTTCAAGAAGATGTGTAATGGGTCGAGAAATCTTTGAAAAATCCTTGATGAATCGACGATAAAAGCCCGCGTGGCCTAGGAAACTCCTAACTCCCTTAACGGTTTTGGGATGAGGTAATTTGGCGATGACGTCTACCTTAGCTTGATCTACCTCAATCCCCGCTTTCGAGACCTTGTGCCCTAAGACGATTCCACTTTTAACCATAAAATGACACTTTTCCCAATTGAGCACAAGGTTGGTTTCCTCACAACGTTTTAACATTCTCTCAAGGTTCGACAAACACGAAGTGAACGAATTACCAAACACGGAAAAGTCATCCATGAAGACTTCCATCATCTTCTCGATCATATCATGAAAAATAGCCATCATGCACCTTTGAAAGGTTCCCGGTGCATTGCAAAGTCCGAATGGCATTCTACGATAGGAAAACGTTCCATATGGACACGTAAACGTAGTTTTTTCTTGATCACGAGGATCGATGGGAATTTGGAAGTAACCGGAAAAACCATCTAAAAAGCAATAGAAATCGTTTCCCGCAAGACGCTCCAACATTTGGTCCATGAAGGGCAAGGGAAAATGGTCTTTTCGAGTGGCTTCATTCAACTTTCGATAGTCAATGCACACTCTCCATCCGGTCACGAGTCTAGTGGGAATTAACTCGTTGGCATCGTTTGGCACAACGGTCATTCCTCCCTTTTTAGGGACACAATGAATAGGACTCACCCAAGGGCTATCGGAAATAGGGTAAATCATTCCCGCGTCAAGGAGTTTAAGGACCTCCTTTTTGATGACGTCGTGAATTTTGGGGTTCACCCTCCTTTGACTTTGGATTGTGGGCTTGAAATCCTCCTCCATTAAGATTTTGTGGGTACAAAACTTGGGATCGATTCCCTTAATGTCGGATAACTTCCACGCAATCGCCTCTTTTTGATCCTTTAGAACATTGACAAGTGCGGTTTTTTCATCATTCGAAAGATCCTTCGCAATAATAACCGGCAACTTGTCGCCCTCCTCCAAATAGACATATTCGAGGTGAGGAGGTAAATCTTTCAACTCGAGAATAGGTGGTTCCTCAAGTGAAGATTTGGGCTCGATACTCATAAGCTCCTCGGGTGGAGGAAATGGGAAATTGTTGAGAAAATCCTTGATAATCGAGAAGTCCTCATCGTTGTCGAGGTATTCGTCACAAGTACGTGGAACATTGCATTCTTCCAACGTAAAACCACCACCTTCTAATGGAGTGAAGGTTGGTGTCGAATTATCAAGAATTGGATCTAACATAGTGGGATTGCCACTAGTTTCTTCATCACCAAACCCTAAAACTTCTTGTGAAAATTCCTCGCAAACTACGTCGATCATATCAACGAGGTTTATGGTAGCAACGGAATAAACATGAGAAAGTTGAGAATTTTGCGTTGCGTTTATAACAAGTTCCTCGTCGTTGAAACGTAAGGTGATCTTTCTAGCATGCACATCAATTAAAGCCATAGACGTATCTAAAAACGAACGACCTAAAATGAGAGGAACTTGAGGATCCGTGGGGATATCAACAACGATAAAGTCTACGGGATAGTAGAACTTTCCCACTTTCACAAAAACGTCTTCCGCCAATCCACATGCACGAATCGTGGAATGGTCGGCCATCTCGATAGACATTAGTGAAGGAGTAAGATTAGGAAGATTGAGCGACTTGAAGATTGCAAGTGGCATCAAATTAATGCTAGCACCAAGATCGGCCAAGGCGAAGCATTCCTCCATATCTTGGATTGCACAAGGAATCAAGAATTTACCGGGATCACCGACTTTTTGAGGTATGCGATTAAGATAAACCGACGAACAACTAGACAATTGGTGCAATTTCTCCTTGTTGTTCAACATACTCTTAAAGTTAGCGGCAAATCGAGGCATCATGACCAAAGCATCGGCAAAACTCACATTAAGGTGCAACTCACGAAACATTTTCATAAAAAGCTCAAATTGATAATTATCGCGCTCTTGACGTTTCTCCTTCCTAAGTCTCGATGGGTAAGGTAAGGGTGGTGTGGGTTGGGGCATAGGCATATCCTTTGGAATCTCGGGTTCCAATGTTGGTAATGGGTCAACCGTTGGTGTGGCATGAGCGGTACTTTGTGGGCTTGAGATATGCTCCTTTTCGACCACCACCCCGGGTTCTTCCTCAATTTCCTCCACCGTTGGAGTAATTGGTTGAGGAGTCAGTTCTTTAAGTGTCTTACCACTTTTTGTGGTAATCACTTTCATCTCTCCCTTCGGGTTTGATACGGTGTTACTAGGCAAACTTCCCGAAGTAGAGGCTTTGTTCCCCATGAAGGCTTCTAAAATGGCATTAAGCTTAGCATCTTGACTATTAAACTTAACATCTTGACTAGCGGCTTTTTGGTCAATTCTTTGTTCAAGCCTAGCATGACTTTGTTCAATTTTATTGTTTTGACCTCTAATTTGATTAGCAAAATCATTTTTCAACTCATTTCTCATGTTAAGATTTTCCTTCACAAAATTAGCTAACTCCTTGGTGTTTTTAGCCGTGTCCCTAGCCTGATTAGCCAATTGCTCTTGAATGTTTTCCAAAATCTTATCATTTGCCGTGGCGTAATTCAAAAAGTCAATGGGAAGTTCTTTAGTGTAAACATTTTGAAGACCTTGACTTGTGTTTTGAAAATTACGGTTTTGGTTTTGATTTTGCAATTGGCTACTACTTCCTTGATTCCCATAGTTGTTATTACCCTTGTAATTGTTCCTTTGATTGTTTTGGTAACCAACTTGATTGTTTCGATAATTGTTAGCATTTTGATTTGGTGGAAAACCCGGTGGAGTCAATTGATTAGTGCGGGGAACTTGACCGTTTTGGTTATAAGTTTCCGCGGCCTCAAAGGCACTCGAAGTGTTACCACCGTTGGTAATGCACTCGGAATAATCGTGAGCTCCATCACAATACATACAAGAAACCTCAACCGCTTTAGCCGTAGCGGGAGTGGGTTGTTCACCAACTTTAAACTCAATTAACAATCCTTTAAGCTTATCAAAAATCTTGTTCTCCAAATTAGCCTCGATTTGGCAAGCATCAACGGTGTGTGACAATGAAGGCGAAGGCGAAGACGAAGTCTTACGAAAACTTGACGTGCTACGAGGACTATAGACCTTAGACCTATTCTCAATGATTAACAATGCTTCCTCGACCGTCTTACACAAAAAATTACCACCCGCGGCGGCATTAAGATAATCACGCTCATGATCGTTCAAGCCATTGTAAAACGTGTCAATTTGGTGCAAGTAGGAAAAACCATGATGAGGAAATCCGTGCAACATTTCCTTAAACCTATTCTAAGCCGTTGAAAAACTCTCATTATACTCTTGCGAAAACTTTGAAATCTCGTTTTTTAAATGCGTAGTCTTAGAGGGCGGAAAAAATTGGTTCACGAAATTTGAAACGAGATCCTTCCACGTCAATATAGAATTGGGTGGCTCTTTCTCTAACCAAATTTTTGCGGGCCCCGCTAAGGAATACGGAAAAAGCATCATCTTAATCGAGTCGTTAGAGACATCCTTAAACTTGCAAGTGACGGTGAGAAGATTAAATTGGCGAATGTGGTTATGAGGGTTGTCCTTTTCGTCACCTTGAAACTTGTTGTTTTGAATCATGGACAACAAACCCGTCTTAACCTCAAAATTCTCTGCAAGGATAGCGGGAATCACAATCGCTTCTCCATAACCCTCGGTGGGTGCTTGAAGCAACTCCATCATAGTTCGATTAGCCATGGGTGCTTCTTTCACTACGATGGGTTCGTCAATAGGAGACTCCTCACTAGAAGGAGTGGTTGATTTGTTTCTTCGTTTACGAGCACGTCTTGCTTTGGAGCGAGTTTGCATAAACGTCACGTACAACGAGAAGGTGAGCAAAGAAGATTCTTTTTGGTGTTTTTACTTTTTCAATTTTTTTTGTGGTTTTTGATTGTTTTTACTTTTTTGGATTTTTGGAATGTATTAGGTAGACACAAATCTACAAATCTCCTCCTTAATCAAATCTCTCGATTAAGGAAGCCTCAAGGAATGAAAACGATCACGTGAAGTGAACGCCTTCGATGACTTTAGAACGATGGTGGAACACCAAATCGTTCAAGAGGGTTTAATCAATAGAAACCAAGAAAATATATATGATACTTAAGTAATACTTTGGGCGGCAAAACCCTCGATTAGCTTTCAATCTCAAAATACGCACAAGCAAGCGGAGGAAACGAGGCGGCGCGAAGCACTTAAGAGCCTTTTTCCTTTAGGTCGTGATATACAACCGCCTTATACCCACCTTATAGTTTGTATTTTTCAAAATCGAGCTTCACGAAAGTATTTATCTATTTTTGCCTTTTTCTTTGGTTTGAGATTCGAATACAATGATTGGGTAATGACCTCCCAAGTCAAGGTTGTGATTTCTCACGTATTTGGAGTACTTGTAAATTTATTGTTCTACGTATACAATATAGTAATAGTATTCACACAAAAACGAAAAACCGATAATACGTATTAGTAGAGTGCTACTAATACAATTAGCTATTATGGCTATATATAAAAACAGCAATGTTCAAATCAAAACACAACACGCCTCCCCGGCAGCGGCACCAAAAATTGATGTAGTGTTTTTGTACCCTTTAGGAAAAGGATGACAAAATTAGGGCAAGTGGGCACGACGATTTAGGAAAACCGTGTGTGAATGACCCTAAAAGTGAGTTCGTTCTCGAGGAGGCAAGTGCGTTGTGTAATGAATTGATTAATGTTTGTGATTATATTGAGAAGAAAAGAAAATAGAAATAAGAAAGAAATGACGGTTACGAAGACGGATTAAACTACGACGAAAAAGGCGATCACGTAAAACCGTAAAAAACTACAAAATTAAAAATTTTGAACCTAAAAATTAATTAAAAGCTAAAATAAGTCTAAAACAATATAAATAAGAATAAAAATCCAATAAAAATATTTTAAAACCTTTTATTAATTAAATATTCAATTTTAAATGCTAATTAAAGCCCTAAAATTAAATATAATTAATCAAAATGTCCAAAATATTATTTTATTTAACAAATAACTTACTTATATTATCTAAAGACTAAAAAGTATTTTTCCTAATTTTTAAAAACTATTTATCTATTTTTAAATCACTAAAAACTATTTTAAAACTAAAATAATTATAAAAAATAATAAAATAATGCTAAAAATAATTTACCAATTTTAGAAATCCTAATTTACCCTAATGAACAGTAGAAAATTGAAAAAGTTTGAAAAATATTAAATTTACCACTAAAAGACAAAACTGATTAAAATAAAACCCTAATTATACTAAATTAATTATAAAAAAATTAATAAAAGATAAACAGTGAACATTTTTTTAACCAAAAATCTTAAAATGTTATTCTAAGTCTAGGAAAAATGTTTAAACTGAAAAATAAGTATTTTTGGCACTAAATGCCAAAAACAGAAACTTAAAAGATAATAAAAAATGTTATTTAATCTAAAAAATGCTAAATGAACAGTGATAAAAATTTTACTTAATCAGAAAAATCAAAAATTAAATAAGAAAAATATCAAAACAAGTTTCAAGTCCTAATTCCCAATTAAGGGCACTAAAGTCAAAAAATCAAGATTACTGATAGTGACACTTGCTTGGGGTTTGTCTGCTAGTGAAGCAGTACCAACAATGGTGCTACCAGTGGGAAGTTTGTTCCCACTGCTAGTGTATTTTTTTGTTTAGAAAGGCAATAAGCTTAGGAAAGCTTATTGTGAGTGCTTATTTGGACAATATGGCACCCTTATACTCAGTTGAGTATAAGGAGTCAATAATCAACACAAAACAAGCAAGTTACTCACAAAAATCACACAAAACAAGCACACAAAGTTTCTGATTAATCAAGCACAGTTCTGGGGGTATTTTGCTGGTTTTATATGCACAAAAGTGAATTTCAGGGCCTTAAATCTTGCACATAAACTACCCAAATCACATAAGAGCAATTCACAAACCTCAGATCACCTAATAACTAGCAGCTTAACAAATGTGGTGGCAAAATTCCAACAAGAACAGTCCTAAAAGGGACTTTCTGATTTTGACTGTTTTTCCAACACTTATAGCATGCAACTTTGTTCAAAATCCTACCAAACTGAAAGACAAGTAACAATAACACCTATTAACCACCTAAGAAGTGTATTTAAACAGGTTTTAACACAAAATCTTGTCACAAATCTTGGCTAATCCCTTAATCCAAACACCCCTTTTAAAAACTGAAAATCAATTTTTCAAACCAAATCAAATTAAATGACACCCAAACTGATTTTAAATTAATCTAGCATGCATAATATACCAAATAAACTCAAAACAAACCACTTAAACACACATAAACAATTTTCATGCATAAATCGCATAAAACTGAAAATTTAAAAACTGAAATTGCAAACAAGGGATTTACCTTGTTGGACCTACATCCAGGCCCAACAATGGCTGCTAGCCATCTTCTAACAGGCCCGGGCCTGTGCAGATTTTTGCTGAGATGTTTGACAAAAAATGGGTAAAAGTGGTTCTTGCTTGCTTCTTGTTTCCTGCACACCACAACAAACCAAGAAGTAAACTCCAAGAATCAAGAGCTTCAAGCTACAAGCTTGAAGCTTTTGATGCAGTAAACAGTTAATGATAAAAAAAAAGAAAAAGATTTTGAGAAAATCTTTGAAAACAGACAATTTTGAAAAACTGATTTTTAAAACTTGGTCACTTAAACAACCACCAAACAAGAATGAAAAACAAAATTTAAATCAGCAAAGAAAGTAAATGGGAACTCGTCTCTTTTCATCAACAATCACTTAACCACTTTTCATTCATAAATAAAAGGGGATTTACAAGCTGTGACCAAAGAAAAGAAAAACAAGAACAAGGGGCATGCACAACTCGCATCCTCCTTATATAGGCAAAGATAGAACTATCTAGATACTCTGAATAAAATAATACAAGCTAAAACCCTAATGGTTTAAAATTCCAAAAATACCCTTGAGTTTGACTGAAAATTGGGTCAAGATGGATACATGTGAAGTTGCCAGCTGTTGTTTGTGATCCTGAACGTTGAAATGAGCTTGGGGACCAAGGACTAACATCTAACCATTCATTTTGTCTGGTATTGGGTTTGGGGGAAAGTGACGGGTGCAGGGGACCCTTGGGGATGTCACATGGGTTGGTTGCGGTCATGGGTTTTGTGTGGGATGGGATGACAAAACCCTTAATCAGTGATCTGGAGAGTATTAACAAAAAACCCTTTGTTTTAATTAATGTTCATCCTGGGGATTATTAGGGTTTATGTTGGTGATTAGTGTGGGATTAATCCGTTTTGGGAAAAAAAGATTTTAAAAATGTGTTAAGGTGGGAAAAATGGTTGACTAATTGACCAGGTTTATTTAATAAACCTGGGTGGAAGGGTGACGTGGTTGGGGTGATGAAGTGGAGGTTAGTGATTGGTGGAGTGTGGTGAGGTGGAGAGATGATTGGCTGGTGTGAGTTAGGGTGTCTGGCAGAAATGGTCCCCAAGGTTTCACTTTTCTTTCATGTTGTGATAAACAGCTATCAACGCCCCTTTATACTTATAAAAACTTTGCCAAAGTTGTCATTTTTGGCACAACAAGTTTTAAAACTTGTTTTAAGGACTAAACATGCAATTAGATGATATTTGAAGGACTGAGTTTGGCATTTTCTTCATTCTTCAAGGTTTGACTTGTTTGTTGACTTCTTGGAGGACCAATATTGACAATTTAGTTTTGTTGAGGGACTAAATTTGCCAATTCTTCAAAGTTAAGGGTCCTTTTTGTAATTTTGACAAACTTTAGGGACCAAACTTGTAGTTATGAAGATACAAGGGTATAAAGTGTCAATTCTTCCATATTGGAGGACCCTTCTTCATAATTCTTCAAATCTTCAAGGGTTTTCTTTGGAAAATTCTTCATTAGGGCTTGGTTCATCGTGCGGCTTCGTTTCATGTGTTCGTTTTTGACTGATTCTGGTGATCTTTTGTCATTTTCTCAATATCCGTACCTAAAATACACAAGCAACAAACACAAGCATATATTTGGGTATTTTGATGATATTTAATGCATTTTAAGCCCTATTTGGACGATGAGACTATGTATAAAAGCAGTCTCATCACATCGCTTTTCATGCTAGCTACTAAATGTTTAATACCCGCGAGGGGGATACATGCTATTTGAAAATAAATGAACACAAGTCATGAGTAATTGTTGGACCCGGATGTTGCCTATGTAGTTTACATTGTATTGAGTATCTTGTTGCTAAAGACCCTAAATTCATGAACCGTTAACTATGTTCTGACTTGATGTTGTGAGTTGGGAATAGCCGCTTATTCGAATGATAGTACTATAGGGTTGACCACCCTATCTGAGACCAGGGCATTACGTTGTGTAACCTCTGAGAAGGATAATTTACGAGAATGAGATTTGGATCTAGTAACTGATACCCTAGAGGGGCAATGGTTTTTATCTAGTCATGCTGGCATTTGGCGTGGGTGACTAATTGGTTAACGGGTCGGTGTCATGAGCTTAAATACAATGGATTGCCTTGAAATAGATTGTCTGTACGACAATTTCTATTAATGATTATGATTGATTTTCTTCTTGTGTTCAAATGTGATTTGATAAACCTATGGACTCGCTCAACATTATTGTTGACTCGTTTTAGCATGTGTTTCAAGTAATCGAAGGTGATTGATGGCGGAGCTTTGCTGTGGATGTTGTGGGTTGGCTTTTGAAGTTTGTTGGTCTAAAACAATTTCCATCCTTTTTACTATTGAACAATTTGTTAAATGTTATGTACTGTACTGAAACTTGTTGGTTTGCTGGTTGATGTGTTGGGAAATGTCGGTGTATTTTAGTTAAATACGTTATAGAGCAAATTTAGGAAATTACCTTTAGGAAAAGGTAATAATCCAAAAATAAGCTAAAGACGAATCAATTAAACACGAGAGTGATCCCGGTTTGTTGTACACAAGGAACTTGTGAATTTGAGACTTTCGATTTGATTTGCACAATTAATTTGAATTCGATTTCGGTTTTTATCTAAATTAACCCTACACAGTTTAAATCCTAAAGTGCATGAATCGTATCCTGAAATTAAATCTAAAAGTTAAAATTAAACTATATATATTTTTTTACTTTCACTTTTTAATTGACAAAACTAATTTAAACAAAAATATTAAATCAAAATTATTTAAAACAAAATTAATTAAAACTATATTATTCAAAAACAAATTATAAAACAATTTAAATTTTAAAAAGTAATAGAATATATTTCTTTATTTATTTATTTTTTATTTAAACTTATTTTATTTAAACTAATAATTATTTCTAAAAATTAAATGAACTTTTTATTTATAAAAGTAATTAAAATCTAATTTAAACTTTTTGAAAAGAAAATGTGAATAAACATGTTTAAAAACTGAAAATCCAAAATTGAATACAATAATCTTTAAACGTAATGTATTAACAAAAAAAGTGTGGCTAGAGCAATTGCCTAACTTTTTGGACCTTAAACCGTGAGGTCACGAGTTCGATCCCCAAGGGGGACAAATTTTTGGTTATTAAAGTTTTGGTGCTCAGTTATATTTCGCAGCAGATCAAACCAAAACATTTGATACTACTGAATTAATTAGTACAGTATAATAACGATTAAAATCTCAATATGAATCACAGGATTACAGTTAAATCAAACATAGTATCTAACATCTAAAAAAAATCTATATCTGTAATAATACTAAGCTCCTAACAACAGATACTTATCAGCAGGCAACTACATATCTATCAGTAAAACAAATCAAACTTAGCAGCTCAATTCTAAGAGTTCAGTCACAGATATACAACTAACAATATTTATCAGCAAATCAATATCAATCATCAGATCAAGCATAAAGGTGAATAACAACGTATAACAATGCAGATATATCAGTAAGATACAAATCAGGCAGAAAAACAAATACGTCTTAAAAATCTCAGATCCTAAACTTATTAGTTATAAACCTTTATTCAACAGAAACACAAATTCAGCATGTTAAATAATATCTATCTCAATCACCAAAAGTAAACTCATAAACATATTAAAACTATCAGAGCTTCATTTATAAAATTATATCAGATTCAAACTTCTAAATCTCAAATACAAATCATCTAAGTAGATTTAAAATGCATTAGATCTAACAAATTAACCCTCAAATCTTAATAACTAAAGCAGATTCACAAACTTCAATAGAAAACAGTTTAAATCATAACTCAAATAAACATAGCAGATGTATAAAATAATAAAACTAACAGATTAACTAAATATTAATAAACTTAAAGATAAAATGAACTTAACCTTATTTTGAAGATCCTTTGACGGAGAAGATAGCGCTGAACTATCTTTGACCCAAAGCAACCCCGAAAAACTCTCATGACACCGATATCACATCACGAACCAAAAAATACATCTCGAACCACACTTATGGCTCGAACCAAAGAAATCACGTCGATTCAACAACTTCTTTTAATCTAACAAGTGAGGTTAGATTTATTCCCAAACTCACTTTGATTTTTCACTTAAGCTATTGATAAAGCTTAAACAAATAATCAAATATTATAAATATTCAATTTAATTATAAATTAAAGCTTATTTTGATTTAACAACAATAAATAATGCGAGAAGTATGGAAATCATAGACTGTAAATCAAAACCTCTTTTATTAAATCATAAAATCATTACAATACCATTGAAAAATAAAATACAATAATCCTACATCTAAATTGACATTATAAAATTGAAAAGAAAGAAAGGGATACAATATATGATAAAGTTGTGGGTATTTATAAGCTAACCAAGGAGGTAAGGGTGCTGACGATGAGTTTTCGGCCCTTAGATCAATTTCTTCTCTTCTCTTTCTTCAATCACTTGATCATACGGCTGAAAATAGCCCTCCTTCTCTTGGATCGCCAGGGTGGCACCAAAGTGTGCTAGTTGTGCTAGTTTGCAGGTGATGTGGCAGGTATTGATTGGATGAATGATTGGTGGTAGTCAAATCTACCAATCAAAGGTATTGAGTGACGTGGCAAGATGCCACGTTGGATAGATAACAACATCATCTTTGTCCCGAAATAGTTGGGAGTTTATTTCAGTGCGTGGGGATCGAATCCCCTTTGAATTAAAATACCTAAACTGGATTTAGGGTTTGTTCTTGGTGGCTGCTCATATCTGCGTCTTTTTCTTTCTCTTTTTTTTTCTTGTTTATATCGTTTAGTTTTGACCAAGTAACCAAAAGGGAAAAGATATATAACTCGTTCACACCGACTCATACTCTTTATTTGGGCTTGGACCCATTTGGTGAGTGTTGGAAATATGTTTTTACGTATTTAGGAAGATTCGGTCACTCCGACAATATATTAAGTTGTAGATCGTAGTCTAGATATCTTATAACTAATTAACAAGGAAAGGCCTAGTCCATGTTATGTATGGACGGCCCAACATTGTAAGCCCAAGCCCATCTTATAGGCTTGGTATATAAACCCTCTCCTTAGATAGAGAGGGTGTGGTTTCATTTCATTTTACACATAGTTAATCACTTTCTCTCTCTAAAGTGTGTGTGAAATCATCTATCTTTCAATCTCTTTTTCTCTCTAAACATATGCTAGATTTACAATATCCTACAAATGGTATCAAGAACCATGGGATGATTGTATTGTTTATGTGTTTGTGTTCTTGATTCATACGCCTATTTTGATCCATTTTACATGAACCAATTTTTTTTGTGTTTTTTATGGTTTTTTCTTGATACAAATCTTCTACATAGTTGTGGTAGAGATTTTGTATATTTACTTTGGCTAAAAACACAAAATGTTTGGGTGTTTTGATCATTCTTTGGCTTAAAATCTCGAATTTGTTGAGTTTTGTCCGAGAAAAGTGGGAAATATTCTGACAGAAACCATCGGAAAGGGGTTTAAGCATTCCGACAGCTTCCATCGGAATAGGGTTTATCATTCCGACCATTATTCCGACGGATATTCCGATTGTGGTATTCCGATAGAGGGTATTCCGACAGGGGTTATTCCGATAGGTTCATTCCGACAGAGGTATTCCGATAGTTTATTCCGATAGGGGTATTCCGATAGAAGGTATTCTGACAGGAGTATTCCGATAGGGGTTATTCCGATAGGTACATTCTGACCGGGGTATTCCGATAGTTTATTTCGACAGGGGTATTCCGATAGACTATTCCGACAGGGTATTCTGATCAAATATTCCGACAACATATTTTAGGGGATTTCAACATTGTTTCTCGGATTTAACACACAACAACAAATACATTTACTTTCTCTCATTGTTCGATCAACATTTGTAAATCTTAACTTAACGAAATGGAGTACACATCTCTTACGGATAAGTCCATCCTCTCGGGTATGGATAATCGTCCACCAATGTTGGTGAAGACTATGTATGAGGATTGGGCTTCCCACACGGAACATTATATGTTGAACAAGGAGAATGGACATCTTATTTGGGCATCGGTGCTCAATGGACCATTGGTATATGATACTGTGACGAAAGGTGCTGTTACTCGTCCTCGCACAACGGGTGAACTAACTGGAGATGCTAAGATACAAGACAAGTGTGATAAACAAGCTACAAATATCATTCTCCAAGCCCTTCCTCCAGATGTCTACAAACTGTTAGCCTCAAAATATTGAGCCAAACAAGAATGCTCGGTCATATGTTTATTATGTATCGTATTTTAGAACGTTGTAATAGGTAGTATATTAGTCGTGTTATACGGGCTTAACTTTAGGCTAAAGTTCATTAATAAGTAACTAAAGCCCAAAAGGAAAGCCCGGCCCAAACCATATAGTCCATAAAGAAGCCCGCATGTGGGTGGACTATATATACTACCCTTCTAGCATGTTAGGAGGGTTGGTGATTCATTTTCTTCTCAATCTAATATTTCACAAGTTCACACACTTCTCTCTCTTTTCTCTCTCTAGTTTCTCTCTCTAAAATTCATCTCATTTCTACCTTTCTTTCTTCATTAATAGTATAGAATCATCACATATTAGGGACAACAATTGGTATCAATCGCCATGGGGTAGTTTTTGTGATTCGTTGTTGATTTACTACTTAATTCTTGTGATTTTACCATAAAATCTACTCGGATTCAAGTGTTTTCTTATGTTTTTCGTACTCTAAATCTTCCTCCTTTAATCTCTACATCTTTCATACGTGTGGTACGATTTTGGTTATTTTGGTTTGGATTGAAACACGAAATCCAAGGTAAAAATCCATACTTTCTTGTTGTTCTAAGTCTCGGCTTAATTTTAGGAGTACGATCTGATTTTGTGATTGCATAAACCCTGGGGGTTTCTACTTGCGATCCATAGTCACGATCTAATTCTACGATCTTACTGCGATCACTCAGTACGATCTGTGAGTACGATCACTCACCACGATCTGTGAGTACGATCACCCAGTACGATCGGAGAGTACGATCACTTGAGTACGATCCAAGACTGCGATCTGAGTGCGATCTGGAGTACGATAGGTAAGTACGATCAAACTACGATCAGAGTACGATCCAACTGCGATCGAGGAGTACGATCAGACCACGATCAGAGTACGATCCAACTGCGATCAAGGAGTACGATCATAGTGCGATCAGAGTGCGATGGGTCTCGTTGCGATGGACATCTAAAGTTTGTTCGAGTATTTTTTAGATTTAGCCACTATCTAGACTAGTGTCGGAACGTAATTTACACGAAGATTAAAAAAAAAAAGAGTTAAAATTTTTTAGGTCAAGTAAAATCAAATTTTTTCCATATTAGTTTTAGGCTATTTCTAGCTCGATTTCAAAATTTGGTGATTACAAATTTTTTAGGTCTACCGTTTTGTCAGACTGAGGAATTTATTGTCGGACTGAGAAAAAATCGCAATTTTCGGAATTTCAACAACCAAACAATCACAACACAACTACTTAAGATCCACATTCGATTCATCATTTCAGAGAATATTGAGATGGATTCTACTGCCGAATACCGTGTGACGAACAACAACATAATGGTGGCAGGTAACAAGGAAAGACCACCAATGCTAGTGTCGGGTCGATATGATCAATGGCAATCCCGTTTTATACGTTACCTTGACACAAAACCTAACGGTGATGCTTTAAGGCAATGTATTATGGAAGGACCCTATAAACTCTCAAGGATTCAAGTTCCTGCAGTACCAGCCACAGACACAAGTGACGCACAACCCGCATATGAACGTGATGAAAAGAGGACCGACCTCACCCCAGAGAACCGTGCGTGGTTTGATGCAGAGAAGGAAGCAATCTACTTAATTCTTAGTGGCATTGGAGATGAAATTTACTCTACGGTTGACGCATGTCCTACTGCTCAAGAAATGTGGACGGCCATTGAAAGATTGCAACAAGGTGAATCACTTAACAAACAAGATGTGAAAACTAAGATGTTTTGGAACTTTGGCAAGTTTACATCAAAGGATGGGGAATCAATTGATTCTTATTACTCCCGATTCTACAAGATGATGAATGATATGACCCGAAACAACTTGCAAGTTTCCACCATGCAAGTCAATGTCCAATTTCGACAGCAACTTCAACCAGAGTGGACACGGTTTGTCACCATGGTGAAACAACAACAAAAGTTAGACGAAGTTTCATATAACAAGCTCTTTGACATCTTGAAACAATTTCAAAATGAGGCAAATGAACTTCGAGCTGAACGAGTTGCAAAGATTTCCAATCCACTTGCTTTGGTGTCTACCACTCAACATTACCTAGATTATCACTCCCGTACTTCAAAGACCTACTCTACTCAATCATCATCACCACGATCATCCATTGTCTCCAAGTCACATGTCCCAACACGATCCCGAGGCAAATAAGTTGCAAGAGCACCATCACCCACACCTGAGTAATCATCCGAAGAAGACAGTGATGAAGATATAGCTCAAAAGGATAGGGAATTCAAGCAACAAATGGCTTTCGTTATGAATCAATATAAGAAAATCTACAAACCCACCAACAACAACCTTCGAACATCTTCAAACTCGAGGAACACCCATGCACAGAGTCCTCCACGGTATGACACACGAAGACGTGCTGAGAGTCCTCCAAAGTATGATCGACAACCTAAGTATGATAATCAGAGGGTGGCTACTGTTGTTGGAAATAGGGAAACTGTTGGTACTCAAGTTGTGCAACAAAGTGGGATTCAGTGTTATAACTGCAGAGGTTTTGGGCATTTGGCTAGGGAATGCAGGCAGCCAAAGAGGGTTAAAGATTATGGTTATCATAAGGAAAAGATGCTGTTGTGCAAGAAAATGGAAGCTGGAATCAAGTTATCAGCTGAGGAAGGAGAAATGCTTGACGACACAGATGATGAAATCTCTGACCAAGAACTCGAGGCACATTATTCATACATGGCAAAGATTCATGAGGTCCTTAACATCACTGAAGATGACAATGGTCCTATCTTAGATACCGATCCAATTGATAAGGTACAAGATGATGCTGAATATAATGTGTTTGGTGATACACATGCGCATAGTGATCTACCAACAACAATTACTGACACATGTATGATGGAAACGGTTGATAGCAATACCACACCCGATTCATCAGACATGTGCAATAATGAGTTTGAGGATGATCAACATGCAAATGAGTATGATGACGAGGAGCGTGTCGCGCTTGCTAATTTAATTGCTAGTTTACAAAAAGATGTCAATGAAAATAGAAAGAATCGAAAGCAATTAAAGAAGGCAAACGCAACGCTCACTCAAAACTTTGAAGAATGCAAAGCCGCTCTTATAAAATCTAGTGAGACTATTGATAGTTATAGGGCTGAGCTTCTTCAAAAGACCAACGAGCTTGAGGGGTACAAAAGTCGTGTCATCAACGTTAAAAAGGACGATTTTGAAAATAAATACAATGAAGCTCTTGCTTTGTTAACTAAAGAAAAACGTCAATTTAATGTTTTATTAAGTGATGAACGTCAAAAAACGTACCTTGCCACAACAAAGGTTAATGAACTTGAACAAAGGCTTTCTATGAACACCACCGATTCTGCTAAAATTCTTGACGAGAAGAAACAAGAGGTTGAAACATTAAAACAAGATTTCAAAAATAGACAAAGCAAAGATACTGAATAAGTAAAGGATCTCGAAGAACAAGTCGATTTTTTGAAAAAATGTTTATAATACACATGACTCTATTCAAACCGTAAGAATGATAGCACCTCGGTCGTTTTTCAAGGGTCAACCTAGCTTTGCCACCCCTAAGTACCTCGAACAAGCTCAAGCTGTGAACCCTCACTTATATCTTGATGAGTCCGAATGGACTAATAATGGCTGCCAAGTAGCTAACACTGATAGTGAAGAAACGTCCCTTTGGAATGAGGAGAGTAGATCATCGGTCAATAAAGATTTTGTGAAACCATATAACTATGCTTATGAAAACAGTCTTTAGGGTCTTTTCACTCCACAAAAACAGAAGTCTCGTGAGGAATTCTTTTTAGAATGCAAACAAAAAAGAATTCAATGGAAAAAAGCTTTTACCACTAAGAGGAAAACTAATGTTTTTAAATATATTAACTATTTGCCTCTAGATGCTTCTAAAAGCAAAAGTAGAAAAACACTTGGTTTTCTTAAACACCACGTTAATAATGTTCAATTAGTTGTTGAAAGCGATTGGGAGAAACGTCAAAAGGATAAGTGGAAAACCGAGATTTCTCACGACATAACTGTGCTTGTGAAAGAACTTTTAATACAAAATACGAAGATAATAAAAGAACATGTTCTTGAGTTTGAAAATTTAATTCAGTCTGAAATGTTTGATGATTTGAAATATGTTGAGTCTCTTGAAAAAGAAATTGAGGACCTTCAAAATGACAAATTAGAATTTTAAAACGAATATGATCTACTCTTAGAAGAATGTCTCTCCAAAGTATTTTGTGTGTTACTCTTCAATCTTGTGCTGATATCGATGAATATTCTGATGTTGCATGCAAATATCTTGATAAAATCAAAGAGTGTGAGCGTCTTGAACTTGAGCTTTCGAAACATAAAGAAAATGTTGATAAAAAGGCTTTTGAGTTACTTCAACACAAAACTGATTTCCTTCAAAAACATTGTCATTCTCTTGAACTTGCTTTGCAAAAAGACGTTGGTCGTTTTCCACATGATAATAAATTGCAAGAAAAACTTTCCCAAACGTTTCGAGAAATGAACGAACAGAATTTGGAAATTAAAGGGTTGAAAGCTCAGTTACAAGACAGGGACAGAGCGATAGCACAGTTGCAGAAACTCGTTGCTAAGATGGGTGGGAAGATTGTGGAACCTAGTGTTAAGAAACCTGTTGTAAGACAACCCAATGCTCAAAAAGTGACTAGACCCTCTGTCTTGGGAAAACCATCTGTTTTCTCTAATTCTGCATTTGCAAAACCTGCGTTTGCCCCCAAGACGGATGGGAAGGATAGGTTACCACAAAACACTCCTATAACACATATTCGATCACAAAGCATTAAGAACACAAATGTGGTTAAACCAGGGATGTATAGATTGGCCAATAAACCCACACAAAACAAAGAAAGTCAATCACCTTAGACTTCTAGAAACACTAATAGACGTGTGTCTTTTACTACAGGAGTAGTCACCACTGCTAGTGTTAGCCGGCCCCAGCTTAAGAGCACTCGCATGAATGAAAAGGTCTGGCAAAACAAAAGTCAAGGGAAGATGAAGGAAGTAGAAGACCACCCTAGGATTTTCAATGTTTCTAAGAATAAAAGGTCTGTAATCGCGTGTAATGACGATTTGAATGATTCGACTTTGAATGCTATGAAAGTTAAGTTTGTTTGTGTGAAATGTGGAAAGTGTGCTAATGCTAATCATGCTATGTGTGTTTCGAATAATGTCAAAGGCGTAGAAACTAGAACTAAGAAGCAAACTGTGATGCCTATTAGTGCTAGAAAACCCAAACGCAAAGTGAACCATTCTGGTGCAACCCCCTCTAAGAAAAGTATTGCATCATACTCCACCACTAAGAACCCTAGAAGCAGAATTAGAGAATTATATGAGTCTGCTAGCAAGACTTGGAAATGGTGGTTTGCTAATCAATGTCCTCCAGGATATAAATGGATGCCTAAGGTTAGGACAGAAAATGTGACTACGAGCGTTAGTGTGCCTCTAAGTGATGAAACTAGGGAAACTAATGAATCGGAAATCGTAACTAACATGGAATCCAATTTAGCAAATGCTCCATCGTGTTCGATTTCTTCTGCAGGTGATCGAAATAATTCTCTTCATACTGGACTCCGGATGCACGAAGCACATGACGGGGAATCTCAAGCTTCTAATTAACTTCGTGGAGAAGTTCCTGGGTACGGTCCGATTCGGAAATGATCAATTTGCACCGATCCTAGGATATGGAGACTTGGTTCAGGGGAATATCACTATCAAAAGGGTTTACTACGTCGAAGGGCTCAATCACAATCTTTTCTCGGTTGGTCAATTCTGTGATGCGGATTTGGAGGTTGCTTTTAGAAAGAAGACATGTTTTGTTCGTGATTATGATGGGAATGACTTACTTACCAGAACACGGGATACTGATCTCTACACTATTTCACTACAAGACTCCACATCTTCAACTCCAATCTATTTCATGGCTAAAGCTTCAACGACTCAAGCTTGGTTATGGCATCAACGTTTATCTCATCTTAACTTTGACACCATCAACTTGCTTTCCAAGAAAGATATTGTGCGAGGCCTTCCTAACTTGAAATTCATCAAAGATCATCTTTGTTCTTCTTGTGAGCTTTGTAAAGCTAAACAGAGTAGTTTCAAGACAAAGACTACTCCAAGCTCTAAAGGACGGTTAGATCTTCTTCATATAGATTTGTGTGGTCCCATGCGTGTTCAAAGTATCAATGGGAAGAAATACGTTATGGTAATTGTCGATGACTACTCAAGGTACACATGGACTCACTTCTTGAGATCCAAGGATGAAACACCTGATGTTCTCATCAGCTTCCTTAAAGTGATACAACGTGGTCTTCAAGCTCAAGTTAAAGTGGTTCGTACTGACAGAGGTACAGAGTTTTTGAATTTAAAACTGAGAAATTATTTTGAAGCCGAAGGAATTGAACATGAAACATCTATTGCTCGAACACCCGAACAAAACGGCGTTGTTGAAAGACGAAACCATACTTTAGTTGAGGCTGCTCGAACATTATTATCCGCTTCAAAACTTCCACTATACTTTTGGGCTGAAGCCGTGTCAACCGCATGCTACAAACAAAACCGCTCCTTAGTTATCCCAAGACACGAAAAGACACCATATCATATAATTAATGATCGCAAACCTTCACTCAAACACCTTCATGTTTTTGGATGTACGTGTTACATTATTCGAGATGGTGAAAATCTGGACAAGATGAAAGAGAAAGGTGATGCATGCATTTTAGTGGGATATGCAACTCAGTCTAAGGGATACAGAGTATACAACAAGAGAACAAAATTGATAGTCGAGACTATTCATATCAGATTTGATGAATTACAAGAAATGGCACTTGAACAAAACAATTTAAGTCTCGATCCACAACGACATACGACTTCCGTTCACAACCGCACGAAACTCGGAACTCAAGACCACAGCAATGAACCGTCAAGTTCAAAGCTGGTTCCTGAACATGTTCCTAGAGCAGATATGACAATGGACACGACACTTGAAGAGTTGGAAATGTTATATGGACCAATGTATGATGAATATTTCACGGGGGAGAAACAAGTTGCATCGAAGTCTTCCGCTGTCACTCATGATAAGAATGATGATACCGTTCATCATTAACAAAAGGATACAACTTCATCTACTTCAACACGGGTTGTTGCAGATTTACCTCCTCAGAATATCACTTCAACAATCGATCCTACAACATCCACAACTACTGTCATTGCTCCAGAGAACACAAATCAAGCAGACGGTGCATTATCTGACGATGACGATTTTCACAACCCATTCGGTACACCGGTACACGAAACTGGAGAGTCTTCTACTCGCCATGTTGATTCGTCAAATATGCATACGTTCTATCAGCGACATCCTTCAACACATCATTGGACCCGAGATCATCCTTTGGTTCACGTTATTGGAAACCCTTCACAGCCTGTTCGTACAAGACGACAACTAGCAACCGATGGCGATGTTTGTATGTTCGCACTCGCCGTGAGTACTGCTGAACCAAAAAACATCAAAGAAGCCATGGCTGATCATGCTTGGATTTAATCGATGACGGATGAACTTCAACAATTTGAAAGACTTAAAGTCTGGGAACTTGTTGACAGACCATACGATGTGACTCCTTTAAATCTTCGTTGGATCTGGAAAAACAAGATGGATGAAGAGAATACGATCATCAAGAAAAAGCTAGGCTAGTGGCTAAGGGGTATGGCCAGAAAGAGGGAATTGATTTTGAAGAATCATTTGCACCAGTAGCTCGAATGGAAGCAGTCAGGATTTTTCTTGCTTATACTGCACATAAGGGATCCACTGTCTATCAAATGGACGTAAAGACGGAATTTCTTAACGGTCCTTTGAAGGAAGAAGTCTATGTCACGCAGCCGGAAGGATTCGTCAATCCTCATTATCCTGACAAGGTGTATCGTCTCCACAAGGCACTATATGGACTCAAGCAAGCTCCAAGGGCGTGGTACGACGAGCTCTCGAAATATCTGGTATCCAAAGGTTTCTCAAAAGGTTCCATTGATCTAACTCTGTTCACTTATAAATATGGGGATGACATTTTGCTTGTGCAAATTTATGTTGATGACATTATTTTCGGGTCTACAAACCCAAAACTTTCAAAATGGTTTGAAAAGGTAATGCACAACAAATTTGAAATGTCAATGATGGGCGAACTAAAATTCTTTCTAGGAATTCAAGTTCACCAATCCCCAAGTGGTATCTTTATAAACCAAGCTAAGTATTGTCAAGAGATAATCAAAAAGCATGGTATGACTTCATGTGACCCCGTTGGGACACCATTATCAACCACATCGCTATATGCTGACTTGCAGGGATTACCCATAGATCAAACGAGATATCGTTCTATGATCGGGTCCCTCATGTACTTGACAACAAGCAGCCCTGATATACATCATGCTACGTGTTATTGTGCACGTTATCAAGCACGACCCACTGAAAAGCACCTCAAGGAGGTTAAACAGATCTTTCGGTACCTTAAGAATACCATTCATTTAGGACTCTGGTATCCGAGGGAAACCGGTTTCTTTCTAACGGCCTATTCAGATTCTGATCATGCAGGGTGTCTTGATACACGAAAAAGTACTTCTGGTGGTGCACAATTTCTAGGTCAAGATATCTTGTGGGATGGTCTTCCAAGAAGTAGGATTGCACGTCACTTTCATCAGCCGAAGCGGAGTATGTGTCTCTATCTACGTGTTGTGCTCAAGTTCTATGGATGAGAACACAACTCACGGATTATGGCTTTCACTTTGATAAAGTACCTATGTACTGTGACTCAAAGTCGGCCATAGCCATCTCCTGCAATCTGGTACAGCATTCCCGCACGAAGCACATCGATGTCAGATACCACTTCATAAAGGAACAAGTTGAAAGAGGTATCGTTGAATTATACTTTGTTGGAACGGATTACCAATTAGCCGACTTGTTTACGAAAGCTCTGTCGAAAGATAGGCTTAAGTACCTCGTTAGGAAAACTGGTATGAGATGTTTGACTCCCGCAGACCTAGAGATTCTGGCAAAGGTGCCTGCTTGATTTATCTATCAAACATCAACTTGTAAATATCTTTGAAAAAGCAAAATACAAAAATATAAAACACATAAAAGCAAAACACAAAATTAAAAATCTTTCAAAATCCAAAAATATTCTTCTCGACATGTCTTTCAGTATCGATAATATGGACGTGCCTAGAAATGTCGCTCAATAACGACACGGGTGTGTACATAAAGCTCGAATGAAAGATGTAAATATTTTTCAAAACATGTCATTTCTTCTTTTAATAAAGGAAATCGTCTATTTTGGACAATATTTCCAAACAACGGGTAGAGCAATCTATCATGGGTTGAGCTTGTCACAAAACATTCAACGTTTTGAGCTCAACACAATGGCTTCTAATTACTTTCAGATTGCAACCCGGATCGATATTCACGGGGGAGTGCACGATTTAGCACCCTTACCCTCAGCAAAAGAAGAGAAATCTTCTTACACTTGAGTGGATTCGTCAAGACATTCAAAGTCTATGAACTCAAGTTTATGCTTTAGAAAAACCTTTCGACAAAAAGAATTGATTTTTCAAAAAGCGTTGAACACAATTTTTTCAAGAATTTTTTCAATGATATTCAAAATCTTTCAAAAATTGTGTGTTCAACAACTCCCATCCTCAAAAAGCGAAATGTGGATCATATCCTCACAATGACAATTCAATTGGATCAATTTTTGAGGGGGAGCATTTTAAACTTCATGCAAAAGATTAACACATCTTTCTCCCAGAGATTTCAAGACTATTTTTTCAAAATATATTTTAATCAAATTTGGTATCTCTAATATCAAAAGATTTTATATATTAGAGATAGGGGGAGAAAATGTGATTAAAATGTGATCTAATATAAGACTCAAGCACTTTAACTCTCACCTACATGTGCGAAACACTTTCGATTATCGATGCACATGTGAAGGGGGAGCATTTCTAAAACTACAAAACTAGCAAGGTGTTAAATGTTTTTCAAACACTTTGTTAGAATTTAAAGTGTTTTTCATGGTTACGATCAAATACCCACAACATCTTTAATTCACGACGTTATTGGTGTCAAAAGGGTGGTTAGGTTTAAGTCCTATGATCCAACCAGAACCGGAGGGATCTTCCCAGGGACAATCCAATAGATTATTAGAAGTCCTTAGGAAAGATGGAGTAGAATGTGAACGTAGCAGAATGCCGACTAAGTACTGATGCTAGCACTGGAACAATCACAACAAGGTGCTAGTAATGATGTCTTGGTAAGCATTGAAGGGGTTGAAGAATGAAAAAGAAATGTAAGGATAAAGGGTCTAAAGAAAGAAGCCCTCCATACAACTTAGGCAGAAACCGGGTCAACTCATCATGAAGACAAACTCATCATGGACCCAGTGATGTGAAGCACAACCCTTTCCTAGCTACTCAGACTTCTCTCAAAAGAAGTTTGTTTTATTGTCACGGAGAACAACATGACTACTATTGATTTTCTCACTTCGAGATAGTTGATATTGAATAGGTGGCATCTGCTCCAGCCTCCGACCACTAAAAGTGCACAAATCGAGTCTAGAGCCAAGAGATCAATCAAATCTCGTTAGGTCACACGGATGAAGATCAAGAGAGTTCTACGCTATATCCTTGTGATATTGCTAGAACACTCAGAGTGATACTACTTAGTATTCACAATGATGAGTGGAAATCCTTCCAGTGTTAACATCAAACAGCACTGCGGTAGGTCATATGTAAGATTCTTTATGAATTGAACATGTGCAAAACTGAAAAGCAACAGTGGTTTGATTCTGAATTGATTCAAACTCGTTTCAGGTTTCTACGCAATACCTTTATGGTCTTGCCAGAACATTCAGAGTGATATTCATTAATATTCACAGTGACGAATGGAAATCCTTCTAGCGTCAACATCAAACAGCGCTACGGTAGGTGACTTGTGAGATTCTTATGAATCAAACTTGTGTCAACTGGAAAGCAACAATGGTAAGATTCTTTACGAATCACACTTGTTCCAGTAATTTGAATTGACGACTTTAATCAAGCGGATATTTATCCAATTGATTCACTCTTTATGTTCGTAGTCTTGCTTTGAGACGGTCGAGTAAAGAGAACGGCTAGTACAGCCGCGAAACCCTTTCAAGGAGATTCTTAATTGAATCTACCTGATCACAGGTACGATTTTTAATATCGTATAACGGTCTTCACCGACCGGAGGTAAAACGCTACCGATTTAGGACGAATGTCAAAGCATTCAGTCCGTGTCTATGTTTTGTCTCGAGAAGGTGGCGTCACAGTGTACACAGCAAAGTCAATGATTCAAAAACCACATACTCATGCCTAAAGACATATTCAACAATTAATAGTGTGAGCATGTGGATGAAGACACAAGATCGCAAGATGGCAAAGACAAGTCAAGGATGATTTGAAGATCTCAAGCTTAAAGACACAGTCGAAAGACAACGACTATCAGAGCCTGGTTTCGACCTGTAGGCTCTAAAACTTGACCTGTGACTAGTGGGTAGTCACCAGGAGCTTCCTAAGCCAACGCTTGTTATTCCATGTATCGATATTTTCAGCACCTTGGCGTTTTAACCATGTTGTTTTCTCAGAATTGTTTTTCTAATATGGATTGAACAACCGTCATCCATACTTAGTTACATGTCATTGTTTTATGCATGATGTTTCTTGAGAACTTTGGCTAATATGGACTGAACCAACGTAGTTCATACTTGGTCATACGTATTCTGTTAGGTTTAGGAAGTTAGTTTTCACGCATTCATTTTATTTTCATCCCAGGTATCCATTCATGCATGCATCTCATTGTCACAGGAATTTTGACTAAATACTGGTTGGTACAGGACTGGCTCTGTTTAGTCGCATGTGCTTTTATCGAAACTTTTGTTTGATTAGTGGACCGACCCATAGGCGTCCACACTTGCCTTTTGTTTTGTGAACCGACCCATAGGCGTTCACTCATGTACATATCATCATAGATATTAACCATGCATTTTAAATTGTTCTATGCATTATAAATTCTTTCATGCATTATAAACTATTTCACGCATCTTTCATGTTTATGTCGTATTATATTGAGTCATACTTAGCATGTGAGTTGCATTGTTGTGCATTATGAAACGACTCCTAGTCGTCCACACAATTAACTTTTAGAATTTAGCTCATTTCAGTCATAACTTTTCATGTTTCCTCATTTAATTCTTATGTCTCCTTATGTCAAGTATGTTTCATACCATCATGGTTAACTTAATTTTCATACTGATTATGTTTTATGCTCCTTCATGTTAATTTTGTCCCATGCTTCTTTAAGATAATTTCATTTTCATGATGATTATGTTTCATGCCTCTTTATGTAAATGATGTTTTCATCATGGCGATCATGCCCTCATGCTAGACATTAATGGATTTCATTTAATCCTACTTTTATGATAGTCATGGTTGGTTTTCATTAATCGTGCTTTCATGCAAATCATCGTTGAATTTTGTTTAACCATCCTTTTGGTGTTTCCTCTATGCAACCAGAATGATGTCTACGCTGATATTGCTATGCTATCATGATACTCACTTCAGTTTGATTTCCTAACCGTTTGATCAGTTTATCCTTTTTAAATCATGTCAGATGATCGACCCCATACCGATCATTTCATGTACATCCCATGTGTAATCCATGTACCACGTTCCACGTGTACTCCGTGTACCGTATTCCATTGCACTACACATGTCGTAATACATGTGTATTTCATCTACAAATACTCCACGAGTATTTGCTAGTCGATTCTAAATCATCTCAGACGTATTCCACTTGTTGATATTCTACAAGATGCTGATGCCGCTCATAGCTTGGGAATGTTACTAAATGTTGATGTTGCTGATTATTTGGAGACGCTACGAGATGCTGATGCTGTTTACAACCTGGAGATCTTACAAGACGAAGACAAAGGCGTTAGACCAAGCGATCGGACGAGAAGATGCTTCATCACCATACGATTTCCATCCCAATTCATGTCCTTACCTTTTAGTTATATGTCACACGTCATTCAGTTTTCTTTTCAGTCATACGAGTGGGAACCGGTACCAGCCGACCACTCAGCTGAATAGTTACATGAATCACCGTCATGAGAATGACCATCATGGGACTGACAGACAAGAAAATAGTAAGCACTACTGTGACAACAAGTATTCTAGCAATCACAACAGAACACCGGTCACAAACTTAACCAGAATTACAAGGGTCAGCATTCCAGTAGATCCGCCAACCCTGGCATCTTTAACCACCATTTTCATTACGATTTCTTTCACATGTCAAGATACTAGTCAAGACACATGTCACACGTATAGTCTTCATGATATGAGTCAAGACACACGACTCATGCATAATTTATGAACTCAGCTTCAGCTATTCAAGATAACTTTCCAAGGGTATACGTATTCTGTTGTGCCATGTACAAATCAAGCCACCAAATTTCAGTACCACCTCCAACTTATGGATCATAGTTGGTCATGCAGTGCTTGTTCCTTGTGAGACGGACGATACACATCCAGTGTATTCTACCACGTTTACTTCATGTGTTGAGACGACACTTTCATTTCACGATTTCATATTCGGATATTCATGTCCACCTTAGAAGCCGTTGTATCATCTATGTATATATAGATTTTCAATTTAGGCTGATGACAAGATCTTTCATTTCTACAGTGAATCATTATTCGTACCAGACTATATTCAGCGATGTTTAGGGTCCTGAATACATTCAGCATGGGTTTTCCACTAGGAAAAATCGGTGAAATTTTTTTCTTCGGCCTTACAAGCATGTATTATTGGCTACGAAGATTTTCTAGCTATCATTTATGATACGACTCCTGATATTCTCCTTTATTAATCAGTCTATAATTTCCGAATCTTCTCTGATGTATTACCATAAGGAACTACCAATCATACCACCATTCATAACTATATTTTCTCTTTCCAAGTATTATTCAGCCATTCAATCAACTCCCAGACTCTAAACACTTTTCAAGATCGATTTATTATCAGGCTATCAACAGTTGTGAGTGAAAGAAGAGGACACTTCCATGACTGTCCTTCGCACACGTTATGGTCATTATGAATCCATGTTTGTGCCTTTTGGTTCACGAACGCGAGTTGTAATTGAGGATTTGAGAAATTTAATTTTCATGAACTCTCGACAAGTTCGTTATACTATTCATTTCTAACATTATGACTTTCTTTAAGTCTAGAAAAGAGCACGAAGACCATCTTCACTCTAGGCTGCAAGATTTACAGCGAAGGAAATTCACACTAAAATTTTCTTGTACGTGTGCAGTTGATTCCAGTGACACGTTGAATCACATCGTTTCCTTGGTAAATCCTTACCATGGCTAAGCCTACGCGTAAAGGAGAAAATCCTACGCTAAGAGAGGCCTAAATTTTTCCCAGACTCATAACCTTCCAATTTCTATGTAACCACATCCTACAAAGATGTATTATGATCTCAACAGCATTTTGGTGGAGAGGCATGAAACAAGATGTAGTTATGTTCATATCTAAATGCCTGACTATTCAGTACATTAAGATAGAACGCCAACACGATTGCAGTCATTTAAACCTTAGAAATTCTGAATCGTCGTTCGACTATTTAACCAATCCTACATGTCTTCTTTCATCTGAAAGGAGTGCACATTAGCAGACTATCAGCTATTATTCAGCAAATGATCGTACGATTACACGACACTCTTTTAGCTATCAGATCAGATAAAGGTTTATGTTATCATTTGTTATTTGCGTTCACGTCCGTATGATTATTCAGCTCTCAAGTTATGTCTCACATTAGCGTTCACGACTTTGTTCATGCTTAAGTCCGTTCTTCATTATTTTATGATTAGGCATTTTCACTTCAAGTTCATGACATCATTCACGATCATGACCATATTCTATCTTATGAATTACGATTCACTTTCATTCAGGGAAAGATTGTAAAAGTTTGGGAGACTAGACTCAGGTTTAGTATGACTTTCATCCTCAGATAGACGATTCACGTCACATTTCACGTCTTATCTAGTATTATTGATTTTACCTCCTCAGTTATTTCACGTTCACGATATGTTTTTCACGTATTCTCATTCACCATATGTCTCATAATTCATGTACCATATCTCCAAGCATCACGTTCACAATTGTTCACGTATCACGTTCACAATTGCTCACGTACCACGTCTCAATATGTCTTACCCATCAATGCTGTGTGTGTGCTCATACCAAGTAAGTATGACACTTAGTATCATAAGTTCAAATATGTTCTTTTCAGTCACGTCATGTTCCATGTTCTCTACAGTCACGTCACGTTCATGTCCCTTCCAGGATATCGTATCTCTAATTCGAGGACGAATTATTCTTTTAGAGGGGAAGAGTTGTAAAACCCGCATAATAATCCCTAGAATATTACGTACATGAAATTACGTATAAATTTAAACTTTACGATTACTTTATAATACGACACGCGTTATGAATAATTAACACGACTACTACGAATATAATTTTAGTACGACAAATAATTACGTATATTATTATTAATATTAATATACGACATGTAATTACGTATAATAAATAAAAACCACAAAATAATAATTCATGTCATTTAATTAACGCTACACGAATAATTAACAAGACATTTAGAAATACATGAACGCGCGTACATATTAAATAAACATGGATATGATAAGGTACGTGATTAACACGATAAGGAATTACGGATATAGTTATGTATGTATAACATGTAATTAACAAGCCAAGAAATATATTTTACGACATATAAAACACGAAAGCACGTAACGTTATTTGAGTCGCGAAAAAAAGTAAAATTAAGAAAGGAGGGCTATTTGGTTTTAGTTGGGCGGCTGTAAGGAGAAACTGGGCCGAGGCCCAATATGGGTTGGACCAACTGACATGAAACATAATAAAACAAGGGTGGGTCATTTTTTTTTTGTTGTTTTCTGTTTAGCCGACACCAACAAAACCTTAAACACCAACGATCATTTTTTTTCTTCTTTGACTTCTGCCGTCACTTCCAAACATGCAGCGATCGTTCTTCCTATTTCTTTTCCTGCCATCGCAGTGATCACCAAAACAAGAGAGAAAAAGTGGGTCGTGATTCTAGGAATAAAGGTTTGATGTTCGTTCATTCCCAAAACCCTAACACTTAAATCAAGGTAATAATTAATCACGTTTTATTTATTTATGTATATATTTTTCTTTTGTGAATCGATTAAGGATTCAGGAATTAGGATTTTAAAACATGTTAAAACAAGAGATGTGAAGGGGATTCGGGAATTTATTATGTATTCATGGCTGTTGCAAGCAAACCGAGACACCATGTGTCTCGGTGGGTTTTATTGTCCACCAGCCGTAACCCTAGGGGTGGCAGTGGTGGTTTTGTTCAACCAGCGACAACCCCAAAACACGCAGCAGGGGTGCGTTTGGGTAAAACAGTGGGAACCGAGACACTTTGTGTCTCGGTGGGAAATTAATTGACGCCGGTGGGTAGAGTTAATTGGCAGCCAGAACGAATGTAGTAAAACAGCGGGTATAAAATAAACAGCCAAACTAAACTAGGGTTCCAGGTTTATCGGACAACAAACAGACAAATTTATCGGATAAAAGGCGTATTATATATCGGACAACACAGTGATGTTATATCTTGGATAATACTGATATTATTTATCGGACAAAACAGAAACAGTAGATATTGGACATTATGGAATTCTAGGGTATTTTTTATTAATTGTTGTTTTGCTTCGTGCGACCGAGAGCGGGTGTCTCGGTAGGCTTGGGTACGTTAAAAATATGTTATTAACATGATTAGTTTTAATATTATTTACGCGTTATGATTAAATATTTTACGCGACTAAATTTATATTTAATTAATGATATTAACCGAGGTATTTGTTAGCGTAATTAAATTAATAACTAGACTTAATTTAGTTACGTAATCATCAAGTTTTAGTAAAGTTTATTTAATTAGGCTTACCTTATTACTAAATTACGATCCCAAAGTAATAACTCATTTAATTGTTAACTAATAAGTATTATTATTTTAGCGTAAGTATTTATTAAGTAAACTTTATGACATGATCATGAATTATACATTTTATGCTTGTTAACATATAAGAATACGAATTACACTAATCATAATACATGATTTTATATGAAGCCGTAAAATAAGTCAAGAACGTTAAGGCAATACGAGAACAAGTAAAGCAAGTTAACTTTAAGTCATTAATAATTATTAAGTATAAGTTAACCAAGCGACTCATACATGTCCATCTTTATGTAGCATTTATGGAGTGTGATCTTCTTCACGTTTTCATCCTCCACGTTATTCTTCATTTGCGTTACTGGACGTGAGGTACGGATTTCCGTCCTTTCAGTAAGGACTTCCTTTCCTATACATGTTTAGGATTCCCCGTCTGCAGCCAAATGTTTTTCCCCAGTATATGTTTAAGATTCTCAGTAATCATGTTAATAACTAAATAAATTGCCAGAGCATTATATACAAGCATGACCAGTTTATGTACTAGTTACGGAGGTACCGTAACCACGGCACTAGAGGCACCGGTGTCGTGACTCACATGCAGGAGAGTGATATCCTGCATCGTCCCACTCATGTTAAGGTTGGCCATTTTTATATGTATGTTTAGTGGGGCGTATGGATGCATCCTAGGCTTATAAGTGTTACAAGTTATCAGGGTGAATGTGGTGTGTGCTCTACATCCTTCACATTGGAGCTGATCCCTCCACCCAGCACAGTATTTAGAGGTCACCCCTCTATAGCATGACGAAGTCACCCCTCCATGTATTCATGCACGTTGATATATTTCATGACCTATATGAGCTCTTTGGTAGTTAAATTACAGTTTCATAATTAAACAGCAGACTTTCAGTATTTACATGAACATGATATTCTAAGAATAAGCCAGTTTATTACAAGTTACAAGTTTATTACAAGTTACAAGTTTATTACAAGTTATAAGTTTATTACATGTCACCAGGTTTCCCAGAACTTACATTTTTCCGCTGCATTTTCATTTTTTTTATGCTTCCATTTCAGCCTTCACTTATGTTATGTTCTTCCATGTTATTATTATATATCCGCGCACTGAGCGTCTCGCTCAGCCGTTTTCTCTTTTCATGTCCCAAACGGCAGGTACACAAGGTCAAGAGCATGGAAAGGTTATGCATAGGATGGGAGCTATATTATATGTTTCTGTTTCATTTGCATTACTTTTACTTTATGTTATGTTTATGAGTTTATATTGGGGACCGATGTTTGATTCCGGTTATCCCTTATGGTCATGTAATGTTTTAGGACATTTACCTTATGCTTTGATATTACGCCATGATTATCCTGTGACATTCCATTTATCCAAATGGGGTGTTACAACGACAAAGGCTCAAAGATCACAGCATGAAGGAACAAGGCTACGATTACACGTTCAAGACTCATTTATGGCGAGATTAGTAATCTCTACAAATTTCCTAAATGACCAAGGTTTATGACCTCTCATTGGGGGAGATTGTTAGCCTCAAAATATTGAGCCAAACAAGAATGCTCGGTCATATGTTTATTATGTATCGTATTTTAGAACGTTGTAATAGGTAGTATATTAGTCGTGTTATACGGGCTTAACTTTAGGCTAAAGTTCATTAATAAGTATCTAAAGCCCAAAAGGAAAGCCCGGCCCAAACCATATAATCCATAAAGAAGCCCGCATGTGGGTGGACTATATATACTACCCTCCTAGCATGTTAGGAGGGTTGGTGATTCATTTTCTTCTTAATCTAATATTTCCCAAGTTCACACACTTCTCTCTCTTTTCTCTCTCTAGTTTCTCTCTCTAAAATTCATCTCATTTCTACCTTTCTTTCTTCATTAATAGTATAGAATCATCACATATTAGGGACAACACAAACTCGTCAATAAACATAAAGTTTCCAAAGAGTTATGGGATAGAATTCATGTTCTAATGCAAGGCACTTCATTAACTAAACAAGAACGAGAGTGTAAGATTTATGATACTTTTTATAAGTTTGCCTATGTGCTAAGGGAGACTCTCAATGATTACTATCTCAGATTTACCCTACTGTTGAATGAGCTCAATATCTATGGCATGGCTGTGGGATATGTAAATCTTGCTTATGTTTTAGAGAGAGAAAGAGATAGAAAAATAGTGAGAACACATACACTTAGAGAGAGAAAGTGAAAGAGAAACACATTCTTACTATGTGAAATTATGAAGTGAACCACACCCTCTCCATCTAAGGAGAGGGTTTATATACCAAGCCCATAAAGATGGGCTTGGGCTTACATATTAGGCCATCCATACATAACATGGACTAGGCCTTTCTATGTTTACATAATATAAAATAACTAAACTACGAGCTACTACTAAATATATTGTCGGAGTGACCGAATCTTCCTAAATACGTAAAACGTATTTTCAACAATCTCCCCCTAAAGGAGGTCACTCCAAACAAGGGCATTACCCAAGTTACAAATAATAAAATAAACCTAGCATACTATGCTTGTCTTGAGCTCGTAGTCTTTGTCTTTCTTTTCTTTTTCTTTTCTGGTGAACATGCTGATGTAATCATTGATATCAATCTTGAGCATTAATCTCTTGCCTTGATCTTGTGCATCCATCACTTGCGATCTTCGCCTCTTCGTGACTTCATGTCCCACATACTTATATCTTCGTAATTCTTGAAAGCTTCAGAGTTCGATACAGCGGAAGACTTAACTTTTAGGCTTTCTTGAATTAGATGAGGTATTAAGTGCATAAAGTATAAGCACGCGGGGACGACTTCTTCTCGGATTCCGCAACGCCACCGTCTTCAAATGCCGCAACATAAGTAGACACGAACAAAATGGCTTTGAACATTTTATTCTAATTCAGTAGCATTTTACCTCCGATCGGTGAAGACCGTTGGACGATATAAAATATCATACTTGTGGCAGGTAGCTTTAATTAAAAATCTCCTTGACAAGATTTCGCGGGTAAACCCGTTCCCTTTACTCGACCGTCCAAAGCTGACTGAGAACGTAAAGAGTGAATCATTTGGATACAATTATCCGCATGATTGAAGCCGTTAATTCTGATTCCTGGAACAAGTTTGATTCATTAAAGAATCGCACCATCGTTGCTTTCTAGTTGTCATGAGCTTGATTCATATTGAATCTTGCAAGTTACCTACCAAGTGCTGTTTGAGGTTAACACTAGAAGGATTTCCACTCATCACTGTGAACACTAAGGTATCACTCTGAGTGTTCTGGCAAGATCACTTAGATATTACGTAGAGGCCCGGAACGTGTATAAGTTCAGCTAAGAATTAAACCACTGTTGCTTTCCAGTTATCACAAGTTTGATTCATAACGAATCGCACAAGTCACCTACCATGAGCTTTTTGATATTCGCTCAAGAAGGATTTCTATCTTCATTGTAAATACTTTCGTATTACTCGGATGTTCAGGCAAGATCATGAAGATTTTGCGTAGGACTCTTAATATCTTTCTTACTTTTCATAGTGTGTGAAGAAGCAAGGAATTATGAAAGTGTGTCCTAATGAGATATTTGATGATCTCAAATGGCTCTAGACTCGATCATGCATTTTGGATTTTAGTGATCGGAGGCTAGAGAGGAGTGCCACCATTTCAATACCAATTTATTCGGAGTGAATAAATCGATAGATAACATGCTGTCTCCGTGTGATTAAAACAAATATCTTTTAAGAGATATGTGAGTTAACTGGGATGGGTTATGCATTGCATCATTGGGTCCATGATGTCTATCTTCAATATCAAGAATCATTAAAAATGATCTCAATAGCATATGTATTGACCCGGTTTCTGCCTAAGGTTGTAAGGAGGGCTTCTTTCTTTACACCCTTTATCTTTACAGTTCTTTTTCATTCTTCAACCCCTTCAATGCTTACCAATACGTCATAACTAGCACCTTGTTGTGATTGTTCCAGTGCTAACTTAAGTACTTGGTCGACATTCAGCTACGTTCACAATCTTTCTCCATATTTCCTAAGGACTACTATTTCTAGCTATGGAATGTCCTTGGGAAGATTCCTCCGGTTTAAGAAGAAACATTGGACTTAACCTATCCTACCATCCTTATGTCACCACAATCTTCATCGTTGTGAAATAAACGGGTTGTGGGTAAGTATAAATCACCATGAAATCAATTTAGAATTGCAAATCTGTTTTGCTCCCCCTTTATCATATGCCACGATATTCGAAAACATTTTGCACATGTCGCGATGAGCCATCACGTTAAGTCAAACCATTTTTGATAATTTCCCATATTAAATCACATTTTCTCCCCCATATTAAAAATATTAACCCAATCAATGTTTTTAATATCAATTGATTTAATGAAGTTTTAACAAAGGTTTTGGGAAGAAAAATGCAAGTCCGTTTTATCTTCATGATCCCAAATATATGAGATATGATACAGATTTGTAACATGATCACATATTCACCATTTTAGAAAAAAAATTTACAAGGTTGGACCTGATTGATGAGAACATCATATGATAAGATCAAATAGTTCTTGTCAGCATATGTTGGTCGCGTCGTCACGTCTGAAGTCATCTCTTGACACCACGTGTACGATTGGTATTGTTGTCTTGACACCAGTTAGTGAGCTTGGCACGTTCGACATCGAATATTCTGAATACTTGACAATTGCTCCCCCTCAATTGTTGACCCGTGTTCTATTGAAAGAGTTGTGGTCATCGTTGGAGTAGTCGCATCGTCGAGTAAGTAGATACCAAATGTAGATAGCTATGGTTGTAGAGATGATAACTTTATAAAAACAAGACTTCTCTTGTTTGAACAAATAAATGCACTGAAGCATATATATATTTGTGTTAGACAAAGTTATAAAGTAAACTTGATCCCTTACAAGGTTTTAAAGTAAACCTTTCCCGAGAAAATTAATTCCCGTTGTGAGCCAAAGCTTTCATAAGAAATACTTGACTTTAATGTGAAAACCGGGTTGTAGTAAGAAATAACCACAAGCCATATAGGCATGTTTTATGAAATATTTACAACTTTTGTACGAACTCTATTTATGGCGCCGTGTCAATATTAATCAATATTTCTAAGGCCGTAAATATTATCGTACCAAAAGACATGCCTTTGAAAAAATAAAGTAAATTTTTTTTTGGATTTTTATGAAATTTTCAATTTTTATGGTTTTTATATGGTTTTATATTTTTGTATTTTGCTTTTGTGGATACAAATATAAACAATATATACGAATGATCATCAAGGATACGGAGAATAGTTTACCACCACTATTCTTTCGCTTCATCTGCCAGTTCCTTTAGAGTCTCAGGCGAGAAAGTTCTCATTCCTAGCTTGTCGGCAAAAAATTCCATTCGAGCACGATCTAGAGCCTTCGTGAAAATATCCGCCAATTGATACTCAGATCAGACAAAGTAAAGCTCTATTACTCCATTTTCCACTTGCTCCTTCATGAAGTGGTAGCGAATGTCAATGTGCTTCGACCGGGAGAATTCAACGTTGTTGCAGCATAAGGTAATTGCACTCTTGTTGTCACAGTACATGGGAATTTTGTTGAAACCTAGACCATAGTAAGTTAATTGCGATCTCATCCAAAGAATTTGAGCACAGCATCCGGACATAGCTATGTATTCTGCTTCCGTACTTGAAATTGCAGCGCTTTTCTGTCTTTTCGATGCCCAACTGATTAGTCGATCTCCTAGTAGTTGCAAAGTTCTACTCGTGCTACGCCTTGTATCTTGACAACCCACGTGATCCGCATCTGCATATGCCATTAGTGTAATTGAGGAGTCCTTCGAATACCAAAGTCCCCGATTAATGGTTCCTTTAAGATACCGAAAGATCCGTTTAACAATAGCTAACTGTAACTTAGTAGGCCTAGTTTGATACCGAGCACACATACATATAGCAAACTGAAGATCGGGTCGACTAGCTGTGATATATAGAAGAGTACCGATCATACCACGATAAAGTGTCAGATCAACGGCAACTCCCTGTGGATCTGCATCAAGTTTAGTTCGTTCCACCATTGGAGTATCCACGGGGCCGCAAGATTCCATCTTATACTTCTTTTGCGATTCAAGGGCATACTTGGGTTGATTGATAAAGATGCCTCTGGGACTTTGAGATATCTGAAGACCTAAGAAGAATGATACCTTGCCCATCATTGACATCTTAAACTTGGAAGACATGAGTTTCCCAAACTCGTCGGATAAGGTTTGGGTCGAGGCTGCAAATATAATATCATCAACATATATTTGTACCATAATCATATCTTTACCTCGTTTCTGAATAAACAGCATGGGATCCACCTTGCCTTTAGCGAAGCCTTGTGTGATGAGGAATTGTGACAATAGATCATACCATGCGCGTGGAGCTTGCTTCAACCCATAGAGAGCCTTCTTAAGCTTGTACACATGATTATGATAGTTAGGATTCACAAAACCATCCGGCTGTTGAACATAGACTTCTTCCTTGATTTCACCATTAAGAAATGCCGTCTTCACATCCATCTGATAGACGATCATATTCATGTGGGCTGCATACGCGAGGAATAGTCTAATAGCTTCCAAACGGGCAACAGGTGCAAAGGATTCCATAAAGTCGATGCCCAATAATTACTTGTATCCACGGGCTACTAGTCGAGCTTTGTTCTTCAATATTCCGCCTAACTCATCGAGTTTCACCTTGTAAACCCATTTCAAAGTGAGTAATTGCTCTTGATCCGGGCATGGGACAAGTTCCCATACTTCAAGATGTATGAATTCATTAAGTTCTTCTTTCATAGCTTCTATCCAGCAGGATTGAGTAAAGGCTTCTTGCCATGTCTTAGGTTCAACTTCAGTGAGAAAAGCATCAAAATGACAAAACATTGCATTTTCTTGTAACTTACTTCGTGTGGATACCGGACGATTAGGGTCACCAATAATAGAATCTATAGGATGATCCTTTGTCCACTTGCTGTCATGTTCACGAATTCGTGGATTGGAGTAAACTGTAGTAGGATCTTCCTCTGAGGTGGACGACCCGGCTTGATTAGGGTTGGGAATAGGTACACCAAAGAATGGAAGTTCACGCATTTGAGCGAATTCCAGATCGTGATCATCATCATCCTCTTCATCATCAATAGGCATGACATGGGTAGTTGATTCGGGTGTTGGTTGAGAATTACTAGTTGATGGTATATCTTGACCAATTGTAGGTGCAGACGTATCAGATTGTGGTTCGGTTGCTGGAGCGACAACTTCGGTTACCGGAGCTATTTCCTCAGGTTCTAAAGCGACAATACTTGGAGGAGTAAAGAATTCATCAAATAACGGTTGAAACAACGTAACCCATTCAGTCCTAGAAGGTGGTATAAATGATGATGAAGTAGGGTTGTTTGGGACAAGACCAGAACTAATGTTACTGGGTCCTATTTCATGAAGTGCGGGTTCAGAGCTGCTTTGCTCAGAAGCCATAGCTGTCAGCTCCTCAAAATCAACATTCATAGTTTCGAGGATCTTGCGAGATTTACGGTTGTAGTATTTGGTATGGTTTCTTTGCGGGTGCATAACCTATGAAAAATACCAATATCAGCCTTTGGTTGAAGTTTTCCCAAATTGTCACCATCATTATTTGGATAGCAAAGAGAACCAAATACATGAAGATATGATAAAACTGGTACTTTTCCATAGAGAAGCTCATAAGGTGTTTTACCATGACGTTTACGAATTAGTGACCGGTTTTGGGTGTACA
The DNA here is from genome assembly GCA_025667525.1 of Glebionis coronaria. Classification (NCBI taxonomy): domain Eukaryota; kingdom Viridiplantae; phylum Streptophyta; class Magnoliopsida; order Asterales; family Asteraceae; genus Glebionis; species Glebionis coronaria. The sequence goes on from CM046876.1 coordinate 582,766,467, forward strand.
CTGCTGTAGATACTGCTTCTGCCCATAAAAACAATGGAGCCCTTGCGTAAATTAACATCGTTCGATCAGCTTCCATAAGTGTGCGATTTCGCCTTTCAACGACACCGTTTTGTTGTGGAGTGCGTGCAACGGATGTTTCATGAGATATGCCAACTTCTTCATAATAATCACGCAAGATTTGATTCACAAATTCGGTTCCATTATCTGTACGAATGTGTTGGACAGTAGTGTTGAGACGCACTTGAATCATCTTAAGAAATCCGATGATGAATTTAGGTGCCTTATTTTTTGTTGTAAGAAATTTCACCCATGTAAACCGAGAGTAATCATCAACAATTACGAGGATGTACTTGTTGCCACTAAGACTTTCAACGCGCATTGGCCCACAAAGATCCATATGTAACAAATAAAGTTTCTCTTGGTTGGTGTCTTTAGTCTTGGGTTTGTAAGATTTCTTAGTGCGTTTCCCCATTGTACACGCGGAACATAAATGATCTTTGTGAAATGAAAGTTTAGGAAGACCACGAACAAGTTCGTTTTTCACCAAATGATTATTAGCGTCAAAGTTAAGATGAGATAACCGTCGATGCCATAACCATGACTTAGTCTTCGATGCTTTGGAGAATAGACATACGGGAGAAGCGGCCATCATGTCTTGTAGAGACAAAGTATACAAATTATTCCCTCGAGTACCTTTCAATAAATCAAACCCTTCCAAATTACGAATGAAGCAGGTATGCTCTCGAAAAGCAACTTCTAGGTTTGCATCCTAAAATTGTCCCACAGAAAATAAGTTGTGACCGAGACCTTCCACATAATACACTCTTGAAATAATAAAATTCCTAGTATGATATTCACCATAACCCATTATCTTTGCAATATGATCATTTCCAAATCGAACCGTACCAAGAAACTTACTGACGAAATTTCTGAGCTGAGAGCGATCTCCGGTAATATGCTTGGAGCAACCAGAGTCCAAATACCAGAGAACAATTTAGACCACCTGTTTTCAATAACAACAGTAGACAATGCATTGGAAACTATTGGTTCCGGAGTGTTAGCAGATACAGATATAAGATTATCAACATTGCTAGCATTTGTGTGACCCTTAGATTTCCTGCGTTTTCTAATGTGAGTTTTAGCACTAACAGGTTTTACTGTTCCAACTTTCTTAGGTTTTGGAGCATTAGTGGGCACTACAGTGGGAGTAGACCTATTTAAAGGGCACTTGGTTCCTTCAGTAGTGTCAGTGTTCCTAGTTAAAGGACACGCTTGTGTTTTGGTAGTCTTGGTACTCCTAGTTAAAGGGCACGCTTTCTTCGCTTTAGTAGGAGTGATCCTAGTTAAAGGGCACGCATTTCCTACTATAGTGAAAGTTCTACCAGTGGGGCGCCACATCCAACCAACTTGGGTTAACACTTTCCCAGTCGGTTTCCATTCTAATCCATTTTTCTGGGCATTCATCTCATTCACATGGTCAATAAGGCAAGAATCATGACGATTAGAAAACATACATTCATTGAAATTCCAACATTTCAAATTAGAATTCATAGTAGGCTTAGAACGCTGCACAACCGCAGAGCCTTTAGGTTTAGCTACATGATTCTTTTTATTCAAAATAGAAATAACATTCCTAGGATGGGCTTCTACTTTATTCTTCACTGGACTACTAGATGGAGGCAAGATCCTATCGTTCTTCTTGTTTCTTTTAAGATTAGATCTTTGAGCCTTAGTAGTGGTGCTTACTCCTGTAGAAGGCAACACGGGAATATCAGAAGCTGGTTTAGATTATTCTTTATCTTTAGTGACCAAAGTTTGAGATGGTTTAGTCCTAGGGCCCTTGTTAAATGGTGTGACGGCAATGAGGTTCCTTTTGGTTGCACTAGAGGACGGTGCTGAGACAGTGGCTGCGTTATCCACAACATTCTTACCTTTTAGAGTACGAAGTGTTTCCTTTAACTCAGTCAAAGCCAGATTTTTATCACAAATTTGTTCCCTCAAATCAGATATTTCCACCGACTTTCGATTCAATTGTTCAATCAATGATTGATTCTATGCAGTGGTATTAGCACGTGCGGACTTTACTGAATCGAAGAGTCGTGTATTTTTCTGTTTTAAGTTATCAACTTTGGACAAAATCTTGGAAACTCGATTATCTAGATCAAGTTTAAAATTCTCAGCGGCCTCAAGTACGTTCACACAATGAATCTCAGATTTCTCTATGTTTATTGGCAATGATTTAGCAACCTTGTCACTTGGCTGACGCTGTTTTGATTGTAAGTTCAATTGAAAATTCTTTTGAAAATTTGCGTCATCGATATTAACACCTTCGAATGACGTTTCAAAGATTTATTAAATAAATTGTTTCTTGCATTCAAGCGAAATACAATGTGTTTGAATCTCATCAAAACGTTTTGAAAGCAAAGAATATGAATCTTGAAGCTTTAAAAATTCAGCGTCAGATTCGTGACAAATACTATCTACCACATTATCCACAGATTCAACATCATGCAGAATAGAATCATTATCAACACTTTTATTCTCACAGACGGAAACTATATCATGAGACATCACTTGCTTCAGAAGCTGATCATTTTGGCGTGAAACCCGTTCTATTTCAAGTATATTGTTTTCATAAGCATCATCCATTTCATTAAAAACACGTCTAACTTCTTTTATTTCCAAAATCAAATCTTGATCAAGATCACTAAGACAAGCTTTAACATTCTTTACAAACGGAACAATTTCGTCTCGAAACGCAGCTCTAGTGTGCTCAAAGTTCCATTCACCTTCCGTTATGGCCGTGGCTGTCGTACGTTCCAAAATGACCTTGTCAAAATCGGCTAAGTGTTGGTGTACCGCATTTAAGTTAACGAACGCCTTACTTACCGGTGGAATTAACTTCGTTAAATCCGTTTTGACAAGTGTAGGAGACGTACTAGGAGGATTTTCATTTGACAAACTTTGGGGCACAAGAACTGTCAATTCAGCTAATTCCTTTGTAAGCGAATACGTGTCTTTTTAGAAAATTGATCTTTATTATGCTTTTCATAATCAATCTTATGGAATTTTGAAAGCATTTTAGAATGAGTTTTTTCCGCAAGTGACTGTGTCTCCTCAGTACTACGAACAAAAGGTGCTTCTTTCGATTTGCCAATTAGGGTCATATCATAAAGACACGAAATATATTCCTGAGATTGTTTTGCATAACTGGGATTAGGTAGTAAATCTTGAAGACGCTTAAGTTCGAGTTCTTTAAACGATTTAGTTAAAAGATGAACCTTTTCTGTGGAAGCATATTGTTTTAAAAAGTGTTGTTCTTTGAATTTAAGAAGTTTGGTAGCATTAATTTCCGATTCAAACTTTTTAGACTCGAGAGTTTCGAAATCCATTTTAAGTTTCTGAAAATCATTGACAACCGACTCTTTTTCTTTTAATTCATTGGAAAGATTAGCTTTTAATGATTCTATTTCTTTCAAGTGTTCAATCTTTTCAAAACGAAATTGGTTAAATTCAGAACATGTTATTTTCTCTGCTTGAGGGACCATTTAAAAAGTTTTGACCTTTTCTTTATGCAACACAAGCTCAGCAGTTAGGGTGGAATTCATATCTACGGATTGTCTGAGAGCCATATGCATTTGATCAATAATATGTTTAGGCACCATGACCAAATCATGTTTAGCATAAGATTCCATACCCGTCGTAGCATTTGGTTGAGGTTCACACAAATGTGTAGGATTGGGTACCACATCATTTGAGTTACTAGTTCCCGAATGTTATTCGAGGTTGTCATTTTCATGCCCAACTTGATGTTGGTTATCATCAATATTATTAGATGTGGTTGGTACCTCACTGACGACATCAGAAGCGTAGTGCGAGAGATTAGCAACGAGAGCAGCTTGGGCAGAGTGATTGTCATCACAATCCGAATCATATGCATCAAGATCATCTGCTTGATAAGCTGCATTAGAAGTGGAAACAACTGCAATTCCTTCAGTATCTGCTGCCCCTGGGTCTGCAAGATATGCTAACTCCTCTGAATGCAAAATCTTTCCCTTATATTGAGCATCAAACAAATACATTTTCTCACGAAACCACGCTTCATCCCTTCTCCTTTTCGGCTGAGTGCATTGCCTAGCCATATGACCTTGTCCTCGGCAATTGTAGCAAGTCACAACCTTTTGAGGACCAATGGGGCTTCCATTTCCATTAGCTTGAGATTTCACAGCTTGAGCATTCACAGTCCTTGTAGGAGGTCCATATGAATTTTGCCTTCCCTGAATAGGTTGCACTGTTACTTGACCATATTGAACAGTAGCTTGTTGTCGAGGATTTGAAGAGGTGCGGAGCTGATTGTTTGTTGGTGGAAATCCTCTAGTTGCAACAAGTTTTGACAAGTAGGCAGTGAGATGGTTTACAACATCAGCTGGCGTATCATTTGGAGTAAAGACCAGTGCTTGGATTGGTGGAAGTTCATTAGAGTAGAAGGCTTGTGCTGGTTGCGCTTCAATTGGAAAGTATCCTTGTTGAGGAGTATAGCCCATTGGAGAAGTGTTGGCTTGTGATGGTGATGTCTGATATGGTGGTTGATGTGGAAAAGATTGTTGATGAACACTTTGTTGAAATGCTTGCTGTGGCATCATTGGTGGTTGATAAGATGGTTGTTGTAGTTGCTGATTGGTGTGTGGTGGTGGCTGCTGCAAGTATGATGGTTGTTGATAAGTATAATCCATGTTTTGTTGAGAAGCATACATGGCAAATGGATCATGAACTTGAGGTTTAGACAACCGAGCCTCGATCACATGGCATTCGTGTTGTTGAAGAAAAGCTTGAAGTTGATCCACATTGGTGTTATGCAAGTCCTTAGCTAATTTAACATCTGTCACGTACTTTTTCCATTATGAAGGAAGAGTGTTCAAATACTTGGTGTTCAACTGAAACGTAAGAATTGCCATGCCATAGATATTAAGTTCATTCAACAATAAGTAAATCTCAAATAGTAGTCATTGAGAGTTTCCCCGGGAACATAGGCAAACTTATCAAAAGTATCATAAAGCTTACACTCTCGTTCTTGTTTAGTTAACGAGGTGCCTTGCATTAGAACACGAATTCTATCCCATAACTCTTTGGCAACTTTATGTTTGCTGACGAGTTTGTAGACATCTGGAGGAAGGGCGTGGAGAATGATGTTTGTAACATACATATCACATTTGTCTTGAATCTTCATATCTCCAGTCAATTCACCCGTTGTGTGAGGACGAGTAGCTGTACCTTCCGTCACTGTACCATAATCTAATGGTCTATTGAGCACCGATGCCCAAATGAGATGTCCATTCTCTTTGTTCAACATGTAAAGTTCCATTCGGGAAGTCCAATCCTCATACATAGATTTTTCCAACATTGGTGGATGATTATCCGTACCCGAGAGTACGGACTTATCCGTAAGAGATGTGTACTCCATTTCGATAAGTTAAGATTTACAAACGATGATCGAACAATGAGATAAATTAAATGTGCTTGTTGTCGTGTGTTAAAGTCGAGAAACTATGTGAAAATCCCCTAAAATTGTCTTCTTGAGAAACCAAAAATTCCACTGCAAAATTACACACGTACGAAAATTTCAAAATCACGTTTTTCGAAAATCTTGAAAAATCTTGAAAAATTCCAAAAATTTCGCAATGTGTGAAGATTCCTCAATTATGTTCAATGATTTCGCAATCCTAGAGTTGATTCAAATTCACAATCCTAAAATTGATACAAATTCGCAATAAATCAAACCAATAGATTTCACAATCCCTTTTTGGATTTGATTTCGCAATCACTCAAAACACAGGATTTCGCAATACCCAATTGTGAATTTATCTAAAGATTCCGCAATTAGTAAAATGCAAGAATTCGCAATACACAAATCCGCAACTCTTGAAGATTTCGCAATAATGAGGAGATTCCGCAACTCTTAAAGATTTCGCAATTCATTGGAAGATTTCGCAATACCTTGGAGGATTCAAATTCGCAATTCACTCAACACATAAGATTCCACAATACACAAGATCCAAGATTTCGTAATCAGCAAGGTGCAAGATTTCGCAATACTTATAGATCAAAGATTTCGCAATCAGCAAGGTGCAAGATTTCGCAATAAAACAAACTATTGCGAATTTATACCAGAAATTGCGAAATGTTGAGAAAAACAAGGAATTCGTATTGTACTTAAAAAAGACGAATCTTGATGCCAAAAATGAATCCAAACACTCAAAAATTTTGCGTTTTTGAGCGATCCAAGTAACCCAAATCACTAACACGTATATGTAGATGATATTGGTGAAGATCAAACCACAAAAAGACACCAAAAAAATTCTGGACGTGAGATTTAGGGATAAAAAACACACGAATCTCTATGAAACCAAACACATAAACAATCAATCATCCCATGGCTCTTAATACCATGTGTGGGATATGTAAATCTAGCTTATGTTTTAGAGAGAGAAAGAGATAGAAAGATGGTAAGAACACATACACATAGAGAGAGAAAGTGAAAGAGAAACACCTTCTTACTATGTGAAATTATGAAGTGAACCACACCCTCTCCATCTAAGGATAGGGTTTATATACCAAGCCCATAAAGATGGGCTTGGGCTTACATATTGGGCCATCCATACATAACATGGACTAGGCCTTTCTATGTTTACATAATATAAAATAACTAAACTACGAGCTACTACTAAATATATTGTTGGAGTGACCGAATCTTCCTAAATACGTAAAACGTATTTCCAACAATGGCAATTCCTACGTTTCAATTGAACACCAAATATTTGAACACTCTTCCTTCAGAATGGAAAAACTACGTGACGGATGTTAAATTGGGTAAGGACTTGCATAACACCAATGTGGATCAACTTCAAGCTTTTCTTCAACAACACGAATGCCATGTGATCGAGGCTCGGTTATCTACACCTCAAGTTCATGATCCACTTGCCATGTATGCTTCTCAACAAAACATGGCTTATACTTATCAACAACAATCATACGTGCAGCCGCCACCACCACACACCTATCAGCAACCACATCAACCATCTTATCCACCACTAATGATGCCACAACAAGCATTTCAACAAAGTGTTCATCAACAATCTTTTCCACAGCAACCACCACATCAGACATCACCATCACAAGCCAAAACTTCTACAATGGGTTATACTCCTCAACAAGGATATTTTCCAATTGAAGCACAACCAGTACAAGCCTTCTACTCCAATGAACTTCCACCAATCCAAGCATCAGTCTTTACTCCAAATGATATGCCAACTGATGTTCTAAACCATCTCACTGCGTACTTGTCAAAACTTGTTGCAACTAGAGGATTTCCACCAACAAACAATCAGCTCCGCACCTCTTCAAATCCTCGACAACAAGCCACTGTTCAAGATGGTCAAGTGACGGTGCAACCTATTCAAGGAAGGCAAAATTCATATGGACCTCCTACAAGGACTGTGAATGCTCAAGTTGTGAATTCTCAAGCTAATGGAAATGGAAGCCCTATTGGTCCATAAAAGGTTGTGACTTGCTACAATTGTAGAGGACAAGGTCATATGGCTACGGAATGCACTCAGCCAAAAAGGAGAAGGGATGCAACATGGTTTCGTGAGAAGATGTATTTGGTTGATGCTCAGTCTAAGGGAAAGATTTTGGATTCAGAAGAGTTAGCATATCTTGCAGACCCAGGGGCAACAAATAATGAAGACATTACAGTCGTTTCCACTTCTAATGCAGCTTATCAAGAAGATGATATTGACGCATATGATTCAGATTGTGATGACATTCACTCTGCCCAAGCTGCTCTCGTTGCTAATCTCTCTCACTACGGTTCTGATGTCGTCTGTGAGGTACCAACCATATCTAATAATATTGATGATAACCAACATCAAGTTGGGCATGAAAATGACAACCTTGAACAGCATTCGGGAACTAGTAACTCAAATAATGTGGTACCCAATCCTACACATTTGAGTGAACCTCAACCAAATGCTACGACGGATATGGAATCTTTTGCTCAACATGATTTGGTCATGGTGCCTAAACATATTATTGATCAAATGCATATGGCTCTCAGACAATCCGTAGATACGAATTCCACCCTAACAGCTGAGCTTGCTTTGCATAAAGAAAAGGTCAAAGCTTTTGAAATGGACCCTCAAGCTGAAAAAATAACTTATTCTGAATTTGACCAATTTCATTTTGAAAAGATTGAACACTTGAAAGAAATAGAATCATTAAAAGCTATTCTTTCCAATGAATTAAAAGCAAAAGATTCGGGTGTCAATGATTTTCAGAAACTTAAAATGGATTTCGAAACTCTCGAGTCTAAAAAGTTTGAATCGGAAATTAATGCTACCAAACTTCTTAAATTCAAAGAACAACAACTTTTAAATCAATACGCTTCCACATAAAAGGTTCATCTTTTAACTAAATCATTTAAAGAACTCGAACTTAAGCGTCTTCAAGATTTACCACCTAATCCTGGTTATGCAAAACAAGCTCAGGAATACATTCCTTGTCTTTATGATGTGAGCCTTATTGGCAAATCGAAAGAAGCACCATATGTTCGTAGTACTGAGGAGACACAGTCACTTGCGGAAGAAACTCATTCTAAAATGCTTTCAAAATTCCATAAGATTGATTATGATCAGTATAACAAAGATCAATTGTCTAAAAAGACCCGTATTCGTTTACAAAAGGAATTAGCTCATATAACAGTCTTTGTGCCTCAAAGTTTGTCAACGGAAAACCCTCCTAGTACGTCTCCTACACTTGTCAAAAAGGATTTAACTAAGTTAATTCCACCGGTAAGTAAGGCATCCGTTAGCTTATATGCGGTACACCAACACTTAGCCGATTTTGACAAGGTAATTTTGGAACGTACGACGGCTTCAGCCATAACGGAAGGGAATGGAATTTTGAGCACACAAGAGCTGCATTTCGAGACGAAATTGCTCCATTTGTAAACAATGTTAAAGCTTGTCTTAGTAATATTGATCAAGGTTTACTTTTGGAAATAGAAGAAGTTAGACGTGTTTTCAATGAAATGGATGATGCTTATGAAAACAGTTTACTTGAAATAGAACGGGTTTCACGCCAAAATGATCAGCTTCTGAAGCAAGTGATGTCTCATGATATAGTTTCTGTCTGTGTGAATAAAAGTGTTGATAATGATTCTATTGTGCATAATGTTGAATATGTGGATAATGTGGTAGATAGTACTTGTCACGAATCTGACGCTGAATTTTTAAAGATTCAAGATTCATATTCTTCGCTTTCAAAACGTTTTGATAAGATCCAAAAACATTGTATTTCGCTTGAATGCAAGCAACAATTTATTCAAGAGATCTTTGAAACTTCATTTGAAGGTGTTAATATAGATGAGGCAAATTTTCAAAAGAATTTTATATTGAACTTAGAATCAAAACAGCGTCAGCTGAGTGACAAGGTTGCTAAATCTTTGCCGATGGACATAGAGAAATCTAAGGAGCTTAACTGTGTGAACGTACTTGAGGCTGCTGAGAATTTAAAACTTGATCTAGATAATCGAGTTTCCAAGATTTTGTCCAAAGTTGATAACTTAAAACAGAAAGATACACGACTCTTCGATTCAGTACAGCCCGCATGTGCTCATACCACTGCACATAATCAGTCATTGATTGAACAATTGAATCGAAATTTGGTGGAAATATCTGATTTGAGGGAACAAATTTGTGATAAAAATCTGGCCTTGGCTGAGTTAACGGAAACACTTCATACTCTAAAAGGTAAGAATGTTGTGGATAACGCAGCCACTGTCTCAGCATCGTCCTCTAGTGCAATCAAAAGGAACCATATAGCCGTCACACCATTTAATAAGGGCCCTAGGACTAAACCATCTCAAACATTGGTCACTAAAGATAAGACAAAATCAAAACCAGCTTCTAATATTCCCGTGTTGCCTTCTACAGGAGTAAGCACCTCTACTAAGGCTCAAAGATATAAGCTTAAAAGAAACAAGAAGAATGATAGGATCTTGCCCCCATCTAGTAGTCAAGTGAAGAAGAAAGTAGAAGCCTATCCTAGGAATGTTATTTCTGTTTTGAATAAAAAGAATCATGTAGCTAAACCTAAAGGCTCTACGGTCGTGCAGCGTTCTAAGCCTACTGTGGATTCTAATTTGAAATGTTGGAATTGCAATAAATGTATGTTTTCTAGTCATCATGATTCTTGCCTTATTGACCATGTGAATGAGATGAATGCCTGAAAAAATGGATTAGAATGGAAACCGATTGGGAAAGTGTTAACCCAAGTTGGTTGGATGTGACGCCCCACTGGTAGAACTTTCACTATAGTAGGAAATATGTGCCCTTTAACTAGGATCACTCCCACTAAAGCGAAGAAAGCGTGCCCTTTAACTAGGAGTACCAAGGCTACCAAAACACAAGTGTGTCCTTTAACTAGGAACACCGACTCTACTGTAGAAACCAAGTGCCCTTTAAATAGGTCTACTCCCACTGTAGTGCCAGCGAATAATCCAAAACCTAAGAAAGTTGGAACAGTAAAACCTGTTAGTGCTAAAACTCACATTAGAAAACGCAGGAAATCTAAGGGTAACACAAATGTTAGCAATTCTAATAATCTTATATATGTATCTGCTAACACTTTGGAACCAATAGTTTCCAATGCATTGTCTACTATTGTTATTAAAAACAAGTGGTCCAAATTGTTCTCTGGCTCTGGTTGCTCCAAGCATATGACCGGAGATCGCTCTCAGCTCAGAAATTCCGTCAGCAAGTTTCTTGGTATGGTTCGATTTGGAAATGATCATATTGCAAAGATAATGGGTTACGGTGAATATCATATTGGGAATGCTATAATTTCAAGAGTATATTATGTGGAAGGTCTCGGTCAAAACTTATTTTCTGTGGGACAATTTTGTGATGCAAACCTAGAATTTGCTTTTCGAGAGCATACCTGCTTTATTCGTAATTTGGAAGGGGTTGATTTATTGAAAGGTACTCGAGGGAATAATTTGTACACTTTGTCTCTACAAGACATGATGGCCGCTTCTCTCGTATGTCTTCTCTCCAAAGCATCGAAGACTAAGTCATGGTTATGGCATCAACGGTTATCTCATCTTAACTTTGACGCTATTAATCATTTGGCGAAAAACGAACTTGTTCGTGGTCTTCCTAAACTTTCATTTCACAAGGATCATCTGTGTTCCGCGTGTACAATGGAGAAAAGCACTAAGAAATCATACAAACCCAAGACTGAAGACACCAGCCAAGAGAAACTTTATTTGTTGCATATGGATCTTTGTGGGCCAATGCGTGTTGAAAGTCTTAGTCGCAAAAAGTACATCCTCGTAATTGTCGATGATTACTCTCGGTTTACATGGGTGAAATTTCTTACAACAAAAAATGAGGCACCTAAATTCATCATCGGATTTCTCAAGATGATTCAAGTGCCTCTCAACACTACTGTCTGACGCATTCGTACAGATAATGGAACCGAATTTGTGAATCAAATTTTGCGTGATTATTATGAAGAAGTTTGCATATCTCATGAAACATCCGTTTCTCGCACTCCACAACAAAATGGTGTCGTTGAAAGGCGAAATCGCACACTTATGGAAGCTGCTCGCACGATGTAAATTTATGCAAAGGCTCCATTGTTTTTATGGGCAGAAGCAGTATATACTGTAGTGTACACCCAAAACCGGTCACTAATTCGTAAACGCCATGGTAAAACACCTTATGAGCTTCTACATGGAAAAGTACCAGATTTATCATATCTTCATGTATTTGGTTCTCTCTACTATCCAAATAATGATGGTGACAATTTGGGAAAACTTCAACCAAAGGCTGATATTGGTATTTTCATTGGTTATGCACCTACAAAGAAGGCATACCGGATCTACAATCGTAAGTCTCGTAAGATCCTCGAAACTATGAATGTTGATTTTGATGAGCTGATAGCAATGGCTTCTGAGCAAAGCAGCTCTGAACCCACACTTCATGAAATGGGACCCAGTAACATTAGCTCTGGTCTTGTCCCAAACAACCCTACTTCATCATCATTTACACCACCTACTAGGAATGGATGGGATACGTTGTTTCAACTGTTCTTTGATGAATTCTTTACTCCTTCAAGTATTTGTTGCTCCAGAACCTGAGGTAATAGCTCCGGTAACCGAAGTTGTCGCTCCAGCAACCGAAGCACAATCAGACACATCTGCACCTACAATTGGTCAAGATATACCTTCAACGAGTAATTCTCAACCAACACATGTTTCAACTACCCATGTCATGCCTATTGATGATGAAGAGGATGATGATGATCACGACTTGGAATTCGCTCAAATGCGTGAACTTCCATTCTTTGGTGTACCTATTCTCGATTCTAATCAAGCCGGGTCGTCCATCTCATAGGAAGCTCCTACTACGATTTACTCCAATCTACGGATTCATGAACATGACAGCAAGTGGACAAAGGATCATCCTATAGATTCTATTATTGGTGACCCTAATCGTCCGGTATCCACACGAAGTCAGCTACAAGAAAATGCAATGTTTTGCCATTTTGATGCTTTTCTCACTGAAGTTGAACCTAAGACATGGCAAGAAGCTTTTAATCAATCCTGTCGGATAGAAGCTATGCAAGAAAAACTTAATGAATTCATACGTCTTGAAGTATGGGAACTTGTCCCATGCCCGGATCAAGTGCAGTTACTCACTTTAAAATGGGTTTACAAGGTGAAACTCGACGAGTTAGGCGAAATATTGAAGAACAAAGCTCGACTAGTAGCTCGTGGATACAAGCAATTATTGGGCATCGACTTTATGGAATCCTTTGCACCTGTTGCCCGTTTGGAAGCTATTAGACTATTCCCCGTTTATGCAACACATATGAATATGATCATCTATCAGATGGATGTGAAGATGACATTTCTTAATGGTGAAATCAATGAAGAGGTCTATGTTCAACAACCGGATGGTTTTGTGAATCCTAATTATCCTAATCATGTGTACAAGCTTAAGAAGGCTCTCTATGGGTTGAAGCAAGCTCCACGCGCATGGTATGATCTATTGTCACGATTACTCATTACGCAAGGCTTCGCTAAAGGCAAGGTGGATCCCACGCTATTCATTCAGAAACGAGGTAAAGATATGACTATGGTACAAATATATGTTGATGATATTATATTTGCATCCTCGACCCAAACCTTATCCGACGAGTTTAGGAAACTCATGTCTTCCAAGTTTAAGATGTCAATAATGGGCAAGGTATCATTTTTCTTAGGTCTTCAGATATCTCAGAGTCCTAGAGGCATCTTTATCAATAAATCCAAGTATGCCCTTGAATCGCTAATGAAGTATAAGATGGAATCTTGCGACCCCGTGGATACTCCAATGGTGGAACGAACAAAGCTTGATGCAGATCCACATGGAGTTGCCGTTGATCCGACACTTTATCATGGAATGATCGGTACTCTTCTGTATATCACAGCTAGTCGACCTGATCTTCAGTTTGCTATATGTATGTGTGCTCGGTATCAGACTAGACCTACTGAGTTACACTTAGCTATTGTTATACGTATCTTTCGGTATCTTAAAGGAACCATTAATCGGGGACTTTGGTGTTCGAAGGACTCTTCTATCGCACTAATGGCATATGCAGATGCGGATCACACGGATTGTCAAGATACAAGGCGTAGCACGAGTGGAACTGTGCAACTACTAGGAGATCGACTAATCAGTTGGGCATCGAAAAGGCAGAAAAGCGCTGCAAATTCAAGTATGGAAGCAGAATACATAGCAATGTCTGGTTGCTGTGCTCAAATTCTTTGGATGAGATCGCAATTAAACGACTATGGTCTAGGTTTCAACAAGATTCTGATGTACTACGACAACAAAAATGCAATTGCCTTATGCTACAACAATGTTCAATTCTCCCGGTCAAAGCACATTGACATTCGCTACCAATTCATCAAGGAGGAAGTGGAAAATGGAGTGATAGAGCTTTACTTTGTTTGATCTGAGTATCAATTGGCGGATATTTTCACGAAGGCTTTAGATCGCGCTAGAATTGAATTTTTGGCCGACAAGCTAGGAATGAGTACCTTCTCGCCTGAGACTCTAAAGGAATTGGCAGATGAAGCGAAAGAATAGTGGTGGTAAACATATCCTTGGTGATCATCTGTATATATTGTTTATATTTTTATCCAAAAAAGCAAAATACAAAAATATAAAACCATATAAAAACCATAAAAATTGAGAAATCTAGAAAAATCCAAAAATATTTTTACTTTATTTTTCAAAGGCATATCTTTTGGTACGATAATATTTACGGCCTTAGAAATGTTGATTAATATTGAAACGACGCCATAAATAGAGTTCGTACAAAAGTTGTAAATATTTCATAAAACATGCCCTAATGGTTTGTTGTTATTTCTGACTGCAACCCGTTTTTCATATTAAAGTCAAATATTTCTTATGAAAGCTTTGGCTCACAACGGGAATTAATTTTCTTGGGAAAGGTTTACTTTAAAACCTTATAAGGGATCAAGTTTACTTTATAACTTGGTCTAACACGGATATATGTACGCTTCAGTGCATTTATTTGTTAAAACAAGAGAAATCTTGTTTTTATGAAGCTATCATCTCTACAACCATAGCTATCTACAATTGGTATCTACATACTCGACGATGTGACTACTCAAACGGCGACTACAGCTCTTTCAATAGAACACGGGTCAACAATTGAGGGGGAGAAATTGTCAAGCATTCAGAATCTTCGATGCCGAAAGTGCCAAGTTCACAAACTGGTGTCAAGACAAGAATACCAATCGTACATGTGGTGTCAAGAGATGACTTCAGACGTGACGAGGCGACCAACATTCGTGAACAAGAACCATTTGATCTTATCATATGATGTTCTCATCAATTAGGTCCAACCTTGTCAATTTTTTCTAATATGGTGAATATGTGATCATGTTACAAATCGATACCATATCTCATACATTTGGTATCATGAAGATTAAACGGACTTGCATATTTTTCCCAAAACCTTTGTTAAAACTTCATTAAATCAATTGATATTAAAAACATCGATTGGGTTAATATTTTTAATATGGGGGAGAAAATGTGATTTAATATGGGAAATTATCACAAATGGTTTGACTTAACGTGATATCTCATCCCGACATGTGCGAAATGTTTTCGAATATCGTGGCATATGCTAAGGGGGAGCAAAACGGATTTGCATATCAAAATAGATTTTCATGGTGACATATACTTACCTAAAACCCATTTATTTCACGACGATGAAGATTATGGTGACATAAGGATGGTAGGATAGGTTAAGTCCAATGATTCTTCTTAAACCGGAGGAATCTTCCCAAGGACATTCCATAGCTAGAAATAGTAGTCCTTAGGAAAGATGGAGAAAGATTGTGAACGTAGCAGAATGCCGACCAAGTACTTAAGTTAGCACAGGAACAATCACAAAAAAGGTGCTGGTTATGACGTATTGGTAAGCATTGAAGGGTTTGAAGAATGAAAAAGAATTGTAAAGATAAAGGGTGTAAAGAAAGAAGCCCTCCTTATAACTAAGACAGAAACCGGGTCAACAAATATGCTATTGAGATCATTCTAATGATTCTCGATATTGAAGATAGAGATCATGAACCCAGTGATGCTATACACAACCCATCCCAGCTAACTCATATATCTCTCAAAAGATATTTGTTTTAATCACACAGAGACAACGCATTATCTATCGATTTATTCACTCCGAATAAATAGGTATTGAAATGGTGGCATTCCTCTCCAGCCTCCGATCACTAAAATCCAAAATGCACGATCGAGTCTAGAGCCATTTGAGATCATCAAATATCTCATTAGGACACATTTCCATATTTCTTTGCTTCTTCATAAACTATGAAAAGTAAGAAAGATCTTAAGAGTCATACGCAAAATCTTCATGATCTTGCCTGAACATCCGAGTAATACGAAAGTATTTACAATGAAGATGGAAATCCTTCTTGAGCGAATATCAAAAAGCTCATGGTAGGTGACTTGTGCGATTCTTTATGAATCAAGCTTGTGATAACTAGAAAGCAATAGTGGTTTAATTCTTAATTGAATTTAAACACATTCCAGGCCTCTACGCAATATCTAAGTGACCTTGCCAGAACACTCAGAGTGATACCTTAGTGTTTACAGTGATGAGTGGAAATCCTTCTAGTGCTAACCTTAAACATCACTTGGTAGGTAACTTGCAAGATTCAATATGAATCAAGCTCGTGACAACTGGAATGCAACGATGGTGCGATTCTTTAATGAATCAAACTTGTTCCAGGAATCAGAATTGACCGCTTCAATCATGCGGATAATTTTAACCAAATGATTCACTCTTTACGTTCGTAGTCAGCTTTGGACGGTCGAGTAAAGAGAACGGGTTTACCCGCGAAATCTTGTCAAGGATATTTTTAATTAAATCTACCGGCCACAAGTATGATATTTTATATCGTCTAACGGTCTTCACCGACCGGAGGTAAAATGATACCGAATTAGAAAGAAATGTTCAAAGCCATTTCGTTCGTGTCTACTTATGTTGCGGCATTTGAAGACGGTGGCGTTGCGGAATCCGAGAAGAAGTCGTCCCCGTATGCTTATACTTTATGCACTTAATACCTCATCTAATTCAAGAAAGCCTAAAAGTTAAGTCTTCCGCTGTATCGAACTCTGAAGCTTTCAAGAATTATGAAGGTATAAGTATGTGGGACATGAAGTCACGAAGAGGCTAAGATCACAAGTGATGGATGCACAAGATCAAGGCAAGAGATTAATGCTAAAGATTGATATCAAAGATCACATCTGCATGTTCACCTAAAAAGAAAAGAAAAGAAAGAAGAAGACTACGAGCTCAAGACCGCATAGTATGCTAGGTTTATTTTATTATTGTAACTTGGGTAGCGCCCTTGTTTGAAGTGACCTCCCTTAGGATGAGATTGTTGGAAATACGTTTTTACGTATTAAGGAACATTCGGTCACTCCGACAATGTATTAAGTTGTAGATCCTAGTCTAGATATCTTATAGCTAATTAACAAGGAAAGGCCTAGTCCATGTTATGTATGTACGGCCCAACATTGTAAGCCCAAGCCCATCTTATGGGCTTGGTATATAAACCCTCTCCATAGATGGAGAGGGTGTGGTTTCATTTCATTTTACACATAGTTATTCACTTTCTCTCTCTAAAGTGTGTGTGAAATCATCTATCTTTCAATCTCTTTCTCTCTCTAAACATAAGCTAGATTTACAATATCCTATAGTGAGTAAACTTCCCACGTTTCATTTATCTTTAGGCCTGAACAAGTATGAAATTCCATCCATGTATATATTTTGGGCCTTGATATTGGGCTTTGACCATTTAATAAGTAACCACTTTCATAATTTGGCTTTTAGGCCCAATGCCCACATGTGGGACCCACTTGGACCATTTAACTTTAAACTTGAATCCTCAAAAAAACGAACTTGATTTTTGGCTTCTTGATATTTTTTCAAATCTTGTGTCGATTTTGCCGGTTTTCGTGATCTTTGATACCTACATACATGAAACAAGAAACAAGCGAATACAATACCATGTTTACACAATTTATGTATTATAAGCTCATTTATTGATATAGATGATATGAGTAAATCCACTCATATCAAAATCCCCCTTGGTAAGCAATTGCCGTGTCCTCACGTAATGATAAAATAAAACTACTAACTATAATTTTATTCAACTTTTGACACTTTATTATGCAAAGACATAATGTATTGCTTTCATTATTTGAAAAATAACTTTTAGGATCATAAAACTCAAATAGATTCATCGTCCTCGACTTTTCACTCTTTCCATGCCAAGTTTAAAAACAAGATCATTGTCAATCATAAGTCCCAATGTTAAGACCACTCATACAAGTAATTTGTGTTAAACTCAATCTATTTTTATTCCTAATGTATCTCTAGATTTTAAATTATGTCATTCACCCAAAGGCTCATTTGACTTATTTGATATTTATTAGTCAAAAAATGAAGGCAAAAACGGTGTATACCCAACACTCAAAACCTAACCTCGACTTCAAAAACCGTTGTCACTAAAGAAATCCCACATCAAGGATAACTTAACACGATGTGAGGGATAAATCACCGGATCCGAAATTTGGCTAATAGGTCTACTTAAAGCAACAATAAATCCTCCAAAGTGAATTTTGACTTTATTAAAGGAGTTAGCAACATTAACATCCTACACCTTGAGGCTCCTTAAGATGTAAAAGTGCTCCTTATTTATGATTTACACCCTAAGGCTCCTTGGACATAAACAAGGGAATTGACATTCACCATCCCACCTTAAGGCTCGTAATGATGAAGCAATTTTTATTAAACACGTCACCATGCCATACACCTAAGGCTTTAATGACAAGGCTAGGGCTACATGACTCCCACCCGAAGGCTCATAGAGAAAATGTTTTTATTTATTCTTCTTATTATTATGATATATATAGTAAGCCAAATTTCCGCAATCCCATGATCAAAAAGTCCATGACGCTGACACCCTTAATGTGTTCTCACTTTAATTACAAGGGAAGAAAAAGAAGGAGTTACGAGTTAAGATATTAAGCCTAAACCGCTAAAAACTTCATTTATTAAGCAATTTAATATTGAAGCGGGAAAAATAAATACGAGGAGATAGAATCAAACACAAAAATACTTATACAAGGAAGACTTAACCTTAAAACTTATGATTCAACTTTATCATCTCTTATTCTCCATATTGTAAAATCTCAAAAATGCGAGACTAATGGACACTTAGCCTATTAAATCAAAGTTTTGGGTTTTCAAGTCATCTATAGGATCTTGCATCTTGTTAGACTTTTTCAAGTTAGAATTTGCGTTTTAAAGTTCCCTTGATAAACGACTTTCTAGGATCAATTATAGGAACTTGCGAAAAGTTCTTGTTCTTAAGCCCGTATGAGTTAAGAATTTCGCGTTTTAAACTCCCTTATATGAAAGTCTAGCAAAATTTGATTTAAACACGTTAAGGAATGAGCTAAGGTAAAAACCTAAAAAACGATTACGTTTGAACACGACAAAAGCAATTGCAAGCGATTATGTCGATCGACTCCCCCATGCTAAAACCAAACATTGTCCTCAATGTTTCCTAGCTCAAGAGTAACACCCCCTTGCTAAAACACGAAGAGTCTAATGTAAAAGTCCTAACATGGCAAGAGTACGCAAATCTATAAGCCGATTATCAATTATGCTTCAAGATAAAACGTTAGTTGATAAAAAAAATCAAAGGGAAATGAGTGCCCCTTTTTGACAATCAAAGTATGGAAGCTCGAGTGGACCGGGCAAAAAAAACAGGAGAGTCTTCAATAATTAGGGTCATACCTAAGATTCACGTCACAACAAAACACGAGCACGAGCTTGAAAAGACCAAGCCTTATTAGTGTTAGAAAATAGATAGAAAATAGAATGTATGGGACTCCCCTACAAGGCACCTCGTTTTTGTTAACCGGTTCATGAGCTCGACTCGATCCCCGCATTCATTGATCCTTAGAGAAAGTTTGAAGATCCGAAATAACCTCCGTAGGTATGTCCCCTGTTGATCCATTTGATTGGATCTATATTCTATTAAGAATTAGTATAGTAGTTTGTAATCAAACTAAAACACTCTGAGCACTCTTACTAACACTAAATAAGTTATGCGGAATCTAACTTATAAAGCACAGAAGAACAGAATTACGTTTAACTATTCGATTCTCTTATTAATCGACTTGAATGAGGTACATGAAAGACATTGTACCTATGTTCCTTTTATAGAGTAAGGAACCCTAGAAACCTTAGAATATTTTACAAAGATAACTATACCACAGACGATATATTATCAATATTCTAACTATTTAAGTATATCACATAAGATATACTCTAACTATAACTATGACATATCTTATACAAAGATATTTTCATCCTAATCAGTATAGCAGTACTTACTTTATAAGTAGCAGTACTTACTATGTACCGCGTTAACACTAACGGTACTTACATAACACTGACAGTACTTAAAATACACTGACGGTACTTGACACTTAACAAATAATTCCCAATAATCCTCCCCTAAACAAGAATGATAACTTGTTGTCTTCTTGTTTCTCTTGTAATGGATGTATTAAAATACATGTCTTCAGTCTTTCCTTCATCCTTGGATTGAACTTGGTAATTTGTATTTGTATCCACCTGAATGTAGCCAAATACTTCAAATGTAGATCTTCTTTTGATAAGATAATCTTTAAACCTCATGAGTATCATATTTGTCTTCAAACTATGATCTTCTTTGTGTCTTCTAAACATTCATTTATCTTTGCAGCATCAGTTATTGTCTTCTTGAGTTAAATCTTTGAACTCTGAATCATGAACCTTAGTCTTGATTTGATGAGAAAAAACCTTCTAAGTATTTTTCTTTGAATACTTCTTTGCTTGCAATCTTTATACCTAAAATAAAACCGTTAACAACAAAAACCAATCTGTATTGGCTTCATGATTTTTAGCAAATCACCAGTTATTAACGGATTTGATAAATTCTTTACCAGTTAGTTGTACACTCCGGAATAGCCAATACTTTATTCATAAAGAATAAGGTGTACTGATAACCTTATAATTTTTGGTAAATTGTCAACCATCAACGGATTTAATGAAGTCTTTACCTAGTACCGTTTGTCTAGGACTAGCCAACTCTTTGTCTCGAAACAAGGTGAGTTAGAACCATATAGTTTATAGCAAACTATCAGCTTTCAACGGATTGGATAAGTCTTTACCACAAACCATTTGCTTATGGACTAGCCAGTTCTTATGTGTGTTAGACATGGTGAATTGAGAACCATTTGTGAAGTGTGACTGAAAGTCAAACACTTAAGGCTCTTTCTCAGCTTCTTCCTCATCTTTCAAACCCTTGATTTGTTGTTTAACCATTCTGATCAACTCTTAAGCATCAACAGATTCTTCTGTAATTTCCAATTGTTATTCTAGCATCCTTTCCAACAATCTTCTTTTGAAAGGGTAAGTCTTCTTTTGCAGCATATAGTATGTAACATCATCTACATCCAAAATATGCAATCCACATGACCTATAATATCTTCAGTAACTAGGAACCTGATTCTCTAATTCGTTCAACATTTCTTGATCATAATTGTGTGGCTCATACATAAAGAGAAATTCCATGTATAATAGTGATACTTCAGTTTTACCTGCACTGGCTTCTTGAACTAACCTGAAAAGATCCTGAATATCTTGTCTGTCAAGAATGTGAAGAATATCCTCCAAAAGTCTGAATATCCTTGTTGTGCCATCAGTTCTTTGAATTCCATGAACTTCAAGGCCTTGAGACATAGAGTAAATCCATTTAGCCATGGATGATCTCTTTCCAAAAATCTCTGTGTCAACACATTGATCTTCAAATTTTACAATCTTTAAGTACTTCTTCAAGCTCTCATCATCATCACTATCTTCTGCTGTTGATTTAGCCCTCTTGGCTTTCTTCTTTATCTTTGTTGACGTTTTTCTTTTAACACCCTTGGAGGTTGCCACAAGTTCTGTTGAACCCTCTTCCAAGTTTGTATGTACCGTCTCCTCACTATGTACTATTGTATGTACTGTTGACCGTGAATGTACTGCTTGTACATTTTCAGTCTGAGCAATATCTTGAGATTCAACTCCTGTATTCATTCTTTGAGCAGTCTCTTCCTCCCTTGAAGTTACCTTCTCCTTTCTATTCTCCCTCACATAAGTGGTCTTGATAGGTGGAGATGTATTTGTAGGTTCAGCAGTACTTGGCTTAATTCTAGGAGTGCTTCCAAATTGCCTTTGTTGTTGCAGATGTCTTTTAAGCTCTTCAACAGCTTTTCTATCTGCTTCAGATCCAATCTCAACAAAATTTAATTCAGACCTCTTATTTTGCTCATACACAGTCTTGATTTCTTCAAAATTCTTCTTGACCAGCTGAATATGAGTAAAACCCTTAACTCTCTTAAAAAAATTCATCATTTGATTCCTAATCTGCATAGTAGTTGGAGGCTTAATCTTTTATCTTCTTCTCTTTTCAGCAAAGAATCTTTGTTGCTCCCTTACCAGATCATCAATCAACTTTGATTTCTCTTCTTCATCAAATGCATGTCTCTCTTCAGCTATCAATGATTCTGCAAGAAGCTCACTTACATGTAATTAAACTTGAATCCTATCATACTCTTGTATGTTCCATTCTTGCTGTATTCTCTTAGCTTCTAGAAAATGCTGCTTAGCTTCATGTTCTTCTTGTAAGTCATTTTCACGAATCTGAGCTTGCATTCTAAGAACATATTCCTCATCATGGTCCAATTGATTAAATCTATACATGACTTTGCTTATATCATCATCTGAATCACTTTCATCTTCAGATTCTAATAATATTTGCTTCTTTCCCTTATCCTTTGGATCAATCTTAGGTAGTCTCTTCTCCACCTTGGTAGATCTTTCCTCATTATCTTGTTGTTGAATAACTACACCTCTAGTAGGGTGTGAAGCTTGAACTTTCTTACCTTGAATTTGATTCTTTTTGGCAAGAACTTCTTGTTGTGTCTTTTTCTTTGCCTCTGCTTGTTTAGTCTTCTCAAATAACTTATTCTTTCTTAAGTCAAGCAGTAATTAGGCTAAAGTCTTATCCTCTCCAAAAGGAGTTTGACTTTCTAGTGAAGGATGATCACCAGCGGTACTTGCAATCGGCTTAGTTGGCTTAGCAGTACTTGGGTCTTCAACAATGTCAGCAGTACTTGTAGTCCGCTTAGTTGGCTTAGCAGTACTTATGGTAGGCTTCACACCAGTCAAAAGTTCATAAGATGTTTTGTTTTGAGGCCTGGTTACTAGGACTCTATTTAACACATAACATGCAGTGTTGATTGCTTCTGCCCAAAAGGTATTTGGAAAAAGAGAATCAGCCAGCATAGTTCTAACAGCCTCAATCAGTGTGACACCCCATTTTGATAATGGAATGTCACGCGTAATTATGGCGTATCATCAAAGCATACAAGGATAAATGTCTAAAACATTACATGACCATAGGGATAACCGGAATCAAACATCGGTTCCCAAACATAAGCTCAAAACATAATAAAGCAAAAGAAATGAATGAAAGACTAAACAAGCATAAGTATATAAAGACAGAAAGGAAAAGAAGTCTCTAGCAGCTTCCATCCTATGCACGCCCTCCAAATGCTCGGGTCTTTACTAGGGTACCTGCCGTTTTGGGACATGGAAAGGAAAGTAACGGCTGAGCAAAACGCTCAGTGCACGGATATAGACATAGTATACATGACTAAAACATAATAAAGACTTAATAGCAGTGGAATTGTATAAGTCCTGGAAAACATGGAACATGTTCATAAAACTGGTTTTATAGTTTGAAAAGCCTTATGTTTATCTTCTGAAAAACTGTTTAACATATTTACCATTAGCCAATATAGGTCATGAAAATCCACCGTGTATGAATACTTGGAGGGGTGACCTCATCATGCAAATTAGAGGGGCTGCCTCTAATTTAATATACTGGTTTTGGGTAGGAGGGATCAGCTCCTTATGAAGGATGCAAGGCACACACCACATTCACCATGAAATCCTGATTGAAACATGTAACTAGGATGCACCCATACGCCCCACATGATAAATATAATAATATGGCCAAAAGCTGAAGGGACGCCACGAGCAATCACTCCGCCGTGGTGAAGTCATAACATCAGTGCCTCTAATGTTATGGTTATGGTACCTCCATAACTATGTGAAACTAGTCATGCATGTATATGGCTATAGGTATTCTAATTGAACATAAGCAATTCAAAAACATATAAAACAAATATTAGGAAAACAGTTGGCTGCATACGGGGGATCCTAATAAGGAAAGAATGTCCATACTGAAAGGACGGGAATCCGTACCTTATGTCCAGTGAACGAAGAAGACGAACTGAGAGGAATCCTACTTCCGTATCACTAATGCTACATGAATACATATGTGAATAAGTATCTGACTACTAAATACGTAACTGGTTTTATATCATGTCTTAGCTTATTTTATATGTTCATATCATGTTTCACTGTTTAAAGCCTTAAACAGTGTTTATCTTATATTATGTCTATTTTGGTTAAGTATTTCTGGTATTTCATGTATTATTATACTTACTGTGTAATAATAAGTAACTTTCCAAAAATAGCAGGTTTCCTAAAATATAAAGTTTCCAAAAATAGAAAGTTTCCAAAAATAGAAAGTTACCAAAAATAGAAAGTTTCCAAAAACAGAAAGTTTCCAAAAATAGAATTACTGCTTAAAATAGATACGTTTCTAAAAATAGAAAGTTTCCATAAATAGATCAGCTGCCTTAATTAAATAAGTTTCCATAAATAGATTAGCTGCCTGAATTAAATAATTTTCTAAAAATAGAAAGTTTCCATAAATAGATTAGCTGCCTTAATTAAATAAGTTTCTAAAAATAGAAAGTTTCCATAATTAGATATAAGTTGGTTAAATAAGCTAAGTATATAA
Organism: Glebionis coronaria; assembly: GCA_025667525.1. Lineage (NCBI taxonomy): Eukaryota > Viridiplantae > Streptophyta > Magnoliopsida > Asterales > Asteraceae > Glebionis > Glebionis coronaria. Next base: position 582,791,104 of record CM046876.1, read on the forward strand.
GCCTAAGTGTTTTTCTGATTATTTTCTAAGTCATAATGATATAATGTATAGTTTATTAATTATTTCATGTAATTTAAATAAACTATAGGTTAAAAGTATATAATTAAAATATATCATTTTTTTAATTAAATAAAGTTAAATACTTAGGTTAAAACATGTATTATTATTTATTAATAATATAACCTAAGTCATGTTAATTAATTAATTATAACCATAGTTTTTAAATAATTAATTAATTATAAGTCTAAAAGTATAAAATACTTAGCTTAATAATTTGATGATCTAATAGTTAAATTATAGCCTAATTCATGTTATTAAACTAATCATGTCATACTTATTAATTTAATTTTAAAGATTATATAAAAAAAAAATCTTAACATAAACCGTGAACCGGATCTTGACTAGAAACCATGAACCGGACATGAAATCGACACCATACCCCGAACCACTTCGGGGTTCCCCTTGTCTTGCTGCTGCCATGGGACCCACACCACCTAACCGGGACCATATGGTCTCGGTGGTGGTCGAGTAGCCAAACCGAGACCCCCTTGGGGTTTGGTTTAGGCGCCGGCCAAACAAACACCCCTAAAAACATCCCTTTTTTATTTACCCAATAACCATTTTCATGTTAGATCTATGTTTTTAATTAGGTTTTTAAAACATCTTGTTCTTAATTAATTATTAGATCAAATCAAAAAGAAAAAGGGTAAAAAAATATACCGAATGCGTGGATCTAAACGAGGATGAACAAACACGAACACTTGCACCAAAACCAAGATCAAAATCAAATAAACACCCTCCTTGGTGTGTTTATGTGTGGCGGCCAAAAAAGAACAAAAGGAAGAAGGAAGAAAACTTTTAGGGTTTTTGATGTTTTCCTGTAAAGTGAAAAAATGACCAAAATCTTTCCTAATTCCTTGTTTTAGTAAAAATTGATGGGCTAAGCCCATATTTCCTCCCTGATTTCGTGGTATGGGGCCCACATGGGGTAACCCATACATTTCCCGAGTCTAAATATTATAGTTTGTTCTCGTGTTCGTAATTTACGTGTTTTAATTAGTTATCGATCGTGACTTAATATATTTATTCGTGTTCGTAATAAATATATATATACGTAATTAATATTAACTCGTGATTTAATTACGTTCATGATTTCATGATCGCATGTTCGTGATTAATTATTGTTTAAATAATTATTGCGTGTTCGTGCTTAATAAATACTTATCGTGTTCTAACACGTACGTAATACAAAAAATCCTAACACGTAAACGTAATCGTACTATAAAAGGAAAGTTTTTATCTAGTACGTACGATCTTAAGGGTACTAATCATGGTAAAAGTATGCGGGTTTTACAACTCTTCCCCCTAAAAAGAATAATTCATCCCCGAATTATAGCTAACGGACTGAAAGAGAAACATACCCATTTTAAACTAGAAGGGTATGTAAGATAACGGAATATGAAGGTGACATGGTAGAATGAAACGTGGAACGTGACATGTCTTGAAAGGACATGGAACGTGACGTGCCTAAAGGACATATCTAATTGATAAGTGAAAGCGGATAAGAAGTCCGGATGAACTTTTCCGTTTCCAAGTGGCTTACCTCTTGAAACGGTTCCTTCACAGATCTTGACGCAAATGATAAATCTTGGTCCTCCTGACCTTGACTTGAAATACGAAGAAGTTCTTGGTTATCAACGTAAGGTAGATCCCCTAAATTTGATCGAGGGAATAAGAATTAACGTGTAAGGGAAACTAACACGTTTTCGTGCAAAACACTTCTAACTTAACTGATAATTATCAACGATGCGCGAGACATAAAGAAACATAGTACGTGAAAAATTTTGAACGTGATACGTGAAAATTTTTGAACGTGCTACGTGGAAATATGATTAGTGTAATATGAGTAACCATATCGTGATCCATGATACGTGTAACATATCTTGATCATGATATGAGGAACGTGGAATGTTCATGACATGTGAAACATATCGTGAACATAGAATATAATGGCGGTAACGCCAAACGCTACAAGGTGAGACATAGAATATGACGTGAAACGTCTATCTGAGGATAGGGAGTTATACTAAACTTGGGTCTGATATCTCAAGTTCCTGCAAAACTTCCCAGAATGAGGAAAATGAACATAAAATCGTAAGCCGAGATGCCATCATGAACGTTAATAGTGTCATGAACGCGAGCGCGAAAGCAAGTCGTGAAATTAGAACAAGGACGTGAAGTAAATAAGGAGCACAATTATGAATATTTGTCTGACCCGATAACTGAGGGATTGCCAAGTGATCGGATGAGCCTTGGCTGGAACATGTCCGATCAATCTGTTGGTTCTGAAATCCTTTCCGATGTAAGGATTCTACAGACTTGATCAAACTGTTCGCAATAACCCAGATAGCATTATGCTTCTTCTGAGTTTGCGTTAATCTAGTAACAAAAATCCGTGGAGATCTTGTCCCATTTCAATTTACAATTTCAGATGAAAAAAACATTCCAGTCTGTTGGTGTCCTATCTTAACCTATTGGTATGTCTGGTACTTAGATATGAACGTAACTATATCTTGCTTCGTAGAACTTGATACATAGGAGTTTGCGAAACTCTGGGTCTCTGAATCTAGACTTCTCCTAGCATAGGATTTTCTAGAACACCTAATGTAGTGTAGGGTTCTCTCCTTTACGCATAAGCTGAGTCATGGTAAGATTAACCGTAGAAACCCATGTGATTCAGCGTGTCGCTGTAATCAAACAGAATTGATATTGGAAAATTTCTAGGGTAAAATTTCTCTTGTCATAGAATTTGCAACATAGTGTAGATATGGTCTTCCTGTTCTTCTCTAGGCTTAAAGGAAATCAGGTTATCCTCAATGAAAACACTGATGAATTTGCTTATGAGTTCATGGAAACTCATTCTTATAATGCCGTTGGTGTATTGATGAGACTAATTCAAAATCATAAATCTAGCATGACCGAGTCGTGTACGAATAGCAGTCATGGACATGTCCTGCTCTTTCACTCGTCACTATTGGAAGCATGATCATGAGTTCGATCTTGTAAAAGTGATTAACAATATAAGGTCGATTGGACATGTTGTCAATACGTGGAGGAGAATAACGGTCATAAATGGTGATTTGTTTAAGTCGACGGTAGTCGACACATAATCTCATGGTACCGTCCTTTTTTTTCTTGAAGGTTCTTCTAGAATGTATGGGAAGATTTTGGAATAATCACTGGCTATGCGTAAAAGGACTTAAGTAGTTGTGTCTTACTGACAGCTAGAAAACTTTAGCGACCATGGCTAACAACGCATATGTTTGTAAGCATAGATAATTTGTACATATTTCCTTGATGGAAAATCAAGCTGAGTGTATTCAGGAGCCTGAACATTACTGTACATAATTATGAATCGTAGCATGGTGTGCTGTTCATAGTCCATAATTAGGATAAAATTCTACTCGTGTCTGTCCGAGGAAATGAGTTAGCAGCTTGTATCTCATCATTAAGCTGAAGGAAAACCTTCATATACATGGGAATACGAAAGGCGTCCTTCATGGTCATGAATCTATGAGCTATGATTACAAGAAATGAAAGTGTCATCATGAAACGTGATAGTTCCCACTGATGCGCCGATAATGGTATTGAAATTCTTGTGGCCTGATTAATACATGGCACAACAAAATGGATATACCCTTGGAGGGTACTCTGAATTTCTTAGAAATGTTCCATAGTTGGACGTGAGTCATGTGTCTTGCCTTGTGTCTTGGAACTATAAGCATGACATATGTCTTGACTAGTGTCTTGACATGTGTCTTCAGAAAGTATACGTGAGACATGTGTCTTGACTGATGTCTTGACATGTGTCTTCAAAAGTATACGTGAGACATGTGTCTTGACTGATGTCTTGACATGTGTCTCGAGACGTAAAACAACAGTACTACAATATTAGGTTGTTATGCCAGAATTGGCGGATCGGTTGGACTACTGATCATTTGTATGTCTGACCACGTCTGCGGTCAGAGCCTCGGTTGCGATTTCTAGGATAGTTTCTGTCATAGTAGTGGTTACGATCGTCCTGTCTGTCAGTTCCATGATGGTCATTCTCGTGACCGTGATTCATGTAACTATTCAGCTGAGTGGCCGGCTGGTACCGGTTTGCACTCATATAGCTGAAATGACAGCAGAATGACGTGTGACATGTAACTAAGAATTAGGGACAATGATTGATGGAAATCGTCTGATGGTGAAGCATCTTCTCGTCCAATTGCTTTGCTCTGACGCCTTTGTCTTCGTCTTGTAGGATCTCAAGGTTGTGAACAGCATCCGCATCTCGTAGCATCTCCGAACGTCAGCAGCATCAACCTTTAGTAACATCTCCAAGTTATGAGCGGCATCAGCAATCTTGTAGAATATTAGCAATTGAATATACGCCTGAGTTGATTCAGAATCGACTAGCGAATACTCGTGAAGTATTGCAAGTGGAATACACATGGATTAAGTTACATGTAATACACATGAAATACGGTACGTGGAGTACACGTGGAATGCACATGAAATGGTCGGTATGGGGTCGATCATTTATCATGATTTAAGGAAAGTATATCGGTTAAACGGTTAGGAAAACCATCATGATAACCTGGCAGTATTAGTATAGACATCATTTTGGTTATATCGATAAACGTTAAAGTGTGGTTACACAAAATTCAACGATGATTTGCCTGACTGCATGATCGATGAAAACCAACCATGACTGTCATGAAAGCAGAATTCAATGAAATCCAACAATGTCTTGCATGAAGGCATAATAACAAAAGAGGCGTAAGACGTAATCCACACGAAGACGGAATTATCATGAAGAAACATGAAACAATTTAACATGAAGGAGTGTATAACATAATCAGCATGAAACTGAGTTTAACCATGACAGTATAAAAACATACTTGACATAAAAACATAGTAACTTATGAGGGGACATAAAAAAAATGTATGCCAATAAATCATGAGAAAAATTTTATGCATGAAAACAGTGCATTAATGCGTAATGTAGTTTATAAAAACCTTTATATGTGCGAGGGGACGCCTATGGGTCGGTCCCAAAACAAAAGACATGGCGAGGGGACGCCTATGGGTCGGTCCCAAAGTTAAAAGTTTTGATAAAAGCACATGCGACTAAATAGGGTCAGTCCTATACCAACCATTACCTAGTCATAATCCCTGCAACAATGATACATGAAACATAAACAAATGAAACTCATCTATCAAAACTTATTAGAAAAAATTTTATGTGACTAATTATGAACTACTGGGGTTCAGTCCACATAGCCACAGTTCACGAGGAACATTATGCATGAAACAATGACACATAACTAAATATGAATGACGGTTGTCCATCCATATTAGTAAAACAATATTGATGAAAACATCAAGGTTAAAACCTCAAGGTGCTGAAAACATCATGGTTAAAGCAACAATGCGCTGAAAACATCAATACGTAGAATAACAAACGTTGGTTTAGGAAGCTCCTGGTGACTACTCACTAGTCACAGGTCAAGTTTTAGAGCCTACAGGTCGAAGCCTTAGCTCTGATACCATAATTGTAACACCCCATTTTGATAATGGAATGTCACGCGTAATTATAGCGTGTCATCAAAGCATACAAGGATAAATGTCTAAAACATTACATGACCAGAGGGATAACCAGAATCAAACATCGGTTCCCAAACATAATCCCAAAACATATTAAAGAAAAAGAAATGAATGAAAGACTAAACAAGCATAAGTATATGAAGTCATAAAGGAAAAGAAGGCTCTAGCAGCTTCCATCCTATGCACGTCCTCTAAATGCTCGGGTCTTTACTAGGGTACCTGCCATTTTGGGACATGGAAAGGAAAGTAACGGCTAAGCAAAACGCTCAGTGCACGGATATAGACATAGTATACATGACTAAAACATAATAAAGAATTAATAGCAGCGGAATTGTATAAGTCCTGGAAAACATGGAACATGTTCATAAAACTGGTTTTATAGTTTGAGAAGCCTTATGTTTATCTTCTGAAAAACTGTTTAACATATTTTACCATTAGCCAATATAGGTCATGAAAATCCACGGTGCATGAATACTTGGAGGGGTGACCTGATCATGCAAATTAGAGGGGCTGCCTCTAATTTAATATACTGGTTTTGGGTAGGAGGGATCAGCTCCTTGTGAAGGATACAAGGCACACACCACATTCACCATGGAATCCTGATTGAAACATGTAACTAGAATGCACCCATACGCCCCACATGATAAATATAATAATATGGCCAAAAGATGAAGGGACGCCACGAGCAATCACTCCGCCGTGGTGAAGTCATAACATCAGTGCCTCTAATGTTATGGTTATGGTACCTCCATAACTAGGTGAAACTGGTCATGCATGTATATGGCTATAGGTATTCTAATTAAACATAAGCAATTCAAAAACATATAAAACAAATACTGGAAAAATAGTTGGCTGCATACGGGGGATCCTAATAAGGAAAGAATGTCCATACTAAAAGGATAGGAATCCGTACCTTATGTCCAGTGAACGAAGAAGACGAACTGAGAGGAATCCTACTTCCGTATCACTAATGCTACATGAATACATACGTGAATAAGTATCTGACTACTAAATACGTAACTGGTTTTATATCATTTCTTAGCTTATTTTATATGTTCATATCATGTTTCACTGTTTAAAGCCTTAAACTGTGTTTATCTTATATTCTGTCTATTCTGATTAAGTATTTCTGGTATTTCATGTATTATTTTACTTAGTGTGTAATAATAAGTAACTTTCCAAAAATAGCAGGTTTCCTAAAATAGAAAGTTTCCAAAAATAGAAAGTTTCAAAAAATAGAATGTTACCAAAAATAGAAAGTTTCCAAAAATAGAAAGTTTCTAAAAATAGAAAGTTTCCAAAAATAGAAAGTTTCCAAAAATAGAAAGTTTCCAAAAATAGAATTACTGCTTAAAATAGATAAGTTTCTAAAAATAGAAAGTTTCCATAAATAGATCAGCTGCCTTAATTAAATAAGTTTCCATAAATAGATTAGCTGCCTTAATTAAATAAGTTTCTAAAAATAGAAAGTTTCCATAATTAGATATAAGCTGGTTAAATAAGCTAAGTATATAAGCCTAAGTGTTTTTCTGATTATTTTCTAAGTCATAATGATATAATGTATAGTTTATTAATTATTTCATGTAATTTAAATAAACTATAGGTTAAAAGTATTTAATTAAAATATATCATGTTTTTAATTAAATAAAGTTAAATACTTAGGTTAAAATATGTATTATTATTTATTAATAATATAACCTAAGTCATGTTAATTAATTAATTATAACCATAGTTTTTAAATAATTAATTAATTATAAGTCTAAAAGTTAAAATACTTAGGTTAATAATTTCATGATCTAATAGTTAAATTATAACCTAAGTCATGTTATTAAATTAATCATGTCATACTTATTAATTTAATTTTAACATATGATTATATATAAAAAAATAATCTTAACATAAACCGTGAACCGGATCTTGACTAGAAACCATGAACCGGACATGAAATCGACACCATACCCCGAACCACTTCGGGGTTCCCCTTGTCTTGCTGCTGCCGTGGGACCCACACCACCTAACCGGGACCATATGGTCTCGGTGGTGGTCGAGTAGCCAAACCGAGACCCCCTTGGGGTTCGGTTTAGGCGCCGGCCAAACAAACACCCCTAAAAACATCCCTTTTTGATTTACCCAATAACCATTTTCATGTTAGGTCTATGTTTTTAATTAGGTTTTTGAAACATCTTGTTCTTAATTAATTATTAGATCAACTCAAAAAGAAAAAGGGTAAAAAAATATACCGAATGCGTGGATCTAAACGACGATGAACAAACACGAACACTTGCACCAAAACCAAGATCAAAATCAAATAAACACCCTCCTTGGTGTGTTTATGTGTGGCGGCCAAAAAAGAACAAAAGGAAGAAGGAAGAAAACTTTTAGGGTTTTTGATGTTTTCTTGTAAAGTGAAAAAATGACCAAAATATTTTCTAATTCCTTGTTTTAGTAAAAATTGATGGGCTAAGCCCATATTTCCTCCCTAATTTCGTGGTATGGGGCCCACATGGAGTAACCCATACATTTCCCGAGTCTAAATATTATAGTGTGTTCTCATGTGTTCTCGTGTTCGTAATTTACGTGTTTTAATTAGTTATCGATCGTGACTTAATTTATTTATTCGTGTTCGTAATAAATATATATATATATATATATATATATATATATATATATATATATATATATATATATATATATATATATATATATATATATATATATATATATATATATATATATATATATATATATATATATATATATATATATATATATATATATATATATATATATATATATATATATATATATATATATATATATATATATACGTAATTAATATTAGCTCATGATTTAATGACGTTCATGAATTCATGATCGCATGTTCGTGATTAATTATTGTTTAAATAATTATTGCGTGTTCTTGCGTAATAAATACTTATCGTGTTCTAACACGTACGTAATACGAAAAATCCTAACACGTAAACGTAATCGTACTATAAAAGGAAAGTTTTAATCTAGTACGCACGATCTTAAGGGTACTGCTCATGGTAAAAGTATGCGGGTTTTACAATCAGTGTCCTATTCTTCCTTTCAGCTACTCCGTTTTGTTGTGGAGTCCTAGGATTACTAAATTGTCTCTTAATTCCTTTAGACCTACAGAATTCATCAAATTCAGCATTCTTGAATTATGTCCCATTATTAGTCCTAATGATTAAAACCTATTTAGTGAACTGCTTTTCAACTAATGTGATAAAATCCTTAAGTAATTCATTTTTTTCACTTTTAAGAGCTAAAAAGAAAACCCAACTGAATCTACTATAATTATCAGTTATGACTAGACAAAAGGTCTTATGACTAATGCTTCTTATAGAAACTAGACTAAACAAATCCATATGCAAAAGCTGCAAAGCTTTTGTCACAGTGTTGACGGTCTTGGTCTTACAAGAGGCTCTATGTTGTTTACCTTTTTGATAGGCAGCACATGTGAATTCATTTTGAAAAGATTTGTTAGGTAAACCTCTAACCAAATTCCCATTCACTAATCTATTAAGATTCTTGAAATTCACATGACCTAACCTTCTATGCCACAAATTTGACACATCAAAAGAAGCCTTAGCTAGCAAACATGTAATACCACTTGTTGGAGTAATAGTGTGAAGATTAAAGGTGTACATATTTTCTTGCCTGGGTACTTTAAGTCGTATTTAAGATTCCTTAGGCATCTCAAAGTCTTTAGACAGCACCAAGCAGTCTTTGTCTATAAACAACACCTTGTTCTTCTTATCACACATTTGTGATACAGAAAAGAGATTGAACTCATTCAATTCTTTTACAAAGAACACATCTTCAAATTCCAACTTTCCTATGTTGATTTTCCCTTTGCCAGTGATTCTGCCTTTGCTACCTCTAAAGGCTACTGGACCTCCTCTGAATTCTTCAAATTCAGCAAGAAAATCTTTGTTTCATGTCATGTGTCTTGAGCATCCACTATCTACTATACCTCTATCTTTCAATTAATCAATTAGATGCCCTTGCACACAAATGGAACTCATTAGTTTTTAATAGGGACCCAAGCCACATTTGGCTCGGATCTTGTGGGACCTACACATTTAAGAGTTTGTTCTGAAGCATTCCCAGTAATGCTACTTTTGCTCTAATACTTCATGATTTCATTTATGTAGTCAAAGACATAGGGTGACTCTATGTGCTCAGACTTCTTTGCCTTAAGTACTGCTTTAGCGGTGCTTGCTTTAACACATGATTTATCTCTTTTAGGAACCCACATTTGCACTGGTTTGTTTTTATCCTTACATCTAGGTGTTTTAAATCTTTCAAAAACCTTCTTAGAAGTCTTAGAAAACTTTGGTTTTACAGACTTTAAACCAACAGTACTTAAGTTTGGTCTAGCAGTACTTGCAGGTCTAGACTTGCTGGTACTTGATTTACCAGACTTTAAAGGTACTAGACCTTGTTTCATAAGTAATTCCCTAGGAACAAAACTTTTGGTAGGGATATATTTAATCTGTTTGGCTACTCTTGAGTGATTAAACTTAGGTTTGTCATTCTTAAGTGTCTGATTCCTATAAACCTGTGCATTTTTCCCATTACTGTTTTTCATGACATTTTGTGCAGTATTTTGTTTCACAATCTTATCTTCATGTAGAGTACAGTCTTTGATAAAATGGCTTAGACTACCACAAACATAACATCCTTTTCTTCTTAAAGAAGACCCAAAAGGTTGTTTTGACTTAACTTTCTCAAAACCTAGCCACCCCTTTTGGCTTTATTATGTTTTACATTGTTTTCTAGTATCTTGCTAGGAGTTTTTACCTGCTTGGGAGTAGAACTAGTCTTAGATTCTTCAGAAACAAAGTTGTTCATTAAAGGTGGATAAACAATGTTTTTGGTCACAACAGTCTTTTCTTGGGACAAAGTACTAGAGTTTAAGGTATTTTTGACCTTTGGTTATTCTAACTCTATACTTGTGTCATTACTAGGGGGCATGAAAATTCCTGATAGTGGTGGAGGAACTGCTTTCATTCCTTCAGCATATCTATCATTTTCAGATGTATCATCTACCTCACTAGAACTATCAAAAATCCCTTTTGATAAGTCCTTGTCAATTAAATTTATCCCAGGTTGGTCCTCAATATATCCTAGGCCTGATTTATCATAATACCCCATTTGTGAATTAATCAATTTTCCCAACCCTTTAGAGGATTTTTGCCAATGATTAATCACTTCCCTCTCATTATAAAGATTGGCTTTTAAAGCTTCATTTTCTGTTGATATTTTTAACAGTTGTCTTTCAAAAGCTTTTATTTCCACATCTTTTTCCCTCATTTGAAGAGTTAAAATTCTTATTTTCTCTTCATAGTATTGTTGAGCCTTTTTATACAAAACTATATTTTCTTCTAATTTAACAACACCCTGTTTAAAAGCATTTGATTTTATAGTGCATATGTTAACCTTTTGATACTGTTCCTCTAGTTCTACTTTTAAGCTATTAAACTTAAGAACACAGTCTTTAGAACAAGGATGTACCTCAGTATCTTCATGTGAGAGAGCCATTAAACCAAGCTCTTCTTCTTCTTCATCTTCAGCCCAGTTCACCACTCCATCTACAGTAACCAATGCTTTGGTTCCTTAAGGACTCATGCTGTTTCCTTTTGGAAAGCTTTCAGTTATTCTTGGATTGGTTCTATAGCTGTGCTTGGACTTCTGATTGCTATTCTCAGCTTTGTCTCTAGAGAATTCTCTTGCAAAGTGTCCATTCCTTCCATAGTTATAGCATTCAACTTTGGTCTTGTCATATCCTAATGGCTCATTAGGATCAACAGTCATTTTTCTTCTAGTCTTCTTGAAGAACCTATTAGATCTCACTGACACCATAACAGCTTGTCATTTAAGATACATTTCTGCAACATCAGCATCACCAATATGGAACAAGTCATTGAGTGTTAATCTTGGCCTGTTGTCTTGTCCAGCGAAGAATGAGAAGGCATCATTGTCACTAAACAATGGTGAAGACCTTCCATGTGGATTTTGAGAGACTATAGGGCTGCCTTCAATACTTTGTGGGTAAGTACTTCTTGTAAGTCCTCCAACGGTATTTGTGAAGTATGTACCGTTGCTAGATCCACTAGCGGTATTATGAAAGTAAGTACCGTTGTTTCCATCTGACACAAAAGCCAAGTTAGACTTTGTAGTAGTCGCTGTCTTTACTTTAGTGCCTTTCACATCCATCTCGTATGCTCTAAGATTGTTGTAGAGATGATCAAAAGGAATTGTTTCCAGATCATCTCTTGTGATGAAGTGCATAGTCATTGCTTTCCACTCTGGTGGAACACTTCTTAATAATTTTAAATTAGCTTCTTCATTAGGAATTACTTGTCCATAAACTGCCAATTGAAGAAGCAACTTACTGAACCTTCCATAGCCACCATGTATCCCCTCTATACTGGTAATTGAGAAGTTATCAAATTCTTGATTAAGAACAATCTTTTTTATCTTCTTAGATTTGTCATTACCCCAAATCTAAGTTTTATAGCATCCCACGTAGCTTTAGCATCCTTATAATGATGAAAGCTTGGTAGGATGTCTTCAGAAAGAGCCATAGCCAAAGCAATTCTGGCTTTTATCTCTCTGATCTTTGCTTGTACCTCCTCAGCAGTCAGAGCAGGTAGAGCATAGCATGTACCGTCTGGCAACCAGTGTAGCTTCTTTGGTGTGTTTCCATTCTTGATAACTTGTCGCACAGTGTGATCTGTGTGATTCAAGTAATGTTCCATCTACATAGCCCATGTCTCATAATTGTCACCTTTGAGAACTGGGAGTTTAACAGCAAACAAAGTATGAGAAGGTGTTATTGTAGAGGTAGCCACTACATTCACGGCTTGAACACCTTGTACTGGTGTAGGATGCACAACTTATGGTTGTCCATGTGGTATAGGATCAGGGTCTTGAACATCATCAAAGTGAGCATCATCATCTTCTGGTTGAGACATTGAGTTTTGGTGTGTGTGGAGTGTTTGGGGTTGTGTTCTTCTTTTTCAGAGTTTCTCAACAAGCTCTGATACCACTTGTTGATCCCTTTGATTGGATCTATATTCTGTTAAGAATTAGTATAGTAGTTTGTAATCAAATTAAAACACTTTGAGCACTCTTACTAACACTAAATAAGTTATGCGGAATCTAACTTATAAAACACAGAAGAACAGAATTACATTTAACTATTTGATTCTCTATTAATCGACTTGAATGAGGTACATGAAAGACATTGTACCTATGTTCCTTTTATAGAGTAAGGAACCCTAGAAACTTTAGAATATTCTATAAAGATAACTATATCACAGACGATATATTATCAATATTCTAACTATTTAAGTATATCACATAAGATAAACTCTAACTATAACTATGACATATCTTATACAAAGATATATTCGTCCTAATAAGTATAGCAGTACTTACTTTATAAGTAGCAGTACTTACTATGTACCGTGTTAACACTAACGGTAATTACATAACACTGACAGTACTTAAAATACACTGACGGTACTTGACACTTAACAAATAATTCCCAACATCCCCTCCAAAGTAATGCTTCACTCGATGACCATTCACCTTAAAGTTTGGCCCGTCTTTTTGAGCAAGCTCAACGGTGCCATAAGGGAAAACTTGTGAAATGGTGAACGGTCGGGACCAACGGGATTTAAGCTTGCCTGAGAAAATCTTAAGTCTAGAGTTGAACAAGAGGACTTGATCACCAACATTGAAAATGCGGTTTTTGATCTTAGAGGTAAGAATCCTCTTAGTCTTCTCTTTATAGATCAAAGAGTTCTCATAAGCTTGATCCCTTAATTCACTTAGTTCATTCAATTGAACCTTGCGATGATCACCCGCGGTCCTCAAATCAAAGTTATTGCTTAAGAGCCCAATACGCCTTATGTTCGAGTTCAATTGGCAAGTGGCATGCTTTTCCGTAGACCAACCTAAATGGTGTACAACCAATTGGCATTTTGTAGGCCGTACGGAAAGACCACAATGCATCATCCAATTTATCCGACCATGAAGTGCGATTTTCTCCTATTGAACGCTTCAAAACCTCTTAAGAGCTCGGTTTGAAACCTCCACTTGACCACTCGTTTGAGGGTGATAAGCTGTTGAAAGTCGATGAGTGACACCATATTTATTTAGAACTTTTTTAAATTGTTCATTACAAAAATTGGTCCTACGATCACTTATTATAGCCCGCGGAGTTCCAAACCTTGCGAAAAGTTGTTTAAAATATTTCACCACAACTCGAGCATCATTCGTAGGCAAAGCCTTAGCTTCAACCCATTTAGACAAATAATCCACGGCTATGAGAATGTACTTATTTCCTTTTGATGATGGAAATGGCCCCATAAAATCGATTCCCCATACGTCAAAGATTTCACAAACTTGGATAATGTTTTGAGGCATTTCATCCCTTCGTGAATTTTTTCCTTGACGTTGACAAGCGTCACAAGTCTCGAGCAAGTCTTGGGCATCTCGATGTATGGAAGGCCCAAAGAAGCCGGCTTATTTTGCGGTGGCGTTGGCACCATGATGTCCCCCGGTGAGTCCTTCATGACAAGATTTAAGAATATCTTGAGCTTCCTTGCCAAACACACACCTACGAATCACTTTATCCGTGCACACTCGAAACAAATAGGGGTCGTCCTAAAAATAATAGGATATGTCCTTGAAAAATTTCTATTTTTGTTGGGACGACATACCCTTGATCAAAAACTTCCCCGCATGGTAATTTGCGATGTCCGCAAACCATGGGGTACTATCATCACCACGAAAAGATATCATACCAAGCGTTTCGAGTGGAAATGTTTCATTAATTTCCTTGTTCTCTCGATCGCTTTGGTGAGGATTCTCAAGTCGAGATAGATGATCGGCCGTGAGATTCTCGGCTCCTTTTTTGTCTAGAATTTTGACGTTAAATTGTTGAAGGAGGAGAATCCACCGGAGCAACCTCGGCTTTGCATCTTGTTTATTAAGAAGATATTTGATAGCCGAGTGGTCCGTATACACTATGGTTTTAGACAAGACGAGGTATGGTCTAAACTTTTCAAAAGCATATACAATGGAAAGTAACTCCTTTTCAGTTGTAGTATACTTAGTTTGAGCATCCGTCATAGTCTTACTTGCATAGTGTATAGGCAAGAAATGTTTGGTCTTACGTTGCCCCAAAACCACACCTACCACGTAGTCACTAGCATCACACATTATTTCAAAAGGTAGATCCTAGGCTGGAGCAACTAAAATTGGTGATTCGTTTAATTTCTTTTTATGCATCTCAAAGGCTTTGATGCACTCATCCGAAAAGAGGAATCAAGTCTCTTTTTTCAAAAGATGGGTCATATGCCGAGCTATCTTAGAGAAGTCTTGGGAAAACGTCTATAGAAGCCGTCATGGCCGAGAAAACTCCTAACTCCCTTAACGGTGGTGGGTGGAGGTAATTTGGCAATCACGTCGATTTTGACCCTATCTACCTCAATACCGGCCTTAGAGATCTTATGTCCTAAAACAATTCCTTCTTTGTACATGAAATGGCATTTTTCATAGTTAAGCACGAGATTCGTTTCCTCATAACGTTGTAACATTCTTTCCAAGTTAGAGAGACATGAAGTGAAAGACTCCCCAAAAACTGAGAAATCATCCATGAAGACTTCCATGGTTTTCTCAATCATATCATGAAAAATGGCCATCATACACCTTTGGAACGTCCCCGGAGCATTGCATAATCCAAAAGGCGTTCTACGATAAACAAATGTTCCATAAGGACAAGTGAATGTGGTTTTTTCTTGATCACGAGGGTCTATAGGAGTTTGGAAATAGCCAGAAAATGCATCCAAAAAGCAATAGAATTCATTTCCTGCTAGTCTCTCTAATATTTGATCCATAAAAGGTAATGGAAAATGATCCTTTCTAGTGGCATCATTAAGTTTTCTGTAGTTAATACAAACACGCAAACCGGTCACAAGTCTAGTAGGAATCAATTCATTATCCTCATTAGTCACTACCGTCATTCCTCCTTTCTTTGGAACACAATACACGGGGCTAACCCATGGACTATCGGAGATAGGGTAGATCATTTTGGCGTCTAGAAGTTTCATAAATTCCTTTTTGATCACCTCATGATTCTTTGGATTAACCCTTCTTTGATTTTGGATAGTGGGTTTATAATATTCCTCCATTAAAATTTTATGAGTACAAAATTTTGGGTCAATGCCCTTGATGTCGGAGATTTTCCATGCAATGGTCCGTTTATGTTTCTTTAAAATCTTAATAAGTTCATCTTTTTCATTATCTTTCACTCCCTTAGCTATAATTACCGGTAACTTATCCATTCCCTCAAGAAAAGCATACCCCAAATGAGTGGGAAGATCCTTAAGTTCTAGTTCGGGTGCTTCTTCAAGAGAAGTTTACACTTTTGTTTCATTCTCGTTCACAACTTTCAAGTCCATCGGAGGTGATTCAAAAGGATCCATATTCAACAACTTTTCAATTAATGCAATATCTCCCTCCGGATCAAAATTCTCACTATCAAACTTACTAGGATCGAATGGTGTACTAAGGTAATCATCAATTTCCTTATCGATCTTTGAACGAACATTATCCTCTAGCTCTTCTAGAACAAAGTCCCCTCCCTCAAATGGAGTGAGTGGAGGTGTAGATAAAGAGATAATCGGATTCGATGAAGTAGGATTGCCACATTTGGAAATATTCGAAAAACCAAGCATATATTGCGAAACTTCTTCACTAGCAACATCAATCACATCGATTTGATTGATTGATTCCTCGTAGTACTTGGAAGAATATCTTGAGATATGAACAACATCAAACATGATATTTTCATCATCAACACGTAAAGTCAATTTCCCTGCTTTCATATCATCGTAAGCACTAGCCGTCATTAAAAACGGTCTTCCCAAAATAAGAGGTACACAAGAATCTTCCGGATAATCGCAAACCACAAAATCCATTGGAAAGACGAGTTTCCCTACTTCGACAAACACATCCTCGGATACTCCTTTTGGAAAGGTGGTCGATCGATCCGCTAGCTCGAGAGTCATCTTTGTAGGTGTAAGCTCGGGAAGTAATAACCTTTTCCACACGGAAAGAGGCATCAAATTAATGCTAGCGCCAAGATCGGCTAATTCTAAGCATTCTTCTATATTAGGGAAATCACATGGTATCAAAAATTGGCCCAGATCTTCAAGCTTTTTTGGAAGCTTTTTTGGAAGCTTTTGTGTAAGAACCGCGGAACAATTAGCATCTAAAGATGTAGACACTTCAACCAATTTCCCTTTATCATTCATCAACTTCTTAATTGTTGAAGCAAACTTAGGCATGTAAAGCAATGCATCCGCGAAACTAACATTAATAAGAATATTCTTAAACAACTCAAGAAACATGGACATTTGAGCATTGGATTTTTCATGGAGCTTCTCTTGGTTAAGTCTCGAAGGGTAGGGTAGTGTGGGTTTAGTCTTCGGAAGCTCGGGTTCCGGAATAGGCAATTGTTCTACCTTTGGTGGAATAGGAATTTCCTTTTCTTTAACCACCACGGGTTCTTGCTCCACTTCCCTCACCGGAGAGGTACAAACATGTAGAAGCAAAGGTCCGTCTAAAGCCTTCCCAATACGTGTGGTAATAGCTTTCATCTCATCCTTCGGGTTTGGAATGGTGTTGCTAGGTATGCCACCCGAAGAAGAGGAAGGTTTGCACATAAAAGCCTCAAACATTGAAAGTAATTTGTTCTCAAACTTAACTTGATTTCCCTCCATACGGTTTTGGCTTTGCTCTAAACGAGTTTGATTAAGCTCAATCTTGTTATTTTGCCCTTTGATCGAATTTTGAAATTCATTTTTCAAAGTTGCCATTTGTCCATGAAGATTGTTTTGAAAAGCTTTCAAATTTGCCTCATTTGTTTTGATGTAGCTTGACAAATCATTTTGGTTATTGTTTTGAAATACTTGATTGTTTTGATTTCCATGAAATCCATTTCCTTGATTATAATTCCCTTGATTACCACGGTTAAAATTATTCCCATTGTTTCCATTGTTGTATTTATTTTGAACCGGTGGAAAACCCAGTGGAGCAACATGGTTTTGACGAGGAGCTTGACCGTTAGGACCATAAGTTCCCGTCGCGGAAAAAGCACTAGCTTGATCAAACCCCGTGGTTGAACAAGCATAATTTGGATGTGCTCCACCACATGATACACAAAAATTCTCAACCGCATTAATCGATCCATGCGGATTCTTCCTAATCTCATTCAAAATCGTATAAATCTTAGAGTCCAATCTAGAAATCTCGGTATTAGATGAATTCACATTGGAAACAACCGGTGTGTTTCGTGAATATTGCACTCTAGACTTATTATCAATGATACCCCACGCATCTCTCGGAGTTTTTCTTAAAAGATTACCACCCGCGGCGACATTTAAAGAATCTTGTTCAACCATATTAAGTCCATTATAAAAAAATATTAATTTGATGTAACTCCGTGAAACCGTGGTGTGGACATTGTCTCAACAAATCCTTAAACCTTTCCCAAGCAATTCCAAACGATTCATGCACTTTTTGTTCAAATCTAGTGATTTCATTCTTAAAGTGAGTTGTTTTAGATGGTGGAAAGAAATAATTCATAAACTTAGACACTAAATCGTCCCATGTAAAAATCGAACCAGGTGGTTACTTTTCATACCAACGCTTAGCATTCCCCTCGAGCGAGTATGGAAAAAGCATGAGCTTAATCGCGTCATTTGGCACATCTCTAAACTTGAGAATCGAGGTGATACGAAGAAAATTCCGAATGTGAGGGTGCGGGTTATCGGTCTCATTGCCACGAAATTGGTCATCACGAATGAGTGATAAAAGACCCATCTTAATCTCATAATGATCTGCCAAAATATCCGGCACAACGATTGCTTCCCCGTACCCTTCGGTGGGTGCACGGAGCAATTCCTCCATTGCTCATTTATCGGCCATATTAACAACAATTGGTGGAAGCTCGGGTTCCACTATTTGTAATAACCCGAACTTGACGTCATTATTATATCCTAACTATGTAACATATTTTTAATTTCTAAGTAATGATGAGTATTATTATGTTTGACGGTTTTAGTTGAAACAGATAATGTGTGACTACAATTAATTGTTGTAACGATTGAAGAGTACTAATAGTGATCGCGATGCCAATGGATGCCCAAATATTATATTTTGATATCGATTATTTCGATATTTAATATATCTGAAATTTTTATTTCATTACGTATTAAGTCGAGTCGAACTTTATTATTTCGTTTTGTGTGCGTTTAATTATTAAAACGATCGATTTAACAAACGAGATTTATATTTTTATGAACCCGGGACGAAACCCGACTCCCTTAAATATTTATAAAAATGACTAGAAGTCATTTCCCGCTTTTTAACTAATATTTACACTGTGGTCCACAACAATGTACAAATTGCAAATAAAACCTCCACCCACCATATAAAAGGAATTTTCTTCCTCATAACACACACACATAAACATCACACACAAAATTTAACTCTCTCTTTCTCTCCTCTTTCTTTTGCCGTGACCCAAGAGCAAACAAAACACCCCTTTGATTTAATTTCTAGCTTGATTCAAGCTAATCTAAACAAAGTCCCATGTTTGAAATTCAATGGTGATTCTTATGGTATGAATTTTATTAATATACAAGTACTTTTTTTTCAATGATTTTTATTGAAGAACAATGGTGTTTGATCCATTGTTGTGTTGTATAAAAGTGTTATTATTATTATATTTGATTTTAAAAGTGTTGCATGTATGATTTGTGTAGTGGGTTTTGAAATTATTAATCATGCAAGAGATTTAGGGATGATATGAGATGTTGTAGATGATGGGTATAGCATATTTGAGGTATAGATGATGTTTAAAATTGGTCAAAATGGTTGTTTGTGTGATTTTTAAAAACGTGATTTACATCAGTGGGTTTAAGGCCGTTTTTTACAGTGGATGTTGGATAAGTGTTGGTATTATAGGATATTGTTGTACTAGTCGTCGAGACGCTCGTTTCGATATAAGATAGAGCTTTTAACTCCAAACGAGTTAAAAGTTATGCTAGTTTGATTATTCGTGTACCTAGAGACGAGTATTGACACAATACGAAATTGTTGTCGATATTTGGATCAAATCTCGGGGACTGTAAGCTGAGTTTTAAAACTGATCAAAGGCTGTTGTTAGGTTCTAAACTTATCATTTTGAGTCTATTTTCAAAGTCAAGTGGCGATTTTATAAATGGAAATGTTTAACAAGGTCAAAATGGTTTTACGATGCAAGTGTGTAAAACAGTCCGGTTTTTAAGGTCTAAAGATGTGTCGAGCAGGTGGGTCTAAAATGTGAATCATTGAATGAAATTTAAACTGAGTCTTATACAGACTATAAGTGAGGTTGTCACCAAGTTTTGTCAAAAATGGAGTTGTTTAGGTAGGGGAAAACAGTGTGTACTTTTGGTAAGTACCGGCTGAGTACTTTTTGGGAGGTATTTAACCTCGCGTCATAGTTTGAGGCGAGAGGCTAATCTATTAGCTTCTCAAATTTCTAAAAGGATATAAGTCCTATGTGTGAGTGTATATTCTGAGATTAGAGACCCGTGCTGGGTACTTGAACCGTGTTGATTTGGCATCTTGAGATGGATCAATATCGAAGGTGCTAGTTTGTTGTGGGGTTTAGAAGGAATTCACTTGCATTGATTGGTCATGTCTATGTACATACTATTTTGAGTCATTGATTTTATTATATTAAGTATGTTTTGAAATACTTAAGTATGTGGTTAAGAGTGCACCTTATTTGTTATGTGGCGGCTTTTGATGTGTATATTTGGGAGGCATCATTACTTCAGCGATCACTACTACTACTAGCTTCACATATTATATAAGGTAAGTCTATAGCCTCGCTTTTACACTATTTTGTAATTGGTTTTTAAACCCGCGAGGGGAATACATGTTTTTATAAACTTAGAACACAAGTCTTTTATGGTATGCTTGTCCCTCTATGAATGGACCCGTGGTTGCCTTTAAATTGCATTAGGTGATTGCCTTTGTTAAAGCCTCAATTATGGACCGTTAATTAACCTATGATGGGTTAACCGCTAGTGCAATTAATAGATCTATGGGGGAAGCTGCCCCGATTCAGTTTGTGTGGACTTATCACAGAAGCTTAGGCCCGACCTCCACACTGTTTGAACATATTGTATTGAGAAGTCAGGTATACGGCAATGTACCAATAATTTGGAGGTAACCGAAAATTAATAATTCTCTCGTGTTATTAGACTGATATGGGAGTGTCTAAGGGCTCGGTTCCATAAGCTTGATGCAATTTATGCTATATAGATTTATTATTGTTGAAACAATTTATGCTATATACAATTATTATTGTTGATGCAAATAATTCGATGTGTGTTGCTAATGTAAGGAATTTTGCAATTCTTTTTATCGTTTTCTCATCGACTCACTCGAATTGATATCTAATTTAACGTGGATTAATTGTTCTTGGTGAATAAAGTATTTTTGGTATTTTTAAAACTAAAAAGACAACTATTTAAACTAAAAAAGAAAATATAAAAAATGATTATTAATTAAAACTAATTAACTATTTTAAAACTATTTTAAAAATAAAACTAAAATTTAATCTATCTTAATTAATTTCTACTAAAACTTTAAATTGAAATCTATTTAACTCCAATTTTATATAAAGCTAAATTAATTAAAGCTAATCTTAAAAACTAATTTGAAAACAATTTAAATTTATAAAAGTAATTAAAATCTTTTTATTTTTTTTATTTTTTAAAAACTTTATAAAAGAAATCTTATATAAAACTTTTAATAAAAATTAATTAAACTAAGATTTGTATTTAAACTAATAATTAAAAACTGGCAGATAAACAAAAGCTATATTAATTAAATAACTAGTAATGAAACACAAAAGAGGTACTAGCTAAGATGGTTAAGGTGTTGGACTGTTAGGCGAAAGGTCAGGGGTTCGAATCCTGGCGTGGACAAATTTTTTCTATATTTTTTTTTGGATTTTGTGAAACAAAACAGATCAAAAGGATCTGTTTCTTTTAACAGCAATAACCAGCAAAATGAAAAAAAAACAAATAAGCTAAGACAGCTAAACAAAATAAGCAAATAAATCTAACCAAATAAGTGCATAAAACTGAAAATAAGCAAACAAATATAATAAGCAGATAAACTAACAAAAGCAAAAATAAGCAGATAAACTATAAGCAAAACCAGACAAATCAGTAAGCTAAATAAACCTATAAGCTAAATGAGCAAAACCAAGCTAAATGAATCAGTAAACCAAACAATAAGCAAAACCAAATAAACTTATAAGCTAAATCGAATAAGCAAATGAGCAATAACATATAATAAGCAACTTAATCTGAACTTAAATAAATAAGCAAATCTAAATAGACAAAACAGCTAACAATCGAATAATACTAAGCAGATCCAAACAGTAGCTTAAGTTAAACAAATAACACTCGAACCACTTAAACATATCAGATAAAAAACATAAGCAGATAATAAACTAATTAATAAAAAAAACTTGTAAAATAAAAGAAATCGAGAACCTAAAGGAGAAATCCGTTGAGAAGAAAGTTACGCGAGCAACCTTATGAACCCAGTCGAAACACCACCTTAAACTCGAACCATCTACTTCTTGAACCACGAACATCAATCGAACCGTTTTTTTATAAACTTCCCAGTATGGGAAATTTAATTCACCACTTTTTGTACTTTTATAATAATTAAAAAGAAACAGTAATTAACAAAAATAACTTGCGATTAAAATCAAAAGGACAACTTTACACCGAAATAGAATTTTATTAATAACCAAAAATCTGAGTACAATACTTGAGAAAATAAAAATTACAATTTAATCCTAAAAACTAATTTTGCATAAATTAAAAATAAAAATAAAAATAAAGGCACCCTTAAAATTACAGATTATGGGGGTATTTATAGCCAACCCCCATGGCTTCTTGATGATCTTGGTGAGCAAGTAATTAAATCCGAGCCGCTCTTTTCTTCTATCTTTCTTCAATCTTGATCAAACGGTTGAAAACATACCTTTAATCACTCGGATTGCCAGCCTGGAAGGGTGGTGTGTTAGTTGTGTTTGTTGGGGTCTGATGTGGAGTGATCTTTATGGAGGATTTGGTGGTGGAGACACGTCATGATTTGAGGAGAGGACCACCATTAACAAGCTCTGAATTAAGGGGGAGTTAACCCTATACGTGTGAATCACACGTATTAATTAAAACCCCCAATTTTCTTTGATGAATTTTCTGATTAGGGTTTGGAATAGTGGTAAAAAGGTGAGTTTGTGTTTGGGAGAGAAAGAAAAGGTGAGTGTTTTCTTGTTATTATCGAAATAAAATGGTGGGGTGGGTAAATTGTTTATAAATAAATATGTGTTTGTTGAGGGGTGAAAGGTTGACCAGGCTTTTGACCAAATAACAAGTGAATGAAATTCACGTTAACCGTTCCAAATCATTTTAATGGGCTTGGTCCAAGTTACTCCTTCCATTTCCTGTATTTATTAAACTTGGGCTTTTGGCCCAATGTAATTCATCCGTCCGTTAATAATTTGTTTTGGGCCATGTAATGGGCTTTTACTCAAATGTGAATAATACATTTCCTCAAATGGGCTTTTAGGCCCATTTACCCACATGTGGGACCCACAAAGCTCGAATATCTTCAAAAAGATTAAATCCGCTAAAAACGAACTCGATTTCGGCTTCCTTGATCATTTCTTCAAAGTTGTGTCGAATTTGTCGGTTTTCGTGATCTTTGGCACACTTTTGGTCTTTGACTTTGTCTTTGTGACAACCGTGGTTTTGAGGTTCGTCACTTGGTCTTACTTTTAGGTTATTTTATGTGTGCTTACTTGAATTGTGTGTTTACGTGTTTATTTTGTGTGGACGAGGTTGGTGTGGTTATCGTTTATGAGTATAGAGTACTCATAAGTAAATCGAGGAACGGTTATTTAATGTTCATGAGCTCACAAGTGGTGACTATGAAATGAAAATGGTTATATTTTGGTGTTTACGTATACGTATAAGTATTATAGAAAATCGTATTTTTACGATTTACGGTTTAGCATTTGGCGGCCTCGGATGAGGTGTTTAGTCATATGGATATTTTTCGGGATGGTTTTAAGTCATTTGGGACTTAAATATAAAGTTTATTTCAAAATTTGAGATTTTTTTGTAAAAGTGTATATTTTACGACCTTTGCGGTAAAACGCGTAAATTTGACTAGTTTTACGGTTTTGAGGTTTTGGAGGCTTTAGGAGCTGAAATAAATTAAGGAAATTTAAGGTAATATTATTAATACATATATTAATAACAAAAAGAAGGAAAAAACGAATTTCAAGGGGTTTGGGTCGGTTTGTTTTGGACGCAAGAAGAAAAAAGAAAAAAAAGGGAAGAAAAGGAAAAAGGAAAGTTGTATTGGGCTTGGACTTGTACAAGGTGGATTAAAACAATATTAGTAAAAAGAAACACACGGTTCATAAAAAAAAGAGAAACGCAGCCATGGAGGAAAAAAAAGAGAAGAAGAAAAATTAGGGTTTTTCAAAATCTTGATTTTTGATAAATTGAAGGTACAATCTTGTTTAATGTTTGTTCTTATTTAATTAAACATGTATACATCAACATATGATGGATTTAGGTTAGGGTTTTAATAAAAATCTGTATTTAAAGAGTTCTTTATGATTACGTAAGTTAGGGCTTGTAATTAGTGGAATTAGGGTTAATTAATTAGTTTAATATGATTAAACCCGTTTTTAAAAACTGGGCAGAATTTTGAGTCAATTGTTTTATTCATAATGGGAGTTCTACAAACTCTTAATTTTCGATCCACATATCCCTGAAAAGGTAATTGAAGTGGCTTTCCAATTCAAGAAACGAAAACTAAATTGGAGGTAGGGAAGAAGGTCAAAAACAGGTTACAACAGTCGGAGGTCGAAACAGTTTTGAATTCAGCCTGTTTTCTTTTTAAGTTTTGGGTTGTTTGGGGTACTTAGGGTTGCATTGGGATCTTCTCACGAACATTAGAGATGGTTTATATATATTATTAAGTATCTGCACTTGGGCTTAGGTTGTGGTTTTGGGTAAGACCCTCTAATGGTAACAAACTTTTCATACGTTTAAAATCAGAGAATTCTGGATAGGTAGCAATATATATACATATATCAGGGCCTTAACAGTAGCTTAAAGGTTAGGGCAAGTGGGAAGTTTTAGCTAACATATGTAAAAGTATGAATATTCCTTTTACAAAAACCATGGGTATGTTTAATTGGACGTTTGACTTAAAGTTTTGAGACCTAAAAACTGGGACTGTTTTGTGTAAAATATGAACGGGATAGTTATTAAACTTAACCAAGTTAAGGACTTGTTAGGGAAGGGTAATGGGGTGTTTAGAGTTTATAAATGGGGTATTTATATGAGAGAAGTTTAGATGTCCATCATAGGTTGATGAGCCATCTTAGTGATTGGTTCATGTATTGATTGCGTGTTTTTGGTTTGTTAGCTTGTTGCTAGTGCGAGGACTTGTGAAGAAGCAATCAGGTGAGTTTCATAGTCCCATGTTTACTATTGATTTTGACTTCCAGATGGGATGGAAGAGACACTGTGTTATGTTGTTTATAAATTGATGCTGTGAATGTTTTTAAGGTTTGAGATGGACTTGTGTGTACATTATGTGATTAACTGCTATGTGATTCTTGTTCGTGTATGATTTGGATGGGAAAGGTACATAGGTGTATGGGCGCCTATGGTACCATGGTTGTTGGTAAGGCGTGATGCCTTGGAAATTATGGTTGTTGGTAAGGCGTGATGCCTTGGAAATTATGGTTGTTGGTAAGGCGTGATGCCTTGGAAATTATGGTTGTTGGTAAGGCGTGATGCCTTGGAAATTGTGGTTGTTGGTAAGGCGTGATGCCTTGGTATTGTGATGATTGATTGAATATGAATGCTAGTTGTTAATACATAATTGTAGCGCATTGTCCATATGTTATTGTGTTGATGGTTGTTATTCGCAGCTTGTAACTGATTTAGCGTTGGAGTCTAAACCTATGACTCTCACCAACTTTATGTTGACGTGTTTTAGTGTCTCTTTCAGGTGATACTATGGTTAAGCTTGAGAATAGAAGTGGCTAGGATTTGGAGTTGCGTAGGAATGCATTTAGAAGGAGATCCCCGTTCCTTCTTAGTTTCTTTTGTTTGTTTTATAAGTGATATTGTTGGCACCTATGTGTTTGTTTTGTTTGTGATATTTGACTGTCTTGGGTAAGAGGTAGGACTGTTACCTACTTACCTAGACTCCTGCATTTGTTGAGATATTGTCATGACTTTTGTGTCACCATTTTATGACAGTTCTTATTTCATATAGTTATCTCTATAGACACGCCATGTTGTGATGATATCCATATGTCACGCCCCATATTCCGCCATGGTAGGGTGTGACAGAATGGTATCAGAGACGATGGTTATAGAGAATTAGGTTGCCTAGTCGCGTAGCCTAGTCTATAGCTTAAGGGTCCCTGAATATTGGCGTCATAGTAGTATGTGTGAATTTTATATTAATTGATGTGTTTGGATGTTATTTATTGCGATGTTTTGACTAGTATGAATTGAACCATAGTATGTTCATACTTAGCCACATGCTATTTTCTTTTCGGATTGTGACTAGTGCAGGTTGAACCATAATCATCCACGCTAGTCATCGTTGTATCTTACTTAAATTTTACATTATAGTTTATAATTTGGTACATGGTAGTTTCTATCTTTTGTTGAGTTATTTTATGTACCTGAGGGATATTATTTTTCTTTTGATATTTAAGTCATGTTCCCTAAGAATCATGTGGTGATTCGAGTTAGTAGGAGTAGGTGGATATGAAGGATTTTAAGCTGTTTTCTCTCTTATGGGCGATATGACTTATAACTGATTATGTTTTCGTTTTGGATTTAGTCTATGCTATTTTAGCTAGACTATGGATTTATGTATTTCAAGAGTTTGACTATGTTATTTTAATAGTTGGAGTTTTGAACCTTTGTTTATGTGGTTATGAGCTTATGTGAGTAGATGGATTTATCTGTTATGTGTTGTATTAATTCTTATAAGTGTCATCATAGGAGGGAGTGCATTGGGGAAAGGGTAATTGTATAAGTATGGTGGCCAACATAGTTATACAAGTACCACAAATTCAATGGGTTCTCAAGTATGATTGCATGAAAGAGGGTTGGTACATGCTTGTATATGATGAGATGTAGAATTTGGGTATACGTATATATATGGATTTATGTAATGGCTGCCTATGATATGGCTATTGTTCTTTTTGTGTTATATGTTTTGGGTTATAGTTGTGTTGTGTGATTATGGGGTCACACGATATGGTTTGGTTTTGGAGGTGGGCTTTATGCCTTGTTGTGGCACGGTGAGATGGTGATTACTTGTATGGAAAAACGAGCGTATAAAGCGATTGATTGACTTGACATGTATGATAACGAGTATGTTTGGGAGATTCGATAGATATATATATGCGGATGTATATATACTACTACGTGTTAGGTTATGGTATATGGTCGTTCACTAGTTATTATAACTTGAACGTACCTTGTGTTTGTCGTGTTTTATGGTGCTGGAGTTTGTTGGAGTTCCAACGACGTTTTGAATCTTTTGAAGTGTGTCTTGTAGCGTATTCTTTGAGTTTCGTATTTCAAGTGTACGTTTTAAAATGGTGTTTTTGGTTTCAAGTCTATTGAAATAACTTGGGATTTCTTTTGAGATAATGAAATCTTTTGTGTTGGGTCTTGCATTTCTTTTGGTCGGTATATATTGAGTTAGATGGTTGGTTGTATTCGGTTAAATAAGGGTAAGGTGTTGGAGTCGTGTTTGAAACAAGATGTAACATAAGATTTCTTTTTAATCAACACTTATATATTTCAAATTCTAAAAGACTTTCTTTGAAATAAAGCGAAGTAAAATTTCCTTCTACCTACATAGTTTATATAATTGAGTTGACCGATTTATGTCATTCTTAATTATTTATACAAGGTTAAATTGAGTTTATGAAGATTTCACATACAATTATAGCTGTCATTTAAAAGGATTACATTGATCACTAAGTTTATTCTTTAGTTTTTTAAAACAACTAGTACAAAACTGATTTGGTCATAACTTGTTCGTTTTTAGAGCTTTTTGAGTGATTCAAAAGCCAAAAATTATGTACTCAGAACGTACTTTTCAAATATTCAGAATGTATAGTCATGGGAGGTCAGTATCTTGGCTGAAATTATTGTACAAGTGTCGGGTAAGGTTGAGTTTAAATAGTAGTTTATTTTTATGATTTGGGATGCACGGGATTCCTAGTTTTGGGTTTGAGTTTTCTTTTGAGTCTCATGGTTTTTGATTTGTTTTAACTGGTGCACGTGAAATGTCGTTAGTTATCCGTTGGTTTGATTCGTTGATCGTATCTTATGGATTCAGGATGTAGTCTTGGTTTCGTATTGTTCGAGAGCGTTGAGGTAGTCATATGAAAGACTTGGTCACGCCTACACGCTTAAGTAGGTGACCATGAGAGAACGGTCGGAATACCTTTATTGGGGAGGAAAGAAGTTCGTAGACGAACTAATGTGGTCATGAGGTCTCTTAGGAGTACCAAGGAGATGAATAGAGATTTGTGGGATACTAGCACAAGTAACGCGCCATAGGGAGTGTTGGAAGGGGATAGAATACCTCAAAGGTATTTATGATTGTTCGTAGGGCATGTAAGTTTTCCGAAAATTCCCTGAAATTTAGTAGGTTTGCTATTACTGTGAGGTAGAACCATAAATAGAGCAAGTAGGGGAAGTGAGAGGAGTTGCAGTTAGTGCCTTTCCAAGGAAATCGTTGATGGAGTGATATAAAAACAAGAGCTGTTAGAAGTTGCAAGGAATGCCGAATGAAAGTTGGGTTGCTTAGTAGTAGATTGGATGTGGAAAGAGGTTGAGTGGTCCGATGAGAGGAAGTACCGGTCTTTTAAGGTGTGTGTAGAATTTTGCAAGAAGAACGAGGTAGGAATTTATTCGTATTGCCGCTAAGAGAGGGTGCAAGGAGGACTAGTTGAAACTGATAAGGATGTTGTATGAACGCTTTGGGTTTACGATTATGCATTTGGCTTCGTCAAAGCACTAGTGGTTTTCATGGTGTCAATGAACCAAGTGTGCATGAACGTGTATAAACGGGTTGTCATCGGGAGCATCGACGACATCTTGATCTACTCAAATCTGAGAAGGAGAGTGAGGCGAATTATGTGTTGGTTTGGAGTGGAGTTATACGTGAGATTTTCAAGTGTGAGTTTTAGTATTAAATTTACTATGGTGAGTAGTTAGAGATGATGGCGTATCATGGAACCAGCAAGGGGCGAAGTAAAGAAGGATGAGGAAGCATTTTGGAGGCTAAAGAGGTGGATTGGATAATGAGCCGATCTTGGCATTATCGGAAGGACTGGATGAATTCGCGAAGCATGACGATACGTGGAGCAAGGATTTGGATGTGTACGAGAACGACAAGAAAGGCGACTGCTCATACGTTGCAGGAACTGAAGATTTGGAAGAACTGGATAGACTTAGTTAGTGGAGCTGGACTGTTATATCTGCCTAGAATGCTAGAGGCATTTGGTGTACGAGACGTGGAGAATGATCTATACGGATCATGAATGTCTCCAACACATATTCAATCATCTTGATTGAACATTAGGCAAAGAGGATGGGTGGAGTTAATTGATGGAAGAAAATTGCAAGGCCAAGTACCATCTGGGAAAGGCAAGCATGGTTGATGAGACATGGAATAAGAAGAATGAAGTGAAGCTGAGAAGAACTTGAACTATATGGATGACGTAATAGGATGGTTTGGATGAAAGATGTAGGTTGCACGAGTTGAGTTGTCTAAAGCAGAGAACGCGTCAACATGTATGTTGCGTGGCTTGGACAATCATATGGACAAAGGGACGTAGAATATACTTCCTACATAGATAGGAGTAGCTTAGAAAGGGGCGATGTAAGGACGAAGTTGGTGGAAGGGATACATAATGCATTGGAGGATTAAGTACGATGAGAGTTGGGTTATAGTCGATAGACTAACTAATTCATCACCTATTTCAAGAGGAATGAGAAGTCACGTAGTTGGGAAGTTGGAAGAACTAATGGATATGTGAAAGACCGTCGTAGGTCACTTTGTAAGGAAATTGGAATTTTTAAGTAGTTTGGAGTACGGACTGAAGGGAGTTGATGAACATGATTGGATATGAGTATATCCAGCTAACTGGGAAAAGGATAGACAAGTGAGATATTTGTACAACCTTAGGAGTGACACTGAGGGCATGGGTGATTGGTTTAGAGGGAGTTAGAAAACTCTTTAGCGATGGCTGAGTTTTCATATAACGATAGTTATCATACTAGAAGTCGATAAATGCCATTTGAGGCACTATGTGAAAGGATAGGGTGAGATGTCCCCATTGTGGACTAGAATTGGTAAAAGAGGCTATTATGTGGTAGTGATGTTTGTGGAAAGGATGAGTGCAACAAGGGATGCTATATAGAAAGGAGGAAACCACTAGAGTTAGTGACAGAGTTATGTATGAAGTTTCACCCATAGTAACGGGTGGTATGTTTTGGTAAAATGGAAGAGTTGATGTAGAGTTTTGTAGGTCCATTTATGATCTTTGGAAAGATCGGACCATTAGCTTATGAGCATAGAATTACCTGGGGGAAATGAGTTGTATACATGATACATTTCATGTATTGAGATTGGTAAAGATTGTTTGAGAATGCATTTTGCATGTACGGTTATCCGGGACTTGTGTTAATAGGAGTCTTTGTTTTATCAAAGACACATCTGTGAGGTTTATTGACTGTGAGGTCAAGAGTTTGGCAATGAGTTTAATTATTTTGGTTTGTATATATGGTATTTTGAAACTTGAACTGAAGTTCATGTGGAAATGAGGGGAGTTCGTTTAGAACCAGTATCCTCATGTGATTTGTTGTTTGTGTGTTTGATCCTAAGGAGTAAATCTCGGGATGAGATTTCTATTAGGAGGGAGTGATGTGACAACCGTGGTTTTGAGGTTCGTCACTTGGTCTTACTTTTAGGTTATTTTATGTGTGCTTACTTGAATTGTGTGTTTACGTGTTTATTTTGTGTGAACGAGGTTGGTGTGGTTATCGTTTATGAGTATAGAGTACTCATAAGTAAATCGAGGAACGGTTATTTAATGTTCATGAGCTCACAAGTGGTGACTATGAAATGAAAATGGTTATATTTTGGTGTTTACGTATACGTATAAGTATTATAGAAAATCGTATTTTTACGATTTACGGTTTAGCATTTGGCGGCCTCGGATGAGGTGTTTAGTCATATGGATATTTTTCGGGATGGTTTTAAGTCATTTGGGACTTAAATATAAAATTTATTTCAAAATTTGAGATTTTTTTATAAAAGTGTATATTTTACGACTTTTACGGTAAAACGCGTAAATTTGACTAGTTTTATAGTTTTGAGGTTTTGGAGGCTTTAGGAGCTGAAATAAATTAAGGAAATTTAAGGTAATATTATTAATACATATATTAATAATAAAAAGAAGGAAAAAACGAATTTCAAGGGGTTTGGGTCGGTTTGTTTTGGACGCAAGAAGAAAAAAAGAAAAAAAAAGGGAAGAAAAGGAAAAAGGAAAGTTGTATTGGGCTTGGACTTGTACAAGGTGGATTAAAACAATATTAGTAAAAAGAAACACACGGTTCATAAAAAAAAGAGAAACGCAGCTATGGAGGAAAAAAAAGAGAAGAAGAAAAATTAGGGTTTTTCAAAATCTTGATTTTTGATGAATTGAAGGTACAATCTTGTTTAATGTTTGTTCTTATTTAATTAAACATGTATACATCAACATATGATGGATTTAGGTTAGGGTTTTAATAAAAATCTGTATTTCAAGAGTTCTTTATGATTACATAAGTTAGGGCTTGTAATTAGTGGAATTAGGGTTAATTTATTAGTTTAATATGATTAAACCCGTTTTTAAAAACTGGGCGGAATTTTGAGTCAATTGTTTTGATCATATTGGGAGTTCTACAAACTCTTAATTTGCGATCCACATATCCTTGAAAAGGTAATTGAAGTGGCTTTCCAATGCAAGAAACGAGAACTAAATTGCAGTTAGGGAAGTGGGTCAAAAACAGGTTACAACAGTCGGAGGTCGAAACAGTTTTGAATTCAGCCTGTTTTCTTTTTAAGTTTTGGGTTGTTTGGGGTACTTAGGGTTGCATTGGGATCTTCTCACGAACATGAGAGATGGTTTATATATATTATTAAGTATCTGCACTTGGGCTAAGGTTGTGGTTTTGGGTAAGACCCTCTAATGGTAACAAACTTTTCATACGTTTAAAATCCGTGAATTCTGGATAGGTAGCAATATATATACATATTTCGGGCCTTAACAGTAGCTTAAAGGTTAGGGCAAGTGGGAAGTTTTAGCTAACATATGTAAAAGTATGAATATTCCTTTTACAGAAACCATGGGTATGTTTAATTGGACGTTTGACTTAAAGTTTTGAGACCTAAAAACTGGGACTGTTTTGTGTAAAATATAAACGGGATAGTTATTAAACTTAACCAAGTTAAGGACTTGTTAGGGAAGGGTAATGGGGTGTTTAGAGTTTATAAATGGGGTATTTATATGAGAGAAGTTTAGATGTCCATCATAGGTTGATGAGCCATCTTAGTGATTCGTTCATGTATTGATTGCGTGTTTTTGGTTTGTTAGCTTGTTGCTAGTGCGAGGACTTGTGAAGAAGCAATCAGGTGAGTTTCATAGTCCCATGTTTACTATTGATTTTGACTTCCAGATGGGATGGAAGAGACACTGTGTTATGTTGTTTATAAATTGATGTTGTGAATGTTTTTAAGGTTTGAGATGGACTTGTGTGTACATTATGTGATTAACTGCTATGTAATTCTTGTTCGTGTATGATTTGGATGGGAAAGGTACATAGGTGTATGGGCGCCTTTGGTACCATGGTTGTTGGTATGGAGTGATGCCTTGGAAATTATGGTTGTTGGTAAGGCGTGATGCCTTGGAAATTATGGTTGTTGGTAAGGCGTGATGCCTTGGAAATTATGGTTGTTGGTAAGGCGTGATGCCTTGGAAATTGTGGTTGTTGGTAAGGCGTGATGCCTTGGTATTGTGATGATTGATTGAACATGAATGCTAGTTGTTAATACATAATTGTAGCGCATTGTCCATATGTTATTGTGTTGATGGTTGTTATTCGCAGCTTGTAACTGATTTAGCGTTGGAGTCTAAACCTATGACTCTCACCAACTTTATGTTGACGTGTTTTAGTGTCTCTTTCAGGTGATACTATGGTTAAGCTTGAGAATAGAAGTGGCTAGGATTTGGAGTTGCGTAGGAATGCATTTAGAAGGAGATCCCCGTTCCTTCTTAGTTTCTTTTGTTTGTTTCATAAGTGATATTGTTGGCACCTATGTGTTTGTTTTGTTTGTGATATTTGATTGTCTTGGGTAAGAGGTAGGACTGTTACCTACTTACCTAGACTCCTGCATTTGTTGAGATATTGTCATGACTTTTGTGTCACCATTTTATGACAGTTCTTATTTCATATAGTTATATCTATAGACACGCCATGTTGTGATGATATCCATACGTCGCGCCCCATGTTCCGCCATGGTGGGGTGTGACAGTCTTTGTCTCTTTCTTGGACTTTTCTTCAACATTTGACCATGAAATCCTGTGTTTTCTTTCCTTTTGATCTTTTGTACCTATTTTAAACAAAAACACAAAACCACGCGTAATTCCGACTTTTACGATACTAAACACATGATTAGGTCTTGTTTTTCCTTGATTTTATTAGCAAAAGGATAAGTGTTTACACACTTATTAAATCCCCTACACTTGACCATTGCAATGACCCCATGCAATGCATAATTTTAAAGCATAAAGTTACATTTTTCTCATAATTAACCCATCTTAGCCTTTATTAAGATATACTATTACTTTTGAAGGAAACAAAAGTTATAACAATTTATTAACTTGGAAATTATTTGATGGAAGAAACTCGTAAAGAAGTCTAAGACTTAAATTATGGCTTTAGTGTCATGAATATTAATCACCCTCAAGTTTCACGTTCTCCATACCAAGCTTAAAAACAAGATCATTGTTTACCATAAGTCCTCAAGTTAAAACCACTTATATAAGATAATTGTGTAATACTCTTTCTCCAATTCCTAAGTTGTATCTCTAGCTTTTAAGGATTGTCATTCACCCGTAGGCTCATTTGACTTATTTGATTATTATTGATCCAAAAATGAAGGCAAAAGGGTGCAAACCCGACACTCAAAACCTAACCTCGTCCTCGAAAACGCTGTCACTAAAGTAAGCCCACATCAAGGATGATTTAACATGATTTTGGGAATAAATTCCCGGATCCAAATTTTGGCCAATAGTACTACTTATTAGTTATTCCTCCAAAGTCATATAGACTTTATGTGGAGTTTATCAAGTTCACATCATATACCCTTAGGCTCTTTAAGATGTAAAAATGCTCCTCATCTATTGTCCACACCCTAAGGCTCCTTGAACGATAAACAAGGGAATTGATTTTTTTGATCAATTTTTATTCAACACTTACCATGCCATACACCCTAAGGCTATAATGACAAGGTTCGTGCTACATGCCCCACACCCTAAGGCTCCTTGAGGTCATGTTTTAATCTTATTCTTTCTTTGTTTATGATATATAGTAGGCAAAATTCCGTGGTCCCATGGTCTGAATACCTCCTACTTAGTGGTTATGAGCCACCTTAGTCAGAAGTCCACAACGCTGGCACCCTCAATGTGTTCATGCTTTAATTACAAGGAGGTAAAAGATTTGGCTAAGAGTTAAGATATCGAATCTACACCGTAAAAATCCTCATTTATTAAGCAATTAAATATACAAGTGGGAAGAAAGAGCCACAAAAACTCATATAAATAAAAATTAACCCTTAAAGTTATTATCAACTCTATCATCTCTCGATCTCCACAATTTAAAATCTCAAGGAATGAGGCTCACGGATGCTTAGCCTAATAAACCAATTAAGGTCCATATGGTTAAGGATACTAGCTAGAGTAAACTCGGATAAGTAAACTCAGGTTGAGTCAAAATATTCACGACAGGCCTAAATGGAAATACTAAACTTGTTAACCATTTTATTCATTTAATCATTTTTTACTTTAATTCTTGAAATGGAAAATATAAATACGATGCGATGACAAAAGAAAATAAATGGAAATACTACTAGGCCAAAATAGATCAAAAATTTGAAAAACGTTGAAATTTTTTTAATTTTCTGGTTAAATGGGGTCAAATTCATGGAAAAGCCTACTAAAATTCGATAGAAGTCCCCCCTACACTTAATATAAACATTGTCCTCAATGTTTAAGCATGTGGGAGAATAAACTCTCCTACACTTAGGACATTGAGTACGTTGTTTAAATCGAGCTAAGGAAGAGACAACTAAGGTGATTACATTTATTCATGTTTTATTTATATTCAAGATTGAATCACAATAGCAAAAACTTATCGAAGGAACCGGGTACACGAGAACACGGGTCGCGTCAAAAACACCAAAAGTGGATCATTAAAGCACATGTCCCTGCACAATCACAACACACAAACAACCTACTTGGCTCCCCCCCCACACTTATTGGTGGAAATGGGTGAAGGTGAAAAAGGGTGGGAAGGATGGAAAAGATAAAAATCTAACCTAGTTAAACGATGCTTGATTTATTTATCACAAGTCTCTAGCTCGACTCGATTTCCCGAATGTCATCATTCAAATGGGAAAATCATTGGAAAACCGAGATTTCAAAGGGAGGAAAATCTCTCCATGAAGGGTGAAACAAAGTCATATAAGGAATACCACATGAAAATCCACCCGGGTCAAACACATAATTTCCATCACGAAAGGAAATAAACCCCGAGGTGGTAAAATCACACAAGTCAAAGAAAAGAGGGGTACCCTTGGTCAAAAATTTCTTATAAGGAAAGGTTTTATGGTGATAAGGCAATGATAGCATGAAAGTCTTTATTTCGGGATCAAACACCGATTCCTTAACGGGAAAATAGCAAGAGGTGTTGACATTTAAGCTCAAAATATCATCATAATTCAAAGTGGGAAAGTCGTCCTCTTCCAAACTCGATGTAAAAACATAAGTGTCATCGGAGTCATAGGAAGACTCATCCTCATGAGGAAAATAGGTATTTAGAAAGATATCTAAATCCTCGTCAAATGGAATAACCTCTAAAGTAGGAATGATCTATAAGAGTGGAGGATTCTCCTTAAAAGTCATGACTTCTAAGATTGGAGTATAAAAGTCAAAAGGAGTTTCCATGGAAGAATCACTCATAGAGATATGAGGTGCATTAAGATCATGGGGTGGGTCATCAAAGTTAATGAGATCACTTAAAGAAGTGTCATCATCGTAAGTATCAAAGATTGGTTGATCAAAAATGGGTGGGTCGAAAGTGGGTGTGTCAAAAGATAGGTGGTCTAAACCGAAGATAGTGTGATCACTTAAAGAAGTGTCATCACTATAGGTATCATAAATAGGAGTATCAAAAATTTGAGGCTCTAAGGGAAGGGATGAATTTATCACAAAATCATTTTGATTAGACTATTGAATTCCAAAAGGATTGATAAAAATTTCTTCATTATCATAATTAAGAACATCAATCATATTGACCGACTCTTTTCCATTTGATTTTGTTGTGATTTTTCCCATTTTAAAAACTTGTTGTTCATCCCTAACCCTAAGAATTAACTCCCTTTCGGCCACATCAACTAAGGCTCTTCCGGATTGTAAGAATGGTCTACCAAGTATTAACGGAATACGAGGATCCATCTCATAGTCGACGACGACAAAGTCCACAGGAAAAGTGAATGTACCAACTCGAACAAAAAAGTCTTCGGCAATACCAACGGGGTATGCGAGAGTTCTATTAGCTAACTCGAGAGTCATGCGAGTCGGTACAAGGTCGGGTAATGATAATTTCTTCCATACCGAGAGTGGCATAAGATTGATTCTAGCGCCGAGATCCGCTAAAGCCATAAAATCATCAATTTGGGGAAACGAGCAAGGTAACACGAATCGTCCGGGATCTCCTAGCTTTTCGGGAAGCTCTTTGAGAAGGATCGCGGAACAATTCTCATTTAAACGGGTGTTCACGAGCTCAACCATTTTTTCTTTCTTATTAAGCAAATCTTTGAACATTTTGACAAATTTTGGCATTTGAGCAAGTGCTTGAATAAGGCTAATGTTAACATTGACATTGGAAATCATTTTCAAAAAGTTGGAGACATGAACGTCATCTTTGGTGAGCACTTTAGCCTTGTCTAACCTAGAAGGATAAGGGATATTGGGTTTAGGCTTTGAAGGTTGAGAAGGAGAAGGACTCGCTTCTTGAATAACCTTATGGTTAGGCTCATTAGGCAATGGAGCACTAGTACTAGGAGTGGTAGTGGGAGGAATCGCCGAAGGGGGAGTAGGATTACTCATTATGACCTCCGGGCCTTGTCTCTACTTTATGGACGAAGAGATGGAAGGTCCCACTAAAGTGGCTCCACTTCGAGTAGTGATAGCACTCACATTTGCACGAGGGTTAATCTTGGTATTAGAAGGTAAGGCTCCTTGGGGTCTAAGGGCTTGAATCATTGTCAAAAATTTCTTATCGGTTGATTCTTGCATCTCTCTCATAATTCGATCATGGTCGGTTAATTTTTGTAGAACCAAGTCCATTTGGGGGTTATGCATATTCATTTGATTATACCCTTGATTAGGAAAACCTTGGTTTTGATATTGAGGTTGAAAACCGTTGTTATTATGAAAATCTTGGTTATTATTTTGAAAACCTTGATTTTGACCATTAAAATTCCCTTGATTTGCATTCCCTTAAAAAGTACCCATTTGAGAACCTTGGTTCCTATTTTGGTTTTGGGTATTTTGGGCGGGTGGGGGTGGTCTTTGTGGAGCTACAAAACCCGGGGGGAGCCCAATAATTAGTACTCTTATAAGACAAATGGTTAACATCAACATTTGGTTTAAAGTGAACCTTCTCATTAGCATTGGTGTTATAAGCACAAACTTGTTGTTGTTGATTGTAAAACTTGTCACAATTAAAATATGAATGTGGTCCACCACAAGTCTCACACGTTTCACAAGTTTCTTTTAAGGCATTCACTTGACCTTTTATGGCTTTGGTTTGTAAAGCAATTGATTCAACAAGCGAAGTAAGCTTATCAATTCTTTTGTCGTTCTCACTAGAACTAGCACTTGCCATAGTGGCCCTAACACTCTTGGTTTGTACTTTAGCCTTGTTTTCAATTATAGCCCAAGCCTCATTCGTTGATTTCAAAAGAATATT
Source organism: Glebionis coronaria (assembly GCA_025667525.1). Taxonomy (NCBI): domain Eukaryota; kingdom Viridiplantae; phylum Streptophyta; class Magnoliopsida; order Asterales; family Asteraceae; genus Glebionis; species Glebionis coronaria. Next base: position 582,829,317 of record CM046876.1, read on the forward strand.
GCCCCCCGCGGCACTATTAAGTGAGTCTTGGTCATTAAGAGTTAAACCATTATAAAACGTATTTATTTGATGCACTTTAGTGAAACCGTGTTGTGGACATTTTCTTAAAAGCTCCTTAAATCGATCCCAAGACTCACTAAAAGTTTCCCCATATTTTTGTTCAACGGGAATGATGTCATTCCTTAAAGAGGTGGTCCGTGATGGTGGGAAAAAGTAGTTAATGAACTTGGTCTCTAAATCAATCCATGTAGTAATACTTTGGGGTGGTTTCTTATCAAGCCAAATCTGGGCTTGTCCCTCGAGGGAAAAAGGAAAGAGTTGTAAATGAATAGCCTCTTGTGGCACCCCATTGTATTTGACGGTGTTTGTCAAATGGATAAATCTCTTAATATGATCATGGGGGTCATCTTGGGAACGACCCAAAAATGGTGTAGCGGAAACCATTTGAATAAAACCCGTTTTGATTTCAAAATTATTTGCTCCAATTGCGGGGACAACGATAGCGTCATCGTTTCCCTCAACGTGTGCTTGTAGAATCTCAATCATTGGTCGATTATCCGTTTCCATCGTATTGTCGAAAGCGCGATTCTCGGGATCGGCTTGAATGACGGTTTTTTTGTTTTTCTTCTTCTTCTTTTTGGAAGAATTATAAGTATTTGGATACACCAATCGGTATGTATGTACGCGCGCGAGTGCGCATAAAATCAAAACTTTAGGAATGAGGTAGGAAACCTCGGTCGACTTTGAGAGGAAAGGGATTATCCCTCTCGAGGTGCAATATGAAAAAGCTACGAAAATATATATTTAATACTACTTGAGTTGGCAAACCAATAATCAGTCGTCCCTCTCAATATACGCACAAGCAAGCGGGGAAACGAGGTGGCACAAAGCACTTAAAAACCTTTTTCCTTAGATGGCCTCTTATAGCGCGTCGCCTTATACCCATCTTATAGTTTGTATATATCGAGTTCAAACTTCTTACTAGTATTTATCTATTTTGCCTTGATTTATTTGCTTAGGATTCGAATACAATAGTTAGGTGATGAAACCCCAACAAAGGCCTTATTTGAAAAGTAGGTAAATTAATTGTGCTACGTAATATAATATAGTAAAAAAAATCTTTTAGTATTTTTTTTTAAGAAAAATATATATTCACAATAAAAATCGAAAGAAATCGAAATAAGAAAAATACAATAATACTTAAAATTTTTGGTGTAATACTTTAGGAAAAGTATTACTTTTGGATTTTTTAATTTTTTTGGTGCAAATCTTAGGAAAGAGTTTGCTTTTGATGATTTTTTAATTTTTTTGTATTTTTAAGTTTTTGATTTTTTATGTTTTTTTATTTTTTAGCAAGAAAAGTAACGTTCAAAATGAACGGATCCCAAAATTCAAACGTCTCACGAAATCTTCAATCGTAACGAGCGAAGCGGCAACGACGCCAATTTAATGTATTATACTCAAGTATTGTACTCAGATTTTTGGTTATTAATAAAATTCTATTTCGGTTTAAAGTTGTCCTTTTAATTTTAATCGCAAGTTATTTTTGTTAATTACTGTTTCTTCTTAATTATTATAAAAGTACAAAAAGTGGTGAATTAAATTTCCCCTACTGGGAAGTTTATACAAAAAACGGTTCGATTGATGTTCGTGGTTCAAGAAGTAGATGGTTCGAGTTTAAGGTGGTGTTTCGATTGGGTTCATAAGGTTGCTCAACGCAACTTTCTTCTCAACGGATTTCTCCTTTAGGTTCTCGATTTCTTTTATTTTACAAGTTTTTTTTATTAATTAGTTTATTATCTGCTTATGTTTTTTATCTGATATGTTTAAGTGGTTCGAGTGTTATTTGTTTAAGTTAAGCTACTGTTTGGATTTGCTTAGTATTATTCGATTGCTAGCTGTTTTGTCTATTTAGATTTGCTTATTTATTTAAGTTCAGATTAAGTTGCTTATTATCTATTATTGCTCATTTGCTTATTCGATTTAGCTTATAGGTTTATTTGGTTTTGCTTATTGTTTGGTTTACTGATTCGTTTAGCTTGGTTTTGCTCATTTAGCTTATAGGTTTATTTAGCTTACTAATTTGTCCGGTTTTGCTTATAGTTTATCTGCTTATTTTTGCTTTTGTTAGTTTATCTGCTTATTATATTTGTTTGCTTATTTTCAGTTTTAGGCACTTATTTGGTTAGATTTATTTGCTTATTTTGTTTAGCTGTCTTAGCTTATTTGTTTTTTTTTCATTTTGCTGGTTATTGCTGTTAAAAGAAACAGATCCTTTTGATCTGTTTTGTTTCACAAATTCCAAAAAAATAAAATAAAAAAAATATAGCAAAAATTTGTCCATGCCAGGACTCGAACCCCTGACCTTTCGCCTAACAGTCCAACACCTTAACAATCTTAGCTAGTACCTCTATTGTGTTTCATTACTAGTTATTTAATTAATATAGCTTTTGTTTATCTGTCAGATTTTAATTATTAGTTTAAATACAAATCTTGGTTTAATTAATTTTTATTAAAAGTTTTATATAAGTTTTCTTTTATAAAGTTTTTAAAAAATAAAAAAAATAAAAATATTTTAATTACAATTTAAATTGTTTTCAAATTAGTTTTTAAGATTAGTTTTAATTAATTTAGCTTTATATAAAATTGGATTTAAATAGATTTCATTTAAAAGTTTTAGTAGAAATTAATTAAGATAGATTAAATTTAAGTTTTATTTTTGAAATAGTTTTAAAATAGTTAATTAGGTTTAATTAATAATCATTTTTTTTTATTTTCTTTTTTAGTTTAAATAGTTTTCTTTTTAGTTTTAAAAATACCAAAAAGATTTTATTCACCAAGAACAATTAATCCACGTTAAATTAGATATCGATTCGAGTGAGTCGAGGAGAAAACGATAAAAAGAATTGCAAAATTCCTTACTTTTTAATGAAATCTATTTAAAACTATTTTTAAACAAACTCTATTAATTGAGAACTAATTTTAGAAGTAAATTTAAAAACAATTGAAAATTTATTAAAGTAATTAAAATATTTTTTTATCTTTTTATTTTTTTTAAACTTTATAAAGGAAAAACTATTAAAACTTAAAATTAATGAAACTAAAACTTGTTTTAAAACTTAAATAATAAAAACTGGCAACTACTACTTTCAATTAAATAAAGTGTAAACAAACACAAATAAAGGACTAGATGGGATGGTTAAGGTGTTTGGCTGTTGAGCTAAAGGTCGCAGGTTCGAGTCTTGCTATGGACGTTTTTTGCTATATATTTTTTTTTTTGGAATTTTGGAATAATTGAAAGATAACAGATCAAATGAATCTGTTTCTTGTGCAGTAATATATCAACAAAAATTAAACCAAATAAGCATAACAACTAAAAAATGAGCAGATAAGCAAATGAATCTAAAAGTGAAGATAAGCAATTCGAACTGCAAGAAAGTTCCTTTAAACTCCTAAATTCACATAGAGGAAGTTTTCTTTGTTTTATTTCTTCCAAAAATCGCTATAGAGAAAAGCCAACAATAGAGAAAAGGGGGCCTTATTATGACCAATTTATTAAAATGTCTTCCATTGTAAACTTGAATTGCCTCTCATTCGAAAATAAAACAATATAAAAATTTTTAAATTGCCCCCAAAACAAAAAAACAATGTAAAAACCTTATATTTGTATATTTATTTTGGTGTATACAACGATTCTTTGTCAAAATAAAATAAAATTGCCCCCAATCTGTCAATATCCTGGTTCCGCCACTGATGATAGATGATAGCAGTGCATCACTGCATCTCGCAATCAGTTACCATTGTCTTGATTGATTGAACCATTGAAAGAAAGAAAGTTTCAGTATTACTAATCTATTCAAGATAGTTCGAAATAATGATGAGAATGAAAGGAAAGAAATATGAAAAAAAAATTGTAATAAAACATAGAAGCTGAATTAGACTAATAATGTGTAAAATAGTGGGAAATTTGTCACATTATTTTCAGAATATATATAACAAAAGTAATGCATAAATAGTGAAAAATCCGTGAAAAGTTTTGTATAAATGATATCAAAACCAACCAGATCAAAATTTATCACTCAACCAACTTTTCTTTTAGTGATTAACTTTTATTATAACAATATACACAACAAATGAGTCTCTAACACGGATGCTCACCAACAAATTACAAACAAAAACAAGATAATCCCCACTAGGTGGATCCTATCAATCTAAATAGATACTCACACTTACAAACCCTAACAACTGTGAAACCAAGATCAAGATGATCTAAACAATAAACCCAAATGAACCCTAAGATGAGAGAAAACGATGGATTTTGCATTCTAGATCACATTTGTGCTTTACTTCGGCCATCATACAGTCTTTCTATCATAATCCGTTGTAAATTTTGTTTGTAAAACATTCGTCACCAGTTTGGTCATTTAAAGCAACATATTTTTGTTTCGAAACAACACCATTAAGCATACAAAATGAACGTAACTAAAAACTCACATCTTTAATAATGAAAATGAGAAAAAAAATCACATATATTTGAAGTTTTTACCATAAAACAATAACCGATTCACCAATCTATTTTGCCTCGTTAACGACACTATCAAACTAAGTCTCATTTAATATCAGTTTAAGCTCAATCGAAACCGGCAAAGATCGAAGAGGAAATCGAATCAATACCCAAAACCATTTTATACGAACTCCGTACAAATTGCATCCTTTAGTTTTCAAAGTCAACACATCATAGATCCAATTTGAAAAGAAAAGATGATTTAAGGAAAAGTGGTTTATTTGGTGTTAGAAGGAGATTTTAAATTGTGTGGAATTGGGTTGTGGTGTTGGACATGGCTCTGTGATCGTATCGTGGATCGGACGGCTGGGTTGTTGTTTAAGAAGAAGACCAACAAGTGGAATCCTACGCCAAAAAACCATATGTTTTGTATACAGAATTATATATGTTGGCCCGGTAGAAAATTAAGAGTTGGGAGAAATAATCGAGGGTTGCTGAAAAAATAAATTGAAGATGAATAATGTTGAAGATGACGGTATTTTTGTCATTTAACCTTGTCACGTAAGACTTAGACGTAAACAACCGGTCATGTGAACGTGAGTAACATAGAAACACAAAATGAAAGTTTAGTGACTTAGGACAATTTTTTTGTAAAGTTTAGTAACATCTTTGTATATTAACCCTTTAAAAACCCTCCCTCAAGCTTTTAAGCCAAACAGATTAACCATACCAAGTTTTTTTACCAACAAAGCATATTGAAAAGAACCCAGAGCTTTAGTCATAATATCAGCAATCTGACTTTTAGAATCAATCTTCTCAGTTATGATAAGCCCAGGTGTCACTTTCTCTCTTCCAAGATGAACGACAATATCAAAATGTTTAGTCTTCTCATGCATTACTGGATTAGCAGCAATTTGCATAAAAGACTTATTATCACAACACAAAGTGACAGGAAGCAACTGAGTTACACTAAACTCACTCGGAAGCTTAACAATCCACATTACCTTACAAGTAGCAGATGCCATTTCCCTATACTCAGCTTCAGCAAATGATTTAGACAAGGTAACTTGCTTTTTGCTTTTCTATATTACCAAATTTCCTTTAACATACACACAGTAACCAGAAACAGTTCTTCTAGTTACATGACAATTACCCCAATCATAATCTAAATATGCTACAACTTTATAGCTCATAGAACTCTTACTGAAACTAATACCAATTCCTGGTAAGTTTCAAATACTTGAGCACTCTCAAACACATATCAAAATGTGACTGTAATGGAGCATGTATATGTTGACTCAAACAATGTACAACATAAGATATATCAGGTCTAGTTAATGTTAAATAGATAAACTTACCAACTAACTTTTGATAGTTAGTAATATTAAACTATCATTAAAAAACTCTTGATGAGCCAACACATAATATCACGCAAAGGAGTAAGAATAGGTTTACAAGAAAAAAGTCCATACTCATTTAACAATTCTAAACAATACTTGCTTTGAGTAAGACATAAACCATTATCAGCTCCGAGAACTTCAATTCCAAATAAATACTTAAGTTCACCCAAATCTTTGATCTCAAATCAATTATTCAAAAACTCTTTAAAATTCTCAATTTCATCGTTAGAATTACCAGTGAAAACAAGATCATCAAGATAAACAAGCAGAAACAACTTAACCTTGCCATCAGTTTTGATATATAAAGAATGATCATTTTTAGATTGCACAAAACCAGCATCAAGCAAGGTCTCAGAACGTTTACTGTTCCATTTTCTAGGAGCTTGTTTAAGACTATACAAAGACTTCTTAAGTCTACAAACTCTATTATCTCCTGGTTTTGAAGAACCTAGAGGAGGAATCATATAAACCTCTTCACTCAAATCACCATAAAAAGCATTATTAGCATCCATTTGAAACAACTTCCAATCATTTTGCACAAAAAGATCAATCAAGCATATAACAGTACTCATTTTAACTACAGGACTAAAAGTCTCCTCATAATCAATACACTCCCTTCGGTTACACACTTTAGCAACAAGTCTGGCCTTGTATCTTTCAATTTTACCACTTAAAAGATATTTGATCCTATATACCCATTTACTCCTAATGGGTTTTCTACCAACTGGAAGCTCAACTAAATCTCAAGTACCATTTTCATATACAGCTTGCATTTCAACATTCATAACATTAACCCAATTTTAATCTCTAGAAGCATCCTCGCAACAAGTAGGTTCATAAGTCTTATTTATACTAGAAGTAAAACAAAGATTATTCATATCAAGCATAAAATGATTACAATACTTATTCAAACCATATCTCAAATAAGTGTTTAACATATAATCATTCAATTGAGTAGGAAATTTAATAAATCTATTAGACTTCCTCTCATTAATCTCCTCTGTTTCAGTATTAAAAATATTTTCAAGAACCTCATTGTTTAAATCAAAATTACCCTTAGATATATCATTTTCTTCTATGTGAGTTGTAGTTTGTTGACCACTACCACTAGGTAAGCTAATAACTAAGTCATGTCCAGGTTGTTGAGATGACTCACGAGACACTGGTTGACTATTATTATTTTTAGTCACATCCCCAAGGCAATGAAGACTATCCTTTCTTCACAAAAGTTCCCACCTTCCTCATCATCATTGGGACTATAAGAAGTTTTGGATGTGTTTTCAGACTCAACAAAATCAAAAAAATTTAAAGTTGAAACATCGTTTTTAGAATCATGAACAACGTCACTGTTCATTCTATAAGGAAAAACATTCTCATAAAACTTAATATCGCTTGACCAAATGACACTTCTGTTTTCGACACCAAAGAACTTATAATATTTTTTACCACTTACATAACTAATTAAGACACATTTCTCAGACTTACTAGAAAACTTATTATTTCCATCTAAAATAGTAGCATAACATAAATACCCAAAACTCCTTAAGTGATAAAGGTTAGGTTCCCTATCATATGCTAAACAAAAAAGAGACTTCCCATTTAACACAAAGGAAGAAAGTCTATTAATCAAATAAGCAGCAGTTAAAACACATTCAGACCAAAACATAAAAGGACCCCCCCCCCCCCCTGAAACACAAGACTTCTTGCAACATTAAGAAGATGTATATGTTTCCTTTCAGCAATACCATTCTGTTGTGGAGTATATGCACAAGTGGTTTGATGAATAACTCTCACTGAATCAAAAAAATCAGTCTTATTTTTATTAAAAAATTCAGTTCCATTATCAGACCTCATAACTTTAATTTTCTTGTTAAACTGAGTTAAAACCAAATTATAAAAACTAACAAACATTTGAAAAAAACTCATCCTTAATTTTTAGCATATACACCCACATAGACCTACTAAAATCACCAACAATAGTAAAAAATACCTAAAACCATCAATGATAATCACTTTTTAAGGTCCCCAAATATCCAAATGAATCAGTTCCCCAAGACAAATAGATTTATGTTCTCTTCAAGGAAAATACTCTCTTATTTGTTTAGCTTTATGACAAATATCAAAAGGAAATTCATGATTTATATGTTTTAAGTCCAAAACACCCTTTAACAAATTTAACACTTGATTAGCAGGATGACCCAACCTATTATTCTAAACAACCTTAGAAACATAACAAGTAAAAAAACTCACTATTGTTAACAAAAGTCTTGTTAACATCCTTATCAAACAAATACAAGCCAACAAGTTCATTACTAGTCCCCAAGACTGTTCTCTTTTTCAAATTCTGAATATAACAATTAGATTCAACAAAAAAACTCTCAATTTACTACCTTTAATCAACTTATTAACAAATAATAGCCTAACGCAATACTCAGGCACAACCAAAACATCAAACCTTATAACACCATTATTAAGTTTTAAGTTTTCAACATGAGTAAGTTTAGCCAAAGTACCATTGGGATGACAAGCAGTAAGTTTAAGATTAGAATTATCAACCAAATTAAACATATTATTAGTTTTACTAGTCATATATTGGTTTGCTCCAGAATTAATTATCCAACCAAAATAATAACTGACTCCATCGACTTCTATAATAGCACAATAAAACTTATAGAAGTGTTGATTAAAAAACATATTACAATTAAAGAAAGAACAACTTCTCATACCTGCCATATTGGCTTGAACACATGAAGAAGAATTACCATTCAACAAACTCATCAACTTGAGCATCTGCTCATTACTTAAAGACAAAGAACCAGAAGAATTATCATTGTTACCACTCCCGGGAATACCCCTTTTAAACTTAGCATTACTGCTTCTAGTATTGTTAAAAATATTAACAGGTTTCAAGTTAGGATTTCTTTTAAACCCATGAGGATAACCAATGATCTCAAAACATCTTTCAGTAGTGTGTCCCTTTAAACCAGAGTGCTTACACAACAAAGAATTATAGTTTCCGTTACTAGTATTGGTATTCCCATTGGACCAGTTTACCCCAAATATTTTCTTATTATCTAAAGTGTTAGTCACAAAAACAAACACTTGAGGTTTATCAATTTTAAAATAAGTAGATAGAATACCCATATGAGACTTTTCTCTAAAAATAATGACAAAGCATCTTTGACATTCGGAATAATTTCTCTAGTCAAAAGACTGCTCTTTATGGGTTGATAAACATCATCAAGATCCATAAGAAACTGCATTAATTTCAACAGTTTAGCATGATAAACTAACCCATTTCTAGCTCCACACACATAATCAGGAAACTTAGTCAAAATATCAAACTCTCTCCAATAAAGGTTCAACTTATGATAGTATTCAAAAACAGGCTAACCACCTTGCTTAAAAGAATTAATTTTTTTGAAGCAAGTTAAAAACAATAAAACCATCAACCTTATCATAAGTATCCTTTAACTATTTCCAAACAACAACAGCATTATCAAAAAAGATATGTCCAAGATAAGCATCCGGAGTCAAAGAAGATAAAATCTAATTAAGTACAACAAAATTACACTTATCCCATTGAGCAAGAAACACAGGACTAGGAACATAAGCATCTCTACTACACGAACCATCAAGAAAACCTATTTTCCCTTTAAATTGTAAAGCAAGTTTCATAGCACAAGCCCAAACTATATAGTTTTCAACACCAAACAACATAACAGAAACAATAGATGCACAATTAGAGTCATTAGGATGCAGATGCAAAAGGTTACTATGATCTAAAGCATTAATAGGAATAGACAAGATAAAAAACAAATAAACAACAACCAAACACAATAATCAACTAACCAAACAAGAAACCAAACAAAATAACCAACTAACCAAAAAAGAAAAAACACCCTAACAAAATAAACAACTAACTAAACAAATAAGAAAACAATCAAATAGATAACTAACTAAAATAAGAAACAATCAACCAAAGAACTTACATCCAAGCTCCTCAAATCTTGCCAAAAGAAATGGGACTAACCAGAGCATGTATCCAATTCACTCAAATGTGGAAGGTCAAGATGTTAATAAGCATGTTTACTCCCCTTTGGCTAAGAAAGATTCTCTTAAGAGTAACAGAAAGACATACATAGCGAAACAACAATAGAATAAACCAAGAACAAAATCAGTTGAACCTAATTGAATCACATATCTACCAGATCAAGAAACCCCCAATTTTAACAATTAGGGTTTCTTCAAATTAATCCTTAAAATCGATCAAGAACATCGCTAATCAAAGATTAACCAACTAATAATCGCCAGAAACAACTAATTAATCCAAAACCCTATAAATTAGGGTTTCAAGTCAAAATCTTAATAATATCCACTAATAATGATTGAGCTCAATAATCAACTTAGGGCACTTATACCATGTAAAAGTGATATGAAAACCAACCAGATCAAGATTTATCACTCAACCAACCTCCCTTTTAGTGATTAACTTTTATTATAATAATATACACAAGCAGGTGAGTCCCCAACACGGATGCACACCAACAGACTAGAAACCAAAACAAGATAGTCTTTACTATGTGGATCCTATCAATCTAAACAGATACTCACAATTACAAACCCTAACAACTATGAAACCAAGATCAAGATGATCTACACAACAAACCCAGATGAAATCCCAAATATGAGAGGAAACGATCGAGTTGTGTGTGTGATAGAATATGATGAATGATTAGCAACTACCAAACTCCTCAATATATAATGTTAAGTTTCATTTTATTCCCTGCACATTCAAAACATACAAAAAAACACCAAACTATAACAGGCAGATAATATCTAAAATTTAGTCCTCCCGCTTACAAGCTTTTGTCACGAAGTATACAACTTTTAACAAGTTTATCACGACTTTCACAAGGATGTATAAATAACAAAAATAATGTTTGATTAGTGGGAAATCTGTGGGAAATTTCCCACGGCTTTCTCATGGAAACTTGGTCAACAATTTAGTGGGAAATTTCTTACGGATATTTTTTTATCATTTCAGTGAAAAATCTATGTGAATGACGTGTTATATTTCTCACGATTTTGTTCGTGAAAAAAATTTCATGAGTAAGGCTTGTTTTTCAAGTAGTGTAATTGTTATCATTTCACCACAAAATAGTGTATGTTTTTGCATGTTTTATTGCCTATATATCTACATCTAGGGTGTATAATGGTAGATTATTAGATCTCTACGGCTCTACGCCCTTGAATTTATAAATTTATATGTAGTTTTCGCAAAACGGGATTTGTAATTACTACTTGAATTCTATTTTCATATACTTCCTCCTTACTACTGTAAATTATTTCAGTTCATCTTCATTGTTGCATGCAAAACATATAATCACATATCGAGTCATAAGGCAGCAACAAAAAAAAGTAATTAAAAACACTGAACATTTCTTTAATGTATCTCTATGTTTATTCATTTAGTGAATTTGTTTATGTAACAAGACACAAACATACCCACAAAAGTTAGAAATGTGTTGATGGGGATTGGGGGTGTCGTAGGTGCAACGGAGTAGGAGAAGATCAAGAATGTTGGCTTTTAACATGACAAACTAGTGGGGATCCTCGTTACCTTGTCTTGTCCTGCCGTCGATTTCCAACCACCATCCTCCTTATTTTTCAATCATCCATATGAACTTAATATATCATAAATAGCTAGGGTTCCAAATTAGTGATATTTGCTAAGTTAAAATAGGTTAGGTAAAGTACTTATTGATCAGTTGAGATCGAGTCTTAGTTCACTTGCTAATATTATTATAAACGGATATTGAATAAGCAAGCTTAATTATATGCTCCAATCACTCGATAGAACTCTTAATCGATATTGTACTACATACTACAAAATAAATAACATTTACTTATTAAAAGTTTTTCTTACTAATAAAATTTATAATCATTTAAGTCATTATAATTTTTTCTTACTAAAACACAATGCATATAAAAGTAAGTAAAAACATTTGTTTACTTTTTTCCCTACTAAAAAAGAGTTATTAAAAGTTTTACACTTTTGCTTACTCAATATTGAGTAAGTAATGACCTTTAGTGCCCCCCTCTATTACTTAATCTTTTTCTTAAGAGTATGAGTTGATAAAAATTAACTTTTAATGACTCTTTTTGAGTAGAAATTAATATATAATACTTTTGCTTACTCAATATTGAGTAAGTATAGACTTTTAGTGCTCCCCTCTGTTACTTACTCTTTCACATTTAATTTAGTAAGGAAATGTCATAAATTTTGTAGTGTACAACAAAACTACAGTTTAGGATCGAGGTTTTTTTAGGGTCGACAAAGTCGTCCCTAAAATGAGTCAGGGCTCACCATTTTTTCAAGAAAAATCAAGTCAAGGGAAGGTTGTGGGGACAAAGTGGGGCCAGCAACTTAGGGATGACCAAGTCCTCCATAAAATAAAAAAAATTCATTTTCTCCATTTTTTATCATATTTTATTATTTAAAATTATTTAAAATTAATATAATTAATTCTCTGTAAAAAGTATTAGATTAAAAGGGGAAAATATATTGAAAAAATTTAGAGACGACTTTTTCGACCCTAAATTACATAAGGAAGTCGTCCCTAAATTTCCCCGCAAATTTTCTAAAAATTTTTCCAAAAAAATTAAATAACCCGCTAATAAATTAAATAACCCGATAATAAATTATGTGGAAATATTTAGGAACAACTTTTTCGATCCTAAATTACATATAAAAGTCGTCCATAAAAGAAAACTTTATATATATTTAAAATAAACTTTTATATTTATTTTAAAAAAAAAATTATACATATTTAAAAAAAAACTTTGTACATATTTAAAAAAACTTTATATATATTTTAAAAAAACTTTTATATTCATTAAAAAAAACTTTATACATATTTAAAAAAAAACTTTATACCAATTGATCTTACTTGACTCACCATATGTTTTGATCTAGGTTTTCGTTCCGGAACTGAATAACTTAAAGTTGATTAGCGGCCAGAAAATTTACTAAACAATACGATCGAACAACCCAACGCTTAAAACAGTTAGTGTCGAGGACTAATGAGTTCGATCATGTCAAAAACGAATTCTCTTTAGTTATTGATCGATTAGCCGGGGTTTTACAGCGGGTCAGGCTGCTTTGAAAGCTGCCTCATGCAAAGTGACAAAACACGAAAAAGCATGCATTGAAAATCAATACGTGTTTATTCCTTTTGCATTTGATACCTTCGGTTTTCTTGCACCTGAAGCGGTTGAGTTTCTGAATAGAGTTCAGCGCGTTATGAATAGCAACGTTATGACACCTAAATCCACAAATGTGATTTTTACTAGAATTAGTTTTGCAATTTAAAAAGGGCTTGCAACGCAACTTGTTGCTCGCTTGCCTTTTACAGTTATGTAATTAAACTTTTAATCATTAATAAAGATTTATATATAAAAAAAAAAAAAGAATACAACATACAGTCAATGGGATGTTTGGATGGCCAGGACCGCTTACTATATACGGTTAGGGTTTAGGTTAAGGTTAATTAAGGTATTCTTTTTTGGTCTTGTGACAATGTTATTACCAAGAGGAACACACAAGAGTTGCTCATGCTCACTTGTCTCCCCCATTCCCCGATTATTATTATATTTTTCTTAGCAACAAAAGTCTTGTTTGCCTATCAAATTATAAGCTAGAATGAAAGCAACACATATAAGAAATTTTCTACGACATGAAATTAACAAACATAGATAAAAATAACCAAACCAATTTTTTTTAAACAGCGAACTTCGAACACACAAATTTTCAGCAAACTTAATATGAATAATGTCAAAGAGGATCGGAATACTTTTGATAGACTTTTTCTTGGTTTAGAGATGATTCGCTTGGCACAGATGGTTAATTTTTTTCTTTTCCTTTTTGTATGCATGGCGTATATGGTTTGTGATTAAATGAAGAAACCATGGAGACGAATTCTGCAACAAAAGTATTTAAGATAAAAAGGTTTGCAATGCACAAAGATTAATTGCATGGGTTTTAAGATAACATATATACTTATACTAGTAATATGTACAGTATGCTATTGTTTACTCGAACAAAAGCAAAGCAAAAACGATTGTACATACACATGCTTAAAATGGAAAGAAAATGAAAGCCTGCTCAGCAGAAAATAGCATGATGACCTCTAGAAATGCTAAAATTGGACAAAATCAAATCTTAATCATGAGCCATCTCCTGAGTAAACAATAAATATGGAGTAAGATGATGAAGTCATGAACTGGTTTTCTTTAAAAGGCTCCTGAAAATAGCAATTTATCATAAAAAAAGTCTATTGACTTGTGTATTTTTCTTACATATAATGTACTGTATATATGATGATAAACTTTCAGATCATTGTACATGCATTTTCCTGTTGATATCTACACTATATTAGTTTTCTAATGAAATATAGTCCAATTGAATGTTAAACCCCATGTTTCCACATGCAAACATTCTTCGATTAGTGGGATATCAATATAAGCGATTTAGTGACCCTTTGTTCAAAAAATCATAACGTTTCACGAATTGCAAAGCATACACATGAGTGTGTGTGGAATTGTGTAAACATCGCACACACAAACGTAAAAAAAGTAGTTACTTTATGGTGCAAGGTAGACTTGTTTATATATAAAAAAATCTGTAGTTGTTTTCAAGAAAATAAATGGCTAAAATCAAGGAGTCATAAACCCATGTGTTGCCACAACCATATACAAGGACAAGCAAGTATATACACAACATATACATTTGAAATTTCTCGTTTAAAAATAAAACAATTCGACAAGCTCTTATATTCTTGCCACCTTTTCTCCATGATATGTTTACACTTTACGGTATAAGTTATACTCCTACTAGTTAAGTGACTATGGTTTTTATTCGTATGTTTGTATATATAAACATATGTAATAATATGAATATTAAGTTCAAACAGTCAAACCTGTTCTATATTTTTTAGGTAAACGGTTTTCCCATCAACTCGTTCTTTATAGAAAGAGTAAACTTGTAAAAGGTAGTACCATTATGAAAAGTATATATAAGACATGCATGGAATAATATTTTGTTAGCCTAGTTGACCATATAGTTACAAATGGGGTAGAATAAAAGATATAAAATAGCAGCGTGTTTTTAATTTTGCACTTATTTAACAAACAAATTATTTTGCGCAATGAATTCCACAATAAACTTATTCGTTATGTGTTAATGTTACCAAGATGATGGGTTATATTTTCATGTCATTTTTAATATCTATGTGTATCGACTAATAATGTATAGTTTCTCCTACCCTCCTTTTGTAATCTCTCTCTTTTTTCAAATGTTTATTAAAGCTTATTATTTATTTCATATTTATATTTTACTAAAAAGTCATCATTTTTATCATTACTATAATTGCATCATCTTCAATATTTACCAAAAGTTCTTCATCATTCTTACCCTAACCCTAAAAGCCAAATAAACATATCCGCCCAAAACCCTCATGCGTCTGTGACCTAACCAACGAGCTTTCCATGCTTACCCGAAACTAAACACAAACATCAACAACACCATCACAAATAAACGGATTAGGGTTTCTTTTTAGATCATGAAAGAAACGAACTGAAGATACCCGTCATCAATCTTTTGAAAAAGTATTAAAATACCTAGATTTAAACAAAGAAAATCAAATGCTTCCTCATACCGCTTGAAGTAACCACTTATTAGGCGTCGTATCAGTATGCTTCCTCCTACCACTTGAAGTAGTATTATTCTTGCCTATTATTCGATTTATTGGTAGCTGGTTTAAGGTTAACCTTAACGCCACCCGGTATACCTCTAGCAACTTGTTGAATATTGTTCACATTCTTTGTCCTAGTTGATCTGGTAACGTTAGGACAATCCTGAAGCACATGGCCAAGAATCTTACACCGCGAGCATCTATGAGGTTTTCACTTATATTCAACATGAATAATGCTTAAATAGTAACCGTCTCATTTAAGTTTAGGCATAGCCACAACAATAGTATCTTTTAACTCAACATCAACAATCATTTTTCTAGCATAACTAGACCTATCCAATGAGTGTAAACATATTTCTGCCGTATAAGAATCAAGCATCATAGGAGTGCTAAGTTTTGTAGCAATTTTACTAAGACCATCTTCAGTAAAATCTAGGAACACCATGAAGTTTTACCCAAACCATAATATAACTAACATATTTTTTAACAAATTCATATCCAGGTCCTATATATTAAGGATAACTGGGTTATTACGTATGAAGCAAGGACCGATTTTGAGCATAGCATTCATATCATCCATAGAAATAAACTGGAATAAAATAACTCGGTTGACGAGTTAAGCATTGATTTAACAAATCCAAATTTACTCCATGTATTCTTTTTTTTGAACGGTAAATTTTATTAAAAACTAGTAAGGTGCTAGAACAATTACAAAGGAATTAGATAGGGATTTTTCAACCAATCATCCCATCCAAACAATCTTCTACCTCTATTACGACCACAAAGCAACATTAAAAACTCCTTCCAATAAACTCTTAAGATTATGAAATAGACGGACAGAAGATAGCCATGTGTACCACTCCGAGAACGAAGACCAAGCCTTTTCAACAAGATCCCACCAACGAAAAATCCGACATAAGACATCACGAACCAACCCACACTGGAAAAAATATGACTAGTATCCTCGTCACACCTTAAGCATATCGGGCAAGAATTAGAGTCCAAAATAATACCTCTACGAGCAAAATTTGCTCTAGTTGGAAATCGATCACGACGTGCTTTCCACGCAAAAAATATTGACTTTAATAGGAATGTGTTTCACCCATCTAGTCGACTTCGCACACGTAGGAAGAAACATATCATCAATAATATTACGAACGTCCTTAAACTTAAACACTCCATCGCTTGATGCGATACAAACCTAACGGTCACAAGCTGGATAAAGTAACACAGTCTCTATAATATGCTTTAAATCTGAAAATTGTTTTTGCTCTATGCCCCATCTAACCAGTCTAAAGAAGGACGAAGCAAATGACATGTTCAACTTCTCAACCACACATATATTCTTATCCAACTCAAGAGCATACAAACGAGGGAAGATCGTCTTAAGGGCTTGATCTCTTGTCCAAACATCTAACCAGAACCGAGATCTAAGCCCATCTCCGAGGCGCAGTTTACACAAAGATAAAAAATCCATACCTTTGACCTTTAACAACTTCAATTCTTTCACAATTGAGCACCAATTGGAATTCATATGAACCAGATAAGTATCAATAGATTCCCCATACAAAGCTTGAATGACACGAGCCCAAAGAGACCCATCTTGAGAACGAACCTCCAAACCAATTTGAGAAGAAGAGCACGGTTAAGCGCATGAAAACTAGAGACCCCTAAGCCACCTTTATTCTTAGAAGATAAAACATTTTCCCAAGCCACCCACATTATTTTACTTTCCGAAGAATCCGCTCCATTAAAAAAACAACTCCGAATATATTCCATTTGCTTAAGCACACCTTTCGGAACCTTGAAAATAGACATAGTATACAATGGATAAGCACCAAGCACCAATTTCAAGAGAGTAAGCCTTCCACCAATCGATAGCTTCTTCGCCTTCAACTTTGAAAGACGAGATTTCAATTTAAGAACAACATCATCCCATGCCTTATGACGAGACATAGACTCTCCAACCATAACCCCAAGATATCTAAAAGTATTTTGCATTATGGAGCACCCAATGGACATAGCTGCCGCCTTTACAATTGGCCGAGAGACACCCACACCCAATACTTGGCTTTTTGGATGTTAATATGAAGACCCGAAGAAAGGTGAAAACATTTGAGGATATGATGTGCCACATGTTTTCACAACAACATAATGCGCCACATGTTTTCCCAAGTAAAAACATACGCCAAATTAATAAACCTTTCAATGGTCGTTCGGATAGATTCCGACGAGACCATCACATGCGCTCCGTTTTCCGCCGATGTAGGAAACGTGCGAAAATACAACCTTCCTTACTAGCCTCACAAGAAACTAACTTCGCATACGAGGTAGACTTCGGTCGATTCAGATAAAGATCACTAGTCATAGGTGAACCATGAGACATAACCGCGACATAACCGTCATTACCACATTCAAGAAACTCGATGTCCACACCATATTCACCTCCTGCTGACCCTCACAACAAATCACATAGTTTCTCCTTCACACCTCTCCTTTCCCATCCCTTTTTCAATGTAAGAATCTAGATACCCTTACCAATTCAAACACATTCTCACCATATACAAGCACTAATGACCCATAATATGTAAGAAATAACCCAACAGCCCCAAGGGAATGATTAGTCGTAGCAGGAAAGCTTCAAATCAAAACAATATAAAAGAAAGAACACACACAAACAAACAACTAGTGTAGGAAACCGAATCCACCCTAATCAATTCAAACCCTAAACTTTACGAATACTCGAACAACAGGTAACAAACCTAAAATTTTATTACGAACCAAAACAAGAAGCATGCTGAGTAGAGCACAAATATACAAGGAAGAAAGGATCGATTAACTTAATATAAAGAAAAAAAAGATCGGTCGACTAAAGTCGAACATGAAGAAAACTCTAAAAACCGATGAGTGAATTCCTAATAAATTTATGAACCACAAACAAGATGCTATGAAGAATTAACACGGGGTGTTAATTCAAATCACAATCGAGTTACGATGTATAGAATGAAAAGGGAATTGAAAAAACAATTTAGGGTTACTACAAATCGCCTCAAAAGTCGCCTAAGGGTATCGGTAGGTTTGTTTCGCAAATTCCATGTGCACCAAATGTGAGACAAGCAAACCACATGAAAACTTCTGAAATTTAAGTACCGAAACGTCACACAAACTTAAACCAAGTTAAGCCTTCCGCGTAGAAAAATTTGACCTGATATGTCACTTTAATGTTGTTGCATCAAGCAATGTTTGAACTTGAGACCTCTCACGTTATTAACTGTTGAATCGACACCAACAACCCGAAGATCGATATGCGGAACCTAGATCGCTGTAAAGAAGATCGCAGAGATGCAACGAATGAAACCCAAAAGAACGACACAAAGGTAACCAAACGATTTACTTTATTATACCAATCGATTGATTACAGTAGAAAGAATAATAGAAGCTACGGTGTGTTTTGAGCATCACCCCCTCACCTCCTTTTATAGGGTGAAGGGGTCGGTTACAGACTCGGGCCAAGCCCAGTCGACACACTTACAATACATAAGGAAAGAAACCTAATCTAATTGTTAACTATTATTGGTAATAATTTCAATAATTTCCACCTTAGTACCAATACTAGTTAGCCCCGACACCAAGTATCTCCATACAATACTTGAACTTCGGACCTGGAACCACCTTTGTGAAAGCGTCAGCTGCATTATCTTCCGTGCCTATCTTCGCCACTTCAATCTCTTTAGATTCCATGATCTCCCTGATGAAGTGATACCTCACATTGATATGCTTCGTCCTCTTATGAAACATAGCATTTCTTGAGAGATGAATTGCCCCTTGATTATCACAATTCACAACCACTGACCTTAGGTTTATTCCCAGCTCGATTAGTAGACCTTTAAGCCAAATGCTTTCCTTAACAGCTTCCGTAAGCGCCATATACTCCGCCTCTGTAGTAGACAATGCAACAACATGCTGCAGAGTTTCTTTCCAACTCACAACACAACCATGTACCATAAACACGTACCCGGTTATCGACCTACCCTTGTCAGGGTCTTTAGCATAATCGCTATCCACGAAACCGTCAACATCTACGTGCTTCCCTTGATCTCTATCATACACTAGACCTACATCAGCAGTGCCCTTCAAGTACTTCAAAATCCACTTCACCGCTTCCCAGTGATTTTTACCTGGATTCGCCAAATACCTGCTTACAATGCTAACAGCATACGCAATATCCGGTCTAGTGCAAACCATCAAGTACATTAAACTACCTACAGCATTCGCATATGGGACCTTACTCATTTTTTCTACATCCCAGTCACTCGACGGACAATCCTTCAAAGATACCTTGAAGTGTGCTCCCAATGGCACAGAGACCGACCTGCCATTATCCACTCTATAGTTATTCAGAATTTTCCGCACATATCCCGACTGAGACACCTTCAGGGTTCGGTTACCCCTATCCCTGACAATCTCCATACCAAGTATCTTCCTAGCTGGACCAAGTTCCTTCATATCAAACTCTTTCCGCAGCAGTCCCTTGGTATATTCGATCTCAGACTTGCTTTTACAAGCAATCAACATATCATCTACATACAGCAGTAGATATATGTACATACCTGGTGCAAACTCCTTGAAGTAAACACAACTATCATAGTTGCTACGGCTAAACCCATTGCTGACCATATACACATCAAACCGTTTCTACCACTGCCTTGGAGACTGCTTAAGACCATAAATGGATTTCTTCAACAAACATACCTTGTTGCCCGTTCCTTCTTCAAAACCAAGCGGCTGCCTCATATAAATGGTTTCTTCAAGATTACCATGCAAAAACGCCGTCTTCACATCAAGTTGTTCCAACTCGTAATCTTCACAAGCAGTTAATGAGAGAATCACCCTAATAGATGTATGTCGAACCACGGGTGAGAATACCTCATTATAGTCAATCCCTGCTCGTTGTGTGAAACCCCGAGCTACCAGCCTTGCTTTATACTTTGGTTTCTGAACGCCTTCAATCCCTTCTTTAATCTTATACAACCACTTGCAGCTTACCAGCTTCTGACCACATGGTTGATCGACCAGCTCCCAAGTATGATTCTTCTTTAAAGAACTCATCTCTTCCTCCATAGCACGAACCCACTCATCCCTTTCAGATGAATTAATCGCCTCCTGGAATGTGATTGGTTCATGTGTATCTTCTTCCTCAGCAATAGCAAACGCATAAGCCGTAATATCATCTTCTTCCCTAGACCCTGATGATCTAGACAATGATACATTACCTTCATTCCTATACCTTGCAGGTATAGTAGTTGTTCTCTTAGCTCTATCACGTACCAGAACATAGTTGTCCAGATTCTGTTGTTGAGGCATTGCATCTACTACATCTTCAACTTGATCCTCATATTCATTCCCTGGATTTACCCCAGTAGGAGGATCCACAGTTGGTTTGACCCGACTGCCTTGAAGTTCCACCTCAAACTCAATTTCCTTCCCAGAATCTGCAGCACCAACACCCTTGAGAGTATCCTTATACATAAGGCTCTCATTAAAGACCACATCCCTGCTTATGATTATCTTCGGTTTAACATCATCCAACCTCCATAATCTGTATCCCTTCACACCTTCAGGATACCCCAGGAATATGCATTTTATAGCTCTAGGCTTGAGCTTCCCCTGATTCACGTGTGAATAAGCAACGCAACCAAATATCTTCAACATCTCGTAATTCGCCGTATGTCCTGACCATAAATCCATAGGTGTCTTCTTCTCCAATGCTTTAGATGGAGACCTATTGATCAGATATGCTGCCGTCACCGTTGCTTCAGCCCAGAATGATTCTGGCAAACCAGACTGAATCAGTAAACACCTAACCTTGTCCAAGAGCGCCCTGTTCATTCGTTCAGCTAGACCATTCTGTTGCGGAGTTCCAGCAACCGTCAAATGTCTTGCTACCCCGCTCTCCTTGCACAAGTTATTAAACTCCTGATTACAAAACTCCAAACCATTATCCGTTCGAAGTTTCTTCAGTCTTCTACCTGTCTGGTTTTCTACCAACTGCTTCCACTCCTTGAACTTGCTGAACGCCTCACTCTTGTGTCTAAGAAAATAAACCCAAACCCTCCTCGAATAATCATCAACAATCGATAAGAAGTAATGACAACCACTCATCGATTCCACCCGAGAAGGACCCCAGAGATCCGCATGGACATAGTCTATAACTCCCTCTGTTGTGTGCTGACCTCGACCAAAACTCACCCTGGTCGATTTTCCAAGAACACAATTTTCACAGAATTTGAGCTTACCTAGACCTTCCTTCCCCAGCACGTCTCTTCTTTTGAGTTCATTCAAGCCTGCTTCACTAATGTGACCCAGGCGTTTATGCCACACCTGCGCAAGACTTTCCTTTTCTTCTATACCGACACTAGCTTCGCTTGATTCAGCCCAACCATCCAAGGAGTACACACAATTTTCTTTCAAAGTTCCTGACAAAACCATCAGAGCTACGGTTAGTCGTGGTCTTTGGAGATCGGTGCTAGATCAAGAACGATTCGTGAAGAAAAAGGGTTTCGAGGTTCGTTCGTCGATCCAGTTTCTTTGAGTTGCAGGTTTCTTTGGCGGAGAAGACGAAGTAAAGTGAGTGTAGTATATTATTTGATCAGGTTTCTCTTGGTGGTTGTTTTTAAAGCAAATAATATTATACATTAACATCACGTGGGTATATACTACAAATTGTTTTATATTATTAGTTTTATTTATTTTTGTTTTTAAACAAAGATAGGTAGAATTAATATTTAAAGCAAAGGTTTTTGTTGCGGGGTTCTTGTGGTTCAAGTTTGATTGTGGTTTGCTTGGGTTTTCAAGTTTGCGATCGGGTTTGCTTGTACGTGATCAAGGTTTAGGGTTATTCTAGTTAAATCGATTTGCAAGAAGGTATTTTTACGCAACAAGGGAGAAAGAATATGTCGTCGATAGCGAAGTTTGACGTCGAAAAATTCGACGGGTCTAATGACTTCGGGTTGTGGCGTGTGAAGATGCGGTGTCTATTAATTCAACATGGTTGGGAGGCTGCGTTAGATCCATCCCCGGATACCATGACGGACGCTCAAAAGACTGCGGCGTTGAAGACGGATGTCTAAAAAAAGCACACAGTGCCTTACTCTTATGCTTGGATAACAAGGTGTTGAGGGAAGTCAACAAAGAAAATTCTGCTGCGGGTGTTTGGTTAAAGTTAGAAACTTTGTATATGACAAAGTCTTTGGACAACAAGTTGTACTTGAAGAAGAAGCTGTTCACTTTCTACATGCATTCAGGTAAGAAATTATCTGAACATATAGATGAGTTTAATAAGTTGATCAGTGACTTGTCGAACATAGACGTTGAAATTGATGACGAAGATCAGGCACTCATGTTACTTACATCATTACCGTCCTCGTATGATAACTTTGTGGAGACATTGCTTTATGGAAAGGAGTCGCTCTCGTTGGAAGATGTCTTGTCTACCCTCAATTCACGGGAGTTGAAGAAGAGGACAGATGCAAAGGATGATGGTGATGGGTTATTTGTAAGGGGAAGGCCGGAGCATCGGGGTAATCAAGGACGTGGTAGTTCGCGATCAAAGTCAAAAGGTAAAGGAACTTATAAACAGAAGTGTTACATATGCTATTCTGAGAATCACCTTAAGAAAGACTGTCCAAAATGGAACAAGAAGAAATCAACTGGCTTTGTCAACAAGAATGCAAAACAGGACGCTGGGACGTATTCTAAGGGTTATGACAATGGTGATTTGTTGATGGCGGTGAGTGAGGAAAGGTTCTTAGAGTGGATCATAGACTCTGGTGGTTCCTATCACATGACGCCTAGGAGGGACTTCTTGTTTGATTTTAAGGAGCTTGATGGAGGTATGGTTTTGCTCGGTGATAATAGAGCATGTGCCATCAAGGGGATAGGGAAGGTGAGAGTACAAATGAAAGATGGTTCAAGTTTTGTGCTTGAGAATGAGCGTTACATTCTCGAGTTGAAAAGAAATTTGTTATCTTTGGGCACTCTGGATCGAGAGGGCTATACCGTGAAGTTGCAGAATGGAAGAGTAAAGGTGATCAAGGGTTCTTTTCAACTCGAGAATGTAACGCTCATTCTCAAGCACAAAACTTGAACCATCTTTCATTTGTACTCTCACCTTCCCTATCCCCTTGATGGCACATGCTCTGATACCACTTGTTGAATCGACACCAACAACCCGAAGATCGATATGCGGAACCTAGATCGCTGTAAAGAAGATCGCATAGATGCAACGAATGAAACCCAAAAGAACGACACAAAGGTAACCAAACGATTTACTTTATTATACCAATCGATTGATTACAGTAGAAAGAATAATAGAAGCTACGGTGTGTTTTGAGCATCACCCCCTCACCTCCTTTTATAGGGTGAGGGGGTCGGTTACAACTCGGGCCAACCCAGTCGACACACTTACAATACATAAGGAAAGAAACCTAATCTAATTGTTAACTATTATTGGTAATAATTTCAACATTAACAATAGCCAAAAGTTTTCATCAACTTCTATCACATTTAATCAATTCTTTATACACACAAATCTAACATGTGTAAAACCGTTAATTGTTAAGTTTACATTTCATATAATTTGGTTATTCATTTGATATTTTACCAAAACAGCCCTACATCAAAGTGATTCAAACACGTAATAAAACTACAAGTATTCTTTTCTATAAGTCATTATCAACTATATGATTAAATTGTTATCCCTCATAAAGCAAATACGTTATTTTTGTTGAAATGAACAACTTTATAAGTAGCAATTTTGAAAATTATGTATATGTAACGTTAATATAATTGTTTGGTAGTTTAAGGAAACATGATAAATCTAGAACCATTTTAATAAAATATTTGAGTAATTTATGTTTCTTAAATCAAGTTAAAAACACAAAAGAGGACTATATGGTCCTTTACAAGTCAACAAGATTTTTATCTAGCTGCATAGATGCAATGTATAAATATACGTTTGCATATATATCCATCCTCTCTCTTTCTATTTCCCTAGTTGAGAAAAGTTTGTGATCTTGGTCTCTCACATGTATTTGGAAGCTAAGTGATATACAAAAGAAGAAACTCAAGAATCGAAAAAAGAAGTCCCATTTACCTATTTCTTCTTTCATCTTCATCATTACCAGTTCCATTTTCATACATTGCATGTTTCAACATCTTTTGTTTACATTACTTAAAATAAATATATCAATTTCACATTTAATGCTTTGATTTCATATCTTAGTACAAGTATCTCAACATTCATAGCCCTGTGAGGCAAAAAAATATTCTCTTTGCTTGATATTACTAATGGTCGCCCCTCATTCAATGAGAGTGTTACTATCATCTTCATCATGTGTTCTTGTTATGGTTCTGTGTCTTTCATATGTATGTAATGGTCGGCATCTTAGTAGTGTCGATGCTCAAGCCATGGATGCTAAAGCAAAACTTCTCAGCCATTCTAGTACCATCAAGGTGAGCTTTAATCTAGTTAGCATTTTCTTCTTCTTTGATGCTCAAGTTAACTGTCTTTTTAACTTTGATTCTATATGTTTTTAGGGTTTAGGAAACGATCCGTTCTCAGTTCGTGATGATCCTACCCTCGGAAAGAGCGAAAAGGGAAAGGATCAAACAAACAATGTTGACGATGAGCATCAGAAGCAAACTGATTTCGGATTAAAGAACAAGAAAGATACAATCAAAGACCAAAAATTGAAGAAATTTAAAGAAGGGGCTCATCGTCATCGTCATCAACATCAACCTAAGTCTAACACTTTTCGAGTCCCTCCAAAAAATAAACGGGTCCATCAGCAACCTGGTTTTAATCTTGACTACTCTCCACCGAAGACACACCCTCCTAGTCACAACTAAGCTCTATAGTTGCATGCGTTTGTGTTCCTTTTGTTAACGTACCCGAGAAAGAAAAAACCGGGTAAGTTGTCACTACTAATATAAGATATAATCAACAGTGAGATGTTTTTTTAGGGTTTCAGGGTTTAGAGACCCTCAAGCTCTTAGTAATGGTCATTTTCATGATCAATACTATCTTTCCAACAAATTATTAGCATAAAAAAGTTCAAAAAAAAGAGTGAGGAGGGAGTACAATATATGTATGTTAAGGGCTAGGCCTTGGTTAAATGTACATTGAATATATGAGTTTTGAGATGTTTTGAAGCAAAATTATATATGATAATTATTATTCTTTTTCTATATTGCTTTTGTGTAAACATGAACCAAGATTCTTGCTTGTTTTTAAGTAGTTCTTACGCAAAAATTGTAAAACAATTTGAGACTAACCAAAACCTATTGTTTCCCATTATAGTAAGTTAATTCTGTTACCATCAAAGAATATACGATAATCAATTAGTAATTTATACTAGTGTAGCTAGCTTTCTAGAAATACATACAGAAACAAAAAGAAAATAGTTCATATGTTATGAAAGAGTAATTGCTAGGATCAAGCATGATGAATACGTCTGAAAATCAACCTTAATTTATGATATGTCTAACTCACTATGCGGATTTAGGAAAGGCTCATTTATATCACTATCTGATCACTCTAGCTAGTCTAAATACGTATGTGATTAGCTTACATTTATTTACATACGCTTTTAAGATGTATGAATATGCATTATATAAACTAGCATAGCAAGAACTCCTGAGTCGTAAAGTAAAAATATGATGTTTGAGTTAAGTGCCATATATCATTGAATATTTTCGGCAATTAAATATATTTTATGATTAACATAATATGAGATTAAAAGTATAATACACTAAACTTTTTACATTTAAGCTCTCACGATACCAAATAAATAATAACACACAATAGTATATATTTGAAAAATCACAATCATAATTATACATCATAGTAGTATACGAACCATCCATCAAAATAAAAAAAATAAAAAAAGAAAGCAACAATGGTGGTGTTTTGATACATGGTACACGACGAAGTTGGTGATAATGTGAAAAAAAACTTCAATTCTTAGTATTGTAATACCGTCATTGTTGATATCACATTATCACCGTCTCGAGTCACATCTTTTTTTTTGAGTAGAAGGTTTCCTCAGTAAATGTATTACTCCGAAGAACATGTAAGTACAATCGATATAAGTAAAATGTCACATCTCAGCCCGTTATATAGGTGGTAAAGCTAACATAAGAAAAACTTACTTCTATAGAAGAAGTAACGACTATAAACTCGATTAGAATTGACTCAAGAAATCAAACATAAACCGATAAACTACATATATTCTTTGGACCGTGAACCTTGATCTCCCAATAGTCACAGAAAGCTTGTTGATCTTCAGGCATACCCTGTGCATAGTACACTCATCATCATCATATGGATAATAATCATCATTAAAGGTTTCCATACACTATTCGTACAAGCTATTGGTTTTATCTCCACTTCCACTTCTCGAGGCCATGAAATTTCCAATTTCATCAACTTCTTGTACACCACTCTTACTATCGTCCACACTATTCACATTCTTACCATGTGAACTCGATGGCACAGGAATAACTTCATCATTAGGGTCTACGGATAGGAGATCGAAAGCTCTTTATTAGACATCAAATCTTCGCCAAGCGATTTGATACCAGAGGTTGTATCCAAAGTAGAACTACACTCCTCAGTAGCTTGTATTCCCTCATCCACATTAACATCGTTTTGTGCTTTTCTAGAAATGGAGGTCTTCGTATTATCCTGTGAAGAAGAAAGATTACTTACCTTGGATTGTTTCACAATAGGCCAATATTCCACTTTCTTAGTTATAGATACGCGCGTACACCATTTACACCATTAGAGTTCGTATAGAATTAACTCCTTTTCATTTAACATCAATAGACCGCAAAAAAAAAAAAAAAAAAAAAAAAAAAAAAAAAAAAATTAGACCGCATATAAAATATTTAAAAAAGATTTTGAAGTTTTTAATGTGTTTTTCTATAAAAATAATATCAAAGTTTTTAAATATCTTTTAAAAATAACAATTTAAAAAAAAAGCATATAAAATTCAAAAATTAAAAAAAAAACATAATATTTTTTTTATAAATTAAGAGTGTCACGAAAATAGTCCCTGTGGTTTCTAGATCGTAAAAGGACAATAATGTCCCTCATTTTATTGTTGTGTTATATCATTTAACGAGGAAACTAACAGTTGTTAGACGGAGAGACTAAACCTGTTACGGGTCAAAATCATAGAGAGAATATATATTAGATTAAGTATGCAGAGACTATTTTCGTTAGATCCGATAAATTAGAGGATAGTTTATTCGACGGACTCTTTATTTTATAGCTATCTTATTTTACAGCTCGCCAGCTAATAAATAGAGTGCTCACCGGCTATAAAAGGGTGTAGTTATATAGATAATTGGTCGTTCAAAGACACCAAATCATATGCGTTTTGCACCAAATGTTAGAGGTCCAAAAAAGTGTGTTTGATCCCATAGTTGTTTTGGTTAAAAATTAAACTTGTTGGAACTGGTCCAATGTAACATGTATATTGCACATTATAGTTAGAATTTTCAAGTCATATTATATTATTAAGCCATAAACTTTAAATTTGTCGCCTATTAAATTAGTGTATAAAATTTTAGGTCATGAACATTTTCATGAGACCTAAGCATGATATATGTAATTTACTGTGTATAAAATTTTAGGTCATGAACATTTTCATGAGACCTAAGCATGATATATGTAATTTACTGTGTTTGAAGTGAACATAAAGCTTTTAGTAAGTTTTACACCTTTCTTAAAACCCACATTGTCGTTGGTCTAACAAGCCATTATTCATTAAGTATATCAGAAGTCATTATTTGTAACTTCTATCAAGTATCCCATCACAAGATTTTATGCATCCAATATCCAATGATGATCTTAGTAGCAATAAAGTACATTAGTTGAGAAGAGATCTTTACTTTGTTTACAAAAACACATGCTTGATGTAAAGGTGAATAAACCTAAATAAATTTTTATAGTTATTGATACATGGACGCATTTCTAGCAGTCTAAATCTAAAGAGTGTTTATACTATCTTTTGAGTCTCTGATTGTTGATTTTATCATATATTAATGACACTACAACAACATTCGTGGCCTTTCCCGTCGAATTTTTTGATATTTTCCCGGCGACATTTCGATGGGGAAACGTTTTCCCATCGACAGGTCGATGGGGATTCTTCGATGGGCAAGATTCGATGGGGATAGTTTCCCCATCAACAATCCCCATCGACATGTGGGACCCACGCCATTTTCAGCAATCAAAAAAAGTGCCACGCTGGACGACTTTTCCCCGGCGACGTTTCGACGGGGAAATACGTGTGCACTTAACAAAAAAATTAATTAACGAATGTTAATCTTCGTAAACTGCATGTTTTCCCGGCGACATATAGCCTAAAATATATATATGTTAGCTTTTAAAACCTAAAATATATATATGTTAGCTTTTAAAAACAAAAAAAATATATATGTTAAACTTTATTTCATAAATAATAATTATATATATATATATATATATATATATATATATATATATATATATATATATATATATATATATATATATATATATATATATATATATATATATATATATATATATATATATATATATATATATATATATATATATATATATATATATATATATATATATATATATATATATATATATATATATATATATATATATATATATATATATATATATATATATATATATATATATATATATATGTGTGTGTGTGTGTGTAAAAACCTAAAAAATATATCTATAGTTTCTCTGGCGACATATCGACGGGGATAACTTGACGGTAAATTTTCCGCTAATTATTTGGTCTCATTGCTTTTTCTTTTTGTCGTATAGCAATGTTTTCCCCGTCGACATGTCGCCAGGGATAACTTAACACACCACAAATGTTTATTTTAGCACTAATCCTTTCCTAAATTATGTTCAGAAGGTTTCCCCGACGACATATCGCAGGGATATACTGGCGGGATAATTTCCCTACATTTATTTGACGAAAAAAATTTGGGAAATTTTGGTCAACGTTTCCACATCGAAATGTCGCCGGGGAAACACCAGTCAACATTTGACTAAAATTTTTGCTCGAAATCTTTGCCACGTCAAATTTAGGATGTCGTCTAGTGGCTTTCCCCATCAATATATGTCGCCGGGGAAAACCTCGATGGAGAAGGCCTCGAATGTTGTAGTGTGACATATGATTATCATGGTCGATTTTGTAATTTGTATATTCTTTGGATTGCACAAATTTCAAACACGTATCTACGTTTAACTGATACACTCCCGTCACAATTAGCTTATTCATAAAGTACCTTAACTAAAGAATCAAGAAAAGGTAACTTGTGTCAAAAGCAAACGTCCCTTATGCTAACTCAATAGTCAAAATGAAAGTCAACTTACGACTTTTACAAACATGTCTTAGGAACTCTTGAACCTGACAATTGTTTAGTTTGATGTAAGAGAGTACAACATCTTAGTATTTTACAGCTAAACATTCATTAAAATTCCCAAAACATTGGATCAAACCCCAGTTTAACGTTTTTGAATAATAAAAGTGGAAAACATTAATTGGATTTCCCAAGATTGCCTGCCATTTTCAACTCCATTAAACAACTAATGCATAAAAAGCAGGTTTATTAAATCTTTGAAAAGTGATAATATTGTCTATGCATGTGTATCTTCTCTATACACACAAACATGTACAATTGGTCTTCAGTCGTCTTCTTCGTTCTCAAAGAATCTATAATATTGTTTATGTATGAGTAAAATTTGATCGACAGTCCTTTTTTGTTGTTGTTTCCAATCGTATCATGTAAAATCTGGAATGTTATCACAAGAAAAACACAGTGAGCTCGGATCTTAAAATCTTCCGATGCATAGAAAACCCTATTCAACCCTGAGAATCAAATATTCAATTTTGTTTGGTTCGACTTTGGCAAATGGATTATAACTTTGGTGCGGTAATTTCAGTTTCAATTTTTGGTTTATTCGGTTTGATAACCGAACAGCGTAAGTATCGAAATGCAAAGTTTGTTAAAAAAAACTCACAGAAGCATTTTTCCATGAGACCATATCTAGCATTTTATTAAATACTAGTATATGGGTTTAAATCTAACGCTATTAAAAGTCCTAGTATTAAAATGATGGTATTTACAAAAGGTTTATTGAAAAAATATATCTGCATACAAATGGGAAACACACTATTAGCAACAGATTTACAAACAAGATTAACAAGTTTACTAAACCGTTACAAAGGCAAGTTTAAGCATTATGACGTGAATAATGAAATGCTTCATGACTCATTTTACTCAGACCGATTAGGCCAGGATACACGACCCATTGTTTAAAACAGAAAACCAAATAGACTCATCAGCCACATTATTTGTAAATGATTACCACATTGAGGACGGATGTGATACGAGATGAACTCCAGAGAAATATGTAGCCCACATCCTTGACCTACAACAAAAGGGTGCACCAGTTGGCGGCATTGGGCTTCAAGGACACATCGGTAGTCCAGTCAGTCCCATTGTTTGTTCGGCTCTCGATAAACTAGGAATTCTTTGACTCCCCATTTGGTTCACCGAGCTTGATGTTTCGTCCACTAATGAGCATATTAGAGCTGATGATTTGGAGGTTATGTTTCGTGAAGCTTTTGCGCATCAGACCGTTGAAGGTATAATAATATGGGGATTTTGGGAGTTGTTTATGAGTCGGGACAACTCTCATTTGGTGAATGCTGAAGTTGATATTAACGAAGCTGGGAATCAGATTCTTCAGCTTAAGAAAGAATGGATGTCTCATGCTCATGAACATGTCGGTGAGCAAGGTGAATTCAAGTTTCGTGCACGTATGAAGTCACTGTGGTTACAGATTTCAAGAAATCTGTAGTGGAGAAGGGTGATGATCCATTGGTCGTGATCATTGATCCTTAACTGATTCCACATTTACCAAGACATAAATTTGTAAGGAAATTATGTTGTTTTGTGGTGTGGTTTGTTTCGGTTTTTGGGAGTTCAAGTCTAAGGTGGTGTCTTGAATTATTTTTGTCTAAATTTACATGGATCTATATTCAAATGTTTTGTTTGATATCTTAGCAATACTGACGGGCGTAATCAATCCGTGTCCCGGGCACCTATATAGACAAGGTTTGTGTTATTTTGTTTGTTTGACATTCGAATCATACTCCTCGTCCTAACTGCTTGATGTTTGTGTTTTTGGCATGTGAACTCGAGCATGATGACTGATGTCTGATAAATTGATATTCAAATGGTGACTAAGGTTCTTACGTTTCCTACTGTTTGTTGTTGGTCACTTGCTTTCTTAGTTTCTTTGTTGTGTTGTTGGACTACAAAGTGTTTTCCTATAAGTTTGTGCAGAAACTATACGTGTATGTATACGATATGAGGCCATTTTCTCGTTTCCAGTTTTTAACATAATTTGATTTGTTAATATCATAAGAGGATTTAAGGAAAAGAAGAAGAAAGCTAACCTTTTAGAATACTAACAGAAAGCTAACCGACCAGCAGTATGATCAATAAGTTAACTATCTCATAAGTGACGACACTACTACTACATATTCTCGTAGTCCACTCTAGCCTTCAAATGCAGCATGCATGTAGCTAGCATGGCTTTGGATTTGGATTCACCCGGATGAAATTCCCCTTAAGAGTTCGAAAATGATTACTCCTTTTGTTAATAAACACAATATCACAGGATAAGAGAGATCATTACACCCAACCAACCACCCCTTGGTGTATTTTATTATAAATCAAAAGTACTTAAACAAAACAGATAAAGATTAGTCCCTAAACGGATGCTAATCGAACGATTACAAAAGAAATGGTGAGAACGTCCCAACTAGGTTGATCCGTTCTCCCTCACATACAAAAGATAACTCAAGCACTCAGCTATACAAGATGATAATCAAACTCCAGGTCAAAGTCCTCCATGGATTTGTTGAGAGAGAGAGAGAGAGAGAGAGAGAGAGACAGAGAGCTGCGCACATAGATATGTGTGTGTGGCGTTTGAGAGATGACCAAAACCCTAGTCAAAGACTAGGGTTATATGCTTCCAAGAGAAAAAAAGGGCCTCAACGGTATACAAGCCCACCAAGCAATAACCAAGGCCCAAGACAAAGTCACAAGCCCAAATGCAAAACCTGAAACATAATAAACACAAAGCCAAAACATATAACACAATGCAAGGTTATATTGCACCCTTTGGGAGATTGTCAAACCAACACCCTTCCTCAATCTGACAAAAGAGAGAGCAGAAAAAATCATTTACCAAACATGTTCACAAGCCTCAGCTGTTTACATAGTTTCAGGTGCTGATTAATGCCATGAGCCTTAGTAAAAATGTCAGCAGTTTGATCAAGTGAGGCAACCTTGATGGTGTTGATAACACCATTCTGAACCTTTTCGCTTACCAAATGAACATCAACCTCAAAGTGCTTGGTTCTCTCATGAAAAACAGGGTTAGCAGCAATCTGTATAGCAGAGCTGCTATCACTATAAAGGTTCACAGGAAAAAGGTTTTTTACTCTTAGATCACCAAGCAAGTTGGTGATCCAGATAACTTCACAAGTAGCACTTGCCATACATCTATACTCAGCCTCAGCTGAGGATCTAAACACTGTGGGCTGCTTCTTGCTCTACCAAGAGACAAGAGACCTCCCTAAAAAACACAGTCCAGAAACAGATTTTCTGGTCTTAAGACATTTGGCCCAATCAGCATCAGTGAAACAAGACACCCTTAAAGAGGTATCCTTATAGAACTGGATACCAATCCCAGGAGAGTTCTTGAGGTATCTCATAACCCTTAAGGCTATTTTAAGATGAGATTAAAGGGGTGCATGCATGTGTTGGCTAAGGCAATGGACAACATAAGATATATCAGGTTTGGTATGAGTTAGATAAATAAGTCTCCCAAGCAATCTTTGATACTCAAAAACATTTAAGAGAAATTTATCATCTTTGCTTTCATCAACAACCAAAACATAATTTTCAGGTAATGGGGTTGCTACTAGTTTAGCAGCAAGCAACCAAACTCATGTATGAGCTCAAGACAATACTTCCTTTGGGTCATGCAGATCCCATTGGAGTTTTCTAGAACCTCAATACCTAAGAAATACCTCATAATGCCAAGGTCTTTAATCATGAACTTGGTTTTCAGAAAGCATTTAAATGATTCAGTTTCCTCAATGCAGTTACTAGTAATGATAAAATCATCAACATAGACAAGAAGGGCAATAAACATGTTACCATTCTGTTTAGTGTAAAGAGAATAATCAAACTTACTTTGGCAAAAGCCATGCTCAACCAAGACAGTGGTAAGTTTTGCATTCCACTGCCTTGGGGCTTGCTTGAGACCATACAAAGCTTTATTAAGATTACACACCTTACCTTTATCCTTGCAATTGAAGCCCAAAGAAAGAGTCATATAAATGTCCTCATCAAGATCACCATACAAGAAAGCATTGTTAACATCAAGTTGAAAGAGAGGTCAATCATTAGAGACAGCAATGCTAACAAGACACCTAACAGTAACCATTTTAACAACAGGACTGAAAGTCTCATCAAAATCAATGCCTTCCCTTTGACTATAACCTTTAACAACAACCCTAGCTTTAAACTTGTCAACAATGCAGAAGACTTGTATTTAATCTTATAGATCCATTTATTGTTAATAGCCTTTCTATTAGCAGGTAAATCACATAAGGTCCAAGTATTATTCCTTAAAAGGGCTTTAATTTCATTATTCATAGCCTCAACCCACCTACTATCTTTCACAGCTTCATAGTAGGTGGATGGTTCCACAGATTGGTTAAGAGTGGTAGCAAAGCAAAAGTTGGTGGTATTCAACTTAGAATAATTAACATGCTTCTCAATACCATACTTGAGTTTACTATCAAGAACAAAGTCATTAAGCTTAGCAGGCAGCTTAGTGGGTCTACTAGACTTTCTAACAGGCTGCTCCTCTTCTATAGGATGGTCCCCACTATGATCAATGAAATAATTAGAGGAATTTTCATTTTCAAAGTTGCCCTCAGAGCAGACTTGCACATTTTCACCTATGGTGGTTGCAGGGTTCTCCTCTTGAGGATACACAGGGGCATCATCAGTAGTAGGGTGAACCCTACCATCCAAACCAGGTGATGCTCTTTCATCATCATTAGGACTTGCATTTGTTTGGTTAAAAAAAAATGTTAAGAGATCAACATCACTTGTAACAACTACATCAGTTGAGTCCTTTTCACTATTGTTTTTCATTTTGAAAAGAAAGACAGTTTCATAGAACTTCACATCCCTAGAGAAAAGAGTTCTTCTATTATCCAAGCTAAACAGTTTATAAGCCTTTTTAAAAGAAGAATAACCAATGAGAACACATTTCTCAGACCTAGGTGTGAGTTTGTCACTGTTATTCAGACAAGTAGAAAAACACAGACATCCAAAACATTTTAAATGAGAGAGATTAGGTTTTTTGCTATAGAGCAATTCATAGGGGGACCTACCATTTAAGACAGAAGAGGGGAGCCTGTTGATCAAATAAACAGCAATTAAAATACATTCAGACCAAAAATTGATAGGCATCCCACCCTGAAACATAAGACTCCTGGCAACATTAAGCAGGTGTCTATGTTTCCTTTCAACAATCCTATTTTGCTGAGGGGTATGAGGACAAGAGGTCTAATGGATGATACCAAGAGAAGAGAGCATAGTGTGTACTTTGTTATTGACAAATTCAGTCCCATTATCAGATCTAAAGATTTTAACTTTGGTATCAAACTGAGTTTTAACAAGATTAGTAAATTGAGTTAACCACTCAAAAACCTCATCCTTAGATTTTAAAAGGTAAGTCCACACAACTTTATAGTAATCATCCACAACGGTAAGGAAGTATCTATACCCTTCCTTACTAGGAACCTTGTAAGGACCCCACAAGTCCAAGTGAACAACATCACCAAGTTTACTGGACTTGTGATCACTCAAGGGAAAGGGTTCCCTTATTTGTTTAGCCCTATGACAAGTTTCACAAACAGAAATGGAGGTGTTTTTAGAAAGTTTGAGGTCATTTTTGAGAGCATTGAGAACTTGGTCAGAGGGATGACCAAGTCTACAATGCCAGATATCTTTAGAGGTGTTAAAGGTCACAGCAGAGTTAACAGTACCAATGCTTTTAGTCTTAAGGTCATCAAACAAGTAGAGCCCCCCAGATTCACTACCAGTCCCCAGAGTAGTCCCCTTGGACAAGTCCTGAATGTAACATTTATCCTCATCAAAACCAACAAACAATTTACTATCCTTAATAAGCTTGTTAACAGACATCAAGCTAACACAATAACCAGGAACAACCAACACATCATGAAGAACAACATTGTTAGAAAGTTTAAGGTCACCAATGTGACTTATATTGGCAACAGTGCCATTGGGGTGACTAACAGAGATGTTGAGATTGGAAATACCAACAACATTGAACATACCAACTGTGGAAGTGGTAAGATGTTGGTTAGCCCCATAATCAATAATCCATCCAAAAGTAATGGTTTTAACAAGAAATTTAGATTTCCCACAAAAAACTTGGAAAAGTTAACATTGAACCAAACATTAGCATTAAAGAAAGAGATTCTACCTGCCATATTGGACTGAGTGTTACCAGAGGAGTCATTGATAAAATTAAGGAGCTTCTACATTTGTTATGTGGTGAAAGAGTTTGGAGAATTACAAGTGGAAGCTTGTTTTTCTCCAGTTTTGATATCACAATTAGCATTAAAATTGGGTTTAAAAACAGTTTGCCTTTGATTATTACCCCCTTCTTTATGTAACCAGCAGAATAACCAATTAATTCAAAGCATCTATCAACAGTATGACCATATTGATTGCAATGAGTGCACAAAAGATTAGGGTTAGGACACCTAAAGTTTTTAGACCCATTGCCCTTGTTGGGGGTTCTATTAGAAGCATTAGAAGTGTTTCTCCTATTTTGATTAAAGGTCTTAGCATCAAAGGAAGTAGCATTCAATTTATCCTTTGTATGATCAGAGTTATCAGGAACACCCCTATGAGATTCCTCTCTAGATACAGTGACATAAGCTTCCTTAACATCTGGGAGTGGATCCCTGGTGAGAAGTGTAGTCCTAACAGGTTGATAACAGTCATCAAGCCCCATAAGAAACTGCATAAGCCTCATGATTTGCTGATGCAAAGCTAATTCAGTGCTAGCAGAACAAGAACATTTAACAGCACAGACACATTTAGGAATCTTAGAAACAACATCAAACTCTCTCCATAGAGAGTTCAACCTATGATAATAATCAGATATAGAACTACCCCCTTGTTTAACAGACCCAATCTTTTAAAGCAAATTATAAACAATGGAACCATCAACCTTGTCATAAGTTTCATTAAGCTCTTTCCAAACATTAGCAGCATTTTCAGAATAAACAAGACCCATATAAACATCACTGGAAACCACATTCATAATCTAAGTAAGAACCATAGCATTGCATCTATCCCATTGAGCACACAACACATCATCAGTATAAGACTCTCTTAAGCAAGACTCATCAACAAAAGTAAATTTGTTCCTAGCTTGTAAAGCAAGTCTCATAGCATTGTTTCACATCCTATAGTTCTCAGTCCCCAACAGCTTGAAAGGGACAAGGACAACGCTACTATTATCACTATTATGAATTTGAAGTGGGTTTCCAGCATCCAAATTGCTGATGAGAGCAACAGGATTGGTGGTGGTCTCAGGAGAACCCCCACCACCACCATTTCCTCCACCACCATTGGGTGGTGGAGGAGGAACACCACTATCACTCATAATTCACACACAGAGAGAGCAATAAGCACACAAAGTGTCACACTCCCAAAATATCAGAGTATAATGGCGACAAGGGAGTGGTGACGTCATGATTATCATACACACACAGTTACGAAGAACGACCTCTAAATGAGACGTTCGGAAAATAGATCACTTGTAATTGATAAAATAAATAGTTTTAACCAAGTGCGGAAGCATAAAACTGGATACAGTTACAAAACATAGTTTTCTCAAATAGTACAAATGATCTTTGTTTCAAAGAAATGACGGCAATGCATGAGACCTCACTTAGCATCTTCCTTCTTAATACCTGAGAAAAACATTGCTAAAGTGTCAACATAAAGTTGGTGAGTTCATAGGTTTAGTTAATTTGAAATGTTTAATGAACCACAAGATTTCCCCAAAAGTGATGACAATATAACAAATACAAAGTCACCCCAAAAGTATTTATTACAGTCTAAGCTCGTGACACCGAAGCGTTAACAACACCGGCAGTATAATCATATAAATGTAGCCCAACTAGATGCCTAAACCCACGACATCCTATCTCAGACTCAAATGAAACTGTGCCCGCTTGTCCCCTTGTTGGACAAGACAGACAGGGACGTCAATCCCGATAGATCTATCCATAACATTCGCGCTTACACAAAGTAATTAACGGTTCACGATTCACGGGCCAAAGCAACTGGGTTTTTAGTGGGACTTAGACTAATATATAAATCAGTAAATGCACTTGTGTTCATACGTTAAAATCAAGCAATGTCTCACCCCAAAAAGCAATAAAAATAGTTAAGTATGGGGCTACAAACTCACCTCGTAATTCAGCAAAAAGGACGAAGGTAAAGGTAGCTCGAGAGTACGGTTACGCTAGCCGCGACCTATTTAATATAAGGATCGCGTTACGACATGAAAATTTATACTAGTAAAAAGACACGACACCCTAGTTGTGCTTGACAAAACCTTACGTTTACGAAAAAATACGACACACAAAAGTCGGTTATTAAACGGTCGAGGTTTACGGGTTAAATTATACCCTTAAGTTACAAATTTTGTTTTGGGCTTTAAATAAACTCAATACACCAAACTGGCCCAATATAAGCCCATTATACCCACCCATAAACCGGCCCAAGGGTTATATAACCCGGCCCGGCCCGCTGGCGATATAAACAAGGAAAGGAAGGGGTAAATACGTGTGTTTCACACACACAACTCAAAAACAGAGAGTTTAACTCTCTCTCTCTTCTCTCGAAACACACCCACCGCCCCACTCTCTCTCTCTTTCTAGAATCTGGATCGGATCATCTCCCTCCCATGGCTAATCATGTTTTCAGTTTAATACATCCATCATTTGGGATGGTTTGTGGTGAATAGATCGCGTGAGATGTGGGGTTTCATCCCCACATCAAACCGATTCGGTTTTGATGGTGTTCATCCCCAGGGTTAAAGTGATTCATCCCAATCAAAGATAAGTTGCTCATCCTTATTTTCTTTTAAATAAAAATGGTTAATTGATTTTCGTTTTATAAAGGATCTGTGGGTTTAAATAACTTGTATAAACATGCTGAGAACCAAATGGCTCTCGAATTTGATGATAAATAATTTAGGGTTTCGAAATTATTTGGGGGTTTTTCTAAATCTCGTTTTCAATTACAATTAATTAATGTTTTCTTTTATAAAATCATGTTAATTTCAACATATAACGAATTTGTAAAAATTAGGGTTTCGGTCAAAATTGGGGGTTTTTGCATATCTTGTTTCCAGTCAAATTAATTATTAGATTCGTGTTTAGATTGGGTTTAATTAGAGTTTTAATTAATAAAATCAAATTAGGGTTTATATAAATTGGGGGTTTTTATATTCGGTTGATTAATCCAAAATTAAATGGCGTTTTTGGTATATAGAAAGTATTAATTTCGTGTTTAAAAAGGTTTTCAGTTTTTAGGGTTTCGAAGTGAAAAGGGGGTTTTATACCCGCGGCATGTTTGGGGTTTTATGATGTTTCTGTAAATTGAAATGATTAAGATATTTGGATTATGGTGACATTTAATGGTAAGGGTTTCGGCAGAAAGCAAGTAACTTGGTTGTCTTGGTTTGGTTCTCGGTTTGGCCTCGGTTTGGGTCTCGGTTTGAGTCTCGGTTTGAGCCTCGGTTTGGTCTTGGTTGGGGTCTCGGTTTGGTCTTGGTTGGGGTCTCGGGTTGGGTCTCGGTTTGGTCTTGGTCGGGGTCTCGGGTTGTTCTTGGTTGGGGTCTCGGGTTGAGTCTCGGTTTTGTCTTGGTCGGGGTCTCGGTTTGGTTGACAGAAAAATAGGGTCATGGTCATGTTCAAGTAATAATTGCTATAGTTTAATCCTTTCAGTTTTTGATTAAAATAGGACCGTGACAAAGACTAACATATTCGTTTGATTTTTCGCAGGTTTGTCAAAGACGAGCACAACTAAGATTTTATTCAGAAAAGAAGAGATGATTTAAAAGACTCACAAATGGGATGCTTAAGTTTCGGTTTGCAGGTGTGGACGAGATGGATCGGCTTGACTCTTTCGGTTTGCAGGTGTGGACGAGATGGATGGATCGGTTTGACACTTTCTTCACTTTACCCAGAAATTTGTATTTGAAAACTTGTCCAGAAATTGTAATTGTAATATTGGACTGTGAAAACTTTGTGTGTTATGTTTGGACATTGGGTAAACTTTGGACAGTATTTAATCCTGTATTATTAGTCTAGGGTTAGTCTCAAACTGAGTTTGGTAAGCTTGTGATATACCCAATTTGGGTAAACTTGACATGTGTGCTGTCTTGTAGTGCTTAGTGGATGAATAAATTATAGAGTTCATGTTGTAACTGAAAATACACACTTGTTAAGCAAGTTTTTGAAATAAAGGTGAATAAAAAGTTTATAACTTAAAGGTTTGTACATAATGCACCAAGTATGCTACTCGGCTCGGTTTGTTGGGTGCTTAAGTTTAGACTCGAAAACTGAATACACACGACTCGATAACAACTCGATACACGATTCAAAACAAAGACAATTATGCGAGACTTCACGGGATTAGTAAGTACTTCAAATAGACATACGGCAAACATAATACGTTTAACAACTTCGTATATTGCATTCATAACTTATTAGACGTGAAAACTCGAGGTGTTACATATGCTCTCCCTAAAAAGGGCTTTGTCCGCAAAGCAAAATAATTAACACATTCATGTCGACAACTCGTCGGTAAATAATTAAAGTACTCCTACTATATGAATAATTTAAGATGAAAATTTGACGGATGTCACAGTATTCCCATGTTTAAGAGATTTCGTCACGAAATCAAGACGTTGTTGTAGTAGGATGATTAGCGAAAAGATGAGGATACTTGCTCTTGAATTGGTCTTCATGTTCCCACGTGTATTCTGGACCTCTACGCGCATTCCAACGGATCTTTACAATAGGTATACGGCTTTGCTTGAGTTGTTTGACTTGACGGTCCATAACTTCTACCGGTTCTTCTACAAAGTTGAGTTTGTCGTCGAGTTGAATCTCTTCCAAAGGAATAACGAGTGTCTCGTCGGCTAAACATTTCTTCAAATTGCAAATGTGGAACACATTATGCACTCGGCTAAGTTCTTGGGGTAATTCCAAACGATAGGCTACGGGACCAATCCTCTCTATAATCTTGAAGGGTCCAATGTAACGAGGATTCAACTTTCCACGCTTTCCAAAGCGAATCACACCCTTCCAAGGTG
Source organism: Glebionis coronaria (assembly GCA_025667525.1). NCBI lineage: Eukaryota > Viridiplantae > Streptophyta > Magnoliopsida > Asterales > Asteraceae > Glebionis > Glebionis coronaria. Next base: position 582,870,594 of record CM046876.1, read on the forward strand.
AGACCTTCAACATGACTCTATCACCAACCTCAAACTCAAGGGGTTTGCGTCTCATGTCAGCATAACTCTTTTGTCGATCTCTTGCGGCTTGCATACGGCTCTTAATCTTAAAGATCTTCTCAGTAGTCTCGTGTATGATCTTGGGCCCAGTGAGTTGTGCTTCACCAACCTCTGCCCAACACACGGGTGAACGACACTTCCTACCATACAGTGCTTCGAACGGCGCTGCCTTAATGCTAGTGTGATAACTATTGTTGTATGAGAACTCCACCAGAGGTAGGTGTCTATCCCATCTATTTCCGAAGTCAATCACACAAGCTCTCAGCATATCTTCTAAGGTTTGGATGGTCCTTTCACTTTGACCGTCGGTTTGGGGATGGTACGCAGTGCTCATATCCAACTGCGTTCCCAATGCCTTCTGCAGTGACTTCCAGAACTGTGAAGTAAATCGGCTGTCTCGGTCGGAGATTATAGACACAGGCACACCATGCTTCGTGACTACTTCCTCCAAGTATGTTCTTGCTAACTTATCCATTCCATCGGCCTCCTTGATGGGTATGAAATGAGCCAATTTGGTGAGTCGGTCGACGATTACCCAAATGGTGTCAAATCCGGCTGAGGTTTTTGGTAGCTTGGTAATGAAATCCACAGAGATCCTTTCCCACTTCCATTCTGGCAGTTCGGGTTGGACCAATAATCCTGATGGTTTCATATGTTCGGCCTTGACCTTGGCACAAGTCAAGCACTTGCTAACGTATGTACCAATATCCACCTTCATGTTCGGCCACCAATACAACATCTTCAGATCATGATACATTTTGTCAGATCCCGGATGTATGGAGTATTTTGACTTATGCGACTCATGCATAATCAAAGATCGTAGGTCACCATGGCATGGTAACCAACTCCTATTATCAAGGCATAACGTTCCATCCGAGCGTGTTTCTAATTCTTTATCATGCCTTCAACATCTTCAGTCTTGAGAATTTCTTCCTCGACTGCCTCATTGTGAGCCTTGAGAATTAAGGATGGAAGGTCTAAGTCAATGGTCATCACCAAAGCCTTCACCCTAAGAACTCTCTCCTTTCGACTCAAAGCGTCGGCCACGACATTTGCCTTGCCCGGGTGATAACAGATCTCGCAATCGTAATCACTGAGCAACTCTAGCCAACGTCGGTGTCTCATGTTGAGTTCCTTTTGATTCAAAATGTGTTGTAGACTCTTATGATCAGTGAATACAACACACTTAGTACCATAAAGGTAATGTCTCCAAATCTTCAAGGAAAACACCACTGCTCCCAACTCTAGGTCATGAGTTGTGTAGTTCTTCTCGTGCACTTTTAGTTGTCTTGATGCGTAAGCTATGACCTTAGTCCTTTGCATCAGTACCGCACCTAACCCTTTTATGGATGCATCACAATACACCACAAAGTCTTCATTACCCTCGGGTAGGGCTAGTATAGGTGCTTCACACAACATCTGCTTCAATGTCTGGAATGCCAAATCTTGATCCTCTTTCCACTCAAACTTCTTGTCCTTTTGAGTCAACTCCGTCATCGGTTTAGCTATCTTGGAGAAACCTTCAATGAATCTCCTATAGTAACCAGCAAGACCTAAAAATTGGCGGATCTCCGTGGGTGTTGTTGGAGTCGCCCAATCTTTCACGGCCTCGATCTTAGCAGGATCAACGTGAATACCACTGCTATCGATTACATGCCCAAGGAATTGCACCGTGTTTATCCAAAACTCACATTTGGAAAACTTTACATATAACTTCTCCTTCCTTAGCAGCTCTAGTATGGTCTTCAAATGTTCCTTGTGTTCTTCTTCATTACGAGAATAGATGAGAATATCATCGATAAATACAATCACAAACTTGTCCAAGTATGGTTTGCAAACTCGGTTCATGAGATCCATGAATACCACAGGCGTGTTTGTCAAACCGAAAGGCATAACTTGGAACTCGTAGTGTCCGTACCGGGTTCTAAAAGCCGTCTTATGAACGTCTTCCTCTCTAACCCTTAGTTGATGATATCCTGACCTTAAATCGATCTTCGAGTATATGCTAGATCCTTGCAATTGGTCGAAAAGATCGTCAATTCTTGGAAATGGGTAACGGTTCTTTATCGTCAGCTTATTCAATTCTCGGTAATCGATACACATTCTAAAGGATCCATCTTTCTTTTTGACAAATAAGACCGGCGCTCCCCAAGGTGAGGAACTTGGTCTAATGAAACCTTTGTCAGAAAGTTCCTTTATTTGTTCAGCTAACTCTGTCATCTCGGCCGGTGCTAGACGGTATGGGGCTCTAGCAACAGGCGCGGCTCCTGGTGTAAGCTCGATGTGAAACTCCACTTGCCGTACTGGTGGTAGTCCTGGTAAGTCCTCTGGGAATACGTCCGGAAAGTCTCTAACGATCGGTACATCTTCCACCTTCTTCTCGTGATCTTCTTCTCCTTCCTTTTGTGTTATTTGAACCAAGAATACTGGACATCCCTTCTCAATGTATCTTTGGCTCCTAATACATGAGATGACTTCCAGTCTTGATCCATTCTTCACTCTACTTCTTTCGCCTTGTTTGATTAGTACATCGTTTCCATAAGGAACACGGACGCACTTCTCATGACATACAATTTCCGCGTGATGCTTCGACATCCAGTCCATTCCAATGATGACGTCAAAACTTCCCAATTCTATGGGGAGTAGGTCGATACTGAACGAACGACCTTGTAACCTTACACTACATCCTTTCAGAATAACGTCGATGGTTACTGACTTCCCATCGGCTAATTCTACATTATACTTAACGTCTAACGCAGTAGGGGTAACATTTAGGCGTTCACTAAATACAGATGACACAAAACTCCTATCCACACCAGAATCAAATAGTACTGAAGCATAGTTGTTATTGACTAGAAACGTACCAGTCACAACGTTGTTGTCTTGCACTGCAGCTTCAACACAGAGATGATACACTTTGCTAGGTGCCGTGAATCCTCCAGGAGTACTAGTTTCCCTCCCCGGTTTCCCTGATTCTGCCTTTGGTTCCCTTGGTTGTGATTCTGATTGCCTCGAATCTGGTTACCACGACCTTGGTTCCCACTGCTTGGACACTTGTTCTTGTAGTGACCTTTCTCTCCACATCCAAAGCAAGTGACATTTGCTCCTTGGCCATCTTGCGTTCCAGGTCCTCTTTGGTTAGTAGGACGAGGTGGTGCTCGACATTCCTTTGCCTTATGTCCGGCCTTCCCACAATTGTAGCACGTTGGGGGACATGCTCCTTCGTGGTGTCGGCCACATTTTCCGCAGAAAGGAAGTCTTCCAGCGTAGTTTCCAGTATTACCTTGTCCAGCAGTAAACACCTGTGCTACTTCTTGTCGCTTGTTCTGGTTGTAGTTGTTTGTGTTGTTGCTGTTGTTGGTATTGTTGTTGTAGTGGTTGCCAGACCACTTCCTCTTATCCCCAGTATTTTCTCCCAACTCTTGTACCACTTGGTACATCAGACTCTAAGCCATGTCGATTGCCTCGTGCAAATCAGTTGGCTTGGATGAAGTCACATTCCCTTTGATGCTCAAAGGTAGTCCTTCAATGTATCGCTCCAACAATCGGTCGTCGTTGGGCACCATTTCAGGACATAACAAGATCAGCTCTTGAAAGCGCTGATTGTAAGCAGTAAGAGCAGTACCCTTGACCTTCAGGTTCCACAGCTCAACCTCCATCTGCTTGACTTCATTACGGGGGCAGTATTTCCTCACAAACATAGCTTTAAATTCACTCCAGGGTGTCGCTTGGGCAACGTCAATGGTCACTGCACGAGCATAGACGTTCCACCAAGTCAAAGCACCATCCACTAATGTGCTTGACGCAAACTTCACCTTATCAGCTTCAGCAACATTGCTAATCCCAAATTGGGATTCTAGCTTCTCAAACCATCTGGTTAATCCTACTGCTCCTTCAGTACCGCGGAAACTTACTTGCGTAACTACACGAAATTCCTTGTAGGTACAAGTCCGTGCAATAGTATTAGTAGCTCCTTGGTTGGTCTCCTCATGTGTGCTAGCTGTACGATTTGCTTCGGCTGTTGCGAGTGCCTCGGCCACTCGTTCGGCTATCATTTGACTTAGCATGACGGTGTCAATTCCACCGGTAGTAGCTGGTGGATTCTGTGTTTCGGATCTTCTAACTGGCGCCATAATCTAAAAAGGTAATAGGACAATGAGTTTTGCCAGACATAACATGCATGGCACGCACGATACAATTATGAAATGCTCCAGGGTATAATACACAATATATAATGATCTCACAATTTTTGTAACCCATAATATCATTCATAGAATTGTTTGGTAGTACATCATAGTTTGTCATACATAATATAATAAGAGGAAATAAAATGCCAACTAGCTAAGATAAACTTCAAAGCTTAGTGGTCATACAAGGATAAGTCAATGGTACAAGATAAATCTAACTAGTGCCCTCACGGCGCTGATGAAGCTCTCTCTCCAACTCTGCTAACCTCCTCTCAACCACGATCTCACGAGCCTGGGAATCTCTAAGTCTAACATCGGTATCATGACAAGCGGCTCTAAACCTCTTATCCAAGTCTGCAACAGGGTCCTCCACTGGTGCCTCTAGTCCGCCTGTCTCAACCAATGACTCTACTCCCCAACGGGTCATCAGGATCTCGATCTCCTCAAGACGAGCATTTGGCATGGATTCCATCTGATCAAGAACAGTATGAAGCTGTCCTCGTAGACGGGTCACACAAACCGTCAACACTGTCTCATCCCTAACTGGACTCTTCTTTGCCAGTGCCTCCAACTTATCCTGCACCTCATTATACTCTTCACCTAAAGCCTCTACAGCATCCTCCAACCTGTTTAATCGTGTCGTCACACATCCATCTGCTGCCCCAAGCATCACCACCGTCGATGTAGCTCTCCTAGGAAGAGGAGTCATAGCTCTCGGCCCAGTAGAGATGCCAGCATCAGTAAGCATCTCGTGGTACACAGCAGGTACAGTCTCTGGTGGTGGTAGTAATAGTGGTGTCTCTGGGACAGGACTGGCAGGTGTGCGAGTTGCATGCCTGTCAGTGGCAGTGAAGGGTATGAGGGGTCGGTAAGGTGAAAGTGGTGGTTGAGCAGCTCTCCCCTGAAGACGTCGTCTCACATAGTAGAAAGGTAGTGTACCAGGTGCTGGAGCAGGAATATCAGTCCTCTCCCCTTCGTCTTCAGATGAAGATGAGAAGATGTGAGCTAGGGAAACCTCAGGAGTAGCAGCATATGCAGTAGGAGGGTCCTCAGTGTCTGTGACCTCCATGGGCTCTCCTTCCCCATCTGTGAACTCCATATCATCATCCTCTGTCTCCTCTACCGTCTCATCCCTAGTAACTGATGTCTGACCTGGTGACTGCACCACATCAGCGTCTAAGTCATCCTCTCCTCCGCCTTCTAGGCTAAGTACGTCGTCAGCTGGTGCATCAGGAATACGGATCGGTGAACGACGAACCTCCTCAGTCTCTCTCTCTGTATCATCATCTGAAACCATCCGGTACCACGGATATCCTGATGGTGATCCTCTAGGTAGTCCTACTGATGAACTGATAGTCGACTGTGAACTACGGTTGTAGTACGCTCCTGTAGACGTGGAATCATCAGAAGAAGACATCACTGTAATCATAAACAAAATAAATGTGTGTAAATATCTTATAAAATTAGTCCGTAAAAAGGGACATTAACATAACATAGCAATCATTGTTGAATCCACATGTATCCCATATAACATAATTCAGATTTTGTTGTTGCACATGTAACCCATGTAAATATACCTCGTATTTGTTAAACCACATGTATCCCATTTATTACTTATCTATGTTCATGTATCTACATATACTTAATACTTACAATCCGTATGATAATCGATTAAACACATAACAGTTATAGTCTAGAGTTACTAAATGCAACCTAGTTCTCTATAACCATGGCTCTGATACCAATCTGTCACACTCCCAAAATATCAGAGTATAATGGCGACAAGGGAGTGGTGACGTCATGATTATCATACACACACAGTTACGAAGAACGACCTCTAAATGAGACGTTCGGAAAATAGATCACTTGTAATTGATAAAATAAATAGTTTTAACCAAGTGCGGAAGCATAAAACTGGATACAGTTACAAAACATAGTTTTCTCAAATAGTACAAATGATCTTTGTTTCAAAGAAATGACGGCAATGCATGAGACCTCACTTAGCATCTTCCTTCTTAATACCTGAGAAAAACATTGCTAAAGTGTCAACATAAAGTTGGTGAGTTCATAGGTTTAGTTAATTTGAAATGTTTAATGAACCACAAGATTTCCCCAAAAGTGATGACAATATAACAAATACAAAGTCATCCCAAAAGTATTTATTACAGTCTAAGCTAGTGACACCGAAGCGTTAACAACACCGGCAGTATAATCATATAAATGTAGCCCAACTAGATGCCTAAACCCACGACATCCTATCTCAGACTCAAATGAAACTATGCCCGCTTGTCCCCTTGTTGGACAAGACAGACAGGGACGTCAATCCCGATAGATCTATCCATAACATTCGCGCTTACACAAAGTAATTAACGGTTCACGATTCACGGGCCAAAGCAACTGGGTTTTTAGTGGGACTTAGACTAATATATAAATCAGTAAATGCACTTGTGTTCATACGTTAAAATCAAGCAATGTCTCACCCCAAAAAGCAATAAAAATAGTTAAGTATGGGGCTACAAACTCACCTCGTAATTCAGCAAAAAGGACGAAGGTAAAGGTAGCTCGAGAGTACGGTTACGCTAGCCGCGACCTATTTAATATAAGGATCGCGTTACGACATGAAAATTTATACTAGTAAAAAGACACGACACCCTAGTTGTGCTTGACAAAACCTTACGTTTACGGAAAAATACGACACATAAAAGTCGGTTATTAAACGGTCGAGGTTTACGGGTTAAATTATACCCTTAAGTTACAAATTTCGTTTTGGGCTTTAAATAAACTCAATACACCAAACTGGCCCAATATAAGCCCATTATACCCACCCATAAACCGGCCCAAGGGTTATATAACCCGGCCCGGCCCGCTGGCGATATAAACAAGGAAAGGAAGGGGTAAATACGTGTGTTTCACACACACAACTAAAAAACAGAGAGTTTAACTCTCTCTCTCTTCTCTCAAAACACACCCACCGCCCCACTCTCTCTCTCTTTCTAGAATCTGGATCGGATCATCTCCCTCCCATGGCTAATCATGTTTTCAGTTTAATACATCCATCATTTGGGATGGTTTGTGGTGAATAGATCGCGTGAGATGTGGGGTTTCATCCCCACATCAAACCGATTCGGTTTTGATGGTGTTCATCCCCAGGGTTAAAGTGATTCATCCCAATCAAAGATAAGTTACTCATCCTTATTTTCTTTTAAATAAAAATGGTTAATTGATTTTCGTTTTATAAAGGATCTGTGGGTTTAAATAACTTGTATAAACATGCTGAGAACCAAATGGCTCTCGAATTTGATGATAAATAATTTAGGGTTTCGAAATTATTTGGGGGTTTTTCTAAATCTCGTTTTCAATTACAATTAATTAATGTTTTCTTTTATAAAATCATGTTAATTTCAACATATAACGAATTTTTAAAAATTAGGGTTTCGGTCAAAATTGGGGGTTTTTGCATATCTTGTTTCCAGTCAAATTAATTATTAGATTCGTGTTTAGATTGGGTTTAATTAGAGTTTTAATTAATAAAATCAAATTAGGGTTTATATAAATTGGGGGTTTTTATATTCGGTTGATTAATCCAAAATTAAATGGCGTTTTTGGTATATAGAAAGTATTAATTTCGTGTTTAAAAAGGTTTTCAGTTTTTAGGGTTTCGAATTGAAAAGGGGGTTTTATACCCGCGGCATGTTTGGGGTGTTATGATGTTTCTGTAAATTGAAATGATTAAGATATTTGGATTATGGTGACATTGAATGGTAAGGGTTTCGGCAGAAAGCAAGTAACTTGGTTGTCTTGGTTTGGTTCTCGGTTTGGCCTCGATTTGGGTTTCGGTTTGAGTCTCGGTTTGAGCCTCGGTTTGGTCTTGGTTGGGGTCTCGGTTTGGTCTTGGTTGGGGTCTCGGGTTGGGTCTCGGTTTGGTCTTGGTCGGGGTCTCGGGTTGGTCTTGGTTGGGGTCTCGGGTTGAGTCTCGGTTTGGTCTTGGTCGGGGTCTCGGTTTGGTTGACAGAAAAATAGGGTCATGGTCATGTTCAAGTAATAATTGCTATAGTTTAATCCTTTCAGTTTTTGATTAAAATAGGACCGTGACAAAGACTAACATATTCGTTTGATTTTTCGCAGGTTTGTCAAAGACGAGCACAACTAAGATTTTATTCAGAAAAGAAGAGATGATTTAAAAGACTCACAAATGGGATGCTTAAGTTTCGGTTTGCAGGTGTGGACGAGATGGATCGGCTTGACTCTTTCGGTTTGCAGGTGTGGACGAGATGGATGGATCGGTTTGACACTTTCTTCACTTTACCCAGAAATTTGTATTTGAAAACTTGTCCAGAAATTGTAATTGTAATATTGGACTGTGAAAACTTTGTGTGTTATGTTTGGACATTGGGTAAACTTTGGACAGTATTTAATCCTGTATTATTAGTCTAGGGTTAGTCTCAAACTGAGTTTGGTAAGCTTGTGATATACCCAATTTGGGTAAACTTGGCATGTGTGCTGTCTTGTAGTGCTTAGTGGATGAATAAATTATAGAGTTTATGTTGTAACTGAAAATACACACTTGTTAAGCAAGTTTTTGAAATAAAGGTGAATAAAAAGTTTATAACTTAAAGGTTTGTACATAATGCACCAAGTATGCTACTCGGCTCGGTTTGTTGGGTGCTTAAGTTTAGACTCGAAAACTGAATACACACGACTCGATAACAACTCGATACACGATTCAAAACAAAGACAATTATGCGAGACTTCACGGGATTAGTAAGTACTTCAAATAGACATACGGCAAACATAATACGTTTAACAACTTCGTATATTGCATTCATAACTTAATAGACGTGAAAACTCGAGGTGTTACATATGCTCTCCCTAAAAAGGGCTTTGTCCGCAAAGCAAAATAATTAACACATTCATGTCGACAACTCGTCGGTAAATAATTAAAGTACTCCTACTATATGAATAATTTAAGATGAAAATTTGACGGATGTCACACAAAGCAATAAGCAGAAAGCAAAAAACAGACAAACTAAGGTAGGAAAAAAACAAATATAACCACAATAAACACTCAGAAGGTGAGCACCAGAAATGTCAAGCTGTGGACTAGGATTGGCCAGAGAAGGTATCCACACCAATCAAGGCTGGAGGGTCAAGATGTTAACCGAATCCGTTTGCACACACACACAAGACAACAGTGACCCACAATAGTAACCAAGAGAGAGGCAAGAAAGAAGAATGAAAGAAGACTTACAGCGGAAACAGCAACCAAAAAAACACCTAATCTCTAGATTCACTTAGTCTAGAGGATAGTTGAACCACCAATCAGAAAACCCCCAAAAAAGTAACAAGCTAGGGTTAGCAAACCCTAGCAGAGATATACTTGTGCAAGTTAGCAAAAAATGGTAACGACACCACCAAAGGTGATACCAGGATACCAATGATAGAGAAAACCCCAAAAAATTAAATTAGGGTTTCAAGAAACCCAATCCAATCTTCAAGATTTTTAACGACACCACCGAATAAAGCAACGACAACACCTATTAAAGCTTCATGGGCACCACAGAAACAAAACCCCCAAAAAATAAAATTAGGGTTTGTGAAAACCCTAATAAATTTTTTCAAGACAACGAACGACACCACCAAAACAAGCTTCGAGATACGTCAAGAGAGCAAGAATCACCACCCAAAGTATAAAACCCTAAAAAATTAATTAGGGTTTCGAAAAATCAAAAAAATGATTATAATACAAAGAACCAAGAGAGCTTCGATAGGCTGAAAGATCTACGACCAAATCTATGATACCATGTTAATAAACATAATATCACAGGATAAGAGAGATCTTTACACCCAACCAACCACCCCTTGGTGTATTTTATTATGAATCAAAAGTACTTAAACAAAACAGATAAAGATTATTCCCCAAACGGATGCTAATCGAACGATTACAAAAGAAATGGTGAGAACGTCCCAACTAGGTTGATCCGTTCTCCCTCACATACAAAAGATCACTCAAACACTCAGCTATACAAGATGATAATCAAACTCCCAGGTCAAAGTCCTCCATGGATTTGTTGAGAGAGAGAGAGAGAGAGTTGCGCACACAAATGTGTGTGTGTGGCGTTTGAGAGATGACCAAAACCTTAGTCAAAGACTAGGGTTATATGCTTCCAATAGAAAAAAAGGGCCTCAACGGTATACAATCCCACCAACCAATAACCAAGGCCCAAGACAAAGTCACAAGCCCAAATGCAAAACCTGAAACATAATAAACACAAAGCCAAAACATAAACACAATGCAAGGTTATATTGCACCCTTTGGGAGATTGTCAAACCAACATATTATCCCCACTATCTAAGCTTTCTTCTATATAACTAACGTTCATGTGATCTCCATCTTTATCCGACACCAACCCAGCTGGCAACCCACTAATTTAAGCATAAAAACCCAATCAAATGCCAGGATGTGCCTCTAATTAATTCATTCTTCAACCCAAAGAGGAGGTATACAAAAGTCCTGTGGCGGATCCAGGAGTGAAAGTTAATGAATACTTGTAGCAATCTGGAAAATCGGTACATTTGACCAAACTTTACACCGCACATGAAAAATCCATGTGGTTCATGGTCAGTCCACACCCTATACAGATCTCTAAGGAAATAAACCATATATACTGGACTATATCAGCATTAAATAAACATGTAAACCATTCAAACAATGCAATCTCTCTTAAGGCTAAACTTCTACCCCACATTCAAAAAAGAATCCTATATTATAGCCTCACTTCTTCATTTTTTTATATAGTGAAGTGGTAACCCAATAACTTCTTGGTTTGTTTTTGTTTTGGTAGCCTCAGCTAGCTTAACACTTTTAGCCTCACCTAGGTTTCGGATTAATCTCCCAACGAGTACAATCAAGATCAAATTTACCCAAACCAACAAACCCATAACCATTTGTAAATCGTGAAAACATAAAGTATTAATGAGGTTTAAACGCCTGCTACATAATGAAAATGGATCGGGTTTCATGTATTTGAGTATTTCTTATGGGCAACAGGCAACTAAGAGGTACAACATTCAAGTTCATGACCTCGAATTGAAAGCAAAAATAGTATCGACTCTGTTTAATTTGTACATTAGTCAACCTAATTGTTCAAGGTTGATAGAACTGCATTAAATTGATTCAACCTTTCATGCAACACTAACTCAGAAGCATGTTAAGTCACACAACCTACATGATGTTAGATTAAGGTTTGCCAATAAAAGTATGCGGTAAAGGATGAAATATGTTGCATTATGAATCTGACCGTAACAAGTTTCATACTCAACTTTGATTTCACTTATATATCTAGCTCAGATTCAATAATCTATTTCCAAATGTAAGGCCCATTAGACCCAAAGGGCGATATTGTCTAACAAGGAGACGCACCCGTGAGTGCTGCAAAAACCTAGGCCCAAACACAGACAAATCTGAAACCTACTAAAATTGACCAAAAACAAAATGACATTCAAAACACAGACAAGCATTTATACCAACCATAAAGGAAAACTAATTCACCAAACAAATACTTTACGAAAACCAGCCAAGAACTACCATTCTTAACAAACACTTGCATAGGAGCACAAAAGAAATTGTTCACAAAGTACAAACCATACAAAACACGAGCTTTAGTTCACCACGAACTTGATATAAGAGTTGAGGATTGTGGTGATTTCAACATTGGACAAAAACTATAACTCAGTGTAAATAATATTTGTTCAATACTTGCATAATATATATGTATGATGAAGAACAATAGGCTAGATTAGGCATCATTTATCAACCTTCATTGCAATGTAAATACAGTAATTAGTGGAGTACTATTTTACCCACGGAAGCCTTCAACACGCACATCCAAACATGTTGTTTTTGTGGTCAAAGGCCAAAAAGATATATGGTAATGATACAAATGCATAACAATTAGTCTTTACCAACACCTCTATTACTTATGTCTATCCTAAACTTTCTCAAAAATAACATTTAGTTATCCGATATAGTATTTTCTAGCAAACTTTGACCTATCTGAGATGAGACAAAAGTTCCATAGGGAACACCCTCTCATAAAAGTACAAAAGAATCGATCTGGACCTTTATTTTAAAACTGATCTTACCATTGATATATAATGAAAATAGACATTTTGTCCTCTTTCTTTTCCACAACACACTCTCAATTACACACTCTCAACTCTTAGTAACACACCCACCCACCCACCCACCCACCCACCCACTGCACCCACCACTGCCGTCCTGCCCCACAACCGCAGCACCATCGTCACATGCCACCGTTGTCGTCCACCACCATCCATCGATAGAGAGTGAAACTCGTTCAAAACATCATCATCATCATCTATCAATCGACCGATTCGTATAGTGATCACTTGATTAGTTTGACTTCAAAAAGTGGCTGGACTTCATCACCTTCTTAGTTTGACTTCATCTGCTGATTTGTATATTAAAAGTTTCATCATATGAAAATGACGCAAATGGTCACCAGTCATGATGCAGTGTGGTAATTTCATATGTATGACTTGTTTGTTTTTTGAACTTTGCTAAATATTTTATGTGCTTCAGTGATGGCTTACAAATTAGACCCAAAAAGTAAAATGGAAAAGATGAGCCAATAGTATATCACAAAAGAAGAGATGGACATGTGCTTGAGATTAACATTTTTTAATTTTTTAATTAAAATAATATTAAAACTAATAGGTACAAGTTAATGGATGTACCCATCTATCTCAAGAACAAATTACAAGTTCATCCTACTAACTACTATTCTTATTTTTTTCCCTTTTTTTAAAAAAAATTAAATCATAGTGATATGAAAAGACTAAAGTCTTGCTTTTTATGAAATAAAGTAAAAACTTGTAACAAAGTTTGTTTTTTTTCCTTTATGACATCTAGATGTATAATAATAGATATATAGACAATTAGAAAAGGTAAGAAGATAAGACAACATTTGACAAACATAACTCAAAACATTTAATTTAATATGTATGGTACATATCTGGTGATTAATTCGACTAAAAGAATGAAGGTAACAAAATTATTGTGAGAATGGTTCAATTAAATACAACATGACATTAAACAAAAGTATATTTAAAATTAGTAATTTTGTAACAAATGTATGTTTATTTCATTTTTATATTTTTTATACCATCATTTTTAATTTTCTTTTTTTAATTCACATGTGATTTGAGCAAAATTACATGTGATTTACGCGAAATCACACGTAATTTTCATTTTATAATAAATATAAACAAAATTGAATTACACGTAATTTGAACAAATCACATGTGATTTTTATTTTTATGAGAAAAAAACAAAATATAATCACACGTGATTTATTAAAATCACAGGTGTTTCGTACAAAATCACATGTGATTCGTACAAAATCACATGTGATTCCTACAAAATCACATGTGATTCGTAGAAATCACATCTTATTTATAAAAAAATCACATTCGTACATAATCACATGTGATTCGTACAATATAACACGTGATTTTACTTCGATTTATCTATTAAAAATAGACACGAGTTGAATAAATCAAAACACATGTAATTCTACTTGAATTATATATGAAACAAATTGACTTTTAAATCACATGTAATTATGCTTAAATTACATGTGATTTTGTTTGAATTACATATAATTCTGCTTGAATTACATGTGATTTTGTTTAAATCACATGTAATTCTGCTTGAATTACATGTAATTTTGTTCTGCATGAATTACATGTGATTTTGTTTGAATCAAATGTAATTTTGTTTGAATTACATGTAATTGTGTTTAAATCACATGTAATTCTTCTTGAATTATATGTGATTTTGTTTGAATCACATGTAATTCGTTTTTAATTATATGTGATTTTGTTTGAATCACATATAATTCTGCTTGAATTACATGTGATTTTGTCTATATCACATGTAATTCTGCTGGAATTACATGTAATTTTGTTCTGCTTGAATTACATGTGATTTTGTTTGAATCAAATGTAATTCTGTTTGAATTACATGTAATTGTGTTTAAATTACATGTAATTCTGCTTGAATTATATGTGATTTTGTTTGAATCACATGTAATTCTTTTTGAATTACATGTGATTTTGTTTGAATCACATATAATTCTGCTTGAATAACATGTGATTTTGTTTAAATCACATGTAATTCTGCTTGAATTACATGTAATTTTGTTCTGCTTGAATTACATGTGATTTTGTTTGAATCAAATGTATTTCTGTTTGTATTACATGTAATTGTGTTTAAATCACATGTAATTCTGCTTGAATTATATGTGATTTTGTTTGAATCACATGTAATTCTTTTTTAATTATATGTGATTTTCTTTGAATCACATGTAATTCTTCTTGAATTACATGTGATTCGGTGATAATTACATGTGGTTCAATTACATGTGATTGATCACTTTGAAACCTTAACAAACTCACTTTAGATGAATCACATGTAATTTTTTTGAATTACATGTAATTTTGTTTAAATTACATGTAATTTTGGTTGAATTACATGTAATTTCGTTTGAATTACATGTAATTTTGTCAATATATTAAAATGTTTATTGTCATTCATGTAAATCACAAGTCTTACTATTTGGCACGAGTATATCACTATAGTTTGGTTGACCACTTAACATTGTTGGCTTTGTGACATATCATACAAAATCACACGTGATATGCACATAATCACATGTGATTTGTACATAATCACATGTGATTTGTACTAATCACATGTGATTTATTTGGCATATCAACACGTGCTTCATTAAATTACACGTTCTTAAGGGCAAGTCACATGTATCATTGTTATATTTCTTATTCCTTTAAATTTAACAAAAAAGTTTTTTTGATGCATATTACTCTTTTTTGGCTCCACTTTAACTTTAAGTGATCTTATTTCATGTTTCAATCATCTTCCTTACACACTACATTTGTCTCTAGCACATGATGAATTTTTGCATACAACCTCTTCACGTTCTGCAAATACAATACACAATCAATGTTTTAAAACCCGAGTATGTAATCAACCCGGCTTAGTGATCGGATCGTCGGGTTAACCGGTTCAACTGCCGGGTCAACCTGATTTTATGCACATGTCGAAACACTATTTTTTCTAATATCCACACTTCTTTTTTTTTATTTGTGACATGAGTGTTAATACTTCCACATGCGAAAGTTCGAAAATCATTTCTATAAAAAGCTTCATGTTTAGGCAACTTCCAATATTAGTCATATCTTTCAGTTTTTAGAGTTTGATTAACTAAAAGTACTTGCTTTTCCAAAGTTTTTCATATACAAACAAATACTCACTTTCCAATACTTTGACTATTTTGACTAAAGACTAATATATTAGTAAATTTAATTGTGCCTAAAAGTAAATGTGATGCCCAAAAACTTAACCCACTTGCTGAACTGAGCATACATCATCTTTTTATTTCTCAGATATTAGATCCAACGTTACCCAAATACTTGAAGCAACCGATCATGACTCGCTTATAGCAGCCTCGAATCAGATCCAAATTATGATACTTGTTATCTGTGATCATCGATTGTGATTTTTGTGATTGTTTTTTGGTAAAGATTTTTCATGTTACTAGAATGATATATACAATAACCGGTGATGATTCACGGTGATTTTCCGATGATTTTTAGTTAAGACGCCGGCTGTTGCTATATTTTCCGGTGTGTTTTACTAGCCAGGATGTCTGTGTGTTTTTTTAGATACAGAAAGTGAGAAAAAAGTGATGGTTAAGGGGGTGATTTTTAAGATTTATATATGATCGGAGATTCTATAATAGCCATTGGATGAAGATGAAATGAATGGATGAGATCGATTCTTTTGTTCTTTGTTTGGGTTGTGTTTTATAAGGATCTCGACTCTCTGAGATGATATTTTCATTTTAGGTGGTGACCATATGTCGATAGTAGCATTCATCTATCGTAATACTTTATATGAATTTAAAGCACTAATCATAACGAGCACCAAGAGAGCATATCATAAATACATTTTTCCTCCTACTAAACGCTAATCCAACTAACAACAAATTATCATACATAAACATTTGATACCCATACCATAACCCAAAACACAAAAATATATCCCAACACAAGTGGCAGAGGGAGATAGAGATCGAGAGGGGTTTGGGCCCTCCCACAATTTTTTTACTTGATGTAATTTTTAGTGATTTTCATTTATTAAATTTTTATTTTTCCCTTTTAATTTCTACAATATTTTGTTTTGGCCCTCTCACAATAAAATTTCTATCTCCGCTTCACGACTATAACCATTTAGACCCCACGTGTCTCCAAAGGAGTTTTTCATGTGTTAAGACCGATAATAACCATAGCATGCCTCATTCTTCCATTGTTCTCTATCTCTGCGTACTTAAGACCATGTTGTCCGTCTTCAAAAAGCCCGTAAACATTAACCGACACAAACATCTTATTCAAGTTAGGTATGACATATTTATGTATTTCAACCGAACAAATCCTTTTTTTCAGACGATAACGCTCCTCGCGGACTAGTCTCATAATAATTCTTTCTACACTATCTTTCCCTATGTATCTGCGGCCTACCATATAGAATGGGTTCAAACTCAACTCCTCGAAGCCATAATCTCTAGATGTGTATAGAGAGCCAGGTATGGGTCCTTTTGAAGATTGATAACTTGTCTTTTGAAGACCGACAACTTGTTGTTTGATTTGGCTTTAGGGCGTGTTTGGACCTTTTTAGGTTGCTTTTTTTATATATAAAGCATAAAGGGATGATTTGGTTTCCTATATGGAGATTTGGTTTAGGTTTGGTGAAAAGGAGGCTGACAAGTTAATGGTAGGGGAGTGAGACTTTTATATCTGGTTTAAGATTAGGGTTATGCCTTATGTAAAGTTTTGGACTTGGGCCTAAATAATGGGCTAAAACTTGGGTTTGTCAAATTGTTATTGAACGTGTGTGCTAAATAAATGAAGGTTGTGTTAAATATAAGTTATGGAAATGTATTTCGATCACTCCCGTTGGTTGACTGACTTGACTGGCATTTCATCTCAAGCCAAAACCAGGGGCTATTCGTTCGTGTATGTGTAGGCTATTCGTTCGTGTGTGTGTGTGTGTGTGCAGATATGGGATATCCAACTTTGTGTTTAAGTTTTTCTTAAAATTGTGTAGTTGTGGGGAACCAAAGTTGAGTGTAGATGTTGTAAGATTGAGTTTATTGGCAACCCACTCCAATCGGTTGGAAAGATATGACAAAATTCTTTTATATATATATATATATATATATATATATATATATATATATATATATATATATATATATATATATATATATATATATATATATATATATATATATATATATATATATATATATATATATATATATATATATATAATGGAAAAGTGTGTGAAAGACATATATGTATTTAATAAGTAAGTGTGTGAGAGAAAAATATATAAAAGAGTTTGATTGGTTATTGAATGTGAAATGGAAGATTCGTTTGGCAATTTCAAAGTCATCCTGTGACCTTAGTTCGTAACTTTGTTCTTTACTTTCATTTACTTAATATTATTTTTTGTCATTTTCTCCCTCAATCGGTTGGTTGAGTTTGTTAATAAACTTAGTCTAAAAGTCTAACACCCCCATAAATGTTAAGCGCAGCGGAACTACAACATTTGGGTGCTAGGCAGTTATCATCACACACAAGCTATATTAAACGACTTAAAGAGACGTAAAAGTTTAAGCATAATATAATCATTGTTAAAACATACAATTCTACGGTTTTCCAAATCCCAAGATGATACAACACAGAGTTTGCGTTTGGTCCCCACGAATCTCAACCCCAAAAGATACATTTTTGTTCACATGACAGAAAAATGATAATGTTTCAAGTTAAATAATGGGTGGAAAACAAGTAGACCGCCAAGCCACACACAACTCCCATCCTTTGCATGCTCCATGCTATACTTCATCGATTACCTGAAACACTTGCTAAATTGGGTCAACAAATAATGTTGAGTGGAATTCACTGGTTTTACAATCTCATTTGAACATATGTGTTATAAAAATCATTCACGATCATTTATAGAATTGTCGATCAAACAATTTATTATCAAGGTTATGACAATTGCGTTTAAGCTCATGACACAAATCCGTTAACTCAATCACCCGCGTATAATTTACCGGCGTGATTAAGATGAAACCATTGCCCCTTCTAAAGGCATCAGTTGCAATTATACCTTATTTCTTATCACAAGTTATCCGTCCGCAGGAGGTACTCAACGTACTAGCCCTCGTCTCGGATAGAGTCGTCAACCCCATAGTACTATCAGTTGTATAAGCGGCTATTTTCAATCCACACAAGGATTAAACAATAGTTAATAGCTCATGAATATAGGGTCTTTTGCAACTAGGTACTCAACACAATTTAGGCAACTTTCGGGTCCAACAATCATTCATGACATATGTTCATTTTATAAAACTAGCATGCATCTCCCTCGCGGGTAAAAACAATTTAAAACAGTAGTAAGCTAGGCTACAAATTCACACCTTATGTATATAGAAGTAGTCAACGTTACGAATGACGATCACTGACGATGATGAGGATGCCCGGGAAATTCAACACCTAACAAGCAATAACGCGTAATGAGTCAATCTCATTTATAAAACTTTAAGTACTGTATAATATGTACATATTAGTCAATTGTGATAATTACAAACTCACGCCAAAACCAAACAAGTAGTCGTTATTAGCTTTATACGATTTATCTACGTTATTAACGTTACTACCCTTTTTACATTTTTTGCCGATACTTACCAAAAGTATGGGCTGTTTTATATGACTTAAACCTTCTTATAAAATCTAAGAAAATTCAAAAAAATACCTCATGACCTGTAGAAAACCCATTTTTAATCCCATTAAAAGTTCTCACTTTTATGACCCGTTACTTAACACATTACTAGACATACATTTTTCGGACTGATTTTGCACATTGACCATGTTGGACTTGTTTGACCCATTTAAAATACACCATTGACCCGTTCAACACCCAAGTCTAATAATAGACTCACAAATGCAGGTTTGAGACCAAAAATCAACTTTTAATCAATTTCCAAACTCTATCTATGGTCCCCGGGATTTGACCTAAAACCAAACATAATTTCGGATTATGTAGGTTCTCATCTCCCGGTACACGTATTTTCAAAATATCATAACTTTTGACTCGTTAGGATTCGTAAGCTCTTTCTTATACCAAATCGTAGGTAAAACAAAGATCTACAACCACATTCTATATTTATGACCTGTATCTAAGCTTAAGATTTTCAAAGAACCCTTAAACAATCTGCCTAAAATTTACTACTTCAAAATCACCTCAACACTTGTTTCCAAACCATTTTAACGACACCTAGCCCTAACTTAATCACCCATAACCATTCCTAAACACCTTAATCAGTCCTTAAGACCTAAAACATCAAATCCATCCTAAAACCCATTTACCAAAACAAACATGCAACAAGTTTTACCCACTCAAACACACTCAAAACACTAATCTAAACATGAATCCAACAACAAAACAATCAAACACCAAGATCCACCAAACACCCCCATTTGGCCGTGGGGTGTTGGTGATCAAAACACCCAAACCAAACCAATTTTAGTTACTTTAATTGATGAATTAACATAATCTAAACACAAATTAAACATGCATCAAGTTTAATTACATTAACTCAAACTTTTGAAAAATCTTTTAATTTTTGGAAAATCAAGTTCATGCATGTTTGATTAAACCTTGGATTAGCACTTACAAAAGGATTAGAAAAGGTGGTCTTTAATTGGAATTAATCAAAAACAAGAAAAATTTGATGTGGTGGTGGTGGTGGTGTGGTATAGCCGGCGGCCTAGAGAGAAAAGAAAGAGAGAGTGAGTGAAAATTTTGAGTGTTTTTGTGTTGTGTGTTTTCATTTTTCCTTTTGTAAAGTTTTGAGGGCCTTTTGTGCAATTTTAGTCTTCTTTTGGCGTTGTTTTTAAAAACGACCTCAAATATTTGCGTGAAATGACTTACTAGCCGGCTTGGAAAATTTTGCGGGAGTCGGGGGTCATCCCGAACACTCCAAAAACTTTTAGGACAATTTAAACGCACCCGGAAAGAAATAAAACGCACCCGACTCGACTTAACAGAACCGAAAGTAAAATCCTCGAAAAATTATAATATCGATAAAGCGACAATAAACATAGAAATTGGGCATCCGTCGGGATCGTAGTCGTCATCGTTCTTCTTAAATCGTTAATCGTCAAGATTACGACCTCAAACATTGGTTTCAACCAAAACGATAAAATATATAGTAAACAAAACTTCTTAAAAATTTCAAAAATAGGCGTAATTTAGGGTAAGATAAGTGACCTCGGTTTTTGGGTATTACATCCACCCCTCCTTAAAGAGAGCGACGTCCCGGCGCTCGCCTCTGCTTATAGTCACATTTCGTGCCGCTGGAACAGATGAGGATATCTCTCCTTGAAAAAGTCCTCACGTTCCCCAGTGTATTCCGGTCCACGCCTAGAATTCCATCGTACCTTCACAATGGGAATCCTACTATGCTTTAGTCTCTTAACCTCTCAGTCCATAATCTCCACTGGTTCCTCCACGAAATGCATTTTATCGTCAAGCTGAATCTCGTCCAAAGGAATCACCAATTCCTTATCCGCCAAACTCTTCTTCAAATTTGATACGTGAAACGTGTCGTGAATAACACTAAGCTCACTCGGAAATTCTAACTTATATGCTACCGGTCCAATTCGTTTAACAATCTTGAATGGTCCAATATACCTTGGACTCAGCTTTCCTTTCTTCCCAAAATGAATCACACCCTTCCACGGCGAAACCATGTCTCCGACCTCAAATTCCAACGGTTTCCTTCTATTATCGGCATAACTCTTCTGTCAGCTTCTTGCAGCAAGTAAACGGTTCTTAATTTGCACAATCTTCTCTGTCGTCTCCAAAACCATCTCGGGGCCAGTCAACTGACTCTCTCCTACTTCGCTCCAACACACAGGAGATCTACACTTCCTTCCATACAACGCTTCGAATGGTGCAGCCTTAATGATCGCATGATAACTATTATTATACGAAAACTCCACTAAAGGTAAGTGGCGTTCCCAACTTCCTCCGAAATCAATCACGCATGCTCGGAGCATGTCCTCCATCGTCTGAATTGTTCGTTCGCTTTGGCCATTAGTCTCAGGGAGATAGGTCGTGCTCAAACTCAATTCGGTGCCCATCGCACGTTGAAGAGATTTCCAAAATTCCGAAGTAAACCTACTATCACGATCCGAAATGATCGATAAAGGTACACCATGTCTACAAACAATCTCCTTCACGTACACACTGGCAAGCTTCTCCATGCTGTCCGTCTTCTTCATAGGTAAAAAGTGAGCAGATTTCGTCAATCTATCCACTATTACCCAAATCATATCACAACCACTAGGAGTTCTAGGCAAACCCGTCACGAAATCCAAAGCGATCTTTTCCCATTTCCATTCTGGGATCTCAGGTTGTACCAACAACCCAGACGGTTTCTTATGTTCAGCTTTGACCTTCGTGCAAGTCAAACACTTACTGACGTAACGAGCAATCTCCGCCTTCATATTTGGCCACCAGTAGACTTTCTTCAGATCATGATACATCTTATCCGCTCCAGGATGTATCGAGTACTTCGACTTATGAGACTCGTTCATAACCAAATCTCGTACTCCAGGCATTCCTTCCTCGGATGGACATAGTGGTAACTAAATCCGATTCTCAAAATATCTCAGCCCGTCTGTCCTAACCACAAAAAGAGTTTTCAGCAGTCTTCCCAGATTCTCAGCACCAACATTTTCTTTCATTAATCCCTTCTCTTGAGCCTTCAATATTGTTTCGGTCAAAACAACACCCTCAGTCATCACTAATGCTCTAACTCTCAAAGGTTTCTCTCTATCCTTCCTACTAAGTGCATCCGCTACAACGTTCGCCTTGCCAGGATGGTAGCGAATCTCACAGTCATAGTCACTCATTAGTTCCACCCATCCCCTTTGTCTCATATTCAACTCCTTTTGGTCTAAAATGTGCTACAAACTCTTGTGGTCAGTGAATACAACACACTTAGTCCCATACAAGTAGTGTCTCCACAACTTAAGCGCAAAAACTACAGCTCCCAATTCCAAATCATGCGTAGTGTAGTTTTCTTCATTCTTCCTCAATTGTCTCGACGCGTAAGCGATCACCTTCTCACGCTGCATCAACACAGCTCCATAACCCTTATGAGACGCGTCACAATACACCATGAAGTCTTCGATTCCTTCTGGCAATGACAAAATAGGAGCAGAACATAATTTGTTCTTAAGTGTTTTGAAAGCGATTACTTCATCATTTCCCCATTCAAACACCCGATTCTTCTCAGTAAGCTTGGTCAACGGCTTTGCAATCAACGAAAACCCTTCGATGAATCTCCGATAATAACCAGCTAAACCAAGAAATTGTCGAACTTCAGTCGGCGTTGTCGGTGCCCACCATTCCTTAATTGCCTCAACCATGGCAGGATCCACACGAACCCCTTTGCTATCAATCACGTGCCCAAAAAATTGTACAGATTCTAACCAAAATTCACACTTTGAGAATTTCGCGTACATCTTCTCTTTCTTCAACAGCTCCAATATCGTCCGCAAGTGCTTCCCATGTTCTTCTTTGCTCTTGGAGTAAATAAGAATATCATCAATGAATACAATGACAAACTTATCCAAATACGGCTTGCACACTCGATTCATAAGATCCATGAATACGGCAGGCGCATTCGTTAGCCCAAAAGGCATCACTCGGAATTCAAAATGTTCATACCGCGTACGAAAGGCAGTTATAGGTATATCCTCCTCTCTAACTCGCAGTTGGTGATACCCTGATCTCAAGTCAATCTTTGAGTACACACAGGAACCTTGCAATTGATCAAACAAATCGTCAATCCTCGGCAATGGATACCGATTCTTAACCGTCAATTTTTTTAAGCTCTCGATAGTCGATACACATCCTAAACGACCCATCCTTCTTCTTCACAAACAACACCGGCGCTCCCCATGGTGATGAGCTCGGTCTAATAAATCCCTTATCCATCAATTCTTTCAATTGATAACTCCTTCAGCTCTGACGGTGCCAATCGATAAGGTGCACGAGCAACTGGTGCGGCTCTTGGCATCAAATCGATTCGAAATTTGACTTCACGGGAGAGAGGTAAACCTGGCAACTCATCAGGAAAAACTTCCGGATATTCTCGAATCACAGGCACCTCTTCCAACTTTGCCTCTACATCACCATCACTAGAAATTTGTGCCAGAAACACATCGCATCCTCTTCTACATACCTCATCATTTTCAAGCAAGATATTACTTTCAAACGAGAAGTACATTCATTTCCCTTCACAGTCAAAACCCTATTCCTCAACGGGATTTGGACTAATCTTTCTCCACAAACGATTACCGCACTATGCGCCATTAACCAATCCATCCCAACGATCACGTCGAAAGATCCTAGCTCTATAGGCATTACGTCGATATCAAAGGCATAATTCCCTAACTTCAAGGTACACCCTCTTAGTATAGAATTTGTACTAACAATCTTCCCATCGGCTAATTCCACATTATAGTTAGTCGTTAGCATTACCGGTTCTCTATTGATAAGACGACTAAATTTTACATCTACAAAGCTCTTGTCGGAACCAGAATCAAAGAATAAACTAGCATAACGAGTATCAAGTAGAAACGTACCGGTCACCACATTCGGGCCTTGCGGTTTATCAGCGGTACCTACTCGATATACAGCAGCATCATTATTTCCTCCTTGCCTATTTCCAGTTTTTGGGCAGTTACCTTGCTTATGCCCCCTTTCTCCACACCCAAAGCAAACCATTACCTTCGTGGCATTTTCCCCAGTAGCCACCCCTCTAGCTCGGCAATCTGCAACTCTGTGACCCGCTTTTCCACACTTGCTACATGCAGGAGGGCAATTCCCTATATGGTACAAATTACATCGACCATAATGAGGATTCACCTTAGCTCCTCTAGGGGTAGTAGTAGCTCTCATCCCATCATTTCTTCTCTGGTTGAACTGCTGGTTGCGGTTCTGACCGTGGTTGTTACGGTTTCCCCCACGATTTTGACCTTGGGATTGATTCCCCTGAGCTGTCTCCCACTTCCTCTTGTTCCCCTCGACAATGTAGTCCTTCTTATCTTGTAGCTTGACATCCATTAGTGCGTGAGCCATTTGGACGGCTTCATCGAATGACCCAGGCTTTGATGAAGTTGTCTCACCCTTGATATTGCTTGACAAACCCTTGATGTACTGCTTCATTTTCTTGTGATCATCAGCAAAGGCATCGGGACACAAAAGGCTCAACTCATTAAACCTCCTTGTATATGTGGTGATGTCATTGTTCCTCAAAGACAAGTGCCTTAACTCGTCCTCTAGCTGACCCAACTCTTCTTCGGGACAAAACTTTTTGGTCAAGAGTGCCTTGGTAGCAGCCCAAGTCCTCCCATTTTCTACCGCTAATCCGACAGTGGCCACTTGATTGTTCCACCAGCTTAAGGCGTCATCGAGAAAAGTAGCAGCGGCAAACTTAACTTTATTTGCCTCTGAGCACCCGCTAATTTCAAAAGTGCTTTCGATCTTCTCCAACCATCTTCGGAGTTCTAAGGCTCCGCCGGTACCACGAAACTTTGTGGGACCACATTTCATAAAACCGGCATAAGAACACTCCCTTGGGGCTTGCTGTCTTCCTGCATTTCCACCTTGATATGGGTTTCAGTTTGCACGATCAGCTTCGAGTGCATTGGCAATTGCTTCTTGAATCATTGTGTTCACACGGTTAGCTGTCAACTTTGGAGGCATGGTGAAGTCTCAATTACACCTCTCTACAATGACAGGGAAAAATAGAAAACAGGGTAAGTATACACATCAAGATTAAGAAGAAGTTCTCTTTCAAGACATAATATAAGTACAACAACGCATCACTACAAGGTTACTAATATTCATCAATCACATCACAAACGAGCAAATTAAAGACTTATCATAGATTATGAAAGGTAAACATGGATTGCATTGATAGATCAACCAAAATCTGTGACAAGTAATGCCACTACAACCATACACCAACAAACTTAAAGTCAACAAGTTTTCATCACAATACCATCATGCAGGAGTCTAAAATAGTTCGATTACAACGATCAAAAGATAAAATAAAATACAAGTAACTAGTCACGTGGTGATCCACACGACCTCTTGGATGATGGTTCTTCTTCATCCTCTTCGGGCTCTTTGTCACTGTCTTCTTCTTCCTCGTCCATCTTCCTCTTCCCTTTATCACTCGGCTCACACTCAGTTACCTTCTTCGTTCCAGAAGTAGATCCAAACTCCAATGCTACCTGATTCCCTAAAGTGACACACTCACCCCTGCCGGGTGGCTGGACCATGAAATCATTAGCCTCCAGCTCAGAGTCATCTACAAATCTCCAATCTTGTGGCAGGGATGCTCTAACACGGTGCTCCCAACTCTGCATCCTAGCCAACCTAGCCTGATCTTCCTTAACCCGCTCAAGACTGGTACTCAGGTTTGCTATCATCGATATCAAACTATTAATATAACTCTTATTCGTTACTCCATCGAACTCAGCCCTTGTAGTTCTTGCCAATAATTTCTGATGTGCTCTCTCATTTTCGTCAAACCTTTTAATTACTCTTGTTTCCACCACGTACCATTCATACATAGACCTCTCAATTCTTCTCAAGAAAAGCGGAACGTCACCATAAGCTCTTGGTCCGGGGCAGGTAACTCTTGTGATGTCCTGATGAAGAGAATTAGCGCTAGCCGCAGCGTCGGAACTTCTAGGGATACCTGGCATACCAATCAGATGAGAAATACGAGTAGGCCTGGGGACG
This sequence comes from Glebionis coronaria, assembly GCA_025667525.1. Lineage (NCBI taxonomy): Eukaryota > Viridiplantae > Streptophyta > Magnoliopsida > Asterales > Asteraceae > Glebionis > Glebionis coronaria. Next base: position 582,896,841 of record CM046876.1, read on the forward strand.
GTAGTACTCCTTCGATCAGGGTCCTGATCTTGCACATTGTCCGTCTCGGCTTGTCCTTCAACAGCTGCTCCAACATTTCCCCCTTCGTATCCTACGACGTATTCGTCTCCATTTCCGTTAGGCGGTACCTCGGCCATTTCTGCAATAACAAAAAATTTTGGAGGGTACCTACGATTATTATTCAATATTTATAAATATATGCATGCAAATGCAATGCAAAGGTGGTACAAATGCCCAAAATGCGATAATATGATGCTCATGCATATGTAATACAAGAATTACTGTATCGAGTACTCCACGTACAATTCCAATGTTTACATATAGTAGTTCAATATTTACGTAATAAATACTCATATATTACTTCAACTCAAAGGTATACATCTATACCATCAATACTAAAAATAAACCTTACCGGAGCCATGCAGGATATTTGTATGCTTGGACAATTTCTTACGACACCAAAAGTTATAGTTTAGGATTTTTCAAAACGACCTAGTTCTCTATAACTCATGGCTCTGATACCAATCTCTAACACCCCCACAAAAGGTATGCGCAATGGAACTACAACATTTGGGTGCTAGACAGTTATCATCACATACAAGCTATATTAAACGACTCAAAGAGACGTAAAAGTTTAAGCATAATTTAAACATTGTTAAAACATACAAGTCTACGGTTTTCCAAATCCCAAGATGATACAACATAGAGTTTGCGTTTTGTCCCCGCGAATCTCAACCCCAAAAGATACATTTTTGTTCAAATGACAGAAAAATGATAATGTTTCAAGTTAAATAATGGGTGGAAAACAAGTAGACCGCCAAGCCACACACAACTCCCATCCTTTGCATGCTCCATGCTATACTTCATCGATTACCTGAAACACATGCTAAATTGGGTCAACAAATAATGTTGAGTGGAATTCATAGGTTTTACAATCTCATTTTGAACATATGTGTTATAAAAATCATTCACGATTATTTATAGAATTGTCGATCAAACAATCTATTATCAAGGTTATGACAATTGTGTTTAAGCTCATGACACTAATCCGTTAACTCAATCACCCGCGTATAATTTACCGGCGTGATTAAGATGAAACCATTGCCCCTTCTAAAGGCATCAGTTGCAATTATACCTTATTTCTTATCACAAGTTATCCGTCCGAAGGGGGTACTCAACGTACTAGCCCTCGTATCGGATAGGGTCGTCAACCCCATAGTACTATCAATTGTATAAGAGGCTATTTTCAATCCACACAAGGATTAAACAATAGTTAATAGTTCATGAATATAGGGTCTTTTGCAACTAGGTACTCAACACAATTTAGGCAACTTTCGGGTCCAACAATCATTCATGACATATGTTCATTTTATAAAACTAGCATGCATCTCCCTCGCGGGTAAAAACAATTTAAAACAGTAGTAAGTGAGGCTACAAATTGACACCTTATGTATATAGAAGTAGTCGACGTTACAAATGACGATCACTGACGATGATAAGGATGCCCGGGAAATTCAACACCTAACAAGCAATAACGCGTAATGAGTCAATCTCATTTATAAAACTTTAAGTACTGTATAATATGTACATATTAGTCAATTGTGATAATTACAAACTCACGCCAAAACCAAACAAGTAGTCGTTATTAGTTTTATACGATTTATCTACGTTATTAACGTTACTACGCTTTTTACCTTTTTCGCCGATACTTACCAAAAGTATGGGCTGTTTTATATGACTTAAACCTTCTTATAAAATCTAAGAAAATTCACAAAAATACCTCATGACCTGTAGAAAACCCATTTTTAATCCCATTAAAAGTTCTCACTTTTATGACCCGTTACTTAACACATTACTAGACATACATTTTTCGGACTAATTTTGCATATTGACAATGTTGGACTTGTTTGACCCATTTAAAATACACCATTGACCCGTTCAACACGAAAGTCTAATAATAGACTCACAAATGCAGGTTTGAGACCAAAAATCAACTTTTAATCAATTTCCAAACTCTATCTATGGTCCCCGGGATTTGACCCAAAACCAAACATAATTTCGGATTATGTAGGTTCTCATCTCCCGGTACACGTATTTTCAAAATATTATAACTTTTGACTCGTTAGGAGTCGTAAGCTCTTTCTTATACCAAATCGAAGGTAAAACAAAGATATACAACTACATTCTATATTTATGACCTGTATCTAAGCTTAAGATTTTCAAAACACCCTTAAACAATCTGCCTAAAATTTACTACTTCAAAATCACCTCAACACTTGTTTCCAAACCATTTTAACGACACCTAGCCCTAACTTAATCACCCATAACCATTCCTAATCACCTTAATCAGTCCTTAAGACCTAGAACATCAAATCCATCCTAAAACCCATTTACCAAAACAAATATGCAACAAGTTTTACCCACTCAAACACACTCAAAACACTAATCTAAACATGAATCCAACAACAAAACAATCAAACACCAAGATCCACCAAACACCCCCATTTGGCCGTGGGGTATTGGTGATCAAAACACCCCAACCAAACCAATTTTGTTTACTTTAATTGATGAATTAACATAATCTAAACACAAATTAAACATGCATCAAGTTTAATTACATCAAATCAAACTTTTGAAAAATCTTTTAATTTTTGGAAAATCAAGTTCACGCATGTTTGATTAAACCTTGGATTAGTACTTACAAAAGGATTAGAAAAGGTGGTCTTTAATTGGAATTAATCAAAAACAAGAAAAATTTGATGTGGTGGTGGTGGTGGTGTGGTATGGCCGGCGGCCTAGAGAGAAAAGAAAGAGAGAGTGAGTGAAAATTTTGAGTGTTTTTGTGTTGTGTGTTTTCATTTTTCCTTTTGTAACGTTTTGAGGGCCTTTTGTGCGGTTTTAGTATTCTTTTGGCCTTGTTTTTAAAAACGACCTCAAATATTTGTGGGAAATGACTTACTAGTCGACTTGGAAAATTTTGCGGGAGTCGGGGGTCATCCCGAACACTCCAAAATACTTTTAGGACAATTTAAACGCACCCGGAAAGAAATAAAACGCACCCGACTCGACTTAACACGAACCGAAAGTAAAATCCTCGAAAAATTATAATATCGATAAAGCGACAATAAACATAGAAATTTGGCATCCGTCGGGATCGTAGTCGTCATCGTTCTTCTTAAATCGTTAATCGTCAAGATTACGACCTCAAACACTGGTTTCAACCAAAACGATAAAATATATAGTAAACAAAACTTCTTAAAAATTTCAAAAATAGGCGTAATTTAGGGTAAGATAAGTGACCTCGGTTTTTGGGTATTACAAAAAGTCATGACTATTATGAATCTAAAAAAAAGAAGAGAAAGGTGATTACTTTTATGTATTAAAATATTGGAAAATAAAGTTTTAATGGAATATGAAAAACAATATAAAAAATACTATAGACAAAGTATGGTCGTGGCCCGTGGGGAGGGGCGGATGTATGTACATGGTGTGTGTGTGTGTGGGGGGGGGGGGGGGGGGTGGGGGGGGGGGGGGTGCTCCCCATAACTAGCCCGATACGACGATATTTTAGTGTAATCTTTTCACGATTGTGAGTGGTTTTTTAAATTGCCCCACTCGAAACTCAAAATGCCCCCACTTGCAAACTGAATTTCAGCCTTTGACACTTTAAAACCTTATAAATACTTTATTTTAAAGTAATAATACTAGATTTTCATCCTGATCCTTGTTTTTTCACTTTGTTATTTCCAAAAAAAATTGCACCCCATAATTGAATTTCTTGGTTATGCCAATGTCGTGGGTGTTAAGTTATGGAGTGACACTATGCTGCTATTATAAATCTTGCGGTTCGAATATAGTAGTCATTAATCAATAGAAAATCTTAAAAAAACACGCACAAGCCAAACGGTGTCTCTCAATTCGAGATTCAGACCAAACGATGCCCGATTCTTATTATAGTTGGGTTTTTTTAGCTTCTTACAAAAGGTTTTGCGCCGACTGTTAGTGAAGTAGCATCGAAAACTTTAGCATAATTTTATTGTTTGTAACATGTTTTTCTTTGTGATACCACACATTTTGTTAGAAAGCTAATCTGCATTCAATATATCTTGCGTGAGATCGAGTTTAGATTAAAGATGTGTTGCATAAGGGAGGTGTTTGGAGAAATTTCTGCTTTTAATTAATGCGTTTGCTATTTGTGTATAAAATCACTAAGCAGTATCTTTGCGGTGGGATCTATGTCTCTGTTATAAAAAAAATGTTAGCTTACCACTATTATCATTATACATTTTGCAAGGAACAAACGCATTATCCTCTCTCATTTCAAGACGCATCTAATACGTAAGATTATCTACTTACCGAGCAACCAATGATACAATGTTAGAGGTGCTAAATGATTTTAGATATAAATGTGTCGTTAACTTTGTAGCATCACAGGTGGAAATAGGGGAGATTGAACGTGTTGGGTAACGGGTCAAAATGGGTTGGTCTGGTTTGGTTGTCCATGCATTATTTCCGTGGCAGAGATTACAAAATCTGTAGTATTTAATCATAAGCTGCCTTATAAAATAAACTAATTGAGAAGTTTTATGTTACTTTTGTACCAGTCCATCACAGGGTAATTGCAAAAATGAGTGAAGACAACCTATGACTTGTTACTCCACATGTGCCATTGGAATTGAATGCACCTTTTAAGCATCAAAATTTGTAGTTACGTTTCTTTTTCGCGCATAACCTTGCAGGGGCCACGTTGTTGAAGTAACGTTTTGGGACGGTATGGAAACGTATTTTGACAAGGAAAAAGTGGAACGACCAGTTATGATTGTTGTAACAGCGTGCAGGGTGACGTAATACATAGGTTACGTCGAGCTTTCAGCTACACTAGGCACCCACTATTACATCAACCCGCAGACAATAACAAGTACGTTCTATTGTTGTTGGTCACAGTTTCTGGTTTTTAACTATTAACTACATCCTTGCATCGTCTCGAAACAACAATCGTTACCTCCATCCGAACAATTTGAAGGTTTTCCAACCCCCTCGGTCAGTTCGTTATTCACCACGGTATGATTGTGATCAGGTGTGACTCTTTTATATCAGACGTAATGTCATGAAAAAAAGAAACTTGGTTTGTGTCATTTGGTTGTCTGTTTCTATTTCTTTCTGGCCTTTCTACATACACCATTTATTTGGGATTACGTGTGGCAATCACAGGCGCCATTAATTTTCGTTGACACTTGATCCCTGAAAATATATACTTATGATCAACAATGATATCTTGTCTATATGTACTATGTCAATTCCAATCTTTGATGGGTTTTTAATCGTGGACACCGTGTGTATTGTGTAGTAAATGTATATGGAAAAAAATTGTTAATTTTCCCGCATCTCTTTTCAATTTTAAGAGTATGTAACCGAAGTTTACAGTATGTTTGTTTCAATTTAAGAGTTCTTCTTATTTTTATAGTGAACTGATCATTCTATATCAAATGTTACTACTACTAATTTATTAACAGCGATATGGAAATTCCAACTGTTAATTAGTTGTGTAATCATATTATTGACCTCTTAAAGGACAAAGGAGAAATGGTCTAAAGGGCGAAAAGTCAGTTAGTAGTGGGTTTAGGATGTCGTGAGAGTTATGTATGCTTTCGACACTGCCCTCTAAAACCCTTCCTTAAAGCGCCCGCCCTTTGCGGCAGCGAAGCGCCAACACAAATCCTAGTTTGTTTTATATGTTGTTATGATAATCTTCAAGATAGTGGTGAATCACGTAAAAAGTTGACCTGAAAAGCATTCAAATGTAGAGCAAATGATAAAATCTTAATGAATCCTTCATAAGGTGGTAATAAAAAAGGGACAAATTACTATTGTCTTGAAAGTTTAACAATCATGTAGAATATTGATGAGATGGCATTTATACATGATCTCATCGTTCTTTTCGGGCTTTAAAAGCATAAAAATGTCATAAAATACCATATATATGCTTGTGTTTGTTTACTTGTGTATTTTAGGTATGGATATCGTGAAAAAGACAAAAGATCACAAGTTACAAGGAAAAACGGACACGAGAAACGAAGCCGTACAAAGAACCGGGCCCTAATCATGGAATTCTCAATAAATACCCTTGAAGACTTGAAGACAAACAAGATTGATCCTCATTTATTGAAGAAATGACACTTAAAACCCTTGTATATTAATAATTACAAGTTTAGTCCCTTAAGTTTGTCAAAATTACACAAAAGGTCCTTCAACTTTTAAGAAATGGCAAGATTAGTCCCTCAACAAATCAAAATTGCCAATAATGGTCCCTCATGAAGTCAAAGAAACAATGAAGACCTTTGAAGATCAACAATGTCCAAGATCAGCCCTTGAATTATCCAAAAATGGCAAAAATAACCCTTGAAATCCTTTTTCCAAAGTTTTGTGCCAAAACTGCCAAGTGGTGAAAGTATTTAACAAAGGAGAATATGTTTTAGGGCTGAAATTCTTCATTTACCAAAAATACCAAAACACAAGGACCAAATATGGGCAAAATAAACATTCAAATGTTTATTGCGCCAAACACTTTTCCACTCCACCAAAAACGGATCAAACAACTTACTGTTCACCTTTTACCACCCAGAATTACATCACTTAAAACAAAGGGTAATTTGCATTTACCTTGGCACACGTTTGATTCACCTCACCTTAAACACATCCCACACACAAAACCCTCACTCCCACTCACAAAGGACCCCACCCCCAATTCCCTTTCAACCAATCAGAATGCAACTTAGCCTCCAAGTTATGTGACGTGTCCAAATCAACAGCTATGATTCATTGCTTCATCACAAAGCTAAAATGAACATCCAGGATCACTTTGGACAGCTCACACCAAGGATTCGTCTAGAAGAACCAAGGGCATTATAGGGAATTCAGTTCTAGGGTTTGTGAATAGTGTTTAGCCAGGCATTTGCCTATAAAAGGAGACCTCAACATGTGAGAGTCCCTTTGTTCCAGTTTTAGGCTATCAATCTTTGTAAATCCTTTTTAAGTAATAAAATTTGATTTTCTGAATTTTGAGAAAACTTGTTCTTGTTTATTAAAAGTTGGTGTTAGAATAGCCTAATTCTGAGTTCCATTTATATGTTTGAAGGTTTTTGAGGCAAGGTTTTAGTTGATAAAGCTTGGGTTTCAAAAATCAGAAAGTGCCTGTTTATTTGATCTCACCTTATTGTTTGTTCATCTTAGCAGCATTGGAAGCTGGTACTTGTTTTGCTAGTACCTCAGCTTAAACAATCTAGGGCCTAGATGTAGGTCTTGGAGGTTTGCACCTTTTTCCCTTTTCATTTTCTCTTTAAGTTTCTGAATATTTGTGATTTTTGTGGATTTATGCTTGAATCTGTGTTATTGTGGTTGATTATTGTTGATTTGGTTTGGTTTGATGTTATTGAGGTGTTAGTGATCTGATTTGTGGGTTGAATCTTCATAAGCCTTTTAAAATTTGTGAAAATAGGTTTTTAAGGGGTGTTTGGGATTACTGCATAAGTTGGATTTGTGGCTTGTTAAGTGTTTTTTTGTTGTGAGCAAGTATTGGTATCTGTTATTTGGGTGCATATGTTCATCTGTTTGCAGGTTTTGTGGGTTTGAACACATTGATTCTTGAATTGGCTATAAAATCTTAATAACTTGGTAAAATTGGCTAGGATTTTGAGGACACCTAGATCTAGGCTTAGGCTAGGGCTAACAAGTGCTAAATCATAGTTAATCACACCAGGGTAGAAGGATTTGAGGCTTGAAATTGGATCAAGTGTCAAGTATATCAGCAAACTGTTTCTGCATATTGTTCATTGTTCATCAGTAACATTTTGTGCTTTGATCTTGCTATTGTCTTTGATTCACTGTTTGATTCTTGTTGCTTTGTGTTTATTGTTAGTTTAGATAGCTTGTGTATGCATCTGGTTAAGTTTGGTTGGCTTATTTTGCTTAAATCTGCTTATTAAGTGCTTAACTGCTTATTTGCATATCTGGAGCATATATGTGGACTGTTTGGCTTATTGTGGCTTATTGTGTGGATCATTTTGTGATTTTATTGTTGCTATTGACTCCTTGTGATTCACTGATCACAAGGGTGCCTTTGTTTCCAATTGAATCAAACCAGAACTCTCATACAAGCTTGGTCAAATAGTCAAAGCAGTGGGAACTCCTTTCCCCTGCTGGTTGCCACTGATAGTGCAATTTTGGTGTCAGCTTATCAATAAGCTATAATAGCTTATTCCAACCTGCAACAACTTTGTTTTTGTAATAGGTGCTCATATTTTGACCCATTTGTTCATACTGGAGCATTTGGGTGGTTGACTTTTAGGTTTGACTAGAAAACCAACTCCTTTGACTTTTACATAAGTTCATTTGTGCTTATTCTGGCTTATTGGTTGTGCTTATTGGATTTTTGTTGATTGATATTGCTTATTGAGTCCATTTGAAAGCTTTTGCAAGTTGAATCAGCTTCTGAGGTGCATTATCTCTCAAAAACGACTATTTTGTCGTTTTGTGGATTTTTGCTCTTCTATATTCTGGCTTATTGAGTGTGCTTATTGGAAATTTCTTTTGACAGATCTCTTAAGCATCCTAAAAGAGGGTTATGTGTCAAATTAGATCTTATGGCATTAGCTTATGGCTTAATGGGCTGAAAAGCCCAATAAGAATAAGCTTTGTGTTCAATAAGCTGTGATAAGCACATTTTCAGCTTTTGGGCCTTCAGAGTTTTGTTCTTAGAATTGAATTTTAAGTCAGATAGGGCTTTTCCAAGTCAATTGGGCCAAGTTTGACTTTTTGGGCCAAAAAGCCCATTTAGGTTGACTGTTTTTGGATTTGGCCCATTTGATGGCCCATTAGGGGTATTTTGGTAATTTCACTTTGATTTTCTGATTATTTAGGTTAAAATAAACTAGTTTGCAAGTTTTTAGAATTTTTTATAATTTTTGGATTTTTAATATTATTTTATTATTATTTTATTATTATTTTTAAAATTTCACATTTTCCAACTTTTTACATTTTTCTTAGGTTAAATACATTAAAATAGGAATTTAGCAACTTTTAGAATAATTTTATCACTTTTAGATTAATTTTTATAATTATTTTAAGTTTTAAAAGTTTTTAAATCATTTTAAATAGTTTTTATTAGTTTTAAAATTTCTAAAAATAGTTTTTAATCTTTTTAGGTCATTTAAGAGGTCTATCAATTGAAAAATCTTTATTTGGGCTTTTTGATAATTTATTTGATTTTTAGGGCTTTAATTAGCATTTAAAAATTGAATATTTAATTATTTAAAAGGTTTGAAAAAGTTTTGATCATTGGTAAACTCTTAGTTTATTATTTTTGATTTTTGGTGAATTTTTGGTAATTGTTAGAATTTATTTTTATTTTTGTGGTTTTTAAGGCTCTACGTCTTAACTTTCTAATAGTGATTTTGTGTTAATTTTTATTTTTACGATTTCGTCATCTTCTTTTCTAATCCCCTTCTAAACCAATCATTAATCACAAACATTTAACAAGTTTTTCACACACATATACCTCCTTGGGAAACGAACTTTTACACCATTAAGGGTCATTAACACTTGATTTTTCCTAAAGTCATTTGTTTGATACTTACCGCTTTTACGCCTTTTTCCTAAAGGGTGTAATTTACCACAATCAATTTTGGCGCCGCTGCCGGGGAGGTGTGTCGTGATTAATTTGCAGTGTTGTTTTTAATATTAACCAAATAGTATTTGTATTAGTAGAACTCTACTAATACGTATTATCGGTTTTCTTGGTTTTTCTTGTACACATATTATTAGTATATTGTATTAAGTATCACAATAAATTTACAATATCTCCAAAAGTGTGAAAACACAACCTTAATTGGGATTTCATCACTCAATTATTGTATTCGAATCTCAAACAAAAAGAAAAAGGCAAAAATAGATAAATACTTTCGTGAAGCTCGATTTTGAAAGATACAAACTATAAGGTGGGTATAAGGCGGCTATTATAAAATATACCCTAAGGAAAAAGGCTCTTAAGTGCTTCGCGCCGCCTCGTTTCCCCGCTTGCTTGTGAGTATTTTGAGATTGAAGGCTAATCGAGGGTTTTGCCGCCCAAAATATTATTACGTATAATATATTTGCTTGGTTTCTTTGTGATTAAACCCTCTTGAACAATTTGGTTTTCACCAAAGTTCTAAAGTCATTCGAAGGCGTTCACTCCACGTGATCGTTTTCATTCCTTTGAGGCTTCTTTAATCAAGAGTTTGATTCGAGGAGAGATTTTATAGATTGTTGTCTACGAAGATACACCAAAATCCAAAAAAATTAAATATCATCAAAAACACAAAAAAAGAAATTTGAAAATTCACAAAACACCCAAAAAGAATCTTCTTTGCTCACCTCCCATTCTTCGTGAAGTTTATGATCACTCGTAATCAAGCAAAACGAGCTCGTAAACGACTTCAAAAGCAAGCCAATCAAGAGACGTTGATTGTTGAAGAAGAACCTCCAATTGTTGAACCTATTGTAGAACAAGAAGTCGTCATGGCTAATCGTACTATGATGGAGTTGCTACAAGCACCCACCGAGGGTTTTGGAGAGGCTATTGTGATTCCCGCCATCCTTGCGGAGAATTTCGAGATTAAGATGGGTTTAATGTCGATGTTGCAAGAAAATAAGTTTAGAGGTCATGAGAAAGACAACCCGCATTACCATATTAGGAATTTTAACCGTCTCACCGCCACTAGCAAGTTTAAGGATGTTCCACATGACGCCATTAAGATGATGTTTTTTGCATACTCGTTGGATGGACCCGCTAAAATTTGGCTCGAGAAAGAACCGCCAAATTCAATTTTGACATGGGCCGATCTCGTTTCTAAGTTTGTGAACAAGTTTTTTCCACCATCTAAAACAACACACTTGAAAAATGAGATTTCACGATTTGTGCAAAGAAATAATGAAAGTTTTTCAATGGCATGGGAACGCTTTAAAGAAATGTTACATGAATGTCCACACCATGATTTTACGGAATTGCATCAAGTGGATACTTTTTATAATGGGCTTAATGATCATGAACGAGATTATTTGAACGCCGCCGCGGGTGGTAATTGTTTGTGCAAGACGACAAATGAGGCTTTACAAATCATTGAAAATAGATCTAAGGTTTATAACCCTCGTAACACACCGAGTGTTGCCAATATGGGTTCGTCATCTTCGTCACAATCGTCTCGTAGAATTAACGCCTTACATGATGAAGCTAATGAGGAAAATCGGTTTTTTGATAGATTTGCTAATCTTATGTCCCATTGGAAGGCTCAAGAAGCTTCCAATTCCGCTTCGGTTAAAGCGGTTGCTAAGAGTTGTTTATCTTGTGGAGGAGCTCATGATCTTTCCGAGTGCATTACCGCGGATGGTAACACTTCGAGTGCTTATGTAGCAACGGGAACTTACAACCAAAATGGTCAAGGTTCCCGTCCAAATCAAGCTCCACCCAACCAAAATGTTAACAATTATCGAAACAACAACCAAGGTAATTACCAAGGAAATACACGCAATTACAACAAGGGGAATTATCAAAGTGGGAATGGACAAATTTCTAATCAAAATCAAAACCGTGATTTTCAAAACACTACACAAGGTTTTCAAAATGCTCACACAAAAAATTTGCAAGGAGAATTTTTGGATTATGCTAAGGCAAATGATGCTAAATTTGATAACATGCAACGTGAGATGATTAGCTTAAGATCCGAGTTGAAAAACGAGCTAAAAAATGAACTTGCTAATGAACTTAAAACTTATGCAAACAAAATGGAAGGAAATGTCCAACGTCTACAACAAAATCAAAAAAAGATGGAATTAGGACAACATGAGATTAAGCAAGAGTTATTAAAAGCGGATGCTAGGCAATCAAAATTTGAAGACCGAATGGCTAAGATGTTTGAAGCAATCATGTATAAACCCTCTTCCTCGGGTGGTCTTCCTAGTGATACCATTGCAAACCCGAAGGGAGAAATGAAGGTTATTACTACACGAAGTGGTAAAACTTTCAAGGAACCAATCTCTCGTCCAAGTACTTCTAAGGAGAAGGAAATCGAGAAAGAACCCGAGGTGATGGTCGAAAAGGAGCACATTACAATCCCACGAAGTACCGCTCAAACCACACCTACGGTTGAACCAATACCAATTGTGGAACCCGAGTTTCCAAGGCCGTTTCCTAATGACCAACCCACACCACCTTTACCCTACCCTTCAAGACGAAACAAAGAGAAGTTGCAAGAACGTAACAAACAACAAATCGAGCTTTTTATAAAAATGTTTCAACAAGTGCATTTTGATGTGAGTTTAGCCGACGCGTTGTTATATATGCCTCGTTTCGCTTCCACTTTTAAAAGTATGATGAGCGATAAGGAAAAGCTTTCAAAGCTTGCTAATTGTTCTTCGGTTTATCTTAACCGCATACCGGAAAAAGTTGGTGATCCCGGAAAATTTCTCATTCCTTGTGACATACAAGATATGAAAGAATGCCTCACCTTGGCCGATCTTGGTGCGAGCATTAATTTGATGCCATTTTCCATTTGGAAATCGCTTTCGCTTCCGGCTCTCATTCCTTCGAACATGTCCATCGAGATGGCCGATCATTCTACGATTATGGCATGTGGAGTAGCCGAAGATGTTTTCGTGAAAGTGGGGAAGTTCTACTATCCCGTTGATTTTATAGTAGTTGACATCCCCGCGGATCCTCAAGTTCCTCTAATTTGAGGTCGATCATTTTTAGACACTTCGAGATCGCTTATCGATGTTCATGCGAGAACTATCACTTTGAGATTCAACGAAGAGGAACTTGTTATAAACGCTACTCAAAACTCGAAACCTTGTCATGTTTATGCAATCGCTACCATCAATCACATTGACATCGTTGATGTGGTTTGCGATGAGTTTTCACAAGAAGTGTTAGGTTTTTCCGATAGCTCGTCAAGTGGCAATCCCACTATTTTGGATCCAATTCTTGCTAATTCCACACCAAATCTCACTCCATTCCAAGGAGGCGATTTCACTTCAAATGAAATCGACAATGAAGATGAGGTGTTGATTAGTAATGATATTTCTATTCCACCATTTCTTTCGCCGATGGAAGTTATGTGTTGAACCAAAATCTTCAATCGAGGAACCACCTATCCTTGAATTGAAAGATCTTCCTTCTCACCTTGAATACGCATTCTTGGAAGGTGATGACAAGTTTCCGGTTATTATTGCAAAAGGTCTTGCTAATAATGAAAAAACCGAGCTCTTGAAAGTTCTTAAGGCTCACAAAGGGGCAATTGCGTGGAAAATATCCGATATTAAGGGTATTGACCCAAAATTTTGTACTCACAAGATTTTAATGGAGGAGGACTACAAACCCGCAATTCAAAGTCAAAGAAGGGCGAATCCCAAAATTCACGATGTCATTAAAAAGGAGGTCCTTAAACTCCTTGACGCGGGAATGATTTATCCTATATCCGATAGCCCATGGGTGAGCCCAATCCATTGTGTCCCTAAAAAGGGTGGAATGACCGTTGTGCCTAATGAAAACAACGAGTTAATTCCCACTCGTGTTGTGACCGGTTGGAGGGTATGTATTGACTACCGAAAGTTAAATGACGCCACCTGTAAAGACCACTTTCCTTTGCCCTTCATGGATCAAATGTTGGAGCGACTTGCGGGAAATGAATTCTATTGCTTTTTAGATGGTTTTTCCGGTTACTTTCAAATCCCTATCGACCCTCGTGATCAAGAGAAGACTACGTTTACGTGTCCTTATGGAACGTTCGCTTATCGTAGGATGCCTTTCGGACTTTGTAATGCACCCGGTACGTTTCAACGGTGTATGATGGCAATTTTTCACGATATGATCGAGAAGTCGATGGAAGTGTTTATGGATGACTTCTCGGTGTTTGGTAATTCGTTCACGTCATGTTTATCTAATCTCGAACAAATGTTGAAACGTTGTGAAGAAACCAATCTTGTGCTTAATTGGGAAAAATGTCATTTCATGTGTAAACAAGGAATCGTCTTAGGACATAAGGTGTCGAAGGCGGGGATTGAGGTCGATAAAGCTAAGGTAGACGTCATCGCCAAGTTACCTCATCCCAAAACCGTTAAGGGAGTTAGGAGTTTCCTAGGCCACGCGGGCTTTTATCGTCGTTTCATCAAGGACTTTTCGAAAATCTCTCGTCCTATGACACACCTTCTCGAGAAGGATGCTCCTTTTAACTTCAATGAGGATTGTGTTACGGCTTTCGAAACTCTCAAAAGGAAACTTACCGAAGCTCCCATTCTTGTTGCTCCTAATTGGGAATTACCCTTTGAAATCATGTGCGATGCAAGTGATTATGCTATAGGGGCCGTCTTAGGGCAACGTTATGACAAGCATTTCCGTCCTATCCACTATGCTAGTAAGACAATGACCGAGGCTCAATTAAAGTACACCACAACGGAAAAGGAATTCCTTGCCGTGGCCTATGCTTTTGAGAAATTCCGACCTTATCTCGTCTTGACTAAAAGCATCGTGTATACCGACCATTCGGCTATCAAGTATCTCTTAGCTAAGCAAGATGCTAAGCTGAGATTGCTTTGTTGGATGCTCCTCCTCCAAGAATTTGATGTCACCGTGCTTGACCAAAAAGGAGCCGAGAATCTAGCGGCCGATCATCTCTCTCGTCTAGAAGATCCTCACAAAGATGTTTTCGAGAACAAGGAAATCACCGAAACATTTCCTCTCGAGACTCTCGGTGTAGTGAATTCTAAAGACACAACCTCATGGTTTGCCGACATTGCAAATTACCATGCGGGCAATTTCATAATCAAGGGTATGACGACACAACAAAAACGAAAATTCTTTCGTGACGTCAAGTTCTATTTTTGGGACGACCCTTATCTCTTTCGGATTTGTGCGGATCAACTCGTTCGATGTTGTGTGTTTGGTGCCGAAGCTTCTAATATCCTTAGAGCTTGTCACGAGGGACCCACGGGTGGTCACCACGGTGCTAATCTCACGGCTAAGAAAGTGTTCGATGCCGGTTTCTTTTGGCCTTCTATCTATCGTGATGCACACGCACTTGTGAAGTCGTGTGATTCGTGCCAACGTCAAGGAAAATCATCTCAACGTGATGAAATGCCGAAAAACATAATTCAAGTGTGTGAGATTTTCGACATATGGGGAATAGACTTTATGGGGCCGTTCCCATCGTCTCATGGCAACAAATATATCCTCGTCAGGGTGGACTACCTTTCTAAGTGGGTGGAAGCTAAGGCTTTGCCTACTAATGATGCTCGTGTGGTAGTGAAGTTTTTGAAGCAACTATTCTCTCGGTTCGGAACCCCTCGTGCTATTATAAGCGATCGTGGAACCCATTTTTGTAATGACCAATTCGAAAAGTAACTAAAGAAATATGGAGTTACTCATCGTCTTTCTACGGCTTATCACCCGCAAACGAGTGGGCAAGTCGAGGTTTTGAACCGAGCTTTGAAGAGGATTTTAGAGAGGTCAATTGGAGAAAACCGTGCTTCATGGTCCGACAAACTCGATGACGCTTTATGGGCCTTTAGGACCGCTTATAAGACACCTATCGGTTGCACTCCTTATAAGTTAGTCTATGGGAAGAATTGTCATTTGCCCATTGAGTTAGAGCATAAGGCATATTGGGCCCTTAAGCATGCAAACTTTGACTTGAAGACCGCGGGAGATCACCGGAAAATACAATTGAATGAATTGGATGAATTAAGGGATAATGCTTATGAAAATTCATTAATTTTTAAAGAAAAGACTAAAAAGTTTCATGATTCAAAGATTAAAAACCGGGTTTTTAACGTTGGTGATCAAGTGTTGCTTTTTAACTCTCATCTTAAGATATTTTCCGGGAAATTGAAATCTCGTTGGTCGGGTCCGTTCACCATTACACAAGTGTTTCCATATGGGACCATTGAGCTAGCTCAAGATGATGGTCCTAATTTCAAGGTGAATGGACATAGGCTTAAGCACTACTTTGGTGGGGAATTCCTTCAATGGTTGCCCTCGACCAAGTCACCTTCCCCAATGATAATTAGCATTGAGGGGATCAAGTCGAGCTCATGACTCGGTAATCAAAAACGAGGTGCCTCGTGGGGGAGATCCCATGCTTATCTTTTATGCTCACTATTCACTAATAAGGGGACTTGTACCCTTTCAACTCATTGTCTCGTGGTTGTTTGTGATTATGTTATCTAGATTATCATCATCATCTACGATTGAAGACTCTCGTGTTCGTTTACGTGAGCCTCCATCGTTCGTTTGAAGAAGTTTTTCACGATTCCATGACATATCCTTTATTGTTCTAACAATTATCTTTTAGCATACTTAATAAACGGCTTTAGATATATTGTTGATCACCCTTTCCATGCTAGATCCTAAGCATTCGACTCTTCGTCTCTAGTATGGGGGTGCTCCACCTTTAGACTCGAAACATTGAGGACAATGTTTACTTTTAGTATGGGGGGGTGAATAGATACTTGCCTTGCCAAACCTTCACGCTTTCCAATTTTCAATGTTTTGTTTTGCTAATAAGGCTAAAAATGGCCAAATTTTAAAATTTTTCTTAGTTTTTCATAAGTGTTTTAAGACACGAATGTCTATTTTCCGTTGGGTAGAATAAGAGTTAATTTTTGACTTGATGGGCATTTGGAGCCATTTACATTCCTTAACACGCTCAATTCAAGTTTTGCTAGACTTTTATATAGGGAGCTTTAAAACGCGAAAGTCTTAATTCATACGGGTTAAGAACAAGAACTTTTCGCAAGTTCCTATAATTGATTCTAGAAAGTCACTTATCAAGGGAACTATAAAACGCATTCTCTAAACTTGAAAAGGTCAAAGAAAGTGCAAGATCCTATAGGTGGCTTGAAAACCCAAAACTTTGATTTGATATAGTCTTAATGAAAGCTAATCCAAATTTGGCTTAATTTTGACTTGCATGGCTAAGTATTCACGAGTCTCTTTAATTAGAGGTCTTTATATAGTGAAGAACGAGAAATGATAGAGTTAGACAAGTGATCATGCTAAACGTAGAACACGAAAGTGTTCTTTCAAAAACTCATATGTTTTTAATCGTGGCTTTTTCTTCCCATAAGATCAATGCATTAGGAATAAATCATAATTGCAATAAGTAAGGTCGTACGATTTGAAAGGTTACTTAGCCTCTAGCGCAAGATCGTTTAAAAGTTGCTCGGGGTTGAATAGAGTTCATAGCCAAGGCATAACTTATTGAAGCGGGACGCGAAGATTGGCGATTATCCAAAAAGGCCCTAACAAGGCATGAGGAGCTCTATTTTTGCTAAAGATCCAAAGATGATGTGAAGTATCATTATTCCTAAATCAATATGAAGGATCGAGACACACGACGAGAAGCAATTACTCCCCTAAAGATCATGGAGAAAGTCTATCCAAAAAGACCCTAACAAGGTATGAGGATAAATATATCCAAGTCCGAAAAGGAGGCGGATCGTTGTATATCAAAATCCAAAGTAAAGATTGAAGAAAAATGATGAAGTCGTGGTCCAATATGAAGAATCTCTCAAAAACGTCAAGTGAAGAAATTTCAAATATATGAAGAGAAGACCATAATTTCAAGAACGTCTTCCCAAGATTTGAAGTATGAAGTACATGCCAAATATCGGTCCGAGAAAGGTCTCAAATCGTGAAACGAGTTATGCCAAGATATGAACTTAAGGAGATACACGAGAAGCCGTTTTAAAAGATTTTGTCCTTCGGCTAACTATTGATCAAATCGCGCTACTTTGCTTTCGGACTAATAACTACTCAAATAAGTCAATATGAATCACTTGTGATCCATGACAAATAGATAAAAAATGCTAGTAACCCATTTCTTTTTATAATAACTAGGATTACGGGGAGAAAAAGTATTACACAATTTGGATGTATGAGTAGTGTTAGCATTGTGACTTGTACCAACAATGATCTCGTTTTTGCACTTAGCATGGAATGTATGACAATCAAGGATGACGAAGTTTACTCTAAGGGACATTTACTTGTTTCTATTCTTTGACCCTAAAAGTCACTTTTTGTGATGAAAATCATATGTTATGTCTTTACACATCTTCGTAGTATGTTGCAAGTCTTTTACTCTTCAATAAAGGTTAATAAAATTGAACATTGGTGATGCTTAGATACTTTATTCTAGCATTGCGTGAGGGCACGACAATGGCTTAGTATGGGGGAGTGATGAGATGGCATTTATACATGATCTCATCGTTCTTTTCGGGCTTTAAAAGCATAAAAATGTCATAAAATACCATATATATGCTTGTGTTTGTTTACTGGTGTATTTTAGGTATGGATATCGTGAAAAAGACAAAAGATCACAAGTTACAAGGAAAAACAGACACGAGAAACGAAGCCGTACAAAGAACCGGGCCCTAATCATGGAATTCTCAACAAATACCCTTGAAGACTTGAAGACAAACAAGATTGATCCTCATTTATTGAAGAAATGACACTTAAAACCCTTGTATATTAATAATTACAAGTTTGGTCCCTTAAGTTTGTCAAAATTACACAAAAGGTCCTTCAACTTTGAAGAAATGGCAAGATTAGTCCCTCAACAAATCAAAATTGCCAATAATGGTCCCTCATGAAGTCAAAGAAACAATGAAGACCTTTGAAGATCAACAATGTCCAAGATCAGCCCTTGAATTATCCAAAAATGGCAAAAATAACCCTTGAAATCCTTTTTCCAAAGTTTTGTGCCAAAACTGCCAAGTGGTGAAAGTATTTAACAAAGGAGAATACGTTTTAGGGCTGAAATTCTTTATTTACCAAAAATACCAAAACACAAGGACCAAATGTGGGCAAAATAAACATTCAAATGTTTATTGCGCCAAACACTTTTCCACTCCACCAAAAATGGATCAAACAACTTACTGTTCACCTTTTACCACCCAGAATTACATCACTTAAAACAAAGGGTAATTTGCAATTACCTTGGCACACGTTTGATTCACCTCACCTTAAACACATCCCACACACAAAACCCTCACTCCCACTCACAAAGGACCCCACCCCCAATTCCCTTTCCACCAATGAGAATGCAACTTAGCCTCCAAGTTATGTGACGTGTCCAAATCAACAGCTATGATTCATTGCTTCATCACAAAGCTAAAATGAACATCCAGGATCACTTTGGACAGCTCACACCAAGGATTCGTCTAGAAGAACCAAGGGCATTATAGGGAATTCAGTTCTAGGGTTTGTGAATAGTGTTTAGCCAGGCATTTACCTATAAAAGGAGACCTCAACATGTGAGAGTCCCTTTGTTCCAGTTTTAGGCTATCAATCTTTGTAATTCCTTTTTAAGTAATAAAATTTGATTTTCTGAATTTTGAGAAAACTTGTTCTTGTTTATTAAAAGTTGGTGTTAGAATAGCCTAATTCTGAGTTCCATTTATATGTTTGAAGGTTTTTGAGGCAAGGTTTTAGTTGATTAAGCTTGGGTTTCAAAAATCAGAAAGTGCTTGTTTATTTGATCTCACCTTATTGTTTGTTCATCTTAGCAGCATTGGAAGCTGGTACTTGTTTTGCTAGTACCTCAGCTCAAACAATCCAGGGCCTGGATGTAGGTCTTGGAGGTTTGCACCTTCTTCCCTTTTCATTTTCTCTTTAAGTTTCTGAATATTTGTGATTTTTGTGGATTTATGCTTGAATCTGTGTTATTGTGGTTGATTATTGTTGATTTGGTTTGGTTTGATGTTATTGAGGTGTTAGTGATCTGATTTGTGGGTTGAATATTCATAAGCCTTTTAAAATTTGTGAAAATAGGTTTTTAAGGGGTGTTTGGGATTACTGCATAAGTTGGATTTGTGGCTTGTTAAGTGTTTGTTTGTTGTGAGCAAGTATTGGTATCCGTTATTTGGGTGCATATGTTCATCTGTTTGCAGGTTTTGTGGGTTTGAACACATTGATTCTTGAATTGGCTATAAAATCTTAATAACTTGGTAAAATTGGCTAGGATTTTGAGGACACCTAGATCTAGGCTTAGGCTAGGGCTAACAAGTGCTAAATCATAGTTAATCACACCAGGGTAGAAGGATTTGAGGCTTGAAATTGGATCAAGTGTCAAGTATATCAGCAAACTGTTTCTGCATATTGTTCATTGTTCATCAGTAACATTTTGTGCTTTGATCTTGCTATTGTATTTGATTCACTGTTTGATTCCTGTTGCTTTGTGTTTATTGTTAGTTTAGATAGCTTGTGTATGCATCTGGTTAAGTTTGGTTGGCTTATTTTGCTTAAATCTGCTTATTAAGTGCTTAACTGCTTATTTGCATATCTGGAGCATATATGTGGACTGTTTGGCTTATTGTGGCTTATTGTGTGGATCATTTTGTGATTTTATTGTTGCTATTGACTCCTTGTGATTCACTGATCACAAGGGTGCCTTTGTTTCCAATTGAATCAAACCAGAACTCTCATACAAGCTTGGTCAAATAGTCAAAGCAGTAGGAACTCCTTTCCCCTGCTGGTTGCCACTGATAGTGCAAATTTGGTGTCAGCTTATCAATAAGCTATAATAGCTTATTCCAACCTGCAACAACTTTGTTTTTGTAATAGGTGCTCATATTTTGACCCATTTGTTCATACTGGAGCATTTGGGTGGTTGACTTTTAGGTTTGACTAGAAAACCAACTCCTTTGACTTTTACATAAGTTCATTTGTGCTTATTCTGGCTTATTGGTTGTGCTTATTGGATTTTTGTTGATTGATATTGCTTATTGAGTCCATTTGAAAGCTTTTGCAAGTTGAATCAGCTTCTGAGGTGCATTATCTCTCAAAAACGACTATTTTGTCGTTTTGTGGATTTTTGCTCTTCTATATTCTGGCTTATTGAGTGTGCTTATTGAAAATTTCTTTTGACAGATCTCTTAAGCATCCTAAAAGAGGGTTGTGTGTCAAATTAGAGCTTATGGCATTAGCTTATGGCTTAATGGGCTGAAAAGCCCAATAAGAATAAGCTTTGTGTTCAATAAGCTGTGATAAGCACATTTTCAGCTTTTGGGCCTTTAGAGTTTTGTTCTTAGAATTGAATTTTAAGTCAGATAGGGCTTTTCCAAGTCAATTGGGCCAAGTTTGACTTTTTGGGCCAAAAAGCCCATTTAGGTTGACTGTTTTTGGATTTGGCCCATTTGAGGGCCCATTAGGGGTATTTTGGTAATTTCACTTTGATTTTCTAATTAGTTAGGTTAAAATAAACTAGTTTGCAAGTTTTTAGAATTTTTTATAATTTTTGGATTTTTAATATTATTTTATTATTATTTTATTATTATTTTTAAAATTTCACATTTTCCAACTTTTTACATTTTTCTTAGGTTAAATACATTAAAATAGGAATTTAGCAACTTTTAGAATAATATTATCACTTTTAGATTAATTTTTATAATTATTTTAAGTTTTAATAGTTTTTAAATCATTTTAAATAGTTTTTATTAGTTTTAAAATTTCTAAAAATAGCTTTTAATCTTTTTAGGTCATTTAAGAGGTCTATCAATTGAAAAATCTTTATTTGGGCTTTTTGATAATTTATTTGATTTTTAGGGCTTTAATTAGCATTTAAAAATTGAATATTTAATTATTTAAAAGGTTTGAAAAAGTTTTGATCATTGGTAAACTCTTAGTTTATTATTTTTGATTTTTGGTGAATTTTTGGTAATTGTTAGAATTTAGTTTTATTTTTGTGGTTTTTACGGCTCTACGTCTTAACTTTCTAATAGTGATTTTGTGTTAATTTTTATTTTTACGATTTCGTCATCTTCTTTTCTAATCCCCTTCTAAACCAATCATTAATCACAAACATTTAACAAGTTTTTCACACACATATACCTCCTTGGGAAACGAACTTTTACACCATTAAGGGTCATTAACACTTGATTTTTCCTAAAGTCATTTGTTTGATACTTACCGCTTTTACGCCTTTTTCCTAAAGGGTGTAATTTACCACAATCAAATATTATAACAACCTAATGGATTGATTCATTTCTAAGTCATTGCCAAAAACTTGAAATAAGAGTTTGAAGTTTGTGATGAATTGCACATAGAACAAAAACTATAACTATTAGTGTAAATAATATTTGTTCAATACTTACATGTATAATGAAGAACAACATGTATTAAGCATCATTTATCAACCTTCATTGCACGCTTCAGTGATGGGAGTTGAGATCCCCCTAGACACAATATATAGCATAGATCAAAAGAAACAATCTGGACCATTCATTCATTTTGGATTCAATGGTCAAGATCACACCTACTTTTTACACATAAGGGCAAAAGTGTAAAATATAAATAGAATTTTACCATACAATACTTCATTTTTTGGGGTAAAAAACACACACACTCTCTCTAGCCGGCGACCTCAACCTCCACCCCATTTTTTTCGGTGACCTCAACCACCACAACTACCTCAACCACCACAATAACCACCATTTTCTGGCGATTCTCAACCGCATTGTCTTCTATCAACAACCCTCCTAATAACACACCTTCTTCCCGCGAGATCTACAAACCCTAACTTTTCCCAGCGAGATCTCAACCAGTTCAAACTACATTTTTTCGGTGAGATCTGCAAAATATGGCTGACGAAGATAAAATTGATGCAGATTCAAGTATACTTGAATACGAAGAAGCTGAAAACCCTATCACTAGAAATCAAAACGAAGATTCAAATATTGAAGCAAATCATAATCAAACTCCAGATAAATCATATATGATTCATTCTTTATAAAACAATATTATTATTATGGAAGAATCATATATGATTCCTTTATTATAAAAACCATGCATATATATGATTCAATGATTCTGTTAAAATATTTATTGTTTAAGACACCGTAATTGGTAAAAACTTCCAAAGCAAGTTGGATGAATCATGTATGATTCATGATGAATCATGTATGATTCATGTTGAATCATGTATGATTCATGTTGAATCATGTATGATTTATGTTGAATAATATATGATTCATCATGAATCATATACGATTCATTATGAATCATACATGATTCAACATGAATCATATATGATTCAATG
Source organism: Glebionis coronaria (assembly GCA_025667525.1). Classification (NCBI taxonomy): domain Eukaryota; kingdom Viridiplantae; phylum Streptophyta; class Magnoliopsida; order Asterales; family Asteraceae; genus Glebionis; species Glebionis coronaria. Next base: position 582,919,961 of record CM046876.1, read on the forward strand.
TAAAAATTAATTTACTAAAACAAAACCTAAATGTTATTGTTTAACAGTTCCTAGGAGCACGCCAACTTTAATCCCAGAGGGAGAGACACCTGGAGGAACGATATACTACGATTTAAAAGCAGTAAATACCTTTTGTGGGGCAAACTTTTGATACAATTGAGCAATGCGTCGATTTTTATAACACTTACGCTGAAAAGGGAGGGTTTGAAGTTAATATGACATGCCAAAAGAAAACAAAAAATGGTTAGGTGAAATCAAAGTATGTCATGTGCAATTGAGATGGGAATCCAAAAGAGATAATTATTAACACATTGCACCCTCAAAACAGTGATAAGCAAGTTAAAAATACAAGGCATAGACTTACGGGTTGCCAAGCAAGAATTAAGGTTGTTTTGGATAGTCGTACCAGAAAGTATGAAATAGTTAAATTCATTCCAAGACACAACCATAGAATGATTCTGAAAGAATTTGAGCGTCTTACAAAGAAACAACGAAAGATGACTCAGGCGGAAAAAATGTTCGTTGTAAAATCTTTAACAATGAAACTTGGTGGAACAAAGGTGCACCACTTGTATTCTACGATGAAAGGGGGTTCTTAGTATGTTCATGGCACGAGTGACGATTTTAAGAATCATGTCAGAGACGTTAATGAGGTTATAGGAGAAAGCCATGCACATATGCTGATAGAAAAAATGGAAAATAGGAAGTTGTTTGCGCCAAACTTTACATTTCAGTATAAGGTTGAAAACAGCGTGTTAGTTGCACTTATTTTAGGTAGATGAAGTTGATAAATGCAACTACAACGAGTTTGGTGATGTAATATCATTTGACACAACATTCAGAACGAACAAGTAAGTTGTTGAATAAAAACTTTTTATGTCCTCTATATATGAATCATGATGAATCATATATGATTCATGATGAAACATATATGAATTACTTAATGTTTTTGACAGTTATTGTTCATTTGTAGGTATGACATGGTTTGTTCTGTTCACCGCCAAAGATAATCATAGAAAGTCAGTGACAGTCGGCACGGGATTGTTGTTATGTGAGGATACAAATGCTTATATATGGCTACTAACTTCATTCATGACTGCACACCCAAAACAACCCGATATGGTTGTAACAGATCAAGATAGTGCAATGAAGAGAGAAATTAAAGCAGTGTTTACGCAGTCTAAACATAGATTTTGCATGTGGCGCATCATTCAAAAATTCCATCAAAGGTATTGGAATGAAACATGGATAATTCATGTATTTTTCTTGTAGAATCATGTATGTTTCATGATGAAACATACATGATTCATGATGAATCATATATATGATTCATATGAAACATACATGATTTATGATGAAACATACATGATTCATGATGAATCATATATGATTAATGATGAAACATATATGATTCATATGAAACATACATTTTTCATCATGAATCATACATGTTTCATCCTGAATCATACATGTTTCATCATGAATCATGTATGTTTCATCATGAATCATGTATGTTTCATCATGAATCGTGTATCTAATCATTATCATCTAATTATTTTTACAGACATGCAAAGAAACATATGAAGAAACAAATTTCAAAGAACGTTTCAACAAGCTTGTGTGGAATATGTTCATAGAGCCTGAGGAGTTTGAAGAAAGATGGAATTAACAAATCGAAGACTTCAAATTAAAAGGACACAAATGGATGACGAAGATGTTTACCCTTCGAGAAATGTGGATATCAGCATACTTTATTAGCTCAACTTTGTTTGGCTTAAGGAGAAACAAAGGAGAACCACCTTTGTTTCACGAATCACGGGTCAACATTACCCAATTTCATGATGTGCTACGAAGCAGCCATGGAAAGGCAAAGACACAGGCAAGAGTTTTTAGTCTTTAAAATATTTAAAGTAGCTTCAAAACCTTATACATGGTTAGGGATGGAAACACATGCGGCTAAGATATATACTAGTACAATATTTCTGCTTGTTCAAAAGAAAAATAATGGAATCGATTTGGGCTTGTCAAATAGTAGAGTTTAAAACGGAAGAGGGTATTGAGATGGTTAAGGTTAAAGACACGAGGGTAGGTGAGTACCAGACAATTTATGTCGAGGAAGGCCAAAAGATGGTTATACAAGAAGAAGACAAGATAGCAACCTACACGGTTAGTGAATCACTTGTAATTTTTTTAATAGATGGTAACTGTTGTTGTGATAACCTGAAACCGAGGTCATTTCTTAATCTTACTTTACGACTGTTTTTGAAATTTTTGATGAGTTTGAATGATTTTTATTTTTGAAGGTTTAAGTTTAAACTGATGTTAGGAGAATTATATTGTATCTTTAATAAGTATAAGGAGTATTAGCAAGCGTGATGTCGATGGATGCCCAATATTTTACCTTTTATTGTCGGTTGTTCGATGTTTGTCGTTTTGGATGTTTTCTTTTAATGATGTGTTAAGTCGAGTCGGGAGACGATATTATTATATTTGAGATACGTTTTAACTTTTGAGAAGTATTTTTAGGAAACCCGAGCCCCGTGAATATTTTCAAAATTGACTAATAGTCATTTCCCGCTTTTTAGCTAACTATTTACATTTTGGACCACAACTATCACAAATTGGCAAAACAAACCCTTGGAGCACTATATGAAAGCCTAAATCCCACCAACTTTTGATACAATTAAGCAATGCATCAATTTTTATAACACTTACAGTAAAAAAGGAGGGTTTGAAGTTAAGATGACATGCCAAAAGAAAACAAAAAGTGGTTTCATGAAATCAAAGTATGTCATGTGTAATCGAGAAGGGAATCCAAAAGAGATAAATATTAACACATTGGACCCTCAAAACACTGATAAGCAAGTTAAAAATACAAGGCATAGACAAACGGGTTTCCAAGCAAGAATTAAGTCGTACCAAAAAGTATGAAATAGTTACATTCATTCCAAGACACAACCACATAATGATTTTGAAAGAATTTGAGCATCTTACAAAGAAACAACGAAAGATGACTCAGGCGGAAAAAATGTTCGTTGTAAAAGATTAAACAATGAAACGTGGTGGAACAAAGGCGCACCACTTGTATTCCATAATGAAAGGGGGTTCTCAGTATGTTCATGGCACGAGTGACGATTTTAAGAATCATGTCAGAGACGTTAATGAGGTTATAGAAGAAAGCGATGCACATATATTGTTAGAAAAGATGGAAAACAGGAAGTTGTTTGCGCCAAACTTTACATTTCAGTATATGGTTGAAACAGCGTGTTAGTTGCACTTTTTGGGCAGATGAAGTTGATAAATGCAACTACAATGAGTTTGGTGATGTAATATCATTTAACGCAACATTCAAAACGAACAAGTAAGTTGTTGAATAAAAACTTTTTATGTCCTCTATATATGAACCATGATGAATCATATATGATTCATGATGAAACATATATGATTTACATAATGTTTTTGACAGTTATTGTTCATTTGCAGGTATGACATGGTTTTTGTTCCATTCACCGCCATAGATAATCATAGAAAGTGAGTGACAGTCGGTGCGGGATTGCTGTTTTGTGAGGACACAGATGCTTATATGTGGCTACTAACTTCGTTCATGACTGCTCACCCAAAGCAACCCGATATGGTTGTAACAGATCAAAGATGGTGCAATAAAGAGAGCAATTGAAGCATCGTTTACACAGTCTAAACATAGATTATGCATGTGGCACATCATTCAGAAAATTCCAGCAAAGGTATTGGAATGAAACATAGATTATTCATGTATTTTTCTTGTAGAATCATGTATGTTTCATGATAAAACATACATGATTCATATGAAACATACATGATTTAGGATGAAACATATATGATTCATGATGAAACATATATGATTTATGATGAAACATATATGATTCATATGAAACATATATGTTTCATGATGAATCATACATGTTTCATCATGAATCATGTATGTTTCATCGTGAATCATGTATGTTTCATCATGAATTGTGTATCTAATCATTATCGTCTGATTATTTATACAGGTATGCAAAGAAACATATGAAGAAACAAATTTCAAAGAACGTTTCAACAAAATTGTGTGAAATATGTTCATAGAGCCTAAGGAGTTTGAAGAAAGATAGAATATACTAATCGAAGACTTCAAATTGAAAGAACACAAGTGGATGACGAAGATGTTTACCCTTCGAGAAATTTGGATACCGGCATACTTTATTAGCTCACCTTTGTTTGGCTTAAGGAGAACAACTTCAAGATTTGAGAGTGAAAACGCATTTCAAATGTTTCACGAATCACGGGTCAACATTACTCAATTTCATGATGTGCTATGAAGCAACCATGGAAAGGTAAAGACACATGCAAGAGTTTTTAGACATTAAAACATTTGTAGCAGCTTCAAAACCTTATACAAGGTTAGGCATGGAAACACATGCGGCTATGATATATACTAGGACAATATTTTTGCTTGTTCAAAAGGAAATAATGGAATCGATTTGGTCTTGTCAAATAGTAGAGTTTAAAACGGAAGAGGGAGTTAAGATGGTTAGGGTTAATGACACGAGGGCAGGTGAGTACCGGACAATTTATACCGAGGAAGGCCAAGAGATGGTTATACAAGAAGAAGACAAGATAGCAACCTACAACGTTAGTGGATAACTTGTATTTTTTTAATAGATGGTAACTGTTGTTATGGTTACCAAAATAATATATGATTCATGATGAAACATACATGTTTCTAATTCACTATGAAACATATATGATTCAATATGAAACATATATGATTCACTATGAAACATATATGATTCTTGGTAAATCATATATTATTTTGGTGAATGCACAAGTATTAATTTTGGTTTTAGTGTTTCATAATCAGGTTCTGCGTTATCCAGAAGACGGTTCAGTTAATTGTACTTGTATACATTTTACTCGGTATGGTTTTCTGTGTCGACACGTATTTGTGTTTTGAAGAACCGTGATGTTGAAAATACATTCTAAGGCGTTGGAGAAGCGATTTAATACCACTTGAATTGAGAAGAAAGACAAACAGATACGGAGAAAAGAACGAAACCATTGAAAAGTTAACTAATGACGCCAATAACGTGGTCGACGAATGCTTGTTTTGGTTGAGTAAAGATGAAGAAAAGTTGGCAGAATTTGTGCAAATGTTGGAAAAAATAAAGAAGAAAATACAAGTTGAAGTTCCTAAGCCACCTTCGTAGAAAACGAGTGATGTGATTCTAGATATCTATGCAATTGGAAAGCCAACTGCTGATTAACCGACCATAGCAAATCCAAAAGGGGATCGAAACAAAGGTGGTCTTAAAGGAGAACGTAAAGGAGAAAGTATAAAAAGTGCAAGAGAAATCGCTGTGATAGCTAAGAAAAAGTAGTCTAGGAAATGTTTATGTTGCGGAGCTAAGACAAATCAACATACCAAGAACACATGTCCATTAAATCCAAAGTATATTGCAAAGTTTGCGCTTATGTAAGTTGCTCGAGCAGAAGCTGGAAATGTTGCTGCTACAGAACAAACAACAAACACAACTTCTTGAACATTGTATGTTTTTTCAAGTCATATTTACTTTAAATTGGCTTTTCAATTCATACTTTGTTGCATACCTAGTTTCACACTTGGTGCTTATGAGGATCTAATTTGAATCAAGTTTGTATCGATCTTTAATAATCATTTTCTGTTGAAGTGTTTGTGGATGCTGGTCTATGTGTATGCTTATGAAGATCTGATGAATCATATATGATTCAAAAGCAAGGTGGTCTGTGAGGCTCTAATGAATCATATATGATTCATCATGAATCATATATGATTTATCATAAAACATATATGATTCGAGATGAAACGTATATGATTTTTCATGGATTCATACATTATTATTGGTAAAAAAAACACTAAATTGTACAAACTTCAAAAGGAAGTTAGATGATCCATACATGTGTCTTGATGATTTACACATGTGTCTTGATGAATCGTACATGTTTCATCATGAATCATATATGTTTCATGATGAAACATGTATGATTCATGATGAAATGTGTATGATTCTTGATGAAACATGTATGATTCATGACGAAACATGTATGATTTATGAAGTTTCATTATTGGTACAGAAACTTAAGCCTGGTAATAATCAAACATTTAAACACATCATTAAATCCTGGTATTATTGTAAAATCATAGCATTATCGTGTCTCTAATTCGATGACGAATTAATTTTTTTAGAGGCGAAGAGTTGTAAAACCCGTCTTAAAAATCCTCGAACATTAATTATACACAATCTCAGTTTTATTTAAAACGTGACCTAATTAATTATTTCAGAAAAATAATTAAAATTAGCTATTCGGATACTAACCGTTTTAAAAATCCTTGAACATTAATTATACGTAGCCTAAGCTTAATTTAAACATTACCAGGTTACGAAATTATTTATACATAATAATGATTTATTTTAGCTATTCAAGTATTACGAAGTATTATTATTGGTCATTTCAGGAAAATAAATAAATCCATGACAGAATTCAAATACGAGCACGTACGTACACTCTAAAACACGAATCGAAAATATAAAACGGTGCATACACTAAGTGGGCCACACCTTTTAAACAAAAAGAAGAAGAAAGGAGAATGGGCTGGGGGCCCATTTCATTTGTCTAGTCCAGTTTAACAAAAAAAAGGGACGAGGAGTGTTTTAGTTTAGACAAAAAAACACTAAACAACCCTAATCCAGAAAGAAAGACCCATCGCCTCCTTTCTTTGTCTTCTCCCTGCCGACGAGTAAATCAACAAGAAACAAGGAAAAACATTGTGGGTTTTGGTTCAAGGATCAAGGTTTGATGTATTTTGGTCTCTTATCCCTTTCACGCAAATCAAGGTTAACCCTAATCGCGTTTTTATTTTTTATTCTTTTTCTATTTAATGAATCGAAATAAATCAGAAGGAGTGTCGGGTTTGTTGTTTTCACGAAGAAACAGAGAACTCACGGTCTCGGCGTGGTTGTTTTGAGTCAGTCGTGACCCACCAAGGGTGCGACTTGGCTGTGGTTTGTGAAGGCATCAACAAGGAGCCACCCAGGGTTGCGTGGGTTTATGATAGGGGGAGTTTGGGATAGTCACAGGGGTGTTTGGCATTAACAGTGGGAACTTAATCCCAAAAATAGTGAGAACAAACAGAACAGTGGGAACTATAACAATAACAGTGGGAACTATAACAATAGCAGTGGGAACTATAACATAAACGGTGGAACAGAAAAAAACAGAACAATGGGAACTATATTGAGAACAGTAGCAACTGGCACTAGGCCAGTGGCTACTGTTCGTGGACAACAACAAGAAGCCACAACCCTAGGTCGTGGTGTGCTCGGTTTTGGTTTAACCCGAGACATAGGTGTCTCGGGGAGCCTTTGACTCGGGTTTCCGGGTTTATTTACTGCAAGAAGTCTAGGAGAAACATTTTTATAATAATTAAATTAATTATTTAATTAAGTTTTTATACCTTAATTATACGCGTTATAAATATTATTTTATTTAAATTCATATTAAATAAATAATGTTTAACTAGTTTTACACATAAAAAGGGTATGACAATTATTAAATGATTTATTTCTGTTTTGAAACTAATTAGGGAGACCTTTCTATTTTAAGAAAACTTCTAGTTTTAGAAACTTTCTATTTCGGGAAAACTTTCCATTTTTAGCAGGTTACTCATATGGTATAATACAATAATCAGAATACAATATGATACAATAACCAGAGTACAATATAATGTACACTAATCAGAAGTACGAGTTATACACTAATCAGTATATATTTAAAGACAGTCAGAGTTATCAGATTTTACCCAAAACAGTAAAACAATACAAGAACATATAAATCAAGTAATAACCGTAAACAGTAATCAGACAACTCATTTTACGTCCCTTATTTATGTAGTATCCGTGAGGGCGGATTAGATCCTTCAGCTTTCATTCTTATTTCATTATTGGACACGAGGTACGGATTTTCCGTCCTTCAGTAAGGACTTCCTTTTTATGCATGATTAGAATTTCCCGTCTGCAACCAAATGTTTTCCCCAGTATATGTTCTAAGTTTTATCAGTAATCATTTTAATAACTAAGTTAAATTTTCCTGAGCTTACAAGCATGATCAGTTATGTACTAGTTACGTAGGTACCGTAACCATGACACTTGAGGCACCGGTGTCATGACTCCTCTGCGGGGGAGTGATTTCCCAAAGCATCCCATCTATTCAGCGTGACCATTTTATCAGTATTATCAGTGGGGCGTATGGGTGCATCCTAGGTTATTAGTTTACAGCTTATCAGGTGAATGTGGTGTGTACTCTACATCCTTCACATTGGAGTTGATCCCTCCACCCAGCACATCAGTTAGAGGTCACCCCTCTACAACATGACGAGGTCACCCCTCTATGTATTCATGCAGACCTTGTTACAACACATGACCTATATAATTTCTTAGCACTTAAAAATACAGTAAATACAGGTTTTCAGAGTTAACAGTTAATAATTCAGCTTTACCAGTCATAACCCAAACTTTCATAAATTTCACAGTTTTCCGCTTCATTTTATATATCAGTCTTTACAGCTTTAGTGTTTGTCATCTGTTTCATTCTAGTATTACTTATCATGCTCTTATATCCGTTCACTGAGCGTTATGCTCAGCCGTAGTTCCTTTCATGTTCTAACGGCTTATACACCAGGACGCTTTTAGGATTCTGAGAGTACGTGCATTGGATGGAAGCTATCCAGACTTCTTTACTTTATGCACTTCATATATTTATTTGCCTGTTTGGATATTGTTCACTTCTTTCATTCAGTAATTACTTTTCATGCTTTGAGCTTATGTTTGGATTACCGATGTTTGATTTCGTTATTTCCTTTATGGTAAGTTAATGTTTTAGGACAATTACCTTATATGCTTTAATGACACGCCATAAATACATGTAAAGGTCCACTTATCCAAGTGGGGTGTTACAATTATGGTATCAGAGCGCAAGGTTCGACCTGTAGGCTCTAAAACTTGACTTGTGACTAGTGGGTAGTCATCAAAAACTTCCCAGATTTTGGCGTTTTCATCTTTCATGTTTCTCATGCATTTATCAGTCAATTTTCTTCATTTATCAGTTAGTTTTCTTAAATGTTTTACTAAGTAAAAGGTGATACATGACTGGCCATATTTAGTCGCATGTGCTTTTCTGAGAATTTTCGTTTTGGTGAACCGACCCATAGGCGTTCACCCTTGCCCGTTCAGATTTTGTATTGGTAAATCGACCCATAGGCGTTTACCATTACTCATGTCAGATTCATGTTATTTAGTCGAGTATTATTTGGTGAACGGACCCATATGCGTTCACCATTGCTTAGGTCAAAATTTCATGCTTTCCAGTCGAATGTTGTTTTGTGAACTGACCCAAAAGCGTTCACCTTTGTTCATATCACGATGTTTCATTTAAGTTTGACTAGTGTGGATTGGACAACAACCATCCTCATTTAGCCCCAGATTGTAAATTCATATACATGACAGTTCTCATAAATTTTGACAAGTATGGACCAAGCTAGAATCGTCCACACTTAGTCACATATTTCTTCTTTGAATTCTATGGATTTAACAATAGCCATCCACATCAGTTGATGTTAAACTTCAGTTGATCATACTTTTATGTTCTTTGTAACAATCAAGTTTTGATACACTCACGTGAATGTCGTCTTCATGCTGATTTAGTTTCATGTCTCCTTATGAGTATTACGTTTTTCAGTAGGGCGATGATGTCTTCATGCTAAGACACGAAAGGGTTACTATAAATCTTGTTTTCATGATAAATCATGTTTGGTCTTCATCAATCATATTTTCATGTTGACCATGGATGAAACTTCGTTTAATCATACTTTAGAGCCTCTATACAACCAGCATTAAGACTACGCAGGAATTGTCAACCTATCATATTACTCGTTTCAGTTTAGTTTGCTGACGATTTTAATCAATTTCTTTTTTCTTTTGATCATGTCAGGCGATTGACACCAGTGTCGATCATATCAGCAAACTTTCATGTGTACTCCATGTACATTATTTCATACGTACTTCATGAACAGTATTCCAGGTGTACTCCATGTAACTTACTTCATGTTTATTATTAATTGATCCTCAATTAACTCAGGCGTTTCCACTCGTTGATATGTTACCAGTTGCTGATACGGCTCGTAAATTGAAGATTTTACAAGATACTGATGCTGCTAACACTTCGAAGACCTCACGAATGCTGATACTGCTGGTACTTTGGAGATTTCTCAAGATGCTGATGTTGGTTATACTATGAAGACTCTTCAGAACAAAGACGAAAACTATAAATTTGAAATTTCTAACAATAATAAACTTCAACCATCAGATACTACCATCACATTCCATGCTTTTACTTTCTCACCTGGATGTCACACTTCACTCAGCAAAGCTTTCATTCAGAAGAGTGGGAACCGGTACCCAGCCGGCAACTCAATAGAATAGTTACAGGAAACACGGTCGTAATAATGACCGTCATGAAACTGACAAACAAAGCGATAATGACAACCACCGTGCTTATATTAATCAGTCAATAGCCATCAGAACTCCAAAACAGATGTGACCATATATACATAGATGATCAGTCTAACCGGTCCGCAAATCCTAGCAGTTACCAAAATTTTTCAACCTTATTCGTATCCACCTACCAAAACACATGTCAAGGCACATGTCTCAAGTACCATTTCGTAAGACACATGTCAGGAAACTATTCATGGTACATGTCATACGATTATCTTCTCAAGGTACGAGTCAGAACTCATAACTCCGGTGTGTCTTCTAAATCAGACCTCAGAAATTCTTGGTACCCTCCAAGGGAGTATACCCGTTCTTTTATGTCACGTGTAAATCAGACCATTAAAATTCAGTTACCGCTACGGGAGTATTGTTCAGTGATAACGCTCAAATCTAACATGTTTATATGAGCATATTCGTGGTGTTTATGCATGTATTTATGTGATTATTATGAACATATGATACTTAATGAAGCTTATTTGCTATTGTAGGTTCATCAATGGTTACATCACGATAAATGAAGAAAAGACGTCAATTGGAGGTGAAAAGAATGAATGAGACATGAAAGTGTAGCTCTCGTATGATAAATAATACAATAATAAAGAGTCTTGGAAAGTTTGGAAGAAATAAAGGTGGAAGAAACCAAGAAGAAGGACTAGAAGGAAAAGTATGGAAAATGGCTCAGTTGCCACCAGCAACACTTAGCTTGCCTCCATCAAACCAACCTTCATTTGCCACCAACATCAAAGTAGCATTCAGTTGCCACCGGCAAGCAAGTCCGTGCCACTGGCAAATCCACCTTCACTTGCCACCAACATTCTCCTACAGCCACATTTCCAAGAAAACTTAGACCCTTCCTATACCTCACCTTGCTCACCAAGTTCAGCCATAACTCCATTGTAACTCCTTCAAAACTTTATTACACTCATCATTACTCACCTTTTTCTCCAAGAAAACTACTTGGTGGCCAAGGAGAATTCAAGTATAAATAAAACCCATGGGGTAGTGTTTATACTCATCATCCAACACTGTCAATCATCATCTTCTACATCCTATATTCCCATATTTCTGTGATTTTGGTATCACCCCTCACCCAAGTGGTGAGGGGTGGTGCATTTGGTAGCCATGTAAATGTAATAAACCATTGGTGATGTAGCGAAGAAAACCATACACCATAAACAAATTCAATCTCTAACAATACTCATTCCTAAACACCCCCAAAAGGCTCTATTCTCGCACCAAGAGGTTGATGTCCAAGAAGGCTATGGGTAGGACGAATTATATATTGGTTGTTCTATTGGTCATTTGGATACTTTGTAGCTATGGATTCTATTGTTGGGTAACTTTTTCTTTATTATTCAATGTAGTTTATGTTCATGTTCATGGTTATTCTTGTGTTTGTGATATTGTGAATGTTGTGATACTTGTTTTGTTTATATGATAACTTGTGATAAATGGACGTTTGGATTTTATTAGTTCTTGTCATTGGATTATGGTGATAACGTTATTTTTGGTTGAATTAGAACTTGTTCTTGTTTGTCAATTTTGCTAATCATTGTTGAGTCTATATGTCTAAATTATTCTCAACATGGTTGATGTCAATTCATTAATCGACAAATGATTTGGTCTTATGCTTGTGAAGATTGTGCAAGCGACTTAATAAACATAACAAGTAATGGTTTAATCTAGATTATAGGTCGAAAGGAGTCTTTTGAATATATTGTTCTAATCATCTTTCAAGTAAATGGAACTTATCAAATCGATAACCAAGTCTATGGGTCTAGACAACTCTTGTTGTTATTTGTTTAGGCATAAGGCTCATGAGTGACCACTTGATTGAGACTTATGTATACTTGATTTATAAAGCACTAGTGTCTTATTATTGGTTCTATAGGTCAAAAGGATTACCTTTAATATGTTTTTACAAACTAATCATCCATATGTCCATGTGATCATTTAACCACACATGTATGTTCGTTGTGTGCTTATGCCTTTAAATATTCTCATGGTGGTGTGATCGTGACAATCATATCTACCATTGTTACAAACAACTACACTTGAGTATAACCAAGTCCCATGGGACGACCTTGACTTACCAACCTAATTGCAACATGAATAGAGTATACTTGCTCGAATTTGTGTTCTTAATTAATATCGATAATTCTTGTTTATAAATTTAAAACCCAATGTGTGGAAAGATCGCATATCAAGTTTTTGGCTTCTTGTCTAGGATTTGTATTTGTAATTCTTTTTAAATATACCTAGCGTACGAGCACATCAAGTTTTTGGCGCCGTGGCAGGGGACTTGCTAGTTCATACTCTTGAGTTTGTTTGTTTGTATCTTTGTTAGTTGGAATCGTTATCTTATTGATTGCTTGCTTGCTTGTGTCCTCGTTTCTTGAATCGTTTGTGTTACCAATTTCTACATAATCCGAAAGAGTTGTTATACCCTATATACCCGCATAGGGGGGACGAATTTCGCATAGGAGGAATTCGGTTGGTGATTGATTACTCAATTGGATGCTTTGAATTGCTCCAAATTCCAATGAATGATTCCTCTTGCTCTAGCCCTTGACAAAGGTTAGAGCACCCTTTTCTTAAAACTCTCATAATTCTCAAAAATTGCTTAGATAGTCTTGGCGCCAAAATCACATATTTGGTGTTGGGATTTCCTCTCTTATGTGCTTAAAATGCTTGTTTCAAAGATTCCTTGCTAAAAGTATCCCAAGTGCTTGTTTCAAAAACCCAAAAACCCATCCCGAATCACTCTAGTTTATGACTAGAACTACTTGACCACATGAATTTTAGTTTGTTTGTTTTCTTGTTTTGTGAGTTTGTGTCTTGTTATGTGTCATGTGTATAAGTTTTTTTTATGTCTTGTGTGCTTTCTTGATTGTGTGCTTGTTTGCATTTCTCATTGTATGCAGTTTTGTGTTTTTCCTAATTTAAATTCATCATTTTCTAACAATTTTGATCATTAAAAAAATTCTCCTATAGTCAAAATAAATGGTATTTGATACCTTTAGTCATATGTGTTAAAATAAAAAATAAAAAAAAATTATTTTGAAAATAAATGGAAAATACATGAAAAATAAAAAAAAGAGTTAGAAATCTAGTTTTTGTCATTTGTTTCATGTTATGTGTTAGATGTGCATTATGTTGTTTCTTATTTTGTTATTAGAATGTTGTGTGCTAAATGGTTTTACTTGTCTTGGTAGCTTATTAGCCTTTCCTTTTGATTTTTGTGCTTATTTTCCTTATTTTGTATAAGGTGTCTTATTCTTTCTTAAGGGTGTGTTTGGATTAAGTTTTTTTTTCTTATATGTTTTAATGGTTTTAATAAAAGTGTCTTTACAAATATTCTTTGTTTTTAAGTTATAAGAAAGTTTCTAAAAAAAATATATATTTTTTCTGCACTGGAGCAGTTGTCGCCGGCAAGACATGTCTGCCGGCCGGCAAAAGCCCCACTGTTTCCCCTCTGCCGCCGGCACCATGACCCTACAAGCCGACGAGAGCCCCACTATTTCACCTTGCCACCGGCAACACCCCCATGCCGGCCGGCAAGGTTGTCAGGCCAAAAAAAAATAAAATAAAATTTTTGCGTTGCCGGCGGCAAATGCCCCTTGCCAGGAGGCAAATCACCTGCTGTTATCACGTTGCCGATGGCAACTATGCCTTGCCGGCGGCAACTGGAATTTTCTGGAAAATTTATTTTATTCTTTTTATCTTCTTTTATTTGAACTAGGCCTTCACCAAAACCATTCTTAATTGTGTTTTTAACTTGTTAAACATCCGTTAATCGAGTTTTAAGCCACGTCTTAATAAAGTTTATATCCCGCCCAACCGCCCTGTTTTAATAATTTTGTGCCTTGTTTGTATTTTTATTCACTCCGGTAAATTCCCAAACCCCGTGGATAGAAACCGAAGTCTTGAAAACCATCCGGTTTAATAGAGTACAAAACCTCTATTATGTGTTTTTGTTTCATTTAGTTTAAAAAATAAAGTTTCATTTTTAGATTTGTGAAATATGTTGGTGTTGAGAGTTTGTATACATTTTATTGGTTGCGGTTTTAAAAAAAACAAATTATAGAAACCATTGCTCGAAACTTATACTATTTGTTTCCCTGAAATTTTTGCGAATAGTAAAATTATTGAGTCATGATAAAAAAACAAAAAAAAACGTCAACTAATCATATTCTTATTTCCTAAGACGTAACCTACTCGTTCCCTAAATATTTTTGCGAGTTGGAGAAGTTTAAAAGTAAGTTTTTGTGAAATGTTTTTTTAAAAAAATATATATATACAAACTCATAAGCATCAAGTAGCTCTCAAATATCATTTTTTCTTTTAGTTGTTCATTTTTTATTTTTAATATTTCTTAGTATTTCCATGGCACCAAATAAAGTTTTTTTTCTCTCTCGTCTTTAAATTATTAGTCATTTTTTATTATTATTGAAAAAAAATAAAAAATTTAGTTTGTCGTATTTTATTTTTGTTGAGTCGTGTTGTGTTTTTAAATGTTTAGATTCATATGTGTGATGTATATATATGCATAATGTTTGTTCTTGTTTGTGTTAGTTGTCTTGTGTGTGTTGTATTTTGTTTGCATGCATGCTTGTTTGTTTGTTTAAGTTCATGTGGTTCATGTATGAACTTTGTGGGTGTGTTCGCTCGAAACCCTCACGAGACTATAACTCGTCCACTCGGGATACCGTGGGGTTTAAAGGCTTATTGCATATGCTAAATGCAATCATGTTGCCTACGAAAGTGTGCTTAATAAATTCACGTGTTTTGTAGTTTAGTTTATTTTGTAGGTTCAATAAAGCTTATGGATGATGGATTGGTTATGATGGATGATTGGTATGTGTATACACTTGATGGTGATGAAATCGCTTGATCTTCCTTACTTAGAATCTTATCATATGGAGATCAATTGCAATTTCTTAGCCTGGGAAGTTTCGTTTCTCTTGGACTATTTATTTATTTTCCCCACTTTTCACGCTTTGAAGTTTATTTTTATATTGATTCCAATAAAAAACTTAAGTGTGAGGGGAAATAAATGGGAGAATGAAACTAAATTTTAGTATCTAAAATTTTTGGGCTATTATAAAAAAAAGAAAAAAAGAAAAAAAAAAGAGGAGAGTTTGTACACTTGTTTGCCTTTAGGATTTAAATGTTTTCACACATTTGTATGTAGATATATTTCAATAATCATCCACATGGTGTAAAAAAATAATAAAAATAAAATAAAATAAATTTAAAAATAAAATAAAAAATAAAAAAAGTTTTAGTGAGATCACACCTGTGTGATATAAGTGTATATGTGTGATAAAGAGGCAACCTTAGGAATAAAACTCAAATAGCTTTTAAAATTTTCTCTTTAGCTAGTTTCATTGATTAGCTAACTTCTCATATTAACCTTTTGTTAGCACTCTCGTTTAGTGCTAGATACCCTTAGAACACCCGTTGAGCCATTATTTTCATTTTTTGTTAAATCCACTAAAAAAAGAAAAAAATATCTAACCTTAAACCTTAGCCTAACCCTTGTCGAAATCTAAATGGTGGGTTGCTAGTTGCTTGTATGGTGGATAGTTTTTGATGATTATTAGTTGCCACAATTCGCTATGTGTGTGTGCCATTCCAACAAAAATGGAGATTGATCACCTTTATATTTGTATTTTTTGTGGAGTTTTCATAAGCGAAGTGTGAGGGGAGCATGTGTTGGATGTTGAAAAAAAGAAAAAAAAAGAGGAGGATAAGAAAAGTGAAAAAGAAAGAAAAAGAATAAGTCATCGAAAAAAAGTAACAAAAAAAAAGTGATGACAAAAATAGCCAATGAGCTATATTATGAAGATGAAAGAAGACGAAGTATGTTTAGATATCGATTAGCCAATGTGCTCAGACGTGATATGTGTATGTGTTGATTGATGTGTGTTGAATAAAGCTCGTAACTATTATCATTTTTGGGCTTGTGATTTGTTCGGTGACTAGCAACATGGGACTTAGACTTTTAACTTGTATATTCGTGACACCTCTTATAAATATCCCATGTCTTATCCATACCCATTAACCCTTAGCCTTCTAACCCGAATAAAAGTCCTCTTTAGATGTGTACACTTGGTGCTCATGCCATTTGATTTAGTTTCTTTGTAATTTGTAGATTTTCATCTTATTTTTCTAATCATTTTCATGCACCATGTGGTAAATATTTTTCTTTACTTGCTTGAGGACAATCAACCTCTTAAGTGTGAGGGGGTTTGAACCTTTAGCCATTTTTTATAAATATCAAAAAAAGATTTTTCAATTTTTCATAGAATTTTTAAAAATTTTCTTTTCTTTTAGAACTTAGTTATTTTGTTCAACTTTAAATTTATTTTATTTGCTTGAGGGCAAGCAAAGTTTTTCTTTTCCTTGCTCGAGGACGAGCAAAACTTAAGTGTGAGGGGATTTGATAACGCTCAAATCTAACATGTTTATATGAGCGTATTCGTGGTGTTTATGCATGTATTTATGTGATTAATATGAACATATGATACTTAATGAAGCTTATTTGCTATTGCAGGTTCATCAATGGTTACATCACGATAAATGAAGAAAAGACGTCAATTGGAGGTGAAAAGAATGAACGAGACATGAAAGTGTAGCTCTCTTATGATAAATAATACAATAATAAAGAGTCTTGGAAAGTTTGTGATATGAGCAAATACTCATATCAATTTATCAACAAATCACCCTAAAACACAAGAAAAATACCTAAACTTTGTGCTATAAAGCGGAATTATATGGTATGTTTTGTGTTTGTGTGCAAATAGGTAAGAAGGATACAATTTCAAGCAAACAAAGGAAAAATCAAGCGTAATTGGATGAAAAAGACAAAGAAGGGTCAAAAGTGACAAGACTTTGAAGACAAAGGACCTATCTTGACAACATTTCAAAGATGAAGGACCAAAAGTGAACATTTGCCAAAGTCAAGATCAAAGTCAAACAAGGTCAACCTTCAAGTCAACTCAGCTAAAGGGGCTTTTTGATCAAGTTTGCAAGTGGAAGGACTAAAATTGCCAAAAGAATGAAGTTCCTAGCTCAAAACCACATTCTACCAAGTCAAGGGACTATTTCTGCCAACTTTGGAAATTCAATTCAAGTTCAATCCGTGTCAAATGCTTTGGGCCAATGAGAGTGTAAGAAATGGGATAAAAGGATCACCAACTCAGCCTAATTAATTCCCACTCAGCTGCCAACAATTAAATACAAAATCTCAACAGTATTATCCACTACTTCAGTTCTCCACCAATAGAAACACGCCATGCAATAATCAGTTTTATCCACTTTGGATAGCAATCCGTGTGCTTCCCTCTTAACAAATCAGAAAGTGCCACGTGTTCATCTTCTTCAACAAATTTGCCAGGATCGGGTTTGAGCTAGGATGCGTTTCAGAAGATGATATAAACATCAAAAGTGAACGTTTTTTAGAGAGGATTACAACCATACAACTCAATTAACATGACAACATCTCAATCAAAAATCCCCAAAAGTGTTCTTCACCTGCAAATTCAATTAAGCAGAATTTTCCACGTGGAAGCTTTTGATTGGTTCTGACACGTCACAGTCCCCAACTACTTCACATCTGCATTATATAAATACCCTAGATTAGCCTTCATTTCTTGTAATGTAGAAAAGTGTGAAAACACACACACTTTTACTTTTCTCTCATCTCTGTTAGTTTTTAGCATAACAACTCAAGAGTCTGACAAACTCTTGAGTTTGTTATTAGATGTAACAAATTTACCAGCCTTGTAACTACCTTTCCAATTCAATCAATAAAAATTCACTTTCATCTTCCTTCATTACTGTTCATATCCTGTATCTTGTTACTTTGTTGCTGTTATTAGCTAGTTATGATCACCATTTGATCATGATTAGCTAATTAAGAAGATTGTAGCTGTTGATCCTGTTCAGTTCATTTAAGTTGCAGTTCTAGTTGATTTTGAAGCTGTCCAGTTCATTAATGGATATTATGGTGATGATAGCTGTTGATTAGTAGATGCTTGGTTGTTTCTAGTGCTAAGGTGGTGGTTAGCACTAGCTTAGAAAGCTCAGCGCTTCTATACTCCCCAATGGAGGCCTAAGCTAGAAGGTTTTGAAATTCTGAGTTCTTGTTCCACTAAATTGTTGCTTGCCTGTTCAATTCCTAGTTAATCATTGATTGTCTGCATGATAAAATATGTTTAGCTTGTCTTTGATCTGATTTCAGTGTTTTAGTAGCTTAAGTGTAGCTTAAAACTTGCTTATTAGCCTTTCACTTGTCCTGTTTTCAGCTTAATCAGTCATATTAGCTTAACAAGTCATTTTGAGTCTTAGCTTTTTAAACTGTTTGTAACTAGTTCATTTGCACTTCATTCTAGCTAATAAACTTGTTCTGATATTGCTTTTCACTCAGCTTAGCCAATTGCCTAAAATCCTTTCATAAAAGTTTGTTCAAGATCAGATAAGTGGTGTTTGGGATTAGTCTACAAGTTGTTGTTAAGTGTTAGTATTTGGTAAATTTTGGTTCATTTCAAGTCACTTAGTCATAACTAATCAAGTTCAGTCATTTTCTAGTCAAGAAATTAGTCAAACAGGCAATTGGTACACAAAAAGGTTTGGGTCAGTTTTTTTAAAGAGAATTTTCAGAAAGTTGTGATTTTCAATTACGTAGCAATTCTTTGTTTCTTGATGAAATCCTTTGAAACCAGCTTTTAATCATCACTCAATATATGAAGTTTTAGTGTGTAGAAGGGAATTATACAGTATCTAGTTTTGAGTGAGTAATAAGCACTTTATTAAGCACTTGAGCAATTGCATTTCCCTGTGATAAAAACATGGACTGATTTCTCATATCTCACTTTCCACTTCAGAAACTTGTTAATTTTCTTTTACAAATCAATTTAGAAAGTGTTCCTTGATAAGTTTTGAGAATTTGAGCTTTTTGAAAAATCTGGTCAACGAAAGTCAACATAAGCTCATTTTAGCTTATTTTCAATTTTAGAGCTTATTACTTGATCATTTTCCTTGAAACTAGATTTCCCGTTCTTCTTTTGAGATGTTTAACAAGTTTCTTTAATAAAATTAAGTAGTGCATGTTTAGCTTATCAGTTAGCTTATTTTGAGCTTATTTGGATTTGCTTATAAGAGTTCTAGATAGTTTCAGCTTAATTCCTCAGACAGGTCTAGCTTAATTTTGATTTTGAGTCTTTTGAAATTGGTTTGAGCTTATTTGGTTAAGAAACGAGCTCAAACGAGCTTATTTCACTCCTTAACCCGTTTTTGGTTAAAAACTCTTGAAATTTGCATTTTGGTCCTTTGGGTATTAAGCAGTTTCTAAATCAGGCTAATCTTCCAACTTATTAGGTTTTGCAAAAGTTTAATCCTTGTATTTTCAAGTTTGTTCAAAAGTGGTTATTCAGTTTTCATATTAGTTAAGAATTAGTTACTTAGTTTGATAGAGTTTTACATTTGGTCCATATAGTTAACTGATTTTGCAATATTAGTCCTTTGACTTTTTGACTTTACATTTTTAGCATTTAATTTCCATTGAATTTACATTTTCAGTCCTTATATTTTGTAGAATTTACATTTTAGCATTTTACTTGAATAAAAACTTGGTTTGTGCACTTTGTTTTACGTATAAGTAGACTGTATTTTTCATTTTAGCAAGGCTTTGTTTGAATTAGCTATAGAATATCCGAATACTTTACCAACCAAAAACAATTAAAAACTCGATCTTGTTAGGACTTTCAATTTGTTAAGAACTGAGAAAAAAGAACTTCAACTATACACATTTCAAATGGCGCCGCTGCCGGTTCTTTGACTTTACGAGAGACTATCGATTGACGGTTTTCATTGGCTTTTGGGATCCGTTCACCTAGTGAACGTTATTTTTTACGTATCATAAATCAAAAACAATAAAAAAAATCAAAAATATAAAAATATATAAAAACTAAAAAATTAACAAAACAATTCTTTTCCTAAAGAATTGACCAAACAAATTAAAAAATCCAAAAAGCAATCTTTTTCCTAAGAGATTGCACCCAAAAATATATATTATTGGATTCTCTCGGTTTTTATGTACATATAGTATTTTCTCTTAAAAACTCATAAATACAAAAATATTTTCCATATATTATTATAAGTAAATACGTATACGTATAAGAACAACCAATTCACATATTCTCCATAAGTATTGCCAAGGCAATACACCGTGTTGAGGGGCGTTCCGGTCCTTGACACGTGTATCGATCAAACAAAATAAAGCAAGAATAGATAAATACCTCCAATAAGCAAAAATTCGAAGAATACAAACAATTAAGTGAATAGAAAGGCGATGTGCTATAAAATGCCATCTAAGGGTCAATAGGTACTTAGTGCTTCGCGCCACCTAACCCCCCGTTCACTTGTGAGTATTCTAAGAAGGAAGGCTTCATTGGGGGTCTTGCACCCAAGTAGTACATACATATATTATTATTTTCTTGTGGATATTTCATATTGAAACTCGAAGAGGATAATCCTTTTCTCTTCAAAGTCACACGAGAGCTTCTCTCTCATTCCTCGTATTGAGTTGCATGCTCACTCGCGGGCGTGCACAAATACCGATTGGTGTACAACCCCTTCCTCCAAAAAGGAAGAAAAAGAGAAAGAGTAGGAACACCACCGTCCATCAAGCCGATCACGAGAATCGTGCTTTGATTCATCCACAACAAGAAGCCATGGCTAGAGTTGATACTCGTTCTTTGATGGAACGTTTGCAATCCAATGTTCACGGATATGCCGATGCTATCAAGATTCCCGATATTCCCGCAAATTCATTTGAGCTAAAAACGGCTATGATTAACTTGGTTTCAAACACACCTTTCTATGGAAACAAGAATGATAATCCTCATGATCACCTTAAGAGATTCCTTGCTCTTTGCAATACCATTAAGTACAATGGAGTTCCCCATGATGCTATTAAGTTGATATTGGTGCAATTTTCACTAGAGGGACCCGCTAAGCATTGGTTAGACACACAACAACCCAAAAGTATCACCACATGGGATGGTTTCACCACTAAGTTTTTGAACAAGTTCTTTCCCCCATCTAAGACCACGACTTTGAGGAACTTAATTATAGGCTTTCAACAAAAACCTAGTCAAACCTTTAGTGATGCTTGGGAGGAGTTTAGAGAGTTATTGAGGAGATGCCCTAACCATGGATTGGATGAAGTTCACCAAATCAATACTTTCTACAATGGCCTTAAACCTCATCACCAAGACTCACTCAGTGCTTCCGCGGGAGGGAATATTCTTGTTAAATCCATTCAAGAGGCTTGGGACATCATTGAGACCAAAGCAATGGTTCAAACAAACACACAATTTGATGAAAGAGTCCATGTCATTCAAGAAGGAAGTTCTAACCCATTGAAGACTCAACTCATTTCATGCATGCAAGCATTTACTCAAGCTCAAAAGGAAAGTCAAACATTCATGCAAAATTCTCAAAAGATTCAAGAAACAATGATGAATGACTTGATGAAGCTTTCTATGGGAAATCATTCCTCAAATGATGTGCATGCCATTACTCTTTCTTGTGTGACTTGTGAAGGTCCCCATTCCTATGAACAATGTGATAAGGTGCAAGGTTATCAAGGGGAATGTTATGCTTACCAAGAGGAACATCGTGAACACTTCAAGCCAAATATCAATCCTAATAACCTTTCTTACAAGTCCCAAAATTACCTTACTCCACCGGGATTCCTACCCCAACCACCCACCCAACTTCAACAAAATCCTCCTCAAGTGTTACAAAGGAATCAAGGTCAAAGACCACCTTACCAAGGGAATAACTATAGACCACCAAATACCTTTAACAATCAAGGAAATACCTTTCAAGGTAACAATCAAGGGTTTTACAATCAACCTCCACCTTTCCAACCCCAAGGTTTTCAAGGAAATGTGCCACAAGATTATAACACAATTGAGCTTCTTCACAAAATGAATCAAGAGAATGAAAGGAGGTTCCAAGCTAATGAGAAAAGAATGAAAGAAATGCATGAAGCTAATGAGAAAAGAATGAGAGAAATGCATGAAGACACAAATAAGAAGTTTATGATGCTTTATAATCAAAGACCACAAGGGGCTTTACCTTCTAACACACAAACAAATCCAAGGGCAAATGTTAATGCTATTACAACAAGAAGTGGAAAGACAACAAAGGATCCTTCACCTCATAAGCTTCCCATTGTTCCACCCACTTTTGTTCCTACATGTGACAAGACTTCTACATCTACTTCACCACCTCAAAATGCTCCCATTCAATCAAACACACCTTCTCAACCTATTCTTACTTCACCTCTACCTTCCACAACTCCCAATGAAGAAGCTATCAAAGACAAATCTTCCACTACAACACCTACTCCACCTACACCAAAACCAAACCTTCCATATCCTTCAAGGTTGAAAAAGGACAAGTTAAAGAACAAGGATGACATCCAAGTCTCAAATTTCTTAAGGATGTTCATGCAACTCAACATCAACATATCCTTTGCGGAAGCTCTTTCTTATATGCCAAAGTTTGCTAAGATGTTCAAGGATTTACTCTCAAACAAGGAAAAATTGGTTGATTTGGCCAACACATCCCTTAATGAAAATTGTTCCGCCGTGCTACTTAAAACCTTACCAACAAAACTTGGAGATCCAGGGCGTTTCTTGATACCTTGTAATTTTCCCGGTGTAGAAAATTGCATGGCTTTGGCGGATCTAGGGGCAAGCATAAACCTCATGCCTTTATCGGTTTGGAAAAAACTCTCTCTTCCCGAGCTCACTCCCACTAGGATGACCCTTGAGTTAGCCAACCGAACCATAGCTTACCCTGTAGGTATTGCGGAGGATGTGTTTGTAGGTGTGGATAAGTTTACATTTCCGGCCGACTTTGTAGTGGTTGATTATGACATGGATCCTAGAGTTCCTTTGATTGTTGGTAGACCGTTTTTTAGAACGGGTCGTACTTTGATAGATGTGGCGGAGGGAGAACTAATTATGAGAGTAGAGGATGAGAAAGTGGTGTTTAAGTTAGGGAGAGTTTGTGATAGGAAAGAGGTTAAGGAGTCTAGACCGTGTGAGACTATTAACATAGTTGATGTGCTAGATGAGGTGTGTGATGAACACTTTCATGATGCTTGCAAGAGTACTAGTGATGAAATGCCCCATGTTGAAACCGTGGCCTCAATTGCTCCCTCCTTAACACATTTTGGTGAGAGTGATTTCCTCTTGGAGGAATTTGAGTCAAACTTTCTTGGTGATGATTATTCTCCCATTAATTGGGAAGAAGATATTCTTACTATCCAAAAGTTGCTCAATGAGGACCCTATTCCTTCTCCTTCTCCACAAGAAGTTACCAATCAGAATCCTTCCATAGTAAAACCTTCCATAGAGAGTTTACCTCCACTTGAACTTAAGGACCTTCCATCCCACTTAGAGTATGCTTTCTTAGAGGGCAAAGACCAATTACCCGTGATCATTGCTAAAGAGTTGAAAGAGGATGAGAAGGAGCAACTCATAAAAGTCCTTAAGAAACACAAGAAAGCCTTAGCATGGAAAATATCCGACATAAGGGGAATTGATCCACATTTTTGTACACACAAAATCCTTATGGAGGATGATTACAAACCCGCCATTCAAAGTCAACGAAGAGTTAACCCAAAAATCCATGAGGTCATTAAGAAGGAAGTGATTAAAATCCTTGATGCGGGCATGATTTACCCCATTTCCGACTCTCCATGGGTTAGCCCGGTACATTGTGTTCCAAAGAAGGGTGGAATCACCGTAGTGCCTAATGAGAACAATGAGCTTATTCCTACAAGACTTGTTACCGGTTGGAGAGTTTGTATTGACTATAGGAAGCTCAATGAGGCTACTAGGAAAGACCATTTCCCATTACCTTTTATGGATCAAATGCTTGAACGATTAGCGGGAAATGAGTACTATTGTTTTCTTGATGGCTTTTCGGGTTATTTCCAAATACCTATTGACCCTAAAGATCAAGAAAAGACCACATTCACTTGTCCCTATGGTACATTTGCTTACAAGAGGATGCCTTTTGGCTTATGTAATGCACCGGGGACGTTTCAAAGGTGCATGATGGCGATTTCCATGACATGATAGAGCAAACTATGGAGGTTTTTATGGATGACTTTTCCGTCTTTGGAAATTCATTTACCTCATGTCTCACCAATCTAGAGAGAATGCTTAAGCGTTGTGAGGAAACACGTTTAGTGCTTAATTGGGAGAAATGTCACTTTATGGTGAAAGAGGGAATTGTTTTAGGACACAAAATATCCAATAAAGGATTAGAAGTGGATCGAGCTAAAATTGATGTGATTGCTAAGCTTCCCCCACCCACTTCGGTTAAAGGTGTAAGGAGTTTCTTAGGTCATACGGGGTTTTATAGGCGCTTTATACAAGATTTTTCTAAGATAGCTAGACCGATGACTCACCTCTTAGAAAAAGAGGCTCCTTTCATTTTTAGCCAAGATTGTTTGGAATCTTTTGAGACTCTTAAGGAGAAATTGACAAAGGCTCCCGTTTTGGTTTCTCCAAATTGGGAATTACCTTTTGAGCTTATGTGTGACGCTAGTGATTATGTGGTGGGGGCCGTCTTAGGTCAAAGAGTGAATAAGCATTTTCAACCTATACACTATGCGAGTAAAACCATGACCGGTGCACAACTTCATTATACTACCACGAAAAAAGAGTTGCTTGCTATAGT
Source organism: Glebionis coronaria (assembly GCA_025667525.1). Classification (NCBI taxonomy): domain Eukaryota; kingdom Viridiplantae; phylum Streptophyta; class Magnoliopsida; order Asterales; family Asteraceae; genus Glebionis; species Glebionis coronaria. The sequence continues at coordinate 582,945,343 of CM046876.1, forward strand.
CTATGCTTTTGAGAAATTTAGACCATACCTTGTGCTATCCAAAACCATAGTGTATATGGATCATACCGCTCTCAAGTATCTCATGACAAAACAAGATGCTAAGCCTAGGCTTTTGAGATGGGTTTTGTTGCTTCAAGAGTTTAAGATAGAAATTCGAGATAAGAAAGGGGCCGAGAATTTAGCGGCGGATCACTTGAGTAGACTTGAGCATCCTTTTCAAGGAGATTTTACAAATCAATAAATAAAAAAATCTTTTCCATTAGAGGAGCTCATGTCTATCTCTTCCCAAGAGGATGCCACCCCTTGGTTTGCGGATATAGCAAACTATCTTGTGGGGAATGTGCTTATTGAGGGTCTTACTTACCAACAAAAGAAGAAATTTCTTAAGGAAGTTAAGTACTACTTTTGGGATGATCCTTATCTTTTTAGGCATTGTGCGGACCAAATCATTAGACGGTGTGTAGATGGGCCCGAGGCATTTAAGATCTTAGAAGCATGTCATAACGGACCTATGGGTGGACATTTTGGGCCCAACTATACCGCCAAGAAAGTCTTTGATTCGGGTTACTATTGGCCTTCCATTTACAAAGATGCCCAAGAGATGGTGAAATTTTGTGATGTGTGTCAAAGATAAGGAAAAATTACGCAACGTGATGAGATGCCACAAATTTTTATTCAAGAGTGTGAGATTTTTTATGTATGGGGCATCGATTTCATGGGACCTTTTCCATCTTCTAAGGGAAACAAGTATATACTTGTGGCGGTGGATTATGTGTCTAAATGGGTGGAGGCTAAAGCCTTACCTACCAATGATGCTAGAGTTGTTGTGAAGTTTTTAAAGCAATTTTTTGCTAGATTTGGTGTACCTCGGGCCATCATAAGTGATCGTGGTACGCACTTTTGTAATGATCAATTCACGAGAGTTATGAAGAAATATGGAGTTAATCATAGACTTTCTACCGCGTATCACCCTCAAACCAATGGTCAAACCGAGGTCACAAATCGTGGTTTAAAGAGAATTTTAGAGAGAACGGTGTGAGAGCATCGAGCTTCTTGGTCGGATAAGCTTGATGATGCTTTATGGGCTTTTAGGACGGCTTTTAAGACACCAATTGGTTGTACTCCTTATAGGCTTGTCTATGGTAAAGCATGCCACCTCCCATTCGAGTTAGAACACAAGGCATCTTGGGCTCTCAAGTGGGCTAACTTTGATTTAAACCAAGCCGGTTCACATAGGAAAGATCAACTTAATGAGATGGATGAATTGAGAGCCAATGCCTATGAAAATTCTTTGGTTTACAAGGAAAAGACTAAGAAATTGCATTATGCTAAGATCAAGAACCGTGAGTTTAAAGTTGGAGAGTCGGTTCTCCTCTTTAACTCAAGGTTGAAACTTTTTGCGGGCAAGCTTAAGTCGAGATGGTCCGGTCCATTCACTATTGCTCAAGTGTTTCCATATGGAACTATTGAGTTGTCACAACCCGATGCTCCAAACTTTAAAGTGAATGGTCACCGTGTGAAACATTATTTTGGGGAGGACATTTCCGTTGAAATGGTCCAAGAGATCCCCATTTTCCCCATGAATTAATTCATTGAGGGACGAGTCGAGATAGAGACTCATTAACTCAAGCATCGTATAACTAGGTTTAGAGTGTTGTAGGTTAGCAATAAGGGTATAGAATTGGAGATAAGTGTAGGGGAGACCCTCTTTTGTCTTCATGTTGTTTGTAGGGTTGCTCTCTCTCATTTCATGCTATGGAGCTTATGGAGGAGACCCTTGTATCCGGTTCACTTCGTTACTATTGTGATCTTTCATTGACACCTTGTGCTTAAACATGAATTCAACAATTGTTGTCCTTTCCTTAACTTGGGTTAAGCAAAGTCTATTCATTGTCATAAGTGTAGGGGAAGTTTTTATACTTCCATGCTCTTAAACATTGAGTACAATGTTTAGCTTAAGTGTAGGGGGGTCTTCTATCGAAGTGACCTTACCTAGAACTTGTCATTGTCCTTCATGATAACATGGAAAATTAATTTTTCAAATTTTTGATCTACTTTGGCCACCAAAAATATGCATTCATAATTTTTGCATTAATCATTTTTCATTTGCATAATACAACTATATTGTATATATTTCTTCTTTTATTTTTCATCAAAAATATATAAAAGAGAAAAAAAATATAATAAAAACATGGTTTAACAAATTTAGATTTCTTTGACATATTAGGCCCGCCATGGATATTTTGACTCAATCCGAGTTTGCTTATCTTAGCATTCTCTAGCTAGTATCCTTAACCATGTAGTCCTTCATTGGTCTATTAGACTAAGCATCCACCAATCTCATTATTTGAGGTTTTAAATTTGTGGAGAATGGGAGATGATAGAGTTGAAGCAAGTATAAAAGGGCTAGATAAACTTCATGATAATTACTTGTGGCTAAACCCTTCTCTTCTTTACCTCTAATTTCTTCGCATGTATATATGTTAATAAATAATCAAGAACGGTTTTAATCGGTTTGTAATCTCTTATGCATTTTTGTCTAGTCATTCATGGTTGGTATAAGTACGTCTTAAGATTCTAAGTTAGAAAGTTTTATGTGTACAAGACTTATGTCATGCTCAATATTTAGCGGGTGTTTTTTCTTTTATTCTTTTAATTTTTTTTAGTGAGGAATAAAGAAAAATAAGAGCGGCTTATGAAAAAAAATGAGTGGCTGAAAAAAAAAGAAACAGAAAAAGAAAAGAAAAGAAAAATATATATATATATATATATATATATATATATATATATATATATACAAGACTCCTAAGAGGGGCAGTGTGGTGTTAATTATAGTGACTATTGAGTTCTAATATTACCTTGACGGGTTGCGGGGATTCAATAGATTGCTCCAATCCAATATTACCTTGACGGGTTGCGGGGTTGAAGATCCATGTGGAAACCTTGGTTTCTGGATCTTTTAAGCTACTAGGAATGCATCATGTTCATATGATTATACAATCAAAGCGGAATTAGAACATGACACATTAACAAGGTGTTTAGGCACGAATAACATGAATTAAAACACAATTGGATTGCTAACTATATTAATAATTAACAATCACTAGACGTGTATACATTGAATCCCACGTCTAGTCGATACACACTTTAGGTTTACATTATGAATGAAAGTTATATAAAAACCTAAGAACCCTTGGTTCCTTTTATAGTGTAAGGATTAGGGTTTTACAAGAGATAAGAATAAATAAACATGTGAATCTTCTATTTAAATAACTATATACAGAATATATCCTGCATATATATTCAAATAGAATCTTCTAAAAGCTTCTTGTCTACAATCTTGTCAACTCTTGAATTGCACACGACAACTCTTGAGCCAACAACGCTGGATTAACTCTTGTCAACGCCTAAATTGGTCTTGACAACGCTTGGACAATAGCTTCATGTTTTCTTCGTTTTTGAGTTTCTGCCACATCAACTTTTTGACCCAACAATCTTCCCCTAGTTGATAGTGGCAAAACTCTATGTGTATCTCTTGTAAGTTGTACATGATCTTCAAATTGCTTCCCCTCAAGTGTAGCATGTATTTATTCCCCTTTTTGTCACATCAACAAGGAAGTAAACAATGTATGCAATCTTTGAAGATTCTCCAAATGTAGGCTCTATGTAATGATCTTGAATAAAAACAAATATAATATTTTTGATGTAGAAGTAGAATAACCCAACCTTATGTTCCATGTCTTGTACTATCCATGTGATAAAGTACTTATATCAGACCAAGTATAAGTAGACCTCGACCCCTTGTCAATATTCTCATCCTATGTGAGACACTGAGCACGATAATGTAACTCCTTCAAGTGTTATGACAAGTCTTCATCACCAACCATGTAAAGCACGAACAAGTTATCTTTAAAGTCCATGACTGGGAGTGCACGACTTTAAGATATGATAGAACACAAACTCGCGAAAATCTTCTTCAATCATTAAACTTACCATAATAATTCTTCCCCTTAAGCTAACACCTCTTCATGACAAGTCAATATCTTCATATGTAAAAGCTGTTAGCGAATAACTCCTTCACAAGGCTATCCCGATTACATAATCCAATAAAATTCTTCATGAATTGTTGCTAACTTACTTAAAAATCATTAATCCCTTTCAAAAATATCCGAGCCATAAATATCAACATGATATTCTAAATTAAAACGGAGATTCCATGTACCTTCGTGTGTAATTTCCTCCTTTTTGTGTGCTAAAAACGTACCAATTTTCTCAAACAGCAGCTATTCTTTTGTTATCCGAGAACCTTCTTTGTCCAATATCTTTAATCAGATGCATTGTCAGATATCGGACAACACCTATCAACGCTTGAGCAAGCGTTTCTCGGACAACTCATGTCAACGCTCTCTTCTGTCAGCGTTCACTTATTTCTTGTCAGCGTCAAAATTACAAACGTCAGCGTCAACTTTAAACCTTGTCAGCATTTGACTGTATATGTCTCCCATGTTTATATTCTCATTCCTTAAATCATGCTGCCATATATACTTACTAAAAGAAGATCATGACAATAAAACATACCAGAATTTGCGAATTACTTACTGATTTTTAGGGAGTAAATATATCCCCTAAAATCTTGAATATACTAATTCCATACTTATCGCAATCCACGCTGCCATGATACATACGTAACTTCTTTTGCAATCCAATATATTATATCCAAAAATATACCTCCATGACTTTCAGTAATGTCTCTTTCAATATTGACATACCTATCCATTTGAACATAATATGCTAGCTGCCTTTTCTTTTCCCTTGATATCACGTGTGTCCACCAAAAGTGGTACTAATGCCCTTACACTTTTGCTTTCTTGAACCGAGCATAGTTGAGAATTGGGACATATTATACTTTATCGATGATAATATTCTAAGTGCACATTTAAACCAATCATAGCACAGATGAACTCACGTGAATAATCATCCTTTTCATGTTGGACGGGGACCACAAATCCATGACCTTGGGTTGCTTTGTTGATTAACTATGATTTGTATTCCTGCACCACCTGCTGCTCCTTTGATATCACGTAGAACCATTAAGAAAAGATAACTTCATGGCTGCGTTTTATTAATCCCAAAACAGTAGCATGTGAACAACTCATCCAAAGCTACATGCTATTTTTTATTACCCTCCAGTAACAATCCTATCACAGCTTTAGTAGTTCATCTTCATCGTAGCATCACAGAAACACAACATAAATGTCCTTGGCTTTTATACCCTTAATAAACACCATAAAATTAGGGTTAATCACACAAACCCTAAACTACAACCTTCTTCTTTGTTTCCATAATGAATCGATTTAGGGTTTGTTTGGAACCCTTTTCTTGCTACGTTTCTGCTGCCCGCCGTCTTTTTCTGTATTGAATTGATCTAGGGTTTGTGGGAAACCCTAGATTTAAGTTTATATTAACAGAAAATTGAAGAATCACCTTTGCAGCCTACTTCAACCTCAAATATATTTCTGATAAAAACTCAGATCGAAAATTCCTTCGGTGAGATTCTAGACACAAGTGCCAAGAATCTACATTTCAAAAATCACGAAGATCCAACGGTTAACGAAGGAGAGATCGTGTTTTGAATAGGGTTGTCCACAGAAAACTGCATTCACTCACTGTTGACTTTGACGCTTAATAACTTTTTCCTGGGGATAAAACTTGACAATCCCTCCGGTGGATGTTTAGATATATGTATGTAGAACATACGTATAAAATTTCGTGACGATCCAACGGTTCAATAAAAAGTTATGACCTTCTGAATACTGCTGCGCACACAAAAACGTCCAGAAAAACCCTAGACGGATTTTTCTTTTCTTCACCATACACGAACACCTTGTTGGTCCTAGCATCACGAGCCATGAGGCTCTGATACCAATTGTGGAAACCTTGGTTTCCGGATCTTTTAAGCTACTAGGAATGCATCATTTTCATATGATTATACAATCAAAGCGGAATTAGAACATGACACATTAACAAGGTGTTTAGGCACGAATAACATGAATTAAAACACAATTGGATTGCTAACTATATTAATAATTAACAATCACTAGACGTGTATACATTGAATCCCACGTCTAGTCGACACACACTTTAGGTTTACATTGTGAATGAAAGTTATATAAAAACCTAAGAACCCTTGGTTCCTTTTATAGTGTAAGGATTAGGGTTTTACAAGAGATAAGAATAAATAAACATGTGAATCTTCTATTTAAATAACTATATACAGAATATATCCTGCATATATATTCAAATAGAATCTTCTAAAAGCTTCTTGTCTACAATCTTGTCAACTCTTGAATTGCATGTAACAACTCTTGAATTGCACATGACAACTCTTGAGCCAACAACGCTGGATTAACTCTTGTCAACGCCTAAATTGGTCTTGACAACGCTTGGACAATAACTTCATGTTTTCTTCGTTTTTGAGTTTCTACCACATCAACTTTTTGACCCAACAATCCAAAGTCTCAAAAAGATGGCGGATGTAAATTATTGTGTGAGTTTTATTTTTCTTTCCTTAGCGAGTGTGTAGCTACTTATGAAAGCATGACATGAGGATTTTACACATAAGGCGAATGACTTATTACTCTTGAAACGGACTTATATTAATTGTGAGCGGTTTTTCAAGTAATGGATGAGAGGATTACTTAGGATTAAAACCGTGCTTCCTTATTTTTGGATTTTGCATTTCTTATACTTCACACTTGAAATAAATGACAAATTTGCCCACAAGCAATTTGCTCAAATAATAACCGGTTCCACATTTAATTGTCATGAATAAGTTGATGCACTTTTTACTTGTGAATACAATGATCCTATTTTTAAGCTTGGTATGGGGAAAGTGAAACTTGAGGGTGATAAGTATCCATGGTACCCAAGCCCTAATCCAAGTCATTGAATTCTTTATGAGTTATTTCCATCAAACCATTTCAAGAAAAACCAAAAAGATATAAATAGAATCGTATTTGTTCATTGCATTGTTAAAAATCAAAATCATGCATCATATAGTGTAGAGTAGTGTAGATGCATTCCATAATGGCCAAGGTGGATTAATTATGAGGAGAATGTAAATTTGTGCTTTAAAATATAGCATTGCATGAGTACATGACAATGTTCAAGTGTAGGGGATTTGATATGAGCAAATACTCATATCAATTTATCAACAAATCACCCTAAAACACAAGAAAAATACCTAAACTTTGTGCTATAAAGCGGAACTATGTGGTATGTTTTGTGTTTGTGTGCAAATAGGTAAGAAGGATACAATTTCAAGCAAACAAAGGAAAAATCAAGCGTAATTGGATGAAAAAGACAAAGAAGGGTCAAAAGTGACAAGACTTTGAAGACAAAGGACCTATCTTGACAACATTTCAAAGATGAAGGACCAAAAGTGTACATTTTCCAAAGTCAAGATCAAAGTCAAACAAGGTCAACCTTCAAGTCAACTCAGCTAAAGGGGCTTTTTGATCAAGTTTGCAAGTGGAAGGACTAAAATTGCCAAAAGAATGAAGTTCCTAGCTCAAAACCACAATCTGCCAAGTCAAGGGACTATTTCTGCCAACTTTGGAAATTCATTTCAAGTTCAATCCGTGTCAAATGCTTTGGGCCAATGAGAGTGCAAGAAATGGGATACAAGGATCACCAACTCAGCCTAATTAATTCCCACTCAGCCGCCAGCAATTAAATACAAAATCTCAACAGTATTATCCACTACTTCAGTTCTCCACCAATAGAAACACGCCATGCAATAATCAGTTTTATCCACTTTGGATAGCAATCCGTGTGCTTCCCTCTTAACAAATCAGAAAGTGCCACGTGTTCATCTTCTTCAACAAATTTTCCAGGATCGGGTTTAAGCTAGGATGCGTTTCAGAAGATGATATAAACATCAAAAGTGATCGTTTTTTAGAGAGGAATAAAACCATAGAACTCAATTAAGATGACAACATCTCAATCAAAAATCCCCAAAAGTGTTCTTTACCTGCAAATTCAATTAAGCAGAATTTTCCACGTGGAAGCCTTTGATTGGTTCTGACACGTCACAATCCCCAACTACTTCACATCTGCATTCTATAAATACCCTAGATTAGCCTTTGTAATGTAGAAAAGTGTGAAAACACACACACTTTTACTTTTCTCTCATCTCTGTTAGTTTTTAGCATAACAACTCAAGAGTCTGACAAACTCTTGAGTTTGTTATTAGTTGTAATAAATTTACCAGCCTTGTAACTACCTTTCCAATTCAATCAATAAAAATTCACTTTCATCTTCCTTCATTACTGTTCCTATCCTGCATCTTGTTACTTTGTTGCTGTTATTAGCTAGTTATGATCACCATTTGATCATGATTAGCTCATTTCAGTTGCAGTTCTAGTTGATTTTGAAGCTGTCCAGTTCATTAATGGAGATTATGGTGATGATAGCTGTTGATTAGTAGATGCTTGGTTGTTTCTAGTGCTAAGGTGGTGGTTAGCACTAGCTTAGAAAGCTCAGCGCTTCTCTACTCCCCAATGGAGGCCTAAGCTAGAAGGTTTTGAAATTCTGAGTTCTTGTTCCACTAAATTGTTGCTTGCCTGTTCAATTCCTAGTTAATCATTGATTGTCTACGTGATAAAATGTGTTTAGCTTGTCTTTGATCTGATTTCAGTGTTTTAGTAGCTTAAGTGTAGCTTAAAACTTGCTTATTAGGCTTTCACTTGTCCTGTTTTTCAGCTTAATCAGTCATATTAGCTTAACAAGTCATTTTGAGTCTTAGCTTTTTAAACTGTTTGTAACTAGTTCATTTGCACTTCATTCTAGCTAATAAACTTGTTCTGATATTGCTTTTCACTCAGCTTAGCCAATTGCCTAAAATCTGTTCATAAAAGTTTGTTCAAGATCAGATAAGTGGTGTTTGGGATTAGTCTACAAGTTGTTGTTAAGTGTTAGTATTTGGTAAATTTTGGTTCATTTCAAGTCACTTAGTCATAACTAATCAAGTTCAGTCATTTTCTAGCCAAGAAATTAGTCAAACAGGCAATTGGTACACAAAAAGGTTTGGGTCAGTTTTTGTAAAGAGAATTTTCAGAAAGTTGTGATTTTCAATTACTTAGCAATTCTTTGTTTCTTGATGAAATCCTTTGAAACCAGCTTTTAATCATCACTCAATATATGAAGTTTTAGTGTGTAGTAGGGAATTATACAGTATCTAGTTTTGAGTGAGTAATAAGCACTTTATTAAGCACTTGAGCAATTGCATTTCCCTGTGATAAAAACATGGACTGATTTCTCATATCTTACTTTCCACTTCAGAAACTTGTTAATTTTCTTTTACAATACAATTTAGAAAGTGTTCCTTGATAAGTTTTGAGAATTTGAGCTTTTTGAAAAATCTGGTCAACGAAAGTCAACATAAGCTCATTTTAGCTTATTTTCAATTTTAGAGCTTATTACTTGATCATTTTCCTTGAAACTAGATTTCCCGTTCTTCTTCTGAGCTGTTTAACAAGTTTCTTTAATAAAATCAAGTAGTGCATGTTTAGCTTATCAGTTAGCTTATTTTGAGCTTATTTGGATTTGCTTATAAGAGTTCTAGATAGTTTCAGCTTAATTCCTCAGACTGGTCTAGCTTTATTTTGATTTTGAGTCTTTTGAAATTGGTTTGAGCTTATTTGGTTAAGAAACGAGCTCAAACGAGCTTATTTCACTCCTTAACCTGTTTTTGGTTAAAAACTCTTGAAATTTGCATTTTGGTCCTTTTGGTATTAAGCAGTTTCTAAATCAGGCTAATCTTCCAACTTATTAGGTTTTGCAAAAGTTTAATCCTTGTATTTTCAAGTTTTTTCAAAAGTGGTTATTCAGTTTTCAAATTAGTTAAGAATTAGTTACTTAGTTTGATAGATTTTTACATTTGGTCCATATAGTTAACTGATTTTGTAATATTAGTCCTTTGACTTTTTGACTTTACATTTTTAGCATTTAATTTCCATTGAATTTACATTTTCAGTCTTTATATTTTGTAGAATTTACATTTTAGCATTTTACTTGAATAAAAACTTGGTTTGTGCACTTTGTTTTACGTATAAGTAGACTGTATTTTTCATTTTAGCAAGGCTTTGTTTGAATTAGCTATAGAATATCCAAATACTTTACCAACCAAAAACAATAAAAAACTCGATCTTGTTAGGACTTTCAATTTGTTAAGAACTGAGAAAAACGAACTTTAACTATACACATTTCAGTTTGGAAGAAAGAAAGGTGGAAGAAACAAAGAAGAAGGACTAGAAGGAAAAGTATGGAAAATGGCTCAGTTGCCACCAGCAACACTTAGCTTGCCTCCATCAAACCAACCTTCAATTGCCACCAACATCAAAGAAGCATTCAGTTGCCACCGGCAAAGCAAGTCCGTGCCACCAGCAAATCCACCATCACTTGCCACCAACATTTCTCCTGCAGCTACTTTTCCAAGAAAATTTAGACCCTTCCTATACCTCACCTTGCTCACCAAGTTCAGCCATAACTCCATTGTAACTCTTTTAAAGCTTTATTACACTCATCATTACTCACCTTTTTCTCCAAGAAAACTACTTGGTGTCCAAGGAGAATTCAAGTATAAATAAAACCCATGGGGTAGTGTTTATACTCATCATCCAACACTCTCAATCATCATCTTCTACATCCTATATTCCCATATTTATGTGATTTTGGTATCACCCTTCACCCAAGTGGTGAGGGGTGGTGGATTCGGTAGCCATGTAAATGTAATAAACCATTGGTGATGTAGAGAAGAAAACCATACACCATAAACAAATTCAATCTCCAACAATCCTCATTCCCTAACACCCCCAAAAGGCTCTATTCTCGCACCAAGAGGTTGATATCCAAGAAGGCTATGGGTAGGACGAATTGTATATTGGTTGTTCTATTGGTTAGAATCATTTGGATACTTTGTAGCTATGGATTCTAATGTTGGGTAACTTCTTCTTTATTATTCAATGTAGTTTATGTTCATGTTCATGTTCATGGTGATTCTTGTGTTTGTGATATTGTGAATGTTGTGATACTTGTATTGTTTATATGATAACTTGTGATAAATGGATGTTTGGATTTTATTAGTGCTTGTCATTGGATTATGGTGATAACATAATATTTGGTTGAATTATAACTTGTTCTTGTTTGTCAATTTGGTTAATCATTGTTGAGTCTATATGTCAAAATTATTCTCAACATGGTTGATGTCAATTCATTAATTGACAAATGATTTGGTCTTGTGCTTGTGAAGATTGTGCAAGAGACTTAATAAACATAACAAGTAATGGTTTAATCTAGATTATAGGTCGAAAGGAGTCTTTTGAATATATTGTTCTAATCATCTTTCAAGTAAATGGAACTTATCAAATCGATAACCAAGTCTATGGGTCGAGAGAATTCTTGTTGTTATTGGTTCAGGCATAAGGCTCATGAGTGACCACTTGATTAAGACTTATGTATACTTGATTTATAAAGCACTAGTGTCTTATTATTGGTTCTATAGGTCGAAAGGATTACCTTTAATATGTTTTTCCAAACTAATCATCCATATGTACATGTGATCATTTAACCACACATGTATGTTCTTTGTGTGCTTATGCCTTTAACGATTCTCATGGTGGTGTGATCGTGACAATCATATCTATCATTGTTACAAACAACTACACTTGAGTATAACCAAGTCCCATGGGACGACCTTGACTTACCAACCTAATTGCAACTTGACTAGAGTATACTTGCTCGAATTTGTGTTCCTAATTAATATCGGTAATTCTTGTTTATAAATTTAAAACCCAATGTGTGGAAAGATCGCATATCAAGTTTTAGGCTTCTTGTCTAGGATTTGTATTTGCAATTCTTTTTAAATATACCTTGCGTACGAGCACATCATCCAGGTTTATCTTAAATCAGGTATTAACTACCTCCCAGTCAGAAAAGACTCCACAGTATCACCCATGCTTATTCAAGTTTTCTTTTCAGCTGACGACAAGATCCGTCTTACTAATTCCTAAACATGTTCATTATATTTTCCTGCCAGAAAAATCAGTACAAATTGTTTCAGCTTTACAAGCACGTGGATTATTATCTTATAGTTGAGAAGACTTCTAGCCACCATTCATGATGCGACTTATGAAATTTCTTAAATTATGATCAACAGATCATTCCAAAGTGTTATAGTGTAGTCCAAAAAGGTTTCCAAAAATTCCTTCCTAACCACTTCACATAATTTAGCATCGAGCTTCTTTCAAGAATAGAACCTATTTCCAAAACTCTTTATCACAAGGCTTCAGCTGAGTTAAGAGTTGCAGGAGTTTCTGCAACAATTATTGGAACGAGGCTTTATTCGCCCTAGGACACCATCAGGAGGTGCACCATTTTTCTGTCTATCAAGAAGAAGACCGGTATCATGAGATCATGTATCGATCACCAGAAACTTTACAAGATTACTATTCTTAATCGATGTTCATCTCACGTATAGAAGGTCTATCTGATATTCTACGATGTCTTAAATAAAATTTCCAGAACGATTCCCGATCATGCTACCATCAGTGGTGAGAGAAAGAACAATATGTTTCCAAGACTGCTTTTACACACGTTATGGTCTCTCTAAAATCTTGATTTATACCTCTGAGATCCCAAATAATCTAGCTATAGTATGAAACTGATGAATAAAATTCTCCATGAACTTTCAGACAAAATCGTCAATATAATCATTGATAACATCCGGATTTGCTAGATTCTAGAGAAAGACATGAGAATCATCTTTTCATGATCCTGCAGATTCTCTAATAGGAGAAAATTATATACGCGGTTTTCCACATGTGAATTCCAAATGAACAAGTGGCATCTCTGAGCCACCCTATTTCAGTAGAAAGAAATTTCAGAAATCCTGCGAAGGTGAAGACCATCACCAGATGGTCACGACCGACGTCTGTGACTAAAGTACAAAATTTTTTTAGAACTCAGTTGACTGCTACCGCAGAAATTACTGACAGTTATCACGATTAGCTTTCCATGGCTAGGCTTACGCATAAAGGAGAGGACCTACACTAAAATTTTGTATTCCATAAGATCCTATGCTAGGAGAGATCTAACTTACCGATACTCATAGTTGTTTTTATGACTATTCATCCAAATTCTACCAGAATGTACCATAATCCCAGGCAGAATATAATAAAAGCAGTATAACACGTTGAGGTAGCTATGTTCATATCTAAATACCTGCCATTCCAGGAGGTTTAAGATACAACGCCGTCATGCTAACGAGTTATTACCACCAGTAGAAATTCTGAATAGAAAGGAGACAAGATTCCATGAAGATTGTTATTAGTTTACCACAAAACTCAGAAAAATATGATACTATCTAAGTCATTGTCGACCATTTAAACCAGCCTACGCGTTTTCTCTCATTCGAAGAGATTTCGCAGTAGCAGACCTACATGAAATTCAACAAGAGATCGTATAACTTCAAGGTATTCCATCAATCATCATATCAGATAGAAATTTCACGTTTACGATCACGTTCACGTTTACGTTCACCTTCACGGTTACGTCTCACGTTCATAATTATGATGTTGCTTCTGTCCATATTTTATGCTATCTCATGATTTCAGTTCACGTTTATGTTTGTGACATTGTTCACGTTCAGGTTCGTGTTCCATCTCGCGATACACGTTTCACAGCTTGTTACCGAATATAGTTACAAAAAGCTTAAGAAACCAAACTCAAGTATAGTACAACTTTTCCATACTCAGGCAGACGTTTCTCGTCACAGGCCGTATCATTTGGCATTTCTTCCTCAGTCAACATACGTTCATGATATGTTCTAGTACTAGATTCACGGGATGTTTCACGTATCACGTTCACAATATATTCCATGCCCAACGTTCCTCATATGATTGCTCACGTAGCACGTTCACAATTGTTCACGTAGTTCGTCCCTATATGTTTTCAGCAGCTTGCTGTATAATTTCATGTATACTACATGATATAGCTTATTCTAACTATCAGATTCATAAAATCCATCTTAAGTATGGAACCAGAAACTATTCAGCATCGTCAGGACAGAGTCATCAGGACCAAGATTTTCTTTGTGTTTAGATCTTGAAGGAGGCGTTTCGAGCGGGAAGCCAATCGGAACGGAGGAGTCCATCCGGACATCTCATCTTTTCCTTCAATAATTTGGTTAAATTCTTTCAGTCATGTTACGTTCACTGTTCACTTCAGTCATGTCACCTTTATACTTTTCAGCAACAGTATTCTAATTCAGGGACGAATTATCCTTTCAGCTTACATGTCCTTTCAGCTTACATGTCCTTTCAGCCTACGTGTTAGTTCAGTTCTTATAACTTCATCAACTTATTACCTTTAATTCGAGGACGAATTTTCCTTTTTAGAGGGGAAGAATTGTAAAACCACAGCATTATCGTGTCTCTAATTCAAGGACGGATAATATTTTTAGAGGGGAAGAGTTGTAAAACCCGTCTTAATAATCCTCGAACATTAATTAAACACAATCTCAGTTTTATTTAAAACGTGACGTAATTAATTATTTTAGAAAAATAACTAAAATTAGCTATTCAGATACTAACCGTTTTAAAAATCCTTGAACATTAGTTATACGCAGCCTCAGCTTAATTTAAACATTACGAGGTTATGGAATTATTTACTCAGAATAATGATTTATTTTAGCTATTCAAGTATTACGAAGTATTATTATTGGTCATTTCAGGAAAATAAATTAATCCATGACAGAATTCAAATATGATCACGTACATAAACTCTAAAACACGAAACGAACATATAAAAGGGTGCATACACTAAGTGGGCCGCAACTTTTAAACAAAAAGAAAAAGAAAGAAGAATGTTTGGGGGCCCATTTCTTTTGTCTACTCCGGTTTAACAAACAAAAAAAAGGGACGGGGAATGTTTTAGTTTAGACAGGAAAAAAATAGTGAACAACCGTAATCCAAAAAGAAAGAGTCGTCACCTCCTTTCTTTGTCTTCTCCCTAACGACGAGTGAATCCCCAAGAAACAAGGAAAAACATTTGTGGGTTTAGGTTCAAGGATCAAGGTTTGATGTCGTTTGTCCTCTTATCCCTTTCACGCAAATCAAGGTAAACCTTAGTCGCGTTTTTATTTTTTATTTTTTTTGTTTAATGAATCGAAATAAATCAAAAGGAGTGTCAGGTTTGTTTTTTTCACAAAAACCAAGACCTCACGGTCTCGGTGTGGTTGTTTTTAGTCAGTCGCGACCCACCATGTGTGCGGGTTGGCTGCGTTTGTGACGACAACAACAAGGAACCACCCAGGGTGGCGTGGGTTTATGACTGGGGGTGTTTGGGATAGTCATAGGGGTGTTTGGCATTAACAGTGGGAACTTAATCCAAAAAACAGTGAGAACAAACAGAACAGTGGGAACTATAACAATAACAGTGGGAACTATAACAATAGCAGTGGGAACTATAACATAAACGGTGTGAACAGAAAAAACCAGAACAGTGGGAACTATATTGAGAACAGTAGTAACTGGCACAAGGCCAGTGGCTATTGTTCGTGGACAGCAACAAGAAGCCACGACCCTAGGTCGTGGTGTGCTCGGTTTTGGTTTAACCCGAGACATTGGTGTCTCGGGGAGCCTTTGACTCGGGTTGTCGGGTTTATTTACTACAAGAAGTCTAGGAGCAACGTTTTTATTAAATCATTTATTTAATTAAGTTTTTATACCTTAGTTATACGCGTTATAAATAATTTTTTTTTTAATTTCATATTAAATAAATTATGTTTGACTAGTTTTACACATAAAAAGGGTATGACAATTATTAAATGATTTATTTAAATTTTGAAACTAATTAAGCAGACCTTTCTATTTTAAGAAAACTTCTAGTTTTAGAAACTTTCTATTTCGAGAAAACTTTCTATTTTTAGCAGGTTACTCATACAGTATAATACAATAATCAGAATACAGTATGATACAACAATCAAAGTACAGTATAATGTACAGTAATCAAAAGTACGAGTTATACACTAATCAGTATATATTTAAAGACACTCACAGTTATCGGATTTAACCAAAAACAGTAAAACAACACAAGAACATATAAATCAAGTAATAAGAGTAAACAATAATCCGACAACTCATTTTACGTCCCTTATTTATGTTGTATCCGTGAGGTCGGAGTAGATCCTTCATCTTTCATTCTTATTTCATTACTGGACACGAGGTATGGATTTTCCGTCCTTCAGTAAGGACTTCCTTTCTATGCATGATTAGGATTTCCCGTCTGCAGTCAAATGTTTTCCCCAATATATGTTCTAAGTTTTATTAGTAATCATTTTAATAACTAAGTTAAATTTTCCTGAGCTTTATATACAAGCATTATCAGTATTATCAGTCGGGCCTATGGGTGCATCCTAGGTTATCAGTTTACAGCTTATCAGGTGAATGTGGTGTGTGCTCTACATCCTTCACATTGGAGTTGATCCCTCCACCCAGCACATCAGTTAGAGGTCACCCCTCTACAGCATGACGAGGTCACCCCTCTATGTATTCATGCAGACGTTTTTACAGCACATGGCCTATTTAAACTATTGGCACTTAAAATACAGTAAATACATGTTTTCAGACTTAACAGTTATAATATAGCTTTACCAGTCTTAAACCAAATTTTCAGAAAATTTCACAGTTTTTTGCTGCATTTTATATATCAGTCTTTACAGATTCAGTGTTTGTCATCTCTTTCATTCCAGTATTACTTATCATGCTCTTATATCCGTTCACTGAGCGTTATGCTCAGCCGTATTTCCTTTCAAGTTCTAACGGCTGGTACACCAGGACGCTCTTAGGATTCTGAGAGTACGTGCATTGGATGGAAGCTATCCAGACTTCTTTACTTTATGCACTTCATATATTTATTTGCCTGTTTGGACATTGTTCAATTCTTTCATTCAGTAATTACTTTTCATGTTTTGAGCTTATGTTTGGATTAACGATGTTTGATTCCGGTATTTCCTTTATGGTTAGTTAATGTTTTAGGACATTTACCTTATACGCTTTGATGACACGCCATAAATACACATAACGGTCCACTTATCCAAGAGGGGTGTTACAATTATACTTAAACCTGGTAATTTATAAGTACAATAGTACAAACTACCTTGTTCAAATAGTACTTACTACCTTGTTAATAATTTACGGGCCCAACAGCTATAACTACCAAAACAGACCCATATTAGTGTTTTTTACTAGCCTGCTACCATTCACAATCATGGAATACCTACATTAGATAGAAAAAAGTCACTGTTTAGGTTGCTTCGATGGATCAGCCTCTTTTTCTGAGTCATATCACCCTTTTCATTCTGTGCTGAAGTCTTCTCTGGATCACGCTCGTTTCTATTTTTGAGCGCATGCATAATGATTTTTATTCTTGTTTCCTTATCAACTTTGGTCTCAAAATCATAGGCTAGCTTGAACATGTTGGCTCTTTCCTTGTTGAAATCATGTAGCAGAATCTTTGTAGCTATCTTGAACCTCATTCGCATCAACAATGCTCTTTTCTTATCTGATTCTTCACAAAGACCAACATCCCAGCTCTTCTTACTATCGCCAGTGTAGTTCTCCAAATGAATCATAGAAAATACCCCATAGTCTTCATGATTTTGAGTAGTACTCCATTTCAACTTTGGAATATAACATCTAATGTTTGAAGTTTTGGAGTGGCTTGGATACTTATGATCCTTCAAATACCATCCAAAGAACTTTCTCTACAAAAAGACAAAGAAAAAAACGAAAACAGATTAAATAAAAAGATGTATGTGCAATGAAAATACAACCAAATACTGAAATCAGATATAATCCCCCATAAAAAACTTACCAAACGATCGCAAGCTCCCGTGTACTTTGTTGTATATGTATGTCCATGAGCATTATCAAGAATCAACATTGTAGTTGGCGCCTTGAGGTTGAAAACAACCACATAAAAGTGATTTGATGCACAAATTAGGAAGAATGCCAACTCAACGTCCTTGAGAGAGGCAGAAGCTTCATCACCTTCAAATTGAGCCAAAATCGTTTCCTCAAACATTTTCCATGCAGCTTCCTCACCAAGAACCCCGCTAATCATATCTGGTTTCTGTATAAGAAAAAACAAGTCTTAGAGAAAACACAAAACTAAATAGACAACAAAATAACCACTTATAAAAATGTCGAATGAAAACTTACAATATAACCCGTTGAAAAATAATGATATTTCTTGTCTGGAAATTTGGAATCATGCTCAGAATTAAGGACTGTGACATAACAGTCGATGACACTTACATCTATCCATAACCTTGGTGCCAAAGTCTCCATATTGACACGTACAGCTGATAGATCATATCCAGAACGAGTTTGAAAAATAGCTTCACTACAAGTAACAAAAACAAATTATGTTATACGATAATTTACCCAAAAGTTATGGATGAATCATATATATGATTCATGATGAAACATATATGATTCATGATGAATCATATATTTTTCATGATGAAACATATACGATTCATGATAAATCATATATGTTTCATGATGAAACATATATTATTCATGCTTAATCATATATGTTTCATCATGAATCATATATATGATTCACAACAGTTAATAAAAAAATATAAGATATGACAAAAAGAGCTTACTATTTGTCGCCTTGCATAGAAAACAAGTTGTTTCCCAAGATAAACTCAACTCTGTTAATCATACACGCAACATTGATTCTCTTATACTGATAAACAAATGTTATTGGAGAATCTGGTTGGACAATAGTCACTTTCTTGTTCTCTAGTGATGAACATAGAGTCTGTTGTGGAGGAGTCACAGGAGGCACATCACCAGGCAGCGGTGGAGCAGTCCCAGCAGGCACAACACAAGGCAATGGAAGATCCGAAGGCCAAGCCCAATACTTTTCCTGAAACATTTAACTTTTTTTTAATTAGAACAATTCATACTATCATAAGGTAAAAATATGAATAAATAATGAAAGGTTAACAAATTACTTCATGGCCAAAAGATTCGACAGACATATCAATCACATCTCCATACCAAACGGTGTTCGTTTCAATCCACTAAGTAAACGTTTCCTCATCTAATTCATCAACACTCGCCTCCTTCTCAACAACATCCTCAGTATGAGACGTCTCCTTGCCTCTATCTCCTTTTTTAGCATCAGCAACATTCTCCGGTTTGTCTCTCCTCTCAGCCGCATCAACAGTCGTCTCGTCTATCTTCTCAGCCGCATCACCAGCCGGCTTATCTTTCTTCTCATCGTCTTTATTCTGATCATCTTTCTTAGGAATAACATCCTCAAAATCGTCAAGATTAGGTGACTTTCTTCCAGCCATAAAGTATCTCTAAACAATTGAATATATCTATTGTACATTCATCAACTTGTACATCATTCAGCAAGTCTTTGTTAGCCATTCTCAAGAGAGTTATTAATTCACCCTTCTCCTTACTTACTCTCGACAGCTTCTCTTCAATTAATGTACAGATACTCTATAAACAAATGTAACAATACTTAAGTTAGACTCAAATACGATTAATGGTGAATCATATATAGTATTATAATCATATATAGCGAGGGTTGATTCATACCTTTTTATCCTTAGGAGGTACGCCTGAAGCTTTGTTCTTCTTTTTAATATCAGTGGCACCAAAAAACCCTCTGTTTTATTTGCCTCAACCACGCTCCACTCTCTATGAAGCTCAAGATTGCCAAAAACTTGATCATCCAACTCAAGTTCTTGGCGACTATGCATGTCAGTAGAACTCCAGTCCTTGATGGCTGGTCTTAATCGAAGGACTGGGAATTGGTCATACTTTGTAGAATCAAGATAAAGGAGCTGCACACAATACAGAAAAAATAGGTTGATATAAGATCAAATATGATAAATATTTAGTCTTACAAACATACATGAAACATATATGATTCATGATGAATCATATATCATGAAACATATATGTTTCATGATGAAACATATATGATTCATGATGAAATTACAATCAGAAAATACAAGGGACATGTGTAAAAACCTTGCGAGATTCGTAGGTTCTACACCTTCTTGAAGACAACAAGAGTGAATGAAACGGCACCAGTCCACTTTAGCAATATCCGTATCTTCATAAATATGGCGAACCACATTAAACCTTGGAATTGCTTTCATAGTGTCCTCGCCACTCATCACATTCGCAAAAAGTGTCAGGAAGTTGAGTTTAAACATAAAGTTAATTTCCCTCGCCTTCATCAACTTTTGTCTAATGTCCTTAACCCTGATTTGTTTCAGACCATTTGGCGCAAACTGCTGTAGCCATGACTTCACAACACTGTCCTTTGAAGATCTCGTTGGCAAATCAAACAAGGAAATTCCACCAATATGAAGTCCTAAAATTTCATGGATCTTCTCAGGCGTGACTTGAAAGCTGCCTGTATCAATTTTAAAGTCGTAGGTGGATTTTTTGAAAGCTTTAACAGGAACCCTCGCTAAACGATTTGGAAAATTATCAACCTTAAGACCCCACCAGTTAGAAAACCCAATCTCATTCAAAAACTATTCCATGTCAACATAAACAACCTCGTTTATCACCTCAAAAAGTGACGCCGGTAGAGTTCTACTAAAAAGCGGTGTAAACTTATTCTAGTACTCAACCTTCTTAGCCTGTTCCTTAGTAAGAGATTTCTTCTTCACGTTTTTTGGAACCACCGTCTGATTTTTAGATGGTGATTCATAGCAAACCAAGATGGAGTCTTTGCTCTCACCATGCACAATGCCCTATTCTTTCATAACCTTTGGTTTTTTCGCGTACCAACTTTTGCAAATACCTTACTTTTCTATCGACCTTGGCTTTGCTCTCACCATGCACATCGCCCTCTTCTTTCATAACGTTTGGTTTTTTCTCCGTACCAACTTTGGCAGCTACCTTTCTAACACGTTTCTTAGGTGTTTTCAGACTCACCTTTTCAACTTTAACCAACTCTTCTTTAACCACATCCTCATCCACTGTATCATCCGTGTGTATTCGCTCATCAGATTCATCACTCCCACTATCAGCCACATACTCACTCCCACTCTCAGCCGGCTCCTCACTCCCAATCTTGGCCGGCTCATCACCGTTCCCATCATCACTACCACTCTCAGCTGGCTCATCACTACCACTCTCAGCCGGCTCATCACCTTTCCCATCATCGCCATCCTTTCCAACCTCACTACCCCCTACGTCAGAAACAACCTTTTCCCCCTTATCCTCATTACCCTGTACATCAGTCGACTCCTTATCCTCGACAACTTTACCTCTTCGAGAGAACACAACTTTAACTTTAGTAGGATATTTAGGTCTTTTAGTGATTGAAGGAGGTGTATGTGTTACTTTTTTGCCAACTCCTGGTTCCACGCCAAGTCGAGGTGGTTCAGGATTATATGTGCTAGATTGTCTAGTTTTCATAGTGATTTTAGGGGGCGGGGTTATTTTAGCATCTGTAGTTTTAGGAGGTGTGGTTGTTTTAGGAGCTGTAGTTTTAGGAGGTGTGGTTGTTTTATGAGCTTTACTTTTAGGAGGTGTGGTTTTTTTAGGTGTTGTAGTTTTAGGAGACATGGTTGTGTTAGCAGCTGTTGTTTTAGTAACTACAAAAGAAAACACAAAACACATTAAACAAAATAATAAAAAGTTGCAATCATATATGTTTGCTCATACAAATATAGTATACAATCATATATGAATCCTCATGAAACATATATGTTTCACCATGAAACATATATGTTTCAGCATGAAACATATATGTTTCACCATGAAACATATATGTTTCATCAGGATTCATGTATGATTGTGTACTATATTTGAACCATATATGTTTCATGGTGAACCATATATGATTCAGGTGAATCATATACGTTTCACCATGAAACATATATGATTCGTCAGGATACAAGCAAATTGCTACAATCATAATCTTGAAAAACAATAACAAAGCTATTTCCATTTCATAAATCAAGATAAGTTACCAAATAAGTGTAATAAGCATAAAACCAAGATAACATACCAGATAAGCATAATATGCATAATCAAAAAGCATAAAAACTTAAAAAAACATGATTAACTGGATAGAATGATCATTACCAGCTTCTTCAGACGAGTTAAATAATGATCGGAGCTTAGCCTTGTTAGCAGCAGCATACTCTAATCGAATATCCATAAATCCGTAAAAATGAGGGTTAGGTTACGATTAGATGGTGGGGAATTAGATCTGGTATATAACAGAGGTGGTTGAAATGATGGAGATACGATGGTCACGGTAGTTGCGGTGGTGGTTATGGTGTAGAGAGAAGACGGTGGTTGGGGTAGTTGCGGTGGTGGTTATGGTGTAGAGAGAAGAAGTGTGTGTGTAGTTTGTGAATAAATGAGGGGTAACGGGTTCTTTTTTATTTTTATTAAATGAAATGAAAAACGTGGACCGTATAAATTAAAATAAATGGAGGGCCAGGATTGCTTCTTTTGGTCTATGATACAAATGAGGTCTATGGGGAACTTTTTCCTCAGTGATGGAGTACTAAAGTTAGAGGTGGAAAAACTGGGGCGGGCACGGGCAGCGTGCAAGACGAGCGACGGACTAAACGGGCGTAAGTTAAAACGAGAAAAATACATATAGAAACGTAGAAATAAATTTGAAAACCAGAGATAAAATATTAAATATAAAATATTTGTCAAGTAACCTAATTAATTAGTATTTACCTGTGCGCCTACTAAGTCCATTTAATGTCTTAGATATGCATCCGTTTAGCTATCAATAATAATGAATGAACAATAATTTTTGCCGATATTTATTAAAATGAGCAAGATTTGACATGTAAGACTATAATACTAAATAATAATCACCTTTAACAGGCACATCAAAACATCTTGAATTCGTATTTTTAGGTACAAAGTCAAAATGATACAAATGCATATCAATTGGTAGGTGACCGTATTCCTACAATATAGGAATCCTTTATATGCTACCAACTGCCAACAAATTTTCATATAAAAACATTTGATACCCCAAATAAAAACCCAAAAAAACATTACACAAATCTCATCCAAATGAGTTTTTCACCTGACAGTAGTGTTCAAGTTGATTGTCCGACCATAACCATAGCATGCCTCATTCCTCCTCCTGATGATGTCGATAAGGAATTTTGCTTTAGATCCCATAAACATTAGCTCGTGGATACTTATATCCACCAAACTTCCGTGTCTCAACCCACTCCTTTTCAGACGATAAGGCTCCTCGAGAGTGGTCTCATAATGATCTTCTTTCCACACTCTATCTTTCCCACTCAACAAAATTGAAACAAGTGTCACTAATCAACATCTCAACGATGCCATAAGATGGGTGGGTGGCTATCTATATAGACTCTATCAAAATCGAAACAAATGTCACTAATCAACGTCTCGAACTTATCTGTGTTTATGTAGTTGTCGTCCATATGTCAACCATGATTATCAAAACAAACGGGGGGGTTTATTCTCAGACATAAGCCCACAACTGGGTATTGACCACCATGGTCATACCTGACTCTACTATAGAGCATGTATGGGACCATGGCCCTTGACCCCTGCCTATCTCCGCCTCTGATGGCGGTCCTGGTTGTGGGCTAATGTCATAGACCAAAATCCCCCGTTTGTTTTGATAATAATGGTTAACATATCAACCACAGCTTCAACACAAATCAGTTCCAAATGTTGATTACTCGATCTCGTTAGGTTATTTTGTTTATGATTGGAGGTTTGGAGATAAAATGAGAGAAAAATGGAGAAAGCGACGATGAATTTTAATTAGGTTAGGTTAGTTGTGACTTGTTAGGTTTATTAGGGGTAGAGGTGGTAAGTCTTGCCCATTCTGATAAATATGAACATTTTTTATACTTTTAAAAAAAGTTGGGCCACTTTTTGCCAATTCTTTATTATTGATGGGCTAAACGGGGCACATGTAAAAAACTTATGGGCTGAATGGTCGCACATGTAAAAAACTTATGGGCTGAATGGGCGCACATGTAAAATACTAATTAGGCTACTCGGCGGATATTTTATATTTAATTTTTTATCCCCGACTTTTAAACAAATTTTTTTATTTTTATTCTATGTTTTTATATGTTTTCTCGTTTTAGCTTGCGCCGTTAACCCGCTCGGATCGCCCGTGCCTGTTTAGCCCGCGCCCGTGCCTGTTTAGCCGGCGCCCGTGCCCATGCCCATGCCCGCCCGCCCGTTTTGCCGCCTCTAATTAGGGGTAAGGAGTACTTATTTACCCAATGAATATTTTGGACCAAGTTTGAATATTGGATTTCATGGGCTGTAGTATTAATCTCGTTTCGGGTCGTGGTGTTTGATAGTAACAAGATTTCATACGTTTATCTCGTAAACTTTATATAAGTTGCGAAGTACATTTATGCTATTAATGATTATTAGTTATAACTCTCGTGCACGAATCGGATTACAAATGAATTAAATATAATTTAATATTTTGCTATAATATATATAGTGATATATAAAAAAAATTTGTGTTTAATATTTTATAATTGTGATATTATTAGGTTATAAAATATAAGGGGTATTTTCTAGTTTTTTAAATTTAGTGAAAAAAATATGAAAAGTTGCAATTCTTAGTTAAAACCATCTAATTTATTTAAAATTTAATAACTAAAATACTTTTTATTACCTCCTATTTTATTTAAGTTTTTTGTTTCAAAAATTTTACACATATAATTATTTTTTTTTCTCAATCAAATTTTTAAAACACTTTTACCAAATACGAAAACTTTTAGATTTTTTTTAAAAGATATAAATAAAAAGGAATAAATCAAGAGATTATTTCTTATTAAATTAACATTCTTTAAAAAAAGTCCCTATTTTTTTCTCAAAACCTATATCAAATTCTAATCTTTTTTTTTGTAAAATAAAACCTGAAGTATAGACTTTTTCAAACAATGTTTCCTTAAATAGAAAAATATTCTTTTGAATTTTTATGTATTTTTAAAAAAAATATAAAAATAATTTTATTTCGTAAAAGTTTTTAAAAGATTGATGAAGAAATTCGATAAAAGAAATACATAAAACTATAAGTGTGAAATTTGTGTAAAAAAACCTAAAAAAAGGTGATAATAAATAATAATTTAGTGTTAAATTTTAAATAAATTAAATGATTTTAAATGAAAATTATAAATTTTTATATGTTTTAAAACAATTAACAAATATCTTTTATACTTTATAACTTAATAATATAATAATATAAAATATTAAACATAATACTTTTTACTCCCCTGCATACAGAGAGTTATAACTAGCTAGTCCAAACTAAAACAAAGGCAGCCTAAATAAATTAACACATACGGAATTTGTATTTAAAGTGGATAACTTCCTTCCCTCTTATAAAATCCCCCTTTCTTCGACCGATTGTAAAATTTTGTTAGTATTACGGTTTGGGTTAGTCGGGTTGACCCGATTAACCCGAATTGAAATTTAAACCAAAGTAACCCGACTCGAATATACTCAGGTCGGGTCGGTTTTTACGATACCCCTAGGTGTGTGTGTTATGGAAGAAGTTGAGAGAGTGATAACAATATAAAGAAAAAGTCGGACCTAGAGAAGCCCGGGTGAGAGCCCAAAAATTCGGCGGGAGCCCAAGCAGACAAACGTCGTAGTTTTCTACGGTGAGTAGAAATAATAACGTCCCTCTTATAAAATCCCCTCTTCCTTCATTCCTCCCTTCCGACCAAGTATAATTTTGAGTGTAAAATTTTGTTAATTTTAGGGTTTGGAAGCAATAATGGCGATTGATGATGAATCCAGGTAAATCTCTCGTTTTAATCATATGTATTCGATTGCTTGATCTCAAACTAATCGTTTGGTTTTTTTGTTCGACAGTTGTCCATCTGCCGACGAGGCTGAAAAGGTAATCATTCATTAGTATTATTATAATTTTAGTTACATTTATTAATTTTAGTTGTTTTTAGAATTCAGTTGCATTACATGTCTTTAATTCCCTCTTCATTCATTCATTCCTTCCGACCAACTATTTTAGAATAATGTGCTTTTCGATTAATTTCTAGCTTAAAAAGTGTTTTATTATTATTATTATTATTATTATTATTATTATTATTATTATTATTATTATTGTGTTGTAAACAGTTTTAGTTACATTTAATATTTTTCTTATATTTTTAGTTCATTATTATTATTATAACAGTTTTAGTTGGGTTTAGTTTCGGTAATGATGTGTTTTAAAAGTGTTTTATTGTCTTTAATTCTCTCTGATTTTCTTCCTGGATTTTGCTCAGTTGTCCAGCTTAAATGGAAGCAACGAGTCACCATCTGTAGTTTTAGGGAAAAGAAAACACAATGACAGTCAATCAGAGTCAGATTCTGAAGACAGGAATGACAGTGAATCAGACTTGGATTCTGAAGACAGGAACGATATTTACTCCAAGTCGGATTCTGAAGACAGGAACCACACTGACTCAGAGTCGGATTCTGAAGAGAGAATACACGAGACAGAGGTGGAGCATGAAAATGCAGGTCCAAGTTGGTTCTACACGGGCCGCTATGGAAAAATTATATGCCTAATTCCAACATACAGGTTGAAAGCCATGAATGACAAAGGCCTCCTTTGCTAGATACGACGGTATGGAAAAAGGGTCAAAAACCCAACGGTGCTATCTTATTGAGACACATGCTTTCAGGAAAACGCGACGATGAAGAGACAACACATGATCTATTACATACACACGAGACACAGGAGATCGAAAATGAAGGTGAAAATTGGCTCTACAAGGACGCCTACGGAGAGATACAAGGCCCAGTTTCAAGAAACAGTTTGAATAGATGGAGTTACGGAGGCTTCCTTAGCCCAGCCACGACAGTATGGAGAGTTGGTCAGAGACCCAAGGATGCTATCTTATTGAGAGACATGCTTTTAAGAACATCAATAGACTTAGGAAAAAGAAAAAGGAGTGACGAGGAAGATGGTATGTATTGCGTTATTTTCTTCATTAATCTTTCTTAGTTGTTGATGTTAATTAACTAGTCAGTATTCAAATAACCCAACCATGCTACCTTATTGACAGAGATGCTTTCGGCAAAAAGAAATAAGACCGACGAGGGAGATGCTATGTACGCATTTGCATTCTTTTCTTCGTTAATCTTTCTTATTTGTTGATGTTAATTAACTAGTCAGTATTCAAATAAACCCAACCATGCTATCTTATTGACATAGATGCTTTTGGGGAAAAGAAATAAGACCGACGAGGGAGATGGTATGTACGCATTTGCCTTTTTTACTTTCAATAATCTTCTTAGTTGATTTTGATTAACTTGTCAGCTTTCCATTAAGTTGATGTATTTCTCGTTATTGGCTTTGATAACAGAGGCTGCAGCATCGAATATAATTCCACCGCCGTTACATAGAGTTATTCAGGTGGCACTTCAACTAAGGGGGAAGATGATGAACAAGAATTACCCCGAACATTTCCAAAGTGGGATGAAACAGTGTGAGGAACATATTGAGACTTGGGTTAGCTGAAGAAACTACCACATGAATGGAAATAGTATCACTACTACAAAACAGCCTTTACCCACGGAACAAAAACCGTGGGAAATTTGACACGGTATTCCCATGGATTTCCCACAGAAATGACAAAAAAATATTCCGTGGGAAATCCGTGGGAAATTTCCCACGGATTTCCCACAGAAGCATTGACCAAGGTTTCCGTGCGAAAGTCGTGGGAAAGTCGTGATAAATTACCCACGGATTGCAAATTACCCATGGATTTCCCACGGAGTACAAAACTATTTTTGTTATTTTACACATCCGTGGGAAAGCTGTGGCAAATTACCCACAGATTTCCGACGGTATACACATTTTTATTATTATTTATCTATCCGTGGTAATTTACCCACAAATTTCCCATGGACGCCGTACTATTTTACTATTTATTCATCCGTGGGAAGTCCGTGGGTAAATTACCCACGGATAACATATTATTTTATTATTTATTCATCCGTGAGAAAACCGTGGGTAATTTACCCACGGATTTCCCATGGAACTCATAAAATTTTATTAATTATACATCCGTGGGAAATCCGTGGGTAATTCACCCACGGATTTCCCACGGATTACTGATTTCCTACGAATGTTCTACATATTACCCACATATTTCCCACGGACTACCAATATTTTGTAATTTATATCCGTGAGAAAGCTGATAAAAGTTTATTTAATAAAACATACAAATTACATTATAAAGTCGATAAAAAGTTAAACAATAAAACATACGAATTATATTACAAAGTCAAAAAAACATATGAATTACATTAAAAAGATGGTAAAACATATGAATTACATTACAAAGTTGATAAAACATATGAATTACATTACGAAGTAGATAAAACATATGAATTACATTACGAAGTCGAGATGCTAAATTCATTAAATGACAAACTACTGCAAACTAATGTTCCCCACGCTATTGTAAAGCTCATGTAGTAGTACAACGACACCCTATCGACTACTTATCTAAACATCTCGTATACAACGATACCCTATCGACTACTCATTCAAACATCTCGTATACAACAATACCCTATCGACTACTCATTTGAACATCTCGTGTACAACGATACCCTATCGATTACTCATTTGAACATCTCGTATACAACGATACCCTATCGATTACTCATTTGAACATGTCGTGTACAACGATACCCTATCGACTACTCATTTGAACATCTCGTACATAACGAGACCGTATCGACTACTCATTTGAACATCTCGTATACAACGATACGCTGTCGACTACTCATTTGAACATCTCGTATACAAAGATACCTATCGACTACTTATTTGAACATCTCGTGTACAACGATACCCTATCAACTACTCCTTTGAACATCTCGTATACAACGATACCCTATCGACTACTCATTTGAACATCTCGTGTAAAACAATGCCCTATCGACTACTCCTTTAAACATCTCGTATACAATGATACCCTTTGAACATCTCATATACAACGATACCCTATCGACTACTCATTTGAACATCTTGTGTACAACGATACACTTTGAACATCTCGTATCGACTACTCATTTGAACATCTCGTATCGACTACTCATTTGGACATCTCGTGTAAACGATACCTTATCGACTACTCATTTGAACATCTCGTGTGCAACGATACCCTATCGACTACTAATTTGAACATCTTGTATACAACGATACCTTATCGACTACTAATTTGAACATCTCGTGTACAATGATACCTTATCGACTACTCATTTGAACATCTCGTGTACAACGATAACCTACCGACTACTCATTTGAACATCTCATGTACAACGACACCCTATCGACTACTCATTTGAACATCTCATGTATAACTATACGCTATCGACTACTCATTTGGACATCTCGTATACAACGATACCCTATCGACTACTTATTTGAACATCTCGTGTACAACGATACCCTATCGACTATTCATTTGAACATCTCGTATACAACGATACCTTATCGACTACTCATTTGATCATCTCGTGTAAAACGATGCCCTGTCGATTACTCCTTTAAACATCTCGTATACAACGGTACCCTTTGAACATCTCGTATACAACGATACCCTATCGAATACTCATTTGAACATCTCGTGTACAACGATACCCTAGCGACTACTCATTTGAACATCTCGTAAACAACGATACCTTATCGATTACTCATTTGAACATCTTGTGTACAACGATACCCTATCGAATACTCATATGAACATCTCGTATACAACGAGACCCTATCGACTACTCATTTGAACATCTCGTATACAACGATACGCTATCGACTACTCATTTGAACATCTCGTATACAACGATACCTATCGACTAATTATTTGAACATCTCGTGTGCAACGATACCCTATCGACTACTCCTTTGAACATCTCGTATACAATGATACCCTATCGACTACTCATTTGAACATCTCGTATAAAACGATGCCCTATCGACTACTCCTTTAAACATCTCGTATACAACGATACCCTTTGAACATCTCGTATAAAACGATACCATATCGACTACTCATTATAACATCTTGTGTACAACACACTTTGAACATCTCGTATCGACTACTCATTTGAACATCTCGTATCGACTACTCATTTGGACATCTCGTGTACAACGATACCTTATCGACTACTCTTTTGAACATCTCGTGTGCAACGATACCCTATCGACTACTAATTTGAACATCTTGTATACAACGATACCTTATCGACTACTTATTTGAACATCTCGTGTACAACAATACCTTATCGACTACTCGTTTGAACATCTCGTGTACAACGATACCCTACCGACTACTCCGTTGAACATGTCATGTACAACGATACCCTATCGACTACTCATTTGAACATCTCGTGTATAACTATACGCTATCGACTACTCATTTGGACATCTCGTATAAAACGATACCCTATCGACTATTATTTGAACATCTCGTGTACAACTATACCCTGTCTACTACTCATTTCAACATCTCGTATACAATGATACCCTATCGACTACTCATTTGATCGTCTCGTGTAAAACGATGCCCTATCGACTACTCCTTTAAACATATCGTATACAACGATACCTTTTGAACATCTCGTATACAACGATACTCTATCGATTACTCATTTGAACATCTTGTATACAACGATACCCTTTGAACATCTCGTATCGACTACTCATTTGAACATCTCGTATCGACTACTCATTTGGAAATCTCGTGTACAATGATACCTTATCGACTACTCATTTGAACATCTCGTGTGCAACGATACCCTATCGACTACTAATTTAAACAACGTGTATACAACGATACCTTATCGACTACTAATTTGAACATATCGTGTACAACGATACCTTATCGATTACTAATTTGAACATCTCGTGTACAACGATACCCTACCGACTACTCATTTGAACATCTCATGTACAACGATACCCTATCGACTACTCATTTTAACATCTCATGTATAACGATACCCTACCGACTACTCATTTGAACATTTCGTATACAACGATACCCTATCGACTACTCATTTGAACATCTCGGGTACAATGATACCCTATTGACTACTCATTTGAACATCTCGTATACAACGATACCCTATCGACTACTCAGTTGAACATCTCGTGTACAACGATACGCTATCGACTATTCATTTGAACATCTCGTATACAATGATAGGCTATCAACAACTCATTTGAACATCTCGTGTACAACGATACCCTATCGACTACTCATTTGAACATCTCGTATACAACGATACCCTATCGACTACTTATTTGAACATCTCGTATACAACGGACACTCCTTTGAATATCTCGTATACAACGATACCCTATCGACTACTCATTTGAACATCTCGTATACAACAATACCCTATCGATTACTTATTTGAACATCTCGTGTACAATGATACCCTATCGACTACTCATTTGAACATCTCGTATACAAAGAGACCATATCGACCACTCATTTGAACATCTCATGTACAACGATACGCTATCGACTACTCATTTGAACATCTCATATACAACGATACCTATCGACTACTTATTTGAACATCTCGTGTACAAAGATACCCTATCGACTACTTTTTTGAACATCTCGTATACAACGATACCCTATCGACTATTTATTTGAACATCTCGTGTACAACGATGCCCTATCGACTACTCCTTTAAACATCTTGTATACAACGATATCCTTTGAACATCTCATATACAACGATACCCTATCGACTACTCATTTGAACATCTTGTGTACAACGATACACTTTGGACATCTCGTATCGACTACTAATTTGAACATCTCGTATCGACTACTAATTCGAACATCTTGTATACAACGATACCTTATCGACTACTCATTTGAAAATCTCGTGTACAACGATACCTTATCGACTACTCATTTGAACATCTCGTGTACAACGATACCCTATCGACTACTCATTTGAACATCTCATGTACAACGATACCCTATCGACTACTCATTTGAACATATCGTGTATAACTATATGCTATCGACTACTCATTTGGACATCTCGTATACAACGATTCCCTATCGACTACTTATTTGAACATCTCGTGTACAACGATACCCTATCGACTAGTCAGTTGAACATCTTGTATACAACGATACCCTATCGACTACTCATTTGATCATCTCGTGTAAAACGATGCCCTATCGACTACTCCTTTAAACATCTCGTATACCACGATACCTTTGAACATCTCGTATACAACGATTCCCTATCGACTACTCATTTGAACATCTCGTGTACAATGATACCCTATCGACTACTCATTTGAACATCTCGTATACAACGATACCCTATCGATTACTCATTTGAACATCTCTTGTACAACGATACCCTATCTACTACTCATTTGAACATCTCGTATGCAACGAGACCCTATAGACTACTCATTTGAACATCTCGTATACAACGATACGCTATCGACTACTCATTTGAACATCTCGTATACAACGATACCTATTGACTACTTACTTGAACATCTCGTATACAATGCTACCCTATCGACTACTCCTTTGAACATCTCGTATACAACGATGCCCTATCGACTACTCATTTAAACATCTCGTGTAAAACGATGCCCTATCGACTACTCCTTTAAACATCTCGTATACAACGATACCCTTTGAACATCTCGTATTCAACGATACCATATCGACTACTCATTTGAACATCTTGTGTACAACGATACACTTTGAATATCTCGTATCGACTACTCATTTGAACATCTCGTATCGACTACTCATTTGGACATCTCGTGTACAATAATACCTTATCGACTACTCATTTGAACATCTCGTGTGCAACGATACCCTATCGACTACTAATTTGAACATCTTGTATACAACAATACCGTATCGACTACTCATTTGAACATCTCGTGTACAACGATACCTTATCGACTACTCATTTAAACATCTCGTGTACAACGATTCCCCCCCCCCCCCCCGACTACTCATTTGAACATCTCATGTACAACGATACCATATCGACTACTCATTTGAACATCTCGTTTGTAACTATACGCTATCGACTACTCATTTGGACATCTCGTATACATCGATACCCTATTGACTACTTACTTGAACATCTCGTGTACAACGATACCCTACCGACTACTCATTTGAACATCTCGTATACAATGATACCCTATCGACTACTCATTTAATCATCTCGTGTAAAACGATGCCCTATTGACTACTCCTTTAAACATCTCGTATACAACGATACCCAACATCTCGTATATAACGATAACCTATCAACTACTCATTTGAACATCTTGTGTACAATGATACCCTTTGAACATCTCGTATCGACTACTCATTTGAACATCTCGTATCGACTACTCATTTGGACATCTCGTGTACAACGATACCTTATCTACTACTCATTTGAACATCTCGTATGCAACGATACCCTATCGACTACTAATTTGAACATCTTGTATACAACAATACCTTATCGACTACTCATTTGAACATCTCGTGTACAACGATACCTTATCGATTACTCATTTGAACATCTCGTGTACAACGATACCTTACCGACTACTCATTTGAACATCTAATCTACGACGATACCCTATCGACTACTCATTTGAACATCTTGTGTATAACGATATCCTACCGACTACTCATTTGAGCATTTCTTATGCAACGATACCCTATCGACTACTCATTTGAATATCTCTTGTACAACGATACCCTATTGACTACTCATTTGAACATCTCGTATACAACGATACCCTACCGACTACTCATTTGAACATCTCGTATACAACGATACGCTATCGACTACTCATTTGAACATCTCGTGTATAATGATACCCTATCGACTACTCATTTGAACATCTCTTATACAACGATACCCTATCAACTACTCATTTGAACATCTCGTATACAACGGACACTCCTTTAAACATCTCGTATACAACGATACCCTATCGACTACTCATTTGAACATCTCGTGTACAATGATACCCTATCGACTACTCTTTTGAACATCTCGTATACAACGACGATACCCTGTCGAAATTATTAAAAAATGACCGTGGGAAAATCGTGGGTCATTTCCCACAGATTTCCCACGGATTTGATAAATCTGTGGGAAAGTCGTGGGTCCTTACCTAACTTTATAACTCACCCTTATCCATTAAAACAAGTGCAATACCTGTGCGTTGCCCGAGTATACTACTTTTTGACGACGTTTGTATTAGTTAGAAAAAGACTTAATATATAAAGTTAAAAGATATAAGTAATGATGGCCATACAATTGAAATGCAAATTTACCAGATGTATGTCTATATATATTTTTTGATATGTTTGTTAACTCTATTATGCCACCACCATCACACACAAAGAAACATTTTCATGCGAACGAAAGCCATGTAAAAATACTTGGCATCGAAAATGTAATTTTTTAGTTTTACATCGTAATTATCACTAACTATATTTGTATTTTAATTTTTCATCCAAAATTTGAATTTTCGAAAGTTGATGTCTACCCATTTAATAACAACCACACTTAACTACTGCACTTTTTAAAACTTTTTTAAAAGTGGATGTATGAATTGTTGTCATAGATCCGTCGTATTAAAAACACATTATAAGTAACGCATAATCATAAGTTGATATAGTTAACTTGAATTCATTGGTTTTGTTTACTATAAACGGGATAAAAGGTATCATGTCCTTTTTATAAACAGTCTATAGTACATAAATAAAGTAATGTAACCATGTGTATATAGTTCACATGATTTTGTTGAAAAGACCTATTAAAACACACATTATCACGATTGTTTGTACACACATATGAAAAGTCTCATGCAGCATATTCTTCCAACATATTCTTCCATAGATCATTTGCTTAAGCAAGGGTAGTGATCTCTAAACACATGAAGGACATATTAATAAGTTCATTTTTTCTCAAATGAAATACAATCAAAAAGTTTCTTCAACAATAGCATATCATTCTTGTAAACTAATAATGAATTATAAAATTGTTA
Organism: Glebionis coronaria; assembly: GCA_025667525.1. NCBI lineage: Eukaryota > Viridiplantae > Streptophyta > Magnoliopsida > Asterales > Asteraceae > Glebionis > Glebionis coronaria. The sequence goes on from CM046876.1 coordinate 582,980,539, forward strand.
TAAGATTTGTTTATTGAACATCTAAAAAAACAATACTTCTGGACAGTAGTCTAACTTATAGAATAAAAAGAAATAAAACAAAAAGACTACTACTAAGATAAGATCCTAACAATTAAAACAATGTCATCTAAAACTTAAAATAGTTACTAAGTATGTTCTTCCTAAACCTCTAACACCCCCAATTTTACATTGCGCAGCAGAAATACACAACTGGGTACTAGACACAAGCATCATCACACAAGATATATTGAACGACTCAAATAGAGACGTTTACACATAAAATATAAACAAGATTTTCACACATTGTCTAAAACATAATTTCAACCCATAATGTACTAAAACAAAACTAGAGTAAAACCTTTATTCCCCACGGATTCGACCAGTGATATGAGTGGATTTACTCATATCATTTATATCAATAAATGAGCTTATAATGCATAATTTGTATAAAAATGGTATTGTATTCGCTTGTTTCTTGTTTCATGTGTGTAGGTACCAAAGATCATGAAAACCGGCAAAACCGACACAAGATTTGAAGAAATATCAAGAAGCCAAAAATCAAGTTGGTTTTTCGAGGATTCAAGTTTAATAAAGTTAAATGGGCCAAGTGGGTCCCACATGTGGGTATTGGGCCTAAAAGCCCAATTATGAAAGTGGTTACTTATTAAATGGTCAAAGCCCAATATCAAGGCCCAAAATATATACATGGATGGAATTTTATACTTGTTTAGGCCTAAAGATAAATGAAACGTGGGAAGTTTACTCACCAAATGGGTCCAAGCCCAAATAAAGAGTATGAGTCGGTGTGAACGAGTTATATATCTTTTCCCTTTTGGTTACTTGGTCAAAACTAAACGATATAAACAAGAAAAAGAGAGAGAAAGAAAAAGACGCAGATATGAGCAGCCACCAAGAACAAACCCTAAATCCAATTTAGGGGTTTTAATTCAAACGGGATTTGATCCCCACGCGCTGAAATAAACTCCCAACTATTTCGGGACAAAGATGATACTGTTATCTATCGAACGTGGCATCTTGTCATGTCACTCCTTACCTTTTATTGGTGGATTTGACTACCACCAATCATTCATCCAATCAGTACCTACCACATCACCTGCAAACTAGCACATCTAGCACACTTTGGTGCCACCCTGGCGATCCAAGAGAAGGAGGGCTATTTTCAGCCGTTTGATCAAGTGATTGAAGAAAGAGAAGAGAAGAAATTGATCTAAGGGCTGAAAATCACTCATCATCAGCACCCTTAACTCCTTGGTTAGACTATAATTACCCACAATTTTATCATATATTGTATCCCTTTCTTTCTTTTCAATGTTATAATGTCAATTTAGATGTAGGATTATTGTATTTTATTTTTCAATGGTATAATAATGATTTTATGATTTAATAAAAGAGGTTTTGATTTACAGTCTATGGTTTCCATTCTTCTCGCATTATTTATTGTTGTTAAATCAAAATAAGCTTAATCTATGATTAAACTGAATATTTATAATATCTGATTATTTGTTTAAGCTTTATCAATAGCTTTAGTGAAAAATCAAAGTGGGTTTGGGAATTAATCTAACCCCACTGGTTAGATTAAAAGAAGCTGTTGAATCGACGTGATTTGTTTGGTTCGAGCCATAAGTGTGGTTCGAGATGTATTTTTGGTTCGTAATGTGATATCGGTGTCATGAGAGATTTTCGGAGTTGTTTTGGGTCAAAGATAGTTCAGCGCTATCTTCTCTGTCAAAGGATCTTCAAAATAAGGTTAAGTTCATTTTATCTTTAAGTTTATTAATATTTAGTTAATCTGTCAGTTTTATAATTTTATACATCTGCTATGTTTATTTGAGTTATGATTTAAACTGTTTTCTATTGAAGTTTGTGAATCTACTTTAGTTATTGAGATTTGAGGGTTAATTTGTTAGATTTAATGAATTTTAAATATACTTAGATGATTTGTTTTTGAGATTTAGGAGTTCGAATCTGATATGATTTTATAAATGAATTTGCTCTGATAGTTTTAATATGTTTATGAGTTTACTTTTGGTGATTGAGATACATATTATTTAACATGCTGAATTTGTGTTTCTTTTGAATTAAGGTTTATAACTAATAAGTTTAGGATCTGAGATTTGTTTAAGACGTATTTGTTTTTCTGCCTGATTTGTATTTTACTGATATATTTGCATTGCTATACGCTGTTATTCACCTGTATGCTTGATCTGATGATTGATATTGATTTACTGATAAGTATTGTTAGTTGTATATCTGTGACTGAACTCTTAGAATTGAGCTGGTAAGTTTGATTTGTTTTACTGATAGATATGTAGTTGCCTGCTGATAAGTATCTGTTGTTAGGAGCTTAGTATTATTACTGATATAGATTTTTTTTAGATGTTAGATACTATGTTTGATTTAACTGTAATCATGTGATTCATATTGAGATTTTATTCGTTATTATACTGTACTAATTAATTCAGTAGTATCAAACGTTTTGGTTTGATCTCCTGCGAAATATAACTGAGCTCCAAAACTTTAATAACCAAAAATTTGTCCCCCTTGGGGATCGAACTCGTGACCTCATGGTTCAAGGTCTAACAAGTTAGCCAACTGCTCTAGCCACACTTTTTTTTGTTAATACATTATGTTTAAAGATTATTGTATTCTATTTTGGATTGTCTGTTTTTAAACATGTTTATTCACGTTTTATTTTCAAAAAGTTTAAATTAGATTTCAATTACTTTTATAAATAAAAAGTTCATTTAATTTTTAGAAAGATTTATTAGTGTAAATAAAATAAGTTTAAATAAAAAAATAAAGAAAGAAATATATTCTATTACTTTTTAAATTTTAAATTGTGTTAAAATTTGTTTTTAAATACTATAGTTTTTAATAATTTTGTTTTAAATAATTTTGATTTAATATTTTTGTTCAAATTAGTTTTGTCAATTAAAAAGTGAAAGTAAAATATATAGTTTAATTTTAACTTTTAGATTTAATTTCGAGATACGATTCATGCATTTTCGGATTTAAACTATGTAGGATTAATTTAGATAAAAACCGAAATCGAATTTAAATCGATTGTCCAAATCAAATCGAAAGTCTCAAATTCACAAGTTCTTTGTGTACAACGAACCGGGATCACTCTCTTGTTTAATTGATTCATATTTAGCTTATTTTTTGATTATTACCTTTTCCTAAAGGTAATTTTCTAATTTGCTCTATAACGTATTTAATTAAAATACACCGACATTTCCCAACACATCAAAAATTTTGGCGCCACTGCCGGGGATCTTGTGAACGATTCGTTCGTGGAGATTTGTTGATCGTTGATTTGAAGACCCTTTCCGTCCTCGGAAAGTTTTGTTATTTTTTTATTATATAGTATATATTGTTTTTCGTGTGTTTTGTTATTACTATATTGTATTACGTAGAACAATAAATTTACCTACTTTCAAATAGGACCTTAGTTGGGATTTCATCACCTAGCTATTGTATTCGAATCCAAAACAAAAATAAAAGGCAAAATAGATAAATAATAATAAAAAGTTTGAACTCGATTTATAAAAACTATAAGGTGGGTATAAGGCGACGAGCTATAAAAGGCCGTCTAAGGAAAAAGGTTTTTAAGTGCTTTGTGCCACCTCGTTTCCCAGCTTTCTTGTGCGTACATTTAAAGGGAGAACCGATTATTGGTTTGCCAACTCAAGTAGTATTAAATCTTATTTTTTGTTTACTTATTGAACCTCGAGACGTTTAGGTTTTCACCTACGTTTCAAAGTCGACCGAGGGTAGTTTACTTCCATAGTAATTATCCTTATTCCTTGTTTTTATCAATCTTTGATTGAGCAATACCAAAAAAATACCAAAAATAATCTTCTTCTAATCTAATTTCTTTTCTTCAATCCTCTAAATTCTCGTCATTTTGGTTTATGCAATTACGATCTACTCGACTTTTTATTAATCTCTATAGGCTTGAAAACATTCCTCGTAGAAATAGAAATCGTCAACAACGAATAGTGTAACACCCCCAAATTACCACGCAGCGGAATACCACATTGGGGAGCTACTAATAACACATCGCACACAGACAACGACCTCAAAAGAGACGTTAAAATATTATACAATCTTGTCCAAAAAGTTTCCCATCCCAATATATATAAAATTAGAGTAGCGTTGGTACCAAAAACCGTTACCAATCACAATACATTAAATACTTAAAAGCAGTTTATTCATTTCAAAATATGGAAAAGTAAACAAAGATTTAGACAAGTAAGCACCAGCTTCCTCCTCGCATGCTCCGCTGCTATCCATCTTGTTTACCTGAAATACATGTGTAAAATCATCAACACAAAGGTTGAGCAAGTCTATAGGTTTTACAAATCATTTTGAACACAAGCAAAGATTATAAGTTTGTGGCATACTTGAAAGCAACAAACATCGAATTATTTGCATCAACAATAATAATTGTATATAGCATAAATTGCATCAACAATAATAATTGTATATAGCATAAATTGCATCAAGCTCATGGAACCGAGCCCTTAGACACTCCAATATCAGTCTAATAAGACGAGAGATTTATTAATTGTCGGTTACCTCCAGATTATTGGTACATTTCCGTATACCTGACTTCTCAATACAATATGTTCAAACAGTGTGGACGTCGGGCCTAAGCTTCTGTGACAAGTCCACACAAACTGAACCGGGGCGGCTTCCCCCATAGATCTATTAATTGTACTAGCGGTTAACCCATCATAGGTTAATTAACGGTCCATAATTGAGGCTTTAACAAAGGCAATCACCTAATGCAATTTAAAGGCAACCACGGGTCCATTCATAGAGGGACAAGCATACCATAAAAGACTTGTGTTCAAAGTTTATAAAAACATGTATTCCCCCTCGCGGGCTTAAAAACCATTTACAAAATAGTGTAAAAGCGAGGCTATAGACTTACCTTAGATAATATGCGAAGCTAGTAGTAGTTGTGACCGCTGAAGTGATGATGCCTCCCAAATATACACATCAAAAGCCGCCACCTAACAAATAAGGTGTGCTCTTAGCCACATACTTAAGCATTTCAAAACATACTTAATATAATAAAATCAATGACTCAAAATAGTATGTACATAGACATGACCAATCATAGCAAGTGAACTCCTTCTAAACCCTACAACATGTACTAGCTTTCCAAACTAGCACCTTCGATATTGATCCATCTCAAGATGCCAAATCAACACGGTTCAAGTACCCAACACGGGTCTCTAATCTCAGAATATACACTCACACATAAGACTTATATCCTTTTAGAAATTTGAGAAGCTAATAGATTAGCCTCTTGCCTCAAACTATGACACGAGGTTAAGTACCTCCCAAAAAGTACTCAGCCCGTACTTACAAAAAGTACACGCTGTTTTCCCTACCTAAACAACTCCGTTTTCGACGAAACTTGGTGAAAACCTCACTTATAATCTCTATAAGACTCAGTTTAAATTTCATTCAATGATTCACATTTTAGACCCACCTGCTCGACCTATCTTTAGACGTTAAAAACCGGACTGTTTTACACACTTGCATCGTAAAACCATTATGACCTTGTTAAACATTTCCATATATAAAATCGCCACTTGACTTTGAAAATAGACTCAAAATGCTAAGTTTAGAACCTAACAAAAGCCTTTGATCAGTTTTAAAACTCAACTTATAGTCCCTAAGATTCGATTCAAATATCGACAACAATTTCGTATTGTGTCAATACTCGTCTCCCGGTACACGAATAATCAAACTAGCATAACTTTTGACTCGTTTGGAGTTAAAAGCTATATCTTATATCGAAACGAGCGTCACGACGACTACTACAACAATATCCAATAATACCAACACTTATCTAACATACACTATACAAAAATCGGCCTTAAACCCACTGATGTAAATCACCTTTTTAAAAATCATACCAACAACCATTTTGACCTATTTTAAACATCATCTATACCTCAAATATGCTATACCCATCATCTACAACATCTCATATCATCCCTAAATCACTTGCATGATTAATTATTTTAAAACCCACTACACAAATCATACATGCAACACTTTTAAAATCAAATATAATAATAATAACACTTTTATACAACACAACAATGGATCAAACACCATTGTTCTTCAATCAAATCTTTGAAAAATAAAAGTACTTGCATGTTAATAAAAATCATACCATAAAAATCACCATTTAATTTCAAACATGAGACTTTGTTTAGATTAGCTTGAATCAAGCTAGAAATTAAATCAAAGGGGTGTTTTGTTTGCTCTTGGGTCACGGCAAAAGAAATAGGTAAGAGAGAGAGAGTTGAATTTGGTGTGTGATGTTTATGTGTGTGTGTTATGAGGAAGAAAATTCCATCTATATGGTGGGTGGAGGTTTTTTTTGCAATTTGTACATTGTTGTGGACCAAAGTGTAAATATTAGTTAAAAAGCGGGAAATGACCTCCAGTCAATTTTATAAATATTTACGAGAGTCGGGTTTTGTCCCGGGTTCATAAAAATATAAATCTCGTTTGTTAAATCGATCGTTTAAATAATTAAACGCACACAAAACGAAATAATAAAGTTCCGACTCGACTTAATACGTAATGAAATAAAAATTTTCAGAAATATTAAATATCGAAATAATCGATATCAAAATATAATATTTGGGCATCCATTGGCATCGCGATCACTATTAGTACTCTTCAATCGTCACAACAATTAATTATAGTCACACATTATCAGTTTCAACTAAAACCCAAACATAATAATACTTGATAACTAGACTTTTGACCTAGTTAAAAATTAAGTTCGTTGTGTTGGTCTAATCGAGTTCTTAACGAATTTCTTTAATGGTAACTTGTTCGTGCTTACATGGTTGGTGATGAAGACTTGTCATAACACTTGAAGGAGTTACATTATCGTGCTCAGTGTCTCACAAAGGATGAGAATATTGACAAGAGATCGAGGTCTGCTTATAATGCTAAAGGTATAAGTTCTTTATCACATGGATAGTACAAGACATGGAATATAAGGTTGGGTTATTCTTCTTCTACATCAAAAATATTATATTAATTATTCTTCAAGATCATTACATAGAGCTACATTTGGAGAATCTTCAAAGATTGCAACATTGTTTACTTTCCTGTTGATGTGACAAAAAGGGGAAGAAATACGTGCTACACTTGAGGGGAAGCAATTTGAAGATAATGTACAACTTACAAGAGATACACATAGAGTTTTGCCACTATCAACTAGGGGAAGATTGTTGGGTCAAAAAGTTGATGTGGCAGAAACTCAAAAATGAAGAAAACATGAAGATATTGTCCAAGCGTTGTCAAGAGTTAATCAAGCATTGATAAGAGCAAATTAGGCGTTGTTAGCTCAAGAGTTGTCATGTGCAATCTAAGTATTGTCACATGCAATTCAAGCATTGATAAAATGTAGACAAAGAAGCTTATGGAAGCTTCTATTTAGATAAACATGCAAAGATATTCTGCATAAGTTTATTTAAATAGAAGATTTACTTGTTTATTCATTCTTATCTCTTGTAAACCCTAATCCTTACATTATAAAAGGAACCAAGGGTTATTAGGTTTTTCATTCAATTCATTCACAATGTAAACCTAAAGCGTGTGTGCACTAGACGTGGGATTCAATGTATACACGTCTAGTGGATGTTTGTTATTTATATAATGAACATCCCTTTTGTTTTAATTCATGTTATTCGTGCCTAAACACCTTGTTAATGTGTCGTGTTCTAATTCCTCTTTGATTGTATAATCATATGAACATGATGCATTCCTTGTAGCTTCAAAGATCCGGAAACAAGGTTTCCACATTTGGAAAAAGTGAAAACTTGAGGATAATGATTATTCATAACATTTCTAAAACCCAAGGTATGCTTTTGATTTCTTTACTTTGAATATTTATAGTTTTCTATCTCTTTAACAAAAGGCCACTATGGATTGATTATGATGAAAAGTGTAAACATTCTTTGTGACTAATGCATTGCATGAGGACATTGCAATGCTCAAGTGTAGGGGATTTGATAGGTGTGAAAACACCCATCTTTTCTACCACTTAATTACAATAATAACCGAGCCAAAACGTGTATTTTATGTCTTTTATGTCGGAATTATGCGTGGTTTGTGTTTTTGTTGTGATTTAGGACGAAAAGGTGAAAAGTGGAGAAAACACGGGCATTCACGGGCTTTTATTGAAGAAAAAGATGAAAGACGGAGTCGAGAAGTCAAGAGTGCAAAAAGAACGAAAGTCCAAGACCAATTCTGAAGATTTATCGAAGAAAAAGTCGAAAGATGGAAGTTTACTTAAAGCCGAAGAACTCAAGTCTACTTTATTGAAGAATTAAAAGACGAGTTCAAAGAAATCCCGAGCCACAAGCCATTAGAGTCCAAGTTTAAAGAAGATTAGAAGAATAAAGGACTAATGGTGCAATTAATGAAGATTAAAGGCTTAAGGACCTAATGACGCAATTAAGAAGAAAGGAAGGAGGGGAGGAAGCTTCCTAATCCTCCCCTATATATAGATTAGTCTTAATCACTTTTCATTGTGTTGGCTAAGTGTGACAATTAGTCTTCCACCATTTATTTACCTTGCACCTTTAAATTCATGTCATTTAAATACTTGTCAAATTTAAATACCTTGTCTTGCACCTTAAATTCCTTTAATTTCAAGTAAGTTTCCATTTAATTCTTGCCAATCTTTATTTTATCTTGTTAATCTCCTATCTACCTTTCTTAATCTTTGATTTTTATGTTTATGTTTGTGTTCATGTTCATGTTCTTATTTTGATCCAAGTGGGTTTTGATTATTGTGGTTAGATTTGTTAGTTTTATTGATATAGATTGTTTGTTTATGATTATTCGTTGTTTTGTTATTAGTTTGGTTAAATCTTTTGTTTGATTTTGATTAATTTGTGGTTAGATTCGTTGTTACTGTAATCCCTTGTTCTTCGGGGGTGTTTGTTTCTGTTACTGAGATTCCCAGGAAAGTTCCGGATCAAGAGAAGAAAGTCTTTCATTTGGAACTTTAGAAGTTCCGAACGAGCAACAACTTCCGAACCAAGCCGTTTCACTCGGAAAAGTTCTGAATCAAGCCATCTTGTTCACTCGGAAGAGTTCCGAATAAAGACTTCCGGATCAACAAGTTCCGAATCAAGGGGTTCTACTCAGAAACTTCCGAATCAAGCAACTCATTCGGAAGAGTTCTGAATCAACATCTTCTGAACCAAACTTCCGAATCAGGGAAACTTCCGAACGAGCAAAAAGTTCCGAACCAGAGGGCTTCACTCAGAAAAGTTCCGAGTCAACATTTTCTTGTTCATTCGGAAGAGTTCCGAACGAAAGTTCCGGATCAAGGACTTCCGAGTCAAGGTTTGTTGTTTATTCGGAACATCGAAAAGTTCCGAACCAAGGGAACTTCCGAACGAAAGTTCCGGATCAAGAAGTTCCGAATAAAAAAAAATAATTCGGAAGAGTTCCGAATCAAGGGTTATCCAGAACTTCCGAATCAAGGGGTTGAATCAGCATAAGTTCCGAACGAAGGATTGTTTTGGATAAGTGACATATTCAGAATAATTTGTTCCGGATCAAGGATTTTGGCAATATTCCGAGCAAACAAGAATCATTCCGAACGAAGGTGACATTCCGGATGAGTGATTGTTCCGAACGAAGGATTGTTCCAAATGAGCTATATTCAGGTTCTTCTTAGTTTTTGTTTTTAAGTTTCTGTCTTTTATATTCAAGCTTTATTTTTCCCGCCTTTTTCCTAGTCGCACTTTAAGATTCTTTGCCTTAGATTTATTTTAGCCTTGCCTTAGTTTAAGTTTTAGTTGCGTTTTAAGATTGCCTTAGATAGATTTAAGTTTGCGTCATTTACGTTTAGTGCTCTTTTATTTTAGTCACGTTTTAAATACTTGCACTTACTTTAAATTAGTTTTCGATTTACTTTAATTAAACTTTTACTTTAAAGTTTTTGCACTTTTTTTTAAAAACAACCAAGAATATTTGTTTCACCAAGATCAACTGAGTCGTACTTTAAGCCAGAAATCGTCTATGACTGGGAGTGCACGACTTTAAGATATGATAGAACACAAACTCTTGAAAATCTTCTTCAATCATCAAACTTACCATAAGAATTCTTCCTCTTAAGCTACCACCTCTTCATGATGAACCAATATCTTTGTATGTAAAAGTAAACATTGATAACTCTCTTTCACAAGGCTATCCCGATTACATACTCCAATAAATTACTTCATGAATCGTTGCTAACTCGCATTAAAATCATTAATCCATTTAAAAATATCCGAGCCATAAATATCACCATGATATTCTGAATAAAAACGGAGATTCCATGTACCTTCGTGTGTATATACCACCTTTTTGTGTGCTCAAAACATACCAATTTTTCAAACAGCAGCAAACATTGTGTTATCCAATATCCTTCTCTGTCCAATATCATTACCAGATGTATTGTCCAATATCGGACAATACTTATCAGCGCTTGAAATACCATATATCGGACAACACTGTCAACCTATCAGCGTTGACTTATTCTGTCAGCGTCAAAATTCTTCCTGTCATCGTCAACACAACCCTTGTTAGCGTCAATATTCTGCTAACGTCATCTAGGGTAACAAACCTCTTTAAATTTTAGGAAAGTCAATTGTGATCTATAGTAATCATAACCCATATCACGGGTATCAATCTTCTCACGTATTAGTAGGACCACTCAAAAATAGAATCAAATCATGAAATCACGTCCAAAAATAGCTCATGTCTGCTCCATAATTTACGTATGAAGAATAAATGAGTATCCCATGTTTGATAAATAAACCTCCGGTTTTTAAGAGGGTCGCACGTATATCCAGTACACATTACACAGCAACTCCTGAATGGTAGGGAGTCCCACGTCTGAAGTGTATCAAATATTTTATATGAAAATTCATATCTCACTTGCTGATATCACGTGAAATCTGGAATCACACCTTAAAAACTTCCTAAAATCATGCGATCATAAAACACGTCCCATCATTCTTTGTTGTATCCCATTGTTTTTCATTTGTACTTGTATACACGTGATGATAAAAGATAATATTTCCTTCCGTCTTTAGATCAGTAGTGCTACCCCACGTCTTTTCTTTTAGATAATGACATTAACTGTGCTATTTTCACGTGAAAGATTCAGAGTAATCAGCAAGTCAATGTGAGAATATCTTCCATTCATTCTCATACCATACGCACCATAATCTATTCTTAAAATATGACTGTGTACGAGAATAAAGTGGGACCAGTCTACCTACATCACGTGACTCATATTGATCAAGAATTCGAAAGCTCAAACCTGACCTGGGACTCATCAACATCTTTTTCCTGAATGGCTGTAGCGTATGAACATATATCTTTGTTACATGCTATTCTCGTCCAGTAACAAATATATCATACAAACATCCTTGTATACTTTCTTTTGTGCAGCCTTGGAACCACTCTTGCTTCATCATGGGATCATATCATCAATCAAACTGCTGCTCCATTAATACCATGTCTAGGGTTTATAACAAACCCTAAAAACGTTTTTAGAAAATCGAAACCCTAATTAGGGTTTTAAGAACAAACAGCTTCGCACTATACATCATAATGCATTACAACAGCCTCTAAACTTCAAACGTTTCAGCCTTAAGTCGATCTAGGGTTTATAGAAACCCTAGTTCATGATTTTATGTAAAAGCAGAAAACTGAAAATCACTCATCAGCCAACTTTGACGCCTAATAACTTTTGCCTGGGGATAAAACTTGACAATCCCTCCGGTGGATGTTTAGATATGTGTATGAAGAACACACATATAAAATTTCGTGACAATCCAACGGTTCAATCAAAAGTTATGACCTTCTGAATACTGCTGCGCACACAAAAACGTCCAGAAAAACCCTAGACGGATTTTTCTTCTTTTCACCATACACGAACACCTTGTTGGTCCTAGCATGACGAGCCACGAGGCTCTGATACCAATTGTGGAAACCTTGGTTTCCAGATCTTTGAAGCTACTAGGAATGCATCATGTTCATATGATTATACAATCAAAACGGAATTAGAACACGACACATTAACAAGGTGTTTAGGCACGAATAACATGAATTAAAACAAAAGGGATGTTCATTATATAAATAACAAACATCCACTAGACGTGTATATATTTAATCCCACGTCTAGTGCACACACGCTTTAGGTTTACATTGTGAATGAATTGAATGAAAAACCTAATAACCCTTGGTTCCTTTTATAATGTAAGGATTAGGGTTTACAAGAGATAAGAATGAATAAACAAGTAAATCTTCTATTTAAATAAACTTATGCAGAATATCTTTGCATGTTTATCTAAATAGAAGCTTCCATAAGCTTCTTTGTCTACGTTTTGTCAATGCTTGAATTGCATGTGACAATGCTTAGATTGCACATGACAACTCTTGAGCTAACAACGCCTAATTTGCTCTTATCAACGCTTGATTAACTCTTGACAACGCTTGGACAATATCTTCATGTTTTCTTCATTTTTGAGTTTCTGCCACGTCAACTTTTTGACCCAACACCAAACCAAGCTTAAAAACGAGATCATTGTTATTATAAGTTAGCAAACTAACACGAACTCATGTGGGCCAATTATTCACTTAGACTCCCTTATTCCTAGGTGTATCGCTTATATTTTATTTTTGTCTTGAATGATCACAAGGATGCATTGTTGACTTATTTCGATAGTTATTTAGTCCGAAAATAAAGTGAACGATTTAATCAATAGTTAGCTAAAGGGCAAAATCTTTTAAAACTGCTTCTCGGGACCTCATAAAGTTCATATCTTGGCATAACTCGCTTCGTGATTTGAGACCTTTCTCGGACCGATATTTGGCAGCGACTTCATACTTCAAACCTTGAGAGACGTTCATGAAATTATGGTCTTCTCTTCATATAGAAATTTCTTCACTTGAAGTTTTGAGAGATTCATACTTGGACCACGACTTCTTCATTTTTCTCCAATCTTTATTTTAGACTTTGATATACAACGATCCGCCTCCTTTTATGACTTGGATCAATTTATCCTCATACCTTGCTAGGGTCTTTTCGGATACACTTCTCCATGACTTTTGGGGAGTATTTTGTTGGGAATAAATTAAGGCCAGATCACTTGAGCGCTGACAAGAGTAATACAAGCGTTGACAAGAACAAAACAAGTGCTGACAGATCAAGCGTTGACAAGATAAAGTCAAGCGTTGACACATTGAAGACAAGCACTGATGGGAAGATATACTCTACGCGTTTACTGTAGTCTAGATTACTTCTAGTAAAGATAGGAACAACAATGTATTTTCTAAATTTATCTTTACCTAGAATAGCTGATACGTAGATTATTGTACAAGGCTTCTTATGTCTATAAAAGAAGACCTTTAGGTTAATGTTTGATATAAGTTTAATATAAGTTTTCATTCGTAAACTACTTTCATTGTAAACAAGTTTGATATTGATAATCAAAGTGAAAGTTTGTTTATATCATTGTGTGTTCTTGTTTAAGTGTTAAATTCCGCATAACACTTAAATTCATAAGCATATACAAAGGTTTCTCTAAGTGTATTACTTGATCTAATCTCGTATACATAAAGCTAAATCGATCTAAGTTTGGGATCAACAATTGGTATTAGAGCGGTTGGCTCTCGATGCTAGGATCTACAAGGTGTTGAGTCAAAGAACGAAGAAAAAGCATAAAATCCGTCCATGATTTTATGTTCGGATCTCACTGAGCAGCCATATTTAAACAGCCATAACTCCTAAACCCTAGATCGATTTAGGGTTTCTTCGCATATATGTCTTGAATCTCACCGGAGGGATCTTAGATCTGAGGTCTTATGAAGGGGAGATACATAGTAGAAGTGGGCTGGAGAGGAAGGTACAGATATTCTGTTTTTGTTCTTATTAAAAGAAAAAGATTTAGGGTTTCTTCCCCTAAACCCTAGATCGATTTGTAAACAGAAAAGGTGTTCCAGATCATTATGTTTTTATGGTGTTCGATTCTCAAATTGTAGGTTAGGGTTTCGATCTTCAAATTAGGGTTTTCAAGAACCCTAGCATATCTGGTATTAACGAAACAGCATGTTATGCACTTCGCAGCAGGGTTAGATGTGTTACAATCCTAAGATTACATGATCAAGTATTGGTTGTAGCAGGTTAATTGAATATCCATGGTGTTTTTGTATCAGTTGCTGATATTTTTCTATTTGCTACAAAGAAAGAAACATGGATGTGTTGTTGATGACAGTGGGCTCAAGATTAAATTCATTCACAAAAATAAAAAGGGAAAATAGCATGATTTGTGTGTTTTACATTGTTTCCTCGATGTTGTTGCTTGCAAAAGCAGAAAAGGAACGAATATAAAAGTGGTATTGATGTTGCTGCTATTATTATATTCAGGGTACAAAAGATATAAGGTACAAGCTTGGGAGATTCCACTTCTTCAACAAATAGGTTATATTCGTTTTTCTTCATTCGTAATCTACAATTAGAGTCTACATGGTTCGTGATTCATTTACATGCACCACTTAAGGGGAAGCGTTTATTAGTTGTTTATCTTTAGAAGACCCCTATTGGATGAGACAAAAAGGGGAAGAATATTCAAAGATCAAGGTATGCAACTTATTATTATGTGGTGATATGTTTTACAAGAAATCTTACTTTAAGGGGAAGCTTGTTTCATTCGTGAAAGATCAAGATTTGAAGATTGCTTTTGTCATCATCAAATAGGAGAAGATTGTTGGGAATTAATTTGATGAGACAAAACAAGAATAATGAAACAAGAAGGACTTATATGCAAATATCAAGCTTTACAAGAATATGGAGCCCTTTCATACAACAAGGAGGACTTATTAGCAAAAGATGGAGGGACTTCTAATGTAATTAAAGTTTTCTTGTAAGAAAAGTCTTGTATTCTAGTATATATAGAATACAATGACCGTAGGTTTTATTTTTTATCCCATCATTCACAATGTAGTCTTAAAGTTGAGTCGTGTGTTCTAGACGTGTGTAACCTTGTAAACACGTCTAGGTTTGTTACTTGTAATCGTTTGAAGTTTAATACAAGTAATCGTTGGAAAAGAAACACCTTGTTCATAATCAATGTTCTAATTCCGCTATGTTTATCATATGAACGTTGATTATCCTAGTAAGCTTAATCGATCCGTGAATTAATGGTTTCCACAATTGGTATTAGAGCCCCATACGATGACAGTTGTAGCATTCAACTTTGGATTTGTCAAATCCAGCTGTGTCTTTAGCATTGAAGGTCATCTTCTTCTTAAACCTTATGTTCCACCTATTTGCTCTTATACTAGCAAGAGCCATGTTCCACTTGATGTCCATCTCTTCCAAGTGCTCATCACTTATCTGCTCAAGGTCCTCATATGTAATCACTGAACCATTGGGCAAAGAAGCAATGTAAGCACAAACAGTATCCAAATCCAAACCAGCAGGTTTAACTCTTGGGGAGTCATTCTTGAATGTGTCAGCGTCTAAATAGGAGACGTTGACAGGACTTGTTTCAGCGCTGACATATGATGATCCAGTAACTGGATGTATGTAAGAGTCCTTCTGATTGAATTGACCTTCACTATGAGAGAAGAAGGCCATGTTACTGGTGGTAGACTTGCTTCCATGCTCTAAAAGAGTTTCATCCTCCAACAGCCTTAGTTTGTTGTAGATGTCATCAAACGAGGAGCTCTTGTAAGTATTGTTGGCAAGAATAGATCTTGCCTCAATCTTCCATGCCTCACCAAGACTTTTAAGAAAGGTAGCATTAATGTCAACATCACCAACTTGTGTCCCCATGAAGGACAACTTGCTTGTAATGTCAAGCAATCTGCTTCTCACACTACTCAGTTTCTTATTGGGTTGAGCTTTGAAGACAGCATAATCATGCATGAGTTACTTTTTCTTTTCTTCCTTAGTGTCTGCATTGCCACCATGTGCAACTTCAAGAGCTTCCCAAAGGTCTTTAGTAGATTCATAACCTCTGTATTTATGCTGATTCTCTTGTCCCAAAGAGAGCATCAAGATATTTAGGGTTTTCATGTCAACCCTTCTCTTTGTTATGTCTTCATCAGACACAGCTCTACCATCATCAGGTTTTTCCTTCTTGTCAGCTTCTGAACATCCAGTAACGGCTGTTCTTGCAGCAACACAACCCTAACCAGACCCCTAACCACAAATTGACCCCCAAACACAACTTGAACCAATCCCTGAATCCATACCTTCACCTGAACATATGCAACTTGACCAAGTTTCCTTCAACGCTGACACATCAAATGTTGGCGTTGATGTGCCTATATCCCACGTTGACACACACCCTTCACAAACCCAAACACCCCTTAACCAACCCACTTCCACCCATTCTTCCACACCATCTTCCACACCCCCTGAATATAGGTTGATGAAACGCCAAAGGACTACTGGAGTGTTCTCCTCTGGTGGTCCTAGCCATGAAGCAGAGAGAACCACCACCACAAGTGTGGCTGGTGACCTGGATGAGGCTAGGACTATTGGTTCTGGCTTAGAAGCTGGCCAAGGCAGTCCCACCATCATTAAGTCCTCATCCTTGCCCAATGAATCTGACTTGGGAGGTCAAATTCCCATTTCAGAAGAGGGCAGACTAGAACCAATGACTCTTATGGAATTGACGGCAGTCTGCATTAGCTTGCAAAAGCAAAATGCAGACTTAGTACAAGTAGTCAGCTCACAAGGCCTTGAACTCAAGCAATTGAGGGAGAGGATTGTTGTTTTGGAGAGTGCTAGTACAAGGAGGGGTATGGAGGAATCTTCCAAAGGGGAGGAAGATCCAATAAATCTAAGTGATAAGGGCAGTCATGATGGTCAATCAATGGATGTTGCTGAGGCCCTTACAACTTTGAAGAAACAAACAGGTTTTGATACGTCCTTAGTCTCTCCTACCAACTTAAATTTATCATTTACAGCTATGTTGAGAGAGGTTACACAAGGCGTTGAGGGAAGATATTTGGGCGTTGACAAGGAAAATTTGGGCGCTGACAGAAATATCTTGGGCGCTGATAGGACAAAATTGGGCGTTGACAGACCTGCACATGAAGGTGATGTATCCCAGTCATCATCTATCATCAAGGAGGTCTCTACACAGGTATTACCATCTACCTTACCAACCATTGCACCATCAGAGAAGGGTAAGGGTATATTGGTAGAAGAGATTGTTCCAAAGGATGCAGCTCAAATTGAGTATGATAGAAGATTAGCTGCACAAATCTTGGAACAGGATAAACAGGAGATTAAAGAGTCACCATTTGTTGTGACTTCGGAAGAAGGAAGTGATGGAGCTAGCTCAGACTCAAGTGTGATGATTATAGAACCAGAAAGGCTTGAGTATGGTGATGAGTTGGCTAAGGAGAAGCTGAGAGAGTTGAAATTGCAGGTTGACTTTGACATGCCAGAGGTGGTTCAAATGTATAATGCTTGGGAAGAAAGATGTATGGAGAATCCAGACTTGACCATCTCAGATCAAATATGGGGTTTGGATATTCTTCTTAGAGTTCAGAAAGATTGCCAGGTAATTTTGAAACACAAGGCAAGTAATATTCTCTCAGAGTTGAAAAGGGATAGAAGAGAGCTATACTTTATGTTGCTCATATGTCATGGAGTTGGATGGACATATCAGAATTTGAAGGCTTTGACATTTGATGAGTTGGAAAACAGGGCTTATCCCATTTGGGTGAGAGTGCAGGAAGCAAACACTCTCAGACTCCTTTCAGATGAAAGAAAGGAGGAACTTTCAGAAGAAATGGAACTCAAGAAAGCTATGATTGTTCCCAGGCCAATGAAGAAGGAAATTTCATTTGAGTTTCCCAAAGATATGGATCCACTATATCCAAGTGAAGCTGTCATCAGAAAGAGCCTCAAGCTCTCACCTTTATAAGCTTCAGATATGGTGCAAGTGTTACCATTAGATTCCAGGAACCCAATTGTGAGCTATGAAGAAGATGAATGTGGGTTTTGGAAGATTGGCAGATATGGTAAAGAGGTACACACTTTTACCACTCTTATATCTTTATTTGCAAGTTGTGATAGAGAAGACTTGGTTTACCTTTGGAGGTTGCTGGAGACCAAGTATGAGGCTGAAGCACCAACTTCAGCTAATGGAATAAAACTTTGGACCACATTCAAAAGAATGTGTGGACCAAAAGATGAGGATCATGCTGTTTGGAAGGATCTTGAAGATGACCTCAGTGGTCTTCAATGGAGGTTATATTCAGCTGCTGGTGTCTACCATTTGAGTTCTACAAAGTTTTCTGAGTATCTACTTGTGGATGGTCAATATTTCATATCCAAGGCTATTTTGGAGAAGATGAAGGACACTCAGCTGGAAATAGATTATTCAAGTGACGTGGCAAAAGATTTGATTAGATTTATTCATTATCAATATGAGATTTGTAAGATTCCTCCTAGTCCTTAATGCTTATTCAGAAACTTGATCATAAGTGTGGATATCAAGTTTAGGGGAGGATTGTTGGGAATAAATTAAGGCCAGATCACTTGAGCGCTGACAAGAGTAATACAAGCGTTGACAAGAACAAAACAAGCGCTGACAGCTCAAGCGTTGACAAGATAAAGTCAAGCGTTGACACATTGAAGACAAGCACTGATGGGAAGATATACTCTACGCGTTTATTGTAGTCTAGATTACTTCTAGTAAAGATAGGAACAACAATGTATTTTCTATATTTATCTTTACCTAGAATAGCTGATACGTAGATTATTGTACAAGGCTTCTTATGTCTATAAAAGAAGACCTTTAGGTTAATGTTTGATATAAGTTTAATATAAGTTTTCATTCGTAAACTACTTTTATTGTAAACAAGTTTGATATTGATAATCAAAGTGAAAGTTTTATATATCATTGTGTGTTCTTGTTTAAGTGTTAAATTCCGCATAACACTTAAATTCATAAGCATATACAAAGGTTTCTCTAAGTGTATTACTTGATCTAATCTCGTATACATAAAGCTAAATCGATCTAAGTTTCGGATCAACATATTTGCTTTTCGTCGTGTGTCTCGATCCTTCATATTGATTTTCGATAAATGATTCTTCACATCACTTTGGATCTTTAGCAACAAAATATAGCCCTCATGCCTTGTTAGGGCCTTTTCAGACTCGCCAATCTTTGCATCCCGCTTCAATAAGTTATGCCTTGGCTATGAACTCTAATCCATACCGAGCAACTTTTAAACGATCTTGGGCTAGAAGCTAAGTAACTTTTCAAATCGTACAACCTTATTTATTACAGATAAATTTATTAACAGGCGATGGGAGAATAGGCTTATAATTAACTCAAAATTCACGAAGGAATACCAAACTTATAATTGACTCTATCATCTCTCGTTCTCCACAGTTTAAAACCTCAAGTAATGAGACTCGTGGATGCTTAGCCTATTAAATCAAAGTTTTGGGTTTTCGAGTCGCCTATAGGATCTTGCAAATTCTTAGACTCTTTCAAGTTTAGAAATCGCGTTTTAAAGTTCCCTTGATAAACGACTCTCTAGGATCAATTATAGGAACTTGCGAAAAGTTCTAGTTCTTAACCCGTGAGAGTTAAGACTTTCGCGTTTTATAGCTCCCTATATAAAAGCCTAGCAAAACCTGACTTAAACACGTTAAGGATACTAGCTAGAGTAAACTTAGATAAGTAAACTCGGGTTGAGTCAAAAGATTCACAACGTTTGAAAACTAAAACCACTTTATTCAAAATTTATTCTAGCAAAGAGAGAAAATAACTATACAAAAGGAAAAACTAATAGGCCAAATAAGATCAAAAATTTTGAAAAATGTCGAAAAATTGATTTTCCGGTTAAAATGAGGACAAATACAAGGAAAAGTCCACTTAACTTCGATAGAAGTCCCCCCTACACTTAATATAAACATTGTCCTCAATGTTTAAGCATGTGGGAGTAAACTCCCCTACACTTAGGACATTGTGTACTTTGTTTAAATCTTGCTAAGGAAAAGACAACTAAAGAGATTCCTATTTTAATATTGGAAAATATAAAATAGTGAATCGAAAAGAGTTTAGGATAGAACCGGGAAAATGGAACACGGAATCACGGGTCGTCAAGAATCATCAAGAGTGGATCATTGAGCGCTTGAATCCCTGATTAAGAGAGGAGAGGAAGTAGCAAACTAACGGGTCTCCCCCTACACTTATGATAAAGAAAGCGAAAAGATAGATACATGGGTTGCCTCCCAAGAAGCGCTTGGTTTTTCTTAACCGAGTCGTGAGCCTGACTCGACCTTGATCATCAACGGAAGAAGCATGAAACATATCCACCAGGATCAAAGACATAGTTTTCGTCCATCAAATAGCAGAGGCTTTAGGCGAACAAGGCAAGCCAAAGAAGAGTAGGCAAGGTTCCCTTAAGCAGCGATGGAGCACGGTGGAAGCAAGGGTGAAGTGGTGCAAGCAGATTTCCAATAATTCCAAAGATTTTTCCTTTTATTTCATCAGGTGGATACTGAGATGGCTCAAGAATATCGATACCGGGGTCGAACACCTTTTCCTTTAAGGGAAAATAGCACCCAGGCTCAGCAGAATGGGAAGAAGATCCGTGAAGAAGCACAACCTCGTCCTCAGAAGATGGACAAAGAGGTGTTAACTCATACGTGCTGCGGATATTGGTGTTGACCGGTTTCTTCTCCTTAGAAAGAATGTGCTTCAAATCCAAAGTAGGATCAAGACGATAATCTTCAAAGTCATAAGGAGGAGCATCACTCTCATGAGAGAAGTAAGTGTTGAGAAACGTAGAGAAATCTTCCTCAAATGAGTAATCGTCCAAAGTAGGATCGAGTGATGGCGGAGGATCTTCATCATGTGAAGAATCGCTCGAAAGAGTATCAGCCTCATCGAAATCATCATACGTGGGCAGATCGGGATACTTAGAAGTAAGGTCATCATAATCATCCGAGTCTGAGCTAGAATCATCATCATAAGCATCAAAGACCGGTGGAGAATCATAAATGGGAGAAGGTTCCAAATTAGAGCGAGAATCATCCACATCATCTTAAAAAAGTGGATTATCGATGCAAGAGTCGAATAGAGGATTGTTGTAGACGACGAAGTCCTCATGCACATTAATCATATTCACTGATTCTCGGCCTCCAAAGGATTTGCCTGTAAGCTTCCCCATTTTAAAAATTTGTGAATCATCCCCGACTCGTAAGATTAACTCACCTTCGGCTACATCCACTAAAGCTCGTCCGGTTCACAAGAATGGCCGACCAAGTATTAAAGGAATACGAGGGTCCATTTCATAATCAACAACGACAAAGTCGACCGGGAAGGTAAATGTGCCAACTTTAATGAACACGTCTTCGGCTATACCAACGGGGTAAGCGAGAGTGCGATTTGCAAGTTTAAGAGTCATCTTTGTTGGAGTGAGGTCGGGTAATGATAGTGTTTTCCAAACACTCAGTGGCATCAAATTAATACTGGCCCCGAGAACAGCAAGGGCAGTAAATTCTTCAGTTTTGTTGAACACGCAAGACAACACAAAACGACCGGGATCTCCAATCTTTTCCGGAAGTTCTTTAAGAATAACTGCAGAGCAGTTTTCATTTAAGCGTGTGCTGGCGAGCTCAATCAGCTTCTCCTTCTTGTTAAGCAATTCCTTAAATGCTTTAACAAATTTGGGCATGTAGACAAGTGCCTCAAGAAAGCTAATGTTGTAGTTCATTTGAGAAATCATCTTCACATAGCGTGTCACTTCGGAGTTACCCTTTGTTAGCAGTTTGGACTTGCCTAAACGAGAAGGATAAGGGATATTAGGTTTGGGTGGTGAAGGTGTAGGTGTAGCAGGTAAAGGTTGAGAGGTTGAAGGGTCCTTCCTAGAAACATCGTCATGACGAGGCGGAGACGGTAATGGTGCACTAATACTAGGTGTAGGAGGAGTAGGGATAAATGGTGGTGGAGGAGGTGTAGATGATGGGGGTGGGATTGGTGGATCGACAATGGTAATCCCACTACGAGTAGTAATAGCACTCACATTAGCTCGCGGATTGGTGACGGTGTTTGAAGGTAGAGAACTCGAAGAAGAAGGTTGAGCTGCGGGTAAGAAACTAGCAAGCATATTCTTCAAATCATTTGTTTGATTGCTGAAGGAGGATTGGATATTATCTCGAAGCTCGGATCTAATCTCATTTCCTTGCTTTGTGATATCTCCTTTAAGATTGATAATTTGGCTCTGCAGATTCTTGATTTTCTCACCTTGGGTTCTCATTATGGCTTCAACATCGGGATTAATGGGTGGGGTTTGTTGGGCAGGTGGGTGATAAGGATTAGAAGCTCTTGGTGGGATTTGGTTGCTTCTATTGTAGTTGTTGGCTGGGTTTTGGTTTTGAGGAGAAAAACTGGGTGAAAGGTAGTTGTTGGACCGGTAACTCAGCAAATTTCTATCCCCTTGAGGTCGAGCTTGGTAATTTTCCGGTAAATAATTACCATAAGCTGCAAACACATTTTCCGGATTTCCTTGTGTCGAAGGACAATCGGTGTATGAGTGAGGACCGCCGCATGTTTCACAAGGATTAGCAACCGCTTGAACTTGTTGTTGTTGTTGGTTTGAAGCGAGAAGCGTGATACTTTTGCTCATTTCAATCATCATGCGGGTGAGTTCGGTCATATCGGGGTTTGCTGAGGTAGAAGAAACATTGACTCTCGGGTTGTTCCTTGAAGAAGCGGAGGAATCCCAGTTTTTGTGGTGAGTAGTCATGTTCTCAATTAACTCTCTACACTCCTCAGGTCTCCTTTTCATGAATGTGCCACCGGCGGCTGCATTAATCGTATCACGATCTCGAAAAGTCAATCCGTTGTAGAAAGTATCTATTAAGGTCACAGGGAGCATGTTGTGGTTTGGACAACGATCAATCAAGAGAATATATCGCTCCCAAGCATCAAAAACAGATTCATCAGGGTCTTGCATGAAACCGTTGATTTGATTGCGAAGGCTTGTGACCATGGATGGTGGAAAGTAGCGCGATAAAAAGCGTTGAGTCATGTCATCCCAAGTGTGAATAGAATTTTTCGGGAGACGATCAAACCATTTCTAGGCATGATGTGATAAAGTATGTGGGAAGAGTTGTAGGCGGAGAACATCCATTGTGGCACCAGGCAACTTCATGCTTTGGGTGATTGTAATGAACTTGTCGAGGTGTTTGTTGGCATCATCATCAGGCAATCCACGGAATGGGTTAGTTTGCACTTGCTGAATCATGTGGTGCTTCAACGAAAACTCAGGAGCGTTGATTTGCATCGGCGCAATCGGTCCTCCTCGTCCAAACATGGTTGGTTGACAAAGCTCCTCCATTGTCCGAAGATCGGGCTGTGGAAGAACATTGTTGTTATTGTTGAGGTGCGGTGGAATATTATTGTTGTTAACCCCTAACATACTTAAATCTTCTTGAGTCTCGGGCTCTTGATAATTAGAAAATCTAGTACGCATACACCTGAAAATGCAAGAGAAAACAATACCAAACGCAAAGACAATATATATACACAATAAAGATAAAATCTTTTTGGATTTTTGAAATTTTTAATTTTTATGGATTTTTATCAATTTTTAATTTTTATGATTTTTTTGAATTTTTTATGCAAGAAAAATAACGCTCACAAGTGAACGGATCCCAAAAAGCAACGCGTCTCTCATAGAAAACCGTTAATATTTACGAAAAGAGCCGGCAGCGGCGCCATTTGATAACTAGGTTTTGCCTAATTAAAAAGATTCGTTGATGTGTGTCTAATCGAATTGATCTAGATTCTCTATGTGACTCTATTGTTCTTTGGTGAAACAAAAATGTGTCGTTGTAGTATTTAAAATAAAAGTGCGAAACTTTTAAAGTAAAAGTTTAATTAAAATAAATCTAAAACTAATTTAAAGTAAGTGCAAGTATTTAAAACGTGACTAAAATAAAAGAGCACTAAACGTAAATGACGCAAACTTAAATATATCTAAGGCAATCTTAAAACGCAACTAAAACTTAAACTAAGGCAAGGCTAAAATAAATCTAAGGCAAAGAATCTCAAAGTGCGACTAGGAAAAAGGCGGGAAAAATAAAGCTTGAAAATAAAAGACCGAAACTTAAAAACAAAAACTAAGAAGAACCTGAATACAGCTCATTTGGAACAATCTTTCGTTCGGAACAATCACTCATCCGGAATGTCACCTTCGTTCGGAATGATTCTTCTTTGCTCGGAATATTGCCAAAATCCTTGATCCGGAACAAATTATTCTGAATATGTCACTTATCCAAAACAATCCTTCGTTCGGAACTTATGCTGATTCAACCCCTTGATTCGGAAGTTCTGGATAACCCTTGATTCGGAACTCTTCCGAATTATTTTTTTTTGATTCGGAACTTCTTGATCCGGAACTTTCGTTCAGAAGTTCCCTTGGTTCGTAACTTTTTGATGTTCCGAATAAACAAGAAACCTTGACTCGGAAGTCCTTGATCCGGAACTTTCGTTCGGAACTCTTCCGAATGAACAGGAAAATGTTGACTCGGAACTTTTCCGAGTGAAGCCCTCTGGTTCGGAACTTTTTGCTCGTTCGGAAGTTTCCCTGATTCGGAAGTTTGGTTCGGAAGATGTTGATTCGGAACTCTTACGAATGAGTTGCTTGATTCGGAAGTTTCTGAGTAGAACCCCTTGATTCGGAACTTGTTGATCCGGAAGTCTTTATTCGGAACTCTTCCGAGTGAACAAGATGGCTTGATTCGGAACTTTTCCGAGTGAAACGGCTTGGTTCGGAAGTTGTTGCTCGTTCGGAACTTCTAAAGTTCCGAATGAAAGACTTTCTTCTCTTGATCCGGACTTTCCTGGGAATCTTAGTAACAGAAACAAACACCCCCGAAGAACAAGGGATTACAGTAACAACGAATCTAACCACAAATTAATCAAAATCAAACAAAAGATTTAACCAAACTAATAACAAAACAACGAATTATCATAAACAAACAATCTATATCAATAAAACTAACAAATCTAACCACAATAATCAAAACCCACATGGATCAAAATAAGAGCATGAACATGAACACAAACATAAACATAAAAATCAAAGATTAAGAAAGGTAGATAGGAGATTAACAAGATAAAATAAAGATTGGCAAGAATTAAATGGAAACTTACTTGAAATTAAAGGAATTTAAGGTGCAAGACAAGGTATTTAAATGACATGAATTTAAAGGTGCAAGGTAAATAAATGGTGGAAGACTAATTGTCACACTTAGCCAACACAATGAAAAGTGATTAAGACTAATCTATATATAGGGGAGGATTAGGAAGCTTCCTCCCCTCCTTCCTTTTTTCTTAATTGCGTCATTAGGTCCTTAAGCCTTTAATCTTCATTAATTGCACCATTAGTTAGTCCTTTATTCTTCTAATCTTCTTTAAACTTGGACTCTAATGGCTTGTGGCTCGGTATTTCTTTGAACTCGTCTTTTAATTCTTCAATAAAGTAGACTTGAGTTCTTCGGCTTTAAGTAAACTTCCATCTTTCGACTTTTTCTTCGATAAATCTTCAGAATTGGTCTTGGACTTCCGTTCTTTTTGCACTCTTGACTTCGCGACTCTGGCTTTCATCTTTTTCTTCAATAAAAGCCCGTGAATGCCCGTGTTTTCTCCACTTTTCACCTTTTCGTCCTAAATCACAACAAAAACACAAACCACGCATAATTCCAACATAAAAGACATAAAATACACGTTTTGGCTCGGTTATTATTGTAATTAAGTGGTAGAAAAGATGGGTGTTTTCGCACCTATCAATACTCATCATTACTTAGAAATTAAAAATATGTTACATAGTTAGGATATCATAATGACGTCAAGTTCGGGTTATTACATTCTCACCTCCTTAAGGGAGCGATATCCCGACGCTCGACTCACCTCATACTCGTATTGCGTACCACTAGGAAAGACGATGGCACTTCTTCCTAAAGAAGTCCTCACGATCCCACGTGAATTTAGATCCACGATCTCCATTGGTTCTTCTTAAAAAACACAACTTATCGTCAAGTTGTATCTCACCAAAAAAAGGATGAATAAATCCTTATCCGTCGGGAACTTCTTCAAGCTTGACATACGAAAATTCTATGAATTACACGAAGCTTATTCGATGACAAGAATAGATGAGAGGATTTTCGGGTAAGTCCGGTCAAAAGGAAGGTTTCAAATTAAAGGATATCTATTGGCCGGATAGCCATGGACACACATCAAAAAGAACTAACAAGAAAAATATTTTCTTCATCGGAGGGTGCTCACACGCGGATCCTTACTCAAAAGATAATACAAAGACACCATCTCACTTCCGCCCACGCGCATTAAAGTCTCAATAAACATCATCGTTGGAAGTCAAAAAGATATTACATGGTACGTGTCCTCCATGATCGGATGTCATTGGACAATGCCGTCTCAAGTTCTTACAACTTACGATCATTAGAGTAGATCACACACCATATAAGTACATAAAAAGGAAAGGTCGAACATAAACATCAAATATAGATCTCCATTGTTGATCATCGGGAAAACCTTGAACGAACCCTTGATAATAACCACTTGATCTCCAGAGTCTTTCCATTTGCGGTGTCGGCTACAGCATACTCCTCGAGTGATAACGAATTTATTAATTCCAATCATTAAGAAATTCGGTCCATTGGCGAAGATTCACCACATATCGGCGTACCATTAACTCCTGCTCCAGTGTTCAATATACAAAAGTGTCCCACTAACTTCCGCTTCAGTGTTCATCATACAAAAGCATCCTTCTACTTCATCATTCATCATACAGAGGTGTCCTAATAGTTTCTACTTCAGTGCTCAAGGTGATGCATCATCTTCCTTGTTTAGTTCGTCATACTATCCCCCAAGAGTTTCGTCATCAAGAAAAGTCTTCGGTTACCCTTCGATAATATCAAGTAGAATTACAAAATCTTCACATCCACGATAAGTTGTCGTTGATAACTTGATCCTCAATTAATCCACAAACACATGCATAAATCCTGGTGATGCTTAAACAAGTCGCCTATTCTCAGAACGGTCAAACGGTTCTTTAACAATCTGCTTATAAAAGCATCCTTCTACTTCATCATTCATCATACAGAGGTGTCCTAATAGTTTCTACTTTAGTGCTCAAGGTGATGCATCATCTTCCTTGTTTAGTTCGTCATACTAGCCCCCAAGAGTTTCGTCATCAAGAAAAGTCTTCGGTTACCCTTCGATAATATCAAGTAGAATTACAAAATCTTCACATCCACGATAAGTTGTCGTTTATAACTTGATCCTCAATTAATCCACAAACACATGCATAAATCCTGGTGATGCTTAAACAAGTCGCCTATTCTCAGAACGGTCAAACGGTTCTTTAACAATCTGCTTATAAAGCTCACGATCATCGAGACACATTAAAAATGGTCCATAGAAGTAACTCATAACTCGAGAGAAGTCCAACAGGTTACACGTACATAAATGATAATCAACGATCATCATAATGACGATGGCACTGAACGATTCATATCAACAAAACATGATTCGAAGGAAGACGTACGCACACCAAACATCCACAAATCGAGCCAGACATACTTGGGTCCACTCATTTATAACTCCTTGTCTACATCAAAAGGCGTCCCCTTTCATGTATACAAGAGTTTATAAATTCACGGTTCGGGAACTTATAACTTTCTTATTCAAATGAAAAGGCGTCCTAATCCAATTTAACAAAACGATTATAAGTCAACCTACTCAAGTATTACTACCTCTCAACACGATATCGTATCAAAATACCATTGTAAATACAAGGTGTCAATAAACTTATATCATGATTTCCGTATTCAAACGTTCCATTCCATTTGAATAAGGAAAACACGACAATCTAAGGTCCAGTAGTTTAAAATTTTCTTATTCAAATGTCCTAATCCATTTAAATAAGAAAACCTTAAACGACTCTTAGTTGGGCGAGTTAAAATCTCTATATCTGAATGTCCGATTCCATTTAGATACACAGTATTAAGTCATCAACCGAATGACTACTACGAGCATATCATTGTTGTACCCAAACTATATATATTTAATTAGGATATATATATCTTAGGTCCAACTTTGGCATCCTCCTTTTCGCCAATAAAACGTAGTCATATGAAATTTAATCACATGTCGCATTACTTAGAAGATCGCCTCGGATAATGATTCTTCAAAATCATAAGAATTATTCGGAACACGAATATCGCATTTATCAATTACGTTTCGAAAGAAGATGTCCTAAAATGGCACATCACGATACGATGATAACAATCGAACTTAAACAAGTCGATATGCGACAGGTTACGGAACCATATATACATACTCAAAGCATCAAACGAGTTTCATACTCGTATTCAGATAACATAATCATCAATATCGGTGATTGGAATTGAAACCAAATTCCGATACAAAACCGTATTATAGAATGTACGACAATCATTCAATGAACATTGCTTCGTGTGCAATGCCTTTAAATACCATAGTATATTCATACATATACATATTACAATTCCTATATACACATAGGTTCACATAATCACAATCAATCATAAAGTAATACAAGAATAGCCTTACCGGAGCCATGCGGAGTAGTTACGTGCTTAAACCTTTTAAAACATACCAAAAGTTATAGTTTAGGTTTTTCAAAATCGACCTAGTTCTCTATAACTTGTGGCTCTGGTTACCAATTTGTAACACCCCCAAATTACCACGCAGCGGAATACCACATTGGAGCGCTACTAATAGCACATCGCACACAATCATAGACAACGACCTCAATAGAGACGTTCAAATATTATACAATCTTATCCAAAAAGTTTCCCATCCCAATATATATAAATCAGAGTAGCGTTGGTCCCAAAAACCGTTACCAATCACAATACATTAAATGCTTAAAAAGCAGTTTATTCATTTCAAAGGATGGAAAAGTAAACAAATATTTAGACAAGTAAGCACCAACTTCCTCCTCGCATGCTCCGCTGCTATCCATCTTGTTTACCTGAAATACATGTGTAAAATCATCAACACAAAGGTTGAGCAAGTCTATAGGTTTTACAAATCATTTTGAACACAAGAAAAGATAATAAGTTTGTGGCATACTTAAAGGAAACTAATAAGTGTGTAAACACTTATCCTTTTGCCACTAAAATCAAGGAAAAACAAGACCTAATCATGTGTTTAGTATCGTAAAAGTCGGAATTACGCGTGGTTTTGTGTTTTTGTTTAAAATAGGTACAAAAGATCAAAAGGAAAGAAAACACGGGATTTCACGGTCAAATGTTGAAGAAAAGTCCAAGAAACAGACAAAGACAAAGTCAAAGACCAAAAGTGTGCCAAAGATCACGAAAACCGGCAAATTCAACACAACTTTGAAGAAATGATCAAGGAAGCCAAAATCGAGTTCGTTTTTAGCGGATTTAATCTTTTTGAAGATATTCGAGCTTTGTGGGTCCCATATTTGGGTAAATGGGCCTAAAAGCCCATTTGAGGAAATGTATTATTCACATTTGAGCAAAAGCCCATTACATGGCCCAAAACAAATTAGTAAAGGACGGATGAATTACATTGGGACAAACGCCCAAGTTTAATAAATACAGGAAATGGAAGGAGTTACTTGGACCAAGCCCATTAAGATGATTTGGAACGGTTAAAGTGAATTTCATTCACTTGTTATTTGGTCAAAAGCCTGGTCAACCTTTCACCCCTCAACAAACACACGTTTATTTATAAACAATTTACCCACCCCACCATTTTATTTCGATGATAACAAGAAAACACTCACCTTTTCTTTCTCTCCCAAACACAAACGCACCTTTTTACCACTATTCCAAACCCTAATCAGTAAATTCATCAAATAAAATTAGGGGTTTTAATTAATACGTGTGATTCAAACATATAGGGTTAATTCCCCCTTAATTCGGAGCTTGTTAATGGTGGTCCTCTCCTCAAATCATGATGTGGCTCCTATCCCTCTCGTGATTGGTTCCCACACGTCTCCACCACCAAATCCTCCAATAAGATCACTCCACATCAGACCCCAACAAACACAACTAGCACACCACCCTTCCAGGCTGGCAATCCGAGTGATTAAAGGTATGTTTTCAACCGTTTGATCAAGATTGAAGAAAGAGAGAAGAAAAGAGCGGCCGGGATTTAATTACTTGCTCACCAAGATCAACAAGAAGCCATGGGGGTTAGCTATAAATACCCCCATAATCTATAATTTTAAGGGTGCCTTTATTTTTATTTTAATTTTTAATTTATGCAAAATTAGTTTTTAGGATTAAATTGTAATTTTTATTTTCTCAAGTATTGTACTCAGATTTTTGGTTATTAATAAAATTCTATTTCGGTTTAAAGTTGTCCTTTTAATTTTAATCGCAAGTTATTTTTGTTAATTACTGTTTCTTTTTAATTATTATAAAAGTACAAAAAGTGGTGAATTAAATTTCCCCTACTGGGAAGTTTATAAAAAAACGGTTTGATTGATGTTCGTGGTTCAAGAAGTAGATGGTTCGAGTTTAAGGTGGTGTTTCGATTGGGTTCATAAGGTTGCTCAGCGCAACTTTCTTCTTAACGGATTTCTCCTTTAGGTTCTCGATTTCTTTTATTTTACAAGTTTTTTTATTAATTAGTTTATTATCTGCTTATGTTTTTTATCTGATATGTTTAAGTGGTTCGAGTGTTATTTGTTTAAGTTAAGCTACTGTTTGGATCTGCTTAGTATTATTCGATTGTTAGCTGTTTTGTCTATTTAGATTTGCTTATTTATTTAAGTTCAGATTAAGTTGCTTATTATCTGTTATTGCTCATTTGCTTATTCGATTTAGCTTATAGGTTTATTTGGTTTTGCTTATTGTTTGGTTTACTGATTCGTTTAGGTTTGGTTTATTTCTACTTATGTTCATTTAGTACTTATTTTGTTTATTAGTTTTATAGGATTATACTAGGTTGCTGATAATAGGTATTTACTTAGTTCGAGTTTGAATTGCTGATTTTCGATGTGGTTTGGGATTGTGTCTACTTGCGTTTATAGGTAGTAGTATTATTTGCCTTTTTACTTGCTTCTTAGGACTTTGTAGCTTATCTGATTTCGTTATTGCTTATTTCGGTCTAGCTTATTTTGCTTATTTTGAGTGTTTAAGTTTCATGTGTTTCGCAGACAAGAGTTATTATCAAATGAACAATATAATCAACATGACAAGGGCGAAAATAAATCACAACCACAAATTTTAGATGTACCGACAAAAAGTAAGTATCATTATTACTTTTTCATCCTTATTTTGAATCGATCGATTATCATCTCACAATACGCATGGATCCAGTATATAAGTTTTAGCCTCCAAATATCAGTTTTCCTCTTCCAAAAACACCATCATGAATCTCAATTACGGATACTCAAAAACGTCGAGAAATCAAAGAATATGGAGAAAATGAACAACATGGAGAACGTAGAATTTTAATTTAATTTTTTTTACAATTAAACACTATCTTCATGATTAGACAGTGTTGCTCTTCTCATTTATACATTTAAATATGTAATCCGAGTTCTTTGGTTGTCGTCTCAAAATTTTAGGAAGGGCAAAATTATTTGCTTCACCACATGAGAAACATGTCATTTTGTTATTGCCATATGTTTTAGCGGTATACTTATGAGTTATGATCAATTGAACACCCAAAGGCGGCTCAAGGATGTGCATGTACTGCTATCGTAATAGCGCCTCCACTCGAAAAGGGTCTTATTTTTATGAAATATTATATATAAAAACCTTATATGTTAATCATATATAAGTCATATAATTCAAGTTTACATGTAAATTCTTTTTAATCTACAAGTGTAAAAGAACTTCTTTGTCGTTATTGCCTAGAAGTACCAAAAACCATAAAACCGTCTGAAAACACCTCGTTTAGGAGCTGTAAATAACAATGTTGTTTTTATAATTTATTGCTATACATAAAATGAAGATTTGAAAAGTAGGTTACTTAGACTTAATCAAACATTTTAGCCTTTCTATAGAAGGTCTAATTGAACTAAGATCGGGTAATTGTGACATGGATTGATCGCCCATTAAAGGAAAGGTTTTGGCCTTATGGGGTGAGCATTTCATGTGGTAGGTTTTTTTGTATGCTTTGCCAACTTTAAATTTCTTATATCTTAAACTTTTAAAATTATTTACTAGCTTCACTCTCATTTAAGGATATAGTTTCTGTTTGGTAATTGACTATCGATTTTAAGTTTCACTACTACACAAAGTGATTAATAGATCACTCTATATAATACGGTTTCGCTAAAAAGTGAACTATTTAAGGAGAAAGCTGATAAAAAAAGGTTATATAACGAACAATCGTTCTATCTATGTTTAAAAATATATAGTTCAGTTTTTATGGAAAAAACGCTCCATCTAAGTTGTCACAAACTCCCACAAAATTCCATTGAATCTTAAATAGGACGGTTTTTATGGAAAAACCGTTCTATCTAATATAAATATTAAATAAGTTGTCACAGACTCCCACAAAATACAGCTGGATTTCAGTGATTCTTTAATAGAATAGTTTTTATGGAAAACCCGTTCTATTTAACTCCCCCAACGGCTCCCTGTTCAGAGATACAATACATGTGACGAATGTTTCCCCAAAAACATCAAAACTTTATTGACTTCACCATTAATTCTCCCCCAAAAAAATACTTACATATTCTCTAAAATAACTCAAATTCAAGAATTTATATTCTTTTAATTTAAAAGGTACACAATATTTATGTTTAATATTGTGTTTATTATACTTGTTAACATAAAATTTATCTATGATTAATTTTATGTTTATTCAAAGTTTTGTTTGTTAATTTTGATTATATATTTTTATATAGTTATTTGAAGAAATTTATTTGTGTCGCGGTGATGGCTAGCTAATTTTGACCCATTAAAATAAGGTATTTTGCTAAGCTTTTAAGCTAACCACATATTAATCATATATTTCATGGTATTATTTATGCATTTTAAGTTAAGATAGATTTTAGTAACCCCGTAGTTGACTACCCGTTCGAAATTAACCTAAAAGAGGTTACTTTTGAATTGTCCCCATTTGGGACTGCGTTTTAAATATTTAATCTCATTTAGGATGTGATTACGTATTATGAGATCGAGTATTATTTGAGATAAATCGACATCAGTTTTCCTTACTCCTATGATTTTGCGTTTTATGCGCATACTTGAGGAGTTGAGGGGAAATGCTGCCGACTTTTCTTTAATAATACTCGACTCATAATACGCATTCACATATGAGATTAAATATTTAAAAAGTGGGTTAGGATTTCTCGGTTGGCCACTATTGTCATATCTTATCATATCATGCATGCATCTTAATAAATATAAAATTTTGTATTTTCAGATGGATCGAATGAAGTGGATGTGCAATAGCGATCGTGTTTCCTCTGAATATGTTAAAGGGTTGTCTGATTTTATTAAAGCTGCTGAGGATCATCAAGCAAATACAAGAAAAACCCTAATTTCGTGTCCGTGTCAAGACTGTGCACATTTTATTTATCATGATAATATTGAGACAATTAGATACCATTTATTTAAATATGGGTTTACGGAAATCTACACGTGTTGGAAACATCATGGGGAAGCACCACGTGATTGTAACGATGTTATTTTAGAAAGTAATGTCAATAATAACAATGATCATTGCAGTAGTAGTCGTCAGAATATCATAGACATGATACATGATATCGAGCATTATACCGAGCTTGATATGGAGAAATTACAAGAATTGTTTGTCGAATCAGAAAAATCATTGTATACCGATTGTACTAATTTTACCAAACATTCAGCCGTGTTGCAGTTGTTGACAGTAAAAGCAGAACATGGTTTTAGTGATGTGGGGTTCGACAAAATACTAGAGTTGTTTACTAAAATGTTTCCTAAAAACAACGAGTTACCCACTTCTACGTATAAAGCTAAAAAAAGTTTGTGTCCGTTGGGATTGGAAGTCCAAAGAATAGATGCATGTCCGAGAGATTGTATATTGTATAGAAAAGGGTATAAAAACTTGCACAAATGTCCTGTATGTAAGGTATCAAGGTATAAAGATAAAAACCTAACGAAATTTGATGAAGATGTCACGAAGAATGGTCCTGCTGCTAAAGTTTTATGGTATTTTCCAATCATACCAAGACTTAAGCAGTTGTTTTCGAACCCTAAGAATGCAAAATTATTAAGGTGGCATGTCAAAGATCGTAAAATTGACGGGAAAATCAGACATGTGACTGATTCTTCACAATGGAAGAGTATTGATAATCATTATATAGAATTTTCGGCTGAGGTTAGAAATATATGGTTTGGGCTTAGTTCAGTTGGAATTAATTCATTTGGAAATATGAGTAGTCGTCACAGCACTTGGCCAGATCTTTTATGCATCTACAACCTTCCATCTTGGTTATGCATGAAGCGTAAATACATCATGATGCCATTGTTAATTCGGGGTCCAAAGCAGCCAGCATGACGATTTTCCAAATAGAGTAAGTAATTGTTAAGAATCTTTAATTTTATTTTTCTTTTTTTACCTATTTCTTATATGTAATGTAACATTTTTTATTTTTTTATCATGTTGCATATAGCTCCGTTGGGGTGATAACAAGGCATTAAGTATAAAGGAGATGGACATTATCGTCCATACGTGGTTTTCATTATGGCGCGAGCTCGACTGATGAGGTATTCTCATTATAGATACATATTCTCTGGATCTTAGAGACTTAGTTATAAACAACAAACATAAAACGTCTAGCTTTCACAGGTGTTAATGCACTTCTATTTAATTGATATTTCATGTATGTGGTTATTTAGTTTTTTTTCCTTTCTTGTTTAACTTTGCACGGTGTACATTCGGCCACCTGGTAGACATGGTCTATTAAATGGTCCCTTTCTTATAGTCCAGTCAAACTTGAGCCCTTCCCATCAGTAGGTTGCCAAAGGTAAATTTTAGCACCCGTAATATTCGGACCTAATACCTGCTCAGAACAAGCCTCCAGCCTTGTCCACTAGGACAGCCCCAAGGGTTAATCAAGGGTTTTAGTTCGCTTTGTTAATTAAATTCATCCCAAATTACCACGCAGATCGATCATGCTTTTTGATACTTAATATAACAACTAGTTGTCATTATCTTACACCTTTATCTTAGGTGAATCATCATGTTTTTATTATTTTCAGTACGACAATAGTACTTTTCGGTAAGGACTAATAGTTCGTCACTCAAATGCATGTTTAATCAGATCAAGATAAAGTGATGGGCCACATGTGATTTGAATTGTTTTTAATTTGGTGAGATAAGCTAAATGTGCTTTGAATAGTTTTATTGTTAGATCTTTGTAGAATAATGATAATCTTCGAACTAATCAAGAGGGTTGTTGTTTTTCTAGAGAGAGAAAGAAAGAAAACTTGTATTAATGTGTAAATGAAATAAACAACCAACACCCCTTTCCATGGTGGAAAGGGGTTTATATACCAAGACCCTTAATGGGCTTGGGCTTCCGGCCCATGAACATGCTCATGGGTCGGGCTAAAGTAAATAACAATTAAACTTATACTACGAGCCTATAACTATATTGTTGGAGTGACCGAGACTTTCTTTATACGAAAAACGTATTTCCAACAATCTCCCCCAAAGGGAGGTCACTCCAAATTTACAAAGTCCTAATCTAGCATGTTAGATCTTCGTTCTTGAGCTCGTAGTCCACTTTCTCTTTTCTTCTTTAACTTTTCTTCTTTTTGTGAATATGTGTTTAATAACATCAGGCTTTTGCTTGGAACATATTCTTTTGGCCTTTCACGTGCAATCTTTGTCTTCTTGTGATATTCGCCTCTTCGTGACTTCATGTCCCACATACCTATCCTTTGTTGAATTCTTGAAAGTTTCAGAGTCGATACAGCAGAAGACTTTTAGGTCATACTTTCTTGAATTTGCTGAAATATTTGATGCAGAAGGAATAAGTATATGAGGACGACTTCAATTGGTACACCGTAATACACGGCTTTTGACACCCCGTATAAAAATTATAGATTAAGTTCGTGTTCTCGGAATCTAATCGAATTGATCTAGGCTTCTATGTGTGACTAAGTTGATCTTTGGTGAAAAAGAATATTTTTGGGTGATTTTAAATTTAAATGCAAAGACTTAAAAGTAAAGTGCTCTCTAAGTAAATCTAAATCTAATTAAAGTAAAGTGCGAGTATTTAAAAACGTGACCAAAATTAAAGGGTACTAAAGTAAAATGGCGTAAACTTAAATCTATCTAAGGCAAACTTAAAGTGCGACTAAAACTAGGGCAAATAATCTAAAAGTGCAATTAAATAAAAAAAAAGCAAGTAAAATAAAACTTGAAGATAAAAAATCAAAGACAAAAGCTAATAAGAACCTGAATACAGCTCATTCGGAATAAACCTTCGTTTGGAACAATCACTCGTCCTAAATGTCACCTTTGGTTGAAATGATTCTTCTTCACTTGGAATATTACCAAAATCCTTGATCCGGAACAAATTGGTCTGAATATGTCACTTATCCAAAACAATGCTTCGTTCGGAACTTACTGATTCAGAACTTGTAAGATCAGCCTTGATTCGGAAGTTTTTGGTCACCCCTTGATTCGGAAGTTTCCGAATGAAGCTCCTTTATTCGGAACTTTTGAAGTTCCGAATGAAGGGTCTTGGTTTGGAACTTTTGGAGTTGGTTCGGAAGGTTCCGAATGAAGCTCTTTGGTTCGGATGTTTTGGACTTCCGAATAAAGGGTCTTGGTTCGGAAGTTTTGACTTCCGAATGAACAAATTTGGTTCGGAACTTTTGAAGTTCCGAATGAGGCTCCTTTATTCGGAACTTTTGAAGTTCCGAATGAGTTTCCTTGATTCGGAACTTTTTGAGTTCCGAATGAACAACCTTGGTTCGGAAGTTTCAGACTTCCGAATGAAGCCTTGGTTCGGAAGTTTTGACTTCCGAATGAACACTCAATCCTTTCCTTGGTCCGGAACTTTTTCTGGAAACACAGAAACAAGGCGAACTCTTCCGAAGAACAAGGAAGATGTGTAACAGCAGATATAAACACAAATCAAGCAAAATCAACACAACGAATTAATAAAAACAGTAACGAACCAACAAATAAGCATCAACAAACAATCAAAAACATGAAATTAAACAACTTGTACCACAACAATCAAAAACCACTTAGATCAAAATAAAAGCATGAACATGAACATAACATAAACACAACAAATCAAAGAATAAGAAAGGTAGATAAGAGATTGACAAGATAAAGTAAAGATTTGAGAAGAATTAAAATGAAAACTTACTTGGAATTAAATGGTAATTAAGGTGCAAGACAAGGTAATTAAATTGACAATTAATGTAAATGACAAGTATTTAAATGGTGGAAGAACTAGTGTCACCCTAGCCAACAAGAGTGAAATGATAACTATCCTAATCTATATATAGGGGAGGATTAAGGAAGCTTCCTCCCCTCTTTCCTTTTCTCTTAATTGCATAATTAAGTCCCTCCTTCTTTAATCTTCATTTAATTGCATACTTAGCCCTTTTCTTCTAATCTTCTTTTATCTTGGACTTAAGGGACTTTTGACTTCGGGATTTCTTTTGAACTCGTCTTTAAATTCTTCAATAAAATAGACTTGAATTCTTCGGCTTTTGATAAACTTCCGTCTTTTGACTTTTTCTTCGATAAATCTTCAGAATTGGTCGTGGACTTCCGTTCTTTTTGCACTCTTGACTTCTTGACTTCGTCTTTATCCTTTTCTTCAATAAAAGTCCATAAATGCCCGTGAATGTCCGTGTTTTATCCATTTTTCACCTTTTCATCCTAAATCACAACAAAAACACAAACCACGCATAATTCCGACATAAAAGACATAAAATACACGTTTTGGTCTGGTTATTATTGTAGTTAAGTGGTAGAAAAGATGGGTGTTTACACACCTATCAAATCCCCTACACTTGACCATTGCAATGTCCTCATGCAATGCATTAGTTACAAAGCAAGATTACACTTTTCATCGTAATCAATCCACGTTGGCCTTTATTAAAGAGATAGAAAATTAAAAACATACAAAATAAAGAAATCAAAAGCATACCTTGGGTTTTGAAAATGTTATGAATAATCATCATCCTCAAGTTTTCACTTTCTCCAAACCAAGCTTAAAAACGAGGTCATTGTTATTATAAGTTAGTAAACTAACACGAACTCATGTGGGCCAATTACTCACTTAGACTCCCTTATTCCTAGGTGTATCTCTTATATTTTATTATTTGTCTTGAATGATCATGAAGATGCATTGTTTGACTTATTTCGATAGTTATTTAGTCTGAAAATAAAGTGCACGAATTAATAAATAGTTAGCTAAAGGACCAAATCTTTTAAAACTGCTTCTCGGGATATCAGAAAGTTCATATCTTGGCATAACTTGATTCGCGATTTGAGACCTTTCTCGGGCCGATATTTGGCAGCGACTTCATACTTCAAATCTTGAGAGACGTTCATGAAATAATGGTCTTCTCTTCATAATTGGAATTTCTTCACTTGAAGTTTTGAGAGATTCATACTTGGACCACGACTTCTTCATTTTTCTCCAATCTTTATTTTGGACTTTGATATACAACGATCCGCCTCCTTTTATGACTTGGATCTATTTATCCTCATACCTTGTTAGGGTCTTTTCGGATACACTTCTCCATGACTTTTGGGGAGTTTTACTTTACGTCGTGTGTCTCGATCCTTCATATTGATTTTCGATAAATGATTCTTCACATCACTTTGGATCTTTAGCAACAAAACATAGTCCTCATGCCTTGTTAGGGCCTTTTCGGACTCGCCAATCTTCGCGCCCCGCTTCATAAGTTATGCCTTGGCTATGAACTCTCGTCATTACCGAGCAACTTTTAAACGATTTGGGGCTAGAAGCTAAGTAACTTTTCAAATCGTACAACCTTATTTATTAGCAGATAAATTTATTAGCAAGCGATGGGAGAATAGGCTTATAATCAACTCACATAAATTCACGAAAGAATACCGACTTATAATTGGCTCTATCATCTCTCGTTCTCCACAGTTTAAAATCTCAAGTAATGAGACTCGTGGATACTTAGCCTATTAAATCAAGGTTTTGGGTTTTCGAGTCGCCTATAGGATCTTGCAAATTCTTAGACTCTTTCAAGTTTAGAAATCGCATCTTAAAGTTCCCTTGATAAACGACTCTCTAGGATCAATTATAGGAACTTGAGAAAAGTTCTTGTTCTTAACCCGTGAGAGTCAAGACTTTCGCGTTTTATAGCTCCCTATATAAAAGCCTAGCAAAACTTGACTTAAACACGTTAAGGATACTAGCTAGAGTAAACTCGGATTGAGTCAAAAGATTCACAACGTTTGAAAAATAAAACCACTTATTAAACATTTATTCTAGCGGAGAAAGAAAATAACTATACAAAGATAACAACTAATAGGCCAAAATAGATCAAAAATTTTGAAAAATGTCGAAAAATTGATTTTCCGGTTAAAATGAGGACAAAAACAAGGAAAAGATCACTTAACTTCGATAGAAGTCCCCCCTACACTTAAGATAAACATTGTCCTCAATGTTTAAGCATGTGGGAGTAAGCTCCCCTACACTTAGGACATTGTGCACGTTGTTTAAATCTTGCTAAGGAAAGGACAACTAAAGAGATTCCTATTTTAGTATTGAGAAAATATAAAATAGTGAATCGAAAAGAGTTTAGGATAGAACCGGGAAGACGTAGAACACGGAATCACGGGTCGTCAAGAATCATCAAGAGTGGATCATTGAAGCTCGAATCCCTGATTAAGAAGTGAGGAGAGGAAATAGCAATCCAAAGGGTCCCCCTACACTTATGGTAAAGAAAGCGAAAAGATAGATGCATGGGTTGCCTCCCAAGAAGCGCTTGGTTTTTGTTAACCGAGTCGTGAGCCTGACTCGACCTTGATCATCAACGGAAGTAGTGAAATTTCGTTTTTTAGTGTAGTTGTCTTCTCAGCTCGATTCGAATTGATATAACGTTTTCTAGCAAAGACTTAATTGTTTTTGGTTATACAAATTTGTTTGGAATTCTATGTCTAATTGGCAAGAAACAAGTAAAAGGTAAAAATACACTTTTAACTACATATACATACTATTCTAAAAAAAACACATTGCAATTACGACAAATAAATGCATAAAACGTAAAAATGTGAAATACAAATCTTTCCTACAAATGAAATTACAAATACAAAATAAAAAACTAATTCAATTTTGATAAAACTAAAAATGCAAGTTTATAAAAACTAATCTTTATTAAAACTAAATTAAAACTAAATTAAAACTAAATTTAATTTGAAATCAAAGATCTTTAACTACTAACTAGTTTGAAAATTCGTTTTTAATACCAATCTATAAGGAAAAACATGCCCAAAAGTATTATCAAAGCCCAATCTACAACCGATCCATTAAAGTGGAAAACGGTCAAATTTAAGAAAGTTCAGGGGCTATACTCGTAATTATCCTAAACTTCTGCAATTGAAAAAAAAAATGAAACAGACACATTCGATTCTTTTTCCCAAGTAAACGCCCCTAATCTTTATTTCTAAAAAAATGAAACATATTTAAATTCCTATCATTTATCCTACAGCTATATTGAACACACCAAACTAAGAAAATTAAAGAAACTGAAAATGACTTTTATCTCTATACAGTTAGCAACAAAATCTTATACTACTCTATACTACCAACAGATTATGCTAATATTTCCAAGTAAATGAATATGTGCTTAACCAAAATCATCCAGGCCTAGTCCTTTGACGTGAAGCGGAGCGCTGAGCTCGCTTAAATGACTCGAACTCGCCTTTACGTCTGACTAAAAAAATCTGACCAAAGCCTCTATTATCAACAAGAACCTGCAAAAGACATCGAAACGAAATACTATACAGCTACAAGTCAGAATGTAGAACTAGCTGAATCTCTACGATTCTGCTACAGTACCTGCAAAACAAGAACGAACGAAACTCTACTCTTGTGATTAAACTGACAAACACGCTTAACGGAATCGCATCCAAATCTCAAAGTAAACTGATTTCAAAACTTTCGTTGAATGAACTAAAAAAAACACATTGTCCTGCAACTTCTATCTAAACTATGACTGAAACTGATTAAAATCATAGGCTGAAGACTATCCGAACAGTTATAACTGCTCTAAAACAAGAAATGAAAACTCTCGATTCAAACACTGAAATCTAAACTATGAATGGATCTTAAAGCAAACTCCAAGAAACTCTATCAAGCTTGTTATGAAAATACTGTTTTACAAACAAAAGCATTATCCAAACGACTAGAAATAATGGATTACTATCTATCTGATCTTTCTGAATGAAAATTGATCTAAACTTTGAGCTTCAAAGCTGAAACTAAGCTTACTCCCTATCGTGTGAACAATTACTGAATATAACGATTTCGTTAACAAATTTATATGAACAAGATTCAACTAAAGTTAACAATCAACATCACTCTCGGTGAACAGTAACAGTAAAAAAAAGTATAGAAATCCAAAGATTATTAAGAAAACTTGAAGATTTAAAATGGATTCATTAATGGTGGAAAAGAGAATCTCGTTACAACTGTAGAAACTGAAAGCTTAACAAACTTAACAGAAAACTGAAAATGATTTAAACTGTGAAGAAAACTTATCTAAACTACTCCTAACTACTATGTGAAAACTACACCTAGTCTAACCGCTTGCAAATGAAGGCCTTGTCTTCTTTATATAGCCGTCGAGAAGAGGTGATGTGACGTGTATCCTCCAATCATTGAATGACACGTGGAAAATACGAGGATAACTCTTCGTTCTTCATCTTCAACTTTGGGGGTTTCTTCGTTCTTCATTATTGATTTAATTAAATGGTATCTCCTTGTAGAGGAGATCAAAAGGAGTATTTTTCTAGTTGAAGTCTTCGCTTGAATTGTCGTGGATCGTTCTTAATAAGTGATTGTAGGTTATGAAGTGGAATGGAGAAAAGATGAAGGCGACTTTCTTTCTCTCTCTTCGTTGGAGAAGAAAACGAGAATAAAGATGTGTTATTTTGACCGGTCTTTGGTCGGCTGACCAAGTAAATGAAACTTTCCACTCAATTTCTCTTTTTGGTCCCTCAACTTCTTATTTTGTTTCAAAAGGTTATAAAGACTTTGAAGTAAATTCCTTTTCATTCTTTGTTTCTTTAAAGTTTGCAACTTAAGCCCTCCATCTTGGTGAATAATGGCAAATATGGTCCTTGAAAACATCTTTCGTCTTTTTCTTCGTCTTTTGATCAAATAAGTCCTTGAAAAACGCATCTTTGCTTCAAAATGTATCTTCTTTACCTGAAACACACAAGATACAAATACACGCGTAATTCTGATATTTTACAGTTAAAATAATGTATTTGACTGTGTTTTGGGTGGTTTCTGGATCATTATTGATGAGTGTTTTCACACTTATCAAGTAGCATGAAAAATATCCACCAGGATCAAAGACATAGTTTTCATCCATCAATAAGCAATAGCTTAAGGTGAACAAGGCAAGCCAAAAGAGAAATGGCAAGGTTCCCTTAAGCATCGATGGAGCACGGTGGAAGCAAAGTTGAAGTGGAGCAAGCATGTCTTCAAAATTTCCAAATATATTTCCTTTTATTTCATCAGGTGGATACTGAGATGGCTTAAAGACTTCAATACCGGGGTCGAACACCTTTTCCTTTAGGGGAAAATAGCACTCAGGCTCAGCCGAGTGTGAAGAAGATCCGCAAAGAAGCACAACCTCGTCCTCAGAAGTGGGACAAAGAGGTGTCAAATCATACGTGCAACGGATTTCGGTGTCGACCGGTTTCTTCTCCTTTGACAAAATGCTCTTCAAATCC
Source organism: Glebionis coronaria (assembly GCA_025667525.1). NCBI lineage: Eukaryota > Viridiplantae > Streptophyta > Magnoliopsida > Asterales > Asteraceae > Glebionis > Glebionis coronaria. The sequence goes on from CM046876.1 coordinate 583,023,633, forward strand.
AAAGTAGGATCAAGATGATAATCTTCAAAGTCAAAAGGAGGAACATCACTCTCATGAGGGAAGTATGTGTTGAGAAATTCAGAGAAATCTTCCTCAAATGAATAATCGTCCAAAGTAGGATCGAGTGATGGTGGAGGATCTTCATCATGTGAAGAATCGCTCGATAGAGTATCAGCCTCATCGAAATCATCGAAAGTGGGCAGCTCGGGATACTCAGAAGTAAAGTTAAAATCATCCGAGTCTGAGCTAGAATCATCATCATCATAAGCATCGAAGACCGGTGGAGAATCAAAAATGGGAGAAGCATCCAAAGTAGAGTGAGAATCATCCACATCATCATTAAAAAGTGGATTATCAGTGGAAGACTCGAATAGAGGATTGTCATAGACGGTAAAGTCATCGAGCACATTTATCATATTCACTGATTCTCGGCCTCCAAAGGATTTGCCTGTAAGCTTCCCCATTTTAAAAACTTTAGAATCATCCCCGACTCGTAAGATTAACTCACCTTCGGCCACATCTATTAAAGCACGTCCGGTTCTCAAGAATGGCCGACCAAGTATTAGAGGAATACGAGGGTCCATTTCATAATCAACTACGACAAAATCGACCGGGAAAGTAAATGTGCCAACTTTAAGAAACACATCTTCGGCTATACCAACGGGGTAAGCGAGAGTGCGGTTTGCAAGTTCGAGAGTCATCTTTGTTGGAATGAGGTCGGGAAATGATAGTGTTTTCCAAACACTCAGTGGCATCAAATTAATACTAGCCCCGAGATCAGCAAGGGCAGTAAATTCTTCAGTTTTATTGAACACGCAAGGCAACACAAAACGACCGGGATCGCCAAGCTTTTCCGGAAGTTCTCTAAGAAGGACTGCAGAGCAGTTTTCATTTAATCGTGTGTTGGCAAGTTCAATCAGCTTCTCCTTCTTGCTAAGCAATTCCTTGAATGCTTTGACAAATTTCGGCATGTGGCAAAGTGCTTCAACAAGGCTAATGTTGATGGTCATTTTAGATAGCATATCCACATATTTCATTACATTACAGTCATTCTTGGTTAGCTCGTTGGTCTTGCCTATGCGAGAAGGGTATGGGATTCTGGGTTGATAAGGGTTAGGTGGAGGTGTAGTTGGTGAAGGTTGTGATGTTGAAGGGTCCTTCCGAGATACATCGTCATGACAAGGCGGAGACGGTAATGGTGTGCTATCACTAAGTGTAAGAGGAGTAGGGATACATGGTGGTGGAGGAGGTGTAGATAATGGTGGTGAATCAGGTGGATTGACAATGGTAATTCCACTACGCGTAATTATAGCACTCACATTAGCTCGCGGATTAGTGACGGTGTTTGAAGGTAGAGAACCCGAAGAAGAAGAAGGTTGAGCTTCGGGCAAGAAACTAGCCAATAGATTCTTTAATTCAGTTGTTTGAGTGATGAAGGAGGATTGAAGGTTTTCACGAACCTCGGTTCTGATGTCATTACCTTGCTTCAAGATATCTCCTTTCAAATTGATTATTTGGCTCTGTAGATTCTTGATTTGCTCACCTTGAGTTCTCATGATTGTGTCAACATCGGGGTTAATGGGTGGGTGTTGTTGGGTGGGTGGTTGATAAGGGTTAGAAGCACGAGGTGGGATTTGGTTGCTTCTATTGTAGTTGTTGGCGGGATTTTGGTTTTGAGGAGAAAAACCGGGTGAAAGGTAATTGTTGGAACGGTAGCTCAGTAGGTTTCTATCCCCTTGTTGTCTAGCTTGGTAATTTTCCGGTGAATAATTACCGTAAGCTGCATACACATTTTCCGGATTTCCTTGTGTCGAAGGACAATCGGTGTATGAGTGAGGACCGCCACATGTTTCACAAGGATTAGCGACTGCTTTAACTTGTTGTTGTTGGTTTGAAGCGAGAAGCGTAATACTTTTGCTCATTTCAGTTATCATGCGGGTGAGTTCGGTCATCTCAGGGTTTGCTGAGGTAGAAGTAACATTGACTCTCGTGTTGTTTCTAGAAGAAGCAGAGGAATCCCAGTTCTTATGATGAGTAGTCATGTTCTCTATTAACTCTCTACACTCCTCGGGTCTCCTTTTCATGAATGTGCCACCGGCGGCTGCATTAATCGTATCACGATCTCGAAAAGTCAATCCGTTGTAGAAAGTATCGATCAAGGTGACCGGAAGCATGTTTTGGTTTGGACAACGGTCGATCAAGACATTATATCTCTCCCAAGCGTCGAAAAGAGATTCACCAGGGTCTTGCATGAAACCGCTGATCTGATTGCGAAGGCTTGTGACCATGGATGGTGGAAAGTAGCGCGAAAGAAAGCGTTGAGTCATGTCATCCCAAGTGTGAATAGAATTCTTCGGGAGACGATCAAACCATTTCTCGGCATGATGCGATAAAGTATGTGGGAAGAGTTGTAGGCGGAGTACATCCATTGTGGCCCCAGGCAACTTCATGCTTTGGGTGATCGTAATGAACTTGTCGAGGTGTTTGTTGGCATCATCATCAGGCAATCCTCTAAATGGGTTTGTTTGTACTTGCTGAATCATGTGGTGCTTCAACGAAAACTCAGGAGCGTTGATTTGCATCGGCGCAATCGGTCCTCCTCGTCCAAACATTGTTGGTTGACAAAGTTCCTCCATGGTCCGAAGATCGGGCTGTGGAAGAGCATTGTTGTTATTATTAAGGTGCGGTGGTTGATTATTTTTGTTAACACCTGCCATATCTAAATCTTCTTGAGGCTCGGGCTCTTGATAATTAGAAGATCTAGTACGCATACACCTGAAAATGCAAAAGAAAAAGAAACCAAACACAAAGACGATATATATACACAAGAAAGATAAAATCTTTTTGTATTTTTGAAACTTTTAATTTTTATGGTTTTTTATCAATTTTTAATTTTTATGATTTTTGAATTTTTTAGGCAAGAAAATTAACGTTCACAAGTGAACGGATCCCAAAAAGCAACGTGTCTAGCACAGAAAACTGTTGATCTTAACGAAAAGAGCCGGCAGCGGCGCCATTTAATACACGGCTTTTGACACCCCGTAAAAAAATTATAGATTAAGTTCGTGTTCTCGGAATCTAATCGAATTGATCTAGGCTTCTATGTGTGACTAAGTTGATCTTTGGTGAAAAAGAATATTTTTGGGTGATTTTAAATTTAAATGCAAAGACTTAAAAGTAAAGTGCTCTCTAAGTAAATCTAAATCTAATTAAAGTAAAGTGCGAGTATTTAAAAACGTGACCAAAATTAAAGGGTACTAAAGTAAAATGGCGTAAACTTAAATCTATCTAAGGCAAACTTAAAGTGCGACTAAAACTAGGGCAAATAATCTAAAAGTGCAATTAAATAAAAAAAAAGCAAGTAAAATAAAACTTGAAGATAAAAAATCAAAGACAAAAGCTAATAAGAACCTGAATACAGCTCATTCGGAATAAACCTTCGTTTGGAACAATCACTCGTCCTAAATGTCACCTTTGGTTGAAATGATTCTTCTTCACTTGGAATATTACCAAAATCCTTGATCCGGAACAAATTGGTCTGAATATGTCACTTATCCAAAACAATGCTTCGTTCGGAACTTACTGATTCGGAACTTGTAAGATCAGCCTTGATTCGGAAGTTTTTGGTCACCCCTTGATTCGGAAGTTTCCGAATGAAGCTCCTTTATTCGGAACTTTTGAAGTTTCGAATGAAGGGTCTTGGTTTGGAACTTTTGGAGTTGGTTCGGAAGGTTCCGAATGAAGCTCTTTGGTTCGGAAGTTTTGGACTTCCGAATAAAGGGTCTTGGTTCGGAAGTTTTGACTTCCGAATGAACAAATTTGGTTCGGAACTTTTGAAGTTCCGAATGAGGCTCCTTTATTCGGAACTTTTGAAGTTCCGAATGAGTTTCCTTGATTCGGAACTTTTTGAGTTCCGAATGAACAACCTTGTTTCAGAAGTTTCAGACTTCCGAATGAAGCCTTGGTTCGGAAGTTTTGACTTCCGAATGAACACTCAATCCTTTCCTTGGTCCGGAACTTTTTCTGGAAACACAGAAACAAGGCAAACTCTTCCGAAGAACAAGGAAGATGTGTAACAGCAGATATAAACACAAATCAAGCAAAATCAACACAACGAATTAATAAAAACAGTAACGAACCAACAAATAAGCATCAACAAACAATCAAAAACATGAAATTAAACAACTTGTACCACAACAATCAAAAACCACTTAGATCAAAATAAAAGCATGAACATGAACATAACATAAACACAACAAATCAAAGAATAAGAAAGGTAGATAAGAGATTGACAAGATAAAGTAAAGATTTGACAAGAATTAAAATGAAAACTTACTTGGAATTAAATGGTAATTAAGGTGCAAGACAAGGTAATTAAATTGACAATTAATGTAAATGACAAGTATTTAAATGGTGGAAGAACTAGTGTCACCCTAGCCAACAAGAGTGAAATGATAACTATCCTAATCTATATATAGGGGAGGATTAAGGAAGCTTCCTCCCCTCTTTCCTTTTCTCTTAATTGCATAATTAAGTCCCTCCTTCTTTAATCTTCATTTAATTGCATACTTAGCCCTTTTCTTCTAATCTTCTTTTATCTTGGACTTAAGGGACTTTTGACTTCGGGATTTCTTTTGAACTCGTCTTTAAATTCTTCAATAAAATAGACTTGAATTCTTCGGCTTTTGATAAACTTCCGTCTTTTGACTTTTTCTTCGATAAATCTTCAGAATTGGTCGTGGACTTCCGTTCTTTTTGCACTCTTGACTTCTTGACTTCGTCTTTTATCCTTTTCTTCAATAAAAGTCCATAAATGCCCGTGAATGTCCGTGTTTTATCCATTTTTCACCTTTTCATCGTAAATCACAACAAAAACACAAACCACGCATAATTCCGACATAAAAGACATAAAATACACGTTTTGGTCTGGTTATTATTGTAGTTAAGTGGTAGAAAAGATGGGTGTTTACACACCTATCACACCGCAACGCCACCGTCTTCAAATGCAGCAACATAATATGACACGAATAAAATGGCTTTGACATTTTATTCTGATTCGGTAGCATTTTACCTCTGGTCGATGAAGACCGTTGGACGATAATAAATATCGTACTTGTGACAGGTAGCTCTAGTTAAAGATCTCCTTGACAAGATTTCGCGGGTAACCCCGTTCTCTTTATTCGGCCGTCCAAAGCTGACTGCGAACATAAATAGTGAATCACTTGGATATTAAATATCCTTATGATTGAAGCCGTCAAGTCATGAATCCTAGAACAAGTGAATTTTAATTAAGATATTCACCATCGTTTCTTTCCAGTTGTCACGAGCTTGATTCAAATAGAATCTTGCTTGTCACCTACCGCAGTGCTGATTGATGTTGACACTAGAAGGATTTCCACTCTTCATTGGGAACACTAAAGAGTTCCACTCTGAGTGTTCTGGCAAGATCACTTGGATAATGCATAGAGGCCCTGGAACAAGTTTAATCTCAATTAAGAGTTAAACCATCGTTTCTTTCCAGTTATAACAAGATTAGTTCTTAAAGAACCGCACGTGTCACCTACCATGAGCTTGTTTGATGTTGGCTCAAGCAGGATTTCCATCTTCATTGTAATACTTTCGTATTACTTAGATGTTCTGGCAATATTACAAGAATATTGCGTAGGACTCATAAAAATCTTTCTTGTTTTTAAAATTGTGTCCTAATGGGACTTTTGATGATCTCGTGGCTCTAGACTCAATAGTGCATTTTTGTTTTGGTGAGCGGAGGCTGGAGAGGATTTCCACCTTTTAAGTATCAATTTATTCGGAGTGAATAAACGGATAGATAACGTGTTGAACTCCGTGACATTAAAACAAATATCTTTTGAGAAATATTTGAGTTGGCTGGGAGGGGTTGTGCATCGCATCACTGGGTCCATGATACTTTGTCTTCAAGATGAGTTGACCTGGTTTCTGCCTAAGTTGTAAGGAGGGGTTCTTTATTTACACCCTTTATCTTTACATTTCTTTTTCATTCTTCAACCCCTTCAATGCTTACCAATACATCATCACTAGCACCTTGTTGTGATTGTTCCAGTGCTAGCATCAGTACTTGGTCAGCATTCAGCTACGTTCATAGTCCATTCTACATCTTTCCTAAGGAATTCTATTTTCTAACTATGGAATTGTCCGTGGGAAGATTCCTCCGGTTCAGGAAGAATCATTGGACTAGCACCTAATCCTACCACCCTTTTGTCACCACATCCGTCGTGAATTAAGTGTGTTTTGGGTAAGTACTTGTCACCATGAAAAATCCTTGAAAACTCACTTAAGATACTTGTGATATAAATATCAAAGTTTTGTATGTTTAAGTGTTTTTGTTCATCAAAAATGCTCCCCTTAACATGTGCAACTCACATATTAAGTTGATTTATACTTGAAGTCTTTTTCATGTTTAGCCAAATATATTATCAAGTCTCCTTAATCCCATTTTCTCCCCTTATTCAAAATGTTAACCATTAATATTTTGGATATAAATGGATTAACCGGTCTTTGGGTAACAAAATGAAATCAGTTTCTGGCCAAAGAACATATCAATGCTCCCCCTCAAATTAATGAGGGTTAGTTGTAGTGCTTAAGTATGATAAATTTTGAAAGATTTAGAATATCGTGAGAAATTCTTGAAACATTATCATACTTTCACACTACAGCAAGCCACAAGAGCACAATATTCACAATATTTACATATTCACAAACTAAACAATATGGAGTTGACTGAGATAGTACGACCCATTAGATGGATTGTTGCATTAGCTTGTGGTGCGCTCCATATGGTCTACCACCAACGAATCATTCAAGACTCTGCATTAACCATCGTTCCCTTAGCTTTTCATTAATCTTGTTTATCAGGTAGTTAGCACTTGTTTCGTACCCTTTGTGCCATTGGACAGTAACTGCCGGATGCTTCTTGGTTGTGTTGAGCTGAATCAATGTGTCCCAAACTTGCTGAAGAGTCCCATCACTAAACTTTGAAAGTTCCGCTATTCTCAGGAATTTCTTCTCACCGGATCCATTCAAGTAGAAAGTGCCTGGAACCGGTTTTGTAGTGCTTGTGTAGGGACTTTTGTTGAGACGAATATCAGGAACTTCAGTTTATGGAGCAGTGAGGTTTAGCTTCTTCTGATAACTCTCAATGCTAAGTTGCAAGTTTTCAACTCTCTTCTTGATCACAAAGCGACGAGTATACATTCTTAGAGCTGAATTCAGGGCAATGTAGTCTTCAGTGTCCAAGTGTTTGAGAGTGCCTTGAGTCATCAACAGTAACATGTCTTCAATGTCTACAAGAGGAAGATCCGAAAAGTCTCCTTCCATGATGGTGTAGTAGTTGTCGTCTTCTCTTTTTAATCTGATCTTTGTTATATGATGATAACCGACTTTGAGTTCAATCCTTACTCCGAGAATGGCTTTGATTCTGAACTCGGATACTATTGGAGTCTTTGATTTGAAGCCACATGCATAGATGTAAGCTTTTTGTATGGTTTCTCCCCAATGTGATGCACCCAATTCAGCATAGTGATCATACTCAGGAATTAATTTCCTTACCCGTAGACGATCAACCTTTTCCTCAATCCATCGAATGGACCCCCAAGTTGCAGCTTTGACCAAAATTAATGAGGTCTCTTACTTGTTTGCGCCTTTTACCAAATAATCAAGGTCATGGCAGACAAAGAAATCACGTATAATTTGATTGTCAGCGTCAGCTATCGAGAGAGGAGCATTTTCTGGCCTGTGACGACATGTTCGTTGAGGAAGGTTCATTGCTTTCAAAAGCTCATTCGCAGTGTATTCAGCCTCCATTCTACTGATTCTTGAAGTAGGAATGATGGTGGGATCATGAAAAGCTCGAGTTACCATCGCTGGAGTTATGTTGTCAGTTCCATACTTGTAGACTAGATATGCTGAGAAGTCGATGGGATTGTTGAGGATTTGGGAGAAATCTGGTTCATCTTCTCGAGTTAGCGGACGAATGCTGGCAGCTTCTGTGACCCAAGGTTGCTCGGGTGCATTTTCATCTACATTAATTGTATCCACCCACGCCGGTTCACTCGATTCTAGAATATCATGACCTTATGTAGATTCTGGAGCTCGATTCTGAAAAATTACTCGAATTGTCTGAGTATTTGGAATGTCCTTTACTGGTGTAGACTCAGACGTTTCATGTATTGGTTGATCGGGTTCTCGGATGGGTAGTTGTTGTGGTGGTGATGTAGATGTGATAGCTGGAGCTGATTGAAGTGAACCCGATGTCAGATTAGCATCAACATCATGACGGTGTTTGGTGCGTTTGCCGGTTGGAGTTGACTCAGTTTCTGGAGTTTCCTCGGCTGTTGAAGTTGTTTGATCTTTAGTAACATTATCCTTTTGAGACTTGTCACCTTTTCCTGAAGTTTGATCCCCTTCAACATCTGACTTATCTTTGATGTTATCATCCTCTACCTCTTCCTCATTCTTTTCCTCTTCATCATCATTCTCTTGTTCTTCTTCATCATTTATTTGTTCGTCCATGCTGTCATCATCGTCATTGTTACGATCACCCTTATCATCATTGTCACCATCATCATCATTGTCATCTTCATCGTCATCATCATCGTCATCTTCATTCTCAGAGGATTCATCGGGTTTGTCTGACTCATCCTCATCCTCATCGTCTTTTTCTAGATCGAGACTGCTGTATGGGACGACGGAGCCATGTTTTGCAAATATCTCGGTGTCTTGATCCATTGTCGTCTTTAAGGCTTTGTGAAGTGCTTGTTGTTCTGGCGTTCGGTTGTAGGACCCGATTTGAATCATCTTAGCACGCAACAGCTTTTTCAACTCGTAGTCTGTGAGCCTTTGAGCTATGAGAAAGTCGGACTGCTCAGTGTCGGAAGACTTGATCATCATTTTGCTTGCAGCGATGTCTTTTAGTTCGTCTCGTAGAGCAGGGAGTGCGGTTTGAATTGATCCTTGAACCTTTTCATTAATTGATTCAATCAGTGTAGCATTAGCTTGAACAAGTTCTTCTTTCTCTTCTTTGTATTTGTTTCTGAGTTCGCGAAGACGTTCAATTGATGCTTGCTTCCTTTCTGCTTTAGCTTCTAGACTGGCTCTTATTGACTCTTCAGATTGTTGACGACTTGTTAATTCTTTTCGAAGCTGGTCGATTTCTTTTTCAAAATCTTTCTTGCTTGCTAATTCTTTACGAAGGCTAGCAAGTTCCTTTGCATAGGCTGTCTTTGAAGATTCTAATTGCTCTGTAACTAGAATAGTCTTATCCTCTTGAGCCTTCAAGCGTTGTTCGATGATTTGCATAAAATCTGGGGTGACGGGTGGAGATGCCAGCAATGGTGTTGGATGAGCGGTTGATTGTGTATGTGTGACATGATTTGTTACAATGGTGCTGAGTACTGATGTCGTGGCCTCAGTTATAGGGACATTTACCATGTCCGGGTTTATTGAAATATCAGTGTTAGTAACTTCAGATTTGAGAGAGACAAGGTTCAAGTATTTACCTACTGGATCTGACAAAGACGAGGATTTGGTAACACTCTTTTCCTTGTGGATGTTCCATGTATCTGTTTTCTCTAGTTGAATATCATCAATGAACGTATCTTGATGTTCGTATTGTTGATCATCTTCTTCATCCTGAACTATTTCGTCCTCGTAATCATCTGGTTCTCTAAATTCAGCAATGTCAGGCAACTCGACTTTCTTTGTCTGATTCGATCCACTACCTCCCGTCTCCCTTCTACTTTGCAGTAAAGCCTTCTTTAATTGCTTGGATTGTTGTTTCTCAGTCAACGGCAGTTGTTGTTCGTTAATGTCTTCAATCAAATCTTCATCCGAGAGAAGTGTTTTCTTTCCCTTGGCCTTTTTCTCCTATAAAGACACTGTTCTTGTTCTTTTGCCCTTGTCTTGTGTTGGTGTATCAGCTTCTAAGGAATCAGTTTCCTTCCTTTTGCCTTTAGGTTTTGGTGCTTTGACCTCTGCATTGAATTCTCTCAATTCTACTCTCTTTAAATGTTCTTTATTTTCTTTCAGAAGGGTCTTATATGAAGCACTCTTTTTGATTTTGTCATTCAACCTATTCTACGGAACAGGAGCAGGAATACCTGAGTAAACAATCTTAAATCCTTCTTGTCTCATGCGTACTATGAAGAAATCATCATCTTCTGAGTTAACAAAGAATCCTCCACGTCAATCTATAGCTTCATCGGCTTTCATGAAGTAGTCAATAATAAGCTTTGTGAATCGTGGAAACTGAAATTGATCAGATTTCTTCTTAACGTTTCTGAAGGCTTGATAATGAAATTCTTCCCATATGAGAGAAGCATAATCCAAATCGAGTCTCTTGTAGATTCCATAAAAAATACGAGCCTGAGAAAGTCTCATAGAATCGAGACCTCTGGATTTTCCCGTAAAACATCGGATAATGATACTAAAAATTTCCTTCTAGTGTTGTCCAAGCCTAGAGGTGTTAAACTTAGATATGTTTGGCAATTCTCCATCATAACCCAGAGACAGAATCAGATCTGTTATTTGTTTTAAGTCTAGAACAGGAGCATATGTTTTCCCTTTAGGAGGAGGAAATTCAAGGACTTCATGAAACTGTTTAAGAGAAAATTCCTTCTTCTGACGATTGATGTTGAAGGAAAACTTTTTGTTTGTGATGGCTTTGAGAGAGGATGAAAACTCATGGATGTAAATTTCGGGAACACTTGCTGAAATCTGTAGTGCGGATTTCATCGGTGTGAGATTAAGGATTTCGATAGCTATTCTGAATGCTTCTTGTGATGGAATGAAGCCTTCTTTCAATCGTTGGTTATTGGGAGTGACTGGAAGACGGTTTTCTTCGGGTACTAGTTCATTGTCAAGTTGAATTTGTTGCTCTTGAGTGCGAGCCATGAAATCTGCTTAAGATAAAACATACACATTGATACACAAGAGATATATATCATTTTGTATAAACCTTAAAAGTATCCTATTGCATTTTCCTTGACAACATAACAAGTAGCACCTAAAAGACCATACAAGTATTACCCAAAATAATCATCAGGTTTAAACCCATGCATATCAGATATCAGAAACTAAAACAAGCATATCACAAAAAATAATCCAAATAATAAGTCGGAATAAATCATTCCACACATAATTCGGGATACATCTTACCACACATAATTCGGGATACATCATACCACACACAATTCGGAATACATCAGTCAATACTTAAGTCGGAATACATGATGATGCACATAAGTTGGAATACATGATTATGCACATAAGTTGGAATATGGTATGATGCACGTAAGTCGGAAACCCTCAAAGACGTAATTCGGAATTCGTATCACAACCAAGTTCGGAATCCATATCCCCCATCCTAGTTCAGAATACACACGTTTGTGACCTAAGTCGGAATACATGTTTGGGACCTAAGTTGGAATACATACGTTTGTGACCTAAGTCGGAATACACATGTTTGTGACCTAAGTCGGAATACATACGTTTGTGACCTAAGTCAGAATACAAATGTTTGTGACCTAATTCGGAATACATACATTTGTGACCTAAGTCGGAATACACATGTTTGTGACCTAAGTCGGAATACACACATTTTCAACCTAAGTCGGAATACACACATTTTCAACCTAAGTCGGAATATACGCGTTTTCAACCTAAGTCGGAAAATGCACGTTTTCAACCTAAGTCAGAAAACACACATTTTCAACCTAAGTTGGAATATACGCGTTTTCAAGCTAAGTCGGAATCCTTGTAATCACCAACTTAATTCGGATTTGAGTGAGTTTGCGACCTAAGTCGGGATAGTCTTAAGCCACACATAAGTCGGAATCCATCTATACACAACCTAAGTCTGAATCAGTTTGCTTTTAACTGATTATCAACATACAAAACAATCAACGCAAGTGTTTTGGGCATTAACACAATCAACGCAAGATCCTATGAATTTCCATAACAAAACCCCTTTTATTCAATAAATTAATCAATCCAATTAAATCTATAAACCCTAAACTGACATGTGGGGGTTGACTAGTTAATCGAAAAATGTAGATCATATTACCTTTGTTGTGATGAATCGAAAGTAAATCAAAGATTTGGATGATGAAGTTTATTAATGGCGGAAAATGGTGGTATTGTTTTTGTGGAACTGTGAAACGAAATGAAGGGGGGAGGGTGGGGTAAAGAAAAATTTGACCTAAGTCAAGTTTTGCATTTTTCACATTTGGCTCTTCTTTTTCTTTCAATTTTCATTTTAGTTAAAAGACCTATTTTTGTTTAATGTTTATTAAGGGAATGCTTAACGTTCGTTGAAACTTAAATATTCTTTTAACTATTGAGGACACACAACCAATCAACGCACCTAAATGAGTCTGCCTAATAACCATTAATCTCTAAGGACCAATCAAAAGTACGATAAACAGTCTTCAGCATATCCAAATATCACATACTTGACAAACACATGATGAACAACATTTAACCGTTTATTTTTCTGAGAAAGATTCTGGAAGACGATATATTAATGACAAAAATGATTTAAGATTTTCTCCCCCTTAAACATTGACCCATTTTCTATTTAAAGAGCTGTATTCTTTGTTTAAGGAGTCGAATACCAATGAAAGCATTTTCCATTTAATGATTTAAAAGAACGATTCTTGGTGGCAATAAGATTTCTCTTATTTTTACAAAATAAGTGCATTGAAACGTACACAGATTTGTGTTAGACCAAGTTATAAAGTAAACTTGATCCCTTGTATGGTTTTAAAGTAAACCATACCCGAAAAAATTAATTCCCGTTGTGAGCCAACGTTTTCGTAAAAAATACGTGACTTTAATGCGAAAAGCGGGTTGCAATCTGAAAAAACTACAAGCCATATGGGCATGTTTTAAAATATGTACAACTTTTATACGGACTCTATTTATGGCGCCGTGTAAATTTTAATCTACATTTCTAAGGCCGTAAGTATTACCGTACTAAAAGACATGCCCAATTTAAAATAAAAAAATATTTTTGGATTTTCTTGATTTTATATTTTTTTTATAGTTTTTGTATGTTTTATATTTTTGTATTTTGCTTTTGGTTGTTTATATATATACGATAATATACAAGATCACGATAAAAAGATACTATAGAATTGTTTACCACCACTATTCTGTAGATTCTTCTGTCAACTCCTTAAGTGTCGCTGGTGAGAATGATTTCATGCCTAGCTTTTCGATCAAAAACTCGAAACGTCCTCGATCTAAGTCCTTTGTGAATATATCCGCCAGCTGATACTCAGTGTTGACAAAATACAGTTCGATCACTCCATTTTCCACTTGCTCTTTGATGAAATGGTAGCGAATGCCAATGTGCTTTGCCCGGGAGTGTTGAACGTAGTTGCAGCATAGAGCAATGGCGCTTTTTTGTCACAATACATCGGAATTTTGTTGAATCCAAGACCATAGTCAGTTAATTGTGATCTCATCCAAAGAACTTGAGCACAACAACCAGACATAGCAATGTATTCAGCCTCTGTACTTGATATCGAAGCGCTTTTCTGCCTTTTGGATGCCCAACTAACCAGTCTATCTCCAAGAAGTTGCACACTGCCAAAAGTGTTACGTCTAGTATCTTGACACCCAACATAATCCGCATCTGCATATGATATTAGTGCAATAGAGGAATCCTTCGGATACCACAGACCACGATGAAGTGTTCCTTTAAGATATCGAAAGATCCTTTTCACAACATGTAAGTGCTTTTCGGTAGGCCGAGCCTGATAACGGGCACACATGCATATAGCAAATTGCAAATCAAGCCTGCTAGCAGTCAGATAGAGAAGGGTACCGATCATTCCACGGTAAAGTTTAGGATCGACAACTATCCCTTCCCTATCCTCATCTAACTTGGATCTCTCCACCATTGGAGTATCCACGGGGTCACAATTTTCAAAATGATACTTCTTTAATAATTTAAGAGCAAATTTGGATTGATTAATGAAGATGCCTCTAGGATTTTGAGAAATTTGCAACCCTAAGAAAAATGAAATTTTTCCCATCATCGACATCTTAAAACGTGTGGACATAATTTTCTCAAAATGGTCAGACAGTCTTTGAGTAGTGGCAGCAAATATTATATCGTCAACATAAATTTGTACCAGTATCATGTCGTTGTCCTCCTTGAGAATAAATAATGTTGGGTCCACATTGCCTTTGGAGAAGCCTTTGGAGATGAGATAAGACGACAGGAGATCGTACCACGCGCGTGGAGCTTGTTTCAACCCATAAAGAGCCTTCTTGAGCTTGTACACGTGATTAGGATACTCCGAGTTGACGAATCTATTCGGCTGGCTTACGTAGACATCGTCCCTTAATTCACCATTAATAAATGCCGTCTTAACATCCATTTGGTAGACGATCATGTTCATGTGAGCAGTATAAGCAAGGAATAGTCTAATCGCCTCCAAACGTGCAACAGGAGCAAAGGATTCTTCAAAGTCAATACCCAAAGCTTTTTTGTAACCTCTAGCAACCAATCTAGCTTTGTTCTTTGACACTCCACCTAACTCATCGAGTTTAACTTTATATACCCACAACAATGTAAGGATTTCAACGTTGTTGGGTAAAGGAACTAATTCCCACACTTTAAGACGTTGAAATTCATTAAGTTCCTCTTGCATGGCTTCAATCCAAGATGAGTGTGTCATAGCTTGTTGCCAATTTTTAGGTTCAATGTCGGAAAGAAATGCATCAAAGTAGCAATATAATGCATGTTCTTGGAGTTGGTGGCATGTTAAGACTGGTTGATCGATGTCACCAATAGTATTTCAGATTGGGTGATCCTTTGTCCATTTGGTGTTGTGATTTTCAATCCGTGGTGGTCGGGAGTGAACGATTGCAGGATCTTCCTCTGAGGTAGACGCCCCGTTAGGGTTTTCAGGTATTTGTGAACCAAAGAAAGGAAGCTCTTGTAAGTGAGCAATTTCCAAATCGTGATCATAGTGATCCTCTTCAACATCATTAGGAACAAGTGGGGGTGATGATTCAGGTGTAGTTTGTGAATTGGTGGGGGATGGGACATCTGGTTTAATAGTGACAATAGATACCTCAGACTGATTTCCATTATCTTGAGCAACAACTTCGGGAATCAAAGCTACTACTGCATGTGCTGGAGAATCATCACTAGGTGGATCAAAGAATTCATCAAACATAGGTTGAAATAACTCATCCCACTCGGGCCTTGTAGGTGGTGTAAATGATGGAGAAGTAGGATTGTTGGGAGTTAATTCAGAACTAATTGTACCGGTTCCCATCTCATGAAGTGCGGGTTCAGAGTTGTGTTGCTCAGAAGCCATCGTTGTCAGCTCATCAAAATCAGCATCCAAAGTTTCTACTATCTTGCCAAGACGACAGTTATAAATTCGGTAAGCTTTCTTTGCGGGTGAGTAACCAATGAAAATTCCAATATCAGCCTTCGGTTTAAGTTTGCCCAAATTCTCACTATTAGTATTTGGATAACACAGTGCACCAAACACATGAAGAAATGAAATATCAGGTTTATGTCCATGAAGTAGCTCATATGGAGTTTTTCCATGGCGCTTACGAATAATAGAGCGGTTTTGGGTATAACATGTGGTTGCCACTACTTCAGCCCATAAGAATAAAGGAGCATTCGCATAAATCAACATAGTTCTATCAGCTTCTATTAGTGTACGGTTACGTCTTTCGATGACACCGTTTTGTTATGGAGTGCTGATAGGTGTGTAAACACCCATCCTTTTTACCACTTAACTACAATAATAACCGAGCCAAAACGTGTATTTTATGTCGTAAATGTCGGAATTATGCGTGGTTTGTGTTTTTGTTGTGATTTTAGGACGAAAATGTGAAAAGGGGAGAAAACACGGGCATTCACGGACTTTTATCGAAGAAAAAGACAAAACACGAAGTCAAGAAATGAAGAGTGCAAAAAAGAACGGAAGTCCAAGACCAATTCTGAAGATTTATCGAAGAAAAAGTCAAAAGACGAAAGTTTACTAAAAGCCGAAGAACTCAAGTCTAATTTATTGAAGAAATTACAAGACGAGAGTAGAAATCCCGAGACAAAGTTGTTAAAGTCAAAGAATTAAGAAGATTAAGGACTTAATGAAAATTAAAGAAAGAAGAAAGAGGGGAGGAAGCTTCCTCTAAGCACCTCCCTAATCCTCCTATAAATAGTCTTCATTTTCATTTCATTTGTTTTGTTGGCTAAGTGTGACAATTAGCTCTTCCATTTTAATTACTTGCACATTTAAATATATGTCATTTAATTACTTGTCTTGAACCTTAATTTCTTTCCTTTTGATTTCAAGTAAGTTCACTTTTTGTTGCATCTTATTTTTAATCAAGTACTTGTTTTTAATCTGTCATTCTACCCTTCTTGTTTTACTTGATCTTTATGTTTATGAGCTTATTGTTATGTGTATTTGATTAAAGGTTATGTTTTTATGCTTTTGATTGTTTTGGATTATTGATTTTTATAGCTTATTTGTGTTTATCTTTAAGTTTCTTAAGTTTTTATAAAAGTTATTTTTATATAAAAATTGTTTTTCGTATATCTTTTTCGTTTAAGAGTTTTTCAAAAGTCTTTAAATCTTAGCTTATTAGTTTTTCTAATACGTGTTTTGATTAGGTTTTTAGTTGTGTGCTTATTGAGTAATAGCTTATTTGTTTTGCTTATTTTGCCTTATTCCTACTGTATTCCGACCACACCAATCGGAATAGGGTTTCACTTTCCGACCAACGCTCCTATTGCTTGGTCGGAAAAGGGTTTTGTTATTCCTATTAGCATTCCGATCAGGGGTGTCAAGTGGTATTCCGATCAGGTCTGGTGGTGACAGCATTCCGACCAGGAGTCCACTCCTCATTTCGATTTGTCATTCCGATGAGAGTACATTCCGACCACTTTCCGATTGGAGGAATTTTGGATTATTCCGATCGGGTGTTCCGATCAGCAGTCCGACGAGGAGGTAAGTGTGCATTCCGATTGGATTCCGACTTGGATTCCGATTAGGTGTATTCCGACAGGTTTGCTTTTAGTATTTTGTTTTGTTTAATTTTTAAGTTTACATTTTAATACTTTGTCAAATTTAAATTTTCGTCACGCTTTAATTTCAAGTCATTTAATCATTTTACTTTTAAAAGATTTAATATTGCACAATTTAATTTTTTAATTAGTTTAGATTTAATTAACCGTTATTTACTTTTACGCTTTGCAATTTAATTACACTACAATGACGAATCTTTGTTTCCCACCAAAAGACGACTGAGTCGCACTCTAAACCAGTAATCAATTCGATTAGACCACGACAAAGAACTTTAATTTTTAAACTAGGTAAAAGCCTAGTTATCAAATGGCGCCGCTACCGGCTCTTTTCATAAAGATTAACGGTTTTCTGCGAGAGACGCGTTGCTTTTTGGGATCCGTTCATTCGTGAGCGTTATTTTTCTTGCTTAAAAATTTCCAAAAATCCATAAAAATTAAAAATTGTTAAAAAAATCCATAAAAATTAAAAAATTTCAAAAATCCAAAAGATTTTATTTTCTTTATAGTGTATATATATTGTCTTTATGTTTGGTATTGTTTTCTTTTGCTTTCGCAGGTGTATGCGTACTAGATCTTCTATTTTCCAGAGCCCGAGACTCGAGAAGATTTAGCTATGGCAGGTGTCAACAACAATAATCCATCGCACCTCAACAATAACAACAACAATGTTCTTCCACAGCCCGATCTTCGGACAATGGAGGAGCTTTGTCAACCTACCATGTTTGGACGAGGAGGACCGATTGCGCCGATGCAAACCACGGCTCCAGAGTTTTCATTGAAGCATCACATGATCCAACAAGTGCAAACTAATCCTTTCCGCGGAATGCCTCATGATGATGCCAACAAACACCTCGACAAATTAATTACTATCACTCAAAGCATGAAGTTGCCCGGTGCTACTATGGATGTTCTTCGCCTTCAACTCTTTCCACATACTTTATCACACCACGCCGAGAAATGGTTTGATCGTCTCCCGAAGAATTCCATTCATACTTGGGATGACATGACTCAACGCTTTTTGTCGCGCTACTTTCCACCATCCATGGTCACGAGCCTTCGAAATCAAATCAGCGGTTTCATGCAAGAACCCGATGAATCTCTCTTTGATGCTTGGGAAAGATATAATGTTTTGATCGATCGTTGTCGAAACCACAACATGCTCCCTATGACCTTAATTGATACTTTCTACAACAGTTTGACTTTTCGTGATCGTGATACGATTAATGCAGCAGCCGGTGGCACATTTATGAAAAGAAGACCCGAGGAGTGTAGAGAGCTTATTGAGAACATGACTACTCATCACAAAAACTGGGATTCCTCCGCTTCTTCAAGGAACAACCCGAGAGTCAATGTTTCTTCTACTTCAGCAAACCCCGATATGACCAAATTCACCCGCATGATGGCCGAAATGAACAAAAATATCTTGCTCATCGCTTCAAACCAACAACAAGTTAAAGCGGTAGTCAGTCCTTGTGAAACATGCGGTGGTCCTCACTCATACACTGATTGTCCTTCTACACAAGGCAATCCGAAAAACGTGTATGCGGCTTACGGTAATTATTCACCAGAAAATTACCAAGCCCAACCTCAAGGGGATCGAAATTTGCTAAGTTACCGGTCCAACAACTATCTTTCACCCAGTTTTTCTCCTCAAAACCAATACCTCAACAACAATTACACTAGAAGCAACCAAATCCCACCTAGAGCTTCTAACCCTTACCACCAACCCACTCAACAAGCCCCACCCATGAATCAAGATGTTGAAGCCTTAATGAGAACCCAAGGAGATCAAATTAAGAATCTACAGAGCCAAATTATCAATCTGAAAGGGGATATCACCAAGCAAGGGAATGACATTAGATCTGAGCTTCGAAATGATATACAATCCTCCTTCAGCAATCAAAGAATGATTTGAAGAATATGCTGGCTAGTTTCTTACCAACCACTCAACCCTCTACTTCGAGTTCTCTACCTTCAAACACCGTCACCAACCCGCGAGCGAATGTGAGTGCTATTACTACCTGTAGTGGAGTTACTTTAGTAGGACCACCTATCCCGCCCCCATCATCTACACCTCCTCCACCACCATTTATCCCTACTACTCCGACACCTAGTATTAGTACACCATTATTGTCTCTGCCTCGTCGTGAAGAAGTACCCAAGACGAATCCGCCACCAACCCCACCTTCCACCTTTAAACCTTCAACATCTCAACCTTTACCTGCTACACCTACACCTACACCACCCAAACCCAATATTCCTTATCCATCTCGCTTAGACAAGGCCAAACTGCACACCAAGGATGACATTCAAGTGTCGAACTATTTGAAGATGATCTCTCAAATGAATTTCAACATTAGCCTTGTTGAAGCACTTGTCCACATGCCGAAATTTGTCGAAGCATTCAAGGAATTGCTGAACAAGAAGGAGAAGCCGGTTCTCGCCAACACACGCTTAAATGAAAACTGTTCTGCCATCCTTATTAAAGAACTTCCAGAAAAACTTGGAGATCCCGGTCGTTTTGTGCTACCTTGTACTTTTAACCAAACCGACAAATTTACTGCCTTAGCCGATCTCGGGGCAAGTATTAATTTGATTCCTTTAAGTGTTTGGAAAAAGTTATCATTGCCCGACCTTACACCCACAAAGATGACTCTCGAGCTTGCCAATCGCACTCTCGCTTACCCCGTTGGTATTGCCGAAGATGTGTTCATTAAAGTTGACACATTCACTTTTCCAGTCGACTTTGTCGTTGTTGATTATGAAATGGACCCTCGTATTCCGTTAATACTTGGACGGCCATTTTTGAGAACCAGTAGAGCTTTAATTGATGTGGATAAGTGTGAACTCATCTTAAGAGTCGGGGATGATGCACATGTTTTTGAAATGGGGAAGCTTACAAGCAAATCCTATGGAAGAGAATCAGCGAATATGATTAATGTGCTTGATGATTTTGTCGTCTACAACAATCCTCTATTCGATTCTTGCAATGATAATCCACTTTTTCAAGATAATGTGGATGATTCTCTCTCCAATTTGGAACCTTCACCCATATATGATTCTCCACCGATCTATGATGCTTATGATGATGATTCTAGTTCCGATGGAGATGATTATGATGATTTTACTTCCGAGTATCCCGACATGCCCACTTATGATGATTTTGATGAGGCTGATACTCTTTCGAGTGATTCTTCACATGATGAAGATCCTCCGCCATCCATGCTTAACCTACTTTGGACAACTACTCATTTGAGGAAGATTTTTCTACTTTTCTCAATACTTACTTCCCTCATGAGAGTGATGCTCCTCCTTTAGACTTTGATGATTATGGTCTTGATCCTACTTCGGATTTGAAGAAAATACTTTTAAAGGAGAAGCAACCGGACGACACCAACATCCGCAGCACGTATGTTTTGACACCTCTTTGTCCACCTTCTGGGACGAGGTTGTGCATTTTCTTAGCGGATGTTCTTCAAATTCTGCTGAGCCTGAGTGTTATTTTCCCCTAAAGGAAAAGGTGTTCGACCCCGGTATCGATATTCTTAAGTCATCTCAGTATCCATCTGATGAAATAAAAGGAAAGATTTTTGGACCTATTGAAGATATGCTTGCACCTCTTCACCCTTGCTCCCACCGTGCTCCATCATTGCTTAAGGGAACCTTGCCTATTGTTCTTTGGCTTGCCTTGTTCGCCTTAAGCTTGTGCTATTTGATCAACGAAAACTATGTATTTGATCCCGGTGGATATGTTTCATGCTTCTTCCTATGATAATAAAGGTCGAGTCAGGCTCACGACTCGGTGATCAAAAATCAAGCGCTTCTTGGGAGGCAACCCATGTATCTATCTTTTGGCTATTGTTATCCTAAGTGTAGGGGAGACCCGTTGGTGTTTGCTATTTCCTCTCTTCTCATATCCAGGGATTCGGGCGCTCAATGATCCACTCTTGATGATTTTTGACGACCCGTGTTTCCGTCTTCCCGGTTCTATCCTAAACTCTTTTCGATTCACTATTTTATATTTCTCAATATTAAAATAGGAATCTCTTTAGTTGTCTCTTCCTTAGCGAGATTTAAACAACGTGCACAATGTCCTAAGTGTAGGGGAGTTTACTCCCATATGCTTAAACATTGAGGACAATGTTTATATTAAGTGTTAGGGGACTTCTATCGAAGTTAAGTGGTCTTTTCCTTGTATTTGTCCTCATTTTAACCGGAAAATCAGTTTTTCGACATTTTTCAAAATTTTTGATCTATTTTGGCCTATTAGTTTTTCCCTTTGTATAGTTATTTTCTTTCCTTAATAGAATAAATTTTTAATAAAGTGGTTTTAATTTTTAAACGTTGTGAATCTTTTGACTCAACCCGAGTTTACTTATCTAAGTTTACTCTAGCTAGTATCCTTAACGTGTTTAAGTCAAGTTTTGCTAGGCTTTTATATAGGGAGCTTTAAAACGCGAAAGTCTTAACTCTCACGGGTTAAGAACAAGAACTTTTCGCAAGTTCCTATAATTGATCCTAGAGAGTTGTTTATCAAGGGAACTTTAAAATGCGTTTTCTAAACTTGAAAGAGTCTAAGAAGATGCAAGATCCTATAGACGACTCGAAAACCCAAAACTTTGATTTAATAGGCTAAGCATCCACGAGTCTCATTCCTTGAGATTTTAAACTGTGGAGAACGAGAGATGTTATAGTCAATTATAAGTTTGGTATCCTTTCGTGAATTTATGTGAGTTAATTATAAGCCTATTCTCCCATCGCTTGTTAATAAATTTATTTGCAATAAATAAGGTTGTACGATTTGAAAAGTTACTTAGCTTCTAGCCCAAGATCGTTTAAAAGTTGCTCGGTATAGATTAGAGTTCATAGCCAATGCATAACTTATTGAAGCGGGATGCGAAGATTGGCGAGTCCAAAAAGGTCTTAACAAGACATGAGGGCTACATTTTGTTGCTAAAGATCCAAAAGTGATGTGAAGAATCATTTATCAAAGATCAATATAAAGGATCGAGACACACGACGAAAAGCAAATACTCCCCAAAAGATCATGGAGAAGTCTATCCAAAAAGGCCCTAACAAGGTATGAGGATAAATAGATCCAAGTCCAAAAAGGAGGCGGATCGTTGTATATCAAAGTTGATAGGTGTGTAAACACCCATCCTTTTTACCACTTAATTACAATAATAACCGGACCAAAACGTGTATTTTATGTCGTAAATGTCGGAATTATGCGTGGTTTGTGTTTTTGTTGTGATTTAGGACGAAAAGGTGAAAAGTGGAGAAAACACGGGCATTCACGGGCTTTTATCGAAGAAAATGACGAAAGATGAAGTCAAGAAATCAAGAGTGCAAAATGAACGGAAGTCCAAGACCAATTCTGAAGATTTATCGAAGAAAAAGTCAAAAGACGGAAGTTTACTAAAAGCCGAAGAACTCGAGTCTAATTTATTGAAGAATTACAAGACGAGTTTGAAGAAATCCCGAGACAAAGTCATCAAAATCAAAAGATTAAGAAGATTAAGGACTTAATGGTGCAATTAAGGAAAGAAGAAAGAGGGGAGGAAGCTTCCTAAGCACCTCCCTAATCCTCCTATAAATAGATTAGATTATCATTTCATTTTCTCTTGTTGGCTAATTTGACACATTAGTTCTTCCACTTTTTAATTACTTGCACATTTACTTTATTGCACCTTTAATTACCTTGTCTTGCACCTTTAATTTTCAAGTAAGTTTTAATTTTGTGTTCTTTAATCTTTTATATTTAAGTTTTTAATCATCTTGTTCATCTTTTCTTCTTGCTTATTGTTAATCTTTTTCTTAATCTTTGTTTGTGTTGATTTCAAGTTTCAATCTAAACCTTTTTCATCTTCTTTTTATATAAAGTTTAAGTCTTTTTAATTTTCGTGTCTTGTTTTTAAAGTTTTCATACGTTTTATCTTTGATCTAAGGTTCTTATCTAGCTTATTGGTGTTTTACTTTGCTTATTGTCTTCCAAAAGTTAATATTTTTGAGCTTATTTTTGTACATTTTCGTGTTCCTAGTTTTTAGGGTCGTCTGATTCGATTTCGCAATTCTTCATAATTGCGAAATCTTGTCTTTGCCCAACAATTGCGAATTTGAACATTCTGCTGATTGCGGAATTGTCCCTTCATAATTGCGGAATCTTCCTTTTAAGCATTGCGGATTTGTTCTCTTTTTCCAATTGCGGAATCCTCCATAATTTGTAATTGTGAAATCTTCATCTTCGGTATTGCAAAATCTTTGAATTCGCAAGTATTGCGAATTTGTTCATTTTTGCAATTGCGGATTCTGGCATTTTGTTAATTGCGGAATTTGGACAGTTCAACATTGTGGAATTGTGGTTATGATTTCGCAATTATTGGTTAATTGCGAAATTATTTCATTTTTTTAGTATTGCGAATTTAATTACTTTTTATTCAAATTCAATTTTTAAATTTAATTTTCTTGCCATTTTTAATTAGCTTTATTTTAATTGTTTGTCCTATTTTTACTTAGCTTAATTTTTACTTGTCTTTCTTGTTTTATTTTCAATGTGTTTTAATTAAAGTTTTTAAACTTACGTTTTGTCTTTTTTTTTAATTTTACGTCACTTAATTCTCGTCAAGTTTTAATTTCTCGTCATTTAATTAACTTACTTTTAAAGTCTCAATATTTTGCCATTTACTTTTTAATTAGTTTTAGCTTAAATACCGTCATTTATTTTAAAGTCTTGCAATTTAATTACTACAACGACACAACTATTTGTTTCACCAAAGACAACTGAGTCGCACAGATAATCCAGTTTTCAATTCGAAGAGACAGGAACAACGATATTTTTAACTAGGTAAAATCTTAGTTATCAAATGGCGCTGCTGCCGGCTCTTTTCGTAAAGATAAACGGTTTTCTGTGAGAGACGCGTTGCTTTTTGGGATCCGTTCACTTGTGAGCGTTATTTTCTTGCACAAAAAATTCAAAAAAACCATAAAAATTAAAAATTTCAAAAATCCAAAAAGATTTTATCTTTATTGTGTATATATATTCTCTTTGTGTTTGGTATTGTTTTCTTTTGCCTTTGTAGGTGTATGCGTATTAGATCTTCTAATTATCAAGAGCCCGAGACTCGAGAAGATTTAGCTATGGCAGGTGTCAACAACAATAATCCACCGCACCTTAATAATAACAACAATGTTCTTCCACAGCCCGATCTTTGGACAATGGAGGAGCTTTGTCAACCTACCATGTTTGGACGAGGAGGACCGATTGCGCCGATGCAAATCACGGCTCCGGAGTTTTCGTTGAAGCACCACATGATTCAGCAAGTGCAAAAAAATCCTTTTAGAGGAATGCCTGATGATGATGCCAACAAACACCTCGACAAGTTCATTACAATCACTCAAAGCATGAAGTGCACCGGTGCCACAATGGATGTTCTACGCCTACAACTCTTTCCACATACTTTATCACACCACGCCGAGAAATGGTTTGATCGTCTTCCAAAGAATTCAATTCATACTTGGGATGACATGACTCAACGCTTTTTGTCGCGCTACTTTCCACCATCCATGGTCACGAGCCTTCGCAATCAAATCAGTGGTTTCATGCAAGAACCCGATGAATCTCTCTTTGATGCTTGGGAAAGATATAATGTCTTGATCGATCGTTGTCCAAACCACAATATGCTCCCTGTGACCTTAATTGATACTTTCTACAACAGTTTGACTTTTCTAGATCGTGATACAATTAATGCAGCCGCCGGTGGCACATTTATGAAAAGGAGACCCGAGGAGTGTAGAGAGCTTATTGAGAACATGACTACTCATCATAAAAACTGGGATTCCTCCGCTTCTTCAAGGAACAACCCGAGAGTCAATGTTTCTTCTACTTCAGCAAGCCCCGATATGACCGAATTCACCCGCATGATGACTGAAATGAACAAGAATATCTTGCTTCTCGCTACAAACCAACAACATCAAGTTAAAGCGGTTGCCAATCCTTGTGAGACATGCGGCGGTCCACACTCATACACTGATTGTGCTTCTACACAAGGAAATCCGGAAAACGTGTATGCAGCTTATGGTAAGTATTCACCGGAAAATTACCAAGCTCGACCTCAAGGGGATCGAAATTTGCTGAGTTATCGGTCAAACAACTACCTTTCACCCGATTTTTCTCCTCAAAACCAAAACCCCGCCAACAACTACAATAGAAGCAACCAAATCCCACCAAGAGCTTCTAATCCTTATCACCCACTCACTCAACAAGCCCCACCCATTACCCCCGATGTTGAAGCTTTAATGAGAACCCAAGGTGAGCAAATCAAGAATCTGCAGAGCCAAATTATCAATTTGAAAGGAGATATTACCAAGCAAGGAAATGACATAAGATCCGAGCTTCGAGATAATATTCAATCCTCCTTCAGTAATCTAACCAATGATTTGAAGAATATGCTTGCTAGTTTCTTGCCCACAACTCAACCTTCTACTTCGAATTCTCTACCTTCAAACACCGTCACCAATCCGCGAGCGAATGTGAGTGCTATTACTACTCGTAGTGGAGTTACCATAGTAGGACCACCTATCCCACCACCATTTATCCCTACTACTCCTACACCTAGTATTAGTGCACCATTACCGTCTCCGCCTCATCGTGATGAAGCACCCACCAAGAATCCTCCACCAACCCAACCTTCAACATCTCAACCTTTACCTACACCTACACCTTCACCACCCAAACCCAATATCCCTTATCCTTCACGGCTAGTCAAGACCACAATGCTAAACAAGGATGACTCTCAAGTGTCGAGCTATGTGAAGATGCTCTCTCAAATGAACATTAACATTAGCCTTGTTGAAGCACGTGTCCACATGCCGAAATTTGTGAAAGCATTTAAGGAATTGCTTAACAAGAAGGAGAAGTTGATTGAGCTCGCCAACACGCGCTTAAATGAAAACTGCTCTGCAGTTATTCTTAAAGAACTTCCGGAAAAGCTTGGAGATCCCGGTCGTTTTGTGTTGCCTTGCATCTTTAACAAAACCGAAGAATTTACTGCCCTTGCTGATCTCGGGGCTAGTATTAATCTTATGCCTTTGAGTGTTTGGAAAACACTATCATTGCCCGACCTTACTCCAACAAGGATGACTCTTGAGCTTGCAAATCGCACTCTCGCTTACCTCGTTGGTATAGCCGAAGATGTGTTCATCAAAGTTGCCACCTTTACTTTCCCGGTCGATTTTGTGGTTGTTGATTATGAAATAGACCCTCGTATTCCTTTAATACTTGGTCGGCCATTCTTAAGAACCGGACGAGCTCTAGTTGATGTTGCCGAAGTTGAGTTAATCTTAAGAGTCAGGGATGATGCCCAAGTTTTCAAAATGGGGAAGCTTACAAGCAAATCCTTTGGATGAGAATCTGCGAATATGATTAATGTGCTCGATGATTTTGTCATCTAAAACAATCCTCTATTCGAGTCTTGCATTGATAATCCACTTTTTGAAGATGATGTGGATGATTCTCTCTCCAATTTGGAACCTTCACCCATTTATGATTCTCCACCGGTCTTTGATGCTTATGATGATGATTCTAGCTCAGATTCATGATTATGATGACCTTACTTTCGAGTATCCCGACCTGCCCATTTATGATGATTTTGATGAGGCCGATACTCTTTCGAGTGATTCTTCTCATGATGAAGATCCTCCGCCATCACTTGATCCTACTTTGGATGATTACTCATTTGAGGAAGACTTCTCTACTTTTCTTAATATATACTTCCCTCATGAGAGTGATTCACCTCCTTTGGACTTTGATAATTATGGTCTTGATCCTACTTTGGATTTGAAGAAAATTCTTTCAAAGGAGAAGCAACCGGTCGACATCGACATCCACAGCACGTATGAGTTAACACCTCTTTGTCCACCTTCTGAGGACGAGGTTGTGCATCTTCTTCGCGGATCTTCTACACATTCTGTTGAGCCTGAGTGATATTTTCCCCTAAAGGAAAAGGTGTTCGACCCCGGTATCGATATTCTTCAGCCATCTCAGTATCCATCTGATGAAATAAAAGGAAAAATCTTTGGAATTATGGAAGACATGCTTGCACCACTTCACCATACTTGCTCCCACCGTGCTCCGTCTTTGCTTAAGGGAACCTTGCCTATTCTTCTTTGGCTTTCCTTGTTCGCCTTAAGCTTGTGCTATTTGATGGACGAAAACTATGTCTTTGATCCCGGTGGATATGTTTCATGCTGCTTCCTATGATAATCAAGGTCGAGTCAGACTCACGACTCGGTTAACAAAAATCAAGCGCTTCTTGGGAGGCAACCCATGTATCTATCTTTTAGCTTTCTTTATCCTAAGTGTAGGGGAGACCCGTTGGTGTTTGCTATTTCCTCTCTTCTTATATTCAGGGATTCGAGCTTCAAAGACACACTCTTGATGATTTTTGACGACCCGTGATTCCGTGTTCCATTCTTCCCGGTTCTATCCTTAACTCTTTTCAATTCACTATTTTATATTTCTCAATATTAAAATAGGAATCTCGTTAGTTGTCTTTTCCTTAGCAAGATTTAAACAAAGTACACAATGTCATAAGTGTAGGGGAGTTTACTCCCACATGCTTCAACATTGAGGACAATGTTTATATTAAGTGTAGGGGGGACTTCTATCGAAGTTAAGTGGTCTTTTCCTTGTATTTGTCCTCATTTTAACCGGAAAATCAAGTTTTCGACATTTTTCAAAAATTTTGATCTATTTTGGCCCATTAGTTTTTCCCTTTGTATAGTTATTTTCTTTCTTTACTAGAATAAATTTTAATAAAGTGGTTTTCATTGTCAAACGTTGTGAATCTTTTGACTCAACCAGAGTTTACATTACTCTAGCTAGTATCCTTAACGTGTTTAATTCAAGTTTTGCTAGGCTTTTATATAGGGAGCTATAAAACGCGAAAGTCTTAACTCTCACGGGTTAAGAACAAGAACTTTTCGCAAGTTCCTATAATTGATCCTAGAGAGTCGTTTATCAAGGGAACTTTAAAATGAGATTTTTAAACATGAAAAAGTCTAAGAGTTTGCAAGATCCTATAGACGACTCGAAAACCCAAAACTTTGATTTAATAGGCTAAGTATCCACAGGTCTCATTCCTTGAGATTTTAAACTGTGGAGAACGAGAGATGATAGAGTCAATTATAAGTTTGGTATTCTTTCGTGAATTTATGTGAGTTAATTATAAGCCTATTCTCTCATCGCTTGCTAATAAATTTATCTACAATAAATAAGGTTGTACGATTTGAAAAGTTACTTAGCTTCTAGCCCAAGATCGTTTAAAAGTTGCTCGGTACGGATTAGAGTTCATAGCCAAGGCATAACTTATTGAAGCGGGATGCGAAGATTGGCGAGTCCAAAAAGGTCCGAACAAGGCATGAGGGCTACATTTTGTTGCTAAAGATCCAAAGGTGATGTGAAGAATCATTTATCGAAAATCAATATGAAGGATCGAGACACACGACGAAAAGCAAATACTCCTCAAAAGTCATGGAGAAGTCTATCCGAAAAGGCCCTAACAAGGTATGAGGATAAATAGATCCAAGTCCAAAAAGGAGGCGGATCGTTGTATATTGAAGTCCAAAATAATGATTGGAGAAAAATGAAGAAGTCGTGGTCCAAATATGAAGAATCTCTCAAAACTTCAAGTGAAGAAATTCCTATTATGAAGAGAAGGCCATTATTTCATGAACGTCTCTCAAGGTTTGAAGTATGAAGTCGCTGCCAAATATCGGTCCGAGAAAGGTCTCAAATCGCGAAGCGAGTTATGCCAAGATATGAACTTTATGAGGTCCCGAGAAGCAGTTTTAAAAGATTTTGTCCTTTAGCTAACTATTGATTAAATCGTTCACTTTATTTTCAGACTAAATAACTATCGAAATAAGTCAACAATGCATCTTCGTGATCATTCAAGACAAAAATAAAATATAAGAGATACACCTAGGAATAAGGGAGTCTAAGTAAATAATTGGCCCATATGAGTTCGTGTTAGTTTACTAACTTATAATAACAATGATCTCGTTTTTAAGCTTGGTATGGAGAACGTGAAAAATTAAGGATGATGATCATTCATGACATTTTCAAAACCCTAAGGTATGTTTTTGATTTCTTTACTTTCTTCCTTTGAATGTTTATAATTTTATATCTCTTTAATAAAGGCCAACGTGGATTGATTATGATGAAATGTCTAAACGTGCTTTGTAACTAATTGCAATGGTTAAGTGTAGGGGATTTGATAGGTGTGTAAACACCCATCCTTTTTACAACTTAATTACAATAATAACCGGACCAAAACGTGTATTTTATGTCCTAAATGTTGGAATTATGCGTGGTTTGTGTTTTTGTTGTGATTTACGGGCTTTTATCGAAGAAAATGACGGGCATTCACAGGCTTTTATCGAAGAAAATGACGAAAGACGAAGTCAAGAAATCAAGAGTGCAAAATGAACGGAAGTCCAAGACCAATTCTGAAGATTTATCGAAGAAAAAGTCAAAAGACGGAAGTTTACTAAAAGTCGAAGAACTCGAGTCTAATTTATTGAAGAATTACAAGACGAGTTTGAAGAAATCCCGAGACAAAGTCATTAAAGTCAAAAGATTAAGAATATTAAGGACTTAATGGTGCAATTAAGGAAAGAAGAAAGAGGGGAGGAAGCTTCCTAAGCACCTCCCTAATCCTCCTATAAATAGATTAGATTATCATTTTATTTTCTCTTGTTGGCTAATTTGACACATTAGTTCTTCCACCTTTTAATTACTTGCACATTTACTTTATTGCACCTTTAATTACCTTGTCTTGCACCTTTAATTTTCAAGTAAGTTTTAATTTTGTGTTCTTTAATCTATTATCTTTAAGTTTTTAATCATCTTGTTCATCTTTTCTTCTTGCTTATTTTTAATCTTTTTCTTAATCTTTGTTTGTGTTGATTTCAAGTTTCAATCTAAACCTTTTTCATCTTCTTTTTATATAAAGTTTAAGTCTTTTTAATTTTCGTGTCTTGTTTTTAAAGTTTTCATACGTTTTATCTTTGATCTAAGGTTCTTGTCTAGCTTATTGGTGTTTTACTTTGCTTATTGTCTTCCAAAAATTAAGATTTTTGAGCTTATTTTCGTACATTTTCGTGTTCCTAGTTTTTAGGGTCGTCCGATTCGATTTCGCAATTCTTCATAATTGCGAAATCTTGTCTTTGCCCAACAATTGCGAATTTGAACATTCTGCTGATTGCGGAATTGTCCCTTCATAATTGCGGAATCTTCCTTTTAAGCATTGCGGATTTGTTCTCTTTTTCCAATTGCGGAATCCTCCATAATTTGTAATTGCGAAATCTTCATCTTCGGTATTGCGAAATCTTTGAATTCGCAAGTATTGCGAATTTGTTCATTTTTGCAATTGCGGATTCTGGCATTTTGTTAATTGCGAAATTTGGACAGTTCAACATTGTGGAATTGTGGTTATGATTTCGCAATTATTGGTTAATTGCGAAATTATTTCATTTTTTTAGTATTGCGAATTTAATTACTTTTTATTCAAATTCAATTTTTAAATTTAATTTTCCCGCCATTTTTAATTAGCTTTATTTTAATTGTTTTGTCCTATTTTTACTTAGCTTAATTTTTACTTGTCTTTCTTATTTTATTTTCAAAGTGCTTTAATTAAAGTTTTTAAACTTACGTTTTGTCTTTTTTTTTAAATTTACGTCACTTACTTTTCGTCAAGTTTTAATTTCTCGTCATTTAATTAACTTACTTTTAAAGTCTCAATATTTTTCCATTTACTTTTTAATTAGTTTTAGCTTAAATTACCGTCATTTATTTTAAAGTCTTGCAGTTTAATTACTACAACGACACAACTATTTGTTTCACCAAAGACAACTGAATCGCATAGATAATCCAGTTTTCAATTCGAAGAGACAGGAACAACGATATTTTTAACTAGGTAAAATCTTAGTTATCAAAAGTCCAAAATAAAGATTGGAGAAAAATGATGAAGTCGTGGTCCAAATATGAAGAATCTCTCAAAACT
Source organism: Glebionis coronaria (assembly GCA_025667525.1). NCBI lineage: Eukaryota > Viridiplantae > Streptophyta > Magnoliopsida > Asterales > Asteraceae > Glebionis > Glebionis coronaria. The sequence goes on from CM046876.1 coordinate 583,054,797, forward strand.
TCAAGTGAAGAAATTCCTATTATGAAGAGAAGACCATTATTTCATGAACGTCTCTCGAGGTTTGAAGTATGAAGTCGCTGCCAAATATCGGTCCGAGAAAGGTCTCAAATCGCGAAGCGAGTTATGCCAAGATATGAACTTTATGAGGTCCCGAGAAGCAGTTTTAAAAGATTTTGTCCTTTAGCTAACTATTGATTAAATCGTCCCACTTTATTTTCAGCCTAAATAACTATCGAAATAAGTCAACAATGCATCCTCGTGATCATTCAAGACAACAATAAAATATAAGAGATACACCTAGGAATAAGGGAGTCTAAGTAAATAATTGACCCACATGAGTTCGTGTTAGTTTGCTAACTTATAATAACAATGATCTCGTTATTAAGCTTGGTTTGGAGAAAGTGAAAACTTGAGGATGATGATCATTCATGACATTTTCAAAACCCTAAGGTAAGTTTTTGATTTCTTTATATGTTTTGTTATTTTCTATCTCTTTAATAAAGGCCAACGTGGATTGATTATGATGAAAAGTGTAATCGTGCTTTGTAACTAATGCATTGCATGAGGACATTGCAATGGTCAAGTTTAGGGGATTTGATAGGTGTGTAAACACCCATCCTTTTTACCACTTAACTACAATAATAACCGAGCCAAAACGTGTATTTTATGTCGTAAATGTCGGAATTATGCGTGGTTTGTGTTTTTGTTGTGATTTTAGGACGAAAATGTGAAAAAGGGAGAAAACACGGGCATTCACGGGTTTTTATCGAAGAAAAAGACAAAAGACGGAAGTTTACTAAAAGCCGAAGAACTCAAGTCTAATTTATTGAAGAAATTACAAGACGAGAGTAGAAATCCCGAGACAAAGTCGTTAAAGTCAAAGAATTAAGAAGATTAAGGACTTAATGAAAATTAAAGAAAGAAGAAAGAGGGGATGAAACTTCCTCTAATCACCTCCCTAATCCTCCTATAAATAGTCTTCATTTTCATTTCATTTGTTTTGTTGGCTAAGTGTGACAATTAGCTCTTCCATTTTAATTACTTGCACATTTAAATATATGTCATTTAATTCCTTGTCTTGCACCTTAATTTCTTTCCTTTTATTTCAAGTAAGTTCAATTTTTGTTGCATCTTATTTTTAATCAAGTACGTAGTAATTGTTTTTAATCTCTCATTCTACCCTTCTTGTTTTACTTGATCTTTATGTTTATGAGCTTATTGTTATGTGTATTTGATTAAAGGTTATGTTCTTATGCTTTTGATTGTTTTGGATTATTGATTTTTATAGCTTATTTGTGTTTATGTTTAAGTTTCTTAAGTTTTTATAAATGTTATTTTTATATAAAAATTGTTTTTCGTATATCTTTTTCGTTTAAGAGTTTTTCAAAAGTCTTTAAATCTTAGCTTATTAGTTTTTCTTATACGTGTTTTGATTAGGTTTTTAGTTGTGTGCTTATTTGAGTAATAGCTTATTTGTTTTGCTTATTTTGCCTTATTTCTACTGTATTCCGACCACACCAATCGGAATAGGGTTTCACTTTCCGACCAGCGCTCCTATTGCTTGGTCGGAAAAGGGTTTTGTTATTCCTATTAGCATTCCGATCAGGGGTGTCAAGTGGTATTCCGATCAGGTCTGGTGGTGACAGCATTCCGACCAGGAGTCCACTCCTCATTCCGATTTGTCATTCCGACGAGAGTACATTCCGACCACTTTCCGATTGGAGGAATTTTGGATTATTCCGATCGGGTGTTCCGATCAGCATTCCGACAAGGAGGTAAGTGTGCATTCCTATTGGATTCCGACTAGGATTCCGATTAGGTGTATTCCGACAGGTTTGCTTTTAGTATTTTGTTTTGTTTAATTTTTAAGTTTACATTTTAATACTTTGTCAAATTTAAATTTTCGTCACGCTTTAATTTCAATTCATTTAATCATCTTACTTTTAAAAGATTTAATATTGCACAATTTAAGTTTTAATTAGTTTAGATTTAATTAACCGTTATTTACTTTTACGCTTTGCAATTTATTTACACTACAACGACGAATCTTTGTTTCCCACCAAAAGACGACTGAGTCGCACTCTAAACCAGTAATCAATTCGATTAGACCACGACAAAGAACTTTAATTTTTAAACTAGGTAAAAGCCTAGTTATCAAGTGCGAACAACAGAAGTTTCATGTGAAATACCGACCTCTTCATAATAGTCTCGTAGAGTTTGATTAACGAACTCAGTTCCATTATCAGTGCGAATACAACGAACAGTAGCATTAAGACGTACTTGGATCATCTTTAAGAAAGTAATAATATAATTTGGTGCTTGATCCTTGGATGCTAAAAACTTTACCCATGTAAACCTTGAGAAATCATCCACCATGACGAGGATGTATTTTCTACCACTCACACTAGCCGTACGCATTGGCCCGCAAAGATCCATGTGCAAAAGATACAATGGTTCTTGGTTGGTGTCTTCAGCTTTAGGTTTGTATGATTTCTTGGTGCTTTTCCCCAAAGAACACGCGGAACATAAATGATCCTTGTCGAACTTAAGTTTTGGAAGACCACGAATAAGTTCGTTTTTAGCCAAATGGTTTAAAGCATCAAAGTTAAGATGAGATAACCGGCGATGCCACAACCATGACTTGGTCTTAGATGCTTTGGAAAGAAGGCATACAAGAGAGGCGGCCATCATGTTTTGAATGAACAGTGTGTAGAGATTATCCCCTCGGGAACCTTTTAACAAATCATTTCCTACAAGATCGCGAATAAAGCAAGTATGTTGTCGAAAAGCAACCTCAAGGTTTGAATCGCAAAATTGTCCTATTAAAAATAAATTGTGACCAAGTCCCTCCACATAATATACCCTTGAAATCGTAACATTCCCAATTTGGTATTCACCACAACCCATGATCTTCGCAATATGGTCGTTGCCGAATTTTACCGTTCCTAGAAACTTGCTGACTAAATTTATGAGCATCGAGCGGTCTCCGGTCATATGCTTTGAGCATCCAGATTCCAAGTACCAGAGGATGATTTGGACCACCTAAAAATATCACCAGACAAAGACGATGTATCGGAATCTAGAAGTTCCTCTGTGTTAGCAGGTACAGATATAGTTATCTTAGATTTGCTATCAGACGAGTTCTTAGGCTTCCAAATTTGCTTCCTAGATGCTGGCTTAGATTCTAGTTGTCAAAAGACCTTAGGTACTTCTTCACTGGTAGGCACAATAGTGGATGCAGACCTAGTTAAAGGGCGCTTTTTCCATTTCTTAGTGCTAGTGTTCCTATTTAAAGGACGCTGAGTAATACAAGGTTTTTTCCTAGTATAAAAATTTAGTTCGTTGTGTGTGTCTAATCGAATTGATTACTGGTTTAAGTGCGACTCAGTCGTCTTTTGGTGGAAACAAATAGATTTGGTCGTTGTAGTAAATTAAATTGCGAAACGTTAAAGTAAATGACGGGTAATTAAAACTAAAACTAATTAAAACGTAAATGGTGCAATATTAAAAACTTTTAAAAGTAAATTATTTAAATGACAAAAATTAAAGCTCGACAAAAAGTAAATTAGACAATGTAATAAAAATAAAAGTAAAATTGACAATTGAATAAAAATTCAAACTCGAAAACTTAAAATAATGCAAACTTAAAAAAATAAAACTAAGACAAAATATTAAATACCTGTCGGAATACCCTCCATCGAAATCCTGGCGGAATCCGATCGGAATGTAAGCTTACCTCCCCTATCGGAATGTTCAGTCTGAATACAATCGGAATAGACCTATCGGAATCCCGGTCGGAATACCTTCTTATCGGAATAACAAACCTTGGGACTATCGGAATGATGAAAGGAATCTCGTCGGAATATTGGAAACTAAGTCCTATCGGAATGTCCAAAATACTCCTCCGTCGGAATGCAAATCGGAATCCCAATCGGAATCACAAACCCTTTTCCGATACTCCAACCGGAATCCTGGTCGGAATGCAAAACCCCTTTCCGACGGGTTGATCGGAATATAGTAGGAAACGTAGATAAGCAAGATTACAAATAAGTTATGAACCAAATAAGCACTCAACTAAAAACTTAACCAAAACACGTATAAGAAAAAGCTAAAAAGCCAAAATTTAAAAACTTTTAAAAACACTACATAATAAAGATATTTAAAAACAACTTTTTATAAAATAACTTTTAAAAACACTTACGTAAATTTAAGAAAGACACAAATAAGCTATAAAATCAATAATCCAAAACAATCAAAAACATAAAAACATAACACTTAATCAAATAAGCATAACAATAAGCACATAAAAATAAAGATTAAGCAAAACAAGAAAGGTAGAATGAGAGATTTATAAAAACTTGATTAAAAATAAGATTCAATAACAAAATTAAAAGACTTACTTGAAATTAAAGGCAAGAAATTAAAGGTGCAAGACAAGAAAATTAAATGACAATTAAGTAAATGACATGAAATTAAAGGGTGCAAGTAATTAAAGGTGGAGAGCTAAGTTGTCAAGTTAACTAACACCTCCTAATATGACATTAGGAGGGTATTTATAGGAGATTAGGGAGGTTAGCATGTGTTGCTCCTTTCTTTCTTCTCTCGTCTTTTTGTCTTCTAAATTCTTCAACTTTTTCGACTTTGTCTCGGGATTATTTGAACTCGTCTTGTAATTTCTTCATTAATTAGACTTGAGTTCTTCGACTTCATTAAACTTCCGTCTTTAGACTTTTTCTTCGATAAATCTTCAGAATAGGCCTTGGACTTCCGTTCTTTTTGAACGCTTGATCTTTTGACTTCGTCTTTTGTCTTTTTCTTCGATAAAAAGCCCGTGAAAGCCCGTGTTTTCTTCCCTTCAAGAGGGTTGTTGTTTTTCTAGAGAGAGAAAGAAAGAAAACTTGTATTAATGTGTAAATGAAATAAACAACCAACACCCCTTTCCATGGCGGAAAGGGGTTTATATACCAAGACCCTTAGTGGACTTGGGCTTCCGGCCCATGAACATGCTCATGGGTCGGGCTAAAGTAAATAACAATTAAACTTATACTACGAGCCTATAACTATATTGTTGGAGTGACCGAGACTTTCTTTATACGAAAAACGTATTTCCAACAATCTTACATTTTATTGTTAGATCTTACGGTTTATTGTTAGATCTTACGTTTGGTGAGATAATCTTACAATAGTACTTTAGCTTAGGCGAAGGTGAATTAACGGTTTATTGTTAGATCGTACTTTTAGGTGAGATAGGCTAAATGTGATTTGAATAGTTTTATTTTGGTTGAGAGGATGTACGTGTGCAATTATGCTTTATTGTAAGCTTTGGTGATGAATATGTATGTATGGGTACCGACTGAGTTAATATAATGCATGATTAATTTGGATAACATTCTTTAACTGATACTATGGTAATTTACAGATAGTTGATGTTGCTCATAAGGAAGTTCACCTAAAATGCTCCTTTGAGTACTAGACGCATGCAGTTCGGGATTGATAGATCAGACGAAGGAAGCTCCTCAAGTAGCAGAACTTATGAAGCTCATATTTTGAGGGTTTAGAATATGTGTTGCCATTGTCGTTTTCTAGTTTCCGTTACTTTGGCTTAAAACTCGAATACTAATCTTTATCCTAGTTGTTTGTACTACAAGATTATTTGGTATCAATGGAAAACTGTTGTATATTAATTTGGTAATGAATTAAATTCTGGAAAATCTGCACATTTGTAGAATATAAAATTGTTTTTTTTAATTTTGTCAATATATTTGTTAGTAAGAACGGTTTGAAAACCGATCTAACTAATTCAGTATATACATTAAAAATACGCTTTTAATAGATCATTTCTTAGAAAACAACCGATCATTTATAACATTAAAAAGAACAGTTGCCAACCGATCTATATGTAACAAGCCTTAAAAAGATCACCCTTTGTTCGATTAGTTTTTTACCGTTCTTTATAAGGCATTTTAACCGTTTTATTTAGACTTTTCTGTGGTAGTGTTTATCCCAGTAGCACTCTCTTTTCCTTTAGAAAGGAAAACATGTTAGTCTATTTAGTCGTATGTAACTTTTTATATCTTATAGGTTGATCACTAATTCACTATATTCAATTACGAGTTTGATGATACGCCCAACATTTGCAATCAATAAAAAAATGTTACTAAATAAGAATTGGATTCTATCAGATAAGGAAAAAAGGTACCTTATCATATTGGCAAACGAGGATTGGATTTTATTTGGCAAACAACTAATGGAAAAATAATAAACTACTTTGTAATTGGTGTGGATCAATTTGAGTCGAAAATTAAAAAAATACATCAATTGTATTACACAACCAGTTTGCAACTTAACATTAAATTTAAACATTAATGAGTAAAATGCATAAATCATACTTGTGGTTTGTTCATTTTGCACTCTTAGTTTCTGGTCTTTCGAAAGTGCATGCGACGTCACTGGTCTTTTGGTTTGTGTGACAATCCGTCAATTTATGATTGATATTTTTATTCTCAATATTTATTTGAAAATATTATTTAAATGTTAAATTATGAACTCACTTATTTTTTGGAAGTAATTTGGATTTACGTCTTGAAGTAGCATCGACTACGTCTAAACCGGAGGATTCAACGTTACGTGCTTACGTTTACATACACCGTCTTTGGTGACAGTCCAAAATTTCAGAAAATAAATTTATCCGTGAATATTATTTTGGAGTTTTAAATTTGTGTTAGTTCATAAACTCACAAATTTACGAGAAGAGATTAGGACTTACGATTTTATTTTAACGTCCTTTACGACTAAACCGGAAACCCTAGGATTACGTATTTACATTTTTGAACTCCATTTTTGATGAGACAATTTTTATTAGATTCGTTTTGTGCCGTTGATTCATAATTTATAAAACCATTTTTCGTAAAACGACCTGAGGGCACGCAAATCGAGGAAACTAGAATCGAGGAGTACCCGTAAATAAATGGGGATGAGACAAGTGGGACACTTGTCCCACCCCCACTCAAAACCTACTACAACACAACACTTCCACAATTTGGTGTCAAGTTTTAAGCCTTGTAGCTACACTTGTCATCTTAGCTTACAAGCTAAGCACTCACAACACAAAACCACCAACACAACCCACAAGTCTCATTTCCTACATGCAAAAACCACCATTTTCTCTCTTCTTCTCCATGTTTGTCGTCTACTATTCCACTCAAAACACCCCATTCATACAATTTTTAACCACAAACATATGTTATAACTTACATATGTTAATCTCCATTCAAAAAGAGGAAGATTGGTGCAAGTTTTAACATCCAAGGAGGAGTTTCCATGGAGTATTAGGGCTGATTTTCTACAAGGTGTTCATGAAGCATGGTGGTCTTGAAGATGGTCTTGGTTATCTACAAGTTTCTCCATCAAAATCCATGTTTTGATCACAACCTACATCATCATGGTGGTATAAAGATTGTTCTCCTCATCCTCTTGTTATTTTTGATTATGTAATCTTGTATTTATTTTACTTATGTATATTTATATGATGATGAATGATGATTAAAAATATTGTGTGGGGATTTGGTGTTGATAAACATGCTTAAAAAGATGAAAGACTATAAGAAACAAGGCTAAAATCTTGTTTAAAAATGATGGCTGTATAAAACAGTAAAGAAACATGTCATGAAATGATAAAACGATGAAGTAGAATCAGTATACAGTAAGTAATATGTCTTGTACACATGTGAGAGTTGGCCATGCAATGGAATCATTGTAATGAGTGAGATATGATCAAAACAAGTTTAAAGTACAAATCTGAGTTCACTGTTTTGGACGATTTTTAGAAAATACTTAGTAGCTGATTCAACAGTATCTATAGAAGAGTTAAATGGAGCACATATCATTTAGTTTATGCGATAAAAACTTGAGCTTCTATCGCCTTATAGAACTCTAGATATGGCAGTTTTGGTGAATATGAAAATAAAAATCAGAATTTTAGAATTAATGTTTATTATTATTATATAAGCACTCAAAATTATATTGTATAAAATATAAAATAAAAACCCACTAACTTATGGATTTTATTTATATAAATATATAAAAGGTTAAATAAGTGTATAAATTATAAAAATGGTAGTGGAATAATACTTATAAGTAATAAAAACTATAAACTTGATTTTTACGACTTTTTCGGCTATTACCGTAAAATTAACGTTTTTCACCAATTAAAACTTAGACGATCAAACCCGTCTAATGTAAAGTTTTTAAAAGTAATATACTGATATATAAGTAACTAATACAAGGAAAAACCGATAAACCCGAACTATAGGACATACGGACATTAACGAGCTAACTAAGCATATTGGACTAATAATTGGACTAAATAAGATAAACACCTATAAAAAGAACTTATTGGGATTAACCCATTTGGGCCCACATGGAAAGAAAGTATAAAATGGATTAAAACAAGTTAAAGAACTTATAATAAGTTTATTGGACCTAAAACACGTAAATAGGTAAAACTAGTAAACTAGTATAAAAGTTATCGACACATAACACTAAAATGAGTAAACGAGAATATGTAAACACACTTGATCATCATATATATATAATCATCATATGTATACATAATTTTTATTTTTATAAAGTCATTGGACATGAGTCTAAGACGAGTATTATTTTCCTAGGTTTCCGTGATTGAAGCACGTACCGTACGTCCGAATTACCGATAACCCGCCTTCCCACATCAACGTGAGTTCATAGCCTCGCACTCTTTTAAATGTTTTTATGAAATGTTTTATAAACCCGCGAGGGAGATAACATGTTAGTTTTTATAAAATAGGACACCATTTGTCCCGATTGCTTGTTTATCGATTTGGACCCGAATGATTGTAAGACCCGATTGTATGACCCGATAAATGATTAAAGGACCCGATGGATGAAATTAAATGGATTATTAAAGTTAGGTTATGTCACTAAAAGTCCCATTAGCATGAATTGTTAACTACCGGGATTTGGTAGACGCTTGTGCATATAATAGTACTATTTGGGGACGATCACCCCAGTTCGCGCCTTGACGGTTGATCCCCGTCGTGCCACATTGATTGGTAAGCGAATTTATGTATGAGAAGATTTCCATAGCGTGACCTTTGTGACGACACGCTACTTTAGATGGGCAAATTGAGTATCGGGTTAGCTACCCGTTGTTTGTTTTAGTAAGGTAACAATGTCATGCGACTTATAATAATCCAACTAACAAAATACTACTAGACGCACCGAATTACGATGTATTGCCTAACTAGCAATACAGGGTCATACTATTGATATTATGTTCTTGTTTTGGTTTTCATAACCATATTCATATAATGGTTTTTATTTTCATACAACGTCATCAGACGTATTGTATGATGTTTTTACGACATTGGCTCGTATAACGATTTTTAAGGCAAACGCCTATATTATAATTTTGATGAAGATTTGTATCAAATGACTTTGGCTATTTTATGGCCTATTAAAATGATTTGTTCAAAAATGATTTTCAGTAATAATTTTATACTGATATTATATTGATGGATTTTATTAAACTCTATGAATTCACTCGGCGTTATCGCTGACCTTTTCTTTTAACATGTTTTGTCTCAGGTACTTGAAGGTAATTCTTGGGAAGACGACAAGAATTCATGGCCCACACTTAAATTATTATTTCCATTCGAATGCTTGTAAAACCTGTATTAAATACAATGACTTGGGACCTATGTAACTTTGATATTTATGAATGGAAATGCTTTATTAATAAACAACGCGATTTTTATGCGTTTTCTATGATGTGAGTAATGTGCTATCCCGTAACACCAACTAGTCTTCCGCTGTATTGAGTTGTATAAATTTGGGGGTGTTACAGTTTGGTACCAGAGCTCTCGTTATAGAGAACGAAAGATTTTTTAAAACCAAGGTTTTGAATAAAACATTTCAAAATCTTTTAACTAAAAACATTTTTCTAAAAATGTCTAAAAATCTTTTGACTATAACGGTGCCGAAGAATTCCCGAGTTACCGACAAGGCCAGACTGAGAAGTGTTATTTTAATATATATATAACTTGGATTATATATATAGGATGTAATTTTATTACATGATTGTTTGATGATTATTTTGATATTTATACGAGGTATTTATACGACGTAGATTGTCACAAGGAACCCTAAATCCCCTAGTAAATTAATCGAAGCTATTCTCGTAGGAATTCTAGCTATCCTAGATCTAAACCAAGTTGTGGATATTTATGATCCCAACAAATGGTTGATATTCGTAGAAATGTAGATATTAGTTGATTGTGATATTGAAGAAGAATTGGCGAGATCAAATCTGATATCGATGTCATGACGATCTTTCCTAATAGAGTGGAGTTTGACAAAACGTTACCACCTAGAAAGATGTCATCTGATTCGTTGTCACCCAATTCTTAAATTTGAAATCAAAAGGGGTGAATGTTGCACTTGAGGCTGTCATTGGAACCATTACCCAAAAGCCTCATGCCACTAGTACCTTTCCGAGAAGTCTAGTTGACTGATCAAGTCATTTCATACTAGTGACTAATTTGATAATTGTTGTTGTAAGAGCTATAGGATTGGAAATTAAGTGTTGATCATGTTGAGCTTTTATTGCCTTTACAAGGCCGAAGAATAAGGTTGAAAGTATTGGAGAATGAGGTAGGATATCGAATTGAGTATAAAATTGGTTGAAACTTGAATAAAGTAAAATTTAACCCGTATGGAATGTGAGATTATTAGGAGGGAGTCCTTAAGTTCTTTGATTGAATTATAAGGTTTTAAGTGAGTGTTAGTTTGTGTTAAGGCTTGTTCCTAGGTCATTGTCCACTAACGAGGATGCCCAGTGTCCAATAAATAAATTGAAGAAATCTTCTTCTAAATTGGGACAGATGGATCTTCCGGGACATGTGGAACACCTAATGACTCTTGTAGGTTAGTATTCATTATAGTATCTTTTAAAAATCCCTAACTTAATTGAGATATCAGTTGGTAGGATGAGTTCTGAGAATTGTATGACATAGTGACACGTAATGTGTTACGGTACAATTTTGACTTGTTTGTGATTAATGAAAAAGACTACCTTTGATTGCTAAATTCTACATGTATTGATGTTATCTATCTTTTCTTGCTTCATCCTAATGTTCGCATTAGTGATGCAAACATTGAACGAGTACTCATCTCGAATTGAGTTACGTTGTGGATTATTCTTTTTGAGTGCCATCAAGGTCATGAACCTCATGATTATTTGGCTAAAGCTCATTTCCTGATATATTGTAGTTAGTTCTTGGTGAACAACTTTTCGTCACTCTTTGCAGATCAATCATTGTTTTTATAAGATAAAACAATATTCCTTGAGAAAAATTGACTTTTTAATCACCGTAAGGATGATCTAAAATGAGATTTATAAGTGATCGTTATCAAAATGAAGTTGTTTATAAAACACTTTGGAAAACATAATTGTTTTCAAAACAAAGAAAATCTTTGTAAATTTATTTTTGATTCTTATTTAAGAATTAAACATGAAAATGTTTTTATTATAAACATGATGATAAAGTTTTGACGAACTGAGTATTGCATCGTTAATCTTGAAATTGTATATAGTTGCGCGCCTACATACAATTTGGAATGGACCATGCAAGGCTGATTAGTAGTCACCATAAAACTAATGAATAAACACTACATTTTCTTTGAAGATTGTGAAAGATTAAATTTTATGAGATCTGCAAAAAGTGAAAAATAGGGACATAATGTTAGGAACACCTACATATGTGCCTGTAGCATCTATTCTTCTGAGTCGAATTTACTCATCTGTGGAAATTGTCTTATCTGACAATTGACAATTCATTCTTGTCCAATTCTCCCGTAGTAAGATTCTTAGGAAAAGTATCTGATTACCGAGTATTGATATCCGACTGGATGTATCGACGTTCCTATCATTTCTTTTGATTTGATTTCATTTGAATGACCTGGGTAACGATCCGAGGAGCTTTCGAATACGTACTCAAATTATGAAAACATGGGATATATTCATATTCGTTAAATGTTTTCGTCTGTATCTGATTTGAAATTCTCTCGCATAGATTTTGCGTTGACCTTACTCTTTAGATGAAAGTTGTGTCTCCATATATCCTTGAACTTGTGAAGGATTATGAGTTATTATTAGACTTTTGAGAAGTTCACATCTTATCGACGGCAATAAAAACTGGAAAGTTGATAGTGCCAGTAGAATGGATTGATTGATTATGACATGACGACATTGTCTTAATTGATGAGAACTCGAGTAGAATTCCCTAAAAGATAAGATGATTATCAAAAGTGATCTAAATAATTCTTGATGGATGACCATATCTTGTATTTAGACTTAAAATTATACCATGAATGGTTGTGAACTAGTTATAGATATTATAATCTAGAAAGAACTTAAAGTGAATGTATTAAAAGATGCTTATGTTATCTGAAACTTTAGTAAGTATTTGTTAATGAATTACCTAGACTTTTGCCATTAAGGCAAGTTGAAATTGGTATTGATTATATTTTCAGTGCTGCACCTGTGGCTTGTGCACTGTACGTCAACACCATCTGAATTAAAGGAATTACCGTACAACTGAGAGAGTTGTCGGAGAAAGATTTTATTCTACCGAGCTCGTCATCATGAAGAGCTATGGTGTTATCATTCCTTATATTTATAGATTACTGTGAACTGAGTAAATTGACAATCGAAAACGATATCCATAACTCGAAATGGAAGATTTGTTCAATCATTTACAAAGTTTTTGATCCTCAGCATGGTTATCATCAACTTCGCATCTGCGAAAAGGATTATCTATTTCAATCACTACATCCGGTACTTGTAATGAACATTATGAGTTTCACGTGATGTTTTTTGGATTGACTAATACACATGTAGCATTCATAAATTTGGTGAATCATGTGTGAAGGATGTAATTTGATAAATTCATGCTTGTGATCATTAAGGACCAATTATTTGTTTATTTATAAGAATAAGAATGAGTTAATAATTATTTATAGATTGCCCTGAACTGGCCGAACAATGAAAACCTATACCTTGAATAATTAACATGTGACTTAAGACTTAATACTTTACATGATTTAACCGTGTGATTAATAGATAATGGAATATAAATTCACTCTTCAAAATTTAGAAGTCATTTAAGACTTTGAGTTATACTAAAAAGAAAGTGCAAATATATTTTGACAAATGTTTTAACAAAGGATTTTAAGGGATTATTCCCTTATACACAAACCATTTAACTAAACTTTTGTTTAGGGGTAAATGTTTGTGTATACCTCAAGATAACTTAAGAAGAATTGAGGAAACCATTTAAACCATGATTTGAAATTTGAAACGACACTTTTTGCTTTTAACTAAGAAAATTTTGACCAAAGTATAAGCAAAGATTTTTCAAACATTTACGAATCTTATTAATTATTTTCGATAAATCAGCAAAAATCTTGATAATTAAAGTCAAATTTATTTTGAACATTTTATTATAATTGGTCGAACTAAGAAATTTAAAATTTTTACATTTACGTTTCATAAAAATTAACTAATTATTATTTAATTACTTGTAATAATTATCGACGCTTAAAAACGTCAGATTGAGTAAAACGGATAAAAATGATAGTTGAGATGAAATTAAAACTTAGAAAATGTGAAGAAAGAATTTCTGAGTAAATTGTAAACATGATAATTATTCCATCTAGGAAAGTGAACGTAATTACTGACACATTATGTATAAAAGATAAAGAACCAATTAGGATGTGTTCCTTAATAATGAAGGTGCAAAGTAAATTGCCGAACGATATAAAAATAAACAATTTAAAATATAGCCGATGCTTATAAAAAGGGTAATATAGATAATAAAAAAAAGGATTCGCGGCTAATGTGAACCATTAAAAATTGAGAAGCCGATGGCGTTAAAATGTATAAAAGACCACTTGTGATTGTCTAAATATGGAAGATTGTGAGATGTAGTTATATTGGAAGTCTTGTAAGTATAAGTTTATATGTATGTCATTTTTGACTAAAAGTATCTTTGTCTGAAGAAGTTGTACTAATGACAAATTATGAAGGCAGACATCGCCTCATACATTAGTAAACGTCTAGCTATTGCAAAGGTCATCATCTGAATTTGATTCGATTTGGGTCATTGTCGACAGACTGACCAAATCTGCTAAAATCATTCCCGTTAATGATAAATGCAAAAGAGTTATGTAAACATAGTGTGCCTGTATCGAACATCTTTATCAAGATCCTCGCTTCGCATCGAATTTCTAGAGATTTGCTCAGAAATCATTGAGAACGAACCTTGATGAGAGTACTATGTACCACCCCAAATCGAAGGGACGAGGTAAAGTAACGATACAAAGTAATATAAGTGTTGTTTTATGTTTGAATGATTGACCTTTGGTAATAGACCGTACAATCGCTTTCCTTTGGAAGGATTACCATTGATAATCATCGTATTAGGATTGAGATCGAATCTTGTTAGGATCTAAATATTAGAGCATCTGTAAGCAGGAGTTGAGATGAAGACACCCGACATACACCCATTGTGAGTTGGACATGTCTTTTAGGTTTAAGGTTTCCTATGATGGCGAACCTATCCTTGCAAAATAACCGACCCGCGAGATCTGAAATGATTGTTGAAATTAGGATCTGATTATTGACTGCCGATAGTGGGCAGGAGGTTATGTGAAAATAAAATGTAGATCTTGAAGTGCCAGATGGGTAGCGAAGTTATGCCAAAAATTTTAACCTTGGAAAAATGAATTAATGATCTGACAAATCATGGGATATAAGTCCCCGTTGTATGGGACCACTGAGATGATGTAAAAGATTGGTTTGAAAGGCATATCAGCTGGATCTACCCTAGGACTTCAAGAGTTGCGTGAATTATGTTTCGTATATCGAACTTGATGGAATATCTATCAAGTAAAAATCTGAATTCTTCTTGATAAAGTTTAGATCGGCGAAAAGTTGCATTCATCAAAAACCCGTGAACCTCATGGATAGAGAAGTAAGTCAACGTTTAGCCTGATCTTATTCCCGTAGTTATGTTTGATGAAACTCGCATATTGTAATGGATTATACTTGTGAGAAACGACCGAATGTGGAGGAAATACCCACATGGCTTTAACTCTATAAGAAGCGAGCAGTGAGGTAAGATGATATTTGAGGACAAAGATCCTGTTTAGGGGTAAATGCTGTGACAATCCGTCAATTTATGATTGATATTTTTATTCTCAATATTTATTTGAAAATATTATTTAAATGTTAAATTATGAACTCACTTATTTTTGGGAAGTAATTTGGATTTACGTCTTGAAGTAGCATCGACTACGTCTAAACCAGAGGATTCAACGTTACGTGCTTACGTTTACATACACCGTCTTTGGTGACAGTCCGACATTTCAGAAAATAAATTTATCCGTGAATATTATTTTGGAGTTTTAAATTTGTGTTAGTTCATAAACTCACGAATTTACGAGAAGAGATTAGGACTTACGATTTTATTTTAACGTCCTTTACGACTAAACCGGAAACCCTAGGATTACGTATTTACATTTTTGAACTCCGTTTTTGATGAGACAATTTTTATTAGATTCGTTTTGTGCCGTTGATTCATAATTTATAAAAACATTTTTCGTAAAACGACCTGAGGGTACGCAAATCGAGGAAACTAGAATCGAAGAGTACCCGTAAATAAATGGGGATGAGACAAGTGGGACACTTGTCCCACCCCCACTCAAAACCGGCTACAACACAACACTTCCACAATTTGGTGTCAGGTTTTAAGCCTTGTAGCTACACTTGTCATCTTAGCTTACAAGCTAAGCACTCACAACACAAAACCACCAACACAACCCACAAGTCTCATTTCCTACATGCAAAAACCACCATTTTCTCTCTTCTTCTCCATGTTTGCCGTCCACTATTCCACTCAAAACACCCCATTCATACAATTTTTAACCACAAACATATGTTATAACTTACATATGTTAATCTCCATTCAAAAAGAGGAAGATTGGTGCAAGTTTTAACATCCAAGGAGGAGTTTCCGTGGAGTATTAGGGCTGATTTTCTACAAGGTGTTCATTAAGCATGGTGGTCTTGAAGATGGTCTTGGTTATCTACAAGTTTCTCTATCAAAATCCATGTTTTGATCACAACCTACATCATCATGGTGGTATAAAGATTGTTCTCCTCATCCTCTTGTTATTTTTGATTATGTAATCTTGTATTTATTTTACTTATGTATATGTATATGATGATGAATGATGATTAAAAATATTGTGTGGGGATTTGGTGTTGATAAACATGCTTAAAAAGATGAAAGACTATAAGAAACAAGGCTAAAATCTTGTTTAAAAATGATGGCTGTATAAAACAGTAAAGAAACATGTCATGAAGTGATAAAATGATGAAGTAGAATCAGTATACAGTAAGTAATATGTCTTGTACACATGTGGGAGTTGGCCATGCAATGGAATCATTGTAATGAGTGAGATATGATCAAAACGAGTTTAAAGTACAAATCTGAGTTCACTGTTTTGGAAGATTTTTAGAAAATACTTAGTAGCTGATTCAACACTAGTTATAGTAGAGTTAAATGGAGCACATATCATGTAGTTTATGTGATAAAAATTTGAGCTTCTATCTCCATATAGAACTCTAGATATGGCAGTTTTGGTGAATATGAAAATAAAAATCAGATTTTTAGAATTAATGTTTATTATTATTATATAAGCACTCAAAATTATATTGTATAAAATGTAAAATAAAAACCCACTAACTTATATATTTTATTTATATAAATATATAAAAGGTTAAATAAGTGTATAAATTATAAAAATGGTAGTGGAATAATACTTATAAGTAATAAAAACTATAAACTTGATTTTTACGACTTTTTCGGCTATTACCGTAAAATTAAGGTTTTTCGCCAATTAAAACTTAGACGATCAAACCCGTCTAATGTAAAGTTTTTAAAAGTCATATAATGATATATAAGTAACTAATACAAGTAAAAACCGATAAAACCCTAACTATAGGACATACGGACATTAACGAGCTAACTAAGCATAGTGGACTAATAATTGGACTAAATAAGATAAACACCTATAAAAAGAACTTATTGGGCTTAACCCATTTGGGCCCAACATGGAAAGTATAGATACTGATAATATAAGTATAAAATGGATTAAAACAAGTTAAAGAACTTATAATAAGTTTATTGGACCTAAAACACGTAAATAGGTAAAACTAGTAAACTAGTATAAAAGTTATCGACACATAACACTAAAATGAGTAAACGAGAATATGTAAACCCACTTGATCATCATATATATATAATCATCATATGTATACATAATTTTTATTTTTATAAAGTCATTGGACATGAGTCTAAGACGAGTATTATTTGTCTAGGTTTCCGTGATTGAAGCACGTACCGTACGTCCGAATTGCTGATAACCCGCCTTCCCACATCAACGTGAGTTCATAGCATCACACTCTTTTAAATGTTTTTATGAAATGTTTTATAAACCCGCGAGGGAGATAACATGTTAGTTTTTATAAAATAGGACACCATTTGTCCCGATTGCTTGTTTATCGATTTGGACCCGAATGATTGTATGACCCGATTGTCTGACCCGATAAATGATTAAAGGACCCGATAGATGAAATTAAATGGATTATTAAAGTTAGGTTATGTCACTAAAAGTCCCATTAGCATGAATTGTTAACTACCGGGATTTGGTAGACGCTTGTGCATATAATAGTACTATTTGGGGACGATCACCCCAGTTCGCGCCTTGACGGTTGATCCCCGTCCTGCCACATTGATTGGTAAGCGAATTTATGTATGAGAAGATTTCCATAGCGTGACCTTTGTGACGACACGCTACTTTAGATGGGCAAATTGAGTATCGGGTTAGCTACCCGTTGTTTGTTTTAGTAAGGTAACAATGTCATGCGGCTTATAATAATCCAACTAACAAAATACTACTAGACGCACCGAATTACGATGTATTGTCTGACTAGCAATACAGGGTCATACTATTGATATTATGTTCGTGTTTTGGTTTTCATAACCATATTCATATAATGGTTTTTATTTTCATACAACGTCATCAGACGTATTGTATGATGTGTTTACGACATTGGCTCGTATAACGATTTTTAAGGCAAACGCCTATATTATAATTTTGATGAAGATTTGTATCAAATGACTTTGGCTATTTTATGGCCTATTAAAATGATTTGTTCAAAAATGATTTTCAGTAATAATTTTATACTGATATTATATTGATGGATTTTATTAAACTCTATAAATTCACTTGGTGTTATCGCTGACCTTTTCTTTTAACATGTTTTGTCTCAGGTACTTGAAGGTAATTCTCGGGAAGACGACACGAATTCATGGCCCGCACTTAAATTATTATTTCCATTCGAATGTTTGTAAAACCTGTATTAAATACAATGACTTGGGACCTATGTAACTTTGATATTTATGAATGGAAATGCTTTATTAATAAACGACGCGATTTTTATGCGTTGTCTATGATGTGAGTAATGTGCTATCCCGTAACACCAACTAGTCTTCCGCTGTATTGAGTTGTATAAATTTAGGGGTGTTACAGTTTGGGTTCAATTTAATACTTTGACCTAACTTTTGTTAAAATTTGACCATTAATAAAGAGTAATTTTTGTCTTTCAATCTTTCTTCCCCAAACACCACAAACGTCTCTCCATCACCACCGCCACCATCACTCCTCCCAATCAACCACCAACTCATACCAATTTATTCCAAAAAGATCTAAACTCATAACTCGTCAAAACGAAGAGTGATAGAGATAACTCTTGACTACACCCTGGACTAATTTCTTAATTACTAATTGCCTATTAAATATGACGAGCATATTATTATGACACAGGAAGTATTTGTTTTTGGTTGTGTTGTTCATCCACATATAGCATAAATAACGAGATCTTGTATCAAATCACAGTAGACTAAATCATTCAAAAATAAACTAATGAATATTGTAACACATGAAACTTCGTTTCATATCAAACCATAATCTTATACGAGTATTGAAATATGTACAAATTTGTAACTAGAGAAATTCGAAACAATAAATAGCCAAACAATACAACTGAACACCAGCTAAGTTTAAACTGGATATTTTTGTGCTTGTCAGTGGTGGTGGAGTGGGAGGAGTTGTGGTGGCGGTGGTGATGGAGGGTGTTTTGAGGAAGAAAGATAAAGAAAAAGACAAAAACATCCTTTTAGTAACGGTCAAACTTTAACAAAGGTTAGGTCAAAGTATGAAATTGAACCCAAACCTAAATACGAGTGAGGTCGTTTGCACTTTCAGAAGACTAGTAACTAAGAGTGCAAAATGAAGAAACCACAGGTATAATTTATACATTTTACTCAAACATTAATTGTTATTTGATAATAACCTAATAGAAAAAGATGATTAAATATATTAAATAATAAAATTGAGCTTGTCTGAATTAATTCATCTTTTAATTAAAAATAACTTAATAAAATATCTAACAAACAAGCCTTTAGTGAGTCCTTTAGGCCATCTCCACGTATTTTTTTATTTTTTTTCGAACAACAATTTGAATTTAAAACACACTAACAAGAAGTTAGGCGGAGAGAACATAATTACATAAGAATAGAAAGAGCGTTATGATGGTTGCTAAACCACTTGAGCCAATTACAAAAACTTTTTCTTCGCTTACTAGAGATCCAAGTTAAAGAGTATATCTTAACATCATCTAGAATAAGCTCTCTTTTAGGCCTTTTCGAACCGAGTGAAGATTTATTTCTAAAACACCAAAGAAGCCAAATAATAGTTTGGACAATAACAACTAGGAGGCCATCTCCATGACTCCACATATGGGACGTCTTAATAAGTGAAAAGCGATACCCCCTGAATCAAGATTACAAATAGTGGGGAGTCCGTCAGGTTCAGTCTCCACGGATAAATACAATAATCTTAATCATAATAACTTTGTTCATGTAAATATTAATAGATGACAAGTTAGTAAGCATAATCCTCGTGAGCTTATGGTTCATTAAAGTTTCATAATGTAATCTTTACATAGAATACACGATAATAATCATAATTTACAAATTTATCATTATCCAACATGATATTGAAACGAGTCTAATCATTAGAACTAACTAGCTATATTGAGCCGTCAATCTACATAACCCATCAAATCCTAGTAGCATCTCCAACATCCGTAATCACAATACTTTTCTCTAACTCATCTTCGTTTAATCTAATTTCTTACCAAGGGTTCAGATATATATTAATTATGACAGACCATGCTAATTAATACAAGTAAACATTCACGAAATTAATAGAAAAGAAGAAAAAAACTTTTAGAATGAATGTTTCTATTTGATGCAATGTGCTATGTGTTATTAGATTGTATATGTTTTCGTATGAAAAAAAGTGTTATGATTTTATTGTTGGTTTGTTAGTCTATTGTTCGTATCGTTTTGTTATTAGTTGACTTTAGTTAACCGTTTATATAAGTCTCTAAAGTTAAATGTTGGTACGGTTGTGTTATCAGTCAACTTAGCCAATCACTAGTGCTAGTCGATCGTTGGTACGGTTATGTTACGAGTCGACTAAAGTTCCATTTCTATTATGTTTGTAACACCCCATTTAGATAAATGGACCGTTACGTAGTAATTATGGCGTGTCATCAAATCATGCAAGGTAAATATCTAAAACATTAAATGACCATAAATGAAACCAGAACAAACATCGGTTCCAACATAAGCTCCACACACAATTGCATAAGTATAGAATGAAAGGAAAGGACTAAATAGTGTCCAACAAAGCAAAAGTATGTAAATGCATTAAAAGATAAAGAAGACTAGGCGCCTCCATCCCATGCACGTACTCTTGAATCCTAGCTTTGCCCTTTAGTACCTGCCGTATTGGGACATGGAAAGAAAATACGGCTGAGCAATACGCTCATTGTGCGGATATATGATAATGAAATATAAAGCATAAACATAAGCAAGTAACGAAATGAAATGAATAACAGCGGAATAAGTGTATGTCCTGGAAAACCTTGTTCAAGCTTATAAGACGGGTTTTATATTTCTAAAAAGACTTATGTTTAGTTATACTGAAAAAATGTATTTTAAATATGCCCGGAGCCCATATAGGTCATGTTATATCAACATGCATGAATACTTAGAGGGGTGACATCATCATGCAATTAGAGGGGTTGCCTCTAATTAATATATAATATGAGTGGAGGGATCAGCTCCTATAACGGATGCAAGGCACACACCGCAGTTACCATGAAATCTTACTACTTGTCCTAGGATGCACCCATTTGCCCCACATGATAATAATAACAAAGGCTAAATACTATAAAGGGACGCCGCGAGCAATTACTCTCACCGCAGAAGAGTCATAACACCGGTGCCTCTAGTGCTATGGTTATGGAACCCCCATAACTAGGTGAAACTGGCATGCATGTATATAGCTCAGACAATCTAAAATAATCATAACATATACTGAATATGTTTAAAACACGTAAACTACTGGGGAAAACAGATGGCTACAAACGGGAAATCCTAATATAGGAAAGAATGATGTCCTTACTGAAGGACAGAATATCCGTACCTTATGTCCAGTAAATGAAGACGAAAACGAACGGTAGGTCCATGATTTCTTGGGATTGTTAATGTGTTGTTATTGATCTAAAGAAGGGGAGGGAGATGAAGAACTAGAGAGAGAAAGTTAGAGAGAGAAAAGAGAGAATGAGAGAAAGAAAGATTGATTAAGTGAAATGGGAACCAACGACTACCCTTCCTAACATGCTAGGAAGGGTATATATAGCCCACCCTACATGTGCAATTTATGGGTTATACTTACATGACTATATCACGAGCCCAATCTACGTATATATCGTTGGAGTGACCGATCCTTTCTAAATACGTAAAATCGTATTTCCAACAATCTCCCCCTAAGGGAGGTCACTCCAATTTACAATGTCCTAAATAGTCTATAACTCGTGATCTATGCTAACAATAATGTGACCGATACTTTCTTTGGAAAAACATATTTCCAACAATCCCCCCTAAGGGAGGTCACACCATTTTACAAAATCTTAAACCTAGCATACTATGCTTGAGTCTTCGATCTTGTTCTTGTGAATATGCTGATGAGATCTTTGACTTTAGTCTTGAGCATGTTTCCTCGCCTTGACCATGTGCATTCATCACTTGTGATATTCGCCTCCTCGTGACTTCATGTTCCACATACTTATACACTGATGAATTCTTGAAAGCTTCAGAGTTTGATACAGTGGAAGACTTGACTTTTAGGCTTTCTTGAATTTGTTAAAGTATTAAGTGCATACAGTATAAGCATGTGTTGACGACTTCTTATAGATTTTACACCGCAATGCCACCTTCTTGTTACGCTGCATAAGACAGTTAGCAACAAAACATATACACGGATGAAATGGCCTTGAACATTTCGTTCTAATTCAGTAGCATTTACCTCCGGTCGGTGAAGACCGTTGGACGATATTAAATATCGTACTTGTGGCAGGTAGTTTCAATTAAGAACCTCCTTGACAAGATTTCACGGGTAAACCCGTTCTCTTTATTCGACCGTCCAAAGCTGACTGCGAACATAAAGAGTAAATCATTTGGATAATATTATCTGCATGATTTGAAGCCGTCAAATTTGATTCCTGGAACAAGTTTAATTCATTAAGGAATCGCACCATCGTTGCTTTCCAGTTGTCACGAGCTTGATTCGTATAGAATCTTACAAGTTACCTACCAAGTGCTGTTTGAGGTTAACACTAGAAGGATTTCCACTCATCACTGTGAACACTATAGAGTGTCACTCTGAGTGTTCTGGAAAGATCACTAAGATATTGCGTACAGTCCTGGAACGTGTTCAAGTTCAGCTAAGAATTAAACCACTGTTGCTTTCCAGTTATCACAAGCTTGGTTCATAAAGAATCGCGCAAGTCACCTACCATGAGCTTTTTGATATTCTCTCAAGAAGGATTTCCATCTTCATTGTAAATACTTTCGTATTGCTCGGATGTTCAGGCAAGATCATGAAGATTTTACGTAGGACTCTTAAAATCTTTCTTACTTTTCATAGTGTGTGAATAAACAAGCAATTATGAAAGTGTGTCCTAATGAGATATTTGATGATCTCGAATGGCTCTATACTCGATCGTGCATTTTGGATTTTAGTGATCGGAGGCTGGAGAGGAGTGCCACCATTTCAATACCAATTTATTCGGAGTGAATAAATCAATAGATAATGCGTTGTCACCGTGTGATTAAAACAAAATACCTTTTGAGAGATATCTGAGTTAGCTGGGATGGGTTGTGCATTGCATCACTGGGTCCATGATGTCTATCTTCAATATCAGTTATCATTAAAAATGATCTCAATAGCATATGTGTTGACCCAGTTTCTGCCTAAGTTGTAAGGAGGGCTTCTTTCTTTAGACCCTTTATCTTTACAATTCTTTTTCATTCTTCAATCCCTTCAATACTTACCAATACGTCATAACTAGCACCTTGTTGTGATTGTTCCAGTACTAT
Organism: Glebionis coronaria; assembly: GCA_025667525.1. Classification (NCBI taxonomy): domain Eukaryota; kingdom Viridiplantae; phylum Streptophyta; class Magnoliopsida; order Asterales; family Asteraceae; genus Glebionis; species Glebionis coronaria. The sequence goes on from CM046876.1 coordinate 583,078,475, forward strand.
CTTAAGTACTTGGTCGGCATTCAGCTACATTCACAATCTTTCTCCATCTTTCCTAAGGACTACTATTTCTAGCTATGGAATGTCCTTGGGAAGATTCCTCGTGTTCTAGAGGAATCATTGGAATTTAACCTATCCTACCATCCTTATGTCACCACAATCTTCACCGTCATGAATAGAGATGTTTTGGGTAAGTGTATGTCACCATGAAATCAATTTTGATATCTAAATTCATTTTTCTCCCCCTTAACATATGCCACGATATTCGAAAACATTTCGCACATGTCGGGATGAGCCAGCACATTAAGTCAAACCATTATTTCTCTCAATATTAAATCACATTTTCTCCCCAATATTAAAAATATTAACCCAATCGATGTTTTTAATATCAACTGATCTAATAACATTTTAAGAAAATTTGAGAAGAAAAATGTAAATTCAATTATCTTCATGATTTTCACAAGTTCCCCCTCAAATTAATGAGGGTGTACTTGAAACGTAAATTAAATACCTTTTAAACACAAGTGTAAGGTATTTATCACGTGCAAATATCATATATGATAATGTATTCACAAGATTAGCAATTTATGAGGTTGGACCTGAATGATGGAGAACATCATATGTTAGAATCACATGGTTCTTGTTCACGAATGTTGGTCGCCTCGTCACGTCTGAAGTTATCTCTTGACACCATGTGTATGATTGATATCGTTGTCTTGACACCAATTAGTGACCTTGGCACTTTCGGCATCAAAGATTCTGAATGCTGGACAATTGCTCCCCCTCAGTTGTTGACTCGTGTTCTATTGAAAGAGCTATAGTCGTCGTTTGAGTAGTCGCATTGTCGAGTATGTAGATATCAATTGTAAATTGCTGCGGATTGTGGAGATGATAACTTCATAAAAACAAAATTTCTCTTGTTTTAACAAATAAATGCACTGACACGTACATATATTCATGTTAGATTGTGTTATTCCGTAAACAAAATCCCTTACATGGTTATAAATAGACGATGCCCGATAAAATTAATTCCCGTTGTTGAGTCAAAGCTTTCCGGTGAAATGCTTGACTTTAATATGAAAAGCGGGTTACTATCGGAAATAATAGCAAGCCATTTTGAGCATGTTTTAAAACATTTGAACTTCTGCTCGAACTTTATTTACAACCCCGTGTCATTATTGAATGACATTTCTAGGATCGTAAATATTATCGATTCCAGAAGAAATGCTCGTTTTATCAAAAAAAAAAATTAAACACACAATTGTCAAAGATTTAGAAAAACCTTTTTTAAAAATTCTTGAAAAATTATGTTCAAAGTTTCAAAAACCAATTACTTGAGCTTAAGATGTTGAATATCTTACAAAACAGGCTCAAGTCCGAGAAGTTGTAAGCTTCTATGAGGATAAATTTATCATCGGCGATAAACTTTCCTTTTAACCGAAGAGCGAGTTCTAAGCTGACATTTACTTAGAAGTCGTTTTCATGAGCTTGAAAACTTTGGAATGTTTTACGTAAAGCTATGACCGAGAAAGGTGAAATTCTCGTTATGGATAAAAGTTCTCTTATTTAAAAGATACACTTCCCTTTATGAGCTTAAAACTTGGAATGTTTTAAAATAAGCTCATGACCGAGAAAAAAATTAATTTCTGTTACGAGGATAAGTTATCATTAAAGATAGCTTTCCTAAAATTGAAGTTCGAGTTACAATCTGATATTTAACTGTAAGTCATAGTGCATGAGCTTAAAAACTTCGAATGTTTTTAATATTAGCTCATGCCCGAGAAAAATTAATTTCTCGTTGTAAGGATAAGTTTATCATCGGCGATAAACTTTCCTTTATTTGAAGTCCGGGGCATAATCTAAAATGTGTTTATACGGCATTTACACGAGCTTAAAAGTTTGGAATAATTTTAATGTAAGCTCGTGTCCGAGAAAATTTAATTTCTCGTTAGTGAGGATAAGTTTATCATCGGCGATAAACTTTCCTTTATTTGAAGAACAGGTCATCGTCTGAAATTTAATGATGAGCCATATACACGAGTGTAAAACCTTTGAATAGTTTTAAAGTAAACTCGTGTCTTAGAAAATTTAATTTCTCGTTAATGAGGATAAGTTTATCATCGGCGATAAACTTTCCTTTATTTGAAGTACGGGTCATCGTCTGATATTTAACGATGAACCAAATATACAAGAGCTTAAAACCTTTGAATGGTTTTAAAGTAAACTCGTGTCCGAGAAAATTTAATTTCTCGTTTTGTGAGGATAAGTTTATCATCGGCGATAAACTTTCCCTTATTTGAAGAACGGGTCATCGTCTGAAATTTAACGATGAGCCATATACAGTAAGTTTAACTGCGAATCCCGTGAGACACTTGTTTCTTTGATATCAGCTTCTTTAGTAACTAAACTCTAAGAGTGTCCTTAGTTGAACGGTGTACAAAGATCGTACCAGTTTGTTTTTGTTGATCCTTGACTTTGGTACCTGCAATCTCATTTGCAGTTTGTATGCTTTTATATAGGTTAGCGATATCTATCTTAGAACCATGTGGGGATTCACAGTTTTCTTTTCTTGTACCAGAGGTGACCTGAGGAGATGATTCACTTGTCTTAGCTCGTAAACGTTTCCTTTTATAGAAAACCTTAAGTTCAGGCTTAAGTGATGTATCATCCTTTTCAACTTCCTTCCTAGTAGTCCTAGTAGAATCAGAGACTATCCTAGTTAAAGGGCACTCGTTTCCTACAAGAATGAAAGTTCTACCAGTGGGGCACCAAACTTTACCAATGGGTTTGATTTTAGCTAGCCACTGGGATTTAATTCTAGCATGGGAGTTCACCTTATGAAGGAATTTTTTGACACAAGAGTCATGATTTGCCTTAAAGACACATTTCCTACATGTTTTACAAGTAGCATATTTAATGTCCGAGTAAGATCTAGAATTCCTAGATGATTGATTGATGCTCCTAGTATATGACATGCTACGGTTAGCAGTGTTGGGTAATCTAGAAGGCATCTGACTAGGTTTGAAGTTCCTGTCTCTTACTTGTGTCTTTTGAATAGCTTCCCTCAGACCAAATTTATGGCGAACGTCATTTGAACTAGTTCTAGACGTGTTCTTTGTATTCGTAGAGAAACTAGAGGCAATCATGTGATTAGGTCTTGCTAAAGCCAATTTAGTCACATTAGGCCTAGTTGGTGGAGTGACTGTTCTAGAAATATGAACCATATCAACTTGGGAGGCAAACCGCGGTCTCGAGGATTGTGGTCGCTCGGATCTAAACGCAGTTGGTTGTCTAACGGACTGATTTGTAGGCAATTTCCCCAAGATTGATGGTTTTTCAAGCTTAGTGTCCACACTAGTTCCTTTAGTTTTCCTCAATTCGTTTTTCAACGCAGCTATAGCAAAGACCTTTCCCTGTACATGAGCCTTTAAAGTCTCATTCTCTTTGAGAAATTCATCTTGGGATGCCAACTTAGATTCTAACAACTTAATTTGTTTCAAAAGATTATCCTTTTCAGCTTTATAATCTAGACCTTTTTGATCCAATTTTCGTTCAAGAACAACGTTTGAATTTTTAAGTTTTTCAAAATATGTTTCAAACTTGTCAGTTCTCTTAGAAAATTCTAGTTTGGCATCCTCAAGATCTTTTGATTGCTGAGCTACGATCATTTCGAGCTCTTTAACCTTGGAATCATAAGCAGATAATGAAGCAGTCATAAAGAATTTATCATGATGTACTATAACATTCTGAACAATCTCTCTCCCAGTATGACACAAATCGGATGCATCTGAAGTGGTAAAACTATGACCCTTTTCCATCCCATGTTTGTCATAATTAGGTTCGGAATGCTCAACATGCGGTAGTTCATCGGCATAGTCATCATATACAACATTACATTGTACCATATTTGTAGGCTCTTCGTCATAAACGGGTATGGTGTCATCATAAGAGATGTCTGCAACATTCCCTGACGTGTTGTTGATGTCATGCTTAACTGTTGATTCCGTGTCCTTGCAATTAGCATCCTCCAATGCGTTAAACATATGACCATTTTCCTCTTGCATCGTAGATTCTTGCACTCTATTAGCATACGCTTGCTGAAGTCGAGATCTTTCATAAATCGAAGACGAGACCGATGTCATCAATTTCAACAGTGTACCACGGAACTCTTGAACCTCCGTATGTGTGTATTGAAGAAATGACTGACATATCCCTGAATTTGTAGACTTAACGACGTTGAATTAGAAGAAGTGCGTAAGTTGTGTCACTAGAGCTTGATATGCAGATTCTGATGCAGAGTGATTAAAGTCTTCTTTGAGAAGTTGCTCAGCTAGTTGGTTCAAGTTAAGGAATATTGAGTCGATAAATATGTTACGATCTTGACCAAAGAGTGTCACAAATTTGCTTCCTCCTTGAAGCCATGAAAGGGTTACAAGAAGAGACTGAAGTAGTCGAAATAACGTTATTCCACTTTCTCTAGCTTTATCTTGCAATTGATGCAATTCTCCCTCTTGAGATGTCGAATTTAACCAATCCATTGAAATTCGATGAGAACTGAAGGTAAGAATTATTTATCGATCGAGAAATGAAAGAAAGTAATTGTATTTTTCTTTGTCGATTAGATTCCTTGAGTAGTGAAGAAACAATGATAAATCCTCTAAATATGTGTTCTTAAGAAACCAAAAATTCTCCAAGGCAAAATTACACACGATGTTAAAAAATTTCAAAAACACGTTTTTGAAAAATCTTGGAATACTTGTCACTGTATCGCAATGCCAAAATTAAATCCATTAGAATACCCATCGCAATACCCATCGCAATGTATGATCGCAATGTCTTATCGCAATGTCGATCGGAATTTCTGATCGCAATGCTGGATCGGAATACGCGATCGGAATGCTGGATCGGAATCCTCGATCGGAATGCTGGATCGGAATCCGCGATCGGAATGTTGGATCAGAATCAGCGATCGGAATGCTGGATCGGAATCCGCGATCGGAATGCTGGATCGGAATCCGCGATCGGAATGCTGGATCGGAATTCGCGATCGGAATGTAGAAACCCTTAGGATTTGCGATCGAAATAGCACTTTCCTCGGATCAAACACACCCAATTCGAGATTTTAAGCTAAAAAATGATCCAAACACCCAAAAAATTTGTGTTTTTAACCAAAGTAACAATACCAAATCACTACCACAACTATGTAGATGATTTCTATCAAGATTAAACCATAAAAAATACAAAAAAAATTCAAGATTTGAGCTTGATTAAATCAAAACCCACGAAAATCAATCAAAACAAATACAAGAACAACCAATCAACCATGGCTCTTAATACCATTTGTAGGTCCACGATTTCTTAGTATTGTTAATGTGTTGTTATTGATCTAAAGAAGGGGAGGGAGATGAAGAACTAGAGAGAGAAAGTTAGAGAGAGAAAGGAGAGAATGAGAGAAAGAAAGATTGATTAAGTGAAATGTGAACCAACAACTACACTTTCTAACATGCTAGGAAGGGTATATATAGCCCACCCTACATATGGGCTTTATGGGTTATACTTACATGACTAGATCACGAGCCCAATCTACGTATATATCGTTGGAGTGACCGATTCTTTCTAAATACGTAAAAACATATTTCCAACAAGAACGCGGAAGATCACTCCGACTTCACGATAGCTACATAATAAAGGGACATGAATACGTGTCTGTTTTACTTATACATACTTATTATTTAGTTTACTTGACATGGTCATACTTATTATACTTGTTCTTGTCTTGTTTTACTATTTCATGTTTAATCATGTGTTTCTTAGTGTTTCATGTGTTTTAGATTCATGTATTTCATGTCTTAAGTGTTATAGTACTTGTTATAACATAATGAGTAACTTTCTAAAAATAGTAGGTTTCTATATATAGTAACTTTCCAAAAATAGTAGGTTACCATATATAGTAACTTTCTAAAAATAGAAAATTTCCTTAAATAGTAAGTTTTCAAAAATAGAAAGTTTACGTAATTAGTAAGTTTCCAAAAATAGAAAGTTTCCATATTTAGCATGTTTCCATAAATAGAATGTTACGATATTTAGTGTGTTCCCATAATTATCATGTTGTCATAATTAGTACATTGTTGATGGTGTCGCTGTTGTCCCTAACGCAGTCCCTGGCTACGCCAGGTTGCCACCGTTGCTACTGCGGTTCCCCTGGCTGCCATTGCATACCACCGAGACCTTTAAGGTCTCGGTTCCCACTGGTTTACCAAGCTTCCCCCTGCTGGGGGGTCCTTGGCTTGCGGCTGACAGAACCAAAACACCACCGCCACCACAAAGGTTCGGCTGGTGGAACAAATAAGCCATCGAGAGTCATACGACTCTCGGTTTGTGTGCAATCGAGCCAAACAAAACCAAAGCCAATCCTTTTCTTGTTTTAATCTCATTTATTACATGTTTTCCCTTGTTTTTTTAAAAGATCTTGGATCATACATAATTAAAATAAAAAGAAAAGGATTAAGGAATACCAAACGCGTAGATGTTTTTAGGATTGAAACACGAACACAATCACGTAATTACCAAAGATCAAAGATCAAAAATCGTCTCTTGTGGTTGATGTTGATGTCACGGCCAAAAGAGACAAGGGAGGAGAGATTTTTAGGGTTTTAACATTTTTACTGTATTTTGTTTTTATGAAAAATCCTGGAGACCTTATTTGATTAAAACATAGATTAGTTAATGGATTGGGCCAAGCCCCTTTTCCTCCTTTGGTTTGGACGCCACATATACTACACATATGTACACATTCGTTTTATTTTTCGTGTCTTAAATTATCATCGTGTGTGTTCGTTTTAATGTTCGTGTTTTATGTCTTGTATGTTTTAAGTACTTTACATGAATCCTTATCGTGCATTAATATTCATGTTTACATACGTTATACTTATAATAATTAGTTAATATACTTCACGATCGTATTAAATGTTCATGATTCATGTCGTATATTAATTAGTTAAAAAGTTTAAATTTAACCATAAATTCGTGCATTTAATTATCTTAAGGATTTGAAGGCGGGTTTTAAAACTCTTCCACTCTAAAGAATAATCTTTCCTCGAATTAGAGATACGATAAACTAAAAATTACATACCCGAATCATAACTGGAAATGAGGGTAAGAAGTCCGGATAGACTCCTCCGTTTCCCAAGTGGCTTCCCACTCGGAATGGTCCCTCCAAAGGATTTTGGCGAATGGGATCATCTTTCTCCTCATGACTAGATCCTGACGGTCTAGAACTTCCTCGGGTTCCTCAATATATGATAGATCCTCTCGAATCTGCTCGAATGGATACAAAACTATATGCAACGGATGGTAATTGTAACCTCTGAGTAAGGATACATGGAACACATCATGCACATGAGATAGCTAAGGAGGTAACGCTAGACGATATGATATTTCACCGACACGTTCAAGGATTTCAAATGGTCCGATGAAACGAGGACTAAGCTTGCCCTTTAGTCCAAAACACTTGACACCACGAGCTGGTGATACCTTAAGGAAAACATGATCACCGATCTTAAATTCTAGATCTCTATGATGTTTATCAGCATATCTCTTCTGTCGAGCACGAGCTTCCAGTAGCTTCGCCTTGGCGATGGAAACCTTCTCATTGGTCACCTCTATCATTTCTGGTCCTTCAAGGATTCATTCTCCAACTTGATCCCAACATATTGGAGCACAACTCTTTCTGCCATAAAGCATCTCGAAAGGTGCACACTTAATACTTGCATGCCAACTATTGTTGTAGGCAAACTCAACCAAACAAATGTAGTCGTCCCAACTTCATGTCCATTCCAATGCACAAGCTCGCAGCATGTCTTCTAAGGTCTGAATGGTACGCTCTGAGGATGAAAGGCAGTGCTAAGCTTAAGTTTGGTGTCCCAAGATTTATGCATACCTTTCCAAAATTTAGACGTGAAACGAGGAGCTCTGTCTGATATGATGTCTTATAAAGTTCCATGTAGTCGCATGATCTCCTTAAGGAATATATATGCCAATTTGCTAACTGAGAAATCCTTGCGAATTGGAAGAAAATGAGCCGGCTTGGTTAAACGATCTACTATAACCCATATAGCATCATGCTTGCTCTGAGTCAATGGAAGTCCGGTGACGAAATCCATGGAGATTTTGTCCCACTTCTATTTGGGAATCTCTAACGGTTGTAGTAAACCACTAGCCCGCTGATGCTCGATCTTAACCTGCTGGCAGGTTAGACACTTGGATACGAAAGTAGCAACATCCTGCTTCATGCCACTCCACCAGAAATGATGTTTGATATCATGGTACATGTTGGTGGATCTGGGATGAATAGAGAATGAAGAGCTGTGAGCTTCTGTTAGTAAAACTTCTCGGAGTGCCTGATCATCTGGAACACATATTTTAGTTCCTTGCCATGCAATGCCTTCTTCGCCTACACAAAATTATGTATGTCGATCAAGATTCTGAATAATAGCCCAAATATCAACATCATCTTTCTGAGCTTCCTTAACCCGAGAAATTAAGTCTGGCTCAATTCTCAGATTAGCCCAGTACCCATGTTTTCCACGTACTAAGAACTCAATGTCTAATCGCTCCAAGTCACGTATAATTTCTTCTTGTATCTTGATGCCGTTAATCATGCATGACTTCCTGCTGAGAGCATCTGCCACTACATTCTCCTTACCAGGATGATACTGAATATTAATGTCATAGTCCTTGAGTAGTTCCAACCATCTGCTCTGTCTCATGTTAAGCTCTCTCTGAGTGAAAATGTACTTGAGACTTTTGTGTGCAGTGAAGATGTCACATGATTCACCATATAGATAGTGTCTCTAGATTTTAAGTGCAAAGACTACTGTTGCTAGCTCCAAGTCATGGGTAGGATAATTCTCCTCATAAGGATTTAGCTGACGTGATACATATGCAATCACTTTCCCATGTTGCATGAGTACACAACCTAATCCTTTGCCCGAAGCATCGCTGTCGATCTGAAATCCACATGGGTCAGATGGGAGAGTAAGAATAGGTGCAGATACTAACCGCTGCTTAAGTTCTTCAAACCTCTTCTCTCGCTCATCAGTCCAAACGAATTTCTCTCCTTTACGCATCAACTTGGTTAAAGGTAAGGCTATTCTTGAAAAGTTCTCCATGAATCAGCGATAATAACCAGCTAAGCCCAAGAAACTACGAACCTCAGTTGTAGACGTCGATCTCGGCCATTTAGTAATAGCTTCAACCTTCTCAGGATCCATAGTAATCCCTTATGCGGAGACAATGTGGCCTAGAAACGCCACCTTGCTTAGCCAAAATTCACACTTAGAAAATTTGGCATACAACTGCCGCTGACGAAGAATCTGTAGCATAATACGAAGATGTTCTTCATGTTCTTCCTTGGATTTGTAGAAGATAAGGATGTCATTGATGAACACGATAACAAATTTGTCTAGATACTCGTGGAAGATGCGGTTCATAAGGTTTATGAATATCGATGGAGCATTAGTGAGTCCGAAAGGCATGACTACGAACTCATAATGGCCATATCTTGTGCAAAAAGCATTCTTAAGAATATCCTGCTCTTTCACTCACAACTGATGATAACCAGATCTTAGATCAATCTTGGAGAAATGCTTGGCACCTTGCAGTTGGTCAAACAGATCATCGATAAGCGGTAATGGATAAAGGTTCCTAATCGTGATCTTATTCAGCTCACGATAGTCAATGCATAAACGCATGCTGCCATCCTTCTTCTTGACGAAAAGTACTGGTGCACCCCATGGTGATATACTCGGACGGATGAAACCTCGCTCCAGTAATTCCTGCAGTTGATCTTTTAACTCCTTGAGCTCTGGGAGCCAGGTGATAAGGAGCCTTAAAGATTGGTTGAGCTCCTGGGATGAGCTCAATGTTAAACTCTACTTCGCGGATAGGTGGTATACCTGGAAGTTCTTCTAGAAATACATCAGGGAATTCAGAAACAACTGGTTGATCTTGGATCGACGGAACATTGGCTGTCATATCCTGAATTGAAACTAACAAGCCCTCGCAACCATGAGATAATAAAACACGAGCTTCTAAGGCGGAAATGATTTGTACAGACTTTCCTGGTATGAAACCATTGTGAATGTACTTTGGTGCTTGAACATCACCGAATATAATCCGATAGGTATGACAGTCGATAGTAGCATGGTGCTTGGATAACCAGTCCATGCCTAAGATGAGATCAACTCGCACATATCCAATGGAAGTGCGTCTACTGGGCGAATCTTATCATCAAATTCTAGTGGAAGATCTCTGTACACCTGGGTAATGCTTACAGAGTCTCGCATAGGCGTAGATATACTTAATATGTTCTCTAATGGCATAGGAATTTTATTAATACTATTGGCATACGTAGTGGATATGACTGAATGAGTTGCACGTATCAAATAAAATGCAAGTTGCATCACCGTTCATAAAGAGGATGCTAGTGATATTACCTAAAGACTTATTAGCTTGATCCTTTGTGGTAGTGTTGACACGACCTGAAGCTGGTGGCTTAGGAAGAGCAGCACTAGAATTACCTATCGTATCTCCCTTCTTGCAATCTTTCAACATGTGTCCAGATTGTCCACACTTGAAACAAACTCTGGCAGCCTTACGACATGGTCCGGGATGTCTACAACTACAAGTCATGCATATGGGGTAGGTGTAACCTCCTGGAGGTACCCTTGCTACCTGAGAGCATGTTTAAGAAAATATGCGTGAGACATGATTATTTGGCATAAACATGACTGCACTGAAGTTTAACTAATAATTTACTAGATGAAGACGAGTTGTTGGGCTGCTGACACTTAGCATTCTAGTCATGCCCACTCGCAGAGTTACTGTTTATGATGCTGATATGTCAGTATGTAAAACATACAGCAGTTTAACATAGAAAAGTTTAAGAATTTAGGGACCTGTTGTTGTTGGACTGGCTGGCATTGTTACGGTAATTGTCATTACCATTCCGCCTGTCGGATCAGTATCGGTCATTAGATTGACCGTGCCCTTTGTTGGCATTCTGCTGAGTGGGCGGTTGGGACCGGTCTCCACCCTTCTGTCTGAAAGATAAAATGGATAGGAAAAGATATAAAATGAACGTACATATAGGAATAAGATGATAACGCTTGACTGAAATTTATACCTCTTCTCTGGACGAGCTTGCTCCTCATAGTCATCTCGGTCATGTATCATTTCCAAGCTACGTGTTTCATGATTAACTTGTGCCACATTAGTAAGTAGCACTAAGTAAACGATCTACTGACGTGGAGTGAAGAGCCCAGCGAAAGTGCTTCGCTTTCTCCTTGGCAGTACCCGCAGCAGTGCCTAGAAATCCATCCAACCTAAGAAACCTGTCAAAAATTTAGTGATAGTCTCTCCAATTCTTTGACGAATGGAATGATAGTCCCTCATAAGTCTTTCATGCTCAGCTGTCGGAAAGAACTGACCATAAAACAGAGTCTTGAATTGGTACCACGTCAAAGCAGCTAACCAAACATCACCTCCATTTGCCAGCGTGTATGCCCTCCACCAAGCTAAGCATCACCTTCAAACTTATAGCAAGCCAACCTTGCCTTGTAGATTCCATCACATCCCATAGCTGTGACACCCTAGAACCGAGGTCATTAACGTTACCCTAAATTACGCTAATTTTTGAAATTTTTAATAAATTTTAATTTCTATATATATAAGTATATTGGTTAAAGCCGATGTTCGAGGTTATAATTTTTACGATTGACGATTCAAGAAGGACGATGACGATTACGATCCCGATGGATGCCCAAATTTCTATAATTATTGACGATTTATCGATAATGTAATTTTTCGAGAATTTTACTTACGGTTCGTGTTAAGTTGAGTCGGGTGAGTTTTATAGCCTTCCGAGTACATTTAAAGTATCCCAAAAATATTTTGGAGTGTTCGGGATGATTTCCGACTCCCGTAAAATTTTCTAAATTGACTAGTAAGTCAATCCCGCAAAGTTTTAAGGACGTTTTTACTTAAGGCCAAAAGAAACCTTTAATTGCACTTAGGCCCCTCCCAATCTCACAAAAAGGCACAAACACAACACACACAAACATTTAACAAAAAAATAAATCAAAACTCTCTCTCTCTTGTCCTTAGGCCGACGGCCAAACACCAAGAACCACCACCACCCACCATTTTTTTTGAGTTTTGACAAAATCTAACTTAAGACCACCTTCTAAAATTCATTGGTGAGTGTTAATCCATGGTTTAATTAAACATGCATTAACAAAAATTTTCCAAAAATTTTCAAGATCATTCAAATTCGTTTTTGAGGCTAATTGTATTGATGCATGTTAAATTCATGTATAGTGTGAGTATAATCACCAATAAAACCCACCAAAATTGATTTGGTTGTGGTGATTTGGTCACCCAAACCCCACGGCACAAGGGGGTGTTTGGGGAGCCATGGTGGTTGATGATTTTGAGCATTGTTGTTATGTTTGGTATTGTGTTTATTGATGTATCAAATGGGTATTAGTGGTTGCATGTTTGTTTTTATATTTTTAGATTATGAGATTGTTGATCAATAGGGGTTAGGACTGAAAATTTGTGTTTGGATATGATTGAGAATGCTTAGGATGAAGCCTAGTAATGATTAATAGGTTTGGAATCGAGCTTAAGCATGATTTTGGTATAGTCAAATTTAGGCACAAAGTTTAGGACCTTTTTATAAAAATTATTTTTCCTACAGGTCTAGATAACTAAATGTAGTCATAGAGGGTCTTCTTAGCTTTAATTTGGTATAAGGTAGAGCCCGTGACTCAAAACGAGCTAAAAGTTATGAGGTTTTAAAGATCGAGTACCGGGAGACGAGAACTTTCATAATCCGAATTTATGTATAGTTTTAGTCAAATCCCGAGGACCACAAGTATGAATTGGTAAATGGTCAAGGGTCAAATTTTGGTCACAAACCTGTGTAATTGAGTCTATAAGTTGACTTAGGAGTCAAAGAAGTCAAAGGTACATTTCAAATAGGTCAAAGAGGTCAAAGTTGGTCGAAGTACAATTTCAGCCCGGAAAATGTAGTTTTGGAAAAGCGTTGAGTAACGGGTCGTAGAAGTAAAAACTTTTATTGGGATTAAAAATGTGTTATCTACAGGTCTTATAGTATTTTTGAGAATTTTGTCAAGTTTTATAAGAATGGCTAAGTATAGTAAAACAGCCCGTACTTTCGGTAAGTACCGGCGAAAATGGATAAAAACGGATAGCGTAAATAATAAGAACGAATGGTGTAAAATGAGTGATGCTTGTTGTTTTGTTTTGGCGTGAGTTATAATTGTCCTAAGTGACTAGTATCTATGTATTTTATACAGTACCGTAAGGTATTTAAAATGAGATTACTCATTACGCGTTATTTGTTGATAGGTGTTGATTTACCCGGGCATCCGTATCGTCGTCAGTGATCATCTCTCGAACAACCGACTACTTAATATATAAGGTGTGAATTTATAGCCTAACTTATATTTATTTCAAACTGTTTTACCCGCGAGGGAAATGCATGCTAGTTTTTAAAAGGAACGTATATCATGAATGATTGTTAGACCCGAATGTTGCCTTAGAAATTGTGTTGAGTACCAAGTTGCAAAAAACCCTAAATTCATGAACTATTAACTATTGTCCTGCCCTCGAGTAGGGGGAAATAGCCGCTTATACAATTTGTAGTACTACGGGGCTAACGACCCAATGCTAGCCGAGAAGCTGTACGTTGAGTAAGTTCTGCGGTAGATTATCTTGTATGAGAGATAAGGTATAATTGCAACTGATGCCTTTAGAAGGGGCACTGGTTTCATCTGAATCACGTCGGTAATTATTACGCGGGTGATTGAGTTAACGGATTAGTGTCATGAGCTTAAACACAATTGTCAGTATCCTGAATATAGATTGTTTGATCGACAAGTCTATGAATGATCACGAATGGTTTTTATTTTATATACGTTCAAATGAATTGTAAAACCTATGAATTCCACTCAACGTTTTCGTTGACCAAATTTTGGCATGTGTTTCAGGTAACCGCTGAAGTGTAGCATGGAGCGTGCATGGGATGGATGTTGTGTGTATGGCTTGGAGTCTGCTTGTTTTTCCTCCCTTTTCTACTTAAACAATTTTAAGTTTTAATGTAATGTGGTTGTGAAACTGAAATTCTTGGGTTGAGATTCATGGGGACCGAAAACGCTAAACTCTGTTGTACCAAGTGGGGTTGGAAATACCGTGGACATGTATCATCTAACAATTTTTAATTCAAGTTTTAAGTTGACGTCTTTTTAGCGTCGTTTGATATATCTTGTGTGCAATGATAACTGTGTAGCACCCAATGTTGTAGTTCCGCTGCGCATAGCATTTGTGGGGGTGTTACAGATTGGTAATCAGAGCCATGAGTTATAGAGAACTAGGTCGTTTTTGAAAATCCTAAACTATAACTTTTGGTGTCGTAAGAAATGGTCCAAGCACACACAACTATCCTGCATGGCTCCGGTAAGATTTATTTTTGTATTCATGACATTTGACGTATACTTTTGAGTTGAAGTATATATGTGGGTAATTATTACGTAAGTATGGAAATTACTATATGTAGACGTTGAATTATACGTGGAATATCCGACATCGTAATTTTTGTATTAATCATGCATGAGCATCATATTATTACATTTCGGGCATATGTACCACCTTTGCATTGCATTTGCATGCATGTATTTATAAATATTGTATAATTACTTATGTACCCTCCGAAATTCGCTGTTATTGCAGGAATGGCCGAGGTACCGCCTAATGATAATGGAAACGATTACGTCGTAGGTCGCGAAGGGGGAAGTGTTGGAACAGCAGCTGAAGGACAAGCTGAGACGAACGATGTACAAGCCCAGGACCCCGACCAAAGGAGAACTACTTGCCCCAGGCCTATGCGTACTTCCCATCTGGTTGGTGCACCAGGTATCCCCAGAAGAGCCGAAGGTGCAGTGAGCGCAAATTCTCTTCATCAAGGCATCTCAAAAATTTGCTGCCCCGGACCGAGAATTTATCATGACGTACGACGGGTTGTGAGAGGTTTGGATGAATCAATGTGCATGCGGTACGTAGTGGAATCAAGGGTGATCAGTAGATTCGACGAGAATGAAAGGGCAGACCAAAGACTGTTGGAAAGGACTGCAAGAATTGAGTATGATGGAAATGTAAACAAAAGTGACATCAACAGTCTAAGATCGATGGTTGCAAATTTGAGCGCTAGTCTTGACCGTGTTAGGGAAGATCAAGTGAGGTTGTCAAGGATGCAGAGTTGGGAGCATCGAGTGAGAGCTTCATTGCCCCCGGATTGGAGATTCGTGGACGATTTGGAGATGGAGGCTAATGACTACATGATTCAGCCGCCTACTAGAGGTGCTTGTATTACGGTGGGAAGTCAGGTAGCGATTGAGTGTGGGTCTACATCAGGGACGAAAAAGGAGACGGAATGTGGGCCGGATGACAAAGGAAAGAGAAAAATGGATGATGTGGATGAGGACGATAGTGATGAGGAACCCGAGGAAGATGATGACGAACCGCCATCCAAGAGGCCGTGTGGATCACCACATGCCTAGTTACTTGTCTTGTATTTTTTCTTTGATCATTGTAATAGAACTGTTTTAGACTTTTGTATGATGGCATTATGACGAGAAACTTGAGGACTTAAGTTTTGTGGTGAACGATTGTAGTGGCAATACTTGTCACAATTTTGGTTAATTATCAATACAATCCATGTTACCTTTCATGATCTGTGATACGTCTTAAATTTGATCTTTTGTGATGTGAATTGATGAATATTAGTAACTCTGTAGTGATGTGTCGTTGTATGTATATTATGTCTCGGAAACTTGATATGTATACTTACATTGTTTTTCTATTTTCCCTGTCTTGCAGAAAGAGATATTCGATAACACCATGCCTCCAAAGTTAACCGTCGATCGTGTAAACACAATGATTCAGGAAGCTATAGCAAATGCGCTGGAAGCGGACCGAGCCGGGAGAAATCAAGATCAGGGTAGAAACGCGGGGAGACAGCAAGCCCCGAGAGTGTGTACCTATTCTAGTTTTATGAAATGCGGTCCCACGCAATTTCGTGGAACTGGTGGAGCTTTAGAACTTAGACGATGGTTGGAAAAGGTTGAAAGTACTTTTGAAATCAGCGGTTGTGCAGAAGCAGACAAAGTGAAGTTTGTGGCTGCTACGTTTCTTGATGATGCGTTAAGTTGGTGGAATACCCAAGTAGCCACAGTTGGATTGGCTGTAGCGAATGCAAGGACGTGGACTGCGACAAAAGCTCTGTTGACTAAGAAGTTTTACCCGGAAGAGGAATTGGGTCAATTGGAAGACGAGTTGAGGCACTTGACCTTGAAGAACAATGATATCGCTGCTTACACCAGGAGGTTTAATGAATTAAGCCTTTTGTGTCCGGATGTTTTTTCCAATGATGCCAAGAAGATGAAGCAGTACATAAAAGGTTTATCCAGCAATATCAAGGGTGAAACAACTTCGTCAAAACCTGGGTCGTTTGATGAAGCGGTCCAGATGGCTCACGCATTGATGGACGTCAAGCTCCAGGACAAGCAGAACTTCATCACTGAAGGCAACAAGAGGAAATGGGAAGCGGCACAAAGTAATCAATCCCAGGGCCAGAACCGAGGTGGAAATCGAAACAACCATGGTCAGAACCGCAATCAGCAGTTTAACCAACGAAGGAATGAAGGGATGAGGGCAGTGACGAACCCTAGAGGAGTAAAAGTGAATCCCCATTGTGGTAGGTGCAATTTGTACCATGTCGGGAATTGCCCGCCTGCATGCGGCAAGTGTGGAAAAGCAGGTCATAGGACGTCTGGTTGCCGAACGGGAGGAGTAGCCACTGGGGCGAATGCTATCAGAATGAGGGGATGTTATGGATGTGGAGAGAGAGGTCATGTGCAAGTGAATTGCCCGAAGGCAGGAAACAGGCGGGGAGGTAACAACGCTGCTGTTGTATATCAAGTGGGGACGGCTGATAAACCACAGGGTCCTAACGTGGTTACCGGTACGTTTTTGCTAGACGCTTGTTATGCTAGTATTTTGTTTGATTCTGGCTCCGACAAGAGTTTTGTAGATGTTAAATTTAGTCGTCATATCGATAGGAAACCGGTGTTGTTAGCGACTAGTTATAACGTTGAGTTAGCCGATGGAAAAATTGTTAGTACGAATTCTATACTGAAAGGGTGTACCTTGAAGTTAGGAAATTACGCTTTTAAAATCGACTTGATGCCTATAGATCTAGGATCGTTTGACGTGATTGTGGGAATGGATTGGCTAATGGCGCACAGTGCTATGATCGTCTGTGGCGAGAGATTAGTGCAGATTCCGTTGAGGAATAAAGTTTTGACGGTGAAGGGAGACGAATGCACTTCTCGTTTGAAAGTGATCTCCTGTTTGAAAATGATGAAGTACGTAGAGAACGGATGCGATGTGTTTTTGGCACAAGTTTCGAGTGATGGTGATGTAGAGGCGAGGATTGAAGAGGTACCTGTTATTTGCGAATATCCGGAAGTTTTTCCAGACGAGTTGCCGGGTTTGCCGCCCACCCGTGAGGTCGAGTTTCGAATTGATTTGGTGCCAGGAGCTGCGCCGGTTGCGCGTTCACCTTATCGCTTAGCACCATCCGAGTTAAAGGAGTTATCGGACCAACTGAAGGAATTGATGGAGAAGGGATTTATTAGGCCGAGCTCATCACCTTGGGGAGCGCCAGTGTTGTTTGTGAAGAAGAAAGATGGTTCATTTCGGATGTGTATTGACTATAGGGAACTCAATAAGCTGACGGTTAAGAATCGGTACCCATTGCCGAGGATTGACGATTTGTTTGATCAATTGCAAGGTTCCAGTGTATACTCAAAGATCGATTTAAGATCAGGGTATCATCAACTGCGTGTAAGAGAGGAGGATACTCCTGTAACTGCCTTTCGTACGCGGTATGGACACTTTGAATTTCGAGTGATGCCGTTTGGGTTGACGAACGCGCCTGCTGTATTCATGGACCTCATGAATCGCGTGTGCAAGCCGTATCTAGATAACTTTGTTATTGTTTTCATCGATGATATACTTATTTACTCTAAGAGTAAGGAGGAGCACGAGAAGCACCTAAGAAAGATTTTGGAGTTGTTAAAGAAGGAGAAGCTGTATGCGAAATTCTCGAAGTGTGAGTTTTGGTTAGAATCAGTGCAGTTCTTAGGTCACGTGATTGATAGCAAGGGAGTTCGCGTGGATCCTGCCAAGGTCGAAGCGATCAGGGAATGGTCAGCACCGACAACGCCGACTGAAGTTCGACAATTCCTTGGTTTAGCTGGGTATTATCGAAGGTTCATTGAAGGATTTTCGTTGATTGCAAAACCATTGACAAGGCTTACCGAAAAGAATAGGGTGTATGAATGGGGAATTGAGGAAGAACTTGCTTTCAAAACGCTCAAGGACAAGTTATGTTCCGCACCGATATTGTCATTGCCTGAAGGAACCGAAGACTTCGTAGTGTATTGTGATGCATCTCGTAAGGGTTATGGAGCGGTATTGATGCAACGTGAAAAGGTGATAGCTTACGCATCGAGGCAACTGAGGAAGAATGAGGAGAACTACACGACGCACGATTTGGAATTAGGAGCTGTAGTTTTTGCATTGAAGTTGTGGAGACACTATTTGTATGGGACGAAGTGTGTTGTATTCACTGACCACAAGAGTTTGCAGCACATTTTAGATCAAAAGGAGTTGAATATGCGACAGAGACGATGGGTTGAACTACTGAGTGATTACGATTGCGAAATTCGCTACCACCCTGGCAAGGCGAATGTTGTAGCGGATGCACTGAGTAGGAAGGAACGGGAGAAACCTTTGAGGGTCAGAGCTTTGGTGATGACTGAGAGCGTTGACTTAACCGAAACTATACTGAAGGCTCAAGAGAGGGGACTAATGAAAGGGAATGTTGAAGCTGAGAACTTGGGACGAATGTTGAAACCTCTTTTCGTGATTAGGTCAGACGGACTGAGATATTTTGAAAATCGGATTTGGTTACCATTGTGTTCATCTGAGGAAGGAAAGCCTAGAGTTCGAGAATTGGTTATGAACGAGTCGCATAAGTCGAAGTATTCGATACATCCTGGATCGGACAAAATGTATCACGACCTGAAGAAAGTTTATTGGTGGCCGAATATGAAGGCGGATATTGCTCGTTACGTTAGTAAGTGTTTGACTTGCGCGAAGGTTCAAGCAGAACATAAGAAACCATCTGGATTGTTGGTACAACCAGAGATCCCAGAATGGAAATGGGAGAAAATCGCTATGGATTTCGTGACGGGTTTACCTAGAACTCCTAGTGGATGTGATATGATATGGGTAATAGTGGATAGGTTAACGAAATCTGCTCATTTCTTACCTATGAAGAAGACGGACAGCATGGAAAAGCTAGCCAGTGTGTACGTGAAAGAGATCGTCTGCAGACATGGAGTGCCGTTATCGATCATTTCGGATCGCGATAGTAGATTTACTTCGGAATTTTGGAAATCGCTTCAACGTGCGATGGGCACTGAATTGAGTTTGAGTACGGCTTATCACCCGGAAACTGACGGCCAGAGTGAACGAACTATTCAGACGATGGAGGACATGCTCCGAGCATGCGTGATTGATTTTGGAGGAAGTTGGGAACGCCACTTGCCTCTGGTGGAATTTTCGTATAATAATAGTTATCATGCGAGTATCAAGGCAGCACCGTTCGAAGCATTGTATGGAAGGAAGTGTAGATCGCCTGTGTGTTGGAGTGAAGTAGGAGAAAGTCAATTGACTGGACCCGAAATGGTTTTAGAAACGACCGAGAAGATTGTGAAAATCAAGAACCGACTACTTGCTGCGAGAAGCCGACAGAAGAGTTATGCCGATAACAGAAGGAAACCGTTGGAGTTTGAAGTTGGAGATATGGTTATGCTCAAGGTATCGGCGTGGAAGGGTGTAATTCGTTTTGGGAAGAAAGGAAAGTTGAGTCCAAGGTATATTGGACCATTTAAGATCGTTGAACGAATTGGACCAGTAGCGTACAAGTTAGAATTGCCGAGCGAGCTTAGTGCTATTCACGACACGTTTCACGTATCGAACCTGAAGAAGAGTTTGGCGGATAAGGAATTGGTGATTCCTTTGGACGAGATTCGACTGGACGACAAAATGCATTTTGTGGAAGAACCTGTGGAAATTATGGACCGAGAGGTCAAGAGACTGAAGCGTAGTAGAATTCCTATTGTGAAGGTCCGATGGAATTCTAAGCGTGGACCGGAATACACTTGGGAACGTGAGGACTTTTTCAAGGAAAGGTATCCTCATCTGTTCCAGCAGAACGAAATGTGAGTACAAGAAGAGGCGAGCGCCGGGACGTCGCTCTCTTTAAGGAGGGGTGGATGTGACACCCTAGAACCGAGGTCATTAACGTTACCCTAAATTACGCTAATTTTTGAAATTTTTAATAAATTTTAATTTCTATATATATAAGTATATTGGTTAAAGCCGATGTTCGAGGTTATAATTTTTACGATTGACGATTCAAGAAGGACGATGACGATTACGATCCCGATGGATGCCCAAATTTCTATAATTATTGACGATTTATCGATAATGTAATTTTTCGAGAATTTTACTTACGGTTCGTGTTAAGTTGAGTCGGGTGAGTTTTATAGCCTTCCGAGTACATTTAAAGTATCCCAAAAATATTTTGGAGTGTTCGGGATGATTTCCGACTCCCGTAAAATTTTCTAAATTGACTAGTAAGTCAATCCCGCAAAGTTTTAAGGACGTTTTTACTTAAGGCCAAAAGAAACCTTTAATTGCACTTAGGCCCCTCCCAATCTCACAAAAAGGCACAAACACAACACGCACAAACATCTAACAAAAAAATAAATCAAAACTCTCTCTCTCTTTCCTTAGGCCGACGGCCAAACACCAAGAACCACCACCACCCACCATTTTTTTTGAGTTTTGACAAAATCTAACTTAAGACCACCTTCTAAAATTCATTGGTGAGTGTTAATCCATGGTTTAAATAAACATGCATTAACAAAAATTTTCCAAAAATTTTCAAGATCATTCAAATTCGTTTTTGAGGCTAATTGTATTGATGCATGTTAAATTCATGTATAGTGTAAGTATAATCACCAATAAAACCCACCAAAATTGATTTGGTTGTGGTGATTTGGTCACCCAAACCCCACGGCACAAGGGGGTGTTTGGGGAGCCATGGTGGTTGATGATTTTGAGCATTGTTGTTATGTTTGGTATTGTGTTTATTGATGTATCAAATGGGTATTAGTGGTTGCATGTTTGTTTTTATATTTTTAGATTATGAGATTGTTGATCAATAGGGGTTAGGACTGAAAATTTGTGTTTGGATATGATTGAGAATGCTTAGGATGAAGCCTAGTAATGATTAATAGGTTTGGAATCGAGCTTAAGCATGATTTTGGTATAGTCAAATTTAGGCAGAAAGTTTAGGACCTTTTTATAAAAATTATTTTTCCTACAGGTCTAGATAACTAAATGTAATCATAGAGGGTCTTCTTAGCTTTAATTTGGTGTAAGGTAGAGCCCGTGACTCAAAACGAGCTAAAAGTTATGAGGTTTTAAAGATCGAGTACCGGGAGACGAGAACTTTCATAATCCGAATTTATGTATAGTTTTAGTCAAATCTCGAGGACCACAAGTATGAATTGGTAAATGGTCAAGGGTCAAATTTTGGTCACAAACCTGTGTAATTGAGTCTATAAGTTGACTTAGGAGTCAAAGAAGTCAAAGGTACATTTCAAATAGGTCAAAGAGGTCAAAGTTGGTCGAAGTACAATTTCAGCCCGGAAAATGTAGTTTTGGAAAAGCGTTGAGTAACGGGTCGTAGAAGTAAAAACTTTTATTGGGATTAAAAATGTGTTATCTACAGGTCTTATAATATTTTTGAGAATTTTGTCAAATTTTATAAGAATGGCTAAGTATAGTAAAACAGCCCGTACTTTCGGTAAGTACCGGCGAAAATGGATAAAAATGGATAGCGTAAATAATAAGAACGAATGGTGTAAAATGAGTGATGCTTGTTGTTTTGTTTTGGCGTGAGTTATAATTGTCCTAAGTGACTAGTATCTATGTATTTTATACAGTACCGTAAGGTATTTAAAATGAGATTACTCATTACGCGTTATTTGTTGATAGGTGTTGATTTACCCGGGCATCTGTATCGTCGTCAGTGATCATCTCTCGAACAACCGACTACTTAATATATAAGGTGTGAATTTATAGCCTCGCTTATATTTATTTCAAACTGTTTTACCCGCGAGGGAAATGCATGCTAGTTTTTAAAAGGAACGTATATCATGAATGATTGTTAGACCCGAATGTTGCCTTAGAAATTGTGTTGAGTACCAAGTTGCAAAAGACCCTAAATTCATGAACTATTAACTATTGTCCTGCCCTCGAGTAGGGGGAAATAGCCGCTTATACAATTTGTAGTACTACGGGGCTAACGACCCAATGCTAGCCGAGAAGCTGTACGTTGAGTAAGTTCTGCGGTAGATTATCTTGTATGAGAGATAAGGTATAATTGCAACTGATGCCTTTAGAAGGGGCACTGGTTTCATCTGAATCACGCCGGTAATTATTACGCGGGTGATTGAGTTAACGGATTAGTGTCATGAGCTTAAACACAATTGTCAGTATCCTGAATATAGATTGTTTGATCGACAAGTCTATGAATGATCACGAATGGTTTTTATTTTATATACGTTCAAATGAATTGTAAAACCTATGAATTCCACTCAACGTTTTCGTTGACCAAATTTTGGCATGTGTTTCAGGTAACCGGTGAAGTGTAGCATGGAGCGTGCATGGGATGGATGTTGTGTGTATGGCTTGGAGTCTGCTTGTTTTTCCTCCCTTTTCTACTTAAACAATTTTAAGTTTTAATGTAATGTGGTTGTGAAACTGAAATTCTTGGGTTGAGATTCATGGGGACCGAAAACGCTAAACTCTGTTGTACCAAGTGGGGTTGGAAAAACCGTGGACATGTATCATCTAACAATTTTTAATTCAAGTTTTAAGTTGACGTCTTTTTAGCGTCGTTTGATATATCTTGTGTGCAATGATAACTGTGTAGCACCCAATGTTGTAGTTCCGCTGCGCATAGCATTTGTGGGGGTGTTACAATAGCATCGAAAATTTTCTCCATATGCGAAATCCAGTTTTCCGCATTAGATGATATCTCAGCTCTCTCAAAAGATCGAGGTTTCTGCTTGTTAAACCTCTCAAGCCAAGTGTGTAGAGTAACCGGTGGAGGAGGAGGATTGTTCTGATTCTGGTATTCATTCCGGATCTGATTCCTGATTTGTGTAAGCATAGCTTGTAGAGCTGCTTGGACAACTACAGCCAGTTCCTGTTCACGTGTGTTGACCATCTGGCAGTTTAAAGAGGAAAAGGAAATGACTAATCTGATTAGAACATAGGACAAACATAAGAAATGCATGAAGAGTTTATGAAGGCATAGCCAACGAAAACAGCCATTGGCAATCGTGGACGTCTATGGGTCGGTCCACATAACAAAATTGACATGAGCAAAGGTGAACGCCTATGGTCGGTTCACAAAATAAAATTCGAATGAAAAGCACATGCGACTAAATATGGTCAGTCTTGTACCAACCATTACTTAGTCAAAATCTTAACATAAAACAATGATGATGCATGAATTGAAATGAGTAAAATATACTGTCAGTTTTAGGAAGGCACTAACGACTACCCACAAGTCAAAGGTCAATTTTAAGATCCTACAGGTCGAAACCTTAGCTCTGATACGATAACTGTAACGCCCCATTTGGATAAATAGATCGTTTAGTAATTATGACGTGTCATCAAAGCATGCAAGGTAAATGTCTAAAACATTAAATGACCATAAATGAAACCGGAAACAAACATCGGTTTCAACATAAGCTCCACACAAAATTGCATAAGTATAGAATGTAATGAAAGGATTAATCATTGTCGAGCAAAGCAAAAGTATGTAAATGCAATAAAAGAGAAAGAAGACTAGGCGCCTCCATCCCATGCACGTACTCTTGAATACTAGTTTTGCCCTTTAGTACCTGCCGTATTGGGACATGGAAAGAAAATACGGCTGAGCAATACGCTCAGTATGCGGATATATGACAATGAAATATAAAGCATAAACATAAGCAAGTAATGAAATGAAATGAATAATAGCGGAATACGTGTATGTTCTAGAAAATCTGGTTTAAGCTTATAAGACTGGTTTTATATTTCTGAAAAGACTTACGTTTAGTTATACTGAAAAACTGTATTTTAAATATGCCTGGAGCCCATATAGGTCATGTTATATCAAGTGCATGAATACTTAGAGGGGTGACCTCATCATGTAATTAGAGGGGTTGCCTCTAATTAATATATAATATGAGTGGAGGGATCAGCTACTGTAACGGATGCAAGGCACACACCGCATTTACCATAAAATTTACTACTTGTCCTAGGATGCACCCATTCGCCCCACATGAAAATAATAAAATAGGCCAAATACTGTAAACGGACGCTGCGAGCAATCACTCTCACCGCAGAAGAGTCATAACACCGGTGCCTCCAATGCTATGGTTATGGAACCTCCATAACTAGGTGAAACTGGCATGCATGTATATACCTCAGGCAATCTAAAATAATCATAACATATACTGAATGTGTTTAAGTTACGTAAACTACTGGGGAAAATAGATGGCTGCAAACGGGAAATCCTAATATAGGAAAGAATGATGTCCTTACTGAAGGACATAATATCTGTACCTCATGTCCAGTAAATGAAGACGAAAACGAACGCGGAAGATCAATCCGACTTCACGATAGCTACATAATAAAGGGACATGAATAAGTGTTTGTTTTACTTACACATACTTGTTATTTAGTTTACTTGACATGTTCATACTTATTATACTTGTTCTTGTCTTGTTTTACTATTTCATGTTTAATCATGTGTTTCTTAGTGTTTCATGTGTTTTAGATTTGTATTTCATGTCTTAAGTGTTATAGTACTTGTTATAACATAATGAGTAACTTTTTAAAAATAGTAGGTTTCTATATATAGTAACTTTCCAAAAATAGCAGGTTTCCATATATAGTAACTTTCCAAAAATAGCAAGTTTTCTTAAAATAGTAAAATTCCAAAAATATAAAGTTTCCATAATTAGTAAATTTTCAAAAATAGAAAGTTTCCATATTTAGCAGGTTTCCAAAAATAGTATGTTACCATATTTAGTGTGCTCCCATAAGTATCATGTTGCCATAATTAGTATAATTCTATATTTAGCATGTTTCCATAATTAATGTATTTCCATAATTAATCATAGGCTTACAAAATAATTAAATGATATAACATATAGTTTTAACAAGCTTAATAATATGTCATGTTTAATTATATTGTAAAGTTTAATAATGATTAAATACTTAGGCTTAACTTATAGTTATTAATTAATAATGATATTCCATGTTATCATAAGCTATTATTAATTAATAATATTGCATGATTAATATAATTAAACTTTACCTTAAAATAATATTAATTAATTAAGCTAAGTTTTAATTAATTAATTAAATATACATGAATAATTAAGTAATTAATTATTTTATCATAAGTTTATTTAAATAAAATGTACTTACAAAATAACATTATTTTATTTAAATAAATTATAACCTAAGTCATAAACATTAATTAATTTAATTAACATGTTTTTTATTAAACCAGTTAATAATTAAATGCATACATGCTTTTGAGAAAGTTTAGCCAAACACCCCCTTGCGTATTTTGGTGTTAACCAAACCCCAATCGAAACCCCACCGAGACCATGGGTCTCGGTGTTGTCTCGAAGTCCATGCAACACCATAGCCGGACGGTTGTGGCTTGTGGCCGAACCCAACAACAGCCACCGACACTACTGTCGGTGCCACTGTTGTCCCTGACGCATCCCCTGGCTACGCCAGGTTGCCACCGTTGCTGCTGCGTTTCCCTCTGGCTGCCCACTTCATACCACCGAGACCTTTAAGGTCTCGGTTCCCACTGATTACCAAGCTTCCCCCTGCTGGGGGGGTCCTTGGCTTGCGCCTGACAGAACCAAAACACCACCGCCACCACAAAGGTTGTGGCTGGTGGAACAATAAGCCACCGAGAGTCATATGACTCTCGGTTTGTGTGTAGCCGAGCCAAAAAAAACAAAACCAACCCTTTTTCTTATTTTAATTTCATTGATTACATGTTTTCGCTTGTTTGTTTTTAAAAGATCTTGGATCATACATAGTCAAAATAAAAAGAAAATGATTAAGGAATACCAAAGGTCAAATATCAAAAATCATCCCTTGTGGTTGATGTTGATGTCGCGGCCAAAAGAGACTAGGGAGGAGAGATTTTTAGGGTTTTAACCTTTTTACTGTATTTTGTTTTTTTGAAGAATCCTGGAGACCTTATTTGGTTAAAACATAGATTAGTTAATGGATTGGGCCAAGCCCCTTTTCCTCCTTTGGTTTGGACGCCACATATACTACACATATGTACACATTCTTTTTTGTGTCTTAAATTATCATCGTGTTTGTTGGTTTTAATGTTCATGTTTTATGTCTTGTATGTTTTAAGTACTTTACGTGAATCCTTATCGTGCATTAATATTCATGTTTACATACGTAATACTTATAATAATTAATTAATACACGTAACGTTCGTATTAAATGTTCATGATTGATGTCGTATATTAATCAGTGTTTTAAAAAACCCGGTTCGACCCGGCCGGTTGAACCGGTCGAACCGGTGACCGGTGATGGCACCGGGCCGTCGCACCCCGGTTTAATGAGGAGTTATCACCCAGATTGAACCGTCGAGTTTCGGCCGACCCGGGTCGAACCGGCTCACTAAAACCGGACGGTTGATATTTTTTTCATTGATGACAACGGCGACATAGCTATGGGGAGAACGAAGATGGTAGAGAAAGCTTTTGGACAGTTATTGGAGAGAGTAGTGGATATTTATTACTACTAGTAGTATTGGTAAATGTGAGTTTAATGATATTTGTAATAAATAAAATTAATTGTGGTTAGTTTAAATTATAACCAAGGTTAGTTAGTGAATGAAAAAGCATGAGGGCAACAGCATCTTGAGTTTGATTTTGTTTTGTTCGGTCCTTTGAAATATTGTCCGATTGGGTGTAAAGGATTATATGTATTTTGATACTAGAATTGTTTTTATTATAAACAAAATGTGTCAAAAATGTGTAAAACATTGATGGTTTTATAGTGAAAGGTAAACATAATTTATTGTAAATCTTTATGGGAGGAAACCGGTTTGACCCGGCGGTTCAACCGGTTGAACTGGTGAACCGGTTACTCGACCGGGTCAATTAAAAACCCAGTTTTTAAAACATTGATATTAATTAATTAAAAAGTTTAAATTTAACCGTAAATTCGTGCATTTGATGATGTTAAGGATTTTAAAACGGGTTTTTTAATGTTAGTGTTTTTTCCAAGGTTGTAAATAGCGTGAAACGTAGCGTATCGGTA
Source organism: Glebionis coronaria (assembly GCA_025667525.1). Classification (NCBI taxonomy): domain Eukaryota; kingdom Viridiplantae; phylum Streptophyta; class Magnoliopsida; order Asterales; family Asteraceae; genus Glebionis; species Glebionis coronaria. The sequence goes on from CM046876.1 coordinate 583,106,132, forward strand.
TTGCCAAGCTTCAAGCTACACAAGTTATAGCGAAGCTATGGCATTTTCTGAAGCGTGATATATAGCGGCACAAGATTTTTATAAATGAATATTTATATAGCGAGTTTACAAAATATAGCAATACTTTAATTCAAATTTAAAACAAATCGGCTAATAGTTACTCAAGATTTTTCCTCATAATAAAATTACTAAACCCAAGTCTATTAAATAGTCCGAAACTAGTAAACAAGCCTAATTCTTGTAAATTTGCAAAAAGATAAAAAAAAAAGTGTCACGCTACGCGCTATAGCACGCTATATCGCGCTATATGACGTCTTTTAGCACGCTGCGCCTAGAGATGACGCTTTAGTCTGTTTCGTAACGTGGAGGTCACGCTTCACGCTATAGCATGCTATAAGGCGCGCTATAACGCGCTATTTAGAACCCTGGTTTTTTCTCTTGTCAAGTTTAATGTTTCAGTCCGATTTTTCGTAATTTTACCGCTCGAACGAAGAGAATGTATTAAAGGATAAGTTAGTAAACGTAAACCTGGTTTGTAGGTTTATTGGTTCATTCTAGAGGTGGCAAAACGGGTGGGCGTGCGGGCACGGGCGGCGGGATAAACGGGCGCGGGCTAAATGGGCACGGACAAAACGGGCGGGCAAAATGGACGGACTAAACGGGCGCAAGCTAAAAAAAGGAAAAAACAAATAAAAACCTACAATTAAAAAATAAAAATACTTGTTGAAAGCCGGAGATAAAAAATTTAACAAAAAATATTCGTCGAGTATACTAATTTGTATTTTACAAGTGCGCCCGTTAAACCCATTTAGTTTCTTACATATGCGCCCGTTTAGCCCATCCATTATAAAGAATGGGCAAAAAGTGCCCCATCTTTTTTTAAAAATGGGCAAAAAGTACCCATATGTATCCAAATGGGCAAGATTTACCACCTCTAGTTCATTCGGATTTCATTATTTATACTTTACATAAAGTATATGAATTATAATCATAACTTATGAAGTTTTATCATTGTCTAACAATAAAGTGTTCGTTATCTGATAGAAGAACCTTTTCACGTTCGAGTTTTGAATTTGTATACTTTTTCGTGTTTAACAATGTAAAATCATAAATCATGTTTACAAGTACAAACGACTAAACACAATTTACGCGGCTTCTAATAGCGGTAGAAATTAATGTGTGCTCGTGACATCTTTTGGGTGATTGTGATAGGAATCTTTATAGGTAAGTTTTCAAATACGCAGTAACTTGTAGTTGTCATGTATTTTTGTATCGTCTAAGTTCTCATCGTCTTCTTTCTAATATAAAATTCCCGTTATAAATAACTATGTGATTACTCGCGTATAACGACGAGAATTGTATAGCGGCAGATATTTAATTATATGCAAATTGATTTGGTGGTTGAACTGGTTTAGTGGTCATTCTATCGGGTTGATTTGGTGGTCTAACCCGCGACCCAATTGTCGAACCTTGATCTGATGGTCGAACATGTGTTTCAGTGATAGAATCCGTAACCCGATGATTGAATTCGTGACCCGGTAGTCCAACACGTGATCGATGATTTTGAACAATGCATTTATACTTTTTTATACTTGTCTTATAAATTTTCATATAGTTGTCACATATAAAATATTCTTATATTTTCTTATATAAATTATTTTTAACAAGTTGATTTTTTTATTAAAAATAATACAGATCAATCTTTAATTCAAAAAATAATGAACATATTACACAACATATGTATTTTTTTTAATGGCAACTTTTTATTAAACACCTAGCAATGAGCTAGACAATTACAAAGAAATAAAATTAGGATGTTGAATCCAACAATCCCAAGAAAAAAAAATTGTTTCTAGCATTACACCAAGTAGAAGAACGCGTAATAATGTCACAAAAATAAAGCCTTTCCTAGGCTTGACGGTATCAAACAACAACTGATTCCTGTAGATCCAAAGACACCACCAAGAAACATAAAAAAACGCCCTCTAGAATAGATTTAACTTTAGAACCCAAACGAATATCTTTAAACCACGATAACCACTCCACATAGGAACCAAGAGGAGACCAAGATAGACCCCACCACCGACAAATAAGACGATGGATGTCCGAAGCCATTGAACATCTAAACCAGAGATGCGAAATATCTTCGAAATCTGTTACACAAATAGGGCAAGCAGTGGAACGAACATGAACATCTCTTCGGTTCAAATTCAACGTTGTTGGTAATCGATCTAGAGAAACCTTCCATGTAAAAACATTTATTTTGATGGGAATACATCTAACCCACCTCGTAGCCCTTTCGTCTTTTGGCATGAAGAACTCATCTAGCAGATTTCTCACATCACAAACACGAAACGAAACGCCCATTTAAATACCAACGCCATCGATCCTCCAAGTTAGATAGAATCAGTGTATCAAGCATATCTTTGAGCTGAGGAAACTGTTGGGCTTCTACACCACCCCTAACAGCCCGACGAAACGAAAGATCAACAGAATCATGAAATTTTGAAGCGACGTAACAGTCCTTATCCTCTTCTAAAGCAAATAATCGAGGCAAAATGCAATAAAGATTTTGATCTCCAATCCATATATCATGCCAAAATTTAGTGTGCATACCGGTACAAACTCTTTTTCTACAATGAGAAAGCAAATCTACGCCCTTGTTCTTGAGAATCTGAATTTCACGAACAATAGAGCTCCAAGGAGAGCAAGGAATAGGAGAACGAACCTAGACACTCGGGCCATTGATAGCTGAGATAAAACGAAACCATAACGAACTATCCAAGCCCATTTACCCAACAATGCGCGATTCAACGCAAAGAAACTCGATACACCCAACCCACCATGTTTCTTAGCCGAAAGCACTGTGGGCCAATTTACCCAAGTGATTTTCTTCTCGTTACATTGAGCCCGATTAAGAATTCTCTATGAAGCGCTTCCATAGATGCAAGGACATATTTTGGAACCTTATACAACGACATCCGGTATATTAGGGTAGCACCCAAGACAGATTTGAGGAGTGTAAGACGGCCACCTATCGATAAAGTTTTAATCTTCCATTTTGAGAGACGAGATTTAAGCTTAAGGACAACGTCACCTAAACACTCAGTTTAGTCATGTTTTCACCAACCATAACCCCTAAATACTTAAAAGGAGTTGTCAAAGTAGAGCAGCCAAGATCGAAAGCAACAGTCGCGACCGTGTCATTAGAAATACCAACCCCTAAAAGATTAATATTATGCACATTTATCTTCAGCCCAGACGCCAAGGAGAAACAATGAAGAGCATGCATAGCACGGAATAAATTTCCTTTTGACCATTCACCAATAAAAACCGCATCATTCGAGTAAAAAAGATGAGAAACATTAACATACTCATTAAAACTGATGCCCTTAAATAAGCCCGCGTCAACCACTCTAGAGAAGGAATAATGAAAAGATTTCATCACAAGAAGAAACAAACACGGGGCCAAAGGATCTCCTTGTTTTAAACCACGATGAAACTGAAATTCTGAAGTCGGACTGCCATTAACCAAAACAGAAGCTTTACCTGATGCTAAACTTCCTGAAATAGAAGATCTCCATTTAGAACCAAACTTGAATGAACAAAGAACATCATCCAAAAAATCCCATCTAATAGACTCGTAGGCTTTATCAAAATCCACTTTAAATAGCATAGCTTGTTTCTTCTTCAATTTACACCACGATAGGAGCTCATTTATAATGAACGACCCATCTTAGATTTGTCTATTGGAAAGAAAAGCCGATTGGACCTTCGAAATAAGATTATTCAACACCGAAGATAGTCTAATTGCTAGGACTTTTGTAACAACTTTGTAAAGGCTGCCAATAAAACTTATAGGACGGTAATTATTAACAAACTTTGGATCAATACATTTCAGAATAAGAGCTATGAAGGATGAGTTACAACCCTTCGCAAACGAACAGTGATAAAGAAAACCATATAATAGCAAGGCTGAAATCTTTTCCAATGACATCCTAGATTTTGCGAAAGAATTCAAACGTGAACCCATCGGGCCCAGGAGACATATTCTCACCACAAGCCCACACAACATTACGAATATCAACAGCTGATGTTGGCGACTCTAACAAATCAGCTTTGTCAGAACTTAAACAATTGGTAAAAATTAAAATTTATCTTACCTTGGTTACCACTTGGGGACTGAAATCTAGTGGCAAAATGAGAATAAAACTCATTCTTTGCATGGCTAGGATCACCAATCCATGTACGTCCACCATAACACCTTTGATTGCCAAATTTAAACGTCTACGATTAATAACACCATGAAAAAACTTGGATTTTTCATCTCCCTCAACAGCTCATTGTAACTTGGCCTTTAGTAACTAATCACTTGAATCCAACGATTTAATATCATGACGTTGTTTCATCAAACTCATTCGGGAAAGAAGGATGTCATCATTAACACCACCCTGATCAAGTTGAATACCAATATCTCGCAACTTGGTTATAATATCATTTCGCTGCCAAGTTTGAGATTTCTTAAAGTCAGCCACCCAAGTCCGAATAGTCTTTTTCAAGGCCTGTAATTTCTTTTTAAATCAAATCATATCATTACTATCATTGATATCAAAATACGCCCAAGCCTGAGCCACCATAGAATCCAACCCAGTCATCTTTATCCAAGAGTGATAAAAATGGAAAGGAGTAAGTCCATAATCATCATGTACATCACGAAGCAGAATGGGACGATGATTCGATAAGTGTCTGCCTAAACAAATAGCCAAAATATTAGGAAACATCGACAAGATACCATCAGACACCAGGAAATGATCTAGTTTACTCATTTTATTGGTTGAGGGGTAGGACCAAGTAAACAAATAACCTTCTATTTGAACCTCACTTAAGCCCGCATTAGAAATAAAATCATTAAAGTTAGCCGCCCTATTTGAAAAATCGATACCATACATTCATTCGCATTTATAACTTCATTAAAGTACCCCATAAGAATATAATCACCATGAAAACGAGATATTAAAAAATTAATGTAGTTCCATAACTGCCGTTTCTCCATCCTAGACTGGGGAGCATATATGGAGATGATAAGCAATTTCGTATTGGTAGAAACCTAAGTAACAAAAAACGCAACAAAATTATCATAGAGAATATGTTGTTCTTTAAGAAACACGTTAGAATCCCATATACATAAAATACCACCTGAATTACCATTCACTTCACTAACCTTGTAATCAAACGTAGAATTACCCCAAAGAAACATAGCCTCCATAGTGGAGACAGTATCCATATTCGTTTCTTGCAGCGACAAAAAATTGATCTTTTGTTTACTAACTAACTCCCTAGTCTATTTTTTTGCCTTGGACCCGAGACCTTGAATGTTTAAAGATAAACAACTCACTGAAACACCTCACTCACTAGGGGAAGATTGTTGGGTCAAAAAGTTGATGTGGCAGAAACTCAAAAACGAAGAAAACATGAAGGTATTTGTCTAAGCGTTGACAAGAGTATTCCAGGCGTTGACAAGAAGAATTTAGGCGTTGATGGAATCAAGCATTGTCAAGAGAAATCCAAGCATTGTCACATGCAATTCAAGCATTGACAAAACGTAGACAAAGAAGCTTTTAGAAGATTCTATTTGAATATATATGCAGGATATATTCTGTATATAGTTATTTAAATAGAAGATTCACATGTTTATTTATTCTTATCTCTTGTAAAACTCTAATCCTTACACTATAAAAGGAACCAAGGGTTATTAGGTTTTTCATACTTTCAATCACAATGTAAACCTAAAAGTGTGTGCGCACTAGACGTGGGATTCAATATATACACGTCTAGTGGTTGTTAATTATTAATATAATGAACATCCCATTTGTTTTAATTCATGTTATTGTGCCTAAACACCTTGTTAATGTGTCATGTTCTAATTCCGCTTTGATTGTATAATCATATGAACATGATGCATTCCTAGTTGCTTAAAAGATCCGGAAACCAAGGTTTCCACAATTGGTATCAGAGCCTCGTGGCTCGTGATGCTAGGACCAACAAGGTGTTCGTGTATGGTGAAAAGAAGAAAAATCCGTCTAGGGTTTTTCTGGACGTTTTTGTGTGCGCAGCAGTATTCAGAAGGTCATAACTTTTGATTGAACTGTTGGATCGTCACGAAATTTTATATGTGTGTTCTTTATACATATATCTAAACATCCACCGGAGGGATTGTCGAGTTTTATCCCCAATCAAAAGTTATTAGGCGTCAAAGTTGGCAGCAGAGGTGATTTTCAGATTTTTGTATTCTCATGAAATCATGATTTAGGGTTTCTGAAAACCCTAGATCATTGCATATAACATAAAATCTGATGTTTTATGGCGAATTGGAGGTGATAAAGTATTAAGGTTTCATCCAAAACCCTAGATCTAAGATTCGTTTTTTAGGGTTTTATGAATAAACCCTAGAATAATTATTGCTGATGTTAACGTGATGGGGACGTGAGCTGCTGTTGAATCATCCTAAACTTGGTTGCTGTTACTTTTGCATTACGTACATCAGAAAGGTCAGAAGGTGTGTTCATGGATGCATGAGGTATTAAAACTTGGTTTGTGTCAAGACATAAACAAGTTATCTTAAAACTTGGTTTAGAGCATACTGTATGTTGGCTTTGTACAAATCAGGTCAGACGTGATAATAATATTCAAAGAAGAATCAAAAGAAAAAACGAGCTACTGTTTGGATATTATATGGTTACTTTGCGTTCACATGGAATAGCATTCACACGAATGAATACCTTGTATTCACATGGTTAAAGAAGATTTTTGTGTTCACACGGTGCATCCAAGATGATTGGTCAATATCATTTGTGTTCACACGATCAAGAAACATGGGATATTCACAAAGTTATATTAGTTCACGTGAAAGCAGGATGGAAATTAATGCAAGTATGTCAACGTTAAGTATGCCTGGTTCTTAGGATGGAAAAGACGTGATATATTTTCTCAAAGGAGGAAGAGATTTGATCACGCTATTTATGGGAAACTGTTAGGAAAACACGTTTAAAGGTTGGCTAATATTTAGGAATACATATCCTTTGATCAGAAATTTTATTTTGGACGTGGGCTGCAATCAATATTATGATTGGCAAAATTATCAGTTATCCAAAAATAAGATTCTGTTTACACGATGCTTCATATTATGGTTCATGAAAGTGGACGTTATTTGCTGCGTGAATATTAGTTTATTCTTGGACGTGATATTCTTTGGTGGGCTGGTTATGTTTATAGTTGTTATTAAGAGTGACGTAACCCTAGAAGTCAATGAAATCAAAGGCGCTGACAAGGTTTATGATTGACGCTGACAGGAAGAATTTTGACGCTGACAGAATAAGTCAACACTGATAGGTTGACAGTGTTGTCCGATATATGGTATTTCAAGCGCTGATAAGTATTGTCCGATATTGGACAATACATTTGGTAAAGATATTGGACAGAAGATGATATTGGACAACACAAGGATTGCTGCTGTTTGAGAAAATTAGTACGTTTTGAGCACACAAAAAGGTGGTATATACACACGAAGGTACATGGAATCTCCGTTTTAATTCAGAATATCATGATGATATTTATGGCTCGGATATTATTCAACGGAATTAATGATTTTAATGCGAGTTAGCAACAATTCATGAAGAATTTTATTGGATTATGTAATCGGGATAGCCTTGTGAAAGAGTTATTCGCTTACAGCTTTTACATATGAAGATATTAACTTGTCATGAAGAGGTGTTGGCTTAAGGGGAAGAATTCTTATGGTAAGTTTGATGATTGAAGAAGATTTTCGCGAGTTTGTGTTCTATCATATCTTAAAGTCGTGCACTCCCAGTCATAGACTTTAAAGGTAACTTGTTCGTGCTTTACATGGTTGGTGATGAAGGCTTGTCATAACACTCGAAGGAGTTACATTATCGTGCTCAGTGTCTCACATAGGATGAGAAGATTGACAAGAGATCGAGGTCTGCTTATAATGCTAAAGGTATAAGTTCTTTATCACATGAATAGTACAAGACATGGAACACAAGGCTGGGTTATTCTACTTCTACATCAAAAATATTATATTAATTGTTCTTCAAGATCATTACATAGAGCTACATTTGGATAATCTTCAAAGATTGCATACATTGTTTACTTCCTTGTTGATGTGACAAAAAGGGGAAGACAATACATGCTACACTTGAGGGGAAGCAATCTGAAGATCATGTACAACTTACAAGAGATACACATAGAGTTTTGCCACTATCAACTAGGGGAAGATTGTTGGGTCAAAAAGTTGATGTGGCAGAAACTCAAAAACGAAGAAAACACGAAGGTATTTGTCTAAGCGTTGACAAGAGTATTCCAGGCGTTGACAAAAAGAATTTAGGCGTTGATGGAATCAAGCATTGTCAAGAGCAATCCAAGCATTTTCACATGCAATTCAAGCATTGACAAAACATAGACAAAGAAGCTTTTAGAAGATTCTATTTGGATATATATGCAGGATATATTCTGTATATAGTTATTTAAATAGAAGATTCACATGTTTATTTATTCTTATCTCTTGTAAAACCCTAATCCTTACACTATAAAAGGAACCAAGGGTTATTAGGTTTTTCATACTTTGAATCACAATGTAAACCTAAAATTGTGTGTGCACTAGACGTGGGATTCAATGTATACACGTCTAGTGGTTGTTAATTATTAATATAATGAACATCCCATTTGTTTTAATTCATGTTATTGTGCCTAAACACCTTGTTAATGTGTCGTGTTCTAATTCCGCTTTGATTGTATAATCATATGAACATGATGCATTCCTAGTTGCTTAAAAGATCCGGAAACCAAGGTTTCCACATTAACGTCAAATTTTGATTTTATATTTGCATCCCCTTTAATACCGCCACTTCCTTTAACAGACTCGTCCTCCAATTATACTCAACCTCCTTAATATCTTGGAACGCCAAAGACCGAGTAAATAGTTCTTTAGCCCAATGATAAAAACTTTACCTTGAATAATGATTTTAAACTTGTCAAGAATGTTATCCTCGTGAGTGGCCTTGATACATAGCCGTCTACATGCAAACATAACATCATTTCATTCTTCAAGGACTAGAATCTCTCCCCATTTGGATCTAATTTTACTAAATGTAGCACACGTCCACGCATGTAGAGGAACGCCCTCAACATCGACCTATACAATACGTTCCTAAGGGACAAAATCCACTTTAGCATTACGAATATGTAAGAACCATGATGCAACTCCAACATGTTGAAGAAAACTCTCTTTAGCTTGGGAGGACATCAATTCGTTCATCACCCAAGATAAACCACTTTCACATTTTTGAATCCCTCTTGAGATATAAGTACATATAACTTAGAGATAGATGAAAGTCATATAACTTCCCCCATAACATAATGTTCAAGGTTATGTTGCACTACACACTCATCGTCTAACACCAAAGCGGGAGGAGAACTGATATCAGCAGACTTGCTATTACCTTTCAAAAGTGACGTAAACTGAAAGTCCCAAAATATGCCTATTGTAATACTCATAACGCTCAAATCTAACATGTTTTCATACGCGTTATCTTCACTTTTAATATAGGATTTGTGGTAATAAACGGACTTTTATTGGTAATATTGTGCAAAGTTCGGTTCTTGTGTTTTGTAGCTAGCAAGGAGAAAGAAACGCGAAGATAAGAAGAAAATAAAATATTTCGAGGCGAAAGGATGAACGAGACATGAAAGTATAGCTCTCGTATGATGAATAATAAAAGGAATAAGTGTTTTAGAAAGTTTGGAATAAAGGAACAAAGAATAAGGACTAAAGGAGAACTAAGGAAAAGATGGAGAAGAAGATGGCAGCAGGAAAAGGAGATGGCAAGCAAGTCAAGTGGTTGCTAGCCAATCAAGCAAAAGAAGCCGCCAGCCATGTCAGAAGACGGTCGCCTACTTTCTGTGCCGCCAGCAACTCCAAAAACGAATTTTGATAATTAAGCTTTAAACAAACCATTAATTCACACAATCAATGGGAGGCTGATCATTTCACTCCCATATGTAGTAACTCGAAATTTTATTTCAACATTTAGACCGAGCTCTAATCTTATTTCTAATATTCGAACAAAAATTTCTTAACCGACTTTTATTTATCATGTTGGTTCGACGAATAATATTGAAATCTTGACTAACCGGCAAGGTTAAGGTTTTAACATATCGAGTACGTGTCATTTTTTATTTATCGGAAAAGTATATGTCCGTCATCGCCCGTAAACATTTTCTTTATGGCATAGAAATATTTTCTATTGTCGTCGTTTTAATTTTTGGTTTAACGGGTATTGTTCGTAATTTAAATTAAACCTTTATGTTCCATTTGTTTATATAACACATTAACGTATTTTAAATCATAAGTCCTCATTTAATTATCGAAATATTAATGTTCTCTGAATGTCAATGTTTTTATTTCATATTGAGCGCTTATTTTTCATGTTTTACGCGTGTCTTTCAAATCGTGTAACATTTAAAATATCGAGCGTTGATAATACCCGCTTTTTATAATATAAGGCTAAAACTTTATAAATAAATTAACATCGTATTCTGACTCACATCTCTTCCGAAATGACGTGCTATTTCCTTATGCCTTTATTCCACCAAGTAGACACATGTATATTGTTTACTAGGTGTCTTGACCAAATTTGTTAATAACTTCCATTCTTATTTGATCAAGTTAAAACTATCATATCTAACTTATCTTGCTTTCTTGTTTTGACGAGTACACAACCAACCCAAATGATATCCATCACTTTAATTTTCCTAACCATTGTAAAAATAAGATGGAAGGTGTAATTTCCTAGCAAGTCTTTTTGGTTGTTTCTATTATATAACAATCATCATAACACAAGATTTTTCAAAATATATTTATGAGTTTAGAGGCTGATTTTCAAGATCATTCAAGGGTACTTGAAAGGATGTATAATCTTGGTTAAAGATTATTTGGCTAGTCATGATAGTAACTTGGATGAAAGGATTAATTTTGTTGTTCTTTTTTCTACACTACTTTTGTAAGGCCATGATTTCCTTTTATTGTTTTTGTATATTTTATAAATATGTACTTTCCACTACATTTGTATATTGTAAACTTGCATTGGTATTTTGGACATTGTACAAAAGTTTTAAATCATAAAAGCGTTATAACAAGCCATTGAATTAGGTTGTGATAGTTCAAAATTGTAGATCAGTAATAAATATGAAATTCGAGTATCATCAATAGGTTTTAGGCTTGGATAAAATATAGGGAACATGGGCCCGTGTTTTATGAGGATTTGGTCGGGTGGCTAGTCCCGCGACGATACCCGATGAATTACATAAGGCCGAAATGGTAAAAAGTACATAATCTAGTCACGGGTTTTGCTAGGCCAAAAACTCCAAATATTTGTATACTAACCACTAAATATGTAAAACTAAAAGTTAAAGCTAAACTTATGTAGAACACACACGAATCGGATGGTTTTCTACGAATGAACGGTTTAGAAATGGCGAGCAAAATTGTGGAACTGAAGTTGGCTGTGAATGACAACCAACGTTTCTAAGTGTGAAAATGGGTAACTAAGCTATGACAAGTATAAGTTTTAGGTAATTAGACTTATGATCAGTAAAGTAAATGTGTTAAAGTAATTTTGGTAAAAATAACTCACCTATATGATTTACTGTTCAGATGATATGATCTATTTAACGAAACATGTCGGGGAAAGTTGTAAGAATTGGGTTATATTAAATTAACCTAAAACGGGATGATTTAAAAAAAAAAAACCAAAGTGGTTGGAGCCACTTTTCGGGAAATATATACTTATTCATATATTAAAAATTATAATACCCAAGACCCGACCAACGTGAAATATTAAGTGGACATCGTTACGAGGCGTTTTAGAACCCATAATGCAGATAAAGTGGATTTGGACCACAAAAACCCAACTTACACTTATAATGGCTATTAGGTCAATATTGGACCTGAGATTAATAAAGTATTTGGTGGATAAATTTGAGTTTGAAACTGAGTTAAGTTATATAAACTTTTAATGGGCCACTAATGGGCTTTAATGGGCTTAAAGGTCCAAATGGGTTAATACATATGGTAAATTGTTATCAAAGGTCTTATGAAAAGTTTTATGAAACTTATACAATGTCCAAATTTATTAAAGTAATCTATTTACATCTATTTATGACTTATGTATAGTCTCGAGCTAAGACGCGTCTCGTCATTATAGGTCTCGTTCAGTCATATGTCGTCCATTGGGCATCTCGTTCTCGATCAACGAGTGATTGTTATTTTGTAGAGTCGTGTGTCGACTATCGGATGTTTGTTCCTCGATAAACGTGTGATAGCTATATCAGGTGATTTCATAGCCTCGCTTTTACTTTTTTATATTTTTTTATATATCTACAGGGGGAATACATGCTCTTGGTATAAAATATATCTTGTTTATATATATGGTTTTGAGAAAATACATTTTTGTGAATAAACATGCGAGATTGGACTATATGCTTGAACGAATACAAGTTGTTGTAAATGAATGTAAGATGTCTGATTGAATTATTTGAAAGATAAACACAAGCGTTGATTGTATTGATTGTGAACCGCTATTTTCTAAGTGTTGTATTGCCAAAATTTGAAAGTCCCTAAAACCCATGAACCGTTAACTACCTATGATGGGTAGCCGCTGGTACAGACAAATAGATCCATTGGGGATGGCCCCCACCTGGGGAGGTCACACTTGTAGGTTGGAGGCTCAGCCAGGTCTGTTGTATGAGAAGTAAAGGGGTATTAGGCAAGATACATGAGTAGGGCATTTATTATACTTAAGGCTTCGGCGTCATGGCTTAGCAGAATAGCGTGGACTTTGGATATTGTATGTGTTACAAAATTGACAGTGGATGAGATTTTTGTGTTCAAAAGTTGTATGGTTTATTTAAAAACCCATTAATGTTTATTTGAAAACCTATGAATGAATTCTCAGGTATATAGGTTTAAGAGCAGCTCGAGCATGGATTCACGTGGGATAAAGTAAAGGCAAAACAAACAATTTCCATTCGATACATTCGAAAAAGATTTACATTTTTATTAAGGTTTGTATAAATTGGTGGGACCTATTTCTATTGAAACTCTGATTTAATAAAATTGTCGAATGATTTATTTTATAAAACATTCCTTTTGAGGTTGTTTTCTATGACTGTGTGTGATGTGCTATGAAGTAACACCCAAAGTTGATATTTCGTTACGTTGTTAATTTGGGGGTGCCACAGATTGGTATCAGAGCGCTTGTTATAGAGAACTAAGTTGTTTTTAAAACCTGGACTAGAACACTATAATAGCTCTTTGTTAAAATAGTTTTTTTGCCTTACAAAGTATCCGCGCGCTCATGCCTCCTAGAAACCAATGCTTGGTTATGATACTGTGATCCTATGTATATATAGAAATGATCGTATGTATATGTATATACATACTATGGTATTTAAAGGCATTGCACGTGAAGCAGTGGTCCTTGCGTGATTATCATACATTTTATGATATGGTTTTGTACAGAGTTTGGCCTCGCCGCCAATCACCGATCTCGATAATTAATCTATTATTCGAATACTAGTATGAAACTCGTTTGATACTTTGGGTACGTATATATTGTTTTGAAATCCATCGCATATCGATTAATTTGAACTCGATTATTGTCATCGCATCGTGATGTGCCATTTTAGGACATATGCATTTGAAATGTAATTGATAAAGGTATTATTTTATTTTTGTACTCCTTATGATTTTGAAAGATCATTTCTTCAATGAGACATATTCTACATAATATAACGTTTAATTTGATTATGTATGATTACGTTTTATTGGCGAAAAAGAGGATGCCAATGTTGGACCTAAAATATATATATACACAAATCAACTATATATAATTTGGGTACAACAAAGATATCCTCATAGTAGTCATTAATTGAGCAACTTAATACCTTGTATTTAAATGAAATGGGATATTTAAATATAGAGATTTTAAATCGCGCAACTATGTGTTGTTTAAGGTTCTCTTATTGAAATAAACTGGGACATTTGAATAAGAATGTTTTAAACCACTGAGCCTTAGATTGTTTATAGTTTTATTATTCAGATGGAATGGGACGTTTGAATACAGAAATCATGAAGTAAGTGTATTGACACCTTGTACTTGTCGTGGCATGTAATTTCGATATGATATCGTGTTTTGTGGCGGTATTACCTGAGTAGGAGGATTTATAATCGTCTTGTTGGAATAAATTTGGAAGACTTTTTATTTGAACAAGAAAGTTATAAGTTCCCGAACCATAAACTTATAATTCTTGTTTACATGGATTGGGACGCCTTTTGATGTAAAAAACGATTTATAAACGAGTGGGCTCAAGTGTACCCGACTTGGTTTGTGATTATTTTGTATACGGACCTCTTTCTTCGACTCGTGTTTCGTTGGTATGAATCGTTCATTACCGTCGTCATTGTATTTATTATTGATTATTGTCTATGAACGAGTAACTGTTAGTCTTCTCTCGAGTTATGCTTTGTGTCTATGGACCATTTATAATGTGTCCCGACTATCGCGAGCTTTATAAGCGAACCATTAAGAACCTTTATTAAACCCGAGAACAAACGTCTCATTTAATCGACTTCAAGATTCAAGTGTATAATTCTAGGTCTATTAACAATCGAATTATCATCAACAACCAATTTTAAGCAAAAATATTTTCAAATTTTGATTGTTATTATCAATGGTTCACTGAAGAATTTTTTCAAACGTAACAAGAATATCTTTTGGGTATGAATCCGTTTGTGAGCACCCTGTAATATCATTTGGTATGGATCCATATGTGAGAACCCTATGATGACAAAAATAGTTTTAGATATGCATCCATGGTTATCAGGCCCGTGAACATCCATTAACTTGCAAACTTTTCTTTGACTGGACATATCCGAAAATCCGTTAAAATATTATTATTTGTCATGGCTTGGCTATTTTTCAAGCATGACGTAATATGATTACATGTGCTTAGTGATAGATTTTGTGTTTGATTTGGATCGTATTTCTTTCGATAAAGCAATGTATACTCCGAACGATTTCCGTATCGATGAATTCGCTTTTGACGAAATAGGTTTGCATGTTTGAGATCATACAATTAGGTGATTTTATAATTATCTCGTTTTGGATATTTTGTAACGTTTCCAATGGAGTTATGTACTATCCATGCGATTTTCCTTTTATAACGTGATCCCTTTAATTGAACTCATGGAAGATATATGTTTTTGATTTGATCGATGTGATCACCGATAATTTTTAATTGATTGTCGCAAGATTTTCCAAATGCGCCCACTTCTTTCGACTCGTCACTTGTTATTTGGACTTTTTCGAACTTATATCGACTGTCACTAGTTTAATAAGCTAGTAGTAATCTACCTTGAAGCACTTCCAAAAATTGACGACTTGTTAAATTTTTCACTTCCAATGACTTCTCCTTCGAGTTATGTATTCATTTCTCCCTATAAGGGTTGAAGCATCATTCAAACCGTCCATTTTTTCCCATTATGTATAATCGTAGCTTTGAATTTTGTTCATCCAACATTCGTTAGAAACCTCGGCGATAACTTGTCTATTCCTTACATCTTTACCATTAAACCGGAGGCTACTGAGACAAATTAAGCGCCGGGACGTCACTTTCTAAAGGGTTAGATAATGTAGTAACGAGAAATTTTATATCAACGTTTAGACCGAACTCTAATCTTATTTCTAATATTCGGACAAAAATTTGTTAACCGACTTTTATTTGTCATGTTGGTTCGACGAATAATATTAAAATCTTGACTAACCGGCAAGGTTAAGGTTTTAACGTATCTAATACGTGTCATTTTTTATTTATCGGTAAAGTCTATGTCCGTCATCGACCGTAAACATTTTCGTTATGACATAGAAATATTTTCTATTGTCG
The DNA here is from genome assembly GCA_025667525.1 of Glebionis coronaria. Taxonomy (NCBI): domain Eukaryota; kingdom Viridiplantae; phylum Streptophyta; class Magnoliopsida; order Asterales; family Asteraceae; genus Glebionis; species Glebionis coronaria. The sequence continues at coordinate 583,122,152 of CM046876.1, forward strand.
TCGTTTTAATTTTTGGTTTAACGAGTATTCTTCGCAATTTAAATTAAACATTTATGTACCATTTGTTTATATAACACGTTAACGAATTTTAAATCATAAGTCCTCATTTAATTATCGAAGAATTAATGTTCTCCGAATGTCAATGTTTTTATTTCATATTGAGCGCTTATTTTTCATGTTTTACGCGTATCTTTCAAATCGCGTAACATTTAAAATATCGAGCTTCGATAAAACCTGGTTTTTATAATATAAGGCTAAAACTTTATAAATAAATTAACATTGTATTCTATCTGAAAGTCCCTAATCAATGCAAGAAACCCTAATCTTAACTTAATCAACACAAGGTATTACTTTTTAAACGTAATCTTATTACTGTATAATAAAGAATTACAAGTGTTATGGATAACACAGTCTGATGACAATGTGTTGTGCACACTTTGAACAACAATAAACCCTAACTTATGAATACAGTCGTAGCTGTTTGATTCACTAAGTTATATGCAATAATGTTCTTAATATCTCAAAGTGTTGAACATTAATGCATGGATACACATCCTATTTATAGTGTTACGAGTTTGACTTAAACAGTACTTGATGGCGACTACACAAGCTTTTACAAGTTCCCACATCAGTCACATGATGTCCTTCTATTCTTGGTAGTCTTCCATTATGTTTTAAGGAAACAGTTGCCAAAACAGTTTCCTTTTTCTTCATAGTCTCGAACACACAAATGGCATGTCCAATGTGTGTTGAGAGTTATCAGGGTATTGCCACCCCTGTTAACTCTCAACCCCTCAGAGTCCCTGATACATCTTGGCGGTTATCCATCACAGCCAATGAGTATGTCTTCAGGTAATTCTTCGACTTCCCTGACAATGTCTCTGACATGGACTCCTCTGAGGTTGCTCACAGAGACTTGGATCTCTGTGAGTCTTGCGAAACTTGCCTTCCTCCTAGGCACAGGCAAGGGACTATCTAACAGCCTAATTATGTTTAAATCAATGATCAGGGAATCTAACAAGTTTAGATTCCCAACAATCTCCCCCTATTTAAACATAAATAATGCTAGATCTAACTAAGTTAAGGTAAGTGAGTTTAACAGCTTCTTCTTACACATAACAGATCTAAACAAACATACATCATGATTTTATTAAAACTTAAAGAAAATTACAATTGCATTACATAAGCAAAATAAAAGATGAAGGTAAAAATTGCTGTGAATATCTTCAATAGTCATTATTTTTAATTCTTTCTTCAGCTTCAGCCAAGTCTAATCTGTTATCAATTTCATCCTACAATGTCTTTGCAAACTTCTTGGAATACTCTGTGTTGATCTTGAGACATTTCTTGTGACAGAGTAGCTGAATAGTTGAAGCTAAGCACAACTCATCTTCCCTTTGAAAAGCATACTGGCAAGCCTTGTTCATGAATGCCATTCCTCTTTCAGGCTCTGTGTATGTCTGACCATCAACAGGGCCAACAATACCATTTGGGAGGATCAAATCCCTATGCATGCCATCCACTTGAACATCTTCAGTAACAAAAGTTTCATTAACAATTTGTGAAATCCTTCTCCTTTTGTTGCCTATCTTTGGGGGTTCTTGTTCAAAAAGCTGTGGTGGGGGATCAATCTTAAGTTTGGCTGCTGTTTCCTTGATCCAGTTAAACTTGGCCTTAAGAGTCTTCAGCAGAAGAAAATTAGCCTGTCCAGTCTTTTTGGCAGCTAAGGCTTCAAGTTCGAACCATTCTGATAACCCAAGTGTCTTTAACCTGAAGTTGTCAAACACATCCATATTTCTCTATTGGTTTTCCCTCCATAAGATCATCTGTGGGGTGTTTTTTGGATTTATGAATGGTGTATTTGAACTTGGTTATCTTGCCAGAAGCATATCTGTTGTTCACGCAGGCATCATAGTCAGCTTTGACTTTCCTTAAAGCCTCAGCACGTTTTGATTCCATTTCCCTCAACCTTTGTTTTTGTTTTTCCCTTTCAGGTGGTGTCATCTTCCTCAGAGTAGCTTCATTTAATTCTTTGGCTGTCTTGAGTTCATTTAATCTTTTGAATTCTTCAGCCTGTTGCTCTATTTCTTCAGGGGTCAAAGGAATCTCATCGGAAGGTGTAAAGGTTGAGAATTGGGAAAGGTCTGTGGTGGATCCTCCTGTCTCTAGCATCGCAGCTATCTTCTTAAGTTTGGTATCTGTGTCAACCAAAACTATCTCCTTTCCTTTCTTCGAGACAGAGGAATCCACACTTATGTTTTTCAAAACATCAGCTCTTTTGATAAATGCTGTCTGAGCCTGAGTTTGAATAGCTTTGGGGAGAGAGCTAACAGTGAATTTTAATTTCTTGGCAGCTGGTTCATCATCATCCTCAGGCTTGCTGGTGTTAACCAAAACCAGAGACTTTGATGAGTCAGCTCCATCTTGAGTTTGTTGCTCCCCCTGAGTATTATCCTCATCATCAGGTACTATGGTAGGTGTGATGACTTGGAGAGGAACAGGTGTGATGGTGGGGTTTGCTGATGATGAGCCTTGTTCAGCAGATGCAAGGCTGAGTGTTGTATTCTTCTCCCCCTCACGTTTATCCTTACTTCGTAGATGTTTGGATCAACGTGCTTGAAAACGTCTTGCAATCTGTTCCACAGAGGCAGCCATAGCACGTTGTCTTTTTCTTGAAGCCCTGGCAATCTTCAGCAGGAGGTTGGCATTTGCATTAGTATTTGCCTGAACACGCCTGACAATAAAGTTAGCATGGCGGTATTGCCTGGTGCAAACAGCATTAAATTTCCTGTGCATGGTGAGTTCATGTTCATGGAACATGGCAGGGATGGCTGAGTCAATGGCATCCTTTATTCTTGTTGAAAGATGACTGAGTCCCTGGGCTACACCTCTTCTTGCACCATCCTGAATTGGCTCAGTGACAGCCTTAGCCACAGCCTTTTTGATGATGCCTGGAAATGTCACAGTGAAGTTGTGCATCTCAGACTTGATCACATCCAGCTTCCTTGATAAGCGCTCAATATCTGATTGATGATGAACAGGCTGAAGATTCTTGATATTGAGGCTTTGCTGAGCATAGTCATCCCCCCTTGGTAGAATATCAAAGTTCGCCTGGGCAGGATGATCAAACAAGAGAAACTCCGATGTTGGATCATAGGCTGGAGATTGGAAAACTGTTGTTGTGGATGTAGCAGAGTTGGGAGTGTCAACAGCATCCTTGGGAGGAGAAGTCTTATCACCAGCTGGTGTAGACACAGCTATTTCTTTTGGAGGAGAGACAGACAGCTGGTCTTCCTCATCTTCTTCATCCTCTTCATCAAACATTCCTTTAGGGAATTCATCCTCAGGCATGGACTCAATATCAGAGACATAATCTTCCGATGATAGCATTTCTTCATCAGCATTTAACAAAGGCTCTTCTTAATTAGGTTTGTCTTGAGTCATTGTATCAGCCTCCTTTTCTTGTTGTACCTGAGACTCAATGACTGGCTGTATAATTTCAGCCTGCAAATTTGTTGTAATTAATAACAGGGAAAAATATAAGGGGAATGGTCGCCATTTCGCTGTCCCAGAGAGGCTGAGGGTGATTACTCAGCCACTCCAAAGGATAAATCCTTGGGATTCTTTTAAGTGTGAAAAATAAGGTTAATGATCGCCATTCGCTGCCCCTAGGAAAGCTAAGTGTGATTATTCAGCCCCCCCAAAAGGTAAAACCTTTGGGACTCTTTTGATTGTGAGACATATGTTGTTTATGGATCGCCAGTCGCTGCCCCTAGGAAAGCTGAGTGTGATTATTCAGCCCCCCCAAAAGGTTAAAACCTTTGGGACTCTTTTAAGAGTGAAACATATGTGGTTAAAGGTCTCCTATTACGCTGCCCCTAGGAAAGCTGAGGGTGATGATTCAGCTCCCCCTGAAAGGATAAATCCTTTGGGACTCTTTTAAGGAGGGAACCAAGAGGCTGTGTGAAGTACAGCTGATCAAGGGTGAGACATTAGTGTATTCAGGTTGTTGTTAGCCTGAATACTGTCTAGAAGGTGCAGGGTCATCGGGGTGCTTTTTGAACACAAATGAATCATTCCCTGGTGCAAAGACAGGGTGTACAGAAGTCTTAAAGGATTCTAAGTGCATTGACAGACTTCTATGGGTCGAGGATTACCCTAACTTCACCACTCTCTCCTACAGACAAATGAGAGTGGCTGCTTATGAACCTCTAAAAATGTACACTGATTACCTGTGAGATATCAGCTTGATTAGGCTGGTTTCCTGTTGTCTCAGCTGACTTTGAGACACTAGACTCCTGTTGTTTGTCAGCCAATGAATCTGAATCCACATGAGTATCTGGACCAGAGGAGGTGTCAGTCTTCTTTCCCTTGGCCTTAGAAACAGCTTTGGAGTGGGAAGAAGAGGGGATTTTCTTCTTATTAGGCTGTAGGCCATAAGAAGCCTTGGACTTAGTAGTGTGCTGCCCAGAGGTCAAAGACATATACTTGCCAGCAACACTAGAAGTATTCACCTTCTCAGAGGAAGGGAGCAAGGGCTTCTCAGCGTTTGGTACTTGGTTGGCTACATTCAGCATATGGGCGGTGACAGGGACATCTTCAGCTCCTATTTCCTTGTAGATGGCGCCTGTGATGCGATAGGGCTTAAGAGCAGTCAAGGCCTTGTTGTGATAGTTATCTCCCAGCAAACTTTCGAAGATCAGAGACAGGAAGCGCACATAGCAGATATTCTTTTCCCTGACATGATTCCTTCCCTTCAGCTGTTCTACCAGGTTGGAGAAGAGAATGCTTCCAACGTCAACATCAGCTCCCCAGATTAATCCATAAGCAATAGCCTGATGGTTGAAAGACATCTGATCCTGTGATCCCTGCATTCCTCCCAGGGATTTAACAATGTGGGTGAAGAGGACACGCCACATGGGAGTGAAATACGTAATCTTCAGAGGAGATTTGGCGAGGACCTCAGCTGGTGTAAGGGCAGGGTTAACGTCATGGCAGGGGTTGAGTGTGGCCAGGGCTTCTTTGACAGCCTTTTTGTCAACTACCTTCAGGCATTCATCTCCATGCTTCAATCCGGCCACACTTGAAAAGTCTTTAAGGGAGAAGGCAAAAGGGTGTTCATTGCATGAAAGGCTAAATGTTATGGTGTCTTCTACCACTTCAGCAGAATACTAGAATTCCCTAAGGTATTCTTGGTAAAAGGCGGATGGGGTTTTGGTGAAGGCTTCACTTAGGTCACAATTCTGCATGAAATTTACCAGATCTGAATAGGTGTTGTTTGGTGCCTTAATCCATCCAATGGCGTTGTTTGAGGCGAGGATGCTCTCGTTGATCTCGAAGTTAACATTTGAAGCTTTGGGAACTGAAAACGCCATGGATTTGAGGTTGAAGGTGAAAGAAAATGGCGGATAGGTTAAGAGAGATAAGAACTTAGAGAGAGAAGTAGATTTTAGAATGGTGGTGGGTGAGAAGAGAAAGGAGACAATATATATTCAAACTAAGTGAACAGTTATTCAACCGTATTAAATGCAAGGTGCGAAAATGACTGCTCAAGTGGGTCCCCTTGACCTTTCAAAAAGTTTGTCTCCTCGTTATCCAAAAAATAAATGATTAAATATTTGAGAATGTTTTTTGCATTTACTTGGAAAGTAACTACCTAGTTTCATGTGAAAAACATTTAATATAGAATCAATCATTTAATGAACACATTTAATATCAAGCCACAGGCTTTGAGATATTGAGCATCCCTAGCTCAGCAACTAGCTTGTTGAACGAAGGTTCAGCCAAAGGCTTTGTAAAGATATCAGCTAGTTGTAGCTCTGTGGGAACAAAATGCAGCTCAATATCTCCCTTCATTATATGATCCCTGATAAAATGATACCTGATATCAATGTGTTTGGTACGAGAGTGAAGAACAGGGTTGTTGGATATGGCAATGGCGCTGGTGTTGTCACAAAAGATTGGCACTTTGTCCTACAAGATTTCATAGTCAGCCAATTGACTTTTCATCCAGAGCACCTGAGCACAACAGCTGGCTGCAGCGACATATTCTGCTTCAGCTGAAGACATAGCTACAGAGTTTTGCTTCTTAGCACTCCATCCAACCAATTTTCCTCCTAGGATTTGACAGCTGCCTGAAGTGCTTTTCCTGTCAATACAGCATCCAGCATAATCTGAATCTGAATAGGCCTTGAGATCAAAGCCTGATTCCTTTGGATACCATAGACCTAGGGATGGTGTTCCTTTGAGATACCTGAAAATTCTCTTAACAGCCACTAGATGGGATTCTTTTGGGTTAGCTTGGTACCTTGCACAGAGACATGTGGAGAATTGTATATCTGGACGACTAGCTGTTAGATACATGAGTGACCCAATCATGCCTCTATATAAAGTCTCATTGACAGAGACCCCTGACTCATCAGGGCCCAAATTGTTGGGTGGAAGCATGGGGCATTTCACTGATGCACAATCAGCTAAGTCATATTTTTTAAGTAAATCCTTAACATACTTTTCTTGACAAATTGAAATTCCCTTAGGACATTGTTTAATTTGAAAGCCCAAAAAGTAAGTTAATTCACCCATCATACTCATCTCATATTTCTTGGTCATTAATTTAGAAAAACGTTTACTAAGATTGACATTTGTTGACCCAAAGATGATATCATCCACATAAATCTGCACAATGATGAAATCACTCTTGTCCTTGAAGGTAAAGAGTGTTTTATCAATAGAACCCCTGAAAAATTTATTTTCAGTTAAGAAATTTGAAAGAGTTTCATACCATGCTCTTGGAGCTTGTTTCAGACCATACATAGCCTTGTGAAGTCTGTACACATGGTTGGGAAACTCGCTGTTCTCAAATCCTTCAGGTTGTGCAACATACACTTCCTCGGCCAAATCACCATTGAGGAAAGCACTCTTAACATCCATCTGATACACAGTGATGTTCATATAGGCAGCATAAGCATGGAAGATTCTGATGGCTTCAAGTCTAGCAACAGGTGCAAAAGTTTCATCATAATCAATTCCTTCAGTCTGAGAGAACCCATGTGCTACCAGTCTGGCTTTGTTCCTGATGATGTTCCCAATCTCATCCATTTTATTTCTATAGATCCATCTAGTGCCTGTGATATTCTTTCCAGGTGGAGCTGGCACTAGTGTCCATACTTTGTTCTTTTTGAACTGATTGATTTCTTCTTGCATAGCAGCTACCCATCCTTCTTCTACTAGAGCCTCAGCTACTCTTTTAGGTTCAATTTGTGAGAGAAATTCAGCCAAGAGACATTCATTGGCTGAGGCTGACTCTGAGTCTTGGATTCGCTGTCTGGTTGTGACCCCTGCATTTGGTTCCCCAATAATATTGACAAGAAGAATGTGTTGATCTCTTGACCACTTATTTTGAGGAGCTAGGGATTCAAGGACAGGAGTACTTGTGGGCACAGCTGGAACAATTTGAGATTCATTCTGCTGAGTAGGAGGGCTTTCTTCAAAGACTACTTTAGTGTCAGAGTCTTCTTCAGCCATATCAAGGGGTGCAATTTCATTATCAGCAGAAGAATCTTCAGGGATTTGAAGAATTGGTGAGTCATCAATATCATGAGAAGGACCATCAGAAATTTGAGGTTCTTCTTCATCAAGTTCTTGAGAGGTAGGAACTTCTATGTTGTGAGTAAACAGAGGGTCAAAGGCAGGGACATAAGGGGTGAGAGTGTTGGAGTGATGATGACTGGTAGGTCTGGGTTCTGTGAACTCATCACTTGGAAAAGATACATTTTCATTAAAATCAATTTCATCACCCTTGGTTCCTGTTCTCTGTATGACTTCATCATCTTCATTGAATCTAACATGGAATGTTTCTTCTACTTCTTGTCTTCTGATGTTGAATACTCTGAAGGCTTTGGCTGTTGGAGAGTATCCCAAAAAGAAACCATCATCAGCTTTTTCATCAAACTTTCCAAGTTTATCCCTGTAGTTAAAAATAAACACAGGGCACCCAAACACATGAAAATAGCTGACGTCTGGAGAACTTTTTCTGAAAACTTCATAGGAGGTTTTACCATGTCTTTTGACAATGATTGATCTGTTATGTGTGTAGCAAGCAGTGTGAACAGCTTCTCCCCAAAATTGCTTTGGTAAGGCTGCACCATTTAACATGGTTCTTGCTGCTTCAATCAAAGTCTTCTTTCTTCTTTCAGCCACACCATTTTGTTCAGGGGTGCCAGTTGAAGAGAAGTTCTGTGAAATCCCTTTTTCATCACAAAAAGATTCAAGTTGATGATTCTTGAATTCAGTACCATTATCACTTCTTAGAGCTTTGACTCTAACATCATTCATATTTTCAACCTATCTGATGAAGGACATGATGGTTTTAGCTGCTTCACTTTTCTTTCTGAGGAAGAACACCCATGTGTATCTTGAAAATTCATCAACTATGACCAAGGTGTATTTGTTGTGATTAATGGTCTGAGGTTTGACAGGCCCAAACAAATCCATGTGAAGGAGATGTAAGCACTTGTCAATAGAGAATGATTGCCTAGTCTTGAATGAAGACCTGTGATGCTTTCCTTTGACACAGGCAGAACAAGTTTTGTCTTTGGAAAACATTATTGAAGGTAGACCAGCAACCAAGTTTTGAGTGGCTATCTTATTGATGTTCTTGAAGTTGAGATGAGACAGTCTTTTGTGCCACAGCCAATTGACACTTTTAGAGGCTTTAGCAAGAAAACAATTTGAGTTGTCTTCAGAGCACACAACCATGTTGATGACATAAACATCTCTCCTTCTAGGTGCAATCAGCACAACATCATTGTTTTTGTTGAATATGGTTCCCTGAGTCTTAGTAAACAAAACCTTATAGTCAGCATCACACAATTGGCTTATGCTAATAAGATTGTGTTTAAGACCATTCACATATGCAACTCTGGTAAATGTAATCCCATTGCAGTTCACTGAGCCATATCCTTCTGTGTCACCTGAAGATTTATCTCCAAACACCAGTTTAGGACCTGGCTCCTTTGAGTATCTGTGCAGGTATTGTTAAATCCCTGTCATGTGTCTAGAACAGCCACTATCTAGATACCATACCGATTCCTTGAGATATTTCTGCACAGATACATAGAAACAGATTAGTTCCTATGGTGAACCCACTTTCCAGTGGGTTCCCTGAATTGCTTATTAGCAACTCTTGTGTTCTTGAAAAACTTTTGGCGTTGGGATGGACAGTTCATTGTTTCATGGTTATAACTCCCACAGATATCACACCCAGGGAAGTCACCACACTCGTTTGAGTGATGGTCTGTGAACCCACAGAATTTACAGGGAGGATAAGGTTTGTAATTTCCCTGTTGTCTTTTGGAACTCTATGGTCTGTCCCTAGAGGGTGTCTGAGCTCTTTTAGCTGCCATGTGTCTGTCATGATCTAAGGTCGAACGATGAGAATTTTTACATACATTGCAATAAGGTTTGATTAACCTTTCCCCTTTGGGTTCACCTAGGACTGACTTAGGTTCATGAGAAGTAGAGCATTCAGCGGAAGGCTTAATGTGTTGTTTCAAGAGTTCTACTTCTTTCATAAGAGACAACAGGCGATCTTCAGTGGTAGGTTCAACCTTATTCACAGCTTTAGTAGTAACAGGCTTAAAAGCTACTTGTTTACCAGTTTGTTTAGCAGGCACATGAAAAACTTTAGCTGGAGGATTCTCAATATCTGTCCTAAGTTCATCCTTAGCAGATCTAGAAGAACTGCTGGGTTCAACTCCAGAGAGTTTGGGCAAGGGTGGTAGCTCAGCCACATCTTCAGAGACAGGGTCATTTGTCAAAGTGGTATCTGACATATGAATAGTCTCTGTAGATTTAAAGACAATGTCTTTGGGTTTGGTGAGAATTCTCAGCTTATTTTTCTTAGCAGATATATCCCTTTTTAAGTCAGCAGGCACTTCATCCCTAAGCAATTCATCAATAGTAAACCTAGCACATAGCCATTTTTCAATAATCTTGTTCAATTCAGAGACTTGATCATTTAAAGAAATGTTTTTTAAGGTTAATCTAGCTACTTCATTTTGCAGGGATATTTTCTCTAAATTAACCCGCCTGAGAGTTTCACATTCAGCCTTAGCATTTATCATTTCAGATTTAACAGAGTGAAACTTATCAAGTAGGTTCTTTCTTTGTTCCTCAACAAAGTGTAAATCAACAATGGTGTAATCAAGGACATGCTTACGTTCATCACTATCAGACATGGATAAAAGCCTGTGTACCTTTTTCATTATGATGTCAACCTATTGTCCTGATCTTGCATCACCTTTTCCAACAGCTGGTTTATCCTCAGCTATCGCCATAAAAGCCCTGACTCTGGTGGTGTCTTCTTCATCTGAAGTCAGTGGCTCATCATTCCAATCATAAGTTTCAGCAACCAATCCTTTCTCTGTCTTTTTCTCACCACCCTTCTTTTTGGACAGAGCTTCAATTTTCAAGTTCATTTGTTCTAACTCAGCTTTAAGTGCCTTGTACTTATTTTTGTAATCTTTCTTCTCAGTGTCTGAAGAATTGGATTGAGATGAGTTGTTATGTTGTTTGAACTTGTAGGGTTTGGATGAAGATGATGGATAAGAGGGTGAGGATGTCTTGGTGGAAGGACAGTCTTTTTGAAAATGTCCAAGCTTTCCACAGGAAAAACAAGTTTCTTTTGACCTGTCAGTTGGTTTACTAGCTGATCCTACTCTTCTTGATCTTTTGAAGTATCTTCTTTGGTTGGCTAGCAAGGCTCTTTCATGGAACTCTGCATTGAGGTCTTTCAAGAACTCTTGGCTGCTACGGGTATCTTCTTCAACATCTGAATCGCTTTCATGAGGATGTGTTGTAGAGATCAATGCTTTGGAAGATGCTCCTTGGACTACAAATCTTTCAGTCTCTGATTTGTAGATAGTATTGATCAGCCCTTCTTCATAATTGCACTTACCATAGATCTGAGCAAGGGTATCATTTTTGATTGAGTTGTTAGCTCTCTGAGTCTGATTCATGCTCAGCCACTTTCTTGGAAGGCTGTTGACAAAAGTAGCATTGATCTCAGCTTGACCAATAGTGACATCATTCATAGCTAGGTCATTTAGGAGAATCTTCAGCCTAGTATAGGTTTGCTGAACCTTTTTACCTTCAAGTGACTTAAATACATTAAACTGAAGTCTGAGTGCCTGAATCTTTGTCTCTCTTGTTTCAGAAGGTCCTTCATGGCCAAGAATGAGGTCTGTCCACATTTGTTTAGCTGTGGGACACTGAATGACAGACTTCATGATATGCTTGGGAAGGCAGGAAATTATGATGCTTTTGAGACGTTTATCTTGGTTTGCCAATTTCCTATCAGCTGGATTCCATTGTTTGAGAGGTTTGGGAAGAGGGTTTTCTTCAGTGGATGTAAGCGCCATGGGAATATATGGACCATTTTCTAAAATTTCTAAAAGAAAAGGTTCAAGTCCATCAAGATATACAAGAAATTGACTCTTCCAACTGGCAAAATCTTCTTCATCAAAGACTGGTACACTTGTGACGTGTGATCCACCTCTTGAATCAAGAAGTTGGGGTAGATCATCGTCATTGGCAGGAGGGTTAAGTCTTGGTGAAGATGGGTTTGTGGAAGGTGATTGTGGTGGGTTAGAAGTTTCTGGCATGGTGGATCTTGATTACAAAACTAAGAACGATGTCTCTTCCGAAATGACGTGCTATTTCCTTATGCCTTCATTCCACCAAGTAGACACATGTATATTGTATACTACGTGTCTTGGCCAAATTTGTAAATAACTTCCATTCTTCTTTGATCAAGTTAAAACTATCATATCTAACTTATCTTGCTTTCTTGTTTTGACGAGTACACAACCAACCCAAATGATATCAACAACTTTGATTTTCCTAACAATTGTAAAAATAAGATGGAAGGTGTAATTTCCTAGCAAGTCCTTTTGGTTGTTTCTATTATATAACAATCATCATAACACGAGATTTTTCAAAGGATATTTATGATTTTAGAGGCTGATTTTCAAGATCATTCAAGGGTACTTGAAAGGATGTATAATCTTGGTTAAATATTATTTGGCTAGTTATGATAGTAACTTGGATGAAAGGATTGATTTTGTTGTTATTTTTCTACACTCCCTTTGTAAGACCATGGTTTCTTTTTATTGTTTTTGTATATTTTTTTTAAATATGTACTTTGCACTACATTTGTATATTGTAAACTTGTATTGGTATGTTTGGACATTGTATAAAAGTTTTAAATCATAACAGCTAGTTATAACAAGCCATTGAATTAGGTTGTGATAGTTCAAAATTGTAGATCACTAATAAATATAAAATTCGAGTATCATCAATAGGTTTTAGGATTGGATAAAAATATAGGGATATAGGCCTGTGTTTTATGAGGATTTGGCCAGGTGGCTCGTCCCGCGATGATACCCGATGAATTACATAAGGCCAAAATGGTAAAAAGTACATAATCTCGTCACTGGTTTTGCTCGAAAAACTCCCAATATTTGTATACTAACCTCTAATTATGTAAAACTAAAAGTTATAGCTAAACTTATGTAAAACACACACGGAGATGGTTTTCTACGAATGAAAGGATTGGAAATGACGGGCAAAACGGTGGAACAGAAGTTGGCTGTGAATCACAGCCAACGTTCCTAAGTGTGAAAATGGGTAACTAAGCTATGACAAGTATAAGTTTTGGGTAATTGGACTTATGATTAGTAAAGTAAATGAGTTAAGAGTAATTTCGGTAAAAATAAATCACCTATATGATTTACAGTTCATGCGATATGATCTATTTAACGAGACATGTCGAGGAAAGTTGTAAGAATTGGGTTGTATTAAAAATAACGTAAAACGTGATGATTTTTATAAAACGCCGAAGTGGTTGGAGCCACTTTTCAGGAAATATATATACTTATTCATATATTAGAAATTAGAATACCCAAGACCCGACCAACGTGAAATATTAAGTGGACATCGTTACGAGGCGTTTTAGAATCCATAATGTATTTGAAGTGGATTTGGGCCATAAAAACCCAACTTACACTTATAATGGCTATTGGACCATTATTGGACCTGAGATTAATAAAGTATTTGGTGGTTAAAACTGAGTTTGAAAATGACTTAAGTTATATAAACTTTTAATGGGCCACTAATAGGCTTTAATGGGCTTAAAGGTCCTAATGGGTTAATACATGGTAAATTGTTATTAAAGGTCTTATGAAATGTTTTATGAAACTTATACAATGTCCATACTTATTAAAGTAAACTATTTACATCTATATATGAATTATGTATAGTCTCGAGCCTAAGACGCGTCTCATGATTATAGGTCTCGTTCGGTTATATGTAGGCCGTTGGGCATCTCGTTCTCGATCAACGAGTGATTTTTATTTTGTAGAGTCGTGTGTCGACTATCGGATGTTTTTTCCTCAATAAACGTGTGATAGCTATATCAGGTGAGTTCATAGCCTCGCTTTTACTGATTTATATTTGTTTCTAAATCCGCGAGGGAGAATACATGCTTTTGGTATAAAAATATATGTTGTTTATATATATGGTTTTGAGAAAATACATGTTTGTGAATAAACATGCGAGGTTCGACTATATGCTTGAACGAATACAAGTTGTTGTAGATGAATGTAAGATGTCTGACTGAATTATTTTGAAAGATGAACACAAGCGTTGATTGTAATGATTGTGAACCGCTATTTTCTAAGAGTTGTATTGCCAAAATTTAAAAGTCCCTAAACCGTTAACTACCTATGATGGGTAGGCGTTGGTACAGACAAATGGATCCATTAGGGATGACCCCCACCTGGGCAGATCGTACATGTGGGTTGGAGGCTCAGCCAGGTGTGTAGTATGAGAAGTAAGGGGGTATTAGGCAAGATACCTGACTAAGGCATTTATTATAATTAAGGCTTCGGTGTCATGGCTTAGAAGAATAGCGTGGACTTTGGATATTGTATGCGTTACAAAATTGACAGTGGATGAGATTCTTGTGTTCAAAAGTTGTATGGTTTATTTAAAAACGCATTATTGTTTATTTGAAAACCTATGAATGAATTCACTTAACCGTTGTGTTGACATTTTAGCATGTATTCTCAAGTATATAGGTTTAAGAGCAGCTAGAGGATGGAGTCGCGTTGGATAAAGTAAAGGCAAAACAAACAATTTCCATTCGATACATTCTACAAATCTTTACATTTTTATTAAGGTTTGTATAAATTGGTGGGAGCTATTTCAATTGAAACTCTGATTTAATAAAATTGTCGAATGGTTTATTTTATAATACGTTCTTTTTGAGGTCGTTTTCTGTAACACCCCCACAATTGTTATGCGCAGCGGAACTACAACAATGGGTGCTACACAGTATTCATTGCACACAAGATATATCAAACGACGCTAAAAAGACGTCGACTTAAAACTTAAATTTAAAATTGTTAGATAATACATGTCCACAGTTTTTCCAACCCCAAATAGTGCACAGAGTTTAGCGTTTTCGGTCCCCATGAATCTCAACCCCAAAAACTTCAGTTTACAACCACATGACATTAAACATAAAAATTGTTTAAGTAGAAAAGGAGGGAAAAACAAGCGGACACCAAGCCGTACACACAACATCCATCCCCTGCATGCTCCATCCTACACCTCAGCGGTTACCTGAAACACATGCCAAAAATTTGGTCAACGAAAACGTTGAGTGGAAATTATAGGTTTTACAATCCATTTGAACGTATATATAATAAAAACCATTCGTGATCATTTATAGTCTTGTCGATCAAACAAACTATAACCAGGATACTGACAATTGTGTTTAAGCTCATGACACTAATCCGTTAACTCAATCACCCGCGTAAATATACCGGCATGATTCAGATGAAACCAGTGCCCCTTCTAAAGGCATCAGTTGCAATTATACCTTATTTCTCATACAAAATAATCTACCGCAGAACTTACTATAAGTACAGCTTCTCGGCTAGCATTGGGTCGTTAACCCCGTAGTACTACAAATTGCATAAGCGGCTATTTCCCCCTACTCGAGGGCAGGACAATAGTTAATAGTTCATGATTTTAGGGACTTTTGCAACTTGGTACTCAACACAATTTCTAAGGCAACTTTCGGGTCTAACAATCATTCATGATATACGTTCCTTTTAAAAACTAGCATGCATTTCCCTCGCGGGTAAAACAATTTGAAATAAATATAAGCGAGGCTATAAGTTCACACCTTATATCTTAAGTAGTCGGTAGTTCGAGGAGTGATCACTGACGATGTTACGGATGCCCGGGTAAATCAACACCTATCACAATTAACGCGTAATGAGTAATCTCATTTAAATACTTACGGTACTGTATAAAATACATATATACAAGTCACTTAGGACAAGTATAACTCACGCCAAAAACAAAAACAACAAGTATCATTCCTTTTATTCCAATTGTTCTCAATACTTACGTTGTCCATTTTTACTCGTTATCGCCGGTACTTGACTAAAGTACGGGCTGTTTTACCTTATTAAACCATGCTTATAAAATTTGACAAAATTTCCAAAAATCCTATATGACCTGTAGATAACATGTTTTTAAGCCCAATAAAAGTTTTTACTTTTACGACCCGTTACGCAACTCATTTCCACGACTACATTTTACGGGCTGAAATTGCGCTTCGACCAATTTTGACCTCTTTGACCTACATGAAAAATACCTTTGACTTCCTTGACACCTAAGTCAACATATAGACTCATTTACACAGGTTAGGGACCAAATTTTGACCCTTGACCATTTACCAATTTATACTTGTGACCCTCGGGATTTGACTAAAACTTTGCACAAATTCGGATTATGAAAGTCCTCGTCTCCCGGTACCCAATCTTTAAAATGTCATAACTTTTAGCTCGTTTTGAGTCACGGGCTCTACCTTATACCAAATTAAAGCTAGGAAAACCCTCTATCACTACATTTAGTTTTCAAGACCTGGAAACAAAATAATTTTTATAAAATGGACCAAATGTTTCTGCCTAAAAATGACCATACCAAAAACATGCTTAGACTCGATTCCAAGACTTCTAACCACCACTAAACATCATCCTAAGCCTTCCCAAACATATCCTAACATCAAACTTCAATCCTACCCCTATTGATCAACCAATCTCAATATCAAGAATCAAAGAAAATGAACATGCAAGTAATAAAACCTATGTGAATCATCCTAAAACAACAAACCAAACACAATAATAACATGCAAAATCAACAACCACCATGGCTCCCCAAACACCCCCTTTGCCGTGGGGTTTGGGTGACCCAATCACCACAACCAAATTAATTTTGGTGGGTTTTCTTGGTGTTTATACTTCCATAACACTTAAAATCAACATGCATTAGCTCATTTGGCCTCAAAAACGAATTTGGATCATATGGAAAAATCTTGAAAAATTTTGTTAGTGCATGTTGGATTTGAGCACATGAACATGTGGGGAATGACCAAACTAAGTGTGGTCTTACCTTAGATTTTTGAAAAATCAAGTGGAAAAAGATTTTTGGTGAATTTTTGGGTGGTCTAGGGGTGTCCGTCGGTTTGAGAGAGAAAGGAGAGAGTGGGTGTTTGATTTTTGGTGAATATTTTGTGTGTGTTTGTGTTTATGTCCATTTTGGCCCTTTTGATGGGTTGGGAGGGGCCTTTGTGCAAATTCTAGCTTCTTTTGTCCTTAAATAGAAAACGTCCTCAAAACTTTGCGGGTTCGACTCATTTGTCAATTTTGAAAATTTTACGGGAGTCGGAAATCTTCCCGAACACTCCAAAATATTTTTGGGATACTTTAAATGTACTTGGAAGGCTATAAAACTCACCCGACTCAACTTAACACGAACCGTAAATAAAATTCTCGAAAAATTACATTATCGATAAATCGTCAAAAATTACATGAAATTGGGCATCCCTCGGGATCGTAATCGTCATCGTCCTTCTCAAAACGTCAAACGTAAAAATTATAACCTCGAACATCGGCTTCAACCAAAATACTTATAAGTATAGAAATTAAAATTTATTAAAAATTTTCAAAAATTAGCGTAATTTAGGGTATCGTTAATGACCTCGATTCTAGGGTGTCACATCCACCCCTCCTTAAAGAGAGCGACGTCCCGGCGCTCGCCTCTTCTTGTACTCACATTTCGTGCTACTGGAACAGATGAGGATACCTTTCCTTGAAAAAGTCCTCACGTTCCCAGGTGTATTCCGGTCCACGCTTAGAATTCCATCGGACCTTCACAATAGGAATCCTACTACGCTTCAACCGCTTGACCTCCCGGTCCATTATTTCCACAGGTTCTTCCACAAAGTGCATTTTGTCGTCTAGTCGAATCTCGTCCAAAGGAATCACCAATTCCTTGTCCGCCAAACTCTTCTTCAGGTTCGATACGTGAAACGTGTCATGAATAGCACTAAGCTCGGTCGGCAATTCTAACTTGTACGCTACCGGTCCAATTCGTTCAATGATCTTAAACGGTCCAATATACCTCGGACTCAACTTTCCTTTCTTTCCAAAACGAATTACACCCTTCCACGGCGATACCTTGAGCATAACCATATCTCCAACTTCAAACTCCAAAGGTTTCCTTCGGTTATCGGCATAACTTTTCTGTCGGCTTCTCGCAGCAAGTAGTCGGTTCTTGATCTGCACGATCTTCTCTGTCGTTTCTAAAACCATTTCGGGTCCAGTCAATTGACTTTCCCCTACTTCACTCCAACACACGGGCGATCTACACTTCCTTCCATACAATGCTTCGAACGGTGCCGCTTTGATACTCGCGTGATAACTATTATTGTACGAAAATTCCACCAGAGGCAAGTGGCGTTCCCAACTTCCTCCAAAATCAATCACGCACGCTCGGAGCATGTCCTCCATCGTTTGAATCGTTCGTTCACTCTGGCCGTCAGTTTCCGGGTGATAAGCCGTGCTTAAACTCAGTTCAGTGCCCATCGCACGTTGAAGCGATTTCCAAAATTCCGACGTAAATCTACTGTCGCGATCCGAAATGATCGATAACGGCACTCCATGTCTACAGACTATCTCCTTCACGTACACGCTGGTGAGTCTTTCCATGCTGTCCGTCTTCTTCATAGGTAAGAAATGAGCAGATTTCGTCAACCTATCCACAATTACCCATATCATATCGCTTCCACTAGGAGTCCTAGGTAAACCCGTCACAAAATCCATTGCGATTTTCTCCCATTTCCATTCTGGGATTTCTGGTTGTACCAACAATCCAGATGGTTTCTTATGTTCTGCCTGAACCTTTGCGCAAGTCAAACACTTACTGACGTAACGAGCAATATCTGCCTTCATATTCGGCCACCAATAAACTTTCTTCAGGTCGTGGTACATCTTATCCGATCCAGGATGTATCGAATACTTCGACTTATGCGACTCATTCATAACTAACTCTCGAACTCCAGGCTTTCCTTACTCAGATGAACACAGTGGCAACCAAATCCGATTATCAAAATATCTTAGTCCGTCAGACCTAATCACGAAAATAGGTTTCAACATTCGTCCCAAATTTTCGGCTTCAACATTCCCTTTCATTAGTCCTCTCTCCTGAGCCTTCAGTATGGTTTCGGTTAAGTCAACGCTCTCACTCATCACTAAAGCTCTAACCCTCAAAGGTTTCTCCCGTTCCTTCCTACTCAATGCATCCGCTACAACATTCGCCTTCCCAGGGTGGTAGCGAATTTCGCAGTCATAATCACTCAGTAGTTCAACCCATCGTCTTTGTCGCATATTCAACTCCTTTTGATCTAAAATGTGCTGCAAACTCTTGTGATCAGTGAATACAACACACTTTGTCCCATACAGATAGTGTCTCCACAGCTTTAACGCAAAAACTACCGCTCCTAATTCCAAATCGTGCGTCGTGTAGTTCTCCTCGTTCTTCCTCAATTGCCTCGACGCGTAAGCTATCACCTTCTCACGTTGCATTAATACCGCTCCATAACCTTTACGAGACGCATCACAATACACCACGAAGTCTTCGGTTCCTTCAGGCAATGATAAAATCGGTGCGGAACATAACTTATCCTTGAGCGTTTCGAAAGCAAGCTCTTCCTCAATTCCCCATTCATACACCCTATTCTTTTCGGTAAGCCGCGTCAATGGTTTCGCAATCAACGAAAATCCTTCAATAAACCTTCGATAATACCCAGCTAAACCCAAAAATTGTCGAACTTCAGTCGGCGTCGTCGGTGCTGACCATTCCCTGATTGCTTCGATCTTAGCAGGATCTAAACGAACTCCCTCACTATCAATCACATGACCTAGAAACTGCACTGATTCCAACCAAAACTCACACTTAGAGAATTTTGCATACAGCTTCTCCTTCCTTAACAACTCCAAAATCTTTCTTAGGTGCTTCTCGTGCTCCTCCTTACTCTTAGACTAAATAAGTATATCATCGATGAAAACAATAACAAACTTATCTAGATACGGCTTGCACACGCGATTCATAAGATCCATGAATACAGCAGGCGCGTTCGTCAACCCAAACGTCATCACTCGAAATTCAAAGTGTCCATACCGCGTACGAAAGGCGGTTACAGGAATATCCTCCTCTCTTACACGCAGTTGATGATACCCTGATCTTAAATCGATCTTAGAGTATACACTGGAACCTTGCAATTGATCGAACAAATCATCAATCCTCGGAAATGGGTACCGATTCCTAACCGTCAGCTTATTGAGTTCCCTATAGTCGATACACATCCTAAACGAACCATCCTTCTTCTTTACAAACAACACTGGCGCTCCCCAAGGTGATGAGCTCGGCCTAATAAATCCTTTGTCCATCAATTCCTTCAATTGATCCGCTAACTCCTTTAACTCAGATGGTGCTAAGCGATAAGGTGCACGTGCAACCGGCGCAGCTCCTGGCACTAAATCAATGCGAAACTCGACCTCACGGTTAGGCGGTAAACCTGGCAACTCATCTGGAAAAACGTCCGGATACTCGCAAATAACTGGCACCTCTTCAATCCTCGCCTCTACATCACCATCGCTCGAAACTTATGCCAAGAACACATCGCATCCGCTCTCTACGTACTTCATCATCTTCAAACACGAAATCACCTTCAAACGAGAAGTGCATTCGTCTCCCTTTACCGTCAAAACCCTATTCCTCAGCGGAATCTGAACCAACCTCTCACCACAGACGATCGTAGCACTGTGCGCCATTAACCAATCCATTCCCACAATCACGTCAAATGATCCTAGCTCTATAGGCATCAAGTCGATTTTAAAAGCGTAATTTCCTAACTTCAAGGTACACCCTTTCAGTATAGAATTCGTACTAACAATTTTTCCATCGGCTAATTCAACATTATAACTAGTCGTTAACAACACCGGTTCTCTATCGATATGACGACTAAATCTAACGTCTACAAAACTCTTGTCGGAGCCAGAATCAAATAAAATACTAGCATAACAAGCGCCTAGCAAAAACGTACCGGTAACCACATTGGGACCTTGTGGTTTATCAGCAGCTCCCACTTGATACACAGCTGCCGCATTATTACCTCCCCGCCTGTTTCCTGCCTTCGGGCAATTCGCTTGCACATGCCCTCTTTCTCCACAGCTATAACATCCTCTCATCCTGATAGCATTAGCCCCAGTGGCTACTCCTCCCGTTCGACAACTAGAAGTCCTATGACCTGCCTTTCCACACTTGCCGCATGCCGGCGGGCAATTTCCAACATGATACAAGTTGCACTTACCACAATGGGGATTCACTTTCACACCTCTAGGGTTCGTCACTGCCCTCATCCCTTCGTTCCTTCTCTGATTAAACTGCTGATTACGGTTCGGCCCATGGTTGTTTCGATTTCCACTTCGGTTCTGGCCTTGGGATTGATTACTTTGTGCTACCTCCCATTTCCTTTTGTTGCCTTCAGCAATGTAGTTCTGCTTGTCCTGAAGCTTAACGTCCATCAAAGCGTGTGCCATTTGAACCGCTTCATCAAACGTTCCAGGTTTTGACGAAGTTGTTTCACCTTTGATGTTGCTGGATAAACCCTTAATATACTGCTTCATTTTCTTGGCATCATTGGCAAATATGTCCGGACACAAAAGACTTAACTCATTGAATCTCCTGGTGTAAGCAGCTATATCGTTGTTCTTCAAGGTCAAATGCCTCAATTCGTCCTCCAATTGCCCCAATTCCTCCTCTGGGCAAAACTTCTTTGTCAACAAAGCTTTGGTCGCATTCCACGTCCTTGCATTCGCTACAGCCAATCCAACCGTAGCTACCTGGGTATTCCACCAGCTTAACGCATCATCGAGAAACGTAGCCGCTGCAAACTTCACTTTATCTGCTTCTGCACAACCACTGATTTCAAACGTGCTTTCAACCTTTTCCAACCACCGTCTAAGTTCTAAAGCTCCACCCGTTCGACGGAACTGCGTGGGACCGCACTTCATAAAGTTAGAATAGGTACACACTCTCGGGGCTTGCTGTCTCCCCGCGTTCCTTCCTGGATCTTGATTTCTCCCAGCTCGGTCCGCTTCCAACGCATTTGCTATAGCTTCCTGAATCATGGTGTTAACACGATCGGCAGTCAACTTTGGAGGCATTGTGTTATCGAATATCTCTTTCTGCAAGACAAGGAAAATAGAAAAACAATGTAAGTATTCATATCAAGTTTCCCAGACATAAAATACATACAACGACACATCACTATGGAGTTACTAATATTCATCAATTCACACCACAAAAGATCAAATTTAAGACATATCACAGATCATGAAAGGTAACATAGATTGTATTGATAATTAACCAAAATCGTGACAAGTATTGCCACTACAATCGTTCACCACAAAACATCAAGTACTTGAGTTTCTCGTCATAATACCATCATACAAAGGTCTAAAATAGTTCAATTACAATGATCAAAGAAAATACAACACAAGTAACTAGGCATGTGGTGATCCACACGGCCTCTTGGATGGCGGCTCGTCGTCGTCTTCCTCGGTTTCCTCATCACTAATGTCCTCATCCACATCATCCACTTTTCCTTTTCCTTTCTCCTCTGGCCCACATTCTGTTTCCTTTCTCGTCCCTGATGTGGATCCACACTCAATCGCTACCTGACTTCCCACCGTAATACAAGTACCTCTAGTAGGCGGCTGAACCATGAAGTCATTCGCCTCCATCTCCACATCGTCCACGAATCTCCAACCCGGGGGCAATGAATCCCTCACACGATGCTCCCAACTCTGCATCCTCGACAACCTCATCTGATCTTCCCTCACACGGTCAAGACTAGCACTTAAATTTGCAACCATTGATTTCAAACTGTTGATGGCACTCGTGTTCATTACCCCATCATACGCAATTCTTGCCGTCCTTTCCAACAGTCTTTGGTGTTCCCTTTCAGTCTTATCAAACTTCTTAATCACCCTAGTCTCAACTACAAACCGCTCATACATCAACCTCTCCATCCTCCCCAAACGACCTGCGGGATCCCAGTAGTGTCTCGGTCTCGGAAAGTAGACCCTTGCAATATTCTCATGAATCGGAGGCGACTTGGATGACTTGCTGGACTCTCCACTGCTCCCATTACTTTCTCGAACAAATCCTGGCACGGTTCTCAAATAATCCTTACAATTGTCCATTGGGCGATCAAAGGGTTGCTGCTCATAACGACCGGTCGGTGGTACCTCATAACCCTTCGGCGAATTCGGGGACTGAAACAAATCGGGTTCGGTCTGGCCTACGGCATCCTCGGGAATGCCATCATCCAATAGCTCATCGGGCTCTTCTTCGGAATCCTCATTGTCGTCACTACTCATGCTGAAATTATCCACCTCACTTTCGCCATTGTCGTTTTCCGGCCCTATTTCGTCTTCTGGAGCGATCCATCCATTATTATTGTCCGGCGGGTTCGGAGGAAACGGTCCCCCTTCGTGACCTACGACGTAATCGTTTCCGTTATCGTTGGGCGGTACCTCGGCCATTCCTGCAATAACAGCGAATTTCGGAGGGTACATAAGTAATTATACGATAATTATAAATATATGCATGCAAATGCAATGCAAAGGTGGTACATATGCCCAAAATGTAATAATATGATGCTCATGCATGATTAATACAAAAATTACGATGTCGGATATTTCACGTAAAATTCAACGTCTACATATAGTAATTCCATACTTATATAATAATTACCCACATATATACTTTACTCAAAAGTATACGTCAAATGCCATAAATACAACAATAAATCTTACCGGAGCCATGCAGGATAGTTGTGTGTGCTTGGACCCTTTCTTACGACACCAAAAGTTATAGTTTAGGATTTTCAAAAACGACCTAGTTCTCTATAACTCGTGGCTCTGATTACCAATCTGTAACACCCCCACAATTGTTATGCGCAGCGGAACTACAACAATGGGTGCTACACAGTATTCATTGCACACAAGATATATCAAACGACGCTAAAAAGACGTCGACTTAAAACTTAAATTTAAAATTGTTAGATAATACATGTCCACAGTTTTTCCAACCCCAAATAGTGCACAGAGTTTAGCGTTTTCGGTCCCCATGAATCTCAACCCCAAAAACTTCAGTTTACAACCACATGACATTAAACATAAAAATTGTTTAAGTAGAAAAGGAGGGAAAAACAAGCGGACACCAAGCCGTACACACAACATCCATCCCCTGCATGCTCCATCCTACACCTCAGCGGTTACCTGAAACACATGCCAAAAATTTGGTCAACGAAAACGTTGAGTGGAAATTATAGGTTTTACAATCCATTTGAACGTATATATAATAAAAACCATTCGTGATCATTTATAGTCTTGTCGATCAAACAAACTATAACCAGGATACTGACAATTGTGTTTAAGCTCATGACACTAATCCGTTAACTCAATCACCCGCGTAAATATACCGGCATGATTCAGATGAAACCAGTGCCCCTTCTAAAGGCATCAGTTGCAATTATACCTTATTTCTCATACAAAATAATCTACCGCAGAACTTACTATAAGTACAGCTTCTCGGCTAGCATTGGGTCGTTAACCCCGTAGTACTACAAATTGCATAAGCGGCTATTTCCCCCTACTCGAGGGCAGGACAATAGTTAATAGTTCATGATTTTAGGGACTTTTGCAACTTGGTACTCAACACAATTTCTAAGGCAACTTTCGGGTCTAACAATCATTCATGATATACGTTCCTTTTAAAAACTAGCATGCATTTCCCTCGCGGGTAAAACAATTTGAAATAAATATAAGCGAGGCTATAAGTTCACACCTTATATCTTAAGTAGTCGGTAGTTCGAGGAGTGATCACTGACGATGTTACGGATGCCCGGGTAAATCAACACCTATCACAATTAACGCGTAATGAGTAATCTCATTTAAATACTTACGGTACTGTATAAAATACATATATACAAGTCACTTAGGACAAGTATAACTCACGCCAAAAACAAAAACAACAAGTATCATTCCTTTTATTCCAATTGTTCTCAATACTTACGTTGTCCATTTTTACTCGTTCTCGCCGGTACTTGACTAAAGTACGGGCTGTTTTACCTTATTAAACCATGCTTATAAAATTTGACAAAATTTCCAAAAATCCTATATGACCTGTAGATAACATGTTTTTAAGCCCAATAAAAGTTTTTACTTTTACGACCCGTTACGCAACTCATTTCCACGACTACATTTTACGGGCTGAAATTGCGCTTCGACCAATTTTGACCTCTTTGACCTACATGAAAAATACCTTTGACTTACTTGACACCTAAGTCAACATATAGACTCATTTACACAGGTTAGGGACCAAATTTTGACCCTTGACCATTTACCAATTTATACTTGTGACCCTCGGGATTTGACTAAAACTTTGCACAAATTCGGATTATGAAAGTCCTCGTCTCCCGGTACCCGATCTTTAAAATGTCATAACTTTTAGCTCGTTTTGAGTCACGGGCTCTACCTTATACCAAATTAAAGCTAGGAAAACCCTCTATCACTACATTTAGTTTTCAAGACCTGGAAACAAAATAATTTTTATAAAATGGACCAAATGTTTCTGCCTAAAAATGACCATACCAAAAACATGCTTAGACTCGATTCCAAGACTTCTAACCACCACTAAACATCATCCTAAGCCTTCCCAAACATATCCTAACATCAAACTTCAATCCTACCCCTATTGATCAACCAATCTCAATATCAAGAATCAAAGAAAATGAACATGCAAGTAATAAAACCTATGTGAATCATCCTAAAACAACAAACCAAACACAATAATAACATGCAAAATCAACAACCACCATGGCTCCCCAAACACCCACTTTGCCGTGGGGTTTGGGTGACCCAATCACCACAACCAAATTAATTTTGGTGGGTTTTCTTGGTGTTTATACTTCCATAACACTTAAAATCAACATGCATTAGCTCATTTGGCCTCAAAAACGAATTTGGATCATATGGAAAAATCTTGAAAAATTTTGTTAGTGCATGTTGGATTTGAGCACATGAACATGTGGGGAATGACCAAACTAAGTGTGGTCTTACCTTAGATTTTTGAAAAATCAAGTGGAAAAAGATTTTTGGTGAATTTTTGGGTGGTCTAGGGGTGTCCGTCGGTTTGAGAGAGAAAGGAGAGAGTGGGTGTTTGATTTTTGGTGAATATTTTGTGTGTGTTTGTGTTTATGTCCATTTTGGCCCTTTTGATGGGTTGGGAGGGGCCTTTGTGCAAATTCTAGCTTCTTTTGTCCTTAAATAGAAAACGTCCTCAAAACTTTGCGGGTTCGACTCATTTGTCAATTTTGAAAATTTTACGGGAGTCGGAAATCTTCCCGAACACTCCAAAATATTTTTGGGATACTTTAAATGTACTTGGAAGGCTATAAAACTCACCCGACTCAACTTAACACGAACCGTAAATAAAATTCTCGAAAAATTACATTATCGATAAATCGTCAAAAGTTACATGAAATTGGGCATCCCTCGGGATCGTAATCGTCATCGTCCTTCTCAAAACGTCAAACGTAAAAATTATAACCTCGAACATCGGCTTCAACCAAAATACTTATAAGTATAGAAATTAAAATTTATTAAAAATTTTCAAAAATTAGCGTAATTTAGGGTATCGTTAATGACCTCGATTCTAGGGTGTCACATTTTCTATGACTGTGTGGTGTGCTTTGAAGTAACACCCAAAGTTGATATTCCGATGCGTTGTTAATTTGGGGGTGCTACACCATAACACCTTGAGGACATTTTTTCCTCTTCTCCAAGGCTATTCCATGTATAAATTAGACCCTAGGGCATAGCCCTAGGGGTGATTGCTTTTGTAAGAATTCAAACCCTTAACAAAGGTTAAAACACCATTACTACTTAACCCAAAAGATAATTAAATCATGTTAATCCTCATCGGAGGGACGAATTTTGAGTAGTGGGAATTCGGTTGGTAGTTGATTGCTCAATTGGATGTTTGGAATTGCTATAAATCTAGTTGTCATTTTGTGATTGAAGAACCTTGTGGTAAAACTCTTTTACTTGAATTGGTTTTAAGTTTAATTCAAGTATTGTTGAATGTTGAATGTGATGATGAATTGTGATTGACTATGATTTCCGAGTAGTATGATATGCTTGTGTGATGAACATGAATTCTAATGGAGAGTTTGAATTATGATCGATAAAATATAATTAGGTTTGTATGGTTGATAAACTCCTAAAACATGTTGTGATAATCGATGAAATATAGTTTTTATTGGATTTATAGGTCGAAAGGATTTCTGGTAAAGTATGTTCTAAATGATTTATGCATGAGTCAATTTGGTTTCTTGGTGTTTGATACTCACCAAGACGAGTTGGTTAAAGGAACTTTCCAAAAGATTTATCTTGGGTATAGGTCGAAAGGACCCATTTAAACCAAACTTATCTCTTAATCTTTTCTAGCAAATGATAATTACGATCGGTTGAAATAGATGATCATAGGTCGAAAGATGTTGTCTAATTCAACTTGTTAATATGGATTTTATGAAATATACCATGGAATAAAGTTAATAAACTTTAGATTTGTGATCATAGTTGTTAACCACACATATTTGATTTGTCCTACGGATGAAATGGAATTCACACAAGTATTACTTTAGTTATGATTTCCTTTACGATATTTATTCTAGCGGTAATAACGGTAATGACAACCCTATTACTTACACCATTGCCATGTTTAGAGTATATGCAAATCCCATGAGACGACCTTGATTTACCCGACTTTGCTACAATTGAACGAGTATACTTGCTCGTATGCGTTGTTAAAGAGTTAATAAGTCTTGTTTATAAATTTAAAACTAGGAGTGCAAGACGTGCATCAAATACTATAACTCGAATCCAAGTTAACACTTAGCGATTTACTTTTCAAACGCGTAATGCTTTATTACTTATAAATAAAGTATTAAAAAGTGTTATGGATCACGCTTGTTTAATGACAATGAATGAGAAAACCCTTTAAACAAGTAAACTTGATTCGAGACTCATGTTTACAAGTGAACCTAAGAGTCGTTGAAACTCAGCTTTGGACTCTAGAGGTTCAAGAGGGGAGAAAAGACAAACACAATATTCAATGTTACAAGTGATACTTTTCTCCCCTTTTTATCCCTATTTATAGTAGTACGAGGTTGCTACCCTACTGGGGGTACACGTGTCAACTTCTTAGTGGAAGCAGTACACATCATTAAATGCATGTCTATTCTTGGACATGCCTTTGACCAACTTTACGTGAACAGTTATGCCAACTGTTCACTTTCCCACTAGGTCGTACTAGGCTTCTTTATCTTGAATCTTCACTTTGTCCCGCCCAAATCACTTTGACAGATTCTACCGCCTAAACAATCAAGATATAAGGCAAGTCTCTACTTGTAAAGTCTTCAAAGGGTCCGGAGTGACCTCTGAGTATTGCCACCTCAGAAGTCCTCGAACACCATCACGTTCCTTCTACATTCCAACTAATCCATAATGGTTGGTGAGTATGACTTCAGATAATCTTCGACTTTTTTGAAGCTGTCTTTGACATGTATGTGTCTGGTGTGCCATCTGAGGCTTTGCCTTCTGCTGGTCATTGTCTCTGTCGCTGGGCTCTACAACGACACATAACACTTAGTCTAATTTAAATCAAATATAAACTAGGCCATAGTTAGAACTTTGACTGGCCCAACAATCTCCCCCTATTTGAGCATAAATATACTAAGTCTACAGTTATTGTAAGTGAGTACACAACTTCTTTTTACACATAATTTAACAAACATACTTGAAGTTTTATTGAACAACTTATTCTATTATAGATACACCAAAAGGTGATTACAAGATAAAACATAAAAAGGCCTTCAAAAATCAAGATTAAACTCACAGATTTTTCTAGCTTCATCCTTGTCAGCTCTGGAGTTGATTTCCACTTCAAACTTGTTGTCTAGAATGTTAACATACTCAAAGTTTAAAATAAGTCCATGTTTGATTCCGATGAGTTGTACTGTGGAGGCCAACTTCAACTCGCTTTCCCTCTTGATGCAATACTCAACATTTCTGTTCATGAACACCATATCTCTTTTAGGCTCTGTGTAAGCTTGGCCGTCAACTGGTCTAGTGATTTCTTTAGGGAGTATGATGTTTCTATAGATGGCATCAACAACGTTTGTGACAATTCTTTCAAAGATCTGACCCATTGGAGTTTTTCATTTCCTAGTGTTCTTGGGATGGTCATCAAATAGTTGGTGTGGTAAAGGAAGCTTAAGCTTGTGAGTTGTCTCTTTTACCTAGCCAATCTTGGCTTGGATATTCTTCATCATCTGGGCTGCACTAGGCCCAGTCTTTTTGGTTGCTAGAGATTGGAGTTCTAACCACACATAGAGTCCTAGAATCTTGAGCTTGATGTCATTACCAACTTCGTAGTTGGTTGGTTGGTTTCCTTTAAAGATGGTCATGTTCACCTTCTTATTCCTATCAGTGAAGTAGTTGTATTTGGTGATTGGATCAGGGTTGGCTCTTTCATTTACCAGCTTCAGATACTCCTCCTTTAGCTTGTTTCTTTTAGTTTCGATCTCTGCAAGTTTTCTTCTTTGTGCTTCCTTTGCAGCTAGAGTGAGTTGCTTCAAGGCTTCTTTGATTTTCTGCTCGGCTTGCTTGAGATCAGCAAGTCGTTTTTGTTCAATCATTTGAGCATGTGCTTCTTCTAATGTCATGGAGTTTTCACCAGAGCTTCTGAACTTGTGAAGCGTTGGGAGTTTCACAGAGGATCCTCCTTCCTCTTGGAGAGAACTAATCTTCAAAAGTTGCTCATCTTCATTAGCAACATATTTTCCTTTGTCTTTGGAAGAGTCATAAGGAGGGGATGGTGAAAAGAGGGTTTCATATGGTTTGTTGAGGTTAGCAGCAAAGGCTTCAAACTCTTTGACAGATACCGATCTTAGAGGAGTAGGTGATGGTTTGATTGTAGGTTTGAGTTTTTTGGCTGAATTCTCATTTGCTTGCTCCCCTTTAGATCCATCACCAGAATCTGATGAAACATTTAATGTCTCTGTGCAGAAGTGGTTTTCTGAATCTCTGGCTTTGGTGTTGTTTGCAGCAGATTTCTCCCCCTCATGTGTAGCCCCAGACAAGGCTACAACTGATTAAAGCATGCCAACGACTTTTGAGACTAACTCCACCATTTCATTGAAGTCTTTAGACATGTTGGAAAGAGTAACAGAAAAATGACTCATTGGGACAATCTTTGGAAATTTGAGATTGGCAATCTTTTCCAACATCTGTAAGTTTTTCATGACATGCCTGGTGCAATCTGTATATCTTTCAGGGATGTTGGATAGTTCTGCTTTCACAAAGTGTCGGAGGCAAATCTCTTGGGCTCAGCATTGTAAAATTTCACAAACTCTTCATGTACAAAAATGCAAATTTCTTTCAGTTCTCCTTGGAGTAGTTTCTTAAAGCAAGACTTGGCAGGTTTTGTTGCTTTAGCTAGTGCAACGACATTCTCCTTAATAGAAACATTTAGTGCCAAGGACAAGTGTTGAACAAGACTGGTGTTCAGCACTCGTGGTAGATTAGTCTTGAGAGCATCACCCAGAAGTTGAGGGAGCAATGACTTAAGTGTGGACTCTAGATACTTGGTCATAGATGTTAGACTTACTTTTTGGTAAGTTGGCGACTTTCACGTGAGTTGGACTAGATATAGACCTATTACTATACGCAGGGACTTAAGTCGTACACAAGGGATAGTCTAGATGAGATAGGCCTATAAATACCCCCGATGACTCTCTATGAGGTGTGAAAGAATAGTGTAATTTTACTTTTATTTTCATTTCACTTGAAATAAAATATACTCTTTTTCTCTCAACTCTCGCTACTTTCTCTCACTAGAACAAACAATGATTCATATGTTCTTTGATCATCCCTGACCCTCGAAATAAGGTCGTTTTTTATGCTTTTCAATTGGTATCAGAGGTAACCGGAGGTGTTCTGCATCTATGTGTTTGCGTCCGTGTTTGTCTTTGATTCGTCGCATAAATTCTATCCATGTCATACTTTATATATATGATTTTGTGAATCATATGTTTTCACAGTTTTATTTCAGTTTCCTAACTTCTTTTGGTGAACATTTCTTTATTGTACTTTCTTCATTTCTTTTTTCCATCATCATAACATTCTCTCGAGCATTTTTTTCGTATCATCTTTTTTATCCGACAGATTCATCATCACCATCATCCATATTTTTTCATTTTTTTATATCAGTTTGTTTTCCTTTATCACATCATCACAAATCATCCATTTTTATCCCTTTTTTAGTTTTTTTTAATATTTTCAGTTTCAGATCACTTTCTGGGTATATCACTTTTCTATGTTTAGATGGAAATGAACAGATCTAAAAAAAAAGAAAAAAAAAACTAGATCTAATTTTTTTAGGGAAAAAAACATAGATCCAGAATTTTTGGAGAAAACAAGGCAAAAGCTCTTTTCCGAGATCATGAATTCTCAATTTTTCCAAGTTAGCATTCCATCAGATTTTCCGAGATCAACTAATATTGAAAATTTCCGAGATGGTGTGTTTTGCAAATTTTCCGAGATGGTGAATTTTCTGAAAATTTCTAAAATGGTTATGTTGAAAATTTTCCGAGATGGTGAACTTGAAAATTTCCGAAATGGTGATTTTTGAAATTTTCCGAGATAGTGACTTTTATTAAAATTACTAAATGGTTATTTTTAAGAAAGAACGGGTTAACTCAGTGTGAGTTCAAATCAATCAAAAAGATATAATTGATTTAGACTCAATTGAATACAAATAATCAACATCAAACAGACCTCCATATATACCCGAATAGAAACCAACTAGATCTCAGAATCCTTTTTGTGTTTTGACATGCAAGCCTCGATCTTTAAAGATCTAAAACATATTAGAATATCATCATCGATCCATATCATAAACGAAAACACATCTTACCTACCTTAGACCAACGTTTTGATCTTGATGCCGCATGCATGTAATTTTCTATGATTAAATATGCTTAATAATTAGTCCATTGTTTGGCTCGTGTATAGAAGAAGTAGAATGGATTAGATGTGTTCTTGGGTTTCGAGATGTGAGAATGAGTGATGGGAACAGATGATTATTGGGATTATTGGTGATGGCCGAAATTAACAAATTAAGGATGAAGATCACAATTGGATTATGAGATGAGAAATGTATGATTAAATGAATCTGGTTAATTTTTATTTTTTTTATCTTTGTTTGATGGTGATAAGAAGAAAAAAAGGCGGAGGAAATGTACGATTAAGGTTAATGTGAGATGTATTAGGTTTGTGTGTTTTATATCGCTTATATTATTGCACCGTTTATGTTCCATGATTATAAAATTCCGTTTATGAATTTGGTTATGATGATACATATGCCACACGTTCATATATAGGTGTGGGATAAGGTTGATTGGCCGACTAAAGGCAATATTAAACGGTTGTCACACCAATTCACGTTTCAATGATAGGAAAATGCATAAGTATCAACTATCAAGCCATGTTTCATTATTTGGAGTTGGTTATAGATTGGTGGGTCGATCCTTACATTTATCGAAGGCATAGTAGGTCAATTATTTTTGCAATCAAATTCAGAATGACCGATTATATATTCGAAAGTTGCAAAATTAATCATGTTGGATTAATTGGTTTACGGTGTTATTGGATTGAGCCGAGTATTTCGAAAGAATCGAGTAGTAAAATATTTGACGTGTAGCAAAGCTTATGTGACCGGATTTTCTTACTTTGGCGGGAGTTTAAACAGTAACATTCATGGCCGGATATCCGTTTTCGATCATAACATTTCTTCACGCACAACAAACACGATAAATTACACTACAAACGATCCTTAAAAAAATTCACCTAATTCCTAACGGCTATTATTACGGTTTATGTGATCACGAAGATGGTTCGATGCTACTTATTTGGGGCTGAAGTAAGATTTCTCAGAGACGTTCTTATTTTATCTTTAAATGAGTACTTACGACTTCATGAGATAACTTGCCCGAGTATATACAGTTATGAATAAGACTTGAAGTATCTAGTTTCCAATGTCAAGGGGAGGATGGACGACGACATGGACAACTATCATTTTTGGGAGCTTCGTTGCGGTTCTCAGTGTCATACACACTTGCAGTTGTGGATATCTTCGAGAGGTGTAGTACCTTTCTTATACCACTTGTTTTGGTATATTGTACTTTAGAGAAGTTATACTTTTTTATACCACCTTTTGGTATAGGGTATGTTTAAGACTTCTCTACACCATTCTTCATTCTACAATAGTGCAAGCTTAAGTTCAAATTTGGGGAATTCTACTACAGTTTCAAGTTTGGATTATCGGATTATCTTCATCAGCAGTCACTATCAATAGCCAACAACATTGATAAGGGGATTCAGTTCGGGGTGATCAAGAGAGAACTTTTTTAGAGAGATATTGTTGACATCTTCTCACATAGCATTGGTTGCTAAGTAAGCGGTTCCAGTTGGCATACCACGTACACACATGAAGGATGATTCCATTAATAGGTATCATCCTAGAGGGATAATTGTGTACATGCGGGGTCACTTAACTTTGGTGTTACCATTTCTACATAAAGGGATAAATTGTCTACTTTTAGGACTGAACTGACCTTGGTGTGGAAATTTTATATCATCACTATCCTGAAGGGAGAAATGAGAATTTTCGAGACTTAATTGACTCTGGTGCATCTCTAGAAGAAGAAAAGTGCATTTCTGGGACTTAACTGATTCTGGTGCTACGGTTTGACTTCATGATCCGGATAGAGTGTGTATTTTTTGTAATCTCTCAAAGAATCAAGACTGGGATTGCTTCAAATTGTGAGAAAATGTCGATGCCATTATCACCTCCCACATATTTCCGTAAAAGGGTCTGTTTGGGAGGGAGCAGTCTTTACTGCTAGTTTAATGAAAGACCTTCTAGTTGGGAGGGAGTAAAGCTTAACTAGATTCTACAAGCTGAAGAAATAGAGCTGGAGTATTCAAGAAGATGAAGGTCGATGAAGACTGTCTCAAGGAATGTTGAAATTCACGTTTATCATTTGTCTTTATTTTGGTTGTAGGAATCATTGTAACCGACTCACGTGAGTTACCATCTTGGAGGGAGATTGTTAGACTTACTTTTTGGTAAGTTGATGCCTTTCACGTGAGTTGGACTAGATATAGACCTATTGCTATACGTAGGGACTTAAGACGTACACAAGGGATACTCTAGATGAGATAGGCCTATAATTACCCCATATGACTCTCTATGGGGGTGTGAAAGAATAGTGCATTTTCCATTTGTTTTAATTTCACTTGAAATAAAACACACACTTTTTTTCTCACCTCTCTCTACTTCTAGTCAGTAGAACAAACAATGATTCTGAAAGTCCCTAAACCAAGCTTGAAACAATAAACTTAACTAATCAACACACTTAATTACTTTTCAAACGTAATACTTATTATTGTATAATAAAGAATTACAAGTGTTATGGATAACAACGTTTGATGACAATGTGTTGTGCACACTTTGTGTTGGTAATTTTAGTGTTATCACATGTATTTTGTGTAATTATGTTTTTACTTAGAGACCAATGGCCTTAGACAAGTTTAGCTAAAGACGGGTTAGGAGGTGCGAAGTGCACGCTCGTCAAAGTTAGCTTGATATCGCCACGAACAAGATGCGGGGGTCAAGGGGGCCGCGCCCTCTTGCGGGGTCAAGGGGCAGCGCCCCTTGCGGGGTCAAGGGGCAGAGCCCCTTGTTGCATCTTTTCTTAACCAACACGACAGTTGGAAAAATAACTGTTAAACAGTTATTTTGTCTGGTTATTTTCACCAGGGGTTGGTTTCTTTTACAGTTAGAACATTCATAACATTCTTAGGTTTTCTGATTGATTTCTCGTGCCTTAGATTTCAATTGCAATCTGTCTTATCCGATTGAAGATTTCGTGAACCCGAGGCATATAGGGTCGAAATAATTTGATCTGAAAGTGATTACACGATTCAGATTGATATCCAGATTATAACCATTCACACACAAATTTCCTATAAAGATCAAAGTATTTACTAGTTTTAATCATGGCTGATTCAGTGAAAGATATGACTACGAAGTTTGGAAAGTTAGACAAGTTCGAGGGTAGTGATTTCAGGCGTTGGCAGAAGAAGATGCATTTCCTTCTCACTACTTTGAAGGTTGAGTATGTTCTGAGTGCCCCTATGCCAGAATTTGTTGAAGAGGAGACACTGGAACAGACAAGGAGGCGATGCAAGTGGGAGAATGATGATTACATATGTCGTGGGCACATCTTTAACGGTATGTCTGATGCTTTATTTGATGTATACCAAAACGTGGAATCGGCGAAGGAGTTATGGAATCAACTTGAGTCAAAATACATGGCTGAAGATTCTTCTAGTAAGAAGTTTCTTGTTAGTAATTTTAACAATTACAAAATGGTTGATTCAAGGTCTGTGATGAAACAATATCACGAACTCCTTCGAATTCTGGGACAATACACCCAACATGGTTTGCACATGGACGAGTCTATCTCGGTGTCTAGTATTATAGACAAACTTCCACCATCATGGAAGGATTTTAAACACATGTTAAAACACAACAAAGAAGAGTTGTCTCTTGTACAACTTGGCAGCCACTTCCGTATAGAGGAAACTCTAAGGATGGAAGACAGTGGTAAAGGAAAGGGCAAGGAAATTGCTGGATCATCTTATGTGAATATGGTTGAAGATGATAAGAACAAGAAAAACAACAAAAAATCCAAAGGAAACAAAAGGAAGTTCAATGATAATAAGAACGATTCCAACAACAAAAAGCCAAAAGGGGCTTGTTGGAAGTGTGGCAAACCTGGTCATTTTAAGAGGGATTGCTGGGGTAAGGGGAACAATGGTTCGAGCGGTTCAGGATCGGGACAAGGGTCTAAGGACCCAACTCCACAAGAAGGTCTTATTGTTGATCATGTAAATTTTGATCATGTTATAATTCCTGTTACTAATTATGTATCACATATTTCTAAAATATGTTATGTACAGGATGATGAAATCGCTTGGTGGATTGACTCGGGTGCAACATGTCATGCATGTCAGGATCGTTGCTGGTTTGATACTTTTCATCCGATGCAAGATGGATCCGTTCTTCATATGGGAGACGAGTCAACCAAACCAATACTTGGACGTGGAAATGCTGTTTTAGAATTCAGTTCTGGAAAAACTATTACTTTACTTAACGTTGTGTATGTACCGGGGCTTAGGAAGAACCTTATGTCCGGTCCTGTGTTGAATAAATGTGGCTATAAGCAAGTGTATGAATCTGATAAGTATATCTTATCAAGACATGGTGTATTTGTTGGTTTCATTTATTATAATAATGGCATGTTTATGTTAAATCTCAATAAAGTTCCTAATACTTTTAGTAGCATTTGCATGATTAGTTCTAAAGATGTTGATTCTACTATGTGGCATGCACGATTAGGACATGTTCACTATAATCGTATGGCCGCTATGTCTAAGGATAATCTAATTCCAGAATTTGATAGTACCTTAGAAACATGTAACACTTGCATGTTAACCAAGATCACTAGACAACCTTTCAAGGATATAAAACGGGATTCTAATGCTTTAGAATTGATACATAGTGATCTATGTGATTTTCATGCCACTCCTTCCTTAGGGAATAAAAAGTATGTAGTCACCTTTATAGATGATGCATCTAGATTTTGTTATGTTTATCTATGTCATGCTAAAGATGAAGCCTTAGATAAATTTAAAATCTATAAAACTGAGGTTGAGTTACAACAAAATGTTTTAATTAAAACTTTACGCACGGATAGAGGTGGTGAATATTATGATCCTAGTTATTTTCAATCTGTAGGAATCATACATGAGACTACGACACCTTATATACCACAACAAAATGGTGTGTCCGAAAGGAAAAACAGGGCTCTTAAAGAAATGGTTACTTCCATGTTATCCTACTCGGGTTTGAGTGAAGGATTTTGGGGAGAAGCCATGTTGACGGCTTGCTATTTACTTAATAGAGTTCCTAATAAAAGGAACAAGGTTACCCCATATGAAATTTGGTACAAAAAACGACCTAACTTGTCATATTTACGAGTTTGGGGTTGTAGGGCTGTTGTGAGGCTCCCAGAACCCAAGAGGAAAAACTTGGGTGAAAAAGGTATTGATTGCATCTTTATTGGATATGCTGAGCATTCCAAGGCGTATAGATTCTATGTAATAGAACCAAATGAATATATATCCATTAACTCGGTTATAGAGTTACGAGATGCAATGTTTGATGAAAAACGATTCACTTCAATACATAGACCTAAAAGTTTGATACCAAGTTCAAGTGAAGATCATATTGGAGAAACTCTAATTGAAACTCCTACAATTCGTAAGAGTAATAGAGCTCGGGTAGCTAAATCATTCGGATCTGATTTTCAACTATACTTAGTTGAGGGATCTAGAGATGAGATTGGACCTCAGTATTCTTACTGTTATAGTATAGAAGAGGATCCAAGAACGTTTGATGAAGCTATGCAGTCTCGTGATTTTGCGTTCTGGAAAGAAGCAATTAATGATGAGATGGATTCAATTATGGAAAATAATACATGGATCTTATCTGATTTACCACCAGGTTGCAAACCTTTGAGTTGCAAATGGATCTTCAAAAGGAAGATAAAGGTTGATGGAACCATCGACAAGTTTAAAGCTAGATTGGTTATCCAAGGCTTTAGACAAAAGGAAGGTGTCAATTATTTCGATACTTATGCTCCTGTTGCTCGTATATCCACTATTAGATTATTGATTGCTTTGGCATCTACTTATAATCTAGTGATCCATCAAATGGATGTCAAAACAGCATTCTTGAATGGTGATTTGGAAGAGGAGGTATATATGAAGCAACCAGAAGGATTTGTTATGCCTGGAAATGAGCATAAGGTGTGTAAATTAGTTAAATCATTATATGGACTCAAACAGGCACCGAAACAGTGGCATCAAAAATTTGATGAGGTTGTCTTGTCTAGTGGGTTTGTACTAAACCAGTCTGATAAGTGTGTATATTGCAAATTTGATAAATCTGGTAAAGGAGTTATCATTTGCTTGTATGTTGATGACATGTTGATTTTTGGAACTGATCAAGATCAAGTTGATAAAACCAAAGAGTTTTTGTCATCTAGTTTCTCCATGAAGGACATGGGGGAGGCTGATGTGATCCTTGGTATAAGGATCAAACGGGTGGACAAGGGTATTATGATCACTCAATCACACTACATTGAGAAAATACTCAAGAAGTTTAAATGTGATGATTGCTGTCCAGTTAGCACTCCTCTGGATCCTACCATCAAACTTATGCCTAATACAGGCAAGGCTGTAAATCAACTTGAGTACTCAAGGGCAATTGGTTGCTTGATGTATGCTATGACAAGCACAAGACCAGATATTGCATATGCAGTGGGAAAATTGAGTAGGTACACTAGTAATCCTAGTACTCATCACTGGCATGTTGTAATGCGGGTATTCAAGTACTTGAAGAAAACCATGGATTATGGTTTGTGTTATGTTGGGTTTCCTTCAGTTTTAGAAGGATATTCTGATGCTAGTTGGATAACTAATTCAGAAGATCATACTTCTACAACTGGTTGGGTATTTTTGCTTGGTGGAGGTGCCATCTCATGGGCTTCAAAGAAGCAAACTTGTATTACTGACTCAACAATGGAAGCTGAGTTTGTTGCTTTAGCTGCGGCTGGTAAAGAGGCAGATTGGTTGAGGAATCTGATATATGAGATTCCATTGTGGCCAAAACTAATTTCTCCTATTTCTATTCATTGTGATAGTGCAGCCACTTTGGCTAAGGCATATTGTCAAATATACAATGGAAAGTCTAGACACTTAGGTGTTAGACATAGTATGGTTCGTGAGCTTATTACAACTGGAGTGATATCAGTGGATTTTGTTAGATCTCAACAAAACCTGGCGGATCACTTGACAAAAGGTTTAGCCCGAGACTTAGTGCACAAGTCGGCTATGGGGGTGGGTTTAGAGTCCATCAAAATTTCTAATGATGAGATACCCTGTAACACCCCCACAATTGCTATGCGCAGCGGAACTACAACAATGGGTGCTACACAGTATTCATGGCACACAAGATATATCAAACGACGCTAAAAAGACGTCAACTTAAAACTTGAATTTAAAATTGTTAGATGATACATGTCCACGGTTTTTCCAACCCCAAATTGGTACAACAGAGTTTAGCGTTTTCGGTCCCCATGAATCTCAACCCAAGAATTTCAGTTTTACAACAACATAACATTAAACTTAAAAATTGTTTAAGTAGAAAAGGAGGGAAAAACAAGCGGACTCCAAGCCATACACACAACATCCATCCCATGCATGCTCCATTCTACACTTCAGCGGTTACCTGAAACACATGCCAAAATTTTGGTCAACGAAAACGTTGAGTGGAATTCACAGGTTTTACAATCCATTTGAACGTATATAAAATAAAAACCATTCGTGATCATTTATAGACTTGTCGATCAAACAATCTATTATCAGGATACTGACAATTGTGTTTAAGCTCATGACACTAATCCGTTAACTCAATCACCCGCGTAATAAATACCGGCGTGATTCAGATGAAACCAGTGCCCCTTCTAAAGGCATCAGTTGCAATTATACCTTATTTCTCATACAAAATAATCTACCGCAGAACTTACTAAAAGTACAGCTTCTCGGCTAGCATTGGGTCATTAGCCCCGTAGTACTACAAATTGCATAAGCGGCTATTTCCCCCTACTCGAGGGCAGGACAATAGTTAATAGTTCATGATTTTAGGGACTTTTGCAACTTTGGTACTCAACACAATTTCTAAGGCAACTTTCGGGTCTAACAATCATTCATGATATACGTTCCTTTTAAAAACTAGCATGCATTTCCCTCGCGGGTAAAACAATTTGAAATAAACATAAGCGAGGCTATAAATTCACACCTTAGATATTAAGTAGTCGGTAGTTCGAGGGATGTTCACTGACGATGAAACGGATGCCTGGTTAAATCAACACCTATCACAAATAACGCGTAATGAGTATTCTCATTTAAATACTTACGGTACTGTATAAAATACATATATACTAGTCACTTAGGACAAGTATAACTCACGCTAAAAACAAAACAACAAGCATAACTCATTTTATACCATTCGTTCTCATTACTTACGCTATCCATTTTTACTCGTTCTCGCCGGTACTTACCGAAAGTACGGGCTGTTTTACCCTATTTAACCACACTTATAAAAATTGACAAAATTCTCAAAAATCCTATAAGACCTGTAGATGACATGTTTTTAAGCCCAATAAAAGTTTTTACTTTTACGACGCGTTACGCAACTCTTTTCCAAGACTACATTTTACGGGCTGAAATTGCACTTCGACCAATTTTGACCTCTTTGACCTATATGAAAAGTACCTTTGACTTCTTTGACTCCTAAGTCAACTTATAGACTCATTTGTACAGGTTAGGGACCAAATTTTGACCCTTGACCATTTACCAATTTATACTTGTGACCCTCGGGATTTGACTAAAACTTTACATAAATTCGGATTATGAAAGTCCTCGTCTCCCGGTACTCGATCTTTAAAACGTCATAACTTTTAGCTCGTTTTGAGTCACGGGCTCTACCTTATACCAAATTAAAGACAAGAAGACCCTCTACAACTACATTTAGCTTTCAAGACCTGGAACAAAAATAATTTTTATGAAATGGGCTCAAAGTTTCTGCCTAAATTTGGCTACTCCAAAAACACGCTTAGACTCGATTCCAAGCCTTCTAACCACCACTAGGCATCATCCTAAGCCTCCCTAAACATATCCAAACACCAAATTTCAGTCCTACCCCTATTGATCAACCAATCTCAAAATCAAAATTCAAAGAAATTAAACATGCAATCACCTAAACCTACTTAAATCATCCTTAAACACATAACCAAACACAAGACTAAGCTCAAAATCCAACAACCACCATGGCTCCCCAAACACCCCTTGTGCCGTGGGTTTGGGTGACCCAATCACCACAACCAAATTGATTTTGGTGGGTTTTCTTGGTGTTTATGCATCCATAACACATAAATTTAACATGCATTACAACATTTAGCCTCAAAAACGAATTTGGATCATCATGAAAATTTTTGGAAAATTTTTGTTAGTGCATGTGGGATTTAAGCACATGGAAATGTAGGGAATGAACAAATTAGATGTGGTCTAACCTTAATTTTTATGAAAATCAAGTGAAAAAAAGTTTTTGATGGATTTCTTGGTGGGTTGGGGGTGTCCGTCGGCTTTAGAGAGCAAAGAGGGAGAGAGTTGTTTGTTTTTGATGAAAATGAATCTATGTGTTTGTGTTTGTGTAGTTTTGGTACATTGGGAGGGACCAAAATGGTAAATTTTGCTTTCTTTTGGCCTTAAGTAAAAACGCCACTATAACTTTGCGGTTTCGACTCACTAGTCAATTTTGAAAATTTTACGGGAGTCGGAAATCATCCCGAACGCTCCAAAATATTTTTGGGATACTTTAAATGTACTCGGAAGGCTATAAAACTCACCCGACTCAACTTAACACGAACCGTAAATAAAATTCTCGAAAAATCACATTATCGATAAATCGTCAATAATTATATAAAATTGGGCATCCATCGGGATCGTAATCGTCCTTCTTAAATCGTCAAACGTAAAAATTATAACCTCGAACATCGGCTTTAACCAAAATACTTATAAATATAGAAATTAAAATTTATTAAAAATTTCAAAAATTAGCGTAATTTAGGGTAACGTTAATGACCTCGATTCTAGGGTGTCACATCCACCCCTCCTTAAAGAGAGCGACGTCCCGGCGCTCGCCTCTTCTTGTACTCACATTTCGTTCTACTGGAACAGATGAGGATACCTTTCCTTGAAAAAGTCCTCACGTTCCCAGGTGTATTCCGGTCCACGCTTAGAATTCCATCGGACCTTCACAATAGGAATCCTACTACGCTTCAACCGCTTGACCTCCCGGTCCATAATCTCCACAGGTTCTTCCACAAAGTGCATTTTGTCGTCTAGTCGAATCTCGTCCAAAGGAATCACCAATTCCTTATCCGCCAAACTCTTCTTCAGGTTCGATACGTGAAACGTGTCGTGAATAGCACTAAGCTCGGTCGGCAATTCTAACTTGTACGCTACTGGTCCAATTCGTTCAACGATCTTAAACGGTCCAATATACCTCGGACTCAACTTTCCTTTCTTCCCAAAACGAATTACACCCTTCCACGGCGATACCTTGAGCATAACCATATCTCCAACTTCAAACTCCAACGGTTTCCTTCGGTTATCGGCATAACTCTTCTGTCGGCTTCTCGCAGTAAGTAGTCGGTTCTTGATCTGCACAATCTTCTCTGTCGTTTCTAAAACCATTTCGGGTCCAGTCAATTGACTTTCCCCTACTTCACTCCAACACACTGGCGATCTACACTTCCTTCCATACAATGCTTCGAACGGTGCTGCCTTGATACTCGCATGATAACTATTATTGTACGAAAATTCCACCAGAGGCAAGTGGCGTTCCCAACCTCCTCCAAAATCAATCACGCATGCTCGGAGCATGTCCTCCATCGTTTGAATAGTTCGTTCACTCTGGCCGTCAGTTTCCGGGTGATAAGCCGTGCTTAAACTCAGTTCAGTTCCCATCGCACGTTGAAGCGATTTCCAAAATTCCGACGTAAATCTACTATCGCGATCCGAAATGATCGATAACGGCACTCCATGTCTACAGACGATCTCCTTCACGTACACGCTGGCGAGTTTTTCCATGCTATCCGTCTTCTTCATAGGTAAGAAATGAGTAGATTTCGTTAACCTATCCACAATCACCCATATCATATCACATCCACTAGGAGTCCTAGGTAAACCCGTCACGAAATCCATAGCGATTTTCTCCCATTTCCATTCTGGGATCTCTGGTTGTACCAACAATCCAGATGGTTTCTTATGTTCTGCCTGAACCTTCGCGCAAGTCAAACACTTACTAACGTAACGAGCAATATCCGCCTTCATATTCGGCCACCAATAAACTTTCTTCAGGTCGTGGTACATTTTATCCGATCCAGGATGTATCGAATACTTCGACTTATGCGACTCATTCATAACCAATTCTCGAACTCCAGGCTTTCCTTCCTCAGATGAACACAGTGGTAACCAAATCCGATTCTCAAAATATCTCAGTCCGTCTGACCTAATCACGAAAAGAGGTTTCAACATTCGTCCCAAGTTTTCGGCTTCAACATTCCCTTTCATTAATCCTCTCTCCTGAGCCTTCAGTATAGTTTCGGTTAAGTCAACGCTCTCACTCATCACTAAAGCTCTAACCCTCAAAGGTTTCTCCCGTTCCTTCCTACTCAGTGCATCCGCTACAACATTCGCCTTCCCAGGGTGGTAGCGAATTTCGCAGTCATAATCACTCAGTAGTTCAACCCATCGTCTTTGTCGCATATTCAACTCCTTTTGATCTAAAATGTGCTGCAAACTCTTGTGGTCAGTGAATACAACACACTTCGTCCCATACAAATA
Organism: Glebionis coronaria; assembly: GCA_025667525.1. Taxonomy (NCBI): domain Eukaryota; kingdom Viridiplantae; phylum Streptophyta; class Magnoliopsida; order Asterales; family Asteraceae; genus Glebionis; species Glebionis coronaria. Next base: position 583,165,366 of record CM046876.1, read on the forward strand.
ATGTCTCCACAACTTTAAAGCAAAAACTACAGCTCCTAATTCCAAATCGTGCGTCGTGTAGTTCTCCTCATTCTTCCTTAATTGCCTCGACGCGTAAGCTATCACCTTTTCACGTTGCATTAACACTGCTCCATAACCCTTACGAGACGCATCACAATACACTACGAAGTCTTCGGTTCCTTCAGGCAATGACAAAATCGGTGCGGAACATAACTTATCCTTGAGCGTTTTGAAAGCAAGTTCTTCCTCAATTCCCCATTCATACACCCTATTCTTTTCGGTAAGCCTTGTCAATGGTTTTGCAATCAACGAAAATCCTTCGATAAACCTTCGATAATACCCCGCTAAACCCAGAAATTGTCGAACTTCAGTCGGCGTCGTCGGTGTTGACCATTCCCTGATCGCTTCGACCTTGGCGGGATCCACACGAACTCCCTTACTATCAATCACGTGACCTAGAAACTGCACTGATTCCAACCAAAACTCACACTTAGAGAATTTTGCATACAGCTTATCCTTCCTTAACAACTCCAAAATCTTTCTCAGGTGCTTCTCGTGCTCCTCCTTACTCTTAGAGTAAATAAGTATATCGTCGATAAAAACAATAACAAACTTATCTAGATACGGCTTGCACACGCGATTCATAAGGTCCATGAATACAGCAGGCGCGTTCGTCAACCCAAACGGCATCACTCGAAATTCAAAGTGCCCATACCGCGTACGAAAGGCAGTTACAGGGATGTCCTCCTCTCTTACACGCAGTTGATGATACCCTGATCTTAAATCGATCTTTGAGTATACACTGGAACCTTGCAATTGATCGAACAAATCGTCAATCCTCGGCAATGGGTACCGATTCTTAACCGTCAGCTTATTGAGTTCCCTATAGTCGATACACATCCTAAACGAACCATCTTTCTTCTTTACGAACAACACTGGCGCTCCCCAAGGTGATGAGCTCGGCCTAATGAATCCTTTGTCCATTAATTCCTTCAATTGATCCGATAACTCCTTTAACTCAGATGGTGCTAAGCGATAAGGTGCACGTGCAACCGGCGCAGCTCCTGGCACTAAATCAATTCGAAACTCGACCTCACGGGTAGGCGGTAAACCTGGCAACTCGTCTGGAAAAACGTCCGGATACTCGCAAATAACTGGTACCTCTTCAATCCTCGCCTCTAAATCACCATCACACGAAACTTGTGCCAAAAACACATCGCATCCGTCCTCTACGTACTTCATCATTTTCAAACACGAAATCACCTTCAAACGAGAAGTGCATTCGTCTCCCTTTACCGTCAAAACCCTATTCCTCAACGGAATCTGAACCAATCTCTCGCCACAGACGATCATAGCACTGTGCGCCATTAGCCAATCCATTCCCACAATCACGTCAAACGATCCTAGCTCTATAGGCATCAAGTCGATTTTAAAAGCGTAATTTCCTAACTTCAAGGTACACCCTTTCAGTATAGAATTCGTACTAACAATTTTTCCATCGGCTAATTCAACGTTATAACTAGTCGCTAACAACACCGGTTCTCTATCAATATGACGACTAAATCTAACATCTACAAAACTCTTGTCGGAGCCAGAATCAAACAAAACACTAGCATAACAAGCGTCTAGCAAAAACGTACCGGTAACCACATTGGGACCCTGTGGTTTATCAGCCGTTCCCACTTGATACACAGCAGCCGCATTATTACCTCCCTGCCTGTTTCCTGTCTTCGGGCAATTCGCTTGCACATGACCCCTTTCTCCACAACCATAACATCCCCTCATCCTGATAGCATTAGCCCCAGTGGCTACTCCTCCCGTTCGACAACCAGATGTCCTATGACCTGCTTTCCCACACTTGCCGCATGCAGGCGGGCAATTTCCAACATGGTACAAATTGCACTTACCACAATGGGGATTCACTTTCACACCTCTAGGGTTCGTCACTGCCCTCATCCCTTCATTCCTTCTCTGATTAAACTGCTGATTACGGTTCGGCCCATGGTTGTTTCGATTTCCACCTCGGTTCTGGCCTTGGGATTGATTACTTTGTGCCGCTTCCCATTTCCTTTTGTTGCCTTCAGCAATGTAGTTCTGCTTGTCCTGAAGCTTGACGTCCATCAAAGCGTGAGCCATTTGAACCGCTTCATCAAACGTTCCAGGTTTTGACGAAGTTGTTTCACCTTTGATATTGCTAGATAAACCCTTAATATACTGCTTCATCTTCTTGGCATCATTGGCAAAAATATCTGGACACAAAAGGCTTAATTCATTGAATCTCCTGGTGTAAGCAGCTATATCGTTGTTCTTCAAGGTCAAGTGCCTCAATTCGTCCTCCAATTGCCCCAATTCCTCCTCTGGGCAAAACTTCTTAGTCAACAAAGCTTTTGTCGCATTCCACTTCCTTGCATTCGCTACAGCCAATCCAACCGTAGCTACCTGGGTATTCCACCAACTTAACGCATCATCAAGAAACGTAGCTGCTGCAAACTTCACTTTATCCGCTTCTGCACAACCACTGATTTCGAACGTACTTTCAACCTTTTCCAACCATCTTCTAAGTTCTAAAGCTCCACCCGTTCCACGGAACTGCGTGGGACCGCATTTCATAAAGCTAGAATAGGTACACACTCTCGGGGCTTGCTGTCTCCCCGCGTTCCTTCCTTGGTCCTGATTTCTCCCGGCTCGGTCCGCTTCCAACGCATTTGCTATAGCTTCCTGAATCATGGTGTTAACACGATCGGCGGTCAACTTTGGAGGCATGGTGTTATCGAATATCTCTTTCTGCAAGACAGGGAAAATAGAAAAACAATGTAAGTATACATATCAAGTTTCCCAGACATAATATACATACAACGACACATCACTACGGAGTTACTAATATTCATCAATTCACATCACAAAAGATCAAATTTAAGACATATCACAGATCATGAAAGGTAACATAGATTGTATTGATAATTAACCAAAATCGTGACAAGTATTGCCACTACAATCGTTCACCACAAAACTTCAAGTACTTGAGTTTCTCGTCATAATACCATCATACAAAGGTCCAAAATAGTTCTATTACAATGATCAAAGAAAATACAAAACAAGTAACTAGGCATGTGGTGATCCACACTGCCTCTTGGATGGCGGCTCGTCGTCGTCTTCCTCGGTTTCCTCATCACTAACGTCCTCATCCACATCATCCATTTTTCTTTTTCCTTTCTCATCCAGCCCACATTCCGTTTCCTTTTTCGTCCCTGATGTGGATCCACACTCAATCGCTACCTGACTTCCCACCGTAATACAAGCACCTCCAGTAGGCGGCTGAATCATGAAGTCGTTCGCCTCCATCTCCAAATCGTCCACGAATCTCCAATCCGGGGGCAATGACGCTCTAACCCAATGCTCCCAACTCTGCATCCTCGACAACCTCATTTGATCCTCCCTAACACGGTCAAGACTAGCACTTAAATTTGCAACCATTGATCTTAAACTGTTGATGTCACTTTTATTCACATTCCCATCATACTCAATTCTTGCCGTCCTTTCCAACAGTCTTTGGTGTTCCCTTTCAGTCTTATCAAACTTCTTAATTACCCTAATCTCAACTACAAACCGCTCATACATCAACCTTTCCATCCTCCCCAAACGACCTGCGGGATCCCAGTAATGTCTCGGTCTCGGAAAGTAGACCCTTGCAATATTCTCATGAATCGATGGCGACTTGGATGATTTGCTGGACTCTCCACTGCTCCCATTACTTACTCGAACAAATCCTGGCACTGTTCTCAAATAATCCTTACAATTGTCCATTGGGCGATTAAAGGGTTGCTGCTCATAACGACCGGTCGGTGGTACTTCATAACCTTTCGGCGAATTCGGAGATTGAAACAAATCGGGTTCGGTTTGGCCTACAGCATCCTCGGGAATGCCATCATCCATTAGCTCCTCGGGCTCTTCTTCGGAATCCTCACTCTCGTCACTACTCATGCTGAAATTATCCACCTCACTTTCGTCATTGTCGTTTTCCGGCCCTATTTCGTCTTCTGGAGCGATCCATCCATTATCATTGTCCGGCGGGTTCGGAGGAAACGGTCCCCCTTCGTGACCTACGACGTAATCGTTTCCATTATCATTAGGCGGTACCTCGGCCATTCCTGCAATAACAGCGAATTTCGGAGGGTACATAAGTAATTATACAATAATTATAAACACATGCATGCAAATGCAATGCAAAGGTGGTACATATGCCCGAAATGTAATAATATGATGCTCATGCATGATTAATACAAAAATTACGATGTCGGATATTTCACGTAAAATTCAACGTCTACATATAGTAATTCCATACTTACGTAATAATTACCCACATATATACTTTACTCAAAAGTATACGTCAAATGCCATAAATACAACAATAAATCTTACCGAAGCCATGCAGGATAGTTGTGTGTGCTTGGACCCTTTTCTTACGACACCAAAAGTTATAGTTTAGGATTTTCAAAAACGACCTAGTTCTCTATAACTCGTGGCTCTGATTACCAATCTGTAACACCCCCATAATTGCTATGCGCAGCGAACTACAACAATGGGTGCTACACAGTATTCATGGCACACAAGATATATCAAACGACGCTAAAAAGACGTCAACTTAAAACTTGAATTTAAAATTGTTAGATGATACATGTCCACGGTTTTTCCAACCCCAAATTGGTACAACAGAGTTTAGCGTTTTCGGTCCCCATGAATCTCAACCCAAGAATTTCAGTTTTACAACAACATAACATTAAACTTAAAAATTGTTTAAGTAGAAAAGGAGGGAAAAACAAGCGGACTCCAAGCCATACACACAACATCCATCCCATGCATGCTCCATTCTACACTTCAGCGGTTACCTGAAACACATGCCAAAATTTTGGTCAACGAAAACGTTGAGTGGAATTCACAGGTTTTACAATCCATTTGAACGTATATAAAATAAAAACCATTCGTGATCATTTATAGACTTGTAGATCAAACAATCTATAATCAGGATACTGACAATTGTGTTTAAGCTCATGACACTAATCCGTTAACTCAATCACCCACGTAATAAATACCGACGTGATTCAGATGAAACCAGTGCCCCTTCTAAAGGCATCAGTTGCAATTATACCTTATTTCTCATACAAAATAATCTACCGCAGAACTTACTAAAAGTACAGCTTCTCGGCTAGCATTGGGTCGTTAGCCCCGTAGTACTACAAATTGCATAAGCGGCTATTTCCCCCTACTCGAGGGCAGGACAATAGTTAATAGTTCATGATTTTAGGGACTTTTGCAACTTTGGTACTCAACACAATTTCTAAGGCAACTTTCGGGTCTAACAATCATTCATGATATACGTTCTTTTTAAAAACTAGCATGCATTTCCCTCGCGGGTAAAACAATTTGAAATAAACATAAGCGAGGCTATAAATTCACACCTTAGATATTAAGTAGTCGGTAGTTCGAGGGATGTTCACTGACGATGAAACGGATGCCCGGTTAAATCAACACCTATCACAAATAACGCGTAATGAGTATTCTCATTTAAATACTTACGGTACTGTATAAAATACATATATACTAGTCACTTAGGACAAGTATAACTCACGCTAAAAACAAAACAACAAGCATCACTCATTTTATACCATTCGTTCTCATTACTTACGCTATCCATTTTTACTCGTTCTCGCCGGTACTTACCGAAAGTACGGGCTGTTTTACCCTATTTAACCACACTTATAAAAATTTACAAAATTCTCAAAAATCCTATAAGACCTGTAGATGACATGTTTTTAAGCCCAATAAAAGTTTTTACTTTTACGACCCGTTACGCAACTCTTTTCCAAGACTACATTTTACGGGCTGAAATTGCACTTCGACCAATTTTGACCTCTTTGACCTATATGAAAAGTACCTTTGACTTCTTTGACTCCTAAGTCAACTTATAGACTCATTTGTACAGGTTAGGGACCAAATTTTGACCCTTGACCATTTACCAATTTATACTTGTGACCCTCGGGATTTGACTAAAACTTTACATAAATTCGGATTATGAAAGTCCTCGTCTCCCGGTACTCGATCTTTAAAACGTCATAACTTTTAGCTCGTTTTGAGTCACGGGCTCTATCTTATACCAAATTAAAGACAAGAAGACCCTCTACAACTACATTTAGCTTTCAAGACCTGGAACAAAAATAATTTTTATGAAATGGGCTCAAAGTTTCTGCCTAAATTTGGCTACTCCAAAAACACGCTTAGACTCGATTCCAAGCCTTCTAACCACCACTAGGCATCATCCTAAGCCTCCCTAAACATATCCAAACACCAAATTTCAGTCCTACCCCTATTGATCAACCAATCTCAAAATCAAAATTCAAAGAAATTAAACATGCAATCACCTAAACCTACTTAAATCATCCTTAAACACATAACCAAACACAAGACTAAGCTCAAAATCCAACAACCACCATGGATCCCCAAACACCCCTTGTGCCGTGGGGTTTGGGTGACCCAATCACCACAACCAAATTAATTTTGGTGGGTTTTCTTGGTGTTTATGCATCCATAACACATAAATTTAACATGCATTACAACATTTAGCCTCAAAAACGAATTTGGATCATCATGAAAATTTTTGGAAAATTTTTGTTAGTGCATGTGGGATTTAAGCACATGGAAATGTAGGGAATGACCAAATTAGATGTGGTCTAACCTTAATTTTTATGAAAATCAAGTGAAAAAAAGTTTTTGATGGATTTCTTGGTGGGTTGGGGGTGTCCGTCGGCTTTAGAGAGCAAAGAGGGAGAGAGTTGTTTGTTTTTGATGAAAATGAATCTATGTGTTTGTGTTTGTGTAGTTTTGGTACATTGGGAGGGACCAAAATGGTAAATTTTGCTTTCTTTTGGCCTTAAGTAAAAACGCCACTATAACTTTGCGGTTTCGACTCACTAGTCAATTTTGAAAATTTTACGGGAGTCGGAAATCATCCCGAACGCTCCAAAATATTTTTGGGATACTTTAAATGTACTCGGAAGGCTATAAAACTCACCCGACTCAACTTAACACGAACCGTAAATAAAATTCTCGAAAAATCACATTATCGATAAATCGTCAATAGTTATATAAAATTGGGCATCCATCGCGATCGTAATCGTCATCGTCCTTCTTAAATCGTCAAACGTAAAAATTATAACCTCGAACATCGGCTTTAACCAAAATACTTATAAATATAGAAATTAAAATTTATTAAAAATTTCAAAAATTAGCGTAATTTAGGGTAACGTTAATGACCTCGATTCTAGGGTGTCACATACCCAATTCCCTTCTAGCTAACGCTAGGAGCTGAATTCAATGTGGAAAGCTCATTGTTAGTGATTGGAGCACAATCATATAATCATCCCAAGGTATGTGCTCGGTTCTGCAAATTATGTTAGGTTGAAGTTTAACTTCTTAATAGTTCTTTTGAAAAACTGCATATGCAGGTGCAAGAATAAAAGGACTACCTATGTGAGCATGGAGTTTTGCCGCTTCAGGAAGCTTTGGACTGGGTTTCTATATGCTCATTAAAGGACACATGGCTTGTAATAGTGTCAAGTTATAAACTTTAGAATGTTTAAGTAACTTATGTGTATATTATCTTCGGGTATTCATATGAATTGAAGGGTTCAATCCTTAGTGACACCCTGATTTTCGAATTTCTGGAATGCGTAATATACTAAGTGAAAATTCAATCTTCGTGACATTTTCATTATGCATGAGTTTGGTTCTTTTGTGTATTTTAGTAAATCGGGGATTACACTAAAATGGGGGAGGAATGTTGGTAATTTTAGTGTTATCACATGTATTTTGTGTAATTGTGTTTTTACTTAGAGACCAATGGCCTTAGACAAGTTTAGCTAAAGACGGGTTAGGAGGTGCGGAGTGCAAGCTCGTCAAAGTTAGCTTGATATCGCCACGAACAAGATGCGGGGTTCAAGGGGGCCGCGCCCCCTTGCGGGGTCAAGGGGCAGAGCCCCTTGTTGCATCTTTTCTTAACCAACCCGACAGTTGGAAAAATAACTGTTAAACAGTTATTTTGTCTGGTTATTTTCACCAGGGGTTGGTTTCTTCTACAGTTAGAACATTCATAACATTCGTAGGTTTTCTGATTGATTTCTCGTGCCTTAGATTTCAATTGCAATCTGTCTTATCCGATTGAAGATTTCGTGAACCCGAGGCATATAGGGTCGAAATACTTTGATCTGAAAGAGATTACACGATTCAGATTGATATCCAGATTATAACCATTCACACACAAATTTCCTACACTTTGGACAAACTAAAACCTAACTTATGAACACAGTCGCAGCTATTTGGTTCAACAAGTTCTAAGAGTTAATGTGTGAAATGTGTCAAAGTGTTAAACATTAACTCTAGGCTACATAACCTATTTATAGTGGTACGAGGTTGACTCCAAGTACTGGTTGATGGTGACTACACTAAACAGACACTTGTCAGACCTCTGTCACAAGATGCTCTTCTATTCTTGGTAGTCTGCCACAATGCTTTAGGGAAACAGAGCTGACGCAGTTTCCCTTTTCTTCATAGTCTCGTACACACTAAGGTATGTCCAAAGTTTACTGAGTGTTAACAGGGTATTGCCACCCCTGTTAACCCTCAACCCCTCAGAGTCCCTGATATATCGTGGCTGTTATCCATCACAGCCAATGAGCATGTCTTCAAGTAATCTTCGACTTCCTTGACAATGTCTCTGATATGGACTCCTCTGAGGTTGCTCATAGAGACTTAGATCTCTGTGAGTCTTGCGATACTTGCCTGCCTCCTAGGCACAGGCAAGTTAATATCAAACAACTTGATTTGTGTTTAAATCTATGATACAGGGAATCTAATAAACTTAGATTCCCAACAATCTCCCCCTATTTAAACATAAATACAACTAGATCTACTTAAGTTAAGGTAAGTGAGATGACAGCTTCTTCTTACACATAACAGATATAAACAAACATACCTCATGATTTTATAATGACTAAAAAGAAATTACAAGTACAAAACATAAGTGAAACAAAATATGAAAGTAAAGTTCAGCTGTGAAACACTTCAATAATCATCATTCTTGATTCTTTCTTCAGCTTCATCTAAGTCCGTCCTGGTATCCAATTCGGCCTGCAAAGCTTGTGCAAATACCTTGGAATACTCTGTGTTGATTTTAAGTGCATTTTTAAGACAAATAAGCTGAATAGTTGATGCTAATCCCATCTCTTCTTCCCTTTGGAACGCATATTGACATGCCCTGTTCATAAAGGCCATACCTTTCTCAGGCTCAGTATATGTCTGACCATCAATAGGGCCTACAATCCCATTTGGCAAGACCAAATCCCTGTGCATTCCATCCACTTGAACATCATCAGTAACGAAGGTTTCCTTAATGAATTGAGTCATCCTTCTTCTTTTCTTTCTAGACTTTGGAAGATCTTGTTCAAACAACTGTGGTGGGTGATCTATCTTGAGTTTGGCTGCAGTTTCTTTAACCCAATTAAACTTAGCTTTGAGGGTCTTAAGAAGAGTAAAATTTTCCTGTCCAGTTCTTTTAGCAGCTAAAGCCTCAAGTTCAAACCATTCAGTCAAGCCAAGTTTCTTTAACTTAAAGTCTTCAAAGAGATCCATATTGGCATGTTGGTTATCTCTCCACAAAATCATTTTTGGTGTGTTAGTAGACTTGTGAATAGTATACTTGAACTTCGTGATTTTTCCAGGTGCAAACCTGTTGTTGACGCAGGCATCATAATCAGCTTTTACCTTTTTCAGTGCCTCTGTGCGTTTGACTTCCATTTCTTTCAACCTTTTTCTTTGCTTCTCCCTTTGAAGTGGAGTCATTTTTCTCAGAGTTGCCTCATTAAGCTCCTTGGCTTTCTTTATTTCATTCAACCTCTTGAATTCAGTATCCTGTTTCTCAATTTCTTCAACTGTTAGAGGGTTCTCATTTGATGCTGTGAAGGTTGTGAATTGGGATAGTTCAGTAGTGGATCCTCCTGTCTCTAGCATCGCAGCTATTTTATTTAGCTTGGCGTTTGTGTCTACCACATCTAATTCCTTTCCTTTCTTCGAGACAGAGGATACCACACTTGCGTTTTTCAGCTCTTCTGCTTGTTTGAGAAAAGCCATCTAAGCTTGGTTTTATACAACTTTGTGTATGAGCTAACAGTGAACATAAGTTTCTTGGCAGCTGGTTCACCATCATCCACAGCCTCGCTGGTGTTAACCAGAGTCAGGGATTTTGATGAATCAACTCCATCCTTTGTCTGTTGCTCCCCCTTAATTTCATCCTCATCATCAGGTATGATTACTGGAGTGATGACTTGGAGAGGGATAGGTGAAGGGATAGTGTTGTCAGCTGATTTTGAGCTTTGTTTAGCAGATTCAAGATTAAGTACTTTTTCCTTCTCCCCCTCATGTTCAGCCTGTCTTTTCAGACGTTTGGATGAATGTGCCTTAAAGTGTTTAGCAATATGCTCAACAGAGGCAACCATTTCTCTTTCCCTGGTTCTTGAAGCTCTGGCAATTTTCAGTAGTTGGTTACAATTACCATTTGTGTTACGATGAACACGATCAACTATGAAGTTGGTGTGACGAATTTGCCTGTCTCGTATAGCCTAAAACTCTCGATGCATAGTCAACTCATAAGCAGAGAAAAGTGCAGGGACCTCTGTGACGATGGCATCTTTGATACAAGTGGACAAATGACTAAGTCCTTGGGACACTCCTTTTCTTGCACCATCCTTAATTGGTTCAATGATTGCATCCCTAACCGCCTGTGTGATGATCTGAGGAAAGTTGACAGTGAAAGAATGCATTTCAGATTTTATAATGTCCAGCTTTCTTGACAGGCGTTCCATGTCTGATTTATGATGTTCAGGCTTGAGGTCATGGATGTTCAGAATTTGTCATGCATAATCATCCTCTCTTGGCAATATGTCAAAGTTGGTTTGTGTAGGATGATCAAACAACAAGAATTCGGTTGTCGGATCATATGCAGGCCTTTGGAACACTGTGGTGACAGAGGTAGCAGAAGTGGGAGTCACTATAGCTTCCTTGGGAGGAGGAGTGGTGTCAACAGCTGGTGTGGACACAACGATATCCTTTGGAGGAGACAGAGACTGCTGGTCATCATCCTCTTCATCATCCTCATCCTCAATCATCCGCGCAGGGAGAATCTCATCATCTGGCATGGATTCAGGTTCAGAGAAGCTGTCTATTAAGGCGAGCACATACTCTTCAATATCAGGTATGGGATCTTCCTCATTTAGTTGATCCTGAATCAATGTATCAGCTCCTTTATCTAGCTTCTCTAGAGATTTTATGTTTGGTTGTACAACATCAGCCTACAAGTTGTTTTAAGTTAGTAACAGTGAAATAAACAAAGGGAATGGTCGCCAGTTCGCTGTCCCAGAGAGGCTGAGGATGATTATTCAGCCACTCCAAAGGATAAATCCTTGGGATTCTTTTAAGAGTAAGGATTATGAGGTTAATGGTCTCCATTCGTTGCCCCTAGGAAAGCTGAGTGTGATTATTCAGCACCCCCAAAAGGTTTAAACCTTTGGGACTCTTTTATTTGTGAAACATATGTTGTTTAAGGATCGCCATTCGCTTCCCCTAGGAAGGTTGAGTGTGATTATTCAACCCCCCCCCCCCCAAAAGGTTAAGAAACCTTTGGGACTCTTTTATGTGAAACATATGTGGTTAAGGATCTCCTGTTACGCTGCCCCTAGGAAAGCTAAGGGTGATGATTTAGCTCCCCCTGAAAGGATAAATCCTTTGGGATTCTTTTAAGTGTGAAAAAGATGTTGGGTAAGGTCGTCTTGTAACGCTGTCTCTAGGAGAGCTGAGGATGATTATTCAGCTCCCCTAAAAGTAAAACTTTTGGGATTCTTTTTCTGAAGGAACCAAGAGGATGTGTGAGGTACAGCTACTCTAGGTCGAGACATATATGTATTCTGATTGTTGTTTGCCTGAATACTGTCTAAAGGGTGTAGGTTCATCGGGTTGCTTTATAAACACAAATGAATCACTCCCTGGTGCATAGACAGGGTGTACAGAAGTCTTAAAGGATTTCTAAGTGCATGCAAAGACTTCTATGGGTCGAGGATAACCCTAACTTCACCACTCTCACCTACAGACATTTGAGAGTGGCTGTTTGTGGACCTCTAAAAAAGATAAGACTGATTACCTGTGTGATATCAGCAGAATTTGGCTGGTTCCCTGTTGTCTCGGATGACATCGAGACGCTAGACTCCTGTTGTTGGTCAGCTGAAGTCTCTGTGTCCATAGAAATCTCTGGAATAGAGGAGGATGAGAGGTTCACATTCTTCTTTACCCTGGCCTTAGCAACAGTTTTGGTTTGGGAAGAAGATGGGTTTTTCATCTTCTTTGGCTGTTGGCCAGTTGTTGCCTTGGACGACGTGGTGTGCTGCCCAGAGGTCAAAGACGCTGACTTGCCAGACACACCAGAAGTATTCACCTTCTCAGAGGAAGGGAGCAAGGACTTCACAGCAGAAGGTTGTTTATTGGAAATGTTCAACATATGAGAAGTAGCAGGCACATCCTTGGGTCCAATCTCCTTGTAGATAGCTCCAGTAATACGATACGGCTTCAGGCTTATGAGTGTAGAGTTGTGGTAGTTGTCACCCAACAAGCTTTCAAAGAGAAGAGAAAGAAATTGAACATAACAATTATTTTTCTCCCTGACTTGATTTGCTCCCTTAAGCTTTTCCACAAGGTTTGAGAAGAGTATGCTTCCAACATCTACGTCTGTGCCCCAGATTAGCCCAAAAGCAATGGTTTGGTAATTAAATGACATTTGGTCTTGAGATCCCTGCATACCACTTAGGGATTTTACTATGTGTGTGAAGAGGACACGCCACATAGGGGAAAAGTATTTGATCTTTAGAGGAGACTTGGAAAGGACTTCAGCAAGAGTAAGGGCTGGGTTTACATCATGTATGGGTTTAAGTGTGGCAAGGGCGTCCTTTACAGCCTTTTTGTCTACAACCTTCAGGCATTCATCTCCATGTCTTAGCCCAGCCACATTAGAAAAATCTTTGAGAGAGAAGGCGAAGGGGTGTTCATTGCATGAGAGGCTAAAGGTGATGGTGTCGTCAATGACTTCAACAGAATACCAAAATTACCTAAGGTATTCTTGGTAGAAAACGGATGGGGATTTTGTGAGTGCTTCACTTACATCACAATTCTTCATGAAATTGACCAGGTCTGTGTAGGAGTCGTTAGGAGCCTTGAGCCATCCAATCGAGTTATTAGAAGCAAGGATTCTCTCATTAAGTTCGAATGTAACATTTGAAGCCTTAGGAACTGGGAATGCCATGGATTAAAGGTTGATGAAGACGAAAATGATGAGAGGGTTTAGAGAGAGAAAGTTTAGAGAGAGACGAGATTGTGAGAAATGAGAATAGTGGTAGGTGAGAAGAAACGTGAGATAATATTTATATTCAAAAATTTGAAACAGTTATTCAAACGCATTTAATGCGTAGTCAGAAAAAGACTGCACATAAGTGGGTCCCTTGACCTTTCAAAACCATTTGTCTCCTCGTTATTCGGAAAAGAAATAATTAAATGTAGGGAATGTTTTTAGCATTTACTTGGAAAGTAACTACCTAGTTTCATGTGAAAAACATTTAATATTTAATCAGACATTAATGAACACATTAAATATCAAGCCACAAGCTTTGAGATATTAAGCATCCCTAGCTCAGCAACTAGCCTGTTGAACGAAGGTTCAGCCAAAGGCCTTGTGAAGATGTCAGCTAGTTGCAGCTCAGCGGGAACGAAATGCAACTCAATATCTCCCTTGATTATATGATCCCTGATAAAATGATACCCGATATCAATGTGTTTGGTTCGAGAGTGAAGAACAGGGTTGTTGGAGATGGCAATAGCGCTGGTGTTGTCACAGAAGATTGGCACTTTGTCATATAGGATCTCATAGTCAGCCAATTGACTCTTCATCCAGAGCACCTAAGCACAACAGCTGGTAGCAGCAACATATTCAACTTCAGCTGATGACATGGCCACAGAGTTTTGCTTCTTAGCACTCCATCCAACCAACTTTCCTCCTAGGATTTGACAGCTACCTGAGGTACTTTTCTTGTTAATGCAGCATCCAACATAGTCTGAATCTGAATAGGCCTTGAGATCAAAGCCTGATTCCTTGGGATACCATAGACCTAGGGAGGTTGTGCCTTTGAGATACCTGAAAATTTTCTTAACAACCACTAGATGGGATTTTTTTGGGTTAGCTTGGTACCTTTCACAGAGACATGTGGATAATTGGATATCAGGATGACTGGTTGTTAAATACATGAGTGACCCAATCATGCCTCTGTATAAAGTCCCATTAACAGAGACCCCGGACTCATCAGGACCCAAGTTGTTGGGTGGAAGCATGGGGTATTTCACTGATGCACAATCAGCTAAGTCATATTTTTTAAGTATATCTTTAACATACTTTTCTTGACAAATTGAAATTCTCTTAGGACATTGTTTTATTTGAAAACCCAAAAAGTAAGTTAATTCACCCATCATACTCATATCGTATTTCTTGGTCATTAATTTAGCAAAACGTTTACTAGGATTAACATTAGTTGACCCAAAGATGATATCATCCACATAAATCTGCACAATGATGAAATCACTCTTATCCTTGAAGTTAAAGAGTGTTTTATCAAAAGAAACCCTGACAAATTTATTTTCAGTTAAAAAATTAGATAGAGTTTCATACCATGCTCTTGGAGCTTGTTTCAGCCCATACATGGCTTTATGTAGTATGTACACATGATTAGGAAACTCGCTATTCTCGAATCCTTCAGGCTGTTCAACATATACATCCTCAACCAAATCTCCATTGAGGAAGGCACTCTTAACATCCATCGGATACACAGTGAAGTTTATATATGCAGCATAAGCAAGGAAGATTCTAATAGCTTCAAGTCTTGCCACAGGTGCAAAAGTTTCATCATAATCAATCCCTTCAGTCTGTGTATACCCCTGTGCAACCAGCCTAGCCTTGTTTCTGATGATGTTTCCAATTTCATTCATCTTGTTTCTATAAATCCATCTAGTGCCTGTGATGTTCTTACCAGGTGGAGCTGGCACTAGAGTCCATACCTTGTTCCTTTTGAACTGATTAATTTCTTCCTGCATAGCAGCGACCCACCCATCTTCCATAAGAGCCTCAGCTACTCTCATAAGTTCAATTTGAGAGAGAAATTCAGCAAAGAGACATTCGTTGGCTGAGGCTGACTCTGAGTCATGAATTCGCTGTCTAGTAGTAACCCCTGCACTAGGTTCCCCAATAATGTTTACAAGAAGAATCTGTTGATCTCTTGACCATTTAGTTTGGGGAGCTAGGGAATCATAGACAGGGACATCTGTAGAGGTAGCTAGCACTATTTGAGTTTCATCCTGCTAAATAGGAGGACTTTCTTCAAAGATGACCTCAGTATTTGTGTCAACTTCAGCTATATCAAGGGGCACAGATTCATTTTGAGCAGGAGAGTCTTCAGGGATTTGAAGAATAGGTGAGTCTTCTTCAGCAGTTGTGGAACAAGGACTACAAGAAAGCTGTGGTTCTTCTTCATCAAGTCCCTGAGAAGAAGGAATTTCAATGTTGTGTGTTGACAGAGGGTTAAATGCAGGAACATAAGGAGTGAGAGTGTTGGTGTGATGATGGTGATGACAGGGAGGTCTTGGTTCTGAGAATTCATCACTTGGGAAAGACATGTTTTCATTAAAATCATTTTCATCACCCTCTGTTCCTGATCTTTGTATGACGTCATCATCTTCATTGAATCTGACATGAAAGTTTTCTTCTACTTCTTGTCTTCTAGTATTGAATACTCTGAAGGGCTTGGCAGTTGGAGAGTATCCTAAGAAGAAACTGTCATCAGCCTTTTCATCAAATTTTCCAAGTTTATCCCTGTAGTTATAAATAAACACAGGGCATCAAAAACATGGAAATAGCTGACATCTGGAGCTCTATTTCTAAAAACTTCATATGAAGTTTTGCCATGTCTCTTGACAATGATTGACCTGTTTTGAGTGTAGCATGCAGTGTGAAAAGCTTCTCCCCAAAATTACTTTGGTGAAGCTGCACCATTTAACATAGTTCTGCTGCTTCAATCAGAGTCATGTTTCTTCTTTCAGCCACACCATTTTGTTCAAGGTTGCCAGCTGAAGAGAAGTTTTGTGATATTCCCTTTTCATCACAAAAGAATTCAAGTTGTTGATTCTTGAATTCAGTACCATTATCACTTCTTCGAGCTTTGACTCTAACATCATTCATATTTTCAACCTGTCTGATGAAGGACATGATAGTATCAGCTGCATCACTTTTCCTTCTGAGGAAGAAGACCCATGTATACCTTGAAAACTCATCCACTATGACCAAGGTATATTTATTGTGATTAATGGTCTGAGGTTTGACAGGCCCAAAAAAATCCATGTGAAGGAGATGTAAGCACTTGTCAATAGAGAATGATTGCCTGGTCTTAAAAGAAGACCTATGATGCTTTCCCTGTTAGGAATAAATTATGGGTCAGTTCACTAGACGCTGATAAGAAGAATGTCAACGCTAACAAGATGACATTGGACGCTGACAGCCAAGCGTTGACATTGAAGAAGTCAACGCTGACAGCCTTGAAGATTGACACTGATGGAATATATCTTCATACGAATCTTTTTGTTTATTTGTTTCTTTATTTGTGTATGGTAAAGATAAGCTCGTCATTGTATTTTCTATTATTATCTTTACCTAGAATAGTTGATTCGTAGCTTATTGTACAAGACTTCTTAATCTATAAAAGAAGACCTTTTAGGTTAATTTTAATATCAGTTTTCATAAGTTTTCACAAGTTAAACCTCTTTCATTGTAATCAAGTTCGATCATTCTAATACAAGTGAAAGTTTGTTTAACATCTTTGTGTTTTAGATTAAGTGTTAATTCCGCATAACACTTAGTTACTTTATTCATAAGCAAAGGTTTCTCTACGTGTATTACTTGATCTAATCTCGTATACATAAAGCTTAATCGATCTAAGTTTGGGATCAACAAGTGGTATCAGAGCTTGTTGAGAAACTTTTGATCTTCAAGTAACGCAAGAACCCTAAAACACCAAACCCTAAAAACCCTAAATCTCTCAAAACCCTAAAAAACATCATGTCTGGCACAAATCAGCCTTCTGCTTTGCTACAAAACAACTCCACAAACCCTAGTATCAAAATTCCCATGTTTGATGCCAGGAACTTCGAGCTTTGGAAGTCTAATTTTGAGCAATATATAGCCATCCATGACTACACTCTTTGGGAGATTGTTGAATATGGGAACACATTCAACAAAGCTCAAAAGATTGCTAATGCTATTGCCGCAAGGATAGCCCTTCCTAATTGTCCTGAAGCTGATAAGAAGGAAAAGCCTGAAGATGGAAGAGCTGTATCTGCTGATGATGTAGCCAAGAAAAGGGTGGACATGAAAATCTTGAACATCATGAAACACGCCCTAGGTCATGAGAATCAGCACAAGTACAAACGCTTTGAGTCTGCAAAAGAGCTTTGGGAAGCTCTTGAAGTAGCACATGGTGGCAATGCTGACACAAAAGAAGAAAAGAAGAAGCAACTCATGCATGAGTATGCTGTCTTTAAGGCTCAACCCAATGAGAATCTCAGCAGTGTGAGAAGTAGAATGCTTGACATCACAAGTCAACTTTCCTTCATGGGAACACAGATTGATGACCCTGACTTGAATGCTACTTTTCTCAAAAGCCTTGGTGATGTATGGAAGATTGAGACAAGATCCATTCTTGTCAATAACACCCACAAGACCTCCAGGTTTGATGACATCTTCAACAAACTAAGACTGTTGGAGAATGAATGGCTTTTGGAGAGTGATAATAAATCTTCCAGTAGCAACATGGCCTTCTTCTCGCAAAGTGAAGGCCAATTTGATTCCATGAACTCCTATGGACATCCAGTCACTGGATCTCAATGTGTCAACGCTGGATCACAGTCTGTCAGCGCTGGATCATATCCTGTCAACGCTTTATACTCAAGCGCTGACACACATAATTTTGGCGCTGATAGAATTAAACCTGCTGGTTTAGATCTAGATACTGTGTGTGCATTCATTGCTTCTTTGCCCAGTGATTCAAGGATTACATATGAAGATCTTGAGCAGATAAGTGATGAGCAATTGGAAGAGATGGACATCAAGTGGACTATGGCTCTTGTAAGTTTAAGAGCAAACAGGTTTAATAAAAGGTTCAAGAAGAAGATGACCTTTAATGCTAAGGATGTTGCTGGATTTGAAAAATCCAAAGTTGAGTGCTACAATTGTCATAGGATGGGGCACTTTATGAGGGAATGTAGATCTCCAAGAAGATCTGATGCTGGTAAGCCTTCAAGCCAAATGGTTAAGAGCCAAGATCCCAAGGCCATGGTTGCTGTTCAACAAATTGATGGTGTTGGAGGATGGGACTGGAGCTGGAACTTTATGGCTAAGGATGAGGAAGAGGACAGAGCTTTGGTTGCTGAAGTTAAAGAAGAGCATGTTGAATATGCTCTCATGGCACACTCCTCCTCTTCATCAGATAATGAGGTATATGATGATGCTTTCTGTTCTAAGGGTTGTCGTTTAAATACTGAAAAACTAAATCAAGAGATAGTAAAATTATTAGATGAGGCAAGTACTGAAAGGTGCAAAGTATCTAATTATCAAATTGCTCTTACCCAAACAGAAAAGACAGTAGCTGAGTATAAGAAAATGGAGTTTGATTTAAAGGATCAAATAAATATCTTAAAACATGAGCTACATCAAAGTAAAGATATTCAAGATATCACAAACAGGGTTAATCTTGATTTGATAGCTCAATTAGATGAGGCTAACAAAAATAAAGATAATGTGAGTCTTAAAATCCAGAGATTTGATAAGGCCACACAATCCCTAGGAGAGTGTGTTAGTAAACAAAGATACTCTAAGGACATGAGTGGGATTGGGATGAAAGATTATACTGGTGTTCCACCACCAGCTGGGGATTTCTATGGTGTCCAATCAAAGGACTTATCTTGGACTGGCTTGCCAGAACTCCAAGAGAAGGAATTCATTCCTCCACCTAGAGTGACTTCCCCAGTTGAAGAATACAAACAAAAACTGACTGACCTAGATGAGTGGAAGAAAGCTAACCACACTTTGTTTGTTAAGGGAGGGTTATTGTGTGAAAGTCCAAATGAGCCCACACCAATTAAGAGCCTTGATCCTACACCTATTAAAATCACACACCCAACCACTGGCAAAGCTGTTGACCTTGGCCCACAAACTGTTAGAAAACCTAGTGTTAAATATGCAGAGATGTATAGGAATACTAGGTCACCAAAAAGCCAAGTTAGTAACCATGGAACAGGCTTCTTTGCTTCTAGACCTAAGACTATGTCTAGAAAAGCTTGTTACTCATGTGGTAGCTTTTCACATTTGGCATACAAATGTGTCAACGCTTCCAATGTCAACGCTGATAGGAACCATTTCAGCGCTGACAAAAGTCAACATAGGTCAAACACTGTCAGACCCAATACCTTTGTGAACAAAAGTTCACAAGTTGTTAGACCAGCCCCATTCTTTTCTAGAGGGTCTAACACACAAGGCCTAAGACCTTTCCAAAAGTCAAACACTTGGTCCAATAGGCAATGGGTTCCTGTAGCAAACCCTAGGTTTAACGCTGATAAAGGCAATCGGGGTGCTGACAAGAGAAATTTCAGCGCTGACAGACATACTGCCAAACCTAGGTATTTGCAACCACAGGGAAATAGGTCTAAAGCTTCTACTAGCTTAACATGGAGACCAAAACAAGACCAAAACCCTAATTTTACTGGCCTTTCTATGACATGCAACAGGTTTCATTATATTTCAAAGGCCATGTCAACACCAATTGGGGTTAACTGGGAATTTCATTCAAAAAGGGATGAAAATGGGGTTGTTATGAGAACCAAGTCTGTTCTTGTTGAACAACCAGATGAATCCAAGTCTTCCAAGGCTTGGGTTCCCAAAGAAAACTAATGTGTTTTGTTTATGTGCAGGGCATTCAGAAGAAGATCAATGTTTATGGATATTGGGATAGTGGATGCTCAAGGCACATGACAGGAAAGGAAGACTATCTGACAAACTTCACTCCTATTCAAGATGGTGATAAGGTATACTTTGGAGGGGGCTATGGCACCATCACAGGAAAAGGAACCCTTATTACCAACAATCTACGGTTTGAGAATGTCTTCCTGGTACAAGAACTGGATTATAATTTGTTTAGTGTATCACAAGTGTGTGATAACAAAAATAAGGTTCTTTTCACAGATACTGAGTGCTTGGTGTTAAGCAAAGATTACAAGCTCCCTGAGGAAAAATACATAGAATTTAGAACACCAAGGCATAAAGACATATATAATGTGAATCTTAATGGAATTAAGATGAATAATAAAATGATGTCATGTTTTTATGCTAAAGCCTCAGTAGATGAAAGTAATCTTTGGCACAGGAGATTAGGGCACATAAACTTTAAAAATATCAATAGACTTGTGAGGCTTGGTTTAGTTGATGGTTTGCCTGAAAAGGCTTTCCACAATGACCACACTTGTGTTGCATGTCTTAAAGGCAAGCAGCACAAGGTCTCATTCAAATCTAAACAGGTGCACTCTAGTTCTAAACCACTTCACTTATTGCATATGGACCTCTTTGGTCCCACTAATATAGAAAGTTTGAAGGGTAAATCATATTGTTTTGTCATCACTGACGATTTTTCCAGGTTTACATGGACTTTCTTTTTAGCCAAGAAAAGTGAAACTGCCCAAAGTCTGATTAATTTCATTACCCAGATTGAAAAGAAGAATGGTAATGAGGTCAAAATTATTAGAAGTGACAATGGGGGTGAGTTTAGAAATCAGCTGTTAGATGATTTTTGTGCCAAGAAAGGGATTACTAGGCAGTTTAGCATAGCTAGAACCCCACAGCAAAATGGGGTTGCTGAAAGGAAGAATAGAACCCTAATTGAAGCAGCCAGAACCATGTTGGCTGATGCCCACTTTCCTATAGCCTTTTAGGCTGAAGCTGTTAATACAGCTTGTTATGTTCAAAATAGGGCATTGGTCAACAAAATACATAATAAGACACCTTATGAGTTACTTTGGGGAAGGAAGCCAAATATTGGCTTTCTCAAGCCTTTTGGTTGTCATGTAGTTGTTTTAGAAACTAGTGAAGCCCTAGGTAAATTTGATTCAAAAGGTGATGAAGGCTACTTCATGGGTTATTCAGTGCAGAGCAAAGGATATAGGGTTTACATTAAAAAGGAAAAACGTATACTTGAAAAGGTACATGTTAGGTTTTTAGAGAGTAAACCTAGTGATCCTGAAAGTGGTCCAAATTGGTTGTTTGACTTGGAACCTTTATCTAGAGCTTTAAATTATATGCCTGTTACTGATCCAGACATTGTGAAGGTAACTTCAAGTGTTTTGGAAAAGAGAATTGGTAATGTTTCAGGTATACAGGTTGCTAAGGAGGTTGGACCACCAGCAGTTGAGTCATCTCCCACACAAGAATATGTTACACTTCCTATATGGACAGATGAGTATTATGATGCTGCTGCTGCTGCTAGAAAAGATAATGGTGGTTTCCAAATACCACCAAATACAAACATGCATGGTTCTTCAGGCGCTGACAAAGGGAAATCAAGCGCTGACAAGACCAATTCAGACGCTGATGGCTCAGACGCTGACAACAACAGTTCAAGCGCTGTTAGCCCAAGCGCTGACAAACAAGGTTCAGACTTTGATGACACCTTTGCACATCTTTTCTCTTCCCATTTTGAACAAGGTGGACCTTCCAATGTCCATGAAGAGATTGCTGTTGATCAAAGAGAGTCTGATGAAGAAGATATTGGCAACATGGAGCGTGAAGTTGAGGACACCAGACTTTTTGAAGGAGGAGTTCTCACTTCCACAGCAAAGGATCACCCCTCATCTCAGATCATTGGTGATGTTATGGCTCCAGTTCAGACAAGAAGATCCCATCAAAATCTTGGTGGATTTATTGCCAATATACACAAGAAGGTTGATACCCCTCTTGTACAAGCATGTTTGTTTGCATGTTTTCTGTCACAAGAAGAACCCAAGAAGATTTTTGATGCTCTCAAAGAACCTAGTTGGGTGGAAGCAATGCAGGATGAGCTTCACCAATTTGCTATACAGGATGTTTGGGAGTTGGTTGATTGTCCTAGATATGTGAGACCAATTGGGACAAGATGGGTTCTAAGGAACAAGAAAGATGAAAGGGGTATTGTGGTCAGAAACAAGGCACGTTTGGTAGCTCAGGGATATACACAAGAGGAAGGTATAGATTATGAAGAAGTTTTTGCTCCAGTTGCAAGAATTGAAGCTATAAGAATTTTCCTAGCTTATGCCTCTTGTATGAACTTCACTGTTTATCAAATGGATGTGAAGAGTGCTTTCCTCTATGGGACAATTGTTGAGGAGGTATATGTCATGCAACCTCCTGGTTTTGAAGATCCTGAGAATCCAGACAAGGTTTATAGAGTGAAGAAAGCTATGTATGGACTTCATCAGGCCCCAAGAGCATGGTATGGTACATTGTCCACCTACTTGGTGGAAAATGGTTTTAAAAGGGGCACCATAGATCAGACATTGTTCACAAAGAAGAAAGGTAAGGATGTCTTACTTGTCCAGGTCTATGTTGATGATATCATCTTTGGATCAACTAATCCAAAGATGAGTGAAGACTTTTCCAAGCTTATGACAGATAAGTTCAAGATGAGTGCAATGGGTGAGATGAACTTCTTTCTAGGCTTACAAGTTCAGCAGAAAGAAGATGGTATCTTCATCTCCCAAGACAAGTATGTAGCTGAAATCTTGAAGAAATATGGTTTTTCTCCACATGAAAAGGATGCTTCCACTCCTATGGATAGGGAACACCCTTGGGGAAAAATTGGAGCTGGAAAGGATGTGGATGTTAGGCACTATAGATCAATGATTGGGTCATTGATGTATCTTACAGCCTCAAGACCTGACATCATGTTTGCTGTGTGTGCTTGTGCACGCCATCAAGTGACTCCCAAAGAATGTCATCTTTTTGCTGTGAAAAGAATTTTTAGGTACCTAAGGTGTTATCCAGATCTTGGATTATGGTACCCAAAAGATTCTCCATTGGAGCTTATTGCATATTCAGACAGTGACTATGGTGGTGACAAGTTTGATAGGAAATCCACAACTGGTGGATGTCAATTTCTTGGGAGCAGACTAATATCTTGGCAATGCAAGAAACAAACAGTGGTGGCAAACTCTACAACTGAAGCATAATACGTTGCAGCAGCTGCATGTTGTGGACAAGTCTTATGGATTCAGAACCAGCTGTTGGATTATGGGTATAATTTCATGCATACCAAGATTTTTGTAGACAATAACAGTACTTTATGCATTATTAAAAATCCTGTACATCATTCTAAAACCAAACACATAGAAATTAGGCATCATTTTATAAGAGATTGCTTTGAGAAAGGTTTAATACAACCAGATAGGGTAGCCACAGAAGATAATGTGGCTGATTTATTAACTAAACCTTTTGATGCTGGAAGATTTCAATATTTGGTAACAAATATTGGAATGGTTAATCTCACTTAATATGTGTTTTGGAACCTTTTTGTAAAAGTATGTACAGGATAATGCATTGTTATTGGTCTTTGTGATGATTTAGATTTTTCCACTTTATTTTTCTAACACTGACAAAGGTAAATGTAACGCTGATAAGTGTTATTTTGCCGTTGTTAGAGATATTATTGTCTAACGCTGACAAGAGTTCCTTCAACGCTGATAAGTGTTGTCGGGACGCTGTCAGCAACAAATGTTAGTTTTGTGGTTTTCAATCTAAATGTGTAGGTGGTGGTAGCTTTATGCCATTGGATACAGAGTTGCTTATGGATCTTTGAAGAGCTATTTGGACATGTTTTCGTTTATGGATGATGGTTGGAATATTTATATTCCTATCTTGACATAAATTTTTAATGTTCATATATATTTTGAGAAACTCATGTATCATAGTTTGAGGGGAGGTTTAAGGAACCTTTAGGACTCTTGGGTATTCTTATAATGCTCTCATCACAATTCTAGATTGTGTCCACAGGTGAGTATGGGTTAGTTTTACTAAACCATGAGGCACTGTAGCATGCAAAGTTGACAAACTATGCATGCTGCCAAGACATTTTTGGCCTAGAATTGGTTATGGTCTGATGGGAGACTTGGGAATAGTTTTGTTATGGGTTTACCTGGGAGTTACAAAGAATTTTATGAAATAACTTTGTTGGTAAGTATTTTGGTTAGCAAGGGACACTAGAGGACATTTGTGTCTATCTTGCTTAAGCAAGTATGCATAAATGGACAGTGCTTGCCGCCCAGTAATTATTATCAACTTGTAAGATATTTCCCTTAGGATAAATTACTTTGTTAAGGTCTTTTTCTTTTTAAATATTTTTTATTTTTAGACGCTGACAAGTTTTTCTCCAAACGCTGTTACGTCCAATCGTGACGCTGACAAGGCTTTAGGCAAACGCTGACAAGAAAATATAGCCGTTGGGCGCTGATGGGCTATTTTTGACCGTTGACACCTAGTGGGTCCTACCCAGTTGTTATTTTTTGACTAATCTTTGGCCGTAATTTTGGGGAGTTGTTACTTTTAATTAATGCATGAGATAAGTTATATTTGATTCAATATTTTCATCATTACTCTTTGAATATAACTGCCTCATTTTTGACCAATCAAACTCATGCATCTCTCCTATATATTTGGCTAACTTTTTTATTCTGGGTATTCATATTTTCTTGTCTAACATTTTTCTCCTAGATTTTTCCCATATCACATAACCTAAACAGCTTTAAACATGGCACCAAAATTCAACTCAACCAATCTGACATTGGAGTTCAAGAGCCAACATAATATGGTAGCTTACTTGACTGCTGATAATGATTTGTTTCCTCATTATTCACAAATGGTGGCATTTTTAAATGCATCCTCATTAAGGTATGCACTTTCTCATGTACCATTAGTCCCTGTCGCACACATTAGACAGTTTTGGAACAATGTTAGTTCCACAACAGCTAATGGAGTGACCACATTAACATCTACTGTTCATGGAAGAACATGGGTGGTCACTGAAGCCTTGGTTCGCCAAGCTTTGCGTCTTGATGACGCTGATGGTGTGACTACCCTTGCCATTGCAACAATAGAACAAGGTCTTAGGGAATTGGGTTATCCTATTCCTGCTGGTAAAACTTTAAATAAATATCATAAGCAGGAATTTCCCTCGGATTGGAAATATTTGATACATGTCCTTCTCCAATGCTTAAGTCCAAAATGTACTTCTTTTAATGAAATAAACAGGTCAATTGCAAGTGCTTTGGTTTGTATCACACGTGGGCTTAAGTATAATTTTTCAAAAATGATTTTTGAAGGGATGTGTAAAAATAAGGGAAGTAAAATGACTTTGGCTTACCCAAGATTTTTGCAAATGGTCTTTGATTTACAAGAATATTGTTCTAGGGATCATGACACTTTTTATGAGATCCCTAAACAAAAGAAAACCATTTTTGACAAGATGAGCTCCACAAACAGATCTATCCCTCTCACCCAAGCTATGCTTGAAGTAATTCAGGCTGCTCAACCACAACCAGACCCTGCACCTCAACTTGCGCCTATCCTTGAACCATTACCTTCACCTGACCACATGGACGTTGGCCAACCTATTGTCAACGCTGACACTCAAAATGTTGGCGCTGACACAGCCAATCTCAACGCTGATGACATCCCTGAACAATCCCAAACACCCCTTAACCAACCAACACCCACACAATCTACTTCATCTTCCACCCCCTTACAATCTAGGTTGAATAAACGCCAAAGGACTACTGGAGTGTTCTCCTCTAGTGGTCCTAGCCTTGTAGCAGAGAGAACCACCTCCACAAGTGTGGCTGGTGACATGGATGAGGCTGGGGCTACTGACACAAGCTTAGAAGCTGGTCAAGACAGTCCCAACATCATTAAGACCTCATCCATGCCCTATGATTCTATTTTGGGAGGTCAAATCCCCATTCTAGCTGAGGGCAGATTGGAACCTATGACATTGACTGAATTGACGGCTGCTGTCATTAGCTTGCAAAAGCAAAATGTCAGCCTTGTACAAATTGTCAACAAACAGGGCCATGAACTCTAAGTATTGAGGGAGCGGGTAACTGTTTTGGAGAATCCAAGTAGCAGGAGTAGGATGGAGGAATCTTCCAAAGGGGAGGATGAAGAGGATGAGCTGATTCATACAGCCAGTGAGAAGAGTTCACAATTTAGTGAATCTTTAGGTATTGCTGAAGCTCTTACAAGTCTGAAGCAGCATCCTGTTATTGATACATCCAAGGTGACACCATTAAACTTGGAAGGATCTTTCACAGAAACAATGGGCGCTGATACAGGTTTGAACGCTGACACATCCAGCGCTGACAAAGGTAATCGGGGCGCTGATAAAGGTAACTTGAACGCTGACAAAGTTGCAGGTGGTGTTGATGTATTCCAGTCATCAACGATCATCAAAGATGTGTCCACACAGGTTTCTTCTTCTACCTTACCTATTATTGATCCAAAAGACAAGGGTAAGGGGATTATGGTTGAAGAAGATGTTCCAAAGAAAGATGCAGCACAAATTGCATTTGATGAACAGTTGGCTGCACAACTTTTGGAAAGAGATTTGAAGAGGAGTGGTAGATCACCATTTGTTGCTACTTCTGAGAGTGAGGAAGAGAGTGGTGATGAAAAAGAAGGAGATAGCTCAGATTCAAGTGTTCAAATTATTGAAGATCCAGAAAGACTTGAATATGGGGATGAGTTAGCAAAGGAAAGATTGAGTGATTTGAAGAATCAGATTGATTGGGACCTTCCAGAAATCACCAGAATGTACCATGCTTGGGAAGACAAAGTAATGGACAACCCAGGGATGAGCTTATCAGATCAAATTTGGGGGTTGGAAATTCTTCTCAGAGTACAAGAAGATATAAAGGTGATTTTGAGGTTTAATGCACAAGAGGTCAAGACCTGGCTTAAAAGAGATAGAAGGCAGTTGTATTACAAATTGCTTAGATGCCATCAACCTAGATGGACATACAAGAAGTTGCTGGCTTTATCTTTTGAGGAGCTAGAATACAGGGCACATCCTATTTGGAGGAATGTGCAAGAACAAAATGTCTTACAGTTTCTTTCAGAAGAAAGGAAACAAGAGCTTGCTGAGGAAATGCAGATTCAAAAGGAGATGAGGATTGCTCAAAGACCAGTGAAGAAAGGAGATCCTCTCCAATTTCCCAAAGATATGGATGTGTATTATCCAACTGAAGGTGTCATAAGGAAGCATCTCAAGCTTTCACCATTGGAAGCTTCAGATTTGGTTAATGTAGTACCTCTAGATGACAGAAATCCAATCATAAGTTTTGATGAAGATGAGTGTGGATTTTGGAAGATTGGCAGGTTTGGAAAGGAGGTACATACTTTCACTTCAATTATTTCTATCTTTGCAAGCATAGACAGAGAAGACTTGGTGCATCTATGGAGATTGATAGAGGCCAAGTATACAGCTGAAGCACCTACTTCAGCAAATGGAATAAGACTATGGCACACATTTTTGACTTTGTGTGATCCAAGGGAAGCAGATCCTACCATATGGAAGGATCTTGAAGATGATCTCAGTAATCTTCATTGGAGGCTTTATTCTACTTGTGGTGTATTTCATTTGAGCTCTACAAAGTTTTCAGAGTATCTACTTGTGGATGCTAACTATTTCTTGTCCAAAGAAGTATTGGAGAAGATGAAGGAGACACCCTTGGAGATTGATTATACTAGTGACGTGGCCAAAGACTTGATAAGATATGTTTATCACCAACATAAGAAGTTTTTGTAAGATTCCTCCTAAGCCTTAAGTTTTTATTCAGAAACTTGATCATTGGAATAGATATCAAGTTTATGGGAGGATTGTTGGGAATAAATTATGGGTCAGTTCACTAGACGCTGATAAGAAGAATGTCAATGCTGACAAGATGACATTGGACGCTGACAGCCAAGCGTTGACATTGAAGAAGTCAACGCTGACAGCCTTGAAGATTGACACTGATGGAATCTATCTTCATACGAATCTTTTTGTTTATTTGTTTCTTTATTTGTGTATGGTAAAGATAAGCTCGACATTGTATTTTCTATTATTATCTTTACCTAGAATAGTTGATTCGTAGCTTATTGTACAAGACTTCTTAATCTATAAAAGAAGATCTTTTAGGTTAATGTTAATATCAGTTTTCATAAGTTTTCACAAGTTAAACCTCTTTCATTGTAATCAAGTTCGATCATTCTAATACAAGTGAAAGTTTGTTTAACATCTTTGTGTTTTAGATTAAGTGTTAATTCCGCATAACACTTAGTTACTTTATTCATAAGCAAAGGTTTCTCTACGTGTATTACTTGATCTAATCTCGTATACACAAAGCTTAATTGATCTAAGTTTGGGATCAACATTCCCTTGGCACAAGCTGAACAAGTCTTGTCTTTAGAAAAAGTCACTGAAGGTAGACCAGCAACCAGGTTTTGTGTGGCTATCTTGTTGATGTTCTTAAAGTTGAGATGAGACAGTCTTTTGTGCCACAGCCAATTGACACTTTTAGAGGCTTTGGCTAGAAAACAGTTGGAGTTGTCTTCAGAGCAAGTAGCCATGTTGATGACATACACATCTCTCCTTCTTGGTGCAATAAGCACCACATCATTGTTCTAGTTGAATATGGTTCCCTGAGTCTTAGGAAACAAAACCTTGTAGTCAGCATCACACAACTGGTTGATGCTAATAAGATTGTGCTTAAGATCATTCACATATGTAACCCTTGTAAACGTTATCCTATTGTAGTTCACTGAGCCGTATCCCTCTGTGTCACCTGAAGAATTATCCCCAAACACCACTTTAGGACCTGGATCCTTTGAGTATCTGTGCAGGTATTGTCGAATCCCTGTCATGTGTCTAGAACAGCCACTGTCTAGATACCATACCGATTCCTTAAGATGTTTCTGCATAGATACATAGAAACAAGTTAGTTCCTATGGTGAACCCACTTTCCAGTGGGTTCCCTGAATTGCTGATTAGCAACTCTTGAGTTCCTGTAGAACTTTTGACGATGGGAAGGACAGTTAGCTGTCTCATGTGTGAACCTTCCACAGATATCACATCCTGGAAAGTCACCGCACTCATCTGAGTGATGGTATGTGAATCCACAAAATTTAAAAGGAGGATAAGGTCTGTAGTTACCTAATTGTGTCCTAGAAGCCTGTTGTCTATCCCTAGAAGGTGTATGAGATCTCTTAACAACCATTTGTCTATCATGATCTATGGTCATGTGATGAGAGTTTTTACAAACATTGCAGTACGGTTTGACTATCCTTTCACCTTTGGGTTCTCCTAGAATAGACTTAGGTTCATAGAAAGTAGAGCATTCAGCGGAAGGCTTAATATGTTGTTTCAAGAGTTCTACTTCTTTCATTAATGACAACAAGCTTTCTTTAGTTGAGGAATCAACTTTGTTTACAGATTTTGTTGAGACAGGCTTAAAGGCAACTTGCTTAACAGATTGTTTAGCTGGTACAACAACTAACTTAGCTGGTGGTTTCATAACATCTGTTTTGGGTTCAGCCTTAGCTCCTCTAGAAGAGCTACTGGGTTCAACTCCTGAGAGTTTTGGTAAGGGTGGTAAATCAACCACATCTTTAGAGACAGGTACATCTATCAAGAGGGGATCTGACATATGTATAGTCTCTGTAGATTTAAAACAATCTCTTTGGGTTTGGTGAGAATTTTCAATTTGTTTTTCTTAGCAGAGATATCCCTTTTTATGTCAGCAGGTAGTTCATCATTAAGCAATTCATCTATAGTGAACCTACTGCACAACCATTTTTCTATAACCTTATTTAATTCAGATACTTGATCATTTAAGGAACTGTTCTTTAAGGTTAACCTATTCACTTCGTTTTGAAGATATATCTTTTCAGAATTAACCTGTTTGAGAGTTTCACATTCAGCCCTAGCAGTTAACAGTTCATGTTTAACAGAGTGAAATTTATCAAGCAAGTTCTTTCTTTGTTCCTCAACAAAGTGTAAATCGACAATGGTGTAATCAATGACATGTTTGCGTTCATCACTTTCAGACATAGATAGAAGCCTGTGTACCTTTTTCATTTTGATGTCAACCCATTGTCCTGATCTTGCATCTCCTTTCCCAACCGTTGGTTCATCCTCAGCTATTGCCATGAAAGCCTTGTGTCTAGTAGTATCTTCCTCATCTGAAGTCAGTGGCTCATCATTCCAATCATACGCTTCAGCTACCAACCCTTTCTCTATCTTCTTCTCACCCCCTTTCTTCTTAGACAGAGCTTCAAGCTTCAAATTCATCTATTCTAACTCAGCTTTAAGTAGCTTATACTTATTCTTGTAATCCTTCTTCTCATTGTCAGAGGAGCTGAATTGGTGGGATGAGTTGTTATGTTGTGATTTGAACTTGTATGGTTTGGTGGAAGATGATGGATAAGAAGGTGAGGATGTCTTTGTGGAAGGACGGTATTTTTGAAAGTGTCCAAGTTTTCCACAGGCAAAGCAAGTTTCTTTTGATTTGTCGGTTTGTTTGCTAGCTGATCTAACTCTCCCTGATCTTTTGTAGAATCTCCTTTGATTAGCTAGCAAGGCTCTTTCATGAAACTCAACATTAAGGTCTGTCAAGAACTCTTGGCTGCTGCGTGTGTCTTCTTCAACATCAGAGTCGCTGCCATGAGGGTGTGGGGTGGAAATTAGGGCTTTGGATGTTGCTCCCTGAACTACAAATCTTTCAGTCTCTGATTTGTATATGGTATCAATAAACCCTTCTTCATAATTATACTTTCCATATAGTTGAACCAAGGTGTCATTCTTGATGGAGTTATTAGCTCTCTGAGTCTGATTCATACATAGCCATTTTCTTGGAAGGCTGTTGACAAATGTGGCATTTACTTCAGCTTGAGCAATGGTGACGTCATTCATAGCAAGGTCATTGAGAAGAATCTTCAGCCTTGTATATGTTTGTTGAACCTTTTCACCTTCAAGTGCCTTGAAAGCATTGAACTGAAGTCTGAGTGCCTGAATCTTGGTTTCTCTGGTTTCAGAGGGTCCTTCATGACCAAGGATAAGGTCTGTCCACATTTGTTTGGCTGTAGGACATTGAATCACAGACTTCATGATGTGTTTGGGAAGACATGATATAATGATGCTTTTGAGACGTTTGTCTTGGTTTGCCAATTTCCTATCAGCTGGAGTCTACTGCTTGAGAGGTTTGGGAAGAGGATTCTCATCAGTAGAGGTAAGCGCCATGGGAACATAAGGTCCATTATCTAGAATTTCAAGAAGAAATGGTTCAAGTCCGTCGAGATACACGAGGAATTGAATCTTCCAACTTGCAAAATCATCTTCATTAAAGACTGGTACATTGGTGACATGAGATCCGCCTCTTGAGTCAAGAAGTTGAGGTAGATCATCTTTATTTTGAGGTGGAGGTGTAAATCTTGGTGATGTTGGTGGTGGAGTAGTGTTGTTCCCAGAAGACGGTGGTGGTGGTGGTGGTGTATTGCTTGTTTCAGGCATGGCGGATCTTGATTATAAAACTTAGGACGATGTTTATGAGGGTTTTAATATCAAACATGTCTCTGATACCAATTGAAAATCCCTAAACCAAGCTTGAAACATAAACTTAACTAATCAACACACTTAATTACTTTTCAAACATAATACGTATTATTGTATAATAAAGAATTACAAGTGTTATGGATAACACCGAATGATGACAATGTGTTGTGCACACTTTGGACAAACTAAAACCTAACTTATGAACACAGTCGCAGGCGTTTGGTTCAACAAGTTCTAAGAGTTAATGTGTGAAATGTACCAAAGTGTTAAACATTAACTCTAGGCTACATAACCAATTTATAGTGGTACGAGGTTGATTCCAAGTACTGGTTGATGGTGACTACACTAAACAAATACTTGTCAGACCTCTGTCACAAGATGCTCTTCTATTCTTAGTAGTCTGCCACAATGCTTTAGGGAAATAGAGCTGACACATTTTCCCTTTTCTTCATAGTCTCGTATACACTAAGGTATGTCCAAAGTGTACTGAGTGTTAACAGGGTATTGCCATCCCTGTTAACCCTCAACCCCTCAGAGTCCCTGATACATCTTGGCTGTTATCCATCACAGCCAGTGAATATGTCTTCAAGTAATCTTCAACTTCCTTGACAATGTCTTTGACATGGACTCCTCTGAGGTTACTCACAGAGATTTAGATCTCTGTGAGTCTTACGATACTTGCCTGCCTCCTAGGCACAGGCAAGTTAATATCAAACAACTTGATTTGTGTTTAAATCTATGACACAGAGAATCTAATAAACTTAGATTCCCAACAGATTCATATGTTCTTTGATCATCCCCGACCCCCCGAACAAGGTGGTTTTTGATGCTTGTCAATAGAGCCCCCCAAGTTTTTTGTCAGGTCTAGAACAACATTTGATAGAGTCTTAAGTTCAGGTAATACAACATCATGTTTAACGTCTAGGTCGGATAAGCAGAGATCACCTCATTTGACCCAAAGTTCCTCAACACTTAGCGCCTAGACGCTTGGCAAAGAGGGAAATGGTATGGGTTTAAGTTGTTGTTGTTCTTCCTAGAGTTTCCTGGCACCCAGTCCCTGGACATTTGTCATAGTGGAAAATGGAAATAGGATTGGGATTGGGGATGCTTATTTCTAGGACCACAATTTCATAGTTGGAAGTTCTTAGAGGTGCTGTAGGGATGTGAGTACATAGTTGGTGACAAAAGAAGTTACTTGGTCTTCATCATCCTCCATGTCTTCGAACCTATAAATTATAGCATCCTATTCAATCTCCATGATAGCATCCTCTGGCATGGATTCCAGATCTGATTTAGCATTATCAATGATAGTGGAGATTCCAGCAATATCGTCCTCTATGACAGTGTAGGACTGATTTTCCATCTGTTCATCATTTGGATTTTGTCCTTGTATAACATATATTAGTGCACGAATGATGAGTTTGTAATGAAGGGAAAGATCGCCATTCGCTGCCCCTAGGAAAGTTGGGCGTGATTATCCAGCCCCCCGAAGGATTTCTCCTTAGGACTCTTTTATTGGGAATTAGTGATAAGGTGAAGGGTCGCCATTCGCTGCCCTTGGGATAGCTAGGTGTGATTATCCAGCTCCCCCTTAAGGATTGCTCCTTGGGACTCTTTTAATGTGAAACATTATATGGTGAATGGTCTCCGTTCGCTGCCCCTAGGATAGCTGGGTGTGATTATCCAGCTCCCTTATAAGGATTACTCCTTGGGACTCTTTTAATGGTGAAACATGATATGGTGAATGGTTGTCATTCGCTACCCCTAGGATAGATGGGTGTAATTATCCAGCTCCCCTAGAAGGATTTCTCCTTGGGACTCTTTTAATTTGTAAACATGATAAGGGGAATGGTCGCCATCCATTTCGCTGCCCCTAGGAAGGTTGAGGGTGATTATTCAGCGTCCCCAAAAGAATAATTTCTTTGGGAATCTTTTATTATGAGGGGACCCAGAGACTGAGTGAGGTTCAAAGACTCTGGGTCGAGACATATATGTACCATGGTTGTTGTTTCCCAGAGTACTGTCTAGAGGGTACAAGATCATCTGGGGGCATTATAAGCACAAATGAATCATTTCCTGATGTAGAGACAGAGTGTACAGAGGCGTATGAGATCTAGGTGCAGACATAAACACTCTAAAGGTTCAAGGTAAATCCTAAACTTCATCACGCTCTCCTATAGACGTTTGAGAGTGATTGCTTGTGACCCTAAAAAATAAAGAAGGCGGACTAATACCTTGGAGATATCAGTGGTGGAAGGGTTTCCTAATGTCTCAACTGATATAGAGACACTAAACGCATAGATTTAAGCTCTGCATCATCATATATCTGAGCAACATAAGGGTGTTTCTTTACTTTCTTATTCCTTTGGACATCTTTATAAGGTTTAGGCTCAAAGGAAGGGGGATTTCCTTCCTCTTTTTCTTCTTGTCCTTGGGAGCCTTGGATTGCAAGATAGTCTGCACAGAGGTCTTGGACAGAGATTTGTCAGATGTTTCTTCAGCATTCACCTCTAATTGAGGGATCAAGTGCTCCCCTGGTCCAGTGAGACCATCAATCTTTAACATATTTCTTGTAAGGGGCACTTCATTTTCCAGAGGAGTCTTGAGAGATGTGGTGGTGATACGAAAGCGAGAGAAGGAGTGAAGATCAGAATCATGGTACTCAGCTCCCAATAAGTGCTAAATGATCAAAGAAAGATATCTGGTGTAGCAGATGGTTAGGAGTTTATGCTTCTTCCCTTTGTTGACCAACTTAGCAATGAGGTCAGAATAGAGGATGTGGGCAATTCTAATATCTAGTCCCCAAATAAGACTATATACGACTGCTTACTGAAACCCATTCAGTTGGTCATGAGACCCTTGGTTTCCACCCAGACATTTTACTACATAGAGCATCAACGTTTTCTATAGAGGAGAGAAAAAGTTGATCTCGATCAAGGATCTCTTTATGAAGGAGCTGGTGGAGAAGGGTTTGTTTTCATCATCATGGGGTTTTAGAGTCATCAAGGCTTTCTTCACCGTATCAATGCTTGGTACAGCCACCATGTTGTCATTGACCATTTTTAGAAAAATTATTTAGGTCAAATGTTAGGGTTTTAAGATGGGTAGAAAGGTTGAAGGATATATGTTTGAACTCCTTAAGATATTGAGAGTAGCAAACCGAATGGGTTCTTATGAGGGCTTCAGAATTGAAGTAGTTCTTTAGGAACTTAAACAAGGGTGTGTAGAGAGGGTTAGAGTGTTCAAGAAAGGCTACACAACTTTTTAGGTTAATCTTTCCTTCGTTTAGTCCAAAATTGACATTAGATGCGATGGTAGTGGGTGTAAAAAACCCACAACCCACGGGTACCCGTACAAAAATGGGTGGATAATTTCGTCGATTTGTACCCACGGGTACGGGTATGGGTGAAAACTTATACCCATTGGTGGGTGGCGGGTGGGTGACGGATAAAGTATATCCATCATGGGTAAACCCATGATACCCATTTAAAATACCCACGAGTATACCCGTAGGTATACCCATTAAAATATCCTATGTGTACCCATTATACCATCTAAAATTAAACAATATTTATGATGTTATAAATGTATATTTAATAATTATTAATTTTCAATGAAAAACACAAGAAAGTAAAAGTTTGTTGATGTCTCGCGACTAAAAATATAATATGAAGGATTCAACAATAAAATATATATTTATGTCTAATCCATACTTCCCAGTTCCTGATTTGTGTTAAGAAATAGCATTTCTTCTATAGTTATACACGATTTACATATACTTGTTATGTCTTTTGTGAAGTTGAGACACATGTTTAAGTGTTTTGTGAACTTGATACTTGGAAAAATGATTGGTGTCTTATTACTCATTTTAATAGCTAGTTTACGTATATATCAAGGTTTTGTGATTTTATT
This sequence comes from Glebionis coronaria, assembly GCA_025667525.1. NCBI lineage: Eukaryota > Viridiplantae > Streptophyta > Magnoliopsida > Asterales > Asteraceae > Glebionis > Glebionis coronaria. The sequence goes on from CM046876.1 coordinate 583,201,116, forward strand.
TTAATCCATTAACCCATGGGTTTACCCACGGGTATGGGTATGGGTAAAAATTTATACCTATTAGTGGGTGACGGGTGGATGATGGGTTTTAAAAAATCTATGTGGGTAGGTGACGGGTTTGATATACTCATACCCATTACCCACGGGTGTCATCCCTAGTGGCCATGATGGTGTACTTGGTAGACTTTGATGCGGACGCCATTGTTAAGTATTGAAGTTTAGAGAGATAAAAAGTGTGTGTGAGAAGATGATGAATAGTGAACATGCAACAATGATGAGTCAAAGGATAAAGAAAATCCGTTTTAATTTACTGCATTTAATGAAAAGTAAAAACTTTTGTAGAAAAGTGGGACCCCTTGACTCTTCGAAAACATTTGTCCCCTTGGAATGTAGAAAAGTTGTCCGCGTTAGATGTAAATCAAAAAGTAAAAACTTTTGTAGAAAAGTGGGACCCCTTGACTCTTCGAAAACATTTGTCCCCTTGGAATGTAGAAAAGTTGTCCGCGTTAAATGTAAATCATTTGAATTAAATATGGAGAATATTTATTTTCCACTGGGGAATTAACTTCTTTAGATGCATTTAATTCCATTTAATGTCAAGAGACAGAGATCAATCATCAGACTTTTTCTTTCCCACTATTGAGCATACCCAGCTCAGCAACCATCCTAGTGAAACTTGGTTCAGCTAGAGGCTTGGTGAAAATGTCAGTGAGCTGGCATTTAGTAGGTATAAAGTGAAGCTCAATATCACCTTTTAAAATGTGGTCTCTGATGAAATGATACCTAATATCAATGTGTTTAGTTCTGGAATGAAGTACTGGGTTGTTAGAGATGGCTATGGCACTAGTGTTATCACAGAATATGGGAACCTTCTCATAGGTGATCCCATAATCAGCCAGCTGACTTTTCATCGAGAGGACTTGAGCACAGCAACTAGCAACAACTACATATTTAGCTTCAACTGATGACATGGCCACAGAGTTTTGGTTCTTGACGCTCCAACATACTAACTTTCCACCAAGGATCTAACAACTTCTAGAGGTACTCTTTCTGTCAAGGCAACATTCAGCGTAGTCTAAGTTTGAGTAGGCTTCCAAGTCAAAGTCTGATCCATTTGGATACCAGAGACCAAGTGAAGGTGATCCTTTGAGATACTTGAAAATTCTTTTAACAAATAGAAGGTGGTATTCCTTGGGATTAGCTTGGTACCTAGCACATAGACATGTGGAGAATTAGATATCTGTTCTACTGGCTCTGAGGTACATCAGTGACCTAATCATTCCTCTGTATAAGGTCTCATTTACGGAGACCCCTGAATCATCAGACCCAAGTCATTGGGAGGAAGCATAGGGCATTTTGTTAATGAAAAGTAATGCCTAAAAACATTATTAGTGTTAACTAATCTTTCTTAGTTTTGATAACGATAAAAAGACATTTATCGTCAAATAAAATCATAAGACGAATTATCTAACAAACACTATCATCAAGGTAATAATCATTTAAGTATTGCACTACATATCTTAATCATGATTAGTGATCATAAAAGTGATTAGTTCTAAACTTACATTTTGTCAAATGTGACAAAAGATTTTTTAATAAACTTTCTTTTTAAGAAAATCTTTTATTAAAATGGAAAATGTAAATTTGAAAATGGAATATTCTAAATGCCATAGGAATATCCTTTGAAGGTAAAAACTTACCTCGGATATTACTTCCCCACTAAAAGACAAATGGAAGTGGAGTCTATTAGTGAAAACATTACGATGTTTTGTCGATATAATCTCTCAGTGTTTTGTTGATGACAAATGAATAAATCACAACACATTATGTAAAATGTTAAGGTACTCGTAATCACTCAAGAATACATTTGTATACTTCTCTCGACACCTCCAAGATCGCATTCGGCATGAATCACTCAAGGTATGAATAATCATGTCATTAACCTAACTAAGTGATCAAGGATTAATATTTCTTAATACTCACATTTAATCAAATGTGACAAAAGATTTTAATAAACTTTATTTTTAAGAAAATGTTTTATTAAAAAGAAATGGAAATCTGAATTTAGAATATTCTAAAGAATATTCCCTAAGGTATATTCCAAAGAATATTCTTTAAATTTGAATTTGGCATATTCCATATGCCAAAGGAATATCCTTTGAAGGTATAAACTACCCCATATGGCATATCCCCACTAAAGAACAAAAATGCACGGTCTCCAAGCAGGAGGTTCCTTATTCCATATGCCAAAGGAATATCCTTTGAAGGTATAAACTACCCCATATGGCATATCCCCACTAAAGAACAAAAATGCACGGTCTCCAAGCAGGAGGTTCCTTATTGATAAGGAACCGCGGGTGCTTTTGACCGTTGCACTCTTGCCCTATAAATAGTGGATCATTTCCAGCTTTTCTTTCAACCCTTTTTGCACAGTTTCTTTAAAAACATCTTTAAACTCCTTGATTAGTTAGTTTAGATTGATCTTGTTTAAGATGTGATTCTCTCCTTCAATCCTCTAATACTCTCAAGTGCAAAGAGAAGAACACTTTCATTACCATGAAGTGTTGGGTTCATAACATGATGAAGATATCTCCTTCTAGATCAAATCATTGTTTTCCTACTATGTATATGTAGAAGATCCAAGTGTTGGGTTCACTTGGATGTGTTTGTAAGGGTAGTAGATCCAAGAGATGGATATCCTTGGATTAGGTGTTAGTTGTGTAGATCTAAGTTTGTTAATACTTGGTTATAGTTTTAGAGTCATAGATCTAAGTGGTGAGTACTTAGATCTATATGGTTTATTTGTTTAGGCCATAAAACACAAGGTTTGTTATGTTGGGCCATAAAACATAACTAGGGTGAAGAGTTGTGTAGTTGTGAAGAGTGGTGTAGTTGTTTAGTTGTGAAGAGTTGTGTAGTTGTGAAGAGTTGTGTAGTTGTGTAGATCCAAATTGGTGTGTCAATTTGGAAGTTGTGTAGATGGGTGTAGATTGGTCCTACCTAAGATTAGGACTCGACATCTAGCCTTGTGTCGTAAAATGGTGAAGTAGGTGACATTGTGTAGATTGGTCCTACCTAAGATTAGGACTCGACTTTTAGCTTAGAGTCGGAAATTGGATAAGCGACGTTGTGTATGGTTTCTCCACTTTAAGGAGTTTGTTGACTAGTGAAGTAACTCTCGAGTAAGGTGTACTCGAGGATGGGAGTAGGGCGAAGAGGAGCTTCGTGGCCGAACCACTATAAATAATCGTGTCGGTACTTTCCTTTACATGTATTTCTTTACTCTTATTGATGCATTTATATGTTGTTGTGTGTTGTGTGCATCTTATAATCTAAACATCTAAGTTGCAGAAAAGTTAAGGCTTAGTACGTGTGTGCTTCATGTTTAGATTATGGTCAAGTGTACATCACTTAGTCTAAACATCTTAGTTGCGTAAAAGATTATGCTTAGTACGTGTGTGCTTAGTATTTATACTATTGCTTGATGTACTCTTGATTTGATGTGTTTGTGTATTTTCTTACTTGTAGTATTTATCTTTCAATCAACACATCTCATATCTAGTCAAGCTTGATCAAAAATTTGATACCAAGGATTGTTAAAGCTTAACATGTAATAAATAGCCCAGTTCACTGTCGGCGGTTTCTTAAAGAGACACGCGGTTCTTTAGTGATAACGAACCGCGGACATGTTTAAAGAACCGCGCACAGTGGGTTCTGCGAAATGATTTGAAAAAGTACCTAGAAACTATTCAACCCCCCCCCCCCTTCTAGTTTCTACAATTGGTATTAGAGCGTGGTTATTCAAGATCTTTGAAGTATATTGTACTTTAAAGCTTGGATCGATCTTTGCTCTCTTTTTAAAAATAAATGGTTTTTAAAATGAAAACGGTTTTTAAAAATAGAGATTGTTCATGAAGAGTGATTACTTATGAAATGTGTTTTGTTGTTTCATTCGTACAAGTTTTGGTGTTAAATAAACTTCGTATAATAGCTTGATAACAAATCTATTCATGTTTCGAAGTATAAAAATCTTATGTGTCACAATTAACTCTAAAATACGAGTTCTATGTGTCTAAAATGATTTTTTAGAGTCCTAAGTCCTTCCAAAATGTTACCAAATGATTTTGGCCTAAAACTCAATTTTTGCCTACAGACCGCGGTTCTTTATCTGTTCCCCGAGGTTCCTTATCAATAAGGAACCGCAGTCAAACCAACTCAAATTTTTGAAATCTTTGAAAAGTCATATAAAATCAACCGTAAGTCCGTAGAAGTCGTGCCACCCGCCGTTTTGAATGTAATTGAATTTCCTTTCTATTAAAAATGCTTCCAAACCTTTATTCAAACTTTAAAATTTGGATGTTTTCTAAGTTCTATACTTTGTTCAAAGTATTGAGCGTCGGTTTGTCATAAAACTTATGTTTTACTCTTTTCTATTAAGTTGGACATCTCTTATTGATATATCTTTGAGAATTGATATATTTAGAAAGTGTTGAACTTAATTAAATTTTGAAATGGATCGAAAACTAGTTTCAAATAAAATCAAGCTATGTATACTTTGTTGTATCTGACACTCAAAATAAAGACGAATGCTTTTGTGTTTTTTCTTTTGTCTTTGGACATTCTTAAGTGATCATTAATATTGGTAATAGTGTTACTTAGATGTCTACTTTTGTGTGCATTGTTACATAAACATTTTGTACACCTTGGCATGTTCTTTAACACTTTTAGGTTTGAAAGCTTTGGGAGCTTGTTATCTATTGATGTGGGTCGTCTTACTCGATCATTCTGTTATTAGTTCAAGTAGATTAATGTCTCACTATAAAATATGAAATACCCTTTGAAAATCTTAGCTATTTTCTCTTAAGGGATTGTTTGTGTGAATCAAGAAAGATTTCGATTAAATATCAATTCATTATTCAAACTATGATTGGTATCATTATCAAATCTAATTGACATGTTTTTTAGTGTAGATATAAATGTGGTTTATTAATAATATACATCGGATAATAACTCACACTTGTATTGATGATGGTATATTGAATCTACTTGTTCAAATTATTAGATATATTTTGTTTAGTAATTGCTTATAATGCACAATGGAGTCGGTCTGACAACTTGGATGTTTCATCCGAAATACTCAATAATTTACATTGCAATGCAACTTGTAAATGTGTCATTTCCGAAAGACCAATCAAAAGTGTTCCTTTGTTTCGTGTAAATATTGTTTATACACTTCAAAATTACTGGCCTCAAGTTCTATTAAGGTAAATAACCTTAACTAGACTTGTTTGACAAGATATGCGATGGTGCATTCTTAAACCTCATTAGATTGTGCATTGTGTCGTCATACACTTTTCATCCTTGATACACTTTATTAGACAAATGTAGGAATTGCATTTTGTCTAACTTGAGAATTACTACTAGAGAATTTATGCACTAGAGACTTAATTTGACCTAACGATTGAATTACTTTCATGTGGGAAGATGGGTTATTATATAACTCGTAAAAACGGTCGTGCTTAGGCTTAATTGAGCAACTCTAGTGATAGTCTCATACTCATTCTCTAAATTGGCTAAATGGCTCTTCCTAAATATGACTAATGATAGTTTACTTTAATGAACTTTGTATGTCATTAGGAGTCTTTTTCTTTTGTAGTCATTAAATTTTTCTTAGCCTTCTTCCTACGTGCTAATTGAACTTATGTGTTTTTCCTTTGTGTGTGTTCTAGTTTTTTATTTCTCTTTAGCATAACTTTATGATAAGTTAGACTAGAACACTAGGATTTTCCGAACTGAAAAAATTCCCTTATCCTCCAAAACACACCCTCTGTGGGCGGTTCTTTATAGAGACTGCGGCTCCATATCGATATGGAACCGCCGGTGGAAATAAGGAACCGCGGGCGTACACCTTTAAAAACGGGTTTTCTAAAACTTCCAATTGTTCCATCACCCTTTGGATTCCTTGTTTCAAACCTTTGGTCACTCCCAAAATTTCTTTTGCTTTCTCCTCTTAACCTAAAGCTTTTTGAAATCTCTTTCACACCAAAGCAAAATTTATTTTTCATAAATTAAAGCCTTCATTATCCACTATTTTCTAAATTCTCTTTCAATCCAAATTCACCATAGAACACACCAAATTAAATCTTTTCTCCTTCTAAGGAAATTGGTTCTAGAAACTCTCTTTTTCACCACTTCCCTTTTGTGTTCTTACTCCATCACATGATTATGTTATGCATCATGGAACATATTGTCATTGTTGCCAATATCAACATCTTGTCATGTCTTATATCTATGATGAGTTGAATTACAAGATTATCACCAAGCCTTCTCCACCAAATTCCGCCACCACCTTGTCTTTCATTTAAGCATGTGGGTTGCTTATTGCTAAGACATCTAATTTAAGAAAATATTATAATTCTAGTGTAACTAAGATTAAAATTATGCTTAAGTTTTAGGCTTGTGTTTCATACATCTTTTTATGATCTTTATTCTCTTGTATTTCCTTTCATGTTTTTCAACATGATTTGTCTTTAGGTCTTGGATCTTGTTTTCCTTGTGATCTTTCTTTTCTTCTTTATTTTCTCACTCGGTTGTCAAAGAAGGTTAGATTTAAATCTAATTCCTCTACTAGTAATATTAACAACTTAAATATTTCTTTCGAAATATTCAAGTAATTTTAACTTGCAATTGCAATTGTTAAAAGTCATATCTGAAGCATTGACTTTAAATCCATTTAGCAACTTATGTTAGATTGTTTGACCAAGTGATTAGCTTTTGAGACGATAATCGTTTTTGGACACCCACTGTCCACGGTTCCTCAAATAACCTAGCGGCTCATTTTTGATAATGAACCGCGGACCTATTTAACGAACCGCGACCACTGAGTCCCTCTTGTTCGTTTTGGTCTTTTTCTCTTTTTTCGAGTTTTCTTGAAGATTCCTTCCTTTCTTCCCTTTTGAGTTTCTTCTCTCCTTTCTTTCAAGACTTCACTATCTCCTAATAAGGTATAGTATTCTTGAATTATTTTGTAAAGTTATCCTTAACTTCTTTGTTGAGTCTCTCTCGATTCCTTTTAATCATGCTCTTCTAAGTCGAGTCTCTTTCTTCTATCATTTCTTAACTAACTTGAGTCGAGCCTCACCCTTTCCTCATCATGTAATTGTTCTTTGAACATTCACAATGATTGAGAAGAGCTACGAAACATTGAGCATGTAGTCTATCGTATGCTAAACACTATCCATCTTGGTTTTTCTTTTCTTTGGCTCCTTTGATCTCTTTCTCTATATCATTGAATCATCTTTTTGGTATCGACATTCATAAGCACCCTTGCCTATAATGTCTTATATCTAGTATTTTTCTTAAACGTTGATTTATCCTGGCTTAGGTTTTTCTTTATTTTTGCACCTTGATTCCCGACTTAAAGCTTTTGGAGCTTTCTAAAGGAATTATTTTTAAGGTCAAAATATCTTTGGTTTGAGAATTTTTTATTTTCTCGTTGTTAAGAGTTGATCGCGGTTAAAAATTACAATTGGATTTGGTGGTTCCAACAATTCTAAGTTTTTAACCTTTTGAGAGGATCTTGGTTAAATCTTGAATTTTCTTGGGTGATTCCAAAAAATCTAAGCTCTTAACCTTTTGAGATATTATCATTACAATTTGTATGGATGTTTCTTCACTACATCTATTCCATCAATTGTGATTTGATCTTGTCAAAATCCTCTCCTCGGACTTTTTTTTGGATAGATAGCATCGCGTGCACACTTCTTTCTTCAATGCCTGTCATTGTTTGTGCAAACGACTTGTTTATCATCCTCATTTTTCTTTTCATCATAGTCATTCTTTCTCGCTTTTCGACTATGTGGAATTGTTTTTATTGTCCATGTCATACTCTCTTTAGTTTGGTATTTTTGCCATGATATTAAAGTAGAGTATGTCCTCTCGACAATATTTTCTCTTTTTATAAATTGGACATTTCTTTTCTCTCTATAGTCCCTTTTATATTCTTTTTTAGTGTCACCAAAATAAGTTGGGTTCTCTTTTCTATCTAATAGCCCTCTTATTTTTCTTAACTTGTCATATTTTTTACACTTCTAAAAGTTAATATTGTTTTAGCTTTCTCTTGATTCCCTCTCTTTGTACTTAAGATGTTTAAAGCTAATTCCGTTTGGGTGACATTGCTATACATATATGCTCTTGTCCACTATCCTTGCTTCATTGGTGCCTCAAGCAAGGGGAGCTCATATCAAGGTGGAGAATTTACAAGATTTCTAGTCATTACATTTGCGATCGTTGACTCACTTAAATTGCATTCATCGAACTTCGTGCAAGTAATGAATTTTGGAATCTAGAAGATAAGCATTTTATTATGCATGGATTTGGTTAACCTATGTCGATTGAAGACTTCACTAGGATGACGCAAGCTCAATATCTTTAGATGATGGGTCTACGGTTTGGATTCTCGCTTCTCAACCGACAACCACAATGGATGATTAGCTTTTTGGATGCATGTTCTCTCGAATTCGATCCTCCTCTTCCACAAATGAAGACTACCTTTCGGATGCAAGCTCTCGTCACATTAATTCTTCTCTTCTTCATATGACGTGTTATCGATGATTACCACTTTGGATGTGTGCTCTCTCGACGTTGATTCTTCTCTTCTTCAAAGACGTTGACTACCTTTTTGATTCGACAAAAGGGGGAGAAGTAAGTGTAAACGAGTAACTTATACATTTTAATATGTGTTATGGTTTACTTGTTTGTCATCATCAAAAAGGGGGAGATTGTTAGTGCGAACATTAGGATGTTTAGTCGATATAATCTCTTCGTGTTTCGTTGATGACAAACGAATAAATCGCAACACATTATGTAAAATGTTAAGGTACACGTAATCACTAAAGAATACATTTGTATACTTCTCTCGACACCTGCAAGATTACATTCGGCATGAATAACTCAAGGTATGAATAAACATGTCATTAACCTAACTAAGTGATCAAGGATTAATATTTTCTTAAAACTCACATTTAATCAAATGTGACAAAAGATTTTAATAAACTTTTAAGAAAATGTTTTATTAAAAAGAAAATGGAAATTCGAATTTGGAATATTCTAAAGAATATTCCCTAAGGTATATTCTAAAGAATATTCTTTAAATTTGAATTTGGCATATTCCATATGCCAAAGGAATATCCTTTGAGGGTATAAACTATCCTAGATGGCATATCCCCACTAAAGGATAAAAATGCACGGTCTCCAAGCGGGAGGTTCCTTATTGATAAGGAACCTCGGGTCGCGGTTCCACATTGATAAGGAACCGCGGGTGCTTTTGATCGTTGCACTCTTGCCCTATAAATAGTGGATCATTTCCAGCTTTTCTTTCAACCCTTTTTGCACAGTTTCTTCAAAAACATCTATAAAATCCTTGATTAGTTAGTTTAGATTGATCTTGTTTAAGATGTGATTCTCTCCTTCAATCCTCTCATCCTCTCAAGTGCAAATAGAAGAACACTTTCATTACCATGAAGTGTTGGGTTCATAACATGATGAAGATCTCTCCTTCCAGATCAAATAATTGTTTTCCTACTATGTATATGTAGAATATCCAAGTGTTGGGTTCACTTGGATGTGTTTTAAGGGTAGTAGATCCAAGAGATGGATATCCTTAGATTAGGTGTTAGTTGTGTAGATCCAAGTTTTTTAATACTTGGATATAGTGTTAGAGTCATAGATCTAAGTGGTGAGTACTTAGATCTATATGGTTTATGTGTTTAGGCCATAAAACACAAGGTTTGTGATGTTGGGCCATAAAACATAACTAGGGTGAAGAGTTGTGTAGTTTTGAAGAGTGGTGTAGTTGTGTAGTTGTGAAGAGTTGTTAGTTGTATAGATCCAAATTGGTGTGTCAATTTGGAAGTTGTGTAGATGGGTGTAGATTGGTCCTACCTAAGATTAGTCTTAACTTTTCCGCAACTTAGATGTTTAGATTATGAGATGCGCACAACACACAACAACATATAAATGCATCAATAAGAGTAAAGACATAAATGTAAAGGAAAGTACCGACACGATGATTTGTAGTGGTTCGGTCACGAAGCTCCTCTTCGCCGTACTCCACTCCTCGAGTACACCTTACTCGAGAGTTACTTCACTAGTCAACAAACTCCTTAAGGTGGAGAAAACATACACAAATTCACTTATCCAATTTCCGACTCTAAGCTAAAAGTCGAGTCCTAATCTTAGGTAGGACCAATCTACACAACGTCGCCCACTTCACCATTTTACGACACAAGGCTAGATGTCGAGTACGTGTGTGCTTCATGTTTAGATTATGGTCAAGTGTACATCACTTAGTCTAAACATCTTAGTTGCGGAAAAGCTTATGCTTATTACGTGTGTGCTTAGTATTTAGACTATTGCTTGATGTACTCTTTATTTGATGTGTTTGTGTGTTTTCTTACTTGTAGTATTTATCTTTCAATCAAACACATCTCATATCTAGTCAAGCTTGATCAAGAATTTGATACCAAGGATTGTTAAAGCTTAACATGTAATAAATAGCCTAGTTCACTGTCGGCGGTTCCTTAAAGGGACACGCGGTTCTTTAGTGATAACGAACCGCGGACATGTTTAAAGAACTGCGCACAGTAGGTTATGCGAAATGATTTGGAAAAGTAACTAGAAACTATTCAACCCCCTTCTAGTTTCTACGGAGTCTACTCTCACGGCTCCTTAGATGCCTATGCGGTTCCATAGTGATAAGGAACCGCATGCACAATTAAGGAACCGCGCTCAGAGAGCCGTTGACCTTTGTCTCCTATAAATAGTGGAGAAAATCTGCATTTTCCACAACCCTTTTTGGACACTCTTTCTGCCATCTTTCTCTCTTCTAATTCCTAATCATTTGTAAATGATCACTTAATGTGTTAAGTAAGTTTACTTATGATTATCTCCTTGATCTCCTTCTTTACTTTGTCCAAAGAGAAGATTACTCACACACTTGTGATGTGATTAAAGATGAAGCCTTGATGAAGATCATCTCTCCTAAAGATCTAGTCATGTTCATCATTTGTTTCATTTGTATCTTGTGTAGATCCAATGTATTTGTGTATACCTGGATTAGTTGTGTTAATCCATTGTATTAGTGAATACTTAGATTAGTCTTGTGTAAATCCATTGTATATGTGTATACTTGGATTTGTGTTGTGTAGATCCAAGTTTCATGTGTATACTTGGATATGTGTTATTGAGTTGTAAGAGTTGTGTCTTGTTAGTTCTCACTAAACTATAAAGTGACTTGTGGTTGTGTGTTGTAAGTTCTCACTAAACTATAAAGTGATGTGTGGTTGTGTCTTGTAAGTTCTCACTAATCTATAAAGTGATGTGTTGTTGTGTCTTGTGAGTTCTCACTTAGCTTCAAAGTGAAGAGTCGTTAAGATTGGTTCTATCTTTCGATTAGAACTCGACATCTGGCCTTGTGTCGGAAAATGGTGAAGTAGAAAAAGTTGTGAAGATTGGTTCTAGCTTTCGATTAGAACTCGACATCTAGCCTTGGGCCGTAAAATGGTGAAGTAGGCGACGTTGTGTAGATTGGTCCTATCTAAGATTAGGTCTCAACATTTAGCTTAGTTTTGGAAAATAATGTAAGCGACGTTGTAAGGTGTTCTCCGCCAAGAAGGGAGCTTGTGGATATAGTGGAAATTGATGAGACTGCTTTTATACATGGTCTCATCGTCCAAATCGGGCTTAAAATGCATAAAATATCATTAAAACTGCCAAATATATGCTCGTGTTTGTTACTTGTGTATTTTTAGGTACGGATATTGAGGAAATGGCAAAAGATCACAAGAATCATTCAAAAACGAACACGGGAAACGAAGCCGCACAATGAACCGGACCCGATTCATGAATTTCCAAAATGGTCCTTGAAGTTTGAAGATTGTACAAGAATGGTCCCTCATTTATTGAAGACTTGTCATTTTATACCCCTGTAAATCCTCAAAATTACTTGTGGGTCCCTAAAATATCAAGTATTTGCTTATTCAGCCCTTGAAGAATGCCATAATTACAAAAGAGGTCCTTGATACAAGATTACAAAGTTGTTGTGCCAATTTTGACAAGTTGCCCAAACTTGTTATAAAGGGAAATGGGATTTCTTGTTATTATTTACAACATGAAGAAGACATGGAAGTCAGGGGGCTGTTTTTGCCATTAACTAAACCCAAACCCATTTTATACCCAACTTAAACCCGGTCAACACCCATCTTTAGCCCAGTCAACATCAAAACCCAACTCAAACCCGGCCCACACCCCACTCACCAGTTTATTAAACTGGTCAAATTGTCAACCCTCATTTTCCCACTTAACACCTTATTTAAAAACTAAACTACCCAAATCAGATTAAACCCTGATTAATCCCACCATAAACCCTAGTTTTCCCAAATCACAATCTAGGTGAAAACAAAGGGGTTTTTCCCCAAAGATTCCAGATGGTTAATTCATCCCATAACAAACAAAACCCACTTCACAAAACTCCTTCCCACTCACTCAAATGGTCCCCCCATGGTTTCCCTGTCACGCCATTTATAGTAAACATGGCATCTTTCAGAAATCCAACGTTCCAGCTTCAAAACTTGGCCCCAAAGTTCCTTTTGGACGTCTATGATCAACAAGAACAGCTGGCATGTCACATGTATCCATCTTGACCAAGAATTCAGTCAACAATCAAGGGCAATTTCGGATTTTCCTCATTTAGGGTTTCAGTTTATTAATTTTTTATTCAAGTAGCACTAGAAGGTTCCTAGTTAGCTTATAAAAGGAGAATGCAGGTTGTGCATATCCCTTTGTTCCAGATTTTTACTCCAACTTGTAATTCCTTTTTAAATTAATTAAAAGTTTTGTATTTTCTTGTGTTGAAATTGTAATCCCTTTTTACTTGTTTTAAAAGTTGGTAATGTTTGTTGAGTGAAAATCTGAGTTCCATATAATCTTTAATAAACACTTGGTGTTTATTTCATTTTCAAAAGGTTTTTGAAAAAGTGTTTCTATTTTCAGAAAAGCAAAGAGTTTGTGAAGTGAAAGTGGATCATATTCTTGGACTTTCTGCTATTGTTCTTGTTTTTGAAAAGTGTTAAAGGTTTCAAGGTTTTTGGAAAACATTTCAAAAAGTTTCAGAAAGTCAGAAAATTGCATTGTGCTTGTTTTCTTTCTATTTCTCTTAGCAGGTTTTTGAGCTTGTTGCTGTTAAAGGTCCTGCATAGACCCGGGTCTATTGGAGGTGGTTTTTCAACCACAAAGGGTCCTGGATGTAGGACCCTTAAGGTAGTCTTGTTTCCCTTTTCATTTTTTTTTAAGTTTTCTAAATATATTGTGCAATTTGTGATTTGTATGAAAAGGTGTTCAAGTGTGTTTATATGGTTTGATTGGAGTTTGTTTAGTGTTATATGCATGCTTAGCAGGTTTTAAATCTGGTTGGACAAGTTTAGTTGTGATTTGGTTTGTAAAAAAAAGGCATTCAAGATTTAAAGGGGTGTTTGGATCAAGGTTCAATATGGTTTAGTTGGGTAGATTTTGCTTTAAAACCTGTTAAAAATACTTATTTCAAGTAGTATAAGTAGTATGCTAGTTGTTTACTTCTGTTTGGTGAGTTTTTAGATCAAGTTGTATGTTCAAAAGTGGAAAAACATAGCAAAAAACTGTCACTGCCACCATCTGCTTGTTTTTCTTGAAATTTGTGCATCATAGTTTGTTAAGCTGCTAGATATAGGTTGTTCTAGGATTTGCTATCAATTGTATGCTATTTGCTTAGCTAGATTGCAAGATATTAGTCATTGAAAATCAATATTGTGCAAGTAAATTGTCATAATATCCTCACAGACCTGCACAACCATCACAGCAACTTGATTTTGGCTTGGAGTGTTTTATTTTGTGTTGTATCTGCTAGTTTTGTGTGTTATCTTGACTCCTTGTACTCAACAGAGTACAAGGGTGCCTTCTTGTCCAATCAAAACACCACAAATCAGCTAATCAAGTCCTCTTGATTACTTATTTCACAAGTGAAGATAACTGATCTTCCTTGTGTTCTTCATAAGCTCAACTGAGCACGTTTTGCTTTGAATTTTGCTTTAATCTTGACAATATTGGAATTATGTTTGTGATTTTGTGCTTTAAAAGGTTACTGCTTGGGTTTTTAAAAGTTAAAAAGCAAAAAAAAAAAGATATATCAAAAAGGACGTGGCCAGGACTCGAACCTGCGCCACTCCACCCACAACCAAACGTGCTAACCATCTGCGCCCTAGGGACTTTGACTGATAGGTTTGGTTTCAAATTGTACTTAAGGGCTTTTTGTTTTATAGCTTATTTGGTTAACAGCTTATAAATAAGCTGATTCTAGCTTATTTCTCTTAGATTTTTACTGTTTAGCAAATTTCCTAGGATAGTATTAGGTTTTAGGACTTTTCTGTCCAAAAATATTATTTTTCCCATTTTTAATTTATTTATTAGGATTATTTTTAGTTTTATTTTTAGAAAGTAATTTAAAAGTAGTAAAAATTCTTTTAAAAATCCAGAAAAATAGTTTTTAGGTTTTATTTAAGTAATTTGAGGTTTACATTCAAAAAAGTTTTCAAAGTCTTATTTTTTAATTTTATAGGATTTTAGGGTTTTTTATTAACTTTAAAATTTAATATAAAATTAATAAAAAGGTTTCAGAAAATTTTAATTGCATTTCTGTTCTTGTTACATTATTTAGGATTTTTGGTAATTTTTTAGAATTTATTTATAAACTTTTTATTTTTAGAATATTTTAATATTATTTTATTCCCAAAAATAGAAATTTTGTTTTTTCTACTTTTTTCATTTTTCCTAGATTATAGACATTAAATTAGGAACTTTGTCACTTTCCAAATCCTTTTTAGGCTTTTCATTTAATTTTTATAATTAATTTAAGTTTTAATAGCTTTTAAGTAATTAAAAATAGATTAATTTGGTTTTAAAATTTTTAAAAATAGTTTTTAGCTTAATTAGGTCATTTTTGAGGTTTACAAACTATAAACTCTTGTTTGGGACTTTTTAATAATTAATTGTGATTTTTAGGGCTTTAATTAGCATTAAAAAGTCATTATTTAATTAATTAAAAGGTTTTAGCAAGTTTGGATTCTTTGTAAACTCATTATATATTATTATAGATTTTTAGTAATTTTTAGGAGTTTTTAGGTTAAAATTTTAATTTTTGTGGTTTTTAAAGTTCTACGTCTTAACTTTCTAGTAGTGATTTTTTCGTTAATTTTTATTTTTACGTCTTCGTCATTTTCTCTTCTCTTTTCTTCTTAATAAAATCATCAATCAAAATCAATTCATTACACAACACACGTGCCTCCTCGAGAACGAACTCACTTACTTTTAGGGTCATTTACACACGGTTTTCCTAAATCGTCGTGATCACTTGCCCTATTTTAGTTGCTTGTTTTTCCTAAAGCAAGTATCTAATTTTACAACTATCAGAAATCTCGAGTAAGGTGTACTCGAGGAGTGGAGTAGGAACGAAGATAGAGCTTCGTTGCCGAACCACTATAAATCTTGGTGTCTTCCTATTAGGTTCTTCTTTCCTTACTCTTTACTTACTTTCATTATTACATCACTTACAACAACTACTTTTCATTGTTAATGCATTAGAATTGAACCTAATCATTATGCAACTAGCTTTCAAGTAAAAGGTAGCTTTGAGACAAAACTAATTGAAAGGAATTTTAATTAGGACATAATCCAGAGAGAAACTATTCAACCCCCTTCTAGTTTCTACAATTGGTATCAGAGCGATGGTCACTCAAGATCTTTGAAGTATATTTTACTTTAAAACTTGGATCGATCCATTGTCTCCTCAAATTAGAATGTTTTGTTGTACTAAAGTTTCTCTTGGTCGAAACTATGTTTTCATTGAAATAGGCCTTTTAATTGGTAATATAGTACCTCATCTAGATTAGTAGTATTTATAAATTTTAGATTTATCCTTGAAATGTATCTACTAGTTTGTATCTTGCTATGTGTAGGTACTCATGAAGATTAATCATTTAATTGATTGTGGATTGAGTTACTTACACTTGTAGAAGACTCACCTTCTTTGATTTCCAACATCATTGAATGATGATACCAATATGGATGAGAGTGATACTAGTCCTTGAAGACTTACTAGTCAATTTAGTCATATTTGGGCTTTGCATTGGCTCCTTGAAGACTTGGATTGCACTTTGTGACTAAGGTACGTTTTCGTTCTTCCACACGCTCTATTGATCATTCTTTTGATCATTACTTGACTATGTGCTTGTTCTTGGCATCCTTGCCTTGACATTTTTTTGTGGTATGTGATTCTATTCATATACCCTATCAAACCTTCATTGCTTGGATACTTGACTCACTTTGGAGATGTAGAGTGAGTTAGTAGTAGCTTAAAGTATCAAGCATGATTTCCATGGTTTGCATCCATACGGTTAGTAGGCCCTATTTCATGTGTAATATGTGCAATTGAGCCCATATCTAGGATGATTGATTAATTCGTTGAGATACCCAACTACTCCTTAAGTTGTAGTTAGGATATTACACATTTGGAATTGAAATATTCCAAGGATGTTGTTATTGAAAACCCTAGTAATAATAATTGTCCGATCATGTGGGAGAGAAAGTTAATATATACTTTTCTCATTGTTTGAAATAACATTAAGACTACTTTTGAAAATGATCTTAATCTATTTTTACAAAATTTCTTGGTATGGTTCATTACCAAAGCCGTTTAGACTTCCGCTGGAAAGGCTAAACCACTATAAATGACACAAGCTCTTCGTTACTACTACTTGAAGATTGTCACTTGTCTCTTGAGCATTTATCTTAGTCTTGATTTACTCCCCTTTGTTTCTCTCTTCTTTGCTGCGAGTAGTCGTTTCTCCGTTTTGGTCCTTTTCGGTTTCGATTCAACTCGTAATCCTTCACTAAGGCATTATAACCTAGTATCGAAGTGGTCCAATGATTTCCAAAAGGCTTAAGATATATTTTAAGTATTTTATAAAAACTTGGTTTTGAAAATTTCTTTGTTAAAAACCTACCACTGCTGGCGGTTCTTTAATTGTCACGGTTCAAGCCACGGTTCCATATCGATAAGGTACCGCGGCACCACCACGTGACTAAAATAATCAGTTTTTATTAAACAACACTATTTCAAAACAAACCCTCCCTTTCTTCTCTATAGAGGCGACGGGTTCCTCCCGTTACACCATTGTTGAATCTTCTAAAGCTTCAATTCACTCAAGTTTAATTGATTCCAAGTTGTGGGTTTAACTCATCCCTCTTCCAACATCAATTAATTGTAAGTACTTTAATTCAATTTCAATTCATTTGTTTTAGGGTTCTTATTTTCATGATTGGGGATTTTTAAAATTAATATTGAATTAGAACCTTGCTAGGAATGTGGGTTGACATAGTTATATTGCTATGATTCCTTAGGTTCGAATTCATTAAGATTTTACTAAAACACACTTGTAGAACAATCCGAATTTTGACTAAATATTTTTGGTTAAATGATGGAATTGATATGAACCCATGAACAAATTGGTAATTTCATTGTTAATGCTTACCTTAAAATGTTTTTGAAAAACCTTTTTTAACACCCTCAAAATACATTGCGCAACAGAAATATACATTTGGGTGCTAAACTCAAACATCATTACATGCCAAACTTTAAAAGACCTCAAAATGAGACATCTCAAAGATAAAAAGAAAGTAATTTAGCCATTTGTCTATAACCATCGATCCCAATTAAAACAAAAGTTTAACCATCAGAGCAGCGTTTTGGTCCCCCAAAGATCTCAACCGATCAACAAATATTTTTACCAAATTACATGACAAAACATAACTAGTTTTATGACAAGGGAAAGAAATCAGTTTTAGACACAACCACCACAAAAGCAACCCGCAATCCTTCTCCAACAAGCTCCGTCATCAATCAACTTCAATCACCTGAAATACATGCTTAAAATCATCAACCCAATGGTTGAGCAAGTCTATAGGTTTATCAAATCATCATTTGAACACAAGAAAAAAATCAGTCATTATCATTTAATAGAATTGTCGTGCATACAGTCTATTGTTCAGGTATTCTGGCTTATAGCAATAGAATTAGAATTGTATTAAGCTCATGACATCGACCCCTTAACTTAGTCACCCACGCCTAAAGCCGGCATGACTATATGAATTCCACTGCCCCTACTTGGGTATTAGTTGCAATTTATATACCACTGATTCTTGTTCTCATAAATTATCCTTCCCAGAGGTTACTCAACGTAATGCTCTGGTCTCAGATAGGGTCGTCAACCCATTAGTACTATTATTTGAACAAGCGGCTATTCCCAACTCACAACAAAGAGTCATAACATAGTTAACGGTTCATGAATTTAGAGACTTTTGCAACTTAGGTACTTATACAATTCAAGGCAACATCAGGCAACATAAGTCAACATAAGGCAACATAAGGCAACATTCAGGTTCAAACAATCAATCATGACTTGTGTTCATTTTATTTTCAAATAGCATGTATCCCCCTCGCGGGTTTTAAAAAAATTTAAAACAAGTACAAAGCGAGGCTATAGACTCACTATGAGTAATAGAAATAGAAAGACGATCTTCGACGATAGTTGATGCCCGATGAACACAAAAACCGCAACCTACCAAATAAGGTGCGTTCATTAATAAATAGACTCAAGTAACAATCATACATAATAACGTCAAACTCAAAATCATGAAATCACGACAAACCCGAAAGAAAAAAATACAAGTGATACTATTATACTCTTCTATATGTTTACTCTATTAGTCTATTCTTTCGATAAAAATCTGTCGGCACATACCAAATGTACGAGCTCATTTACCCCACTTAAACACGTCAAAAATTTATGATACTACTCAGAGAACTCACTAACTATCCATATAAAGTCCTCCCAAAAGTTTGTCAAAAGATTTTACTTCTAAGACTCCCTGCCCGGCACATCTTTGAACTACAAAAACCGGACAGTTTTACGTCATCGACTCATACAACCATTTTGACTTCTCTAATCGACTTCATTTACAAAACTGACACTTAGGTTTGAAAATAGACTCACAAACCTAGGTTTACATACTTTGAACAGCCACTCATTTTGAAACTCATTCTATAGTCCCCAAGATTCGATCCAAATATCGACAACAACTTCAAATTGTGCCGATACTCGTCTCCCGGTACACGAATAATCAAACTATCATAACTTCACACTTGTTTGGAGTTAGAAGCTCTACCTTATATCAAATCGAAGACAATAAAAATATCCATAACACTATCCTATTAGTTAAACAATAATCAAACCATAAGATACCCAAAATCATTCTTGAACCCACTGTCCCAAAATACATGTTTAAAAATCATACCAAATCAACTTTTTGACCCATTTTACTCAATCTCATATCCCTAATATCATCCTAATATCATTACAACCAATTTATCTAACCCTTGACACACTTGCATGATTATTCAAAAATGATCCTCTCAAAAATTCAAACATGCAATACTGAAAAATCAATTATAACCACACTAACAACATATTTACTTTATAAAAATAGATCATATCACCATGGATCATAAAAAATGAAACTTGGTGCATGTGTATAAAATTTATACCAAAAGAATCTCCATCAAATTTCCAAGATGGGATATAATTTAGTTTTCATTGTATCAAACTAAAAATTGAAAGATCAAGGTGTTTATGTTGATGGTGGTGGACGACAAAAGCAAGAAAGAGAGGAGGTGGGTGAAATTTTTGGTTAAACAATTTTACTATGTGTTTGCTAGTGGATATATTATATATAGTAGTGGTGGAGGGGTGAATTTTGCTAACTTTGCAATCTTTTGGACTAAAATGCAATCAAATAGTTTAAACGAGAGAAAATGTATATTATCAATTTTGAAAATATTTACGAGACTCGGGTTTCGTAAAAATACTTCTCCAAAATTTAAACGCACTCAAATATGATTTTAATATAGTCCCGACGCGACTTAATACCACAAAAAAGTCAAAAATATAAACATCGAAACAACAAATAATAAAACGTAAAATCTCGGGTATCCGTCGATATCGTAATCACTAATAATCCTCGCAATTAGTAAAAAAGGTAAAAATAAGATTTCCAACATCGGTTTTAAATTAAACTACCAACCGTCATATCATTTAAGCTCATCAAAAATTTCAAAATTATTCGTAAAATAGTATTAAATAATGACCTCGGGTTCGGGTTATCACATCCTACCCTCCTAAAAGAGAGCGGAGTCCCGGCGCTCAGCTCCTCTTATACTCACATTCCATGCCTCTCGAACAAAAGAGAACTCTTTTTCTTAAAGATATCCTCATGCTTCCTTCACGAATTCAGGTCCACTCCTAGAATTCTTGTATCTTCACAAATAGAAATCTTACTATGCTTTAAGCTTTCAAGGACTCCTCACAGTTTCCTCTATGAAATGTGTTGGAAATACGTTTTTAAGTATTTAGGAAGATTCGGTCACTCCGACAATATATTAAGTTATAGCTCGTAGTCTAGATATCTTTATACTAATTAACAAGGAAAGGCCTAGTCCATGTTATGTATGGATGGCCCAATATTGTAAGCCTAAGCACATCTTATGGGCTTGGTATATAAACCCTCTCCTTAGATGGAGAGGGTGTGGTTTCTCATATTTTTCACATAGTAATCAAGGTGTAATCTTTTATTTTCTCTCTCTAAAAGTGTGTGAAATCTACCATCTTTCTATCTCTTTCTCTCTCTAGAATATACATAGATTTACAATATCCTACAAATGGTATCAAGAGCCATGGGATGATTGTACTGTTTATGTGTTTGTGTTCTTGATTTTGTGTCTATTTTGATCCAAAATCAATTGATCCAATTTTTTTTTGTGTTTTTTATGGTTTATTCTTCATACAAATTATCTACATAGTTGTGGTAGAGATTTGGTATTGTTATTTTGGTTAAAAACACAAAAAATTTGGGTGTTTGGATCATTTTTTGGCTTGAAATCACGTATTTGGTGTGTTAGATCCGAGATATCAGGAAGTCTGTTGAAATACACATTATCTTCGGAATTCTTGTGATTATTGCGAAGTTGCCACGAGGGTTTCTGTATTCCGAAGTGCTCTTCTCAGTTATTCCGAAGTGGTTCTTCAAAAATATTTAGAAGTTACTCACTTTCATTATTCCGAAGTGAGTTTTGGCTTAATTCCGAAGTGGGTTTGTGATTATTCCGAAGTGAGTCTTTGCGAACTGCATTATTGCGAAGTGGTTCTTCAAAGATATTCCGAAGTTATTCACTTTCATATTCCGAAGTGAAGATTTGTGTCTATTCCGAAGTTCTCAAGATCCACTATTCCGAAGATCCACTATTCCGAAGACAACTTTATTCCGAAGTGGTTTATTGCGAAGTGCTATATTTCGAAGTAAGAAACATCCCGAAGTTAAAGTTTCAGTTATTCCGAAGTACTCAACATTTCAGCTTTATCCTGAAATTTTATGTGTTTTGCTAGTGGAGATATTATATACAGTAGTGGTGGAGGGGTGAATTTTGCCAACTTTGCAAATTTTTGGACTAAAATGCAATTAAATAGTTTAAGGGGTAGAAAATTTATATTATCAATTTTGAAAATATTACGAGACTTAGGTTTTGTAAAAATACTTCTCAAAATTTAAAACGAACTTAAATATGATATTAATATAGTCCTGACGCGACTTAATACCCAATTAAAACAAAAACGTCAAAAATATAAACATCGAAACAACAAATAATAAAAAGTAAAATCTCGGGCATCCGTTGATATTGTAATCACTAATAGTTCTCGCAATTAGTAAAAAGGTAAAAATAGGATTTCTAACATCGGTTTTAAATTAAACTACCAGCCGTCATATCATTCAAGCTCATCAAAAATTTCAAAATTATTCGTAAAATAGTATTAAATAATGACCTCGGGTTCAGGTTATCACACCTTTGTTCAAAATTCATGGTTGATTTTATATTGTTCATATGTTATAGTCAATGATGAATTTGGTTCATTGTGAACATGGGAATGATAATGATTAATCCTTCGTTTGACAATCAGTTAATCAAACACATTCTCACGATTTTGATTTTTGGTCATTATGTAGCGTATGAGTGATTGTGGATATATTTTTGTTGTTGTTTATAGATAACTAATTATGCCTTCGGAGTATCAAAATGACCATCGATATACTAAGTCTTATATGCCTAATCTGGTAGAATTTTGTCCCTCACCAACACTAAGTACAATCTTGCATTTTACATCGCTCGACGGATCACTTATGCTCTTTCTAGACCAACCACAAATATTCCATATGCCATGCTCCTCACACGTCTTTTCAAAAAGGTTGTTGAGGACTTTCCCGATCTGGATCTTTCTCGCATTCATCCCTTCAATCGTTTTATGATGCCTATTCGAGAGGTACAACCACGAAAGCCGAGAAGTGATCGATGTACGAGAAGGAATGACCTACAAGAGTCTGATGACGAGGACACTCCTATGTCACCAAGTGATGGTGGTGACGAAGGTACTAGTGCTCATTTCGGCTCTTCAAGTGACTCCACCCCATCCATGAACACTTTCATGGACGGGTTAGACCATAGTGTTTCTCCTCCTCACTATGCCACTAGTGAACTTCCGGAAAACCTCAGACTTGAGCATGTTTATCTTTCAAACCTTCAAACGCGTGGTGAGTTACATGATTTTAGAGTGGATCAAAGGGGTGCACTCAAGAGCATAGGAAAGATGATCATGAGCTTTGGCAAGAAGAAGAAATGAAGCTTTGGAAACGGTACTTGGTTGACATGTTTGGGATCATGTTTTGTGATGTTGAACAATTTCCTTTCTTTAGAATTATTAATGTTTTTTGTTCTTAGGATTTGGTGTTATCTAACTTTATGTCTGGATTACTAGATATTTTAATCCTAACTCGTTCATGCTATCGATCTTTCGATGTGCATGTCTTTGTGCATTTTATGTGTTAGTTAGATTTTTAGATTTTGGTTTATAGTCTACTTTGGCTTGATAAATCCTTGTGAAAAATCTAGGCGTTTCAAAATTGCTGGAAGATTACTTTTCTGAGGCTACTGCCCATGGTTCTTTAAATATGGGGCGGTTCCTTAGTGATAAACAACTGTAGCCCTATTTAAGGAATCACAGGCTCTGGTTTCGACAGAATCTTTGCTTTACACTATTTTTTCTAAATCTTTGTAAACATTGATGAAATTTTTGCTAAAAACCAGCTTTTTCCCAAATTAGCCTACCTAATTTCATTGTTCATCAAAATGATTTTTAACCCATTACTAGTTTGGATAATCTCTTCTCCTTCTTAAACCTTCCTTGGTTGATCTTCTCCTTCAGCCTCTAAATCTTCTTTTAAACCTAGACACACAACCATGGTGTCCACAAGATCATCAAATTCCTCTAAACAGTCCTCATCCAAAAGAAACCTTAAGATCAAGATCAAGTTTCCTAAACTTGGTTCTCAATCTTTTCATACACCTAAGAATAAGATTTCTCCAATTCTCATTTCTTTATCACCCTCACCACATCTTTCACCATGCAAGACAATTTCAACTCATGGTACTAACCATTCACATGCTTCTACCTCCTCTTCATTCCAATCTAGGATGAATCAGTTGTCTTCACCTTTCACTCCTAGTCCTCTCTTGGATGTGAACCCTCAAACTCTTTAAAGCATTCCCATCGGGAATGACATTGTTGAGCCATTGGTTACGTCACCTTTCACCTCACCAAATTCACCCATCTCACCTTTGGACACCATGCCTCCTCCTCCTACTCCCTCTAACACTCCTCTTTTGGGTGTTCCTATTTCCTGTTTCTCGGGTGATCCATACTTGTTTGACTATTTCATGTACAATGGAACCAATTCTCCTTGTTTCTCAAACAACTTATACCTCATTGATATCCTTAGGTTGGAAATGATCAGGGCTCACATTATGTTGTAAATCTTCTTGTTGAATTTATTTGCTAATCCTCCACCTCCTAGGAGATGAATGATGATTTTCTAGAAATAAATGCTTTCAAAAGAAAATCAAGCAAAGGAAGACAACCTATCAAAAACTAGTTTAGCTAACTTTGTAATAGTTAGTTGTTATTTCATTTCTTGTATTTCCTTTTCCTTCATGAGTTTTCATGAGGATGCTTTATGCATTTAGTATTTGTGTGTTTCTACCTATGTGCTCACACTAATCTACTTTAATTTATTTAAAATTGAACCTTAATCTATCACAACCTCTAAAACTTGACTAAAATTGGATCAAAATGTTATCTAAATATTTTTCACCCTTTGTCAAGACACTCTTTGTGAGTGTGTTTCCTTTTGTGCAACCAAAGCATAATCTAGTACTAAAAGAGGTAAAAATCCAAGATTTGCAAATTTTTTAAAAAGTCTTATTTTTTCTCAAAACTTTGTAAAATTGCATTTTCATGTCCACTGCATGCGGATCCTTAAAGTCGCACGGCTCCTTATATTTAAGGAGTCGCATGTTCTTTTAAAGAACCACGGACAGCAAGCCAATATTTGGCTCATTTTTTTGTCTTTCTTCTTTGACCACAGTCTTTTACAAGATTCTTTGTTTCCCAATTTTGGCTAAACATTCCTTGAAACCTTTTGTTTTCATTTCAAATCTTTTCTTTGTCTACTTTCTTTAAATTATCTTCTTTTTGGAGTTCTTCTCATCCCTCACAATGTCTAACTCTTCTAATCTTAACCTTGACATCTCTTTGTAACAATCTTCTAAACCTAAAGCTTCTTCTTCTAAGCTTTCCAAGAAATAGAAAATCTCGGTTCGACCCGTTTGGATCAAGAAGAAGAAGGATCATCATGGTTACTCTTCTCCTATACCTTTCAAGACTTATTCTTTCTCTCCTATTGTGTATCGGAATGAGACTTTCTCATTCGATCCAATTACCGGAGAAAGAGAAGTTCTTCCACCACCACCTAAACCTTGCAACATACCTCGACCTCTCATCTTTCCCAAATCTCACTAGGCATTATGAAAACATTTCTTATCCATTATCTCCCTCTCCACCACCACCTTCTAATCTTGATGGTCCTCCCTCATCTAACGACTTTGTTTTGTATCATGGAAGCTCGTGTGCTTGTTGTCGATTTCAACAAATTGAACTTGCTCATGTGTATGACAAGCTAAATTTTCTTGATTTTCTTCTCACTTGACCTCCTCTCAAAGTATTTGTTCCCGTGAACAAATCTTTGAATGATGCCTCGTCGTCTTACTTTTCCAATTAAAGCACACTTTATGTTTTAATTGTTTGAGTCAATAAAAACTTAAGCAATCTTGGAGGATTATCACTACTAGAGTAGTTTATTCTTATGTTGTTTATTTTCCTTATTTGTTGTTTTAAATTTTCATATTGTGTGTATGAATATTTCTCTTGTATGTTCTTTCATATTTTTGTAATATGAATGTTATGTGTGTTATTCCATTTCCCATCAATTCTTTTTCACACATTGTTAAGGGTTGATCATGGTTAAAACTTACAGTTAATTTTGGGTGATTCCACCAATTCTAAGTTTCTAATCGTTTGACATATTATCACTTCAATTGGTATGGATGTTTCTTTTCTAACTCTATTCCACCAATTGAAATTTGATTTTGTCAAAACACCCTCTTTGGACATACTTGGCAAACACTTACTTCTAATTTGAGATTTCTTTTCTTCCTCCCTCTCAAGTTACTTAGTAGGTAGTGACTATATAAATATTGGTGTTTCTTTTCTCTCTACTAACCTTTGTGTAGCATGTCACCTTAGCTCATTCGCTTGGTGCCCCAAGCAAGGGAGTAAACACCAAGAGGGAGCTTCTAGCAAAGTCAATTCTTCTCTTCCTCAAAAACTTGTGCTAACCTTTTTGCTTCGAAAAAGGGGGAGAAATGATAGTGATAAACTCGTTAGTAATTCGAATAATTTTAGATTTTACATAAATGAGTTTATAGTTTGTTGTAATCAAAAAGGGGGAGATTGTTAATGCAAAGTAATGCCTAAAAACATTATTAGTGTTAACTAATCTTTCTTAGCTTTGATCACGACAAATTAAAAAGACACTTATCATCAAATACAATCATAAGACGAATTATCTAACAAACACTATCAAGGTAATAATCATTTAAGTATTGCACTAATATATCTTAATCATTATTAGTGATCATAAAAGTGATTAGTCCTAAACTTACATTTTGTCAAATGTGACAAAAGATTTTTTAATAAACTTTATTTTTAAGAAATTTTTTTATTAAAATTGAAAATGTAAATTTGAATATGGCATATTCCAAATGCCATAGGAATATATTTTGAAGGTAAAAACTTACCTGAGATATTACTTCCCCACTAAAAGACAAAAGGGAGCAGATTCTACTCTCATGGCTTCTTAAATACCTATGCGGTTCCATAGTAATAAGGAACCACTGGCACAATTAAGGAACCACGCTCAGAGAGCCGTTGGCCTTTGTCTCCTATAAATAGTGGGTCAAATATGCATTTTCCACAACCCTTTTTGGGCACTCTTTCTGCCATCTTTCTCTCTTTTATTGCTAATCATTTGTAAATGACCACTTAATGTGTTAAGTATGTATACTTATGATTATCCTTTGATCTCCTTCTTTACCTTGTCCAAAGATAAGATCACTCACACACTTGTGATGTGATTAAAGATGAAGCCTTGATGAAGATCATCCTCTCCTAAAGATCTAGTGTATTTGTGTATACTTGTATTAGTTGTGTTAATCTATTGTATTAGTGAATACTTGGATTAGTCTTGTGTAAATCCATTGTATATGTGTATTCTTGTATTTGTGTTGTGTAAATCCAAGTTACATGTGTATAATTGGATATGTGTTATTGAGTTGTAAGAGTTGTGTCTTGTTAGTTCTCACTAAACTATAAAGTGACTTGTGGTTGTGTGTTGTAAGTTCTCACTAAAATATAAGTGATGTGTGGTTGTGTCTTGTAAGTTCTCACAAAACTATAAAGTGATGTGCGGTTGTGTCTTGTGAGTTCTCACTTAGCTTTGAAGTGAATAGTCGTGAAGATTGGTTCTATCTTTCGATTAGAACTCGACATCTAGCCTTGTGTCGGAAAATGGTGAAGTAGGCAACATTCTATAGATTGGTTCTAGCTTTCGATTCGAACTCGACATCTAGCCTTGTATCGTAAAATAGTGAAGTATGCGACATTGTGTAGATTGGTCCTAGCTAATATTAGGTCTCGACATTTAGCGTAGTGTCGGAAAATAATGTAAGCGACGTTGTAAGGTTTTCTCCGCTAAGAAGAGAGCTTGTGGATATAGTAGAAATCTCGAGTAAAGTGTAGTCGAGGAGTGGAGTAAGAACGAAGATAGAGCCTTGTTGCCGAACCACTATAAATCTTGTTTTCTTCCTATTAGGTTGCTTCTTAACTTACTCTTTACTTACTTACATTATTACATCACTTACAACAACTACTTGTCACTGTTAATGCATTAGAATTGAACCTAATCATTATGCAACTAGCTTTCAAGTAAAAGGTAGTTAAGAGATAAACCTAATTGAAAGTAATTTTAATTAGGACATAAACCGAAGAGAAACTATTAAACCCCCCCCTTCTAGTTTCTACACATTTCACATGCTCTAGGTGCTTGTTTGAGCTCATAGAGTGCTTTTTGGAGTCTGCATACATAATCTGGATGTTCACTACTCGAACCCCGAATGTTGTTTGATATAAACTTACTCTACAAGTTTCCTATTTAGAAAGACACTTTTAACATCCATTTGTTATACCAAGAAACCCATATAAGCAGCGTAAGACAGAAAGATTATGACGGCTTCCAATCTAGCAACTGGAGCAAAGGTTTGATCATAGTCAATCCTTTCTGATTGACAGGTCAGTACAATTAGTCTTGCTTTGTTCTTGACAATCCTTCCACCTTCATTTATTTTGTTCCTGTAAACCCATTTGGTTCCAACCACTTGCTTTCCAACAGGAGCTTTGACTAAGGTCCATACCTTTTTTCTCTTGATTTGATTGAGTTCCCCATGCATCGCACTCACCCAACCTTCATCTAGAGAGCAGCTGCTATGTTTTTAGGTTCGTTCTCTGATAGAAAGTCGACGAACAAACATTCATTGGCAGAAGCAGCTTCCAGATTTTTGAGCTTTCCTCTGGTGGTAACTCCTTTAGAGGGTTCTCCAAGAATATTCACCAAAAGAATATCTTGGTTTTTACTCCATTTAGATTGAAGAGCAGGTGCCTCAGTTGGTTCAGATGATGGTTCAAAAGAAAGCAAGGGGTTTGAGTTGGAAGGAGCATTGTCTGGGGGTCGTTCTTCACACATGATTTCTTCATCCATTATATCTTCATCCATTTAAGATTCAATGTTTTCCATGTCATATCTTCCAGGGACCAGAGGCTGAAGACGATTGTCACAAATTATAGTTGTTCCAGATATTGGAGCATCTGGAATGATGTCGGTGGTGGAGTGAGGATCAAAGGTGCGAACATGGGAAAAATCCTTGTGATTTGATTTGGATGAATTCTTTGGATTGAGAATCCATCTTCAGGATATGACATAACTTCATTAAATTCAATATCACAAGATTTAGAGTTATAGTGAGAGATGACATCATCAGATTCATTGAAGGTAACATGTATTGATTCTTCAAGCTCTTGTCTGCGAATATTGAACACTCTAAATACTCTAGAGGTTAGAGAATAACCTAGAAAGAATCTATTGTAAGAACTCGTATTTTTCTTGGTATTATTTTATTCTTTTATTCGTGTTTTTTGAATATTCCAACGTATTACATTTTCTTGTATTCTTATATGTAAATCCTGAGATCATGATAATTTTAATAAATTAAGTATTTTCTAATCATTGATAATACTTTACTTGGAATTATAAAATTTGTATTTTATTTTTCCATATTTATTTAAGTCAAAGTTTTTTATTTAAAAACACCCGCGTGTTTTACAAAGAGTTAACTCAAAATCAATGAATAACCAGAATTACAAATGATCGTGATGCCGACAGATGCCCAATATTTTACATTTCATTGTTGATTGTTTCCATGTTTTATGTTTTCAAAGTCTTCTTTTTAATGACGCGTTAAGTTGAGTCGGGAAACTATAATATCACATTTTTTATGCATTTTAACTTTTGAAAAGTATTTTTACGAAACCCGAGCCTCGTAAATATTTTCAAAATTTACTAATAGTCATTTTCTACCCTTTAAACTATTAAATTGCTTTTATATCCAAAAGATTTCAAAATAAGCAAAACTAGCCCTCTACCCCATTATATAAATTATTATTTTTATAACTAACCACATTTTTCTCATCATAAAAACATACACATTAGAAACTCTCTCCCTCTCATTCTTCTCTCTATATGCCGCCACCCTCACCGCACCAAAACCAACCTTGATCATCAAGTTTTACTTTGGCTTAACAAAATGTAATCAAGGCCCCTTGTTAGAAATCATAAGGTGATTCCATTTAAACAAAACTCTCACACATGCATCAAGTTTTCAAGATCCTATGATTTCATGGTGGTATGAGTTTTGATCATCATGCATGTGATGATCTTGATAAGATCACCATGTTTTGATGATAAAAAGTTTATGTTTTTAATTTTGATTTTTGTTTATGTAACATGCAAGTGTTTTAGGAGTTTGATTAGTTGTTGGGAATGAATGTAGGGTAATATTGGAAGTGTGAAATTGTTTAGAATGGGTTGAAAAATTGATTTGATGTGATTTTTAAAAAGGTGATTTTGGGCAGTAGGTTTGAGGCCATTTTTGGATGTCTTATATCTGAATATAGGTTGCGTTGATGAGATCATGTTGTAGATATTTTCTTTAGCTTCTATTTGGTATAAAATAGAGCTTCTACCTCAAAACGAGGAAGAAGTTACGCTAGTTTGATTATTCGTGTACCGGGAGACGAGTATCGGCACAATTCGAATTTGTTGTCGATATTTGGATCAAATCTCGGGGACTATAAAATGAGTTTTACAAATGGTCAAGGACTGTTTTCAGGCCCTAAACTTAGAAATTTGATTCTATTTTCAAAGTCAATGGTCGGTTTTGCTAATGGTAAAGGATAGGATGGTAAAAATGGTTTCACGAGTCGAGTGTTCAAATCTGTCTGGTTTTTCAAGTCCAGAAATGTGTTGAGCAGGTGGGAATGAAATTTAAACGGAGTCTTATTCAAGTTATGATTGAGTTTTTCACCAACTTTCATAAAAATCCGAGTTGTCTAAGTATGGGAAATCAGCGAGTACATTTGGTATGTACCGGTAGATTTTTATCGAGGAAGTAGTTAATAAAGTGAACATCTAGAAGGGTATTGTAGTATCACTTGTATTGTTGTTCTTTTGGGTGTGTCATGTGTAACACCCCCCAAATTTACACAATTCAATGCAGCGGAAGAGTCGTTGGTGTTACGGGATAGCACATTACTCACATCATAGACAACGCTTAAAAATCGCGTCGTTTAATAATAAAGCATTTCCATTCATAAATATCAAATTTACATAGGTCCCAAGTCATAGTATTTCATACAAGTTTTACAAAGCATTTGAATGGAAATTGTTATTTAAGTGCGGGCCATAAATTCTTGTCGTCTTCCCGAGAATTACCTTCAAGTACCTGAGATAAAACATGTTAAAAGAAAAGGTCAGCGAAAACGCCCAGTGAATTCATAGAGTTTGATGAAAACCATTAATATATCATCGGTGTATGATTATTACCGAAAATCATTTTGTACAAATCTTTGTAATAGGCCATAAAATAGGCCAAAAACATTTTATACAAATCCTTGTCAAAATCTTAATATAGGCTTTTGTCTTCAAAAACCATTATACGAACCATTGTCGTAAAAACATCATACAATACGTTTTATAACGTTGTATAAGGTGTAATAAAAACCGTTATATGAAAATGGTTATGTAAAACCAAAACACGAACATAATATCAATAATAAGACCCCGTATTGCTAGTCAAGCAATATATCGTAATTCAATGCGTATAGCAGTATTTTCGTTATTGGATTATTATAAGCCGCATGACATTGCTACCTTACTATAACAAACAACGGGTAGCTAACCCGAAACTCATTTGCCCATCTAAAACAGCGTGTCGTTACAATAATCACGCTTATATAAATCTTCTCATACATAAATTCGCTTACCAATCAATGTGGCACGACGGGGATCAGACGTCAAGGCGCGAACTGGGGTGATCTTTCCCAAATAGCAATATTATATGCATAAGCGTTTACCAAATCCCGGTAGTTCACAATTCATGCTAATGGGACTTTTAGCGACATAACCTAACTAATAATAATCTATTTTGTTTCATTCATCGGGTCATATAATCATTCATCGGGTCATACAATCATTCGGGTCCAAATCAATAAGCAAACAGTCGGGACAACTGGTGTCCTATTTAATTAAAACTAACACGTTATCTCCCTCGCGGGTTTATAAAACATTTCATAAACATATTTAAAAGGGTGTGAGACTATGAACTCACGTTGATTGGGATAGGCGGTTATCGGCGATCTGGATGTACGGTACGTGCTTCAATCACGGAAACATAGACAAATAATACTCGTCTTAGACTCTTGTCCAATGACTTTATAAAAATAATGGCTATGTATATATATGATGATATTATAAGTATGATGATTATCAAGTGGGTTTTTATATCTTCATTCAAAATTATAGTGTTATGTGTGTCAAATTTTTGACTAGTTACACTAGTTTAACTTCTTTACTTGTTAAGGCCCAATAAGCCCATTACATTATATTAGTCCAACTTTTCTTTTAACATCAGCCCTATACTTACATGTTGGGCCCAAGTGGGTTAAGCCCAAAGAGTAAGTCCAATAGGGTTTAGCCAAACTTGTCGGGTTAATAGTCCAATAAGGCTATTTTGGCCCGTTAATGTCCATAAGTTATAAAGCTCGGGTTTTATCGGTTTTTACTTGTCATATGAACTTATACATCAGTATATGAGTTATAAAAAGTTTACATTAGTCGGGTCCAACCGTCTAAGTTTTATTTGACGAAAAAGTTAATCTTTCTGTTTTAGCCGAAAAGACGTAAAACTTATTTATATAGTTTTTATAACTTGTAAAATGTTTGTACTTGTAAATTATATAAAATGTCTCATTTTAATATCATAATATATAACTCTCATTATTAATTATTATTAGTAACTAGGGGGTTTTTATATATGTATATTTTATAAGTACATAATTTGAGTGCTTATATTATATACTTTTTATTTTACAAAATCTGATCCTAAATATTCAGTACACTAAAACATCCATATCTATAGTTCTATAAGGAGATAGCACCCCAAATTTTTATAGAAGAAACTGCATGATATGTGCTTCATTTAACTCTTTTATAGCTACTGATGAATCAGCCTCTAAATATTTTAATAAATTCGTCCAAAACTGTCTATGCAGATTTGTACTCCAATATTGTTTTGATCATATCTTACTCATTTTAAGGATTCTATTATATGGCCAACTCTCACTTGTGTATAAGCCATATACCTTACTGTATATTAAATAATCTATACCATTTTAACAAGTTATCATAAGGTTCTTTACTGTTTTATACAGCCTACTAATTTAAGCATGATTTTACCACTTTTACATGTAGTTTTCAATCTTTTTAACCAAGTTTATCAACACATGATCCCCACATAATATTTTTATCATCATATATCATCATATACATATACATCAATAAAGAAAATACAATTTACATTTACAAAAATAACAAAGAAATGGGAAGGATGATCTTGTTACCACCAAGATTATGAAAGTTAAGATCAATCTTGACTTTTGTTGGCAAAACTTGTGGTACACCAATATCAATTTCAAGATCACCTATCTTCATGAACTCCTTGTGGAAAATCAGCCCTATGACACCAACAAATCTTCTCCTTGGATGTTAAAATCACCACCAATCAACAAAGCTTCAAGAGTTTTCCATCATATGTGTGAATAACACAAGATATTGTGGTTAAAAATTGATCAAATGGGGTATTTTGGGTTGAGTTTGGACGGCAAAGAGAGAAGGGGTGAGAGGATTTTTGGTGGTTTTCCATGTGTTGAATGAGATAATGGTTTGTGTGAAGTGGTTTTGTGATGTTTAGCTAGCTTGCAAAGTTAAGCAAGACATGTGTCTTGCTTACTTTGTAAGCTTGACACCTAAGGGTCTGTTGTGTAGCTTATTTAGCCGTCCTATATTGGGGGTGGGGCAAAACTTGTTTTGTCTCATCCCCAATTATTTACGGGTACTCCTTGATTCTAGTTTCCTCGATTTACGTGTCCTCGGGTCGTTTTACGAAAAAAAAATTTATAAATTATGAATCAACGGCACAAAACGAATCTAATAAAAATTGTCTCATAAAAAACGGAGTTCGAAAACGTAAATACGTAATCCTAGGGTTTCCGGTTTAGTCGTAAAGGACGTTAAATTATTCATGTAAGCTCTAATTTCTTTTCGTAAATTTGTGAGTTTATGAACCAACACAAATTTAAAATTCCAAAATAATATTCACGGATAAATTTATTTCCTGAAGTGTCGGACTGTCACCAAAATGGTGTATGTAAACGTAAGCACGTAACGTGGAATTCTCTGGTTTAAACGTAGTCGATGCTACTTCAAGATGTAAACCCAAATTTCTTCCAAAAAATGAGTGAGTTCATAATATAACATTAAAATAATGTTTTTAAATAATACTTGAGAATAAAATATCAACCATAAATTGACGGATTGTCACAGCCTTTACCCCTAAACAGGATCTTTGTCCTCAAAGATCGATTTATCTTACTACTCGCTTCTTATAGAGTTAAAGCCACGTGGGTATTTACTCACCTTGGGTCTTTTCTCACAAGTGTAATTCATTACAATACGCGAGTTTCATCAAACATAACTACGAGAATACGATCAGGCTTAATGTTCGCTTACTTTCTCAATCCATGATGTTCACGGGTTTTTTATGAATGCAACTTTTCGCCGATCTAAGCTTTATCGAGAAGTAATCAGATTTTCACTTGATAGATATTTTATCAAGTTCAATATGCGAAACATAATTCACGCAGCCCTTGAAGTCCTAGGGTAGATCCAGCTTATATGCCTTTCAAACCAACTTTTACATTATCTCAATGGTCCCATCCTGCACTTCAAGATCTATATTTCATATTCACATAACCTTCTGCCCATTACTGGCAGTCAATAATCAGATCCTAATTTCAACAATCATTTCAGGTTTCACGGTTCGGGTATTTTGTAAGGTTAGGTTTGTCATCATAGGCAACTGTTAGAAATACGTTTTTACGTATATTAGAAGTATCGGTCACTCCACAGTATTATTTATGTTGTAATAGCTCGTAGTTAATAGTTACTTATTTAGTTAAGTAAGAACCGGTCCATGGGCTTGTCATGGGCCGGCCCAAGTCCACATAAGACTTGGAAGTATAAATACCCCTTTCCTCCTTGGAAAGGGGTTGGTTGTTGTTCACTTTCTAGTTTTCCACTTAATGAAATAACACATAGTTTTCTCTCACTTTCTCTCTCTAGTTTCTCTCTCTAGAAATCATCAACCCCTTCATAGATTCATAGGTTATCAAGATTCTACATTTGGTATCAGAGCTATGGGGTGATTTAAGGTAATGATTTGTATGGTTTTTTAGTTTTTGATTGTATTAGTGTTCTTTAAGAAGATCCATCTTGATTCTTGGTGTTTTTGGTGTTTTTGTGATTGGGATTAGTAGATAAGTATTAGTTTTTACTTATTATTGTAGAAATCACAAAACTTTTTGGGTTATTTGGTAAAAATCTGGGCTTAATCATCATTTTTGATCGATTGTTCATACTCGAACAAGGTTACTGTTTCCCAGAAAAAGTTCCGAACCAAAAACTTCCGGACCAAAAAGTTCCGGATCAACCAAAGTTCCGGATCAAAAGTTCCGAACGAAAAGTTCCGGATCAACAAAAGTTCCGAACCAAAAGTTCCGAACGAAAAGTTCCGGATCAAGGAAGTTCCGAACCAAAAGTTCCGGATCAAGGAAAGTTCCGGATCAAGGAAGTTCCGAACCAAAAGTTCCGGATCAAGGAAAGTTCCGGATCAAGGAAAAAGTTCCGGATCAAGGAAAGTTCCGGATCAAGGAGAAAGTTCCGGATCAAGGAGAAAGTTCCGGATCAAGGAAAAAGTTCCGGATCAAGGAAAGTTCTGGATCAAGGAGAAAGTTCCGGATCAAGGAAAGTTCCGGATCAAGGGAAAGTTCCGGATCAAAGGAAAAGTTCCGGATCAAGGGAAAGTTCCGGATCAAGACTTCAGAACCAAAAGTTCCGAATCAAGGTATTCCAAGCCAAATCTTCTGAATCAAACTTCCGAATCAACAAAAAGTTCCGAATCAAGGGTTATTTTACTTGTTTTTTTCGACGATCTTTTAGAGGATTTAATCTTGGTTTCTTATAACAAAAACTCAACACTATTCACAAGCTTTACTTCACTGCTCGATCAACCGATAATCTTTGTTTCTTTGAAGTGAACAAAATGAATCCGAATTCAGTAATGCCTCAGATGACATCACTCACGGATATTTCCGTCATTACGGGAACGGATAATCGCCCGCCAATGCTCATCAAAGAAGTTTTTGAAGCATGGCAAGGCCGGATGATGTCTTACCTTAAGGGAAAACCGGTTTATGGGAGGCTTATGGTTAAGTCAATTTTAAATGGTCCACCTGACTATGGTACCATTGTGGTTAACAATGTGACTCGACCAAGAGAATTTGAAGAACTTACACCAGCTCAATAACTTGTTGCTGATGCAGACGAAAAGGCTCTTCAAACCATTCTCCAAGCTCTTCCCCATGACATTTATCGGATGGTAAGTCAGTATACGGTGGCAAAGGATTTATGGGAACGTCTAAAGGTGTTGCTACAAGGTACGTCTCTCACCAAACAGGAAAGGGAATGTCAGTTGTATGATCTGTTTGATAGATTCGCGTACAACCCAGGGGAAACGCTTCACGATTATTACTTCAGGTTCACCACTCTCATGAATGATCTGAATGTATACAATCTCGTGATTGCTCCATTCCAGGTTAATACCAAATTCTTGAATACTTTACCTCAAGCTGAATGGGGTGAGTATATTACCGATGTTAAGTTAACCATGGATTTGCATAAGTGCAATTTGGATCAACTCTATGCTTTCCTTCAGCAGCATGAGAAACATGTGATCATGCACCGTTCGCCTCGAGGTATGTACCCTGATTCCTTAGCTTTGATGGCGAATCAACCAAGCTTGTCTCACAACAACACTCCTTATATCTTGGGACATCAAGCCTATCATCCATCACCTTACATGACACCAACCTTCCCCCAATACTCGATTCTACCGCAACCACCCACCTCACATCAGCAACAATATCGGTTCAATGCACCTTCACCGCACTATGCTTCACAACATCACCCAGCAAGTATTGCACCTTATGCTCAATCTTCATATTCTTCTTATCAAGAGAATGCAGCATATCCAACAAGCTACTCTGATCAAATGAGTATTCCTTCTAGTGATTAGGCAGCTCAACATGACCAAGCAATGTATTGTGATGATGATGATGAAGTCCCCATTCCTGTGTTCAAACAAGGAACTGACCCAGTTGAAGTGTTAACCACTATGTCTGCTTATCTCACAAGTACTTTAAGCAAACGAGGATTTAGGGGATCAGCTCCGACTAACAATCAGTTGAGGAATTCATCCAATTCTCGCCAACAAGCTACTATTGAGAATGTCAGGGTAATGGTTCAGCCTATTCAACCATATCAGGGGAGACCTACCACATCAACTACCAATGCTCGCACGGTCAATCAGGCTCCAATGGTCAATCCTGCTCCACGGGCTAATTCCACAGGCAAGTTGCGAATGATTACATGCTACAACTACAAAGAAGAAGGACACATGTCCAGGGATTGCAAGAAACCCAAGAGGAGAAGGGATGGTCAATGGTTTGCAGAGAAGATCTATCTGGTGAATGCTCAGGCACAAGGAAGGGAACTTTATGAAGAGGAGCTTGCATTTCTTGCTGATCCAGGGATTGCTGAACAAGACACTGTCACCACACAGAATGCAGCATACCAAGCAGATGATCTCGATGCGTATGACTCAGACTGTGATGAATTTCAATCTGCAAAGGCTGCTCTCATGGCAACTATCTCCAGCTTAGGGCCAGAAAAGAGATCTGAGGTACTTATTAATACCACTGATAATACCACTGATGCTAGTATTCAACCACATCAAGTTGTGCAAGAGAGTGCTGATTCGAATGAGTCTTCGGTGGTGAGTCTTTCAAATGAGGAGACAATCAATGATATTAATATCAATGTGAGTCCCTAGACTTTGAGTGAATCATAACCGGGAGCCATTTCGCATACGCCTACTCCTGCTCAACAAGATTTGGTCATGGTTCCTGCTACATTACTTAGCCAAATGAATGCTGCACTTTTAGAAACCCTAGCTAAGAATAAGAATTTGTCTGATGAGCTTGCCTTAAGCAACGAGAAAGTTCAAACTTTGGAATTAGTGCCTTCGTCTAGTGTTCTAACAAATCCCGAATATGATCACTTTCGAAACAAACAAATGGGTCACTTGCAAGAAATTGAAAACTTAAGAGCAAATCTTTCTAATGAACTTAAAGAAAAGGAGTTAGTAGTCACTAATTTTCAAAAACTTCAAACGGATTTTGAATTACTCGAGTCTAAGAAGAATGAAATGGAGATTAATGCTGCTAATAAGATTAGAAGTCTAGATTATTTGCTTTTAAGACAATACGCTGCTTCTCAACTAGTGCACTTATTTGATGCTTCGTTTAGAGAATTTAACTTATCACGTCAAAAAGGCCTTCCCCCTAACCCACGGTATGCAAAACAAGCTTTGATCCATAGTCCTAGACTTTATAATGCAACCCAATTAGGATTGGTCTTAGACCCGAATGTTATTTTCGATGATCGCACAAGTAAGGATCTAGTTGATGAGGATCGGTCATACAATTCTGCAAAATATCCCGAGTGTGATTATTTTAAAATGAATCAGGAGCTTGCTAAAACGGATTTTAGAATTCGCTTCCATATGGACAAAGATCTCATTACAGCACCAACCTCCATGTTGAATGAAGAAAACCCTAGTACATTTCCTACACTTGTCAACATGGAAGGTCCTAAGGAAATTCCAAAGGATCTCCCACCTGTTAGCACTGTATGGTTAAACTTGCAAGAGATTAATCAATACTATACTAATTTTGACAAGGTCATTTTGGAATGTACGACTTCAAATGGCCTAAACGCCGGAGAATGGGCTTTTGAACACATGAACGAAGTGTTTAAAAATGAGATCAATCCATTTGTCGAAAGTCTAAAAGGAAGTTTTGCATCTCTTAAGGAAAATCTTGAGTTTGAATTTGGAGAAGTTCAAAAAGTGTTTTATGAAATAGACACCGCTTACGAACTACAACTAATTGAAAAGGAAAAGATTTTATCCGAATATGACCGATTCTTGTCCGAAGTAATCTCGTGTGATGTGCTTACTACTGTAAATGTTAATTATTCGAATGAGCTTACATCCGTTATAATTAAATGTGATGATGTGAATATTTGTGATGATATGTGTGATCTCTCTGTAAATGTTGCTGATACTGTAAATGAGGTAGATAATCATTCTTGTCACGAATCTAACGCTGAGTTTTTAAAGCTACAAGATTCTTACAATTTACTTTCAAAACGCTTTAATCAACTAGAACAACATTGTATATCTTTAGAATTAAAGCAACAAACTCAAAATGAGGATCTTTTGATATCAAATAGTTGTGAAAACGGTGTTGAGACGAGTGACAAGATGATTTCAATTGTTAAGGCATTAGAGGAAGAGATTATGAGATTGAAGAGAGATGTGTCATCAAATGAAACATTAAAATTGGAACTAGAGGCCGCAGAGTCAAAAAACCAGGACTTAGAAATTAGACTTTCGTCTATTCTAGGGGAGATGGATCGTGCAAGACAGGGAATGTCTCAACTTTATGGTTCACTAGAAGAACGCTTCGCTTTTAATGCGGCACAGCAACAATATTATGTTGAACAACTGAACCAAAAGTGTGAGGAAATCTCTGACTTAAACATCCTGCTCATTGACAAAAAAATGGTTTTGGCCGAGTTAAAGGAGACACTTCTTCTCACCCGACAAGAAGTTGTTGATAACTTAGCTACCGACTCTGCACCGTCCACTAGTGCTCCAACAACCAAGTCAGTAGTGCTTTATAAGAACCCGCTTCATAAGAGAAACCCGGTTACCTACGATGATTATATGAGGAATGCCATTAAGCATGTAGATCTTGTTAGGGATATTTTAGACGATCTTTATGCCTTAGATCCCTCAAGTAGCTACTATTATTCGGCTCATGAATATATTAAGCGAGTTCAATATTGCTTAGCATATTTGCAATACATAGGTAAACCAGGCTCTGCACTACTTACTAATAGGCCCATTGCTGTAACTCCATTCAATAAGACTCCAGGAGCAAAACCGTCACTAGCACCATCAAGTAAGGCACCTTTAAAATATGTTGCTAATATTCCCACTTTGCCTTCTACAGGATTAAAAGAGACTACTAAGGCTAAAGGATCGCCACTCAAGAAAGATAAGATCAAGCCCTCCACTAGTAGTGCCAAAAAGAAGAAAGTAGAAGCTCACCATAGGAATGTTAGTTCAGTTTTAAATAAGGAGAATCATGTTAAGACTAAAAGCTCTGCGCCTGTGCAGAAGCCTAAACCATTCGTGAATTCTAATTTGAATTGTTGGAATTGTAATGAATGTATGTTTTCCCAACGTCATGATTTGTGTCTTATTGATCATGTGAATGAAATGAATGCCATTAGGAATGGTCTTGAATGGAAGCCAACGGGTAGAACTCGTGCCCAGGTTGGCTGGCAATGGCGTCCCACTGGTAGGACCTTTACATTAGATGGAACAATGTGCCCTTTAACGAGGAATGCATCCATTGAGGTTAGGTCTGAGCGTCCTTTAGTTAGGAACGCTCGCACTATAGTGCCTATCAGTGAAGAAATACCACAGGATCTAAGCCAATTAGAATCTACACCACCAACTAGGAAGAAGAAGGCTAGGAAATCTAAGAAACCTAAAGTTAGCAAATCTAAGATTATTAAATCTGTACCTGCTAATAACAAGGAACATTCAGATTCCGATACCTCTACATTGTCTTCGTGTGGTGATATTTTCAGGTGGTCCAAATCATCCTCTGGTATTTGGACTCCGGTTGTTCAAAGCATATGACCGGAGATCGCTCGATGCTCCAAAATTTCGTCAGCAAGTTTCTTGGTACGGTTAAATTCGGGAATGATCATATAGCAAAGATAATGGGGTATGGTGAATATCAGATTGGAAACGTTACGATTTCAAGGGTATACTATGTAGAAGGTCTTGGTCATAACTTATTTTCAGTAGGACAGTTTTGTGATTCCAACCTAGAGGTTGCATTTCGACAACATACTTGTTTCATCCGCAACTTGGAAGGAAAAGACTTGTTGAAGGGTTCTCGTGGTGCAAATCTTTATACGTTGTCCCTACAAGACATGATGGCCGCTTCTCCAGTATGTCTTCTCTCTAAAGCATCTAAGACCAAGTCTTGGTTATGGCATCGCAGATTATCTCATCTCAACTTTGATGCTATTAATCATCTGGCTAAAAACGAATTAGTTCGTGGTCTTCCAAAGCTTAAATTTCACAAGGACCATTTATGTTCCGCGTGTTCAAGGGGGAAAAGTACCAAGAAATCTTACAAGCCCAAAGCTGAAGACACCAATCAAGAAAAACTTCATCTTTTGCATATGGATCTTTGTGGGCCAATGAGAACTGAAAGTGTGAGCGGTAAGAAATTCATTCTCGTTATTGTGGATGATTTCTCCAGGTTTACATGGGTAAGATTTTTACGTACAAAGGATGAAGCACCGAAGGCTATCATCACTTTTCTGAAATTCATTCAGGTACGTTTGAACACTACTGTCCGCCGTATTAGTACAGACAATGGAACAGAGTTCGTCAACCAGACTCTTCGTGATTACTATGAAGGAGTTGGTATTTCACATGAAACATCCGCTGCACGCACTCCACAACAAAACGGTGTCGTTGAAAGACGGAATCGTACGCTTACGGAAGCTGCTAGGACTATGCTTATTTATGCGAACGCTCCATTGTTCTTGTGGGCAGAAGCGATATCTACTGCATGTTTCACCCAAAACCGTTCTATCATTCGGAAACGCCATGGAAAAACACCTTACGAGCTTCTACATGATCGTAAACCCGATGTTTCATTCTTTCATGTGTTTGGTGCTCTTTGTTATCCAAACATTAATAGTGAGAACTTGGGCAAGCTTCAACCAAAAGCCGATATAGGTATTTTCATTGGTTACTCACCCTCAAAGAAAGCCTACTGAATTTACAACCGTCGTCTTGGTAAGATTGTAGAAACTATGGACGCAGATTTCGATGAGCTGACAGCGATGGCTTCTGAGCAACGCAGCTCTGAACCCGCGCTTCATGAGATGGGAACCGGTACTATTAGTTCCGTATTAGTTCCCAATAATCCTACTTCTACATCATTTTTACCACCAACAAGGCCTGAGTGGGATAAACTGTTTCAACCGTTGTTTGACGAATTCTTTGATCCCCCAAATGATGAATTTCCAGCACCTGTAGTGATAGCTCCAATCCCTGAAGTTGTTGCTCCTGCTAATGAAGCTTTATCTAATGCATCTTCAATTCACATTGAACCGGATGCACCTTCACCAAGTGATTCTCAAACTACACCTGAATCGTCACCCCTACTTGTGCCAAATGATGTGGAAGAGGATTCTATTGATCACGATTTGGAATATGCTCACCTGCAAGAGCTTCCTTTCTTTGGTGTAGCGATACCTGAAAACCCTTCAGCCGCGTCTACCTCAGAAGAAGCTCCTTCTATTGTTCACTCCAGACCACCTAGGATTGAAAATCATAGCACTAAATGGACAAAAGATCACCCAATTAGGAATGTCATTGGAGATCTAGATCGACCAGTCTCTACACGCCATCAATTACAAGAGAGTGCACTCTATTGCTACTTTGATGCATTTCTCTCTGAAGTTGAACCGAAAAATTGGCAGCAGGCTATGACTCAATCATCTTGGATTGAAGCCATGCAGGAGGAACTAAATGAATTCCAACGACTTGAAGTATGGGAATTAGTTCCTCTCCCTGACAAGGTTATCATCCTTACCTTGTTATGGGTTTATAAGGTTAAACTTGATGAGATGGGTGCGGTATTGAAGAATAAGGCTAGATTGGTCGCTAGAGGATATAAACAAGCCTTGGGTATAGACTTTGAAGAATCTTTTGCTCCTGTGGCAAGATTGGAGGCGATTAGACTATTCCTTGCGTATGCTGCTCATATGAACATGATCGTCTATCAAATGGATGTGAAGACGGCATTTTTGAACGGTGAACTAAGGGAAGAAGTTTATGTTAGTCAGTCGGATGGGTTCGTCAGTACGGAGTTTCCTAATCATGTGTACAAGCTTAAGAAGGCTCTCTATGGGTTGAAACAAGCTCCACGCGCGTGGTATGATCTCCTGTCAACATATCTCGTTTCGGAAGGCTTCTCCAAAGGCAAGGTGGACCCCACTCTATTCACTCTCAAGGAGGGCAACGACATGATTCTGGTACAAATTTATGTTGATGATATAATATTTGCTGCCACTAACATAGAATTGTCAAATCGCTTTGAGAAGATAATGTCTACACGCTTTCAGATGTCAATGATGGGAAAAATTTCATTTTTCTTAGGATTACAGATTTCTCAGAATCCCAGAGGCATCTTTATTAATCAATCCAAATATGCTCTAGAATCTTTAAAGAAATATAATTTTGAAA
Organism: Glebionis coronaria; assembly: GCA_025667525.1. NCBI lineage: Eukaryota > Viridiplantae > Streptophyta > Magnoliopsida > Asterales > Asteraceae > Glebionis > Glebionis coronaria. The sequence continues at coordinate 583,244,236 of CM046876.1, forward strand.
ATTGTGACCCCGTGGACACTCAAATGGTGGAGAAATCCAAGTTAGATGAAGATAGGAATGGGACTATTGTCGATCCAAAACTTTACCGTGGGATGATCGGCACCCTTCCATATCTGACTGCTAGCAGGCCTGATTTGCAATTTGCTGTATGCATGTGTGCCCGGTATCAGGCTCGGCCTACCGAAAAGCACCTACATGTTGTTAAAAGGATCTTTCGGTATCTAAAAGGAACACTTCATCGTGGTCTATGGTATCCCAAAGATTCCTCTATTGCTTTAATATCATACGCAGATGCCGATCATGCTGGATGTCAAGATACGAGGCGTAGCACTTCTGGATCTGTGCAACTCCTTGGAGATAGATTGATCAGTTGGTCTTCAAAAAGGCAGAAAAGCGCTGCAATTTCTAGCACGGAGGCTGAATACATCGCCATGTCCGGTTGTTGTGCTCAAGTCCTTTGGATGAGATCACAATTAACTGACTACGGTTTGGGATTTAACAAAATCCCGATGTATTGTGACAACAAGAGCGCCATTGCCCTTTGCTGCAACTATGTTCAACACGCCCGGGCCAAGCACATAGACATTCGCTACCATTTCATTAAAGAGCAGGTGGAGAACGGAGTGATCGAGCTGTATTTTGTCACTACTGAGTACCAGCTGGCGGATATGTTCACCAAAGCCTTAGATCGAGGACGAATCGAGTTTTTGATCGACAAGCTTGGCATGAAATCATTCACTCCAGCGACTCTCAAAGAGTTGGCAGAAGAATCAGCTGAATAGTGGTGGTAAACTATTCAGAGTATCCTTTGTTCGTGATCATGTATATTATCGTAAATATATAAACCACAAAAGAAAAAGACAAAAATATAAAACCAAGAAAAACCATAAAAAATATAAAACCTAGAAAAACCATAAAAATTATAAAATCTAGAAAAACCAAAAATATTTTTCGTTTTTAAATCGGGCATGTCTTTTAGTACGGTAATATTTACGGCTTTAGAAATGTCGATCAATATTGACACGGCGCCATAAATAGAGTCCGTATAAAAGTTGTAAATTTTTAAAACATGCCCACTATGGCTTGTAGTTATTTCAGACTGCAACCCGGTTTTCATATTAAAGTCACGTATTTCCTTGGAAAACGTTGGCTCAGAACGGGAATTAATTTTCTCGGGCATGATTTACAAGCAAAATCATGCAAAGGGATCAAGTTTACTTTACAACTTGGTCTAACACGAATTTGTGTACGTCTCAGTGCATTAATTTGTCAAAATAAGAGAAATCTTATTATCTTTTTCAAGACATTAATTGGGAAATGTTTTCATCAATATTTGACTCTTTAAACTATGACTACAGCTCTTTAAATAGAAAACGGGTCATCGTTTAAGGGGGAGAAACTATTAAATCATCTTCGTCATTAAATTGATTTTCAAAAGTGATTGTGGAAAATTCATGACTAAATGGTAAATGAGTGGTTTTGCTTTAGAATATGATTTATGCTTGCTCAATGAGATAAGACTTGCTTTAGATTTTGGAGAGATGCTTAAGTTGCGTGTAGATTAAGTTGGTAAAACTTAACTATGGTTAGAGTAACTAGAAAAGAAAAGGAATTAGCATTTAAAAAGGATAAGAGTGAAAAGTATAGGGACTTTAGGGACATTTGTTGAAAGTTGCTAAAATTTTTGACTAATTCAAACAAAACCCCCCTTGCGTATCATTTTCCTCTTCACTGTTCCTTTTTCACTTGCCGCCATTGATAACACACACACAAGCTTTTTCAAACCGCATTCTACTCAATTCAATCCTTTTCATTCGATCTAAAAGGTATTAACATTGAATCTGTAACTTATAACTCGTCTTAATTCATCTCTTAATCTATTAATTGATTAGGGTACTAAACTTTATTCAATTAGGGTTCGTATGTCTTAATTAAGGGTTAATTGATTAGGGTTTTAGATGGGTTATGCTCGGAATACCTTTAGATTGTGGTTGGTTACCTTAGATTGCCTTAGAACTCGCAAACGCGCATAGATTAATCTTTCATAAGTGTGTTTGTAAAGTTCCGGATGAACTTGGATAAAAACTTCCGAATGAAGGAATTTTCTGAAAAACTTCCGAATGAAGGAATGTTTCGAACGAACTTCCGAATGAAGGAAGTTCCGAATGAAGAACTTCCGAATGAAGAACTTCCGAATGAAGGAAGTTCCGAATGAAGGACTTCCGAATGAAGGAAGTTCCGAATGAAGGACTTCCGAATGAAGGAAGTTCCGAATGAAGGACTTCCGAATGAAGGAAGTTCCGAATGAAGAACTTCCGAATGAAGAAGTTCCGAATGAAGAACTTCCGAATGAAGAAGTTCTGAATGAAGGACTTCCGAATGAAGAAGTTCCGAATGAAGGACTTCCGAATGAAGAAGTTCCGAATGAAGAACTTCCGAATGAAGAAGTTCCGAATGAAGAACTTCCGAATGAAGAAGTTCCGAATGAAGGACTTCCGAATGAAGAAGTTCCGAATGAAGAACTTCCGAATGAAGAAGTTCCGAATGAAGAACTTCCGAATGAAGAAGTTCCGAATGAAGGACTTCCGAATGAAGAAGTTCCGAATGAAGGACTTCCGAATGAAGAAGTTCCGAATGAAGAAGTTCCGATTGAAGAACTTCCGAATGAAGAGTTCCAAGAACTTCCGGATGAAGAGTTCCGAATGAAGAGTTGTTGGATTGATAGTTGTTTGCCTAATATAATTACTTCTTGAAATGTGTTATGCTTAGAAGTCATAATGATATATATCTATATATTGTTTGTGCATCAACCTTTCATGTCTTATCTTAAGCAAATACGATGACTAATCCAACAGTACAAGCACTCCAAGATTCTAAGAGCAGCCGTAATTGCCAAAGCAAGAACTCTTGAACGAAGATTGATGAGGAGCTTAGAAAGATTCGTTGGTGGTAGACCATATTTAGTGCACCACAAGTTACTACAACAATCCATCTAATGGGTCGTACATTTCAGGTCCACTTTATATTGGTTTTCAATTGTGAATATGTATATTTGTGAATATTGTGCTTTTGCGGCTTGATGTAGTGTTAAGGTATGATAATTTTTCAAGAATTTCTCACGAGATTCTAAATCTTTCAAAATATATCATACTACAGCACTACAAATATCCCTTATTAATTTAAGGGGGATGTTAGCCCTATATTTTATATAGCCGAACAAGAATGTAATAGGTCATCTTAGTCGTTAAAAGGTCTTGTATTGTAATAGGTTAGTCGGGAAAACCGGGCTTGGACTTTAAGCTAATATTGTATAAGTTAGGGGCGTAAGCCCAAAGCAAAGCCAAGCCTGGCCCAAGGAAACAAAGCCCACGGCCCAAAAGGCCAAGGGTATATAAACCCTCTTCCATGTGTGGAAGAGGGTGTTGGTTCATTTTACTTTCTCTCTCTAGTAAACATTAACCTTCCAAATTCTCTCTTGTTTCTCTCTCTACTTTCTTCTCTTTCTCTCTCTAAATATCTCTTCTAAATCTTGTGTTATGGATTAAATGGGAACAACATTTGGTATCAAGAGCCTATAGTGGATAGGTGATTGAAGATTAGTGTGGTGTGTTCTTGATTTTTCGTGGTCATTTTGATCTTTATATCACGTCCAAAAAATTTTCTTGTGTTTTTTTTGGTTTTTTCTTGATACAAATCTTCTACATAGTTGTGGTAGAGATTTGGTATTGTTACCTTGGCTAAAAACACAAAATTTTTGGGTGTTTTGATCATTTTTTGGCTTAAAATCACGAATTGGTTGAGTTTTGTCCGAGAAAAGGGGGAATTATTCTGATCAGGTCATCAGAAAAGGGCTTTCAGTTATTCCGATTGGTGTAATCGGAAGAGGGTTTATACATTCCGATTGGTCATTCCGATTGGACATTCCGATTTAACATTCCAATTGGTCATTCCGATTGGACATTCTGATTTAACATTCCAATTGGTCATTCCGATTTGACATTCCGATTGGTCATTCCGATTTGACATTCCGATTGGGTATTCCGATTAGTATTCCAATTTGGTCATTCCGATTTGACATTCCGATTGGTCATTCCGATTTGACATTCCGATTGGGTATTCCGATTTGACATTCCGATTGGTCATTCCGACAAGGTTATTCCGATGGGCATTCCGATGGATATTTTGTTTGAGTAATTTTTAGACTTAGCCACTATCTAGACTAGTTTAGGAACATCGTTTACACGAAGATTAAAAAAAAAAAAAAAAAAAAAAAAAAAGAGTTAAAATTTTTAGGTCAAGTAAAATCAAATTTTTTCCCTATTAGTTTTTGGCTATTTCTAACTCAAATTCAAAATTTGGTGATACAAAATTTTTTGGCTTACCGTTTTGTCAGACTGAGGAATTTATTGTCGGACTGAGAAAAAATTTTTCTGGAAATTTCGGAATTTCAATTTTAACCACACATCATCACAAAAAATCCACTAAGATCTGCAATTCATTCACAAGTATTCACCATGTCTAACAACAACATCAACATTGCAACTGCTAATCAAATTCGTTTGGAACAAGGTGGCAACGGTAATCCACCTGTGCTCACTGCCGGTTGCTACGTTCAATGGAGATCTCGTTTTCTCAGATTTCTCGACGGAAAAGAAAACCGAACTGCTCTTCGTCACTGCCTTGAGAATCCACCTCCAGTTTTTGAATTCAGACCAATTACCACACAGGCATAGGATGGTACTTCATCAACTATACGAGCTATGGAGGATTTTGACACATGTTCTGCTGAGAAAAAGAAACTCCTCCAAGCTGAAGCTGATGCTGTAAACTTCATACTCACTGGAATTGATAACGATATCTATTCCACAGTTGATGCATGTCCTAATGCTATGGAAATGTGGAATGCAATTCATCGATTGAAGCAAGGTGAGTCGATCAATGTTCAAGATCTCGAGACTAATCTACTTTGGGAGTTTGGAAAATTCACATCTAAAGATGGTGAATCCATTGACTCATATTACTCGAGATTCTACAAAATGATGAATGAGCTTGTCAGAAATCAGTGCACCATCTCCAATCATCATGCCAATGTTCAGTTCTTACTTCAACTCAAACCGGAATGGCAAAGGTTTGTGACTTTGGTCAAACAAAGGGAGGATATCAAGACTATATCTTACCACAAACTTTATGATATCTTGAAACAACATCAGAATGAAGTGAATGAACTAAGGGCTGAAAAGGCAGAATGGTCTGCTAATTCTATTGCTTTTGTGGCTGCTACTTCAACAAAACCTGTTCCCCGTCAACAACCACCTACTCATTCCTCAAAGTCATCAAGCTCATCCACCAAACCTCTAGTTGCTGCTAAACACAAAGCAAAAGCAATTGTCCCCACTCCACCTCCAAAGTATGACACCGAGTCAGATGGAGACAGTGATGATGAACAAACTTCAAGGGACAAGAAGATTGAAGAACTCATGTCTTTACTCACCACAACTTATAAGAAGATCTACAAACCTACCAACAACAACCTCAGATCATCATCCAATGCTAGATATAAGGAAGTTGATCATGCACCTAGGTATGATCGTGATGCTAGGTATGATAATCAGAGGATGCTGAATCAAGTTGGGGCTAGAGATACTGTAGGCACTCCGGTTGTGCAGAAGACTGGGATTCAATGCTTCAACTGTAAGGGATTTGGGCACATGGCTAGGGAATGCAAGAAGCCAAAACGGGTTAAGGACTCAGGGTATCACAAGGAAAAGATGCTGCTGTGTAAGAAAGAAGAAGCAGGAATTCCACTCACAGCAGATGAAGTTGACTGGCGTGATGACACAGATGATGAAGCCGATGATCAAGAGCTAGAGGCACATTATGTGTACATGGCAAAGATTCAAGAAGTGCTTCCAGAGACTACTGATACTTCTGGACCTATCTTTGATACTGAGCCAATTGAAAAGCTCGTCGAACTCATCCTATTCATAATGGACTCCGGGTGCACAAAGCACATGACGGGCAATCTCAAGCTTCTCATTAACTTCGTGGAGAAGTTTCTGGGTACGGTACGGTTTGGAAATGATCAATTTGCACCGATACTCGGATTTGGAGACTTGGTTCAAGGGAATATCACTATAAAACGGGTTTATTACGTCGAAGGACTGAATCACAATTTATTCTCGGTTAGTCAATTTTGTGATGCGGATTTGGAAGTGGCTTTTCGGAAATCTACTTGCTATGTTAGAGACTACGATGGGAATGACCTCCTTACAGGTTCTCGTGGTTCTGATCTCTACACGGTAACTCTTCAAGACACATCTTCAACAAATCCAATTTGCTTAATGGCTAAAGCGTCATCATCTCAAGCATGGTTATGGCATCAACGATTGTCACATCTCAACTTTGACACCATCAACTTGCTTTCGAAGAATGATATTGTGACCGGTCTTCCTAAGTTGAAATTCATCAAAGACCATCTTTGTTCTTCTTGTGAGTTGGGGAAAGCAAAACGGAAGTCTTTCAAAACAAAGACTACCCCAAGCTCAAAAGGACGATTGGAACTTCTACACATGGATTTATGTGGTCCCATGCGTGTAGAGAGTATTAACGGGAAAAAGTACATTCTCGTGATTGTTGATGATTACTCTAGATACACATGGACTTTCTTCTTAAGGTCCAAAGATGAAACACCAGAGGTTCTCAAAAACTTTCTCAAGATGATACAACGCAATCTTCAAGCTCAAGTCTTAACCGTAAGAACGGATAGGGGTACTGAATTTTTGAACAAGAACTTGCAATCTTACTTTCAAGAAAAAGGCATCGAACATCAAACGTCTATTGCTCGAACTCCTGAACAAAACGGCGTTGTCGAAAGGCGGAACCGTACTTTGGTTGAGGCTGCTCGAACAATGCTCTCTGCTTCAAAATTACCACTATTCTTCTGGACTGAAGCAATTGCAACTGCCTATTATACTCAGAATCGTTCTCTCGTTATCCCTAGACATGAAAAGACACCTTACCACATCATCAATGGCAGGAAACCTACTGTCAAATTCTTTCACGTATTTGGATCTTTATGCTACATTCTTAAAGACGGTGAGAATCTCGACAAGATGAAAGAAAAAGGTGACGCATGTATTTTTGTGGGGTATGCTACATTGTCGAAAGGATATCGGGTCTATAACAAGAGAACAAAGATCATTGTCGAAACAATTCATGTGAACTTTGACGAATTGCCACAAATGGTACTTGATCACAACAGCTCAAGTCCCGTACCTCAATGTCCAGCAATGGCACCTACACACAACAGTGTACGTCCCGTGCAAGAATGTCAACAAAGTAATCCTACAGCAGACTCGATGGATACGTCACAAATGAATCAGTTGGTTGATTTATATGATCCAATGTTTGATGAATACTACTATGGAAACAATCAAGTTGTGTCAAATCCTTCCACTGTCAATACTGCTGATGCACCCGAACAAAATCAACAAGACACAACTGCCTCTACTTCAGCAACCGTTGCTCAAGAGACAATTCCAGTGGATACTCAACAAACTCCAGAAACAGTCATACAACCAACATCACCAACTGTCAATGCTGAAGGAGGTAACAACAATCAAGCAGTCGATGCACAACCTGACGATGAAGAATTTATCAATCCGTTCGGTACACCGGTACACGAAGTCGGAGAGTCTTCTACTCAACATGTTGATCCGTCCAACATGCATACATTCTACCAACCATATCCATCCACTCACCATTGGACACGTGATCATCCATTGGAGCAAGTCATTGGAAATCCTTCACAACCGGTTCGAACACGCAGACAACTCGAAACCGATGGCGATGTGTGTATGTATGCACTCACCGTGAGTTCAACTGTACCAACAAACATCAAACAAGCCATGACTGATCATGCGTGGATTGAATCAATGCAAGACGAAATTCATCAGTTTGAACGCCTAAATGTTTGGGAACTTGTTGACCGGCCCTATGGAATGTCAATTTTAGATTTCAAATGGATCTGGAAAAACAAACTGGATGAAGAACATACCATCATCAAAAACAAATCTCGTCTTGTGGTTAAGGGGTATCGTCAACAAGAAGGGATAGATTTCGATGAATCATTCGCTCCAGTTGCTCGTTTGGAAGCAGTCAGGATATTCCTTGCTTATGCTGCACATAAGGGCTTCACGGTTTTTCAGATGGACGTTAAAACTGCTTTTCTCAACGGTCATTTGAAGGAAGAAGTGTATGTGAATCAGCCAGAAGGATTCATCGATCCTCATCATCCTGACAAAGTCTATCGTCTCAAAAAGGCTGTATATGGACTTAAACAAGCTCCAAGGGCATGGTACGAAGAACTTTCAAACTTCTTGGTGTCCAAAGGATTCTCCAAAGGTTCTATTGATCCTACTCTCTTTACTAATAAATATGGGGATGACATAATGCTGGTGCAAGTTTATGTTGATGACATTATTTTTGGTTCTACGAACCCAAAACTTTCAAAACGTTTTGAAAAATTAATGCACAGCAGATTTGAAATGTCAATGATGGGGGAGCTAAAATTCTTTTTAGGCCTCCAGATTCATCAATCCCCACGTGGTATCTTCATTAACCAAGCTAAGTATGCTCAAGAGATACTTAAAAAGCATGGTATGACCTTATGTGCACGCGTTGGTACACCATTGTCGACCACATCCCTAGACGCTGAATTGTACTCATATCCCGTAGATCAAACGCGATATCGCAGTATGATCGGGTCACTTATGTACCTTACAGCCAGCAGGCCTGATATTCATCATGCCACATGCTATTGTGCACGATATCAAGCCAGACCTACTCAAAAGCACCTCAAAGAGGTTAAACGGATCTTTCGGTACCTTAAGAATACCATTCACATGGGACTCTGGTATCCGAGGGAACCCGGTTTTCATCTAACGGCTTTTTCAGATTCTGATCACGCAGGTTGTCTTGATAGTCGTAAAAGCACTTCTGGTAGCATACAATTTCTAGGGGAAGACAAGCTTGTCAGTTGGTCATCAAAGAAGCAGGATTGCACTTCGCTCTCATCAGCTGAAGCAGAATATGTGGCTCTATCCGCGTGTTGTGCTCAAGTCCTCTGGATGAGAACTCAACTCACGGATTATGGCTTCCACTTTGATAAAATACCTATGTATTGTGACTCAAAGTCGGCCATAGCCATATCTTGCAATCCGGTTCAACACTCCCGTACCAAGCACATCGATGTCAGATATCACTTCATCAAGGAACAAGTGGAACGCGGCATCGTGGAATTATACTTTGTCAGAACTGAGTACCAGCTGGCAGACTTGTTTACAAAAGCTCTATCGAAAGATAGGTTTGCGTATCTCGTTGGCCGTCTTGGTATGAAGTATATGACTCCAGAAGACTTGGAGGTTTTGGCAAATGAAGCTGCTTGATATTCTCTCATAATGACTTCTAAGCACATCACAGCTTAGGACTCGGATCTCAACTAAGGAAAGTTTATCTCGGACGATAACTTATCCTTCTCAACGAGAAATTCATATTTCTCGGTCATGAGCTTCTTATAAAAACATTCAAAGTTTTTAAGTTCATGAAAAACGATTTCTCAGTAAATGTCAGCTTTGAACTCGAACTTCAACTTAAGGAAAGTTTATCACGGATGATAACTTATCCTTCACAACGGGAAATTTATTTTTCTCGGTCATGAGCTAGTCACAAAACAATCAAAGTTTTGAGCTCATGAAAAACGGACCCGAAAGGGGAGTGTACGTTTCAGTGCGCTTTCCCTAATCAATAGAAGAGAAGTCTTCTATCCTGATTATTTTTAAAACCGTTGAACACAATTTTTCAAGAATTTCTCAAAAGGTTTTTTCTAAATCTTTCAAAATTGTGTGTTCAACACTCCCTTCCTCATAAGTGGTTTTTATATCTCAAAATTGTCATATGTTATTTTGATCAATTTTTGAGGGGGAGCGTTTTAAAATCAAGCCTTTTAATGTTGTTGGGTACATCTCTAAAATTGTCATATTTTATGTATCCAACACATTCCGAAAATGATATGAAATTGTCAAATGTAATATATTATATCAGAAAAGGCATCTCAACTCCGTACCTCAACATATTTTGTGGTGTCGTTTTTCTAAAATTTTGTCAAATTTTGTCTCAAGACACACATATATTGTTGAGGGGGAGCGACCCGACTGAAAATGTTCCATGATTCATGCGTGCACACATGTTTCTCTCCCAATCGGTTTTCAGAAATTGTCATATTTTAATCAATTAGTATCTCTAATATGATGTTTTTATATTAGAGATAGGGGGAGAAAATGTGATTAAAATGTAATATATCGCAACATGTGATCTTAAAGACTCAAGTGCAACTCTTTCCTTCACATGCCAAACTATTTCGTATATCGATGCATGTGTGTAGGGGGAGCTTTTCGAAAAGATAAAACTTTCAAAGTGTTAAAAGTTTTGATTTTTATCAAGCACTTTGAATGGTTTTCAATGGTTTATGGTTATGATCTATACCCAAAACAACCTACTATCCACGACGGAACGATGGAGTCAAAAGGTGGTTTAGGATAGGAAACTAAGTCCTATGATCCAACCAGAACAGGAGGGATCTACCCAAGGACATTCCATAGCTAGAAATAGTTGTCCTTAGGAAAGATGGAGTGGAATGAAGCTGAATGCGGACCAATTACTTAAGTTAGCACTAGAACAATCACAACAAGGTGCTAATGATGACGTATTGGTAAGCATTGAAGGAGTTGAATATTCTATGCAACTTAGGTAGAAACCGGGTTAACACATCTATTGAAGACAAGTGTCATGGACCCAGTGATGCGATGCACAACCCTTCCCCAACCATTCGAGTTTCTCTCAAAAGAAACTTGTCTCATTGTCACGGAGATCAACACGTATCTATTGACTTTCTCACTCCGAGTCAGTTAATGTTGAAAAGGTGGCAGTCTGCTCCAGCCTCCGATTACCAAAATGTACTTATTGAGTCTAGAGCCAATCGAGATCTATCTATCATCTCATTAGGACACAATCGAGTCCTACGCATTATCCTTGTGATATTGCCAGAACATCTGAGTGATACGATTCACAATGAAGACAGAAATCCTGCTTGAGCCAGCATTAAACAAGCTCATGGTAGGTAACTTGTGCGATTCTACACGAATCAAACTTGTGAGAACTGGAAAGCAACTAAGTTTCGATTCTTAATTGATTCAAACTTGATTCCAGGTTTCTTCGCAAAATCCATGTGATCTTGCCAGAACATTCAGAGTGACACTCATTAGTGTTCACAGTGACGAATGGAAATCCTTCCAGTGTCAACATCAAACAGCACTGCGGTAGGTAACTCGCAAGATTCTCTATGAATCAAGCTTGTGACAAACTGGAAAGCAACAATGGTGCGATTCTTTTAGAATCAAACTTGTTCCAGGAAATCTGAATTGACAACTCTAATCAGACGGATAATTTATCCTTATGATTCACTCTTTACGTTCGCAGTCTGCTTTGAGACGGTCGAGTAAAGAGAACTGGCTTCTACCGCCGGGAAACCCTGTCAAGGAGGTTCTTAATCGAATCTACCTGATCACAGGTACGGTATTTAATACCGTTTAACGGTCTTCACCGACCGGAGGTAAAACGCTACCGAGTTAGGGTGAAATGTTCAAAGCCATTTCATCCGTGTCTATATATGTTGCTGCATATCAAGAAGGTGGCGTAGCTGTACAACCGATGTCGATTCAGAAGTCACAAGAGCACAAGATGGCGATAATCAAGATACCTAAGAATGTAAGAATGTAATAGGTCATCTTAGTTACAAGGAGCACAAATGAAGATCTCAAGCACTCAAAGTCAAATGACTAAGGCTCAAGATAAAGATCACGAAAGCATGAAGGAACAAAGTTGTTACAAACAAGATCAAGACCAATATACAAGACCAAAGCAGGAAGATCTCCTCTACAAGAATGTATTCACTCAATCATCTTATGCTTTTTAAGCTTTTTAAGATGACCGATACAGTGGGGGAGATTGTTAGCCCTATATTTTATATAGTCGAACAAGAATGTAATAGGTCATCTTAGTCGTTAAAAGGTCTTGTATTGTAATAGGTTAGTCGGGAAAACCGGGCTTGGACTTTAAGCTAATATTGTATAAGTTAGGGGCGTAAGCCCAAAGCAAAGCCAAGCCCGGCCTAAGGAAACAAAACCCACGGCCCAAAAGGCCAAGGGTATATAAACCCTCTTCCATGTGTGGAAGAGGGTGTTGGTTCATTTTACTTTCTCTCTCTAGTAAACATAAACCTTCCAAATCTCTCTTGTTTCTCTCTCTACTTTTCTTCTCTTTCTCTCTCTAATATCTCTTCTAAATCTTGTGTTATGGATTGAATTGGGAACAACAGGGGAGCATTCACATGTTCTATGGCCAAACATCGATTTCATTTTTACCCAAAGACCGGTTAATCCATTCAATATCCCAAATATTAATGGTTAACATTTTGGATAAGGGGAGAAAATGGGATTAAGGAGACTTAAATGATACTTGGCTAAAAGATGAAAAAGATATAACGATAATCCAACTTAATATGTGTAAAGCACGTGTTAAGGGGGAGCGTTTTTGATGAACAAAACACCTAAGGTACAAAACTTTTGATTTCAATATCACAAGTACCTTATGTGATTTTCAATGATTTTTCATGGTGGCTATACTTTCCCAAAACACGTTTGATTCATGATGATATGGTGACAAAAGGGTGGTAGGAATAGGTTTAGTCCAATGATTCATAAGAGCCGATGGAATCTTCCCAAGGATAATTCCCTAGATAGAATTAGAAGTCCTAGGAAAGTTGGAGAAAGATTGTGAACGTAGCTGAATGCCGACCAAGTACTTAAGCTAGCACTGGAACAATCACAACAAGGTGCTAGTTATGACGTATTGGTAAGCATTGAAGGGGTTGAAGAATGAAAAAGAATTGTAAAGATAAAGGGTGTAAAGAAAGAAGCCCTCCTTACAACTTTAGGCAGAAACCGGGTCAATACATATGCTATTGAGGTCATTTTTGATTAATGATTCTCGATAATGAAGAAAGACGTCATGGACCCAGTGATGCAATGCACAACCCTTCCCAGCTAACTCAAATATCTCTCAAAAAGTATTTGTTTTAATCACACGGAGATCAACACGTTATCTATTGGTTTATTCACTCCGAATAGACTGGTATTGAAAAGGTGGTACTCCTCTCCAGCCATCGCTCACTAAATCAAAACGCACAATCGAGTCTAGAGCCAAGAGATCATCAAAAGTCTCATTAGGACACTTTCCATTTATTCCTTGCTTTCTCACACACTGTGAAAAGTAAGAGATTTTCATGAGTCCTACGCAGTATTCCTGTAATATTGCCAGAACATCCGAGTAATACGCAAGTATTACAATGAAGATGGAAATCCTGCTTGAGCCAACATCAAACAAGCTCATGGTAGGTTACACGTGCGGTTCTTTTAGAACCAATCTTGTGAAAAACTGGAAAGAAACAGTGGTTTAATTCTTAATTGAACTTAAACTCGTCCCAGGCCTCTACGCATTATCATATGATCTTGCCAGAACACTCAGAGTGACTCTTTATTGATCACAGTGACGAGTGGAAATCCTTCTAGTGTTAACATCAAACAGCACTTGGTAGGTGACGTGCATGATTCTTTATGAATTGAGCTCATGACAACTGGAAAGCAACGATGGTGAAAATCTTAATTGAAATTCACTTGTTCCAGGTTCCATGAATTGACGGCTTCAAATCACAAGGATAATTTATCCAAGTGATTCACTCTTTATGTTCGCAGTCAGCTTTGGACGGTCGAATAAACAGAACGGGTTTACCCGCGAAATCCTGTCAGGAAATTACTTAATTGAAACTATCCGTCACGGGTACGATATCTAATATCGTCCAACGGTCCTCACCTACCGGAGGTAAAATGCTACCGAATTAGAATAAAATGTTCAAAGCCATTTTATTCGTGTCGTTGTTGTGTACCTGTTAAAGACGGTGGCGTTGCTGTGTACCTGTTAAAGACGGTGGTGTTGTTGTGTACCAGTGAAGACGGTGGTGTTGCGGTGTACCTGTAGAAGTCGTTCCCACATGCTTATGTTTTTCAGCATCAAAGTTCAGCAAAAAATTCAAGAAAGTACAAGATGAAGTCTTCCGCTGTACCAAACTCTGAAACTTTCGAGAATTTAACAAAAAGACATAAGTGTGTGGAACATGGAGTCACGAGGAGGCAAAGTTCACAAGAAGGCAAAGATCGCACGTGAAAGGCCAAAAGAACAATGCTCTCAAGCCAAAGCCTAAAATATCAATAAACATATTCACAACAAAAAGAAAAAGAAGAAAAGACTACGAGCTAAAGAACGAAGACTTAGTATAGCATGCTAGGTTTAGAACTTTGTAACGTGGAGTGACCTCCCTTAGGGGGAGATTGTTAGAAATACGTTTTTACGTATATTAGAAGTATCGATCACTCCACAGTATTATTTATGTTGTAATAGCTCGTAGTTAATAGTTACTTATTTAGTTAAGTAAGAACCGGTCCATGGGCTTGTCATGGGCCGGCCCAAGTCCACATAAGACTTGGAAGTATAAATACCCCTTTCCTCCTTGGAAAGGGGTTGGTTGTTGTTTACTTTCTAGTTTTCCACTTAATGAAATAACACATAGTTTTCTCTCACTTTCTCTCTCTAGTTTCTCTCTCTAGAAATCATCAACCCCTTCATAGATTCATAGGTGATTCTACAGCAACCTTAATCCTAAAAGACATGTCCAACTCACAATGGGTGTATGTCGGGTATCTTCATCCCAACACCTGCCTATAGATGCTCTTATATTTAGATCCTCACAAGATTTGATCTCGATCCTACTATGATAATTATCAATGATGATCTCTCCAAAGGAAAGCGATTATACGGTTTATTACCAAAGGTCAATTATTCAAGCATAAAACAACACTTCTAGTATTTTGTATCGTTACTTTACCTCGTCCCTTCGATTGGGGTGGTAAACAGAACTCTCATCAAGGTTCGTTCCCAATGACTTCTGAGCAAATCTTTAGAAATTCGATGCGAAGCGAGGATCTTGATAGAGATGATCGATGCAGGCACATCATGCTTACACAACTCCTTTAAATACAAGAGAGTCAATTTCTTCATCGAGAATCTATCATTAACGGAAATGATATTAGTAGATTTGGTCAGTCTGTCGACGATGACGTAAATCGAATTAAATTCAGATGATGACCTTTGCAATAGTTAGACATTTACTAATGTATGAGGCGACATCTGCCTTCATAGTTTGCTATCACTACAACTTCTTCAGATAAAGATACATTTAATCAGAAATGGCATGAATAGAATACTTAAACTTATGAGATTCCAACATGACTAATTCTCCAAATCCTCCATATTTAGGCAACCACAAACGATCTTTTATACATTTAACGCCATCGGCTTCTCAATTTTAATGGTTCACATTAACCGCGAACCCCTTTTTATTATCTATATTATCCTTTTTACAAGCATCCGCTATTTTTAAATTGCTCGGTATTTTATTTTGCATAGTCATTACTAAGGAACACATCCTAATTGATTCTTTATCCTTTCTACATAATGTGTCAGTATCTACATTCACCTTTCTTAATGAAGTAATTATCATGTCCACAATTCACTCAAAATTTCTTTCTTCATATTTTCTAAGTTTTAGTTTCGTCTCAACTATTTTTTTTCTTTTAGTTTTACTCAATCCGACGTCTAAAGCGTCGATAATTATTACAAGTAATTAAATAATAAATATTTAATTTTATTGAAACGTAAACGTAAAAGTTTTAAATTTCTTAGTTTGACCAATTATATAAAAATGTTCAAAATAAATTTGAATATAATTAACACGATTTTTGTTGATTTATCGAAAATAATTAATAAGATTCGTAAATGTTCGAAAAAAAAATTCTTTGTTTATATTTTGGTCAAAATTTTCTTAGTTGAAAAGCAAAAATTGTCGTTCCAAATTTTCAAGTCATGGTTTAAATGGTTTCCTCAATCCGTCTTAGGTTGTCTTGAGGTATACACAAACATTTACCCCTAAAGGAGTTTAGTTAAATGATTTGGGTATGAGGGAATAATCCCTTAAAAATCCTTTGATAAAATATCTGTCAAAACATTTTTTTGTACTTTCTTTTTGGTATAACCCAAAGCCTTAATGGCTCTAATCTTTGAAGAGTCAATATAGATTCCATTATCTATTAATCACACGGTCAAATAATGTAAAGGATTAAGCCTTAAATCCCATGTTAAATACTCAAGGTACATGTTTTCATTGCTCGGCCAATTCAGGGCAGTCTATAAATGATTATTAACTCCTTCCTATTCTTATAAACAAACAGATGGTCCTTAATGATCACAAGCATGAATTTATCAAATTACAGCCTACACACGTGATTCACCAAATTCATGGATGCTACATGTGCATTGGTCAACTCAAACGACATACATGGAACTCATAATGTTCATTACAAGTTCTGGATGTAGTGATTGGAACAGATAATTTTCTTTGAGGACACGAAGTTGATAATAACCATGTCGTGGATCAAATCTTTAAAACATACGCTAAAACCTTGTAAACGATCGAACAAATCTATCATCTTGGGTAGTGGATATAGAGTTTGATCATCAATTTACCTAGTTCACGGTAATTCAACAAATATAAGGAATGATAACACCATAGCTCTTCATGATGACGAGCTTGGTAGAATAAAAGTTTTCTCCGACAACTCTCTCAGTTGTACGGTAACACTTTCGATTCTGATGGTGCTGAAGTACAGTACACACGCCACAAGTGCAGCATCGGGAATATAATCAATACCAAATTCAACTTGCCTTAATGGCGAAAGTCTAGGTAAATCACCAGCAAATACCTCCTAAAGTTTCAGATAACAGAAACATCTTTTTAATAAATTTACTTTAAGTTCTTTCTAGATTACAAGATCTATGGCTAGTTCATAACCATTAATGGTATAATTTCAAGTCTAAATGCAGGATATGGTCATCCGCCAAGAATTATTTAGATCACTTTTGATAATCAACATCTTATCTTTTAGGGGAATTCTACTCGGGTTCCCATCAATTTATACAATGACATTATGTCATAATCAATCAATCCATTCCACTGGGACTATCGATTTTACAGTTTCATTACCGTTGATAAGATGTGAACTTCTCAAAAGACTAATAATAACTCATAATCCTTCACATATTCAAAGATATCTGGAGACATAACTAACCTTAAAAAGAGTAAGGTTAACGCATGATCTTCGCGAGAGAATTTCAAATCAGATACAAACGAAAACACTAACAAATATGAATATATCCCATGTTTTCATAATTTGAGTACGCATTCGAAAGCTCCTCGGATCGTTACCCACGTCATTCAAATGAAATCTAATCAAAAGAAATGATAGGAACGTCGATACATCCAGTCGGGTATCAATACTCGATAATTAGATACTTTTCCAAAGAATCTCACCATAGGAGAATTGGACAAGAAGGGGAGGTCAATTGTCATATAAGACAATTTCCACAGATGAGTAATTTCGATTCAGAAGAATAAATGGTACGGGCACATATGTAGGTGTTCCTAACAATATGTCCCTATTTTTGCACTTCTTGCAGATCTCATAAAATTTAATCTTTCATAACTTCAAAGAAAATGTAGTGTTTATTAACCAATTTTATGGTGACTACTAATCAGCCTTGCATGGTCTCATCCAAATTGTATGTAGGCGCGCAACTATATAGAATTTCAAGATTAACGATGCAATACTCAGTTCGTCAAAACTTTGTCATCATGTTTAAAATATATATATTCATGCTTAATTATGAAATAAGAATCAAAATGAATTTACAGAGATGTTCTTTGTTATGAAAACAATTAAGTTTTCCAAGGTGTTTCATAAAAAACTTTATTTTGATAACGATTATTTATGAGTCTCATTTTAAATAATCCATATGGTGATGAAAATTCAATTTTTCACAAGGAATACTGTTTTAACTTATAAAAACAATGAGTGATCTGTAAAATAGTGATGAAAAGTTGTTCATTGTTCACCGAGAACTAACTACAATATAATAGAAGATGAGCTTAGCCAATTAATCATGAGGTTCATGACCTCGATGGCGCTAAAAAAGAATAATTCACAACGTAACTCAGATTGGGATGAGTACTTGTTCAATGGTTGCGTCACTAATGCGAACATTAGGAAGAAGCAAGAATAGATAGATAACATCGATACATGTAGGATTTAGCAATCAAAGGTATTATTTTCATTGATCACAAACAAGTCAAAATTGTATCGTAACACATTACGTGTCACTATGTCATACAGTTCCAAGAACTCATCCTACCAACTGATGTCTCAGTTAAGTTAGGGATTTTTAAAAGATACCACAATGAATATTAATCTGCAAGAGTCATTAGGTGTTCCACCTGTCCCAGAAGATCCATCGGTCCCAATTCAGAAGAAGATTTCTTCAATTTATTTCTTGGACATTGGGCATCCTCGTCATTCGACAATGGCCTAGAAACAACCCTTAACACGAACCAACAATCATTTAAAACCTTATAATCCAATCACAGAACTTAACGACGTCCTCTTAACAATCTTATATTCCATACGAGTTAAATTTTTACTTCATTCAAGTTTCAACCAACTTATACTAAATGTGATATCCTACCTCATTTTCCAATACTTTCAACCTTATTTTTAGACCTTAATAGGGCAATAAAAGCTCAATATGAACAACACTTAAATTCCAATCCTATAACTCTTACAACAATATTAATCAAATGAGTCACTAGTATGAAATGACTTACACATTCAATTAGACTTCTTGGAAAGGTACTAGTGGCATGAGGCTTTTGGGTAAAGGTTCCAATGACAGCCTCAAGTGCAACATTCACCCTTTCGATTTCAAGTTTAAGAATTGGGTGACACTGAATCAGATGACACCTTTCCAGGTGGTAAGGTTTTGTCAAACTCCACTCTATAAGGAAAGATCGTCATGACATCGATATCAGATTTAATCTCGCCAATTCTTCTTCAATATCATAATCAACTAATATCAACGTTTCTACGAATATCAACTATTTCGTTGTGATCATAAACATCCACGACTTGGTTTAGATTTAGGATAGCTAGAATTCCTACGGGAATAGGTTCGATTGATTTGCTAGGGGAGTTAGGGTTTCTTGTGACAATCTACGTCGTATAAATACCTCATATAATTATTTAAAATAATCATCAACAATCATATAATAAATTTACATCACATATATATATATATATATATATATATATATATATATATATATATATAATCCAAGTTATATATATATATATATATATATATATATATTGAAATAACACTTCTCAGTCTGGTCTTGTCGGTAACTCGGGAATTCTTCGGCACCGTTATAGTCAAAAGATTTTTAAACATTTTATTCAAAATATTTATTCAAAAATATTTATTCAAAAATATTTATGGTTAAAAGATTTTGAAATATTTTATTCAAAACCGTGGTTTTAAAAATCTTTCGTTCTCTATAACGAGAGCTCTGATACCAAACTGTAACACCCCCAAATTTACACAATTCAATGCAGCGGAAGAGTCGTTGGTGTTACGGGATAGCACATTACTCACATCATAGACAACGCTTAAAAATCGCGTCGTTTAATAATAAAGCATTTCTATTCATAAATATCAAATTTACATAGGTCCCAAGTCATAGTATTTCATACAAGTTTTACAAAGCATTTTAAAACATGTTAAAAGAAAAGGTCAGCGAAAACGCTGAGTGAATTCATAGAGTTTAATGAAAACCATTAATATATCATCGTTATATGATTATTACTGAAAATCAAATTGTACAAATCTTTGTAATAGGCCATAAAATAGGCCAAAAACATTTTATACAAATCCTTGTCAAAATCATAATATAGGCTTTTGCCTTCAAAAACCATTATACGAACCATTGTCGTAAAAACATTATACAATACGTTTTATAACGTTGTATAAGGTGTAATATAAACCGTTATATGAAAATGGTTATGCAAAACCAAAACACGAACATAATATCAATAATAAGACCCCGTATTGCTAGTCAGGCAATATATCGTAATTCAATGCGCATAGCAGTATTTTCGTTATTGGATTATTATAAGCCGCATGACATTTCTACCTTACTATAACAGACAACGGGTAGCTAACCCGAAACTCATTTGCCCATCTAAAACAGCGTGTCGTCACAATAATCACGCTTATATAAATCTTCTCATACATAAATTTGATTACCAATCAATGTGGCACGACGGGGATCAACGGTCAAGGCGCGAACTGGGATGATCTTCCCCAAATAGTACTATTATATGCATAAGCGTCTACCAAATCCTTGTAGTTCACAATTCACGCTAATGGGACTTTTAGTGACATAACCTAACTAATAATAATCTATTTTGTTTCATTCATCGGGTCATATAATCATTCATCGGGTCATACAATCATTCGGGTCCAAATCAATAAGTAAACAGTCAGGACAACTGGTGTCCTATTTAATTAAAACTAACACGTTATCTCCCTCGCGGGTTTATAAAACATTTCATAAAAACATTTAAAAGAGTGTGAGGCTATGAACTCACGTTGATTGGGATAGGCGGTTATCGGCGATTTGGATGTTCGGTACGTGCTTCAATCACGGAAACCTAGACAAATAATACTCGTCTTAGAGTCTTGTCCAATGACTTTATAAAAATCATGTCTATGTATATATATGATGATATTATAAGTATGATGATGATCAAATGGGTTTTTATATCTTCATTCAACATTATAGTGTTATGTGTGTCAAATTTTTGACTAGTTACACTAGTTTAACTTCTTTACTTGTTAAGGCCCAATAATCCCATTACATTATATTAGTCCAATTATTCTTTTAACATCAGCCATATACTTACATGTTGGGCCCAAGTGGGTTAAGCCCAAAGAGTAATTCCAATAGGGTTTAGCCAAACTTGTCGGGTTAATAGTCCAATAAGGCTATTTTGGCCCGTTAATGTCCATAAGTTATAAAGCTCGGGTTTTATCAGTTTTTACTTGTAATATGTACTTATACATCAGTATATGAGTTATAAAAAGTTTACATTAGACGGTTCCAACCGTCTAAGTTTTATTTGACGAAAACGTTAATCTTTCGGTTTTAGCCGAAAAGACGTAAAACTTATGTATGTAGTTTTTATAACTTGTAAAATGTTTGTACTTGTAAATTATATAAAATGTCTCATTTTAATATCATAATATATAACTCTCATTTATAATTATTATTAGTAACTAGTGAGTTTTTATATATGTATATTTTATAAGTACATAATTTGAGTGCTTATATTATATACTTTTTATTTTACAAAATCTGATCCTAAATATTCAGTCCACTAAAACATCCATATATAGAGTTCTATAAGGAGATAGAACCCCAAATATTTATAGAAGAAACTACATGATATGTGCTTCATTTAACTCTCTTATAGCTACTGATGAATCAGCCTCTAAATATTTTAATAAATTCGTCCAAAACAGTCTATGCAGATTTGTACTCCAATATTGTTTTGATCATATCTTACTCAATTTAAGGATTCCATTGTATGGCCAACTCTCACATGTTTATAAGCCATATACCTTACTATATGTTAAATAATCTATGCCATTTTAACAAGTTATCATAAGGTTCTTTACTGTTTTATACAGCCTACTAATTTAAGCATGATTTTACCACTTTTACATGTAGTTTTCAATCTTTTTACCAAGTTTATCAACACATGATCCCCACATAATATTTTTATCATCATATATCATCATATATCATCATATACATATATATCAATAAAGAAAAGACAATTTACATTTACAAAAATAACAAGAAAATGGGAAGGATGATCTTGTTACCACCAAGATTATGAAAGTTAAGATCAATCTTGACTTTTGTTGGCAAAACTTGTGGTACACCAATATCAATTTCAAGATCACCTATCTTCATGAACTCCTTGTAGAAAATTAGCCCTATGACACCAACAAATCTTCTCCTTGGATGTTAAAATCACCACCAATCAACAAAGCTTCAAGAGTTTTCCATCATATGTGTGAATAACACAAGATATTGTGGTTAAAAATTGATCAAATGGGGTATTTTGGGTTGAGTTTGGACGGCAAAGAGAGAAGGGGGAGAGGATTTTTGGTGGTTTGCATGTGTTGAATGAGATAATGGTTTGTGTGAAGTGGTTTTGTGATGTTTAGCTAGCTTGCAAAGTTAAGCAAGACATGTGTCTTGCTTACTTTGTAAGCTTGACACCTAAGGGTGTGTTGTGTAGCTTATTTACTCGTCCCATATTGGGGGTGGGACAAAACTTGTTTTGTCTCATTTCCAATTATTTACGGGTACTCCTCGATTCTAGTTTCCTCGATTTGCGTGCCCTCGGGTCGTTTTACGAAAAACGTTTTTATAAATTATGAATCAACGACACAAAACGAATCTAAAAAAAATTGTCTCATCAGAAACGGAGTTCGAAAACGTAAATACGTAATCCTAGGGTTTCCGGTTTAGTCGTAAAGGACGTTAAATTATTCATGTAAGCTCTAATTTCTTCTCGTAAATTTGTGAGTTTGTGAACCAACACAAATTTAAAATTCCAAAATAATATTCACGGATAAATTTATTTCCTGAAGTGTCGGACTGTCACCAAAATGGTGTATGTAAACGTAAGCGCGTAACGTGGAATTCTCCGGTTTAAACGTAGTCAACGCTATTTCAAGACGTAAACCCAAATTTCTTCCCAAAAATGAGTGAGTTCATAATATAACATTAAAATAATGTTTTTAAATAATACTTGAGAATAAAATATCAACCATAAATTGACGGATTGTCACATCATGAATTTGTAATATTGAGTTTAATGTTATTAAGTATGGTTTATACTTGAGTCAAATATTAATAAAGTACGCGCCTTATTTGGTAGGTTGCGGCTTTCGCGTTTACCGGGCTTCCATATCGTCGGTGATCGTCTTGCCACTACTGTTTCCACTCAGCTTCTGAGTACCTTGATTCACCTACCTTGTGGCTAAGGTGAGTTCATAGCCCCTTTTTACTACTTGCACATTGTTTCTAAACGCGGGGTGAGATTTTACATGGTGGATCACATCCATTTAAAAACTGTATGTTATCCAGAACTTGTATGCTTACGAACAGTTTTCATTGATATTATTGCTTTTAGCCTATAGCCCTTAAGTTTCCTCAATTGATCATGAACCGTTAATTTACTTGTGTTGCTAAGCGCGAATGTTGTGGGTAGATCCATCAGGATTGACTATCCCCGTCCTATGTTGCGGTTGTTTAACCATTGACGCACTTAACATTTGATTTGTTACTTGAGTATTAGGGCTGAATACTCCCTAGAGGAACTTACAATGATTGTTAAGATTTGGTTCATGAACTAAATAGAAATAATAATGGTTTCAGACTATGTTTAATGATCATAACCATTTTCCCTATTTCTTGTTTTACAAATGAATGCTTGCGTTCCACATCTTTAATGCTAAACCTATGAATGTCACTCAACTTTATGTTGACGATTTTACATGTTTAATCTCAGGTATTAATACTTAGCTTTGCTTAGATGGAGTCCGCAGGATATTATCGCAGCTTGGAGATTTCTGTGTATATTGAACTTAGGTTTTGTCTAAAAACCGTCAGAAGATTATCCTGTCTTTTTGTAACTATATGTTATAAATCATGATGAAACAATAAATTTTCCGCATATAAAACTCTGGGACCTATGTTTAAAACTCTGATCTTTTATGATGTAATGTATATGTTTTTATTACGTCAACTTTATCTTAACAGTATTTCATTGTTTCGTGTACCATGACGTGGAACCCCCTTGCTGCCTAGTTGTTTTCTTGCCTGTTTTGAGGGTCTCACATCTATCATCAGACTTCTCATCAATTTTCCCATGTGATCCTTGTAGTTGTGAATGAAGACAGGACAACCAAAGACATGAAACTAGCTGACATCAGGGGCTCTCTTTCTGTAGACTTCATAAAAGGTCTTTCCATATCTCTTCACGATTATGTATCTGTTTTGTGTATAGCACGCAGTGTAAAAAACCTCTCCCCAGAACTGTTTATTAAGTATAGATTCGTTGAGCATTGTTCTGGCTGCTTCAATAAGAGTTCTGTTCCTTCGTTTAGTGACACCATTTTGTTCTAGAGTTCTAGGGGTAGAGAAGTTATGTGATATCCCCTTCTCATCACAGAAGTCTTCTATGGCATAATTTTTGAATTAAGTGCCATTATCACTTTTGATTGCCTTAACCTTGCAATCATTGAAGTTTTTGATTTCTCTTACAAAAGACATGATGCAATCAGTTGCCTCACTCTTCTTTTAAAGAAAGAACACCGAAGTGAATCTAGAGTACTCATCTACAATGAAGATGGTGTATTTGTTGTGATGGAGGGATTGGGGTTTAGCCGGTCCAAACAAGTCCATGTGTAGCAAATAAAGGAACTTGTTGATGGATAATGATTGTTTAGTTTTAAACGAAGCTCTATGGTGCTTTCTTTTTTCACAGGCGGAGCAAGGCAGGTCTTTAGAAAAGGTCAGAGATGGAAGTCCAACAACCAGATCATCCTTTGCTAGTTTGTTGATGTTCTTGAGTTAAGGTGGGACAGTATTTTATGCCAAAGCCAGTTTTCACTTTCAAAGGCTTTGGCAAAAAGACATGTGTTGCGTCCTTTTGGGCATGATGTCATGTCAATAACATACACATCTATTTTTCTTGTACCCCTAGAGAGGTTTGATTTTCTCTTTCAACTCTTTGACCTCTTCCATTAGAGTAAGAAAAAGTTTCTTTGTGGGGGACAGATCCTCTAAGGGAAGAATGGGATTGGTCTCCTTAAGCTCCTTAGCCACAAAAACCTTTTTGTGAGGCCAATCCATAGGTTTGACTAAAGATTTGGCTTTAATGCCTTCATCAGAGGTGTTGATGGTAGGAATGAGGCCTAAGAAAGACTCTGAAGGACAAGCTCCAGTTAGTTTAGGTAGGGGAGGTAAGGATTCTTGTTCCTCTCGTATACTTCTAGATTCATTCTCAATCAAAGAGGTGATGGTAGAGATGGATTCTTTTGAAGGAACAAATTTTACTTTGGACACAGGTTTGTGATGTTTAAATCTACCCTTCTCCCAATGGCTTGGACAACATTTCCAGGTATGCTTTCAGAGACTAGGTACTTAATAGTGAATTGACCTTTAGCACATTTTTCAAGGACCCTTTTTAATTCACTGTTTTCATCAGTCATAGACTCCTTTTCATATAAGAGTCGACTAACTTCATTTTGACGTTGAGAGGTGTGTCCAATAAATGGTTTAAGGTTGTTTACTTCAGATTGACTTAAGTTTAGTTCTTGTTTTAAAGCATGAAATTTATTCAACATGTTCTTTCTTTGTTCTTCCACAAAGTGAAGGTCAGAGTATAGTC
The DNA here is from genome assembly GCA_025667525.1 of Glebionis coronaria. Taxonomy (NCBI): domain Eukaryota; kingdom Viridiplantae; phylum Streptophyta; class Magnoliopsida; order Asterales; family Asteraceae; genus Glebionis; species Glebionis coronaria. Next base: position 583,269,885 of record CM046876.1, read on the forward strand.
AAGGACATGGTTTCTGTCCTAACCTTCAGTCATAGTGAGCAATCTTTGTACCTTTTTTATGGTGATATCAACCAATTGACCAGATTTAGATTCACTTTTACTAATTGCTAGTTCATTATCAGAAATAGCCATGAAGGCTCTCACAATAGTGGTTGTTTCATCCTCAGAGGTGAGAGGTTCATCATCCAAGTCAAATAAGGCAGCTATATGCCCTTTCTCTGTCTTTTTACTTTGCTTTTTCTTGGTTGCTTAATCAACCTTTTGATTTTGCTTCATTAGATTAGCTTTCAAGGCCTTGTACTTGACTTTGTAGTCTTTCTTTCCCTCTGAGTCTAAATGAGAGGCTAGTTTGAGAGGAAATGGAGAGAACTTGCTTTTCCCATTGAACTTGCTGGTGGAGGGATAGCTTGGGGATGAGGTTTTGTTGGAGTATAAGTCCTTTTGAAAGTGTCCAGGCTTTCCACAAGTAAAGCAGGTTACTTTGGATTTGTCTGCTTTAGCAGCTCCAACTCTACCAGATCTTTTATAGTACCTCTTTTGATCAACAAGGAGAGCTCTGTCATGAAACTCCGCATTTAGTTATTCAAGGAACTATTGACTTCTTATTGTGTCTTCTTCCACATCAGAGTCAGTGTCCTGAAAAGAATGATTAGCAACAAGGGTTTTTGATCTAGTAATCTGAGTGGTAAACCTATCAGTTTCAGACTTATAGATAGTCACAATTAGTCTTTCCTTATAGTTATATCTACCAAATATCTGCGCCAGAGTCTCATTCTTAATAGATTGTTAGCTCTTAGGGTCTGGTTTAAACTTAACCATTTCCTAGGTAGACTGTTGACAAAAGTGGCATTATATTCAGCTTTTGTAATAACAACATCATTATTTCCAAGGTCATTGAGCAGAATCTTAAGTCTGGTGTAGGTTTGACTAATTGTTTCATTTTCCAGAGAAAGCATTGAACTTAAGTCTAAGGGCTTGGACTTTTGTCTCCTTAGTTTCCTCTCGTCTTTGATACCCGAGAGATAATTCAGTCCACATCTCTTTAGTAGAGACACACTTAATCATGGACTTCATAATGTTTTCGGTAGACATCCGCTAGAGTCCATTGTTTGAGAGGTTTCTTAAGGGTTTTCTCAAGGTTAGAGGTGGCAGCCATAAGAACATAAGGTCCATCTTCTAGAATCTCTAGAAAGAACGGTTCAAGTCCATCTAGGTATATTAGAAATTTATTTTTCGAGTTGAAAAAATCCTCTTCATCAAATGCAGGGACATTAGACATGTGAGACCCACCTCTACTATCAAGAAGTTGAGGTAAGTCGTCATCATTAGTACTCACACTCACAAATGGTGGGGGTGTGGTAGTAGTTGATGTCGTGGCTGGATTTGTTGCAACATTCGGTTGGCTAGTTTGCCCAAAAGATGGTGGCATAAGAGGTACACTATCAAACCGCTCTGATACCAATTGAAAGTCTCAAAATATGTCTATTGTAATACTATAACTCGAATCCAACTTAACACTTAACGGTTTACTTTTCAAACGCGTAATGCTTTATTACTTATAAACAAAAGTATTAAAAAGTGTTACGGATCACACTTGTTGAATGACAATGAAAGAGAAAACCCTTTGAACAAGTAAACTTGATTCGAGACCCAAGTTTACAAGTGAACCTAAGAGTCTCTGAAACTCAGCCTTGGACTCTAGAGGTTCAAGAGAGGAGAAAAGACAAACATAATATTCAATGTTACAAGTGATACTTTTATCCCCTTTTCTATCCCTATTTATAGTAGTACGAGGTTGCTACCTTAGTGAGGGTAGTTGGCACGTGTCAGCTTTTGAGTGGAAGCAATACACATCATTAAATGCATGTCTATTCTTGGACATGCCTTTAACCAACTTTCTGTGAATAGTTCTGCCATCTGTTCACTTTACCACTAGGTCGTACTAGGTTTCTTTATTTAGAATCTTCACTTTGTCCCGCCCAAAGCACTTTGACAAATTATCTCGCCTAAACAATCAAGGGATAAGGCAAGTCTCTGCTTTCAAAGTCTTCAAAGGGTTTGGAGTGACCTCTGAGTATTGTCACCTTAGAGGTCCTCGAACACCATCACATTCCTTCTACATTCCAGCTAATTCATAATGGCTGGTGAGTATGACTTCAGATAATCTTCGACTTCTTTGACGTTGTCTTTGACATGAATGTGTCTAGTGTGCCATCTGAGGCTTTGCCTTCAGCTGATCATTGTCTCTGTCGCTGGGCTCTACAGCGACACATAAAACTTAGTTTAATTTAAATCACATCTAGACTGGGTCATAGTTAAAACTTTCATTGTCCCTACACAAACGAAGAAGGTCCGGGATGCATAGGTTTGGTAGGAGGAATAGAATGTAGAGGTTGATTTTTCGGACACTCAAAATGGAAAACATTAGTATGAAGATGCATCCGCACAATCCAAAGAGTACGCATACTATCAATCAACCTTTCAATGTTGTTAACCCTAATAAAACGAACAAACGCAAACTGTTTACCCGCTTCTGATTTGTGATTAGGGATATAAACATCCACTACCATACCATACCCCTGACATAACGTCCAAAGATCCTTAGCAGAAGTAGCATCCGACAAATTAGTCACGAACACCGATTTGGAAATTACCCTTGTATCATCAGAAAAACTCCTAGCCCTCTTGACAGCAGGATTAAAAACAGACCGTAATTAATTATATGAAAACAAAAGCAAAAAAACCCAAAATCACGTCGAATTGGATATGTGAGAGATTAAAATGGACTCGCATTGTTAACACGCCCTACGGTTCATAGCTGATCACACTAGAAATAGGGAGTAGTCGAAACTGAAATCCTAAATCCAACCACATGGATTGGGCGAACAGAGTGCAAAAGCATATGATCCATAATAAAGCGAGCATTATACAATGAATGGAGATTAACAGGGAAAAATATGTAGATTGAAGGTAGCTCTGGGGTATTCGATTAGGAGATGGGGAGTAATTGATATGCATTTTGTTTCGAAAGGTTAATGAATTTTATGAGATTATTCGCAAAGTTTAATTTTTCGAGTCCAGGCAAAAATAGATGAAAGTTTACAATTTTTATGTTATGAGCTATGTTTGGCAAGAGATTTTTTAAACTTTTTGAGAACTGTTAGCTTTTTGTTTCAAAAATAATATTTTCTAAAATAACTAGCTCTGTTTGGCAAAACAATTTCTTGGAGCTGTTAGCTTTTATTTTAAACAAGTAACTTTTAAATGAAAAGCTGATTCATATAACTTTTTAAATAACTAGCTCTATAAAAGGTGTAAATGATTGATATACCCCTACAAATATTTTATAATTTATCTAAATATGTCCTTGTAAGTCATTTGACATATTAATTTTACAGTTAACAAGTAATTTACCAAACACTTTTATTGAAAAATAATACAACTTATAGCTAATTAACATCTTTATAATTAACAGCTTACATTTAACAACTTATAAATATTTTTACCAAACATAATCTACGTGTGACAAGAGATCGAAAATGAGAAAAGAAAATTTTTGAAACATAGCCTACGTGTGACAAACCTGGCAAATCTGTCAAACATAGCCTACGTAATAGAATTTTTGAAATAACATACGTATATGTTTGACAAAATGGGTAATTTTATAACCTTATGTTAATTCAAAGTTAGGATTGAAGGTAAAAGAAAGCAAATTATTGGTTTGAAATGGATGTGTTCGTGAGATTATTTTATCAACCAAAAAGTCCTCATTGATGGCTATACAAGTAACCAAAGTCATGAGCTTCCAAATGGTGTTGTCATATATCCCAAAATGTCGACATTTTCTAAAGGAATACTTCTAAACCGGTAGTTCATGTGTCCACTTTTCATTTTTCTTAAAAGCAAAAGATAATCATAAACATGTGTAGTTACGATAGCAAACTGCTTGGAACACACTTACATAAATGATACGTCGTAATGAGATATGAAATGGAAAAGATCATTATCACGGAATGATTTTTTTTTTTGTTTATTTATAGTTATGCAATGCAATAACTCATTACTTGCAATCACTCATTACGTCTAAAACTATCATATTTATTCATTAGAGATACCTTGTTTCTATTTCATAATATCTTGTAATAAAATCACAATACATAAAAGCTCTTCATTAACTACCTAAAAAAAATTAAAAATCATCAAATGCTATTTTAGTCATTGTAATCAATAATTACATTCCTAACTATCTAAATAACAAAACACACTTATAATTGTAATGGGTCATTTGATTGCTTCATGTTATTTCATTACGATATTCATTTCATTCCGTTACTACTTTATTCTGTCGTACCAAACTGACCTTTTATCTTTTTGTCTCAACTCGTATGAAATCGGTATTTTTGTATCGCTCAACTCCCTCTTCAAAAAATTTCCTCTCTACATACTCCTAAATCTTTTAATTTAATGAGATTTAAGATATCCATTCAAATATTTAGGGTATGTTTAGTTTGCGGATTTAACTAGGTTTCGCTTCAAAGATTTATCAAAAAAAATGTTTGGTACTTACGCTTTCCGTTGATTCTCAAATCAGAATTCTAACACATTCATTGGGTTTTGACAATATTACTTAATAAAATACTACAACATCCGTTGTTCCATAATAAATGTTCATTTAAAAATTTTAAAGTCTTTTTTATTAAACACTGAGCATAAATATTTGTATTTATGTTATATAATATCTGATAAAAGTTATATGAATAGATTCAGATTTTAAATGTATTTTCAATAATATAATTTATATCATCTATTTACATAACATAAATAAAAATATTTATAGTCAAAGTTAGATAAAACGATTAAAAAATTAAAGTGGACACTTATTATTGGACGAAAGAAACATTAGTTTTGTTTTCTTAATAAATCATAAGGAAATGTTTCCCTACTATTTAAAATAATAATAATTATTTGTTTCTTTAATCTACTTTTAAACTTTTCTTATATCTAAATAAAGAGTACATGTATCTCAAACTCATCACTCACTAATAAAGAATTTTTTACACTCACCACTCACCCATCACCCACTAATGAGTATAAATTCCACCCATACCTATATTCGTTGGTTTCAACCCATACATTAATGTAATAAAACAATATTCTTAGCGGCATTTCGGGTGGTTATCTAGTTTAAATCCTAAGGCCCTTGTTATGAATTATAAGGCCCTTTATAATTTATTAAAAAGAAAGTTTAAGAAACGACTCACCCTAGATAACCGCCTTGCAATCATATACCAGACGCAAAAGCTTATATGAAAAGTAATTATGAAAGTGCGTATCAAAAAACTCATAAACATAATATCTATAAAAGTATGAAACTAAAATAAGTGAATAACTATTTTGATATGTTAGATGACTAGATGTGTGTCGTGTAACTGATAAAACGAGTAAGATATGCTAAAACTGTAAAAACAACAGTAGCATATATGTATTACTATGAATGAAATAATATTTTTGTAGAACAAATAGAGACGAAGAAAATTATCCATGTATATATATATATATATAGATATATATATATATATATATATATATATATATATATATATATATATATATATATATATATATATATATATATATATATATATATATATATATATATATATATATATATATATATATATATATATATATATATATATATATATATATATATATATATATATATATATATATATATATATATATATATATATATATATATATATATATATATATATATATATATATATATATATAGAATTTAGTTAAAATAGTGTGGTATGTTATAATTGTTAAAATGAAAAGTATTCTAAACCTTTGGATTCCGTGTTATATTTAAGATGACATTTATTGTATTTAAAAAATCAGAAATAAAATTTTATTACATTAATATATGAGTAAGGGTATTTTAGGTAGTGAACATACCCTAGTTAAGCCAAATTATCCCTTATTTCTCTTTCTCATATTTATGGTTGTCACTTTCGTCAACTGCTTCACCCCTCGTTATGTTCATAACATAAAAAAATTCATATCATCCAACCCATATCCACGTTTGTCTAATCTAAGAAAAATAAGTTAGTGTTACCTATGTTTATATATACTAGCCGGGTACCCACGCATTGCAGCGGTGGGTACCCGTGTAACAAAATTTTCTTACGATTGAATGTTGTCCACTTGCACGTTTATTATGAGGATAATGTATCTACAATATTGCATATGTGATGCATATTATTGAAAAAATTATCATGCCACATTTCATAGTATTCGAAAAATAACATAAAAATCAAATACTCAATCTTTATTTTCATGTTAAGCAATTGCATGTACACTAACAATAAGTTCACCGTAGTAATAGTTGAAGCGAAACATTCTTTTTGAATTTGACGAGGTATACAAATTTTCTGAGATGCTCAAAAGAAACCAAAAAAAGTCATAAGATTTTTTAGAAGTATGATATAGGAATAGAAATTATTGTGTTTTTTGCATTAACCAAATGATGCTTTTATACTCAAATAAAGTAAACGTTACAAAAGTTATATTAAAAATAAAATTATGATTTTAGTTAAAACGTAACTGATAATATTTAAATCTCATTACAAAAGTTAATGAAGACGGTTATGAAATAGGCTAAACATAAAGACGCTTAATTACAAAATAAATAATATTACTTCAACTTTTTAATTTCTTTTTATAGTAATATTTTTTGCTTAATTTTTTAAGACTTTCTTATTTAGAATGTGCTAAATACTTTATAAAGTAGTATAGATACTATAGATTGGGCTTTATAAACCTCTATGCTTGTTACAACATAACATTTAATATATTTTACTATAATATTTTAAAATGGACGGTTACAAGTTTTTTAAATAATTTGTGTTAACGTTGGTCCGTTACGAGTTTACATAATCTAAAATATTTAACTTTTTTATTATGTGTGTGATGGGAAATTTTGACTTTTAATTTCTTTTAAAAATAACATAAAAAATGGGCCTATTAAAATGAGCTCATTAAAATCTGTTTTAATGTTATGTGTAACTGATGTTTTGAAATTAAGCCTATTAATAACTTTGAATTTAATAAAATTTATTTGTGCAATCAATAAAAAATTAACAACAATCTTTCTATAACAAGAAATGTTAGAGGCTTAAAAAATTAATACTTCTAATAATAGAAAATGGCTTAAATCTTTTATAAGGTATTAAGATAATTGTTGGATCTATCATCACATGATGTTTAAATAACAATTCATATGTCGTGTTATACTTTTTTTTGTTGTATAACTTGTTGAAATCTCCCACATTTATTCATATCAACATATATGGGTTTGGTTTAATCAGTGAAAGATGATACATCATGTTATGAAGATGCCGATTTTGGAAAGAACTTTCGTCCATCCCTATGGATATGGGAAACTCAATAGACGATATGACATCTTTCATATGCCGACGATAACGCTTGTGCCATCAATTTTTGACGCTGATTTTTAGATTAAGTCATGTTATCCCCAACGCTATGTTACAAATTTTGATTTTTTTAGCAACATTATTGGGTTGTGGATTTCACACAGATCTTGTAGCTTCATACAGGTTTGGTTAAAGGTGATAAGCGTGTTTCGGCATCGGGTGATATGATAAGTTTTTCATATATGAAAAACGGGTTGCTCTTTGTGTGTGAATTATTCTCCCTGTACGAGTTGTTTTTCGTGTACCACTTGTTCTCCGTGTAAGAGTTGTATTTTATGTACGATTTGTTTCTACTCTTGCACGTGTACGAGTTATATTTTGTGTACGAGTTGTATTTCGTATACGAGTTAATTGTTTCTACTTTTGCAGCATGTGTAATGCTCTACGTGTACGACTTGTACATCGTGTGCGAGCCCTTGCTATTGCTGCACATTGGTTTTCAATGTTCGGCGCCGATCTTACATCGTGTATCGTTGTTGCTAGCTAATGATGCATGTACATCATTCGTTTTCGTATAGGAGTTATTGTTGGTAGTGTATTAGTACTGTAAATGATTCTTCATATATATTATAAGCTTGCTTAGTAATTTTGCTACGTTCTTTACGGGTTGTACCGATATAGTATGTCCGTTCATCATGTATCAATAGAAATAGCTATCATTACAATTAGTTGAAAGTTTATGAATTAAAAAATTACTGCTATGAACTACAGTAGTTAAAATGTATCATGTATCAATACTAATTTGCTTCTATCTTCTATGTACTAAGTAGAAAGTCTCAAACGAGAACGTAAAAAAGTAAAATATATGTGTTAACATGTATCAAGTAATAATTAAAAAATGTTCCAAAAAGAAGTACTATTTAAAAAGGTTTTTACGAAATAAGCACAATATAAATAGATCATTATTTGGTATACATGTTGTATCACTACAATATATTATTTGTGAACTTGTAATGCATGATCAACAGTGTTGTAAGCTTGTTCATCAACTCGTGTTAGTTTCGCTTACATGGGATATTAAAAAATTAAAATGAAACTAAACTAACTTTTAAAGTAGTACATGCGCATTTTAATCGGAATTTTAAATTTGAATTTGAATCGTATTTAGAATCGTATCAATTTTCGGTACTCAAATTCGTTCGATACGGCGTCATTACTACAAAATAAAGTGAAAAAAACGAGGACCACTAATTCGGTACGGGATCGGTACAAAATCGGAAAAAATGGAAAATGCCCATTTCCCGGTACCGGTACCGGTACCGATACACGTACTGGTACCGATATCCGAATCTCGTTCGATAAAGGATCGATACATAACTTTTTAGATCGGAAAAAAATTAGGAGCACTAAATCTAGACGGGTTCGTGACAGTTTTGGTACCGTGTTCATCTCTACATACGAGTATTAAATAAATAAATAGTAAACACCATGCATGGTTTCGTATTGAAGATACGCAATTAGTATATTTAAATCCTTTGATATAATTTTAATATTATTATATAGTAGAATGTATCAATTAACCTTGTTAAATGACGTTAAAAAATATTACAATTATGAGTGTATTATTTTTTTATTGAACATGAGTAAAAAAACAAAAGAAACGTTCACTTAAAAAAAATAGAAGCATAGAAAAGTTTGTGATGATGTTTGAAAACATGATATGTTAAGACATAAAAGCCCTTCTAAAGACATTAATCTATAATATTAACCATAAATTACATTTATTAACTATTTATCTCATCAATTATCAATCAATTGATCTAATGGTCCTCTTTACTTTTTAGTATAACAATTTTAAGTTATTCAACCACATTAACCTAACTATATATATATATATATATATATATATATATATATATATATATATATATATATATATATATATATATATATATATATATATATATATATATATATATATATATATATATATATATATATATATATATATATATATATATATATATATATATATATATATATATATATATATATATATATATATATATATATATATTTGATGATTTGATCTTTTATTATAACGTATTATAGTTTATGAACAGTACTTGATTTGTTTATTGTTTTCTCAGTTTTTCTATTATTTCTTTTTTATACATGGCTTACACTAAGGACTTGGGTGTACGTGTTTGCTATCTCTGTTTCACCTATAAACTTTCTCTCTCTCTCTCTCTCTCTTTGTTTCTTAGAAACCATCGCCTCTGTGTGTCACCTATAATCTTCTATTAGAGTTTGCGATGGGGAATGCTTTTAATTATTATTACCTCCGATCTTCGATTAGGGTTGTGTGATGGTCACTCCTTTTGGCAGTGGTCGTTGCCCCCTACGATGGGTTGGTAATGATGGTTTATCATGATTTGGTTTTACCACCATCGCTGCCCCTAATTTATTGTGGATCTGATGTTTTTTAATTGGTTTTAAATTCAATCTTGAGTGATTTGGTTTAGGATTTTCGGAATGAAGATGATTGGTGTCCGTAATCCCAAACACAGCGTTTCTACTCATGTTGTTTTTCAAGGTTTGTTAGATGCCACATTTTATTTAACTGTTTTGTAATTTTATCAGAAGATTGATTTTTTTTTGTTAAGTTTAAATCTGGGTATTTGAATGTAACTGATGGTGGTTTAGTTGTGTTTAATTATATGTGTTTTTAATGTAGCGTTCTTACATTTTTCATGCTATATACTGAACCTGTCGTTGCCCTCTATAATTCACGGGTTGGTGATGATGGGTCATCATCACGATTTGATTTTACCACCATCGTTGCCCCAATTTGTTGTGTGTTGGTGACGATTGGGATAATGTGATGATTGGTGAGTGGTGTTCAAAACACTAAAAAAAACAAGTACGGTTCATGAGCTATTCATAAACTATATTATGTTATAATTGTTGCCCCCAATTTCCTCTCTTGAGTTATTTTGCTTATGTTGTTTCTTGATTCTTATTGCTACAAGAATATAGGATGCAAATGGTTTTGATCAGTTTAGTGGGACTTTGTTGCCTATTCGGTGATTGACTTATCCGTAAGGGGCCACGTATAAGAACAAGTAATAAAACATAGTGGCAAAAACAATAACAAATTGTACCTTGGTGGACTATGAGACACCAAGATTATTGCTCCCATTCTGTGAATGGTTTGGCAACATTCGACCTAGGTGTTATGTGGTTGTTGCCTCTTTTTTTCTTAGGCTATGATGAACAACTGCTAACCCGGACAAGGTTGAGGCCGTCTGTATCTTAACTGGGCAACCTCCTACGGATGCAGCCATGGCGGGTGTGCCGACCCTCTTCTTGACTATGCCTAACCTGAGCCCACAAAATGAATGTGTTTTTCTCTGTTTTCACTACGATCGTCACCCCTGATCTTTGCTGGGTTGGCGACGACCGAGTTAGGGTGATGTTGATTCGTACTGTATAATTCCTATTTTGGCAATTCAGCCTGATATTGTACCTTATGCCCAAGGTTGAGGCCATCCGTTTCTTGGCGGGGCAGCCTGTAACGGCTGCAGCCATGATGAGTTTGGCCGGTTTCCCTTTGAATCTGCCTTCTCTGACCCTACAGAATAGAATTAAACGTATTGACGCACAAGATTATAACATGTTATAGTTTATGAACAACTAATGAACAGTACTTGATTTGTTTATTGTTTTCCTAGTTTTTTTTATTATTTCTCTCCTTATACGTGGCTTCCACCAAAGGTTTTGGGTGTACGTGTTTCATATTTTTTGTCTGCCTGTGTTGGCGTCGTTGCACATTGCACAGGTTGCGTTTGTTGTCAACCTATAGGTGTCTGTTTTGTGGGCTGTAAAGTAAATAATAGTGGTTTCGAATGGTTGTGATAGTTTTTTATCGTTCTTATGTGGGATCGATTGGATTTTGAAATATGTGTCGCCTGCGGGGCAAACTTTCATCATTGGCAGCCACGGCGACCATACCTTTAGGTCCGAACGCTTACTTATATGAGCCTTTCAATCGATGTTTGAAATAGTTTTTTACCTAAACAAAAACCGTCCGCAATTGAAAGACATTGCATTCTGTTTTATAACAAGAATTGCTACAAGTGCACAAGCACATACTGTAAAGTCGTGAAACGTGTTGATAGACCTTCATTCAAGTAGCTTGCCCATGCCTGACTTAGGTTAAAAACAGCCGTCCTCGCAGTGAAGCGTGAGTGTACCTACCTTGTTTTTAGTTTTTAGATTATAAATCGAATAATCTTTATAAAAATAATTGTTTTTTTACATTAGTAGCTATTAAAAGTTAAAACAGCCTAACAAATTACAATTATCTAAGAGTCATAATTAATTTTAGTTTATTAGAGTTTATAAGTACACTAATCACTAATGTATTGATAAATACACACAGACACGTTGATATGGGTACCGTAGTTACCTGAGACGAGTATATACTCGTCACTCACCCACCGTTCGTTGATGAGTTTGTAATTTTTACTCACAATTCACGTTAAAAATGATTAAATTAGCCACCTATTTACATATAATATACCTTATGGGTTACGGTCTTACCGATGCTCAATCTCCATGTGAGAGATATACACATACATCGATAGATAAATGAGTAGATTGGATACATGTTGACTTTGTGGTACATATTTAATTCACTGGAATAATGTCGACATTTTGTGTCATCCTTTTGCCACATCAAAATCATTGACATGAGTTACAATATCATTGACTGATGAATTTAATTTGTATTTAATACAACATGCAATTCATTTCATGTAAGAAAAGGTAGATTTCTTTATTTTTATTTCATGTAAGAAAAGGTATATTTCTTTATTTTTTTTAAGTAATTAAAATCTCGACAGATGTGTATATTTGGAATTTTGGATGGTCAGATAATGCTTAAAACGGTTTTAAGATTAGTTTGGTAAGACGCATATAGTCCAAAAACGCTTGTCTCTCTAGATAAACTTAAGTATCGATTTTACCCTCGATTTTAGTAGTATTTGTATAACTAACCATATATATAAAAAAAACTTGCATTACGTGTAGGAGTGAGCATTTTGTACTTTCGATCGGATCAAATCGAACGTGTTTTGGTCAAGTTTTTGATTCATGATTTTCATCATATTTAATTTTCGGTCCGGTTTTATCTTATTAAAATCTCGACAGCGATGTCTAATAGGATTAGCTCGAACCGATCCGATCAGATTCGAACCGGATTTACTCGAATTTTTGTCCTTAATATGACGTTTTGAACCATTTCAAGATCAGCCTGGTCGGATCTTAATTGGTCCGATTCAGTTTTAGACCGATGCTCATCTCTACTTACGTGAACTTCCATTTATTATACGTGGATCATTCTTCTTATTCGTCTTTAACTGGAAAAGGTGGGATCAAAGAATAAATTCGGAGAATGATTGGTCTATAACTAATGGTCTTGATGCATCCTCATTCCGTTACGCTTGAACTTTTTGAACACAAAAAGTTATTATGCTTTCATATCTCCCAAAGGAAACGTAACATAAAGTTTTCCAACTAAATTACAAGTAACAAACATAAAAACCATCTTTTCTTTCTTAGTAAAAAGAATCCAAAGAATATCAAAATACATATATATGCACACACACTTATACAATAGATACACCAGCACTCAGCAAAGCTTTAAAAAGTGACAAGGGTGATAATAATGAAGTGTCAAAAGTTCATTTTTGTTGCTTTTTTGCTTTTGAACCTAATAAGTACCCATGTTTTAGCCGAGTGCACTTGTGAACGAGAAGAAGACGAGGGAAAAAAGAGCGAAGCTCTCAAATACAAACTGATAGCACTTGCTTCGATCCTCGTAGCAGGTGCCATCGGTGTTTGTATACCCTTCATCGGTAAAATCGTTCCATCTTTAAGCCCCGATAAAGATGGTTTTTTCGTTATTAAGGCATTCGCGGCAGGTGTCATATTGGCAACTGGTTTTATTCATATACTTCCGGATGCATACGAAAACTTAACATCTCCGTGTTTGAAAGATCATCCATGGGCAGACTTCCCATTTACGGGTTTTGTTGCGATGGTGGCTACTATTCTTACGCTCATGTTTGAGACTTCGTCAGCGGCTTATCAGTTTAGGTCTCAGTCCAAATCATCAACAAATCATGTGCATGTACATGGAGATGAGGAGAATAATGCGCGGCACTCGGGGCAAGTAGCTGCTCATACTCATGCGACTCATGGACATGCTCATGGTTCCATAACGCATGTTGATGGTGTAGCTTCGAGTTTGTCACAAGTTGATCGCTATAAGATCGTCTCCAAGGTAAATTAAAACATTCTACTATATGAATTGAGCTTTATCTTTGCATAATCTAGTTTTTTTTTTCCTAGCATATTTCTAGTTCTCAATAGAAGTTATTTAAACAATTTCTTATCACTAATTAGGGAACTTAGATTGTCAATCCACAATTTGTATTGCGCGCTCATGGTTTGTACCTATTATTTAAGAATGCCCAAATACTCTCGTAATTTTCGGTGGTCGAGAACAATAAAAAGAGGCCTTATGCCATCGTAAACTAAAGAAAAAGCACTTACAAATTTGAATTATATGTCTCATACATGTTTAACATTATACATGTTAATATGCAGAACTACTAATAATATGACCTTTTAATTGGAACGACAGCACCTATTACACGTCCTTCCAAAACCTCTCTGCCCACATATAAAAATACCATATTTTGAAAAAAGTGACACTCTTGGTAGGATTTTCTTAAACGCAAGTTATGAAAGTTTGAGTTCTAATTTTGGGCCCACTCTATATACCAAACATGGTATTTAAACATCTTTAAGCCTAAACTCCTTTGGGAAAATTTCATATATATCCCTCTTTTCATATTAAATTTCATATATATCCAATCTTACTTACAAATTTCATATATATCCCTCCCTTTAATGCAAAATTTCATATATATCCAATTTCACTTAAAAATTTCATATATATCCAATTTAAAACTTGAAATTTCATATATGTCCAAATACCTAATTTATATATAACTAAAACCTTAAAAAACATAATATTTATTATTTAAACCCAAAATAACCATTATATCTATGTTTTCCTCCCTAATAATATGCACATCTAATCACCAAAATAACGACAAATCATTAAAATTCCATAAAAAATATATCTAACTAACCTTGCAATAGACAATAAGCCACAATCAGTATTCTTATCAAGTTATGACACTACTTCCGTTTTTAATTTTACAAACACAACTTATTAGTTTCATTAGTATCTTGATCACTTTCTTATATTTCTATTTATTATCCAATAATTTAAGTATTATTATGATTATTTATCATTTTAACTATATGGTAGTAAGCTTAATTTTGCTAGTAATCCAATGATATAACTTTTATGTTTGTTTGGTTATTGTAATTAGATATTTTCTTTTTCTATTCTGAAATAATTTGATAAAATATGCTTTGCATCAATATGTATGTATATAATAATTTGATACATTGTTTATTTAAAAATATATGAATATATATGTAAGTATAAGAAAACGAATAAGTGTATAATGGTTATTTTAAGTTTAAATAATATTTTATATGTGTTTTATGTTTTAATTATATATAAATTGAGTATTTGGACATATATGAAATTTCAAGTAAAAAATTGGACATATATGAAATTTTATGTTTAAAATTGGATATATATGAAATTTTTAAATGAGATTGGATATATATGAAATTTTATGTTAAAAGAAGGACATATATGAAATTCTCCCAACTCCTTTAAACCCGGGTACCAAACGCATAAGTACTTGTATAATTTACTACCGTGATAAAAAAAGATTATCTTCCGTTCAACATTATTGATCTAGGTTTTAAATATTAATGCATTGGAATTATTATATCTTGAAATTCAAAAACTATACTAGTATATAATTTGGTTGGTTGAATTATTGTTTGAATTGCATGAATGTGATGTAAATTAGAATTATAGTTCACGACATATAAGCAACTATTTGAATTGATTGATTTTTTTTAAGGTCCAACAAATGTATAAAAACAAACCTACCTATGTCATCACTAGAAAATAATACTGTAGGATATAAAAAGACAAAACCACAATTATAATGCATCGCCTTGTAGTAGATAACAAGTTGGTGGAAACCCGCGCTTCGCTGCGGGGTCGTCTTTATCGTTTCTTTTGTTTGTTTAACTGGACACCGTTTTTGTAGTAGTACAATGTGACAATGCAATGGAATGTGTGTATATCTTTGGCACAATTTTGAAGCCAAAGTGCGCTCATAATGAGTTTTATCACAAAACCTACCACCATAATAGATACCTAAGCCAAAACACTAACAAAGAGTTGAAAGACATCGTAGATGATGACACTAAAACTTTTTAAGAATATACAAACTTTAAGTGATTATCTCACCTTTTAACAAACTTAAAAAGGCTATGCAAACACAAACTTAAACCAAAACATTCCCCAGTTTGGTAGACACGTTCCCAAACATCCTCAGGTTGCAGCAACCATAGTGAAGTGCTCATAATCACCGCTGAAACCACATTTTCGAACACCCAGAATGTACTTCGTATGATGGAAATGAAATGGCAGTGCAACTATCAGTTACATGTTACCTTGGAAGGGGTATTTGATGATAATGTTGAAGTAACAACTATTTCAGCCCATCGACGAACCTGTGCACGAAGCGCATAATCTCTTACACATGATCTCTTGTTTTGTTGATTTTTTCATACTTCTGCTGCATAGTTTGTAGCCTAGCATAATGAGCCCAAGCACGTGATTATTAGTATGCTGCCATATAAGTCGATAAAATGTTTCCACAAAAATCAAGTGGTGTAAGAGGATATGGTGATACAAAATACCGGGAAACTTACCATTACAACTAAGTATTCACTTGTTAATATATTCCATGAGTCAAAAGTACAAAGAATATAATTTATGCAATCGACTTTAACAATCTAGCATTTAAATAAAAAAATATCATAATTAAACGTTGGCATTACCTGAAGATAGTTTAGGTGTAGACTTATGACTATGACTCCCATTGGATATAGCTAGCATGCCATTGACATAAGAAATATATGGTTAGTAATCTCGTAACAGATAGAATAACATATTACAATTTAGATTTAGATAGAAAACGAAACAAATGATATCCATTTTAAAAAGCGACATCAGGCGTAAACTCGATGCAACTGTACATGACAAACAAAATGTAGGACGTACAAAATATAGATTTCAAATACAAATTACTGCTACTCATTGCTCTAAATACTTTGTGGCGTGTTTCACTACTACAATTTGTATATGTACCCCAACATAACAATAGATACGACTACTGTATTCAATATATTACTGTGCTAAATGTCTAATGCGAGAATCAGCAGGCGGAATTTTTTACCAAACAGACTTATGTGAATACCCAATGCCACTAATCGACACTATATTGTCTTAATATAATCCAAGTAGAGGAGGTTAAGCACTCAAATGGTGTCAAGCAGTAGGTTTATGTAACATGAAGCTTAAAATTAGAGGTGTAGGGTCGTCGTCGGCCAACACTCGAAATGACACCATTTGCATACATAAGGCATATTGTGTGGAATCCTTGTTGGGAAAACGAAAACTAACTAAATTTTTGCTAAAATTAGTCTCTTAATATATAAGGAAACAAAAGTAACTTAAT
Organism: Glebionis coronaria; assembly: GCA_025667525.1. NCBI lineage: Eukaryota > Viridiplantae > Streptophyta > Magnoliopsida > Asterales > Asteraceae > Glebionis > Glebionis coronaria. The sequence continues at coordinate 583,287,082 of CM046876.1, forward strand.
TTTTAGGAGAGTGTTGTCTTGCTAAAAAATAAATGGAAGACATTCCTGGTACTGTATTAGCGGCCCACTCAAGTTTTAAGGTACTGCTTAAAAACATGACCATTGTTGCGTTTTCTTACAAAATTCTGGATGTATAATGCGTCCCTTCTTTACATGCTGCTACTTTATTTCATAAAAAGTTACTCGTAGTTTCGTCAAAGATACATTGCCCAAGACACTTCCATTTCTGACCTGACGATGGTTACGACATAAATCTTCAAATAATGACATCTAAACAAACAATGTGGTACAAACAACTACACTATTCTTGCAGCTACGTTATTTCACATGATAACACTCCCGCCTAAACATAATGGTCTAAATCACAAAAAAACTTACCTTCATCAGAGAAGCTACGATCTAGAAATGGCGATCGGTACAGCACCTTACGCTCACCTGTTGGTACAACATGTTAAGCTTTCTGATTTTTTGTGTGCCCATCATTGGAGTCGTAAAACTCAGCGCACAATCAAAATCGTCAGCCTATTTATTCACCGTCACCCTGAAAACCAATTTATCAAAAATATTAGAATGCGTCGGCTAAAATTTGGGCGATTCTTGAAGTTTTACTTTTGTTACCTATTTGACGATCAGAGACGAAGCTTCTAGTTTCAAAACATTGTCGTTCTCTAGACCAATATCTTTTTTATTTTCATAACACGCGACTGTTTTTAGGCTCAGATAGGGGTAGGGTAAGGAAAAAGAGTATACGCTCGCCATGGTTGCAGTCCTGACAGGATGTCCCGCCAAGATACGTGCATTCTCAACTTTAACCCGACCCGTTCAAGTTCATCACAGCCCGAAGATGCTAAGGGTCAACAAAGAACATCTTTTTATCTTTTGGAATAAACTGACGGTATTAACTAAGCCTCATTAGGCCAACACACGTAAGGGACACGTGGGTAAAAAAATTCTCCCGCCAAAACAAACAGGAAATAATAAAAAGCAGACTATCGTAGCTATTGTGAGAGGCCAAAGTTACCGTAAACAGATATAAGTGTTAATATTAATATAGCAACTATCTACAAACAGGATGCGCTCGCCGTGGCTGCAACGACAGTTGGTTGCCATGCCAAACGACGAACCATCTCGGGTTTTTTTCTAGAGGCTATTAGATTAATCGTAGCCTTAGACATAGTAACACAAATCCAGGTAACTGTCACGTTACCTAACTATATAAGCGACAACCAGTTGGTTGCGATGCTAAATAACGAAGAATCTCGGTTTTGAGTGCCATGGCTGCAACCGAAATTGGTTGCCAAGCAATGCACCAAAACGTCTCACATTTTTCAGAGTCTGTTACAGTCACCATATACAAAACAGGATGCATTCGGCGTGGTTGCAACCGCATTTGGTTGCCATGCCAAACGCCGAAGCATTACTGTTTTTCACACTTTTACACTCATCATAGCCTTTGACATACTAACATAAACCCAACATAAATATGGTTCCGTAGCGGGAACAAAAATTCAACGGTGAGATACATTTATTCCTTTACTCTGTCAAAAAAATAATGTACTAAGCATTTAAAGGGTAAACAAACCATATTTTGATTTCACAGGAATCCTATTTCTCGTTTTTTTAGTCATTTATGTATTCCCTTCTCCCTTGCATAAAAACAGTAGAAATCAAAAACTCCCAAAATTTATGTTCATTAATCAAAAAACACACCTTTTAATTGAACCCTAATTTAATCAGTAATACTTAGAATCTATTAATCAAGAAACACATCTTTTAATTGAAACCCTAATTGAGTCCATAATATTTATAATTTTAACAAAAACATACTTACATATGAATGCCAGATGATGGTGCTGCACACCAACCGAATGATTTTTTTTCCTTATTGAGTCAATAATATTTATTAGTTTACAACTTTACATATGATGGCCATTATTTTCGGGATGTGGGTGTGTGGATTGATTTCAAGTTTTCAACCAAACAAACCAACCAACCACAAAAATCTCACAACCTATCTTCAAGAAAGAACAACAACTATATGAATCAAAAGGAATTTTATACCTCATTTGGGTGAAGCTTTTTACACGCGAAACGAACCATCAAAAACCAACACCAACCACTAACCTTCATTCTGGTATGTATATTAAACCTAACCGCACTGTCACCAACCCCCGTCGTCACCAATCGCCACACGACATATGATTGGGGGCAACGGTAGTCGTCAGAAAACATAGATCTGACTAACTGGGGGCAACGACGGCCATCAGAAAACCAAGATCTGACTTTTTAGAAAGAGATAAGATGCACCGCATAGAAAACAAAACACTAATGGTTGGGAAGAAATATGAAACACGTATTTGTTCGGTGATGTTTGTGGGTCGGTGCAAGATAAGACACGTAAGAGGCACGTGGTGGTTTCTTTTTCCCGCCAAAAACACCCGATAATATTAAAATATTTCAGTAAGCTTCGTTAAACAGTTATATGTATTAATACTTCGGACTATTCTCTATGTAGTAGTTAGTAATATTCCAAGAATGTAGAGAGTGTGAAATGATTATCAAATATGGTTATCTTAAGATGTATAGAGGGATAGAACATAATACAAATTGATTAGATGCACTTGAAATAAATTAAATAATACTATGAACATAGTTTTTAGAATTGAGTGCATTTAAAAAAAAACTCGATGTTTTTCTTGACAAAACTAAAGTTACAACTAGGGGTGACAATTTTTGATCCGAAACGAAACTCGACCTTAAACCGACACGAAAATTAACAAGTTTGGGTTGAGTAAATTTAGATTAAAGTCAAGTTTGGGTCAACCTATCTGACCCGTTTATTATACAGGTTAGGTTCAGATTGATAAGAAATTAAGTGGGTCGACCCGTTAACCCGTTTAATTTATGTTTTTACATTTAAAATTATTTATATTATACTATACGGGTTAAATGACTCGATCAACAAATATGTTTAACTTATTTAACCCATGTAATGTGTCAACTTCTATATATAAAACGGATTATACGGGTCAACAAACCTGTTTAACCTGTTTAACCTATTTAACCCGTCAATCCAAATATATATATGGGTTAAATGGGTTAGGTTCAGGTTATGTGTAAACATGTTATGTTTGACAAAACTGACCCGATTATTTAAATGAGTTGGGTTTAGGTTGAGGTTTTCTGACCCACCAACCCGTCAACCCACCAACCCAAATCCGACACGAATTGCCACCCTAGTTACAACTTACAACACAAAGATTTATGGATGTTCCAAAAACCCCACACACTTTTGATTCCGGTTCCGTTCCTGCGTATCTATGTATATTTTACTGAATAGGGTGTTCAATCTCGATATATCTCTATGCATTAATTTCGTTTTAATGCTATCACGTGAATAAACCGTTTTTATAATTTTAAACATGTAATGAACTATTGGAATTCTAACTCAATGTTAATTAATAACCCATATCGTTTGCCGAAGCCACGTGATTTTTCTTCTTTCTTCAAGTTCATATTATTATTTTTGGCAAGCATACAATATGAAATATGACTGACGCATATCATCTAAGTTTGTAAAGTTACGTTGATGTTAAATATTAATATAAATGCCATATATGCTCTCAGGTGTTGGAATTGGGCATCATCGTACATTCGGTAATAATAGGATTATCTTTGGGCGCTTCCGAAAGTCCTAAAACCATAAAACCACTCGTCATTGCATTGACCTTCCACCAATTCTTTGAAGGAATAGGGCTCGGAGGATGTATTTTTCAGGTATGGATTTCATCATTAATTCTCGGTCTTAGTAGTAACGTAACAGGCTACCTTTTTTTTGAACGTCATGACCATATAACTGTACTACTAGAGTACTAGAAAGACGCTAGCCGCAACATTTTCTTCCCCTACTTGGATTAGGACTTTCGGAGATCAGGTCAATTCAATGAGTTTTTTCTCCTTTCTAGAAATTTAGATTGAAAAACCTGACCTATGACTGTAAGGCCCAAAAATCTGGTCATATCTAGTAGGCATCCTGGAAGTCCAACATAAATTAGCCCAATTGATCAGATTACTTAAATAAGATGCAAAGATAACGCTAGTAGTGTTGCAAAACAAATATTACAAAGCCGATTAATCGCTGCTCATACAGAGTCACTGACCTTTCCGTGACTGATTAATCGGTCAACCAATAAGTCAGCCATGGTCACCGACGGTCAAAGACGACCAATGGTGGTCAAACTTACTGAAAACATGTGTAAATCTTAATAGAAATACCCTGAACTTGTCGTAAACATGTTTTAATCACATGCGGTAAATTGTTTATATCTTTTATAAGTTGGTTTTTAAGGATAATCTTGCCAAAATACACATAACTCGCTGAAAATACTCAAAACTTGCCAAAAAAGACAATCCAATTAATCATCAATTAATCCCACACAAGCAACAGAATGCGTCTTAATATATATGCTCCCTTAATTTATTCATTAGTAGTTACTATTTCTCTTGGTTAAACATGTATATTATGTATTTTGTTTAAATCCCCATGGTAACAAATTTTTGCCTCAATCTGTTACAGGCTGAATTCAAGTCGATAGTTGTTACACTTATGGGAGCATTTTTTAGCCTTACAACCCCGATTGGGATTGTAGTCGGGATAATAGTAACCAACACATACGAAGAGAATAGTTCTATTGCCCTAATCGTAGAGGGTGTATTAAACTCTGCATCCGCAGGGATCTTGATTTACATGGCACTTGTTGACCTTCTTTCACCAGACTTTATGAACCCACGGATGCAAAGGAACAAGATGCTTCAGTTCAGTTCCAATGTTTCACTTCTTTTGGGTGCTGGCCTTATGTCCCTCTTAGCAAAATGGGCTTGAATTGCTTTTGTTACTATATCTTGGTGTGATTACCAGTAGCCAGAATACACTACTACAGTCATGGGCTTTCAGTTATTACGTAGTAAACTAGTAATGTAGAATTATACTAGCGTCTGGCTTTGTTGTACAAAGATGGTTCGAGCTTTTGTCAAAATCGAAAAATCTAACAAATCAAAAACTAAATATGCCAAGTTTTGAACTGTTGTCAGTGTAGATTTCAGCTTGCACACCTCGATCTCACTGCACTCACAGGTTGTATAAGTGTCTGATGTTGAGAATATGAAAAGGATGTAAGCTATAAAGTACACACAAAACTTGCTTGCTTTATTCACCAAAAGGGGATGGCTATATATAGCCTTACACACTAAACGTGGGAACACAAAATACAGGAACAACCTAATGGTTGTTATCACCTTAAGACTAGGATAAAACTGACCCACTCTCCTAGTATTTCCTAAATACCAGGTCCTAGTACTTACCCATTCAAACTAGTTTAATTAATCCAATTACTAAGATACCAAAATACTGATTCATTCAAGATTAAACCTAACATTCACCCCCTTGATCTTGAATCTTTCACGATCTCGGCTCTTACGTTCATAAGCACGAACACAGTCTCTTTCTCAGTTCCACGATCATCTCCGTCTCACGTTGGAAATCACTTTCCTACCACGATCAATCTTTTCTTCTCGTGCTTTTTGCTCGTCTTTCTTGCCCTTGCTGCTCGCCACTCTTTTCTACTTAATGTCTTTCTCGTTCTTGCTACATGCTACGATTTCCTTTCTTTAGTTTCCTGCTCTAAGAAACCAGAAACCAGTTCTTGCTATCATTCTTGCTTGTCTTTCTCGACTCTTGCTTGTCGAGAATCTTGCTTGTCGGCCCTTGCTTGCCGACCCTTGCTTGTCGACCCTTGCTTGTCGACTCTTGCTTATCGACCCTTGCTTGTCGATCCTTACTTGTCGACCCTTGCTTGTCGAATCTTGCTTGCCGACCCTTGCTTGTCGACTCTTTCTTGCTTGCTACTTGCTATAAACATAAAACATTCAACTTGCTTTGGTTGCCTCGCCTGCTACTTGCTACAGACAGTGTGGCAACCTTCTTGCTTGCTACTTGTTACAATTTTGTTGCCTGCTACTTGCTACAGGCTACGCGACAACCTGCTAACTTGCGAAAACATGCTGTCCTTTTTTCTCTTGCTGATGATTCTTGCTTCTTGCTCGCTTCCTTCTTTGAGAAAGCGCTCCTTGCTATACTTCTTGCTGCGTTCTCTTGTTGCGTTCTTTTGGTCACCCGCTGCGATCGAAAGTTGTTGCTTGCTTTCATCTTTTTTTGTTTTCTACCATTGGACATCGTGCTCCTTCTTTCTTCTACTCGACCTGATTGCATAGGGTTGCAATCGGCCCTTTCTTTCTTGCCTGCTCACTCGGTTACTTGCTGTGTCAGCCCTTGAGCGAAGGGCTACACCCTTTTCTGAAACCGACTCTCAAACCCGCCTTCGATCGACCTCAGCTCTGATACCACGTGTAGATTTCAGCTTGCACACCTCGATCTCACTGCACTTACAGGTTGTATAAGTGTCTGATGTTGAGAATATGAAAAGGATGTAAGCTATAAAGTACACACAAAACTTGCTTGCTTTATTCACCAAAAGGGGATGGCTATATATGGCCTTACACACTAAACGTGGGAACACAAAATACAGGAACAACCTAATGGCTGTTATCACCTTAAGACTAGGATAAAACTGACCCACTCTCCTAGTATTTTCTAAATACCAGGTCCTAGTACTTACCCATTCAAACTAGTTTAATTAATCCAATAACTAAGATACCAAAATACTGATTCATTCAAGATTAAACCCAACAGTCAATACTTTGCCAAACCACGTATGACTCATCAGATTCGAATATCTCATACCATCTGAAGGTTGGAATTTGGAAACCCGTAGATAGAGATCTGTAGTTGGTTGTCGGGCATATACAATTTGAAGGTTTAGATTTTGGGTGAGGAAAATGTATGTATGCGCGGAAATAGTGTATGAATGCGGGTTACATGTGGTGTTGTTACAAATGGGTCATACTAAAATTTGGCGTAGTTAAATTAACAAAAGCTTCATTATAGATCATTTGAATTTTCGTTCAGTTGGCTAGTTTTACTCCTGGTAGGAACTAATCACTCTAAATTAGGGTCTGGTCAAATCTAGTGTATGTGTGTATTTTTAACCTAACGAATACATATTTGGTTAAACTCGCCAACGTAAATTAGCTTACGTGAACGAGAGAAGATCCTCTAGTATATAACGTCTATATTCTCTTGTGTTTTTTTCTTTCACTTTTAGACAGGGGCGGAGTCACATTAAGAGTACCGGTGGGATTTTCCCTTAACAAACCTCTTGCAGATACACAATATCTTTTTTTTAGTTGTAATTAGTTAATTATTTTATTATTAATTATAATTTACATACTAGGAGAAGGCAAACGGGCAACAAGCTGCGCCGCTAGTCCTTTTTATATAGCAAAACCAAGTCTATTAAATACAACGTTTGTGGATTTAGGAGTCAAAACATTACTATTCAGAACACGTTGTATTCTGGTAAGTAGCTCCACCGCCTCAGGTGCAAGGAAACCAAATGTGCGAAAGGAATAAACACGTGTTGATTTTCAACACATGCTTTCTCGTGTTTAGTCATTTTGCACGAGGCGGCTTTTATAGCAGCCTGACCCACTATAAAATCTCGACTGCCTAGCCCCACGAGAGGAGAAACCCCTGTCAAATCAACGCACGCATGTTTACCTCCAACCCATCCAAAAACCAAACATCAGCGGGTCTCAATGTGGATCTTCCATCTGACGGGTCGGTCAAGAAATTCACAGGTGCCTCTTTCTTGGCGGAGATCCCGGCACGCCTAAATATGTCGTAAAGAACGTCCCTAACAAAATCATGTCGGTACTTGAAGCCCGGAAGTTCTTTACAATGAACCGCATGTTCCCCAAAAGAATCCAAACATGCCTTGCGACAAATATGGCATATAGCATCAACCAGAAATAATGGAATCATAAGGCGATACTTAAGGATAGTGCGGTATTCCACCGACGACATTTGTTGACCAAGCCCGTCTATGAGGATAGCTTGTAGGAAATCTTGAGCATGTGGTGCGCGGAAACACTCGAAAACTGCTTTCTGTCTAACCGTTATGTCAAAGTGGGCTTCCATATCCTTGACCATCTCACTAAAAAGAGCATTCGCCAATGTTTCTTGGGCTTTAGATGGGGCGGTGTCCTTATTAGCGAAAACGCTAAAATCAAAGCTTGGAATCGTATCACGAGGACAAGCCAAAGCATAAACGTAATCATCGTCCATACCACATATGCCACTGTCACGAAAGATGTGGTCTTGTAGCACCCAAGATTGGGCCCTCGAGGCCAAAAAGCATAGGAGGAGACCATTTTTGCTGAGTACAAGCCCAACCCACCAAGACGAATGGGTAAAGAAGCAAGTCTCCACTGCAAGTCACCAAAAAAAAGGTCCTCCACAAACCACTATATTTTCGATTGAAGCACGCAACCCTTTGTCAAAAAATAAAGCCGCCTCCTCCATGTGTATAGGTTGACATGTCCTTAAACCAAAATAAAGTTTAGCAATACCCATACATGAACGAAGCAAAAGGAGCTCACTTTGCGGGTCATGAAGTTGTGGAAGAAGACCCATCAAGTCAACAGCATTTACGGCTCTCCTCATAGCCAACTGATGAGACTGCTTTTATACATAGTCTCATCGTCCAAAATGCATTAATTATCATGAAAATACCAAAATATATGCTTGTGTTTGTTGCCTGTGTATTTTAGGTACGGATATTGAGAAAATGACAAAAGATCACAAGAATCATGCAAAAACGAACACGGGAAACGAAGCCGCACAATGAACCAAGCCCTAATGAAGAATTTTCCCAAGAAAACCCTTGAAGATTTGAAGAATATTGAAGAAGGGTCCTCCAATATGGAAGAATTGACACTTTATACCCTTATATCCTCATAATAACAAGTTTGGTCCCTAAAGTTTGTCAAAATTGCAAAAAGGGCCCTCCACTTTGAAGACTTGGCAATTTTAGCCCCTCAACAAAGATAAATTGTAAATCATTATCCTCCACAAAGTCAAATATATCATGAAGTCCTTCAAAGTACAAGAAAAGAAAAGTTTGGTCCTTGAAATATGTTAATTTGCAAAAAGGACCCTTGACTTTCAACATTTGGCAAAAATGGTCCCTCAATTATTATGACTTGGCAATTTCAGTCCTCCAAAAGGTCAATCATACAAGTCAAGACCATTATCAATCAAGAAAATGCCAAAACAACCCTTCAAGAATCAAAAAATGGCAAGAAATACCCCTGAAAATACTTTGGAAAAGTATTTGGGGCAAAAGTGTGAAAAAGAAAACTTCATTAACAAAGGATTCGTATTTTTGGGCTGTTTAATTGCAAATGAAAGAAAGAAGGAAGATAAGGGGTTAAATGTGGCAAGACAAGGAAGTTAGCTAGACCAGTAGTGGGGTGACACGTGCCCCACTACCACTCCACAACCAATTAAAACCCACCATTTCTCCACATCAGCTTCCCACTCACCAGATTATTTAACTAATCTTTGATTAGTTTGAATTTGGCGCAAAACACATGTTTAAACATAAAACCGGATCAAACAAGGCACTACTTACTCCAAGAACACAATTGGGTATTTTTAATTGTGTTGTAATTAGGCCATGAAAACCTCCAGATTAGTGATTAAGCATATCTTAATCATAACCCAACACCAAAAACTCATGCCACATCACTTCCTTGTCCCACACAAGATTCCCCTGCTACAAGCTTGAGCTAACTGCCAAATTTTGGACAGTCATCCAACAGCTCACAATCCAGCTTACATCCTAAGCTTGTTACAAGCCATTTGATTAACTTTCTCCTTGCCAGCTACCACAAGACAACAAAATGTAGTCACATGATTCACAAGAGTTCAAAAAGCTACAAGGGCAATTTGGGGACTTCCTTAGCTAGGGTTTACGTTTTTTTCAGCTTTCCTAGATAACTTGTAGCCTATATAAAGGCATTAGGGTGCAACATTTGCAGTTTGCTTTTGGTTTTTCCTAGTTCACAAACTTGTAAATCCTACTTTGTGATTAATGAAATTGTGTTGAGTTTGTTGAAGAAAGACCAAGGGCCATTTAATTTTAATCTTGTTTATGTTATATGTTAACTAAAATTGAACCTTAAAACGTGTTTGTAAACCTTGTGTAAGAAATTACACATTGGACTAAAATTTGATATTTTGCTAAGTTTTCTTGGTACATCTTGGAATTTTTGGGATATAAGCTGATCATAGCACCCTAATTGTGATATTAAGGTGTTGTGAAGCTCATATCTTGGGGATAATCAAGAGTGGGTACAAGAAGTTGCATTAATCAAGTTTATTTTCCAAAAAGTCACCTTTCTGTTTTGATATTTTGCTTCTAACTCTGTTGAATCTTAGCAGGGTTGTTGTTGAAATCTTGTGCTTATTCTTGCTAGCACATAAGCTCTAAAATTCTTGGGTGTGGATGTACATCCATGAGGTTTGTCTTAAAACCTTAAAAATCTGATAAAATTTGGATTTTTGGTGAATTTGTGCTCTACTTATGTTCTTATTGATTTCTTAGCTTGAATCTGCTTAATCTTACATGTTAATGTTGTTAGTATGCTAGATTAGTCATTTGGTAAACTAAATCACACTTATACTTGTTTAATTTTTGGATTAAAAAGATAAAGCGGTGTTCGGGATTACCTGTTTGAAATCATTGTGTGTTATTGTGTTATTGGAAGTTTGTGTTTGTGTTTGTTATCTGTCATACACTTGTTTGAGAGCTATTTGCTACAAGTTTTTGGACTTAAACCTTGAAATCAAACAATTTGCTATAAAATCTTTGTTATTGACTGTTTTGACCTAGAATCTTGGGAACACTTAGGGTGTATGCATGCTTAGGGCTAAAAGTGGTTTAAACAAAGTTATTTTAACTTGTTTGTGAGACTTGAGTGGTTGAATCTGGCTTGTTGGTCAATTGCATCAGCAAAGTGAAATCTGCTTGTGTTTAGTGTTCATCAGTAACCTTCATTGTCTTGAATTTTGATTTAGGCTTTAAGCCATTGCATGAAACCTGTTTAAACTTGTTTATATAAGTTTGTTATAGCTTGTGTATGCTTTTGGTGCAATTTGGTTGGCTGAATATTGCTAAAACAGCTTATAAGTGCTCAACTGCTTATGTGTTCATGTCTGGTGCATATCTGGTGAAAGATTGAATTAACTGTATCATTTGGCTGTTGTTGATTGTGATTTTTTGATTGTTATTGACTCCTCTTGATCCACTGATCATTTGGGTGCCTTTGTGTAACTTGAATCTCCAAAAAAGTCACTAAAGACAAAAAAGTCAACAAGTCAAGCAGTGGAAAAAGTTTCCACTACTCAACACCCAAAACTAGCCCCTACTAGTGTTAATTTTGATCCAGCTTATCAATAAGCTATATCTGCTTATCTAGACCTGCAACAACTTATTTTTGTGATAGATCTTCATTATTTGACCCATTTGATTGAAATGGAGCTTATTGGACTTTGACTTTGACTTTCTGCTAGAAACCCAACTTATTTGACTTTTTCATAAGTGCTTATTTGCTTTTTCCAGCTTATTGAGTCAGCTTATTTGAAAACTTTTTGTTGATTTAGTTTATTTAAGTCATTTAAAAGCTTTTGCAATTTAAATCAGCTCTTGGGATAGCCTAGAACTCAAAAACGACTATTTTGTCGTTTTCTGTAGATCGCTTTTTGCATTTTCAGGCTTATTCCTTTGGCTTAAATTTCTTTTTACAGAAGTCTTATTTAGGTCAAAATAAGCTTGTGTGTCTAATTTGAGCTTATGACATTAGCTTATAGCTTAATGGACCAAAAAGCCTATTAAGAATAAGCTGTTTGGTATAAGCTTGCTTATTTCACATTTTCAGCTTTTGGGCCTTTGGAAAAAGTTGCTTAAAATCAAATTTTGAGTCAAGTAGTGCTTTTTGGGCCATTTTTATAAACTTTTTTCTTATTGGGCTCAATTTGGCCCATTAAGGTGACTGTTTTGGGTTTTGGCCCATTTCTAGGCCCAATAAGGGTATTTAGGTAATTTCAAGTTCATTTCTGTATTATTTAGGTTAAATTAAGTTAGTTTGCAACTTTTTAGAATTTTTTAGGATTTTTGGATTTTTACTAATATTTTAATATTATTTTATTATTAAAAATTAAAAGTCTGATTTTCTATGTTTTTATATTTTTTAGATTCTAGACACTTAATTAGGAATTTTACAACTTTCCAAATATTTTTAGGGTCTTTCCATTATTTTCTAGAATTATTTTAAGTTTTTATAGCTTTCAATAGTTTTTAATTGTTTAAAAATAGTTTTTGTTGGTTTTAAAATTTAGAAAAATACTTTTTAGCTTAATTAGGTTATTTTAAAGGTTTACAAACTTTAAGATCTTGATTTAGACTTTTTATTAGTTAATTTTGATTTTTAGGGCTTTAATTAGCATTAAAAAATTAATAATTAATTAATTAAAAGGTTTTAGCAAGTTTGGATTTTTTTGTAAACCCTTGGAATATTTTAGTGGATTTTTAGTGATTTTTAGGAATTTTTAGGGTAAAATTTTAAATTTGGTGCTTTTTACGGTTTTACGTGAACGACTCTTTCGTCTTAGTGTAATCCGTCATCGTAACCATCATCCCCTTTCTATTTTCTTTCTCATAACAATATAATCACATCACTAATAATCTCTCTACACAACACACTAGCCTCCTTGAGAACGATCCCCACTTTGGGTCATAACTTGTGATTTTCCTAAGTCACTTGTTAACGCTTGCCCTAATTGCCTTGTTTTCCTAAACAAGTGTAAATTTACAACTATCATTTTGGCGCCGCTGCGGGGGAGGCGTGTTGTGTTTTGATTTGGACATTGTTGTTTTTATACTAACCATAAATAGTATTTGTATTAGTAGCACTCTACTAATACATATTATCGGTTTTTCGTTTTTTGTGTGAATACTATTACTATATTGTATACGTAGAACAATAAATACACAAGTACTCCAAAAGTGAGAAATCACAACCTTGACTTGGGAGGTCATTACCCAATCATTGTATTCGAATCTCAAACCAAAGAAAAAGGCAAAAATAGATAAATACTTTCGTGAAGCTCAATTTTGAAAAATACAAACTATAAGGTGGGTATAAGGCGGATATTATAAAATATATCCTAAGGAAAAAGGCTCTTAAGTGCTTCGCGCCGCCTCGTTTCCCCGCTTGCTTGTGAGTATTTGATTTTAAGAGCTAATCGAGGGTTTTGCCGCTCAAAGTATTATTAAGTATCATATATACTTTCTTGGTTTCATTTGATTAAACCCTCTTGAACGTTTTGGTGTTCCACCAACGTTCTAAAGTCATCGAAGGCGTTCACTTCACGTGATCGTTTTCATTCCTTGAGGCTTCTTTAATCAAGAGATTTGATTAAGGAGGAAATTTGTAGATTTTTGTCTACTTAATACATTCACCAAAATCCAAAAAAGGTTGATACAATCAAAAACCACAAAAAAATTAAAAAATACAAAACACCAAAAAGAATCTTCTTTGCTCGTCCCCTCGTTGTACGTGACGTTTATGCTAACTCGTAATCAAGCAAGACGTGCACGTAAACAAAAGAACAAAACTCCCACTCCTAATCTTTCTAGTGAGGAGGCTCCTATTGACGAACCCATTGTAAGACAAGAACCAACCATGGCGAATCGTACTATGATGGAGTTACTTCAAGCACCCACCGAGGGTTATGGAGAGGCTATTGTGATTTCCGCTATCCTTGCGGAGAATTATGAGGTGAAAACGGGTTTGTTTTCGATGATCCAAAACAACAAATTCCGTGGTGATGAGAAGGACAATCCACACAACCATATCCGCCAATTCAATCGTCTTACCGCCACTTGCAAGTTTAAGGATGTTGCTAATGATTCGATTAAGATGATGCTTTTTCCGTATTCCTTAGCGGGGCCTGCTAAAATTTGGTTAGAGAAAGAACCACCCAATTCTATATTGACGTGGAAGGATCTCGTGTCTAAGTTTGTGAACCAATTTTTTCCGCCCTCTAAGACTACGCATTTGAAAAACGAGATTTCAAAATTTTCACAAGAGTTTAATGAAAGTTTTTCAACGGCTTGGAATAGGTTTAAGGAAATGTTACATGAATGTCCTCATCACGGTCTTTCCAATTTGCATCAAATTGACACGTTTTACAATAGACTTAATGATCATGAAAGGGATTATCTTAATGCCGCCGCGGGTGGTAATTTTTTTGTGTAAAACAGTCGAGGAAGCATTGTTAATCATTGAGAATAGATCTAAGGTGTATAGTCCTCGTAACACATCGAGTGTTCGTAAGGCTTCGTCTTCGGCTTCACCTTCTTTGTCTACCACCATTGATGCTTGCCAAATTGAGGCAAATTTGGAAAACAAAATCTTTGATAAGCTTAAAGGTCTTTTGATTGAGTTCAAAGTAGGAGAACCAAGTGCTCCCGCTACGGCTAAAGCGGTTGAGGTTTCATGCATGTATTGTGGTGGAGGTCATGATTTCTCCGAGTGCATTACCAACGGTGGTAACACTTTGAGTGCCTAAGCGGCCACGGGAACTTACAACCAAAACGGTCAAGTTACCCGCTCTAATCAATTGACTCCACCGGGTTTTGGTCAAAATGCTAACAACAACTATCGCAACAATCAAGTTGGTTTCAAAAACAATTACAACAAGGGAAACTATGGGAATCAAGGTGCTAATAATCAAGTTTCAAACAAAAATCAAAATGATTTTCAAAACAACAAGAGTTTGCAAACTTTGAAAGATCTTCCAAATGAATTTGTTGAATACGCTAATGGAAACGATGCTAGGTTTGACAACATTCAAAGAGAAATCATTAGCCTAAGATCCGAGTTTAAAACCAACTTGAAGAAAGAGTTGAAAAATGAGTTAGCAAATGAGCTTAAAATCCATACCAACTAGATGGAAGGAAATGTAACTAGGTACAACAAAACCAACATAAAATAGAAGAAGGGAAACATGAGATAAAACAAGAGATGATTAAGGCCGAGAAGAGGCAATCTATGTTTGAAGATAAAATCTCATCTATGTTTGAGGCAATTATGTGTAAACCGTCTTCGAGTAGTCTTCCTAGCAACACCGTATCAAACCCTAAGGGTGAGATGAAAGTGATTACCATACGTAGTGGTAAGACACTTAAGGAACCTGTAGAAACTAGAAGGGTGGGGGGGGGGGGGGGGGGTTGAATAGTTTCTCTTTGATTGGTGACCAAATTAAAATTACTTTCAATTTGGTTTGTATCAAAACTATCTTTTACTTGAGGCTAAGTTGCATAATGATTAAGTTCAATTGAAATGCACTAGCAAGGATAATAAGCAAGTATAATGATAATGAAATAAGTAAAGAGTAAGGAAGGAGACAACATAGTGGGAAGACACAAAGATTTATAGTGGTTCGACAACGAGGCTCTATCCTCGTTTCTACTCCACTCCTCGAGTACACCTACTCGAGATTTCCACTATATCCACAAGCTCCCTTCTCGGCGGAGAAAACCTTACATCGTTGCTTACATTATTTTCCGACACTAAGCTAAATGTCGAGACCTAATCTTTAGCTAGGACCAATCTACACGACGTTGCCTACTTCATAATTTAACGACACAAGGCTAGATGTCGGGTTCTAATCTTAAGGTAGAACCAGTCTTCACGACGTTGCCTACTTCACCATTTTACGACACAAGGCTAGATGTCGAGTTCTAATCGAAAGCTAGAACCAATCTTCACGACTCTTCACTTTGAAGCTAAGTGAGAACTTCACACAACACAACTACTAATCACTTCAAAGTTTAGTGAGAACTCACAAGACACAACCACATCACTTTATTGTTTAGTGAGAACTCCTAATCAAATCTATTACAACTCAACTAGACTTATCCAAGTACACACATGTAGCTTGGATTTACACAACACAAATCCAAGCAAACACATATGCAATGGATGTACACAAAAAATCCAAGTATCCACAAATAACTTGGATGAACACAACTAGTCCAAGTATTCATAAATACATTGGATTGACCTAAAACAAAAAAGGGTATCATGATGAATATGACTAGCTCATAGATTCATCTTTATCACTACACTAGTGAGTGAGTGATCTTCTCATTGGACATGGTAAAGGAGGGGATCAAGAGGATAATCATATGTAAACATCCTTAACAATTTAAGTGATAATTTACTAATGATTATGATATAGAAAATAGAAAGAGGGCTGAGAAAAACGTCCAAGAGGCTTGCTGGAAAATAAGATTTGACCCACTATTTAAAGGATACAAAGTTACAATGGATCTATAACGGCTATTGTGCGCGGTACCTTATCTCACCCCGCGGTACCATATCGCTAAGGTACCGCGTAGGTACTTAAGGTACCGCCACTAGACTCCGCTCCATTTTTTATCTTTTAGTGGGGTGGGAATATCTGAGGTATTTGAACCCTTCAACGGATATTCTAACAACATTTAGAATATGCCATTTTCAAATTTTCATTTTCCATTTTAATAAAACATTTTCTAAAAAAGAAAGTTTATTAAAAAGTCTTTTGTCTTATTAACAAAAGTGAGTTTTAAGGATAATCATTTTGATGATCACTAAGTATGATTAAGAAAGGTTAGTGATATGATTATTACCTTGATGATAGTGTTAGTTAAATAATTCATTTTGTGTTTTACACTAAATGTGTTGTATGGTTTGTTGTGATCAAAACTAAGAAAGATTAGTTAACACTAATAATGTTTTTAGGCATCACTTGCATTAACAGAACCGAATCTTCAACCAATTGCTCCTACGGAGGAAGCAATTGAGGAAGAACCCGAGGTGGTGGTCCAAAAGGAGCATGTCCCAATCCCACGAAGTACCACTCATGCCACACCTACGGTTGACCCATTACCAACCTTGGAACCCGAGATTCCAAAGGCTATGCCTGTGCCTCAACCCACACCACCTTTTCCCTATCCATCGAGACTTAGAAAGGAGAAACGTCAAGGGCGCGACAATTACCAATTTGAGCTTTTTATGAAAATGTTTCGTGATTTGCACTTTAATGTGAGTTTCGCCGATGCTTTGGTCATGATGCCTCGATTTGCCGCTAACTTTAAGAGTATGTTGAACTACAAGGAGAAATTGCACCAATTGTCTAGTTGTTCATCGATTTATCTTAATCGCATACCTTAAAAAGTCGGTGATCCCGGTAAATTCTTGATTCCATGTGCAATCAAAGATATGGAAGAATGCTTTGCCTTGGCCGATCTTGGTGCTAGCATTAACTTGATGCCACTTGCAATCTTCAAGTCGCTCAATCTTCCTAATCTTACTCCTTCACTAATGTCTATCGAGTTGGCCGACCATTCCACGATTCCCGCATGTGGATTGGCGGAAGACGTTTTTGTGAAAGTGAGAAAGTTCTACTATCCCGTAGACTTTATCGTTGTCGATATTCCCACGGATCCTCAAGTTCCTCTCATTTTAGGTCGTTCGTTTTTAGATACGTCTATGGCTTTGATCGATGTTCATGCTAGAAAGATCACCTTACGTTTCAACAACGAGGAACTTGTTATAAACGCAACTCAAAACTCTCAAATTTCTCATGTTTATTACATTGCAACCATAAACCTCGTTGATATGATTGACGTGGTTTGCGAGGAATTTTCACAAGAAGTTCTAGGTTTTGGTGATGATGAAAATAGTGGCAATCCCACTATGTTAGATCCCATTCTTGATAATTCGACACCAACCTTCACTCCATTTGAAGGTGGTGGTTTTACGTTAGAAGAATTCGATGTTCCACGTACTTATAACGAAGACCTCGACAACGATGAGGACTTCTCGATTGTCGAGGATTTTCTTAACTATTTCCCATTTCCTCCACCCGAGGAGGTTAAGAGTATCGAGCCCAAATCTTCACTTGAGGAACCACCTATCCTCGAGTTGAAAGATTTACCTCCTCATCTCGAATATGTCTTTTTGGAGGAGGGCGACAAGTTACCGATTATAATTGCGAAGGAACTTTTGAATGATGAAAAAACCGCGCTTGTCGATGTTCTAAAGGATCACAAAGAGGCAATTGCGTGGAAGTTATCCGACATTAAGGGGATCGATCCCAAATTTTATACCCACAAAATCTTAATGGAGGAGGATTACAAACCCGCAATCCAATGTCAAAGGAGGGTGAACCCCAAAATTCACGACGTCATCAAAAAGGAAGTCCTTAAACTCCTTGACGCGGGAATGATTTACCCTATTTCCGATAGCCCTTGGGTGAGTCCTATTCATTGTGTCCCTAAGAAGGGAGGAATGACCGTTGTGCCAAACGATGCCAACGAGTTAATTCCCACTAGACTCGTGACCGGATGGAGAGTGTGCATTGACTATCGTAAGTTGAATGAAGCCACTCGTAAAGACCATTTTCCCTTTCCCTTCATGGACCAAATGTTGGAGCGCCTTGCGGGAAACGATTTCTATTGCTTTCTTGATGGTTTTTCCGGTTACTTCCAAATCCCCATCGATCCTCGTGATTAAGAAAAAACTACGTTTACGTGTCCATATGGAACGTTTGCCTATCGTAGAATGCCATTCAGACTTTGCAATGTACCGGGAACCTTTCAAAGGTGTATGATGGCTATTTTTCATGATATGATCGAGAAGACGATGGAAGTCTTCATGGATGACTTTTCCGTGTTTGGTTGTTCGTTCACTTCGTGTTTGTCGAATCTTGAGAGAATGTTGAAACGTTGTGAGGAAACCAACCTTGTGCTCAATTGGGAAAAGTGTCATTTTATGGTTAAAAGTGGAATCGTCTTAGGGCACAAGGTCTCGAAAGCGGGGATTGAGGTAGATCAAGCTAAGGTAGACGTCATCGCCAAATTACCTCATCCCAAAAGTTAGGAGTTTCCTAGGCCACGCGGGCTTTTATCGTCGATTCATCAAGGACTTTTCAAAGATCTCTCGACCTACTACACATCTTCTTGAAAAAGAGGCACGTTTTGTCTTTGACGAAGATTGTGTACGAGCCTTTGAAATCCTTAAGAGGAAACTTACCGAAGCTCCCATTCTTGTTGCTCCCAATTGGAACCTCCCCTTTGAGCTCATGTGTGATGCTAGTGACTACGCTATTAAGGCCGTATTGGGGCAACGTCATGAAAAGCACTTCTTTCCTATTCGCTATGCTAGCAAGACGATGACCGAGGCTCAACTTAAATACACTACAACGGAGAAGGATTTCCTTGCCGTGGTGTATGCATTTGAGAAATTTCGACCTTATCTCGTCTTGACAAAATGCATAGTGTATACGGATCATTCGGCTATCAAGTATCTTATGGCTAAACAAGATGCTAAGCCAAGATTACTTCGTTGGATTCGCCTCCTTCAAGAATTTGATCACAAAATCGTTGACAAAAAAGGAGCCGAGAATCTAGCGGCCGATCATCTTTCTCATTTGGAAGATCCTCACCAAAGTGTTTACGAGCCCACGGAAATCACCGAAACATTTCCGCTCGAGACACTTGGTGTAGTGAATTCTAAGCTTGATTCTTCCACCCCATGGTTTGCGGACATCGCAAATTACCATGCGGGCAACTTCATCATCAAGGGTATGACGACTCAAGAAAAACGAAAATTCTTTCGTGACGTCAAGTTCTACTTTTGGAACGACCCTTACTTGTTTCGAACTTGTGCGGATCAAATCATTCGATGTTGTGTCTTTGGCACCGAAGCTTCTAATATCCTTAGAGCTTGTCATGAGGGACCCACGGGTGGTCACCATGGTGCTAATCTCACGGCTAAGAAGGTCTTTGATGCCGGCTTCTTTTGGCCTACTATTTACCGAGATGCACAAGATCTTGTGAAGTCATGTGATTCATGCCAACGACAAGGAAAAGCCTCACAAAAAGATGAAATGCCACAAAATATCATCCAAGTGTGTGAGATCTTTGACGTTTGGGGTATAGACTTTATGAGGCCGTTCCCATCATCTCGTGGTAATAAGTACATCATTGTTGCGGTTGACTACCTATCTAAGTGGGTGGAAGCTAAGGCTTTGCCCACCAATGATGCTCGTGTGGTAGTCAAGTTTTTGAAGCAATTGTTTTCTCGGTTTGGAACCCCTCGTGCAATCATAAGCGATCGTGGAACCCATTTTTGTAACGACCAATTCGAACGGGTCCTAAGGAAATATGGGGTTACACATCGGTTTTCTACGGCTTATCACCCACAAACGAGTGGGCAAGTCGAGGTTTCAAACCGGGCTTTGAAGAGGATCTTGGAGAGATCCATAGGGGAAAACCGACAATCTTGGTCGGATAAGTTGGACGATGCTTTATGGGCCTTTAGGACCACTCATAAGACGCCCATTGGGTGCACTCCTTATAAGCTTGTGTATGGGAAAAATTGTCACTTTCCAATTGAATTGGAACACAAGGCTTGTTGGGCCCTAAAGCATTGTAATGATGACATGGAGACCGCGGGAAAACACCAGAAAATGCAATTAAATGAATTAGATGAATTGAGAGATATTGCTTATGAAAATTCATTAATTTATAAAGAAAAAACTAAAAAGTTGCGTGATTCTAAAATTAAAAACCGGGTTTTTAACATAGGGGATCAAGTTTTGCTTTTTAATTCTCGTTTGAAAATCTTTTCTGGTAAGTTGAAAACCCGTTGGTCCGGTCCATTCACCGTGACTCAAGTTTTTCCATATGGGACCATCGAGCTAGCTCAAAATGATGGCCCCAATTTCAAGGTGAATGGACATAGGTTGAAGCACTACTTTGGCGGGGAAGTTCCATCCTTGAACTACCTCGACGAAATCACCTTCCCTAATGATAATTAGTATTGAGGGGATCGAGTCGAGCTCATGACTCGGTAATCAAAAACGAGGTGCCTCGTGGGGGAGTCCCATGCTTATCCTATGTACATATTATCGCTTTCTAATGTAGTAACGTGTGGGGATTTGTGCCCTTCCAACCTTTGTTCCGTGGTTGTTTGTGAATTGTGGATTTTAGATGATCATGATCTTCACAATTGGAGCCTCTCATGTTTGTTTTATGGGAGCACTCGATCGTTTGCTTTGAAGACTTTCTCAATATCCATGATATATCCTTTTGATGTTCTAACCTTAGGTTTTTAGCACACTTCATAAACAGCTTTAAATTTAACGGTTACACCCTTTCCATGCTAGATTAGGCATTCGACTACGTCTCTAGTATGGGGGTGTTTGCACCCCTAGACTCGAAACATTAAGGACAATGCTTAACTTTAGTATGGGGGGGGGGGGGGGGGAGGGGTGAATAGATACTTGCCTTGCCAAACCTTCATGCTTTCCAAAGTTTATCTTTTTGTTTATCGTTTTGTTGCAAAATAAGGCTAAAAATGATCAAATTTTAAAATTTTTCTCATGTTTTATAAGTGTTTGAAGAAATGAATGTAGGTTTTCCGATGACGAGAATAAGAGTAATTTTTGACTCGACCGTGTGTGTTGAGCACTTAGCTTTGATTCCTGATTGAGTCGTTTTCGTACACCGGAAAGTTATCGTAGTTCCTGGCGAAGTGTGAATGGAAATCCGCGTTTATCTAAATTTTGATGCTCGAATAAAAAGGGTTTTGATTTTTATATTTAAATCTGAAAAGACTAAAAATATAAAACGATATAAAAGCGACAATTATACTACGAATATTAAGCTAAAGGTACGTAAAATAATACTAAGGAAAATAACGATGGTAAACTAAACGAACATAATCAAAAATACTATAATCTCGACAATAAAGTTAAACAATAATAAGGCAACAAAATAGAAGCTAACTAAATAACGACAAGGAAATAGATAGAGAAACGAACCCGAATGAATAACCTGAGACGCCGATCTAACATAAAACATAAATCGTTAACGACAATTAAGATGAACGACATTTTTAAAATTATAAAACTATTCTTAAATCTAGATCTAAATTTTATTAAAGTTTTTAAAATACTTTTAAAACTAATTAAAACTTTAAATTAAAACTTTTTTTTAATTAATAAAAATCTTTAATCAATTTTAACTAAAAATACATTTACTAAATGCTAAATGCAATAATCTATATTAATTATTTAAAGGTAAATGACAACAAGATATAAAAAACTAGCCTAATGGTAAAACAAATTGCAACTAACTAAATTGTCATGTGTTTGAGACCCCTGTTACTAAACAACACCCTATTACAAAACCACCAAATGTAACCTGCTTATTTTGTTACTATTGCTTCACACTAACAACAAGACCATTTATATGTTGGAATTTATAAAAACCTTTTATCATATTAACACATTAATAATCACGAGTACGCAGCGGAATATAGGATCACGTATAGACAAGTAATTAACAAAAAACAATAAAGAAACGCGTACCTTTTAGCGATGGATTGAACACCTTTATCGAACCACCAATATAAACGAAAACCCAAAGATCAAACAATGATCTCTCTAAAAATACGCACACAATACGTTATAGCAAACAATTAAGTATGCTAGTACTAATTGTGATAAAGCCTATTAATATTTGTCAAAACAAATAAACACAAAAACTAATAACTTTAAGGTATTAGTTTTTATCGCACTATATATAACCAAAACCAAAACAATCGTTGATTGCTTTTGTTTATAATTTATCTCATAGCCTCATTAACAATGATGGCTCATTGTATATATACCCTTGCAAACGTCGGTATCCCAAATCAATTAGGATAAGACTTACGTAAAAGCAAATATAAGGAATTAATATATAATTTGCTTTTTATTTGTTTTACATATAAATTCTTATAGTTAACTATTAACTATCGTTTGTAAGATTTCATTAACTAACTAATTAATTAACGTACGTAATAGCTTATCACTAATTAATATATTACACACAATATATTAATGTTTAATTGTTTTACGTATTAACGCGTGCGTCTCCTTAGGCTCGGGACGACTTCCGGACATATATTATTTACGTGTACATATTCCTTCAGCTCCCACTTGGACATGTACAATAATATAATATAATAACATTGGTTAGCGTCTAGCAACACATCAATGCTCCCGGAAACTCTCGAGTGTAGTTTTCCACAAAGTACATTTAAATGACTTAAAACATTTACAATCCTTTTGTTTCTCAAATGCCATGTTAATAATGGATATGGATCAAAGTCATTCCATTTTAACTATTCTGTTTCTCGCATTACATAATTAATATAGATTACCAATTTAATCGAGACAAATCTAGATTACCATTGGGTATGGCCATACAAACATCTAATTAATTAACGAGGGGCCCAGTAGCATTATTCTTCAATCCTAGTTGAATGAACAAATTCTATCTTGACTACACGTGTCTCTTACATGCTTCAAGATACAAATGATTATAGTCTTTATTACTACCTTATTCAGGATAGCGTTAGAACTATAGCAAAAAGTACCATCCACATATATAAGACCTGCTTGCATCTCAAGTCAAAGGATTTAGTAATGTAAATCATTTGCAAGTTTCACTTAAAGACGCCGATCCATAAAGTGATTGACTTGTTAGTAGGAGATGTCCAATATACAACTTTTGGATATCGTATGAGTTGGTGAACCGTTCTTACATATTTTACGAATATTACCATCTCTCATATATGTCTTAATTTAAGTATATTCCCATATAATCAATCGACATAGACAATTTAGAATAACATATTATTCAAGGATTTAAACATGCAAAAATAGGACCAATAAATATTAAAGAAAACGAATATATCCAATACTTCAATTCATAAAATAAATATTGTTTAACAATATCCTTTATCCAAATACTAAAACAGATTACATGAAACTACTAGCAGGACGAAGTCCCATGCTCCTAGCATGTTGAGTAAGCTTTTTACCAGGTAAAGCCTTCGTAAAAGGATCTGCTAGATTATTATCTGTATGAACTTTAACTAGATCAATTTCACCCAGTTCGATACATTCTCGAACATAGTGATATCTCCTTTGATAGTGTCTGGCGCCTCTCTGAACTCCCGGTTCGTTAGCTATGATGATTGCACTTGAATTGTCACAATACATCTTTATAGGTTCTTCATTGGTAGGAACTACGCCAAGTTCTCCATTAAACTTCCTCATCCAAACAGCTATATATTCAGCTTCAGAAGCAGCTATATATTCAGCTTCTGTGGCAGATTGTGTAGTAGTACTTTGTTTGGAGCTCTTCCATACTACCGCGCCTCCGTTCAAAACGAAAACATACCCAGTTTGAGATTTAGTGTCATCTCTATCGGTTTCGAATCCAGCATCACAATAACAATTAACTTGCAGCTCAGTAGCTTCAGGATTTCCACCATAAACCAAAAACGTATCCTTAGTATGTCTTAAATACTTAAGAATATTTTTCACAGCAGTCCAATGACTTTCACCTGGATTTTGCTGAAATCGGCTTGTAATATTTTGCGCAAACGCAACATCAGGTCTTGTGAATCTCACAGCATACATAATAGATCCTACAGCCGAAGCATAAGGAACATTTTGCATACGCTTCATCTCATCAGATGTAGTAGCACCTTGTTTTTTATTTAAGTCAGTGTGCACTTGCATAGGAATGAGACCACGCTTGGAATTATCCATTCTATACTTTTTCAAGATCTTATCAAGATATGCATTTTGACTTAGTCCAATTAACCGCTTCGATCTATCTCTATAGATTTTGATTCCAAGAATAAATGCCGCTTCCCCTAAATCTTTCATAGAAAAACACTTCCCAAGATAGGTCTTTACCTCTTGTAAACTTGGAATATGATTTCCCATAATGATCATGTCATCAACATACAAGATTAGGAAAACAACATTACTCCCACTAGCTTTTTGATATACACATGGCTCATCAAGATTTTGATCAAAACCAAACTTATTGATTTCTTCATCAAATCTTTTATTCCAGCTTCTTGATGCTTGCTTAAGTCCATAAATGGATCTTTGAAGCCTACATACTTTTCTGGGATGCTTAGGATCAACAAAACCTTCCGGTTGTTCCATATAGATTTCTTCTTCTAAGTAACCATTTAAGAACGCGGTTTTTACATCCATTTGCCATATCTCATAGTCATAGTACGCTGCTATAGCTATGAGAATCCTAATAGCTCTCAAATCTGCAACAGGAGAAAAGGTTTCCTCATAGTCAACACCATAAGTTTGTGTAAACCCTTTTGCTACAAATCGAGCTTTATAGGTGTGTACAATGCCATCTATGTCCGTCTTCTTCTTGTAAATCCACTTACCCTTCACGACTTTCGCGTTGGGTGGTAAATCTACAAGTCTCCAGACTTGATTATCATACATAGATTGCATTTCCGCATTCATAGCAACAATCCACTTATCGGATTCAGAATCCAATATTGCATCTCTATAGTTAGTGGGTTCATTAAGATCCCCTAAACTATGTTCCTCGACTTCTACATTTAGACATAGTCGTTCAGGTGCTTTGATTGCTCTTTTTGATTTACGAATGGGGACGACATCCTCTTCTTGAGTTACATCAGGTGCAAGACTTTCTTCCTTAATTGGATGTTCGCTAGTAGTTTCAGAAGGTAAAATATCTTCATCCTCTAGTTCTACAATCCTCTCACTCTCTTTTTGAACTATGAGATTCTTTTCAAAGAAATCTGCATACCTCTCAACAACTATTTTGTTTTCAGGTGGGTAGTAGAAATAGTAACCCATAGTTTCCTTAGGGTAACCTATGAAGACACACTTAACCGATCTTGATTGAAGTTTGTCACGCGTGTGACGTTTCACATGTGCCTCACAACCCCAGACCTTTAAGTAAGACAAGTTTGGGACTTTTCCATGCCATAGTTCATATGGAGTCTTGTCAACCTTCTTGGTTGGAACCATATTGAGAATGCGTACAGCAGTCTCTAGAGCATAATCCCAAAAGGATAGTGGCAAAGTAGAAAGACTCATCATTGATCGAACCATGTTTAGCAAAGTTCGATTTCTCCTCTCAGAAACACCATTGTGTTGTGGTGTGTAAGGAGGAGTCAGCTGTTGGACAATTCCACTAGCCTTTAGATAATCTTTAAATTCTTGACTAATATATTCACCACCACGATCCGATCGAATGGCTTTAATAGTCTTCCCAAGTTGATTTTCTACTTCATTTTTGAATACCTTGAATGTTTCAAAGACTTCATGTTTATGTTTAAGTAAATAAACATAACCATAACGACTATAATCATCAGTAAAGGTAATGAAGTATGTAGCACCTTGCTTTGACACATGTCTAAGTGGACCACATACATCGGTATGGATTAATCCAAGTTGATCTTTCACCTTTTCCGTTTTATGAGAAAAAGATTTCCTTGTCATCTTGCCCGATATACAAGAAACGCATTGATCAAACGGTTCACTATCCGTTGAGTTTAAAAGTCCATCATGTTGCAACTTTTCAATTCGCTTCTTTCTAATATGAGCAAGTCGACAATGCCAAAGATAAGTAGAATCTAAACTTGCTTTAGATTTCTTATTGCTAATTGAATACATTGAATTCACAATTTGCAAAGTAGGATCATGCATATCAATTTCATAAATACCATTAACACGGATACAATTAAAATAAATCATATCATTAAAAGAAACGGTCATACCAGAATCCGTAAATTTATGAATAAATCCTTTATTATGCAAACAAGAAACTGAAACAACACCTCTAGTTATAGTAGGTGCATAATGACAATCATCCAAAACAAGAATTAAACCATTTGGTAAAACTAAGTCAAAACTTCCAATAGCTTCTACTTCAGCACGTACGCCGTTTCCAACATACAAGTAGACAGCACCTTGCTTCAGCTTCTTTGCTCCTCTAAGTCCCTGTTTTGTGTTACAAATATTAGTACCACAACCAGTGTCATACACCCAGGAATTTTTAGAACAAGCAAATAATTCATTAGTATAAATACCTGAAGAAGTGGACGATCCAAGTTGCTTCTTCTTTTTCATCAACTCAGCTAGATAAACAGGACAATTCCTCTTCCAATGTCCAACCTCTTTGCAGTGGTGACATATGGAATCTTTTGCCGGATGCTCTTTCTTATAAGGTTGAGGCTTTTTAGGTTTAGGAGGATAAGAATTTTTAGGACCCTTATCCTTACCTTTACCTTTAGCCTTACCTCCTTGCGGTTTGTACTTCTGGATCCTACCACCTTGGATCGCCATCACTTGTGGTGTAGAAGAAGATGCAACATTTGACTTCTTGTTCTTCTTAACTCCTTTCTCAAATTCAATAAGCAAAGAATGAACTTCACTAATTGTCTTCCCCATGCTTTGCATATTGTAATTTTGCACAAAGCCCTCAAAATCACTTGAAAGTGAATTGAGAATCAAGCTGACAGACACAGCTTCTGGAAGAACATAGTTGAGAGTCGCCAAATGATCCAAATAGCTTTTCATCAATAGAACATAATCGCTAACGGATTGACCCTCTTCCTGCTTGCATGAATGGAAAGTGTGTACTAAATCTTGTAGTTCGACACCAGGAGGCTTTCCATACATCTTTTGGAGCTCAGTTATCATGTCCTTAGGACTTTTGTGTTCAAATTGCTGATAAAGCGATGGAGACATAGTTCCAAGCATTAAACAAGCAACTTCATTATGACGATCATAAAGAGCATTCCATTCTACTAATTGTTCATTAGTAGCAGTAGCACCAGGATGGTCAGGCAAAGGATTGTCATACACATCCTGTAGTTTCTCCACACGCACAACTAGTTTGAGCGCGCGTAACCACTCATTGAAGTTAGGACCAGTAAGATGTTGCTTCTCAAGCATCGACCTGAAAGCCGAACTGTTTTGTTTGGTTTGGGCATTGTTCGTTGCCATCTACAAATAAACAAAGTTCAATAATTTAGTATTTTGGATAATACTCCCTTTATAGAAAATAAATACCCATGTCTATAAATAAACAATTAATTTTCTAAAAGCTAGAATCCACCAAGACATACCACCACCGCATCAGTTGATCTGCTAGTGATGATGATATTCAAGGGGTAATTGACGTTCAATAATTGCATCCAATACAACTTCTAGAATTATGGGACTCAACTTTATATCCATCACTTGTGACAATTCAAAAGTGAAAAAGTGAGCATGTTTATCCCATCTATTGCCACGAGTTAAGGTCTCACCTATCTTAACTTGCTTAAGTCGTCCAACTAAAACTGTGATTATATAGCACCGACTTCTCACAATCGAGTGTATTATATCACCTTGGGTTACAAAATCACCACAGTCTCACGTATGGTGAAAGAGTAAGTGCAAGTGCTTTTACACGTTGGATGGCAAATAAACTTATTTCAAAGGGTATAAATTTTGACAATTCAAAACATGTACAAAGAAGCATGCAACATCTTTGTATCATGATAATTTATAAAATTTACTCAATTCGTTAATTATAAACATCACTTATTTAACTTACAATTCAATTGTATAAATAGTGATATCATAAAAATTGACGATTCAACATGTATTCTATTTAAAGAAGTTTAATTTTATCACGGGAAAAGATTAAAGAATGATTAAAATCATTCAAACCCTAGACCATTTGCGGCTTCCTAAATAGTATGCAAGATAAGGAGACTACAAATAGTCAGGTATTATAGGGAAATGGTATCTACAAGACCGAAGTCTTGATGAGTCTTCCCGAACCTTAGCCTTGTAACTAGATATTACTTTTGCAAATTACGTCATTAATAAAATTTTACAACTTTAAAGTAGAAAACAAATTATAAACTTGATTCTTGCTAATCACGGCGTGAGTTAGATTTAAAACCATGTAAGGGCGACTCGTTTGTTGCCACATATGATCGTGCAAGAACAAGATTATAATAAATCAAATTTCATATAGTTTTAGTCCGGTTTATTTTTATTTTTCGAAAAACCCTTTGCTTGAACCATGATACATAACAATTATAATCAAAAGCAAAACAAATAAACATTAACCTAAAACATATACCCAACTAACAATTAATCACATACTTCATGCTTACCACATCTATCATGACTTCAATTAAATTAATTAATTAAGAACACATGATCCATGGTAAACTTGCATGATTCCCATGGATCGAACCAAAAATTTAACAATTAACAAGGTGATAAATAACGACTAATTAACAATTAACAACGACTAATTAACAATTAACAACATATTTATCAATAAAAATTGCATACAACTTAGGGTTTGTCTAATTAATTTTATTAACCCTAATTAGGGTTTATGAAAAACTAATCATCAAATAAAATAATTCAAACGCCATCATAATAAGTTTACACAATTTTATCTCTTTCCTTATTTTTAATGTAATTAAAAGCTATACGAACGGCTCGTGATGCCACTGTTGGAATTTATAAAAACCTTTTATCATATTAACACATTAATAATCACGAGTACGCAGCGGAATATAGGATCACGTATAGACAAGTAATTAACAAAAAACAATAAAGAAACGCGTACCTTTTAGCGATGGATTGAACACCTTTATCGAACCACCAATATAAACGAAAACCCAAAGATCAAACAATGAACTCTCTAAAAATACGCACACAATACGTTATAGCAAACAATTAAGTATGCTAGTACTAATTGTGATAAAGCCTATTAATATTTGTCAAAACAAATAAACACAAAAACTAATAACTTAAAGGTATTAGTTTTTATCGCACTATATATAACCAAAACCAAAACAATCGTTGATTGCTTTTGTTTATAATTTATCTCATAGCCTCATTAACAATGATGGCTCATTGTATATATACCCTTGCAAACGTCGGTATCCCAAATCAATTAGGATAAGACTTACGTAAAAGCAAATATAAGGAATTAATATATAATTTGCTTTTTATTTGTTTTACATATAAATTCTTATAGTTAACTATTAACTATCGTTTGTAAGATTTCGTTAACTAACTAATTAATTAACGTACGTAATAGCTTATCACTAATTAATATATTACACATAATATATTAATGTTTAATTGTTTTACGTATTAACGCGTGCGTCTCCTTAGGCTCGGGACGACTTCCGGACATATATTATTTACGTGTACATATTCCTTCATTATATTTGCTACTAGCTTATTTAACCAGCACTACTAAACTAACTAGCAACTAGAAAAATAAGAAAACCCAGATAAGCTACAACTAAATAGCTATCAAGTGAGTACATAAATAAGAATCTGTGATTGCTTTATAAAATGAAAATGAATTTAAGCTTTAAATTACAACCACTAGCCTACACCTCATCTAAAAAAACGAAGAAAAAGGGAAAAAAATGACCATTGAGAACAAACTCTTAATCACCTACCTTATGTGTTGCAAGCAAAATAAAACGCAGGGATATTTAAAAAAATGAGGAGTCCAAGTTGATGCTATCTACTCTATCTAAAATATCTACTCTATCTATAAAATATATAAAAAAAACGCAGGGCAATTATATAAAAAAAAATGAGTACATGAATTTGAAAAAAAACTGATTGTTGCGTTTGATTTCTATCCAAAACAGGGAATCAAAAATAATAAATGAAGTGTGTCTCTTTCCCAATCTACTAAAACTAAAAAACGCAGGAAGTAAATCTTTAAACAGGGAAGTAAAAAAATTAAAGATTGCAACTATCTCTATTTTTAGAATAATAAAAGACAAGAAAGAAAAATAAAAATGATAAGCAATCCCTATCTATTCTCTAAACGCAGTGGGGAAAAGAAAGTACAGGGGTTCCCAATATTGTGTGTTGTCTGCGTATAATATAAGCCACCTACAATCTGATCTCTTTTTTTTTCCTTGGGCTTGTTGGGCTTCGATTTCTTTTTATTTAGTTGGGCCTGGAGTGGGCTGTTTGGTTATAAAGATGTATTAATGGGTCGGCTCGACCCATTTAAATGGTGTCGGGTCGACCCAATAAAACATGAATGCACTGTCAAACTCTCCATTTCTCGTGCTCGTTTTTTTGTCTTTTTCTTCGTTTTTGCTCCTTTTCTTTAATATTCGTACCTACAATAATAAATAACACATATAAACGATAAATGCACTAAAAATACACGTTTTACTATTTATTATGCGAAAAATGAAGGGTTATTTGTACTAAAAACATGAACAATCACGTGTTCAACAATTCCTTAACTTCACATTAGGCTAAGTCTCTTAAATGAGGACGAGAAATGATAGGGTTAATTATAAGTTACTATGCTAAACGTAGAGTACTCGTATTCTTTCAAAAACTCATGTGTTCTCGTAGTTTGCTTATTCTCCCTTCGCTTGTAAATATTTTTTGCTTAATAAATATTGACTTAGCGGGTTAGTCTTGATTGTTGGGTTTCTAGTCTTTTCTAGTAGCTTCCGTGTAATTAAATTGGGAAGACATTAAGGTATCGCCAGCGTCACGGTTTTGAAGTATTGGCAACCCGAATAATCGAAAGCTTCACCCAATAATAAGATTTTAAGTGCTCAACTAAATCAAGCAAACAATTTGAAGCCCCACAAGGCCGAAAAATCTATGCAAAATTGAAAGTGAATCAAGCCTTAATCTTTGAAGCTTTAAAGATCCAAAATTCGCCTTAGCGTGAGGATATACGTCTTTGGCTAATAAAACCACCGACGAGGTGGATAATAAAAGGCAAGGCAAGACCGAAGTCATAATAAAAGCTTCATGGCGAAGTTGAATAAAAGATGGAGGTAAACCAAAGATAATAAGGCCTTTCCGTTAGGAGGCGTATGAAAGTCTTGGTAATAAGTCTCATGTTCAAAACCGTTATAAAACCGTGTCTATCGATCTTTCTTGTTGAGTTAATTTTTGACATCGTTGTCTATTAGGAGGGGTTATTGATTTGATGGTCTTGGTTACACCGTTAGGACTATATTTTTAGACCTAAATCTCTATTATCGCATAAGTCAAACAATGTATCCTCGTGAAACATTCAAGACATAATAAAATATAAGAGATACAACTTAGGAAAATGGGAGGATAAGTACGTGATTAGGGCATATGAGTAGTGTTAGCATTACTAACTTATAATGATAATGATCTCGTTGCACGCTTGGCATGGAATTGGGGTGAAAATCGAGGACGATGAACTTATTTCTACAGAAGCATTCACATGTTCTTATTCTATGAACCTAAACGTCCCATTTTGCGATGAAAATCATACATTATGTCTATAACGCAAGTAGTAATAATAGTAGTAGTGTAGCTAGTTTATCATACAATAAAGTGAATAAAAAAGAATTTTGGAGATGCTACGATACTTTATTCTAGCATTGCGTGAGGGCACGACAATGGTTTAGTATGGGGGAGTGATGAGACTGCTTTTATACATAGTCTTATCGTCTAAAATGGGCTTAAAATGCATTAATTATCATGAAAATAACCAAATATATGCTTGTGTTTTGTTGCTTGTGTATTTTAGGTACGAATATTGAGAAAATGACAAAAGATCACAAGAATCATGCAAAAGCGAACACGGGAAACGAAGCCGCACAATGAACCAAGCCCTAATGAAGAATTTTCCCAAGAAAACCCTTGAAGAATTGAAGAATATTGAAGAAGGGTCCTCCAATATGGAATAAATGACACTTTATACCCTTGTATCCTCATAATTACAAGTTTGGTCCCTAAAGTTTGTCAAAATTGCAAAAAGGGCCCTCTACTTTGAAGACTTGGCAATTTTAGCCCCTCAACAAAGCTAAATTGTAAATCATTATTCTCCACAAAGTCAAATATATCATGAAGTCCTTCAAAGTACAAGAAAAGACAAGTTTGTTCCTTGAAATATGAAAAGGACCCTTGACTTTCAACATTTGGCAAAAATGGTCCCTCAATTATTATGACTTGGCAATTTCAGTCCTCCAAAAGGTCAATCATACAAGTCGAGACCATTATCAATCAAGAAAATGCCAAAACAACCCTTCAAGAATCACAAAATGGAAAGAAATACCCCTGGAAATACTTTGGAAAAGTATTTGGGGCAAAAGTGTGAAAAAGAAAACTTCATTAACAAAGGATTCATATTTTTGGGCTGTTTAATTGCAAATGAAAGAAAGAAGGAAGATAAGGGGTTAAATGTGGTCAGACAATGAAGTTACCTAGACCCACAGTGGGGTGACACGTGCCCCACTACCACTCCACAACCAATTAAAACCCACAATTTCTCCACATCAGATTCCCACTCACCAGATTATTTAACTAATCTTTGATTAGTTTGAATTTGGCGCAAAACACATGTTTAAACATAAAACCGGATCAAACAAGGCACTATTTACTCCAAGAACACAATTGGGTATTTTTAATTGTGCTGTAATTAGGCCATGAAAACCTCTAGATTAGTGATTAAGCATGTCTTAATCATAACACGACACCAAAAACTCATGCCACATCACTTCCTTGTCCCACACAAGATTCCCCTGCTACAAGCTTGAGCTAACTGCCAAATTTTGGTCAGTCATCCAACAGCTCACAATCCAGCTTACATCCTAAGCTTGTTACAAGCCCTTTGATCAACTTTCTCCTTGCCAGCTACCACAAGACAACAAAATGTAGTCACATGATTCACAAGAGTTCAAAAAGCTACAAGGGCAATTTGGGGACTTCCTTAGCAAGGGTTTACGTTTTTTTTAGCTTTCCTAGATAACTTGTAGCCTATATAAAGGCATTAGGGTGCAACATTTGCAGTTTGCTTTTGGTTTTTCCTACTTCACAAACTTGTAAATCCTACTTTTTGATTAATGAAATTGTGTTGAGTTTGTTGAAGAAAGACCAAGGGCCATTTAATTTTAAGCTTGTTTATGTTATATGTTAACTGAAATTGAACCTTAAAACGTGTTTATAAACCTTGTGTAAGAAATTACACATTAGACTAAAATTTGATATTTTGCTAAGTTTTCTTGGTAATTTTTGGGATATAAGCTGATCATAGCACCCTAATTGTGATATTAAGGTGTTGTGAAGCTCATATCTTGGGGATAATCAAGAGTGGGTACAAGAAGTTGCATTAATCAAGTTTATTTTCCAAAAAGTCACCTTTCTGTTTTGATATTTTGCTTCTAACTCTGTAGAATCTTAGCAGGGTTGTTGATGGAAGCTTGTGCTAGTTCTTGCTAGAACATAAGCTCTAAAATTCGTGGGTGTGGATGTACATCCATGAGGTTTGTCTTAAAACCTCGAAAATTTGATAAAATTTGGATTTTTGGTGAATTTGTGCTCTACTTGTGTTCTTGTTGATTTCTTGGCTTGAATCTGCTTAATCTTGCATGTTAATGTTGTTAGTATGCTAGATTAGTCATTTGGTAAACTGAATCACACTTATACTTGTTTAATTTTTGGATTAAAAAGATAAAGGGGTGGTTGGGATTACCTGTTTGAAATCATTGTGTGTTATTGTGTTATTGGAAGTTTGTGTTTGTGTTTTTTATCTGTCATACACTTGTTTGAGAGCTATTTGCTGTAAGTTTTTTGACTTAAACCTTGAAATCAAACAATCTGCTATAAAATCTTTGTTATTGACTGTTTTGACCTAGAATCTTGGGAACACTTAGGGTGTATGCATGCTTAGGGCTAAAAGTGGTTTAAACAAAGTTTTTTTAACATGTTTGTGAGATTTGAGTGGTTGAATCTGGCTTGTTGGTCAGTTGCATCAGCAAAGTGAAATCTACTTGTGTTTAGTGTTCATCAGTAACCTTCATTGACTAGAATTTTGATTTAGGCTTAAAGCCATTGCATGAAACCTGTTTAAACTTGTTTATATAAGTTTGTTATAGCTTGTGTATGCTTTTGGTGCAATTTGGTTGGCTGAATATTGCTAAAACAGCTTATAAGTGCTCAACTGCTTATGTGTTCATGTCTGGTGCATATCTGGTGAAAGATTGAATTAACTTTATTATTTGGCTGTTGTTGATTGTGATTTTTTGATTGTTATTGACTCCTCTTGATCCACTGATCCTTTGGGTGCCTTTGTTTAACTTGAATCTCCAAAAAATTCACTAAAGACAAAAAAGTCAACAAGTCAAGCAGTGGAAAAAGTTTCCACTGCTCAACACCCAAAACTAGCCCCTGCTAGTGTTAATTTTGATCCAGCTTATCAATAAGCTATATCTGCTTATCTAGACCTGCAACAACTTATTTTTGTGATAGATCTTCATTATTTGACCCATTTGATTGAACTGGAGCTTATTGGACTTTGACTTTGACTTTTTGCTAGAAACCCAACTTATTTGACTTTTTCATAAGTGCTTATTTGCTTTTTCCAGCTTATTGAGACAGCTTATTTGAAAACTTTTTGTTGATTTAGCTTATTTAAGTCATTTAAAAGCTTTTGCAATTTGAATCAGCTCTTGGGATAGCTTAGAACTAAAAAACGACTATTTTGTCGTTTTCTATAGATTGCTTTTTGCATTTTCAGGCTTATTCCTTTGGCTTATTTCAAATTTCTTTTTACAGAAGTCTTATTTAGGTCAAAAGAAGCTTGTGTGTCTAACTTGAGCTTATGGCATTAGCTTATAGCTTAATGGGCCAAAAAGCCCATTAGGAATAAGCTGTTTGGTATAAGCTTGCTTATTTCAAATTTTCAGCTTTTGGGCCTTTGGAAAAAGTTTCTTAAAATCAAACTTTGAGTCAAGTAGTGCTTTTTGGGCCATTTTTATAAACGTTTTTCTTATTGGGCTCAATTTGGCCCATTAAGGTGACTGTTTTGGGTTTTGGCCCATTTCTAGGCCCAATAAGGGTATTTAGGTAATTTCAAGTTCATTTATGTATTATTTAGGTTAAATTAAGCTAGTCTGCAACTTTTTAGAATTTTTTAGGATTTTTGGATTTTTACTAATATTTTAATATTATTTTATTATTAAAAATTAAAAGTCTGATTTTCTAAGTTTTATATTTTTCTTAGATTCTAGACACTTAATTAGGAATTTTACAACTTTCCAAATATTTTTAGGGTCTTTCAGTTATTTTCTAGAATTATTTTAAGTTTTTATAGCTTTTAATAGTTTTTAATTGTTTAAAAATAGTTTTTGTTGGTTTTAAAATTTAGAAAAATACTTTTTAGCTTAATTAGGTTATTTTAAAGGTTTACAAACTTTAAGATCTTGATTTGGACTTTTTATTAGTTTATTTTGATTTTTAGGGCTTTAATTAGCATTAAAAAATTAATAATTAATTAATTAAAAGGTGTTAGAAAGTTTGGATTTTTTGTAAACCCTTGGAATATTTTAGTGGATTTTTAGTGATTTTTAGGAGTTTTTAGGGTAAAATTTTAAATTTGGTGCTTTTTACGGTTTTACGTGAACGACTCTTTCGTCTTAGTGTAATCCGTCATCGCAACCATCATTCTCTTCTTATCCCCTTTCTATTTTCTTTCTCATAACAATATAATCACATCACTAATCATCTCTCTACACAACACACTAGCCTCCTTGAGAACGATCCACGCTTTGGGTCATAACTTGTGATTTTCCTAAGTCACTTGTTAACGCTTGCCCTAATTGCCTTGTTTTCCGAAACAAGTGCAAATTTACAACTATCACCAACCCACTAATAAAATATGCATCTCTACTAACAGCTCCCCCAAGAAGCTTCACACCCAAAGACGGCCTACGAATATCAACCGGAAATAAACCCTCCCGAAGCTTCGTATCATTACAAGAGGGTAAAAAAATCTCTGTCTTCTTGATGTTAAGTTCAAGACCCAAACCTAGACCAGTCGTTTTTATAATTTCTAACACCTTGGATACCTCTTCTGAATCTCCAATAATGGTTCCATCATCAAGATACCAAGCATGAAGAAGAAGCTTGCAACTATCTCTGATCTTATGTACAAGCGGGTGCAAGAGAAGAGCAAAGAGAAGAGGTCCCAATGGGTCGCCTTGCTGCACTCCCGTAGCAGACCAAATATGCATGACCATATAAGAAATTTACCCACAAAGAAATAGAAGGACACCTCACCCTAACTTCATGAAGTAGTGTCGATCTATCCACAAGGTTAAATGCATTTGAGAAGTCCACAGTGAGCATTGCAAGAGACCCATCATTATGGTATTCAGTCAACACCCTATTGGCGCTATGTAAAATAGCCTCAGCGCCACCCGACACTCTGACTCCAAACTGGAAATCACCAAGGTACCTGGACATTTCCTTACCCACACCTTTCATAGCAACCTTGGAAACCAAACGCCTCCATATAGTGCCCACTGCAATAGGTCGAATCCCGTTATCAGGTTTAAGTAGAGACGTGAGAGGAGCAGATGCAACAAACTCTGCCAAAATAGACGGACACCTCCCTACTAGCCATAAATTAACGACCGATGTGATGGCCATTAAGAGATCTGTGGCAGTAGCAGAACCCTCTCCACACAGAGCATCTAATATATGTTGTGCCCTCAAACCATCTCTCCCGCATAAAGTACCTTTAGGAAAATATTTAATGCAACCAAATACACAATCAATCTCTGCTACAAGAGGAGACTCATAAAATGTGTTGCTCGGCATGGATGGGGGTGGCTTGTAAGGATGCTTAGCCTCCAAGGCTTTAATAGTATCACCCGAGTATGGAGCTATACCAGAAGAGGATAACACTTTTACTGCAGCTGTAAAGTGCCCATCCGCAACCTTACGAAGACATTGTCTGATGTTGGTATTGCCCGTTGTGCTATCCTCTATCAAATCACCACGACCCTCGCCAAAGGATCCCGACCTAGCAACATCCACCATACTTTTAACTAACGTTGCGATACCATCATCTTTCCCCATGTAGCTAGTGACTTCAAGATAAAACATTGTTGCAAATATTTTTTATTTCCGTACCTACGCTTTTGTCTAGTCTTGGGCCTACATACCTGTAGCGTACATCGTGGAAGAAGTAACAACTTAACCCACGCACCAACGGAATCGGTTTGGGCGACCACTTGCTACAATATCTTGTAGCAAAAATATTAAATTTGTATAAAAACCGCAGTGCCCTCAGCGTGATTTTCATAGTGCCCTCATCGTTCACTTAGAATTACTGATCTATCTGAGTATCGACGTCGACTGAATTTTAATGTCTAGAAACCATTTTTCCGATAGGTTTGTTTGCTCAGAAAAAGTGAATAGGTTTGTTTGCTCACAAAAAGTGAAGAAGACGTGGTAGAGAGAAAGTACCTTAGGGATGGGGACAAGATATTGTTGCAACTTTTTGCCCGTTTGTCATCCAACACTATGTAAATTATTCGTAGTATGAATAAAACTTTTTTAAAAAAAATTAAGAAAAATCTCATTTAAACTAGTTTTATGTATTCAGTGTGGTTTTTATAAATACACTATGGATAAATATCTGCTTGATCTACAGAGGATTCAGGGACCTCAATTTCTGTTCTTGAATCTTTGTGCTGTCTTTCTTGCTCAACCTCGTGTTCTCTAGAGAGGGTGATCGATAATGTAATTGTTGCTTTGTTAGATCTAACATAACATTTATTTAATAAACAAAACATATAAACATCATAGCACATGTGGAAGCAATTAGGATCAATTAACATAACATGCATATAACTAATTGAACATTAAAATTAAAAGGGTATTTTACCTTGCAAAGCTTCCTAGAAAAAGAACACTTCAAACCAATCCAAGATTAACCAAAGGAGGTTAAATCTATGCTCTTGTACACACACCACAAACAAGCTATTCGACAAGCTAGGTCACGCGAGCAGAACCGTGTCTTAGTGGTGGAAAAGACAAACCGAGTATGCTCTAGGCTATAGTCGGTCGAATGTGGTGTTTGGCAAGGTTTCAGAGATTATTTTTCTTTCACTATGAATGAGCAAAGAAAACAAATGAAAACCTTTGTATTTATAGTGTGTCAAAAGCTAGGGTTTGGAGACAAAACTTTATATAGAGAATATATTGTTTGCTTTAAAACCAAGACTAAAACCACAAACATACACCCCATAGGGGCCGGCCTATATTGTTCCCAACATATATTTGGGACACAAAATCCTGTTACCACTTTTACAGTTAACGCCCGTTAGTCATTTTCCATTAAATACTTAACGGTCTTTAATCACAGTTTTAACACTCGTTAACTAATTAACTATATTTAAATAAAACATATTAATTAATTAAATAGCTCTAAACATTTGTGTGTAATCCCATAGTCTCGAGTTCGATCCTAACACACGACTATTTAAATACGTCCATAAACTAACAGCTCCCACTTGGACTATTTCATAAATATCGTGATCACATCGATTAGCGTCTAGCTACACGTCGATGCCTCTAGTATGATCTCGAGTAAGGTCTCCTGGACAAAGCCTTTTAATGATTAAACATCATTATTATTATCCTTCTGTTTCTTAATACACGTTAATAAGGATATGGATCCCAGTCATTCCTTAATTAACAAAATGCTTTCTCGTTCGTTGATTATTAAAGATTTCCAAATATCAATTTGGGTGCGGCCACACATACATATTTAATTAATCCCACGAGGGCCCCAGCTGTATTAAAACTCCAACAAAATATTGAAGGAAACAAAATCCTATTTTGACAACAAGCAAAACTCATGAATTTTGCAACACCCCTGAAATCAAATTCGTATAGCCACCAGTTACGTATAGCGTTAGATTGATTCACATAAATGCACTAGATCCACAACGTTTCCTGGTATCTCAGGTCGAAGGATAACTATTTATGATATATATAATGACAAAGATCCATAAAGTAATATCACTTTAGTTGGGATAAGTCATATATCTCGAATCATCGAATATCATCTAAATTTGGTATGTAATCACATCAAGTATTCTTTCAAGAACTACTCCCACCAAACTTTAGATTTGTCTTAATTTAATAATATTCTCATATTATTAATCGACACGGACAATTTAGAATAAAATTAATATTCATGGATATAAACATGCAAATATAGGATACATAATTAACTAACAGAAATAAACGTAACCCAAACTTTATTTCATCAAGGTAATAATGTTTAACACCCCTTATCCAAATACTAAATCACAGATTTACATGAAGTCACTAGCTAACATAAGTCATATTCCCTTAGTATGCTCGGTGACTTTCCTACCAGACAATGCCTTAGTGAAAGGATCAGCTAAGTTACTATATGTGTGAACTTTCAACAAATTAATTTCACCGGCAGCAACTTGCTCTTGAACATAGTGAAATATCCTCAGAAAATGTCTGGCGCCTTTCATGACTCCAGGTTCATTGGTGAATATGAATGCGGCAGAGTTGTCGCAGTACATATCAGTAGGATTCTTTATTGAAGGCATCACTCCTAGATCATCAATAAATTTCCTAATCCAAACATCCTCCATTGCAGCTTCTGAGGCAGCTACATACTCGGCCTGGGCAGCATGCATAGCTATTGTTGAATGCTTACGGCTCTTCTAGTCTACAGCTCCTCCATTGACGACAAAGACATAACCAGTCTGGGACTTCGTATCATCTTTATCATAATGCCAAGAAGCATCACATAAACCCGTTACATTCAGTTATGTGTCTAGTTTACCCCCATAAACAAGAAACATGTCTTTCGTATTCCTTAAATACTTAAGAATGTGTTTAACAGCAGCCCAGTGGAGCTTACCAGGTTTCTACAGATAACGACTGACTAAGTTCTAAGAAAACGCCACAGCGGGCCTTGTGTATCTTACAACATGCACGATAGATCCTACAGCCGAAGCATAAGGAACTCTTGACATGTATTCTTCCTCTTCAGGAGTTGATGCATCTTTCTCATGACTTAAACCATGATCAACTTCCATAGGTTGATAACCTTTCTTGGAGTTGTGCATGTTGTATCTTTTTAATATCTTGTCAAGATATGCACTTTGACTAAGTCCAATCAACCGTCTTTTCCTATCACGATAGATCTTAATACCCAATATGTATGCAGCTTCTCATAGAAAAATATTTACCAAGATAGTCCTTAACAGCTTTAAGACTTAGTATATGACTTCCCATGATTAATATGCCATCAACATATAAGACCAAGAAAACTACATTACTCCCACTAGATTTGCGATATACACATGGCTCATCACGATTCTGAACAAATCCAAGCTTCTTGATTTCTTTATCGGATCATTTATTCCATTATCGTAAGGCTTGCTTCAGACCATAAATGGATCGTTGAAGTTTACACACAAAATTTAGATATTCAGGATCAACATACCGTTCAGGTTGCTCCATATAGATGTCATCATCTAAGTGACCATTCAAGAAGGCAGTTTTAACATCCATTTTCCATATCTCATAGTCATAGTATGCGGCGATAGCTATGAGAATTCTAATAGCTATAATGTCGGCTACCAGCGAGAAGGTCTCGTCGTAGTCAACACCATGCGTTTGAGTGTAGCCCTTGGCCACCAAACGAGCTTAGTAGGATTGTATCTTTCCATCCATGTCAATTTTCAACTTATAAATCCACTTACTTTTCACTACTTTAGCACCAGGAGGTGGATCCACTTTTGTCCAAACTTCATTGACATCCATGGAGTGCATTTCCTCATCCATAGCACCTTTCCACCCTTTGCTCTTAGGAACAAGCATAGCAGATTTATAATTAGCAGGTTCATCGAAGTCAACTGGTTCATTAT
This sequence comes from Glebionis coronaria, assembly GCA_025667525.1. NCBI lineage: Eukaryota > Viridiplantae > Streptophyta > Magnoliopsida > Asterales > Asteraceae > Glebionis > Glebionis coronaria. Next base: position 583,328,773 of record CM046876.1, read on the forward strand.
CTTTAACCTCTATCTTTAGACTTAGACGATTGGGTGCTCGAATAGTCCTTTCAGACCTTCGGATAAGAACTAATTCCGGTGGAGGACCCAGACTTTCTGGCTCTGCAGGAATTTCGCTAGTAATTTCAGAAGGTGATGTATCTTCATGATCATCTTCCAGATCATAGTTCCTCCCACTGAATTCTTGAGATACAAATTCTCTTTCAAGAAAATTTCCATATCTTGCAACAATAACTTTGTTTTCAGGTGGGAAGTAAAAGTAGTAACCCATAGTTTCCTTAGGGTATCCTACAAAGATACACTTCACAGATCTTTGATGGAGTTTATCAGCTGAGTCACGTTTCACGTACGCCTCACAACCCCGGACCTTAAGATAAGACATGTTAGGCTTCTTGCCGTGCCATATTTCATATGGTGTCTCACTTACCTTCTTTGTGGGAACCATATCAAGAATACGAATCGCCGATTTTAAGGCATAGTCCCAAAAGGATAATGGTAGAGTAGTAAGATTAAACATGCATCGCACCATATCCAGTAATGTACGATTTCTCCTTTCAGATACACCATTTTATTGTGGAGTATAAGGAGAAGTAAGATTCTGGACAATTCCACTCTTAGGAAGATAATCTTTAAACTCTTGACTTAAGTATTCGCCACCTCGATCGGATCAAAGAGCTTTAATCTTCGTTCCAGTTTGCAACTCTACTTCAGCTTTAAACACTCTGAATGTTTCAAACACCTCAGATTTATGCTTAATATATAAACAAAATCATATCGGCTGAAATCATCCGTGAATGTTAAGAAGTAGCTAGCACCTCTCTTTGACACATGTCTAAATGGTCCACATACATCCGTATGTATAAGACGAAGTAGATCCGTAGCCCTTTCAATGTTAGCATTAAAAGGTTTCCTTGTCATTTTCCTAGAAATACAAGATTCCCATTTATCCAATGATTCATCATCGAAACTATCCAAAATTCCTTCTATCGAAAGCTTTTGCATGCGAGTCTTCCCAATATGAGCAAATCTACAATGCCAAAGATAAGAAGAATCCTAGTCTAACTTTATCTTCTTATTGATGCTAAAATTAGAATTATTATTATCATTGGTGACATGATCATTCATATCAATTTCAAACACGCCATTCACAACAATAGCAGTAAAATAGAAAATGCCATTCGAAGAAACACAAATTCCATTATTAGAAACAGTATGGTGAAAACCAAGGTCTATCAAACAAGAAACGGAAACTACACCTCTAACAATAGAAGGTGCATAATGACATTTATTCAAACTCAGTACTAAACCCGAAGGTAAAACTAGCTTAAATATTCCTATGGCTTCAACCGCTACTTGTGCGCCAATGCCCAATTGCAGAAATTGATCACCATAAGATAACTTCCTTTCAATCTTAAATCCCTGCATGGTATTACAAATGTTAATACCACATCCTGTATCATATACCCAGGAATTAGATTTGTATGATAGATTAAATAATTCAATCACAAGTAAGTTACTTGAAGTTGACGCACCAGGCTCAGACTTCTTCTTACTTGTACGCAAATCCTCGAGGTAAAGAGGGCAGTTCCTCTTCCAATGTCCATCAGCATGACAGTAGTGGCAATCTTTATCCTTTTGAGAATCATCCTTCTTCTTTGGAAGATGCTTCCTAGGTTTGTTCTAATAAGTCGCAACTTGCTTGCCCTTATCAGGTTTTCTTTTGCATTTGTTCTTCTTATTCGATTGCGGTTTTGGCTTAGCAACCCTACCCTTTTGTATTGCAAGTACTTGAGGCGTAGGTGCATGTGCAGATGCTTTGTCCTTCAAACCCTTTTCATAGTCAATGAGCATTGCGTGCAAATTACTCAATGTCTTCCCCTCGCAATGCATGTTGAAGTTTCTAACAAACTCATTAAAGTCCTTGTTAAGGGACCTATTGATCAAGTTGATCGACATTGCATCGTCATAGGGTTTCCCTAGCACAAAAAGCTGATCTAGCATCGCTTTCATTTTCAAGTAGTATGCACTAACGGGTTGTCATGCTTGATGTTTGCAGCTGTGCAGTTCGTCTACAAGATCGTAGAGCTCAACAACTGGTGCCTTTTCAAACATATTACGGAGCTCAGCAAGCATGTCCATTGGAGTATAGAACTCGAATTGTTGCTTGAGAGAAGCATTCATTCCGCTAAGCATGATGCAGGCTACATCAGAGTACCTTTTGTAATCAGCTTTGAAAAGAGCATGGTCCTCTTCGGAAGCATCTTCAGCAGGAAGGTGAGGACAAGGCTGGTACAACAATTCAATAGTATCAGTCACCCTCAAGACAATCCTTAGGGAGTGATACCAATCATTGAAGTTCGGGCCAGTCAGCTTCTCGCCTTCAAAGAAAGTTTTGAGGGCAGAAGACACATGTTGAGAGTTGTTTTGGGGATGAGCCATTTCTACAAAAAAAGTTCATGTATTAGTATTTTCGATAATTAATACTTTCAAGAAAATAAAATTACCCAAGTTAATAAATTAACCATAGTATTTGCCTTGAATTACTAGTACTCATGGTGACATAAATTTACTACATCAGTTGATCTGCTAATAAATGTATTCAGCATGGCAACTTGTCGAATAATTTAATTGACAAACTCATTTTCTAATTCTAGTATTTAAAAGGACTTACATTGCAAGTTTAATAACTTTGCATTGTAAACATGTTTAGTCCCTTTCTAATGTCTTGAGTTTCTAGATCTTACTAACTAACTCAATTAAGTCTTATAATCTATTGAACGTAAAACTTTCAATCGAGATCTCACTCATATGAATAGTTTTCTTTCCATCACAATCTTAATCCAAGGCTCTTAATTGACTAAAATTGCGACTTCAAGTGTTCTCAATTAGATGGCATTCAACTTAAATTTGTGGGTATTATTTTGATGTGTCAAATCAAAAGTTTATGTATGGAGAAGCATGCATACAACTTCATAGCATAAGTTTTATAAAACTTTCTATAGACATTTTCTTGAAAATTAAACAACCACATTAAAGAATTATAGAGTGCTAGACTATTTGTTCAGTAACCATTATTCGTCGACGCCATTCTATAATCATTTGGGGAGCGAGGGCACTTTATTTCGTAAACCCAGCACACTCAACCAAGATGAAATATCGAGATGGAACACTCTACGAATAAGGATATTAACTTATAATTAAAGCACTAGATAAATTCAATAATAGGTCTCATTTAAACTTCTTAAAAAATCTATTAGTTTTATAGTTATTTAGTCAATTTATATTTTTTTAAAAAAATACCCATTGTTTACAACATTTTTACAAAATAAGTTAACAAATGGCATATTACAAAATATATTAGATAAGAATAACTCTAAGCATAAATATTATAAATATATGCTCTAAAAATAAATCACATAATCACATGCATTTATTTATGGAATAAAATATTTTACAACTAGTATTTTAATAGAATACTAGTCTTCCCTAATTAAAGATTTTATGATTTCATTCAAATAATAAAAGATATTTCAAATATTCGTAACATTTACTATATGACAAGTTTTTATCCATGACAACGTGCATGTAAATCATGGATCCACATAATCAACTAAAAAATGAAAAGATTATGTCTGAAACATATAATCACTTAAATATAGTAAAGATTATATTGTTTTTATAGGATCGTTACCTAATTAATTTAATTACATGAACTAACATTTTAATAAAGTAATTAAACCTAAAGATCTAACATGTAAATAGGGTTTACAAGAAAATTTGTTTTCTTAATTTAGCAAAACACAATTTTTTTTTCGTGTGATCTAAATAATTAGGTCCGGATTTTTATCAAAAAAAAATTTGTAAACCCTAAATCTCATGTTTTAACAATACAATTATTAAGATCATTAGGTGCTCAATAATTATTGCAATGTTAAAACGTAATGCCACTGTTGCTTTGTTAGATCTAACATAACATTTATTTGTAAACAAAACATATAAACATCATAGCACATGCGGAAGCAATTAGGATCAATTAACATAACATGCATATAACTAATTGAACATTAAAATTAAAATATTTTACCTTGCAAAGCTTCCTAGCAAAAGATCACTTCAAACCAATCAAAGATTAACCAAAGGAGGTTAAATCTATGCTCTTGTACACACGTCTCAAACAAGCTATTCGACAAGCTAGGTCACGCGAGCAGAACCATGTCGTAGTGGTGGAAAAGACGAACTGAGTATGCACTAGGCTATAGTCGGCCGAATGTGGTGTTTGGCAAGGTTTCAGAGATTATTTTTCTTTCACTATGAATGAACAAAGAAAACAAATGAAAATTTGTATTTATAGTGTGTCAAAAGCTAGGGTTTGGAGACAAAACTATATATAGAGAATATATTGTTTGCTTTAAAACCAAGACTAAAACCACAAACATACACCCCATAGGGCCGGCCTATATTTTTCCCAAAATAGATTTGGGACACAAAATCTTGTTACCACTTTTACAGTTAACGCCCGTTAGTCATTTTCCATTAAATACTTAACGGTCGTTAATCACAGTTTTAACACTCGTTAACTAATTAACTATATTTAAATAAAACATAATTAATTAATTAAATAGCTCTAAACGTTTGTGTTGAATCCCATATTTTCGAATTCGATCCTAACACGCGACTATTTAAATACGTCCATAAACTAACAGTAATAGCCTTATAAGAAGACCGACTTTCTCCCTGAATCCCTAGACTGTTTTAAATACCAGTCTTCTTTCAACTAGGAAGGTACTATTACTACTCTCACCTCATTTTAGAAGTAGCAACTTTACATTGCTTCTTTTATATGTAATGGTGATGTCTATGGACAATGACACGACACGACACAGTAGTCCTATGTGAACAATGATGCATTAGAGATGACTTAGACTCAGAAACTGTTTAGAATGATGCATCTTTCTTGGTTTCATATCTTCAGGATCATTACTCAGAGGCGTACCTACAGCATCCGTAGGTGGTACCCGGGAACTAGAAATTGATTTGTTTTAGAAGCGATATGTAAATTACTTTAGGACCTGTCTTAGAATTCTTTGAGGAACCACGCCTTGCAACTTAACAGAACAAAGAAAGAGAAGAAAAAAAAGATAAACAAATTTATAAAATCCGGCCAAAGTCGCCCGAGTCGATGAAGAAGACGCACTTTATTAAAAGGATGGTAGACTACTGTTTTTATTGGATGAAAAAGAATGTCTTGGAGCCCTTTCATATTACATTTACTGATGCTGCATATTTGTTACTTGTTACACACAACAGTATCAATAATGCCTCAATGTTGCATCTACTTTCCCAAAATGCATCAACCAAATGAGAATTTCTCAAAATGTTTATGCGGCTTTTCCAAAAATGGCAAAATTTTGAGAAAAATTTTAAACTTTTTTTTTCATTTTTGGAAAAGTCGCATAAGTTGCATAGGTCATTTTGAAAATTTTTCATTTGGTTGGTTCATTTTGGGAAAATGGGTGCAACTTTGGAGTATTTTAAGAATTTTCCCTTTTTTTATTGGCAGAAAGCATCAACAAGTCTTTAGTCCATGCAAGTATAACCATATCCTTTGTTGAGGTGATTTTTCTATACGTTACCTTTTCCTCATGTATGAATACAAACAGAAAACTTCAATCTTAACCCATTGTAGTGGACTTCTCACAGGTGTTGTCCCATATATCTTTGAACTGAAGCGCAGGTTAGTCTTTACATCATTTTGTTGTAATGTTCTATGCCGGGATTAGCAATACATGCAACCCTTTGACTTTGGTGGACTTCAACTGAAATATATGAAATAAGAAGTGCTTCCTATTCTTTTAACTAGGAAGTATCCCTTCTGTTTTGAGTTAAACAAGGTATTGATTTGCTATAAACAGTCTTAAAACTAGACAACATAGTTTGCGGGTACCCAACCTAACCCAGCCCGTTTCGACCAGTACTAATGGCCCTTTATACGACTTTTTACCCAAACCCACCCATCTTTCCACCTCTATTACCATACATGCAGTATTGGTTTCCATCATATAATATTATATTTTACCAAACTGTTGTTTGCTTTGCCTCTTTATATCTGAGCATACAAATATCCTCTACTGGCAGGCTCACACCTTGCTGAAAATGAACTACACTGAGTACAAATTGACAGCAGCTGTTTTCTCTGATGGACTCTAAGGAAGACTACTGTCTTCGATAGAAAGACGTTTAATGCTGTCACTCACGATAGACCTTTATTTGATGATATAATCACAGAACTTCACAGGGGTGATGAATGTTGTCACTGAAGACGACAGTACTAATAATCTTATATAGTCCAACCTTTTCAAGAAGAAGTCAACTGGTTATTCGAGGGTCAAAACATGTTAAAGAATGGTCATGAGATTGGGCCCTGAGTGAAAAGTTGGAGTAATGATTCAAATGTTTTTTATAGGTATCGGTTAACATCGTTCGACCTTGGAATTGCAAGAAACAATGATATTAAAATTAATTTTTGTATCTTTTTGACTTAATTTTTCATTTTAGTTGTGTTTATAACATTGAGTCAATATAACACTGAAAAAGTGTTATATTAAAAAGTGGCTGAAATCAAGAGAGAGTGGGAAGAAAGGATCGAAGGTTCTGTGCTACTAACCCACACAAATTGAGCTGGTTGATGTTTGGAAGAGACTTTGGTGCATTCCACACTCGAACCTTGTGAAGACGCAGATTTCACATATTCTGTGAACTTTAACCATGAGGATCACAAAGTTTATGTTGGTTGCCTTCCTTATCTCAGAGAGTTTATCGAGAGGGTACTGGTCTTTTGAGATTATTATCTTTGCTGCTTATCAAGGCATATATGCTGAAGAGCTTCTGAATGTGTTGGATCCAACAAGGAAAGTATTTAGGCATTGTGTTTTCCATGAATGACCTTATTGATCATATAATTTAAAGCACAAACTTTCAAGCTAAGGATATTATCAGAAGGCTTGAACCAGCAAGTTCCAAAAACCGCTGGCGTGATTTATTCATACTTTGTTGCAAAAACTAAAAAATAGAAGTTGAACTGAAATCAATAATAATCGTAACTACAAACAGTTGAGCTAAACTTGGAGTGACTCGATAACGTACAGCTCACGAAGAGAGTACATGTTACATCTTTTGCCTACTAAATAAATAGTTATTAAAAGTTTTACCTTTTGCTTACTAAATGTAAGAATAAACTTTTAAGTGATATTTTCTATTACTTACTTTTTCTTTTTTGTAGGAGTTGATATAAATAATTTTTAGAGACTCTTTTTCGTAAAAATTGATAAGAATATACTTTTAGTGATCTTCTGAATCGATTCCAGCCAATTACAGGGGAGTGTTCCTTTTCTTGATTTTTCCTCCGTTTCTTGCTTCTTCCACGTTTTGCAACAACAAGAGAAGGACGGAGGATTGGAGATGGGTAGTGAGAGATGGAGGTATTTTCTTCATCATCGGGAACACGGAGATATTGGCCCACTCGATTCACAACATTCGTCTGTTTATTCATGGAATGAAAGACCCTCTGAAGATTTGACACCTTATTATATCCGTCCACCTCGGGACCAAAGTCAACAACATCAACGACTAGACCTGTATCTTGTTTAAACATCTCAACAACAGGTTTCAACATTTCGTCCACAAAATCCAGAGGAGGACTACAAGAATAATTATGATGAGATTAAGTCGTACAGTAGTAACAAAGAGATGGAGAACATACCCTCCAGCAAACACAACAATCCTTTTAGTCAGATGGTGTTTACCCATACCATTCAGACAAGACCTGCTAGAAAGCATGAGCCCTTGAAGTAACTCTAAATTTTGATGTCTTGGTGATGAGCCTGAGTAACAAACAAACAATATTATTATTATTATCAAACATATACTGTACTCCCTATGTATGATAAATAAATAGTTGACGACATACCTCCACAACCAATTACAGACTTGAATTCTTCAAAATCACGAGTAGGTCTAAGCATAACCCTATTAAATCGCTCACCCATTGAAACTAAGCCAACAAGGTTATCCGGATGAGCCTGTAAGTAACACCCAACATCAACATGCATATATAAGAATAACAATTCAAAAGCATGCAGATCGAAAACAATAATTAAAACAAAACGACCTACTTGGAGTTTTCTTTCGCAATAGAATTTAATAGCTGTGAATTGATTAAGAAACCAAGGTCTAAAGTTCTTGCCGGTCAACCAGAAGGAATTGTCCATACAGATCACTGTTACCTCGCCAGCCATGATTTGGTGTTGTTTAGGGTTTGTAATTTTTGATATTTCGCCGGACCCTTCTTTGTCTCTCTATATTACTAGTTACACAATTGCAAGTAACTACCTTACACAATTGAAAGAGACGAGATGGTAACAATTTTTCCCACTCAATCTGTTGCAGGCTGAATTCAAGTCGATAGTTGTTACACTTATGGGAGCATTTTTTAGCCTTACAACCCCGATTGGTATTGTAGTCGGGATAACAGTAACTAACACATACAAAGAGAATAGTTCTACTGCTCTAATCGTAGAGGGTGTATTAAACTCTGCGTGGAAGGAATTTTGATTTACATGGCACTTGTTGACCTCCTTTCACTAGACTTTATAAACCCACGGATGCAAAGGAACAAGAAGACGCTCCAGTTTAGTTCAAATGTTTCGCTTCTTTTGGGTGCTGGCCTTAGGTCCCTCTTAGCAAAATGGGCTTGAATTGCTTTTCTTTACTATAACTTGGTATTAATCTAAACCGAAAGTTTTTGTTCTTTAGTTTTACTTACAACTTACAAGTAACTTAATACATATCGAATAGAATCAGCTATGGAAACTCATGCATATAGGTACTGACGAATGAACATTATACCTAGAGGTGACAAATCTTGCCCGTTTAACCATGTTTGGGCGTTTCTTGACAGGTTTTCAAAAGATATGGGCGGTTTTTGCCCCACCCTTTTTCTTTATGGGCGGATATGGGCGGAAATGAATTTTAAATGGGCGGATATGGGCGGATTTAATAAATGACTGGGCGAATTTTGCCCATCCAAATGTTCAACCGTTTTATTTTTTTTTTAACTATTCTTTCATTGGTTCTTTGTCTTTTTTATTTTTGTCTCTTTCACTTAACTGCTTTCAAGTTTCAAACATTCAATTTACAATCAATTTATTACTGTATTATTTTTGGATATGATTACATTTCTTTGTTTGTGACTGGTAAATTCACGAAAAGCATTTTGTTATTCGAACATTTAATTTACAATTTTATCTAAATTAAATTACTTTTTTTATTTAGTTAACTGTTTGAATTGACTTTCAAATTTTAAGATCAAACGCGCAAAATACATGTTAAAAAAAACACGCGAAATACATCTTTGTGATGTCCGAACTGTTTTTTTTTCTTTCCCAATTTAGTTTTTTTAAACATAGTTCACTCGTGTCCGTTTAAGTTCGCGTCAGTTTGGCCCGCGCCCGTTTGAGCCCACGCCCGTTTGGCCCGCGCCCGTTTAAGCCCGCGCCCGTTTGGCCCGTGCCCGTGCCCGCCCGCCCGCCCATTTTACCACCTTATACCAATCGTGTATATGAGTAATCAGGGTCGTAGCCAGGAATTTAGTTATAAGGGGGTGAAAAATATTTAAACACATTAGTACTTGTAAAAACCGTCAAAATATGTAAGTATGTAAAAATGTTTCAAAAAATTTGTTTATTTAACACTTAAATTACATACGCCATTCATTATAATAATCCAAAAATGAATCAAACTAAAATGTTTACTTATATATTTCTTAATGTAAAGCAAGACCATCAAAACCTCAAACCCAAAATGTAAATGAAAGTATGAAACAGTCCAAACTTCCATAACATAATTAAAAAATATAACGGGTAACTTGCAAAACATTTGAGATTCCAATGTGTCCATGAGTTTTCTAAATATGGGCCACAGCCTACTAATTCATAGTTTCATACTATACATTGGTTTTTATTGCAACATGAGTGGAGTTTCCAAATTATATGGGTGGGCATTAGGGGTGTCAAAAAAACCGAGTAACTGACGAATCGAGCTGAACCTTTCAATCCAAAACCGAAAAAATCCGAAACCGAAGAAACCGAAACCGAAAAAATCGAATCTGAAAAAACCCGCTTATCACGGGTTGGTTTCGGTTTTCATTTTTAGATATCCGCGGTTAACCGGATCGAACCGCGCATATTATGCATGAAATTTTTTATGTAAATATTCAAATAATAACACATGTATTAATTATATTAATACATTATTTTTATTGTACAACTACTTTTTTACTCTTAATGCTAAACATTTATATGTAAAACTTAGTTGATGTGATCGTAATCTATAAATATCGAATAATACTCTTTGTTAATATGTTATTCATTAATACTCGAATCTATTTTGTAATGAAATAACTTTTATATGACTTTTATCTATTCAATGTCATTGAATTATACGAAGATGACATTCTGTTCTTGTAAAACCCGCATGCTTTTACCATGAATAGTACCCTTAAGATCGTACGTACTAGATTAAAACTTTCCTATTATAGCATGATTACGATTACGTGTTAGGATTTTACGTATTACGTACGTGTTAGTATACGATAAGTATTTACTACGCGCGAACACGCAATAATTATTTGTCAATAATTAATCACGAACATGCGATCAGGAAATCACGAACGTAATTAAATCACGAACTATTATTAATTACATATATATATTTATTACGAGCGTAAATAAATATATTAGGTCACGGTAATTATTTAACGAGAACACACAAAACGCGAACACAAATAAACACGAACAAACACGTAAAACACGAACACGAGAACACACTTATTAATTAGACACGGAAAATGATCGGGTTACCCCATGTGGGCCCCATATGCCACGAAATTAGGAAGGAAGATGGGCCAAGCCCATCAAAATTTACTAAAAGGGGGTTAAGGGAAAAACACTACTCATTTTTACTTTACAGAGGATTTTACAGAAAACCTAAAATTTCTCCTCCTCCTTCTTTTTCTCTTTTTGGCCGCCACCCTCAAACACACCAAAGGGGTGTGATTTGATCTTTGATCTTGGAATCATTGCTAGTGTTCGTGTTTATTCATCGTTCTTTAGATCCACACATTCGGTAATTCTTTTAAACCCTTTTCTTTTGATTTAATCTTTTAAATAATTAAGAACACGTTATGTTTTTTTTAAAACCTAATTAAATCATAGATCTAACATGGAATTGGATTTGGAATAAGTCAAAAAGTAATGTTTAGGGGTGTTTTGTTCTTGGCCGCAGCCTACACCGAACCCGAGAGGGTCTCGGTTTGGCCATTTGACCACCACCGAGACCATATGGTCCCGGTTGGTTGGTGCAGGTCCCACGACATCATCAAGACAAGGGTAACCCCGACTTGGTTCGGGATATGGTGTCGATTTCATGTCCGGTTCATGGTTCTTAGTCAAGATCCGGTTCACGGTGTATGTTTATATTTTTATTTTTTATGATCTTATGTTAAAATTAAATTAATAACATGACATGATTAATTTAATAACATGATTTAGGTTATTTTAATTATTAAAATCATGGAATTATTAACCTAAGTATTTTTATATTTTAGACTTATAAATTAATTAATTATTTAAAAACCATGGTTATAATTAATTAATTAACATGACTTAGGTTATATTATTAATAAATAATAATACATGTTTTAACCTAAGTACTTAACTTTATTTAATTAAAAACATGTTATACTTTAATTAAATATTTTAACCTATAGTTATTTTAATTACATGAAATAATTAATAAATTATACATTATATCATAAGACTTAAAAAATAACCATAAAAACACTTAGGCTTATATACTTAGCTTATTTAACCAGCTTATTTCTAATTATGGAAACTTGCTATTTTTAGAAACTTATTTATTTCAGGCAGCTAATCTATTTATGGAAACTTATTTAAATAAGGCAGCTGATCTATTTATGGAAACTTTCTATTTTTAGAAACTTATCTATTTTAAGCAGTAATTCTATTTTTGGAAACTTTCTATTTTTGGAAACTTTCAATTTTTGGGAACTTTCTATTTTTGGAAACTTTCTATTTTTGGTAACTTTCCATTTTTGGAAACTTTCTATTTTTGGAAACTTTCTATTTTTGGAAACTTTCTATTTTAGGAAACCTGCTATTTTTGGTAAGTTACTTATTATTACACAGTAAGTATAATAATACATGAAATACCAGAAATACTTAATTAGAGTAACCAGAATATAAGATAAACACAGTTTAAGGCTTTAAACAGTAAAACATGATAAGAACATATAAAATAAGCTAAGACATGACATAAAACCTGTTACGTATTTAGTAAGCAGATACTTATTTATGTATGTATTTATGTAGCATTAGTGATACGGAAGTAGGATTCCTCTCAGTTCATCTTCTTCGTTCACTGGACATAAGGTACGGATTCCCGTCCTTTCAGTATGGACATTCTTTCCTTATTAGGATTCCCCGTATGCAGCCAACTGTTTTCCCAATATTTGTTTTATATGTTTTTGAATTGCTTATGTTTAATTAGAATCCCTAAAGCCATATACATGCATGACCAGTTTCACCTAGTTATGGAGGTACCATAACCATAACATTAGAGGCACTGATGTTATGACTTCACCACGGCGGAGTGATTGCTCGTGGCGTCCCTTCTGCTTTTGGCCATTTATATTATATTTATCATGTGGGGCGTATGGGTGCATCCTAGTTACATGTTTTCAGTCAGGATTTCATGGTGAATGTGGTGTGTGCCTTGCATCCTTCACAAGGAGCTGATCCCTCCTACCTAGAACCAGTATATTAGATTAGAGGCAGCCCCTCTAATTTGCATGATAAGGTCACCCCTCCAAGTATTCATGCACGGTGGATTTTCATGACCTATATTGGCTAATGGTAAAATATGTTAAACAGTTTTCATAAGATAAACATAAGGCTTTTCAAACTATAAAACCAGATTTATGAACATGTTCCAGGCTTTCCAGGACTTATACATTTCCGCTGCTATTAAGTCTTTATTATGCTTAGTCATTCATACTATGTCTATATCCGTGCACTGAGCGTTTTGCTCAGCCGTTACTTTCCTTTCCATGTCCCAAAACGGCAGGTACCCTAGGGAAGACTCGAGCATTCGGAGGACGTGCATAGGATGGAAGCTGCTAGAGACTTCTTTTATTTTTTGCCTTCATATACTTATGCTTGTTTAGTCTTTCATTCATTTCTTTTGGCTTTATTATGTTTTGGGCTTATGTTTGGGAACCGATGTTTGATTCCGGTTTTCCCTATGGTCATGTATGTTTTAGTACATTTACCTTGTATGCTTTGATGACACGCCATAATTACACGTGACATTCCATTTATCAAAATGGGGTGTTACAATTATGGTATCAGAGCCAAGTCTTCGACCTGTAGGCTCTAAAACTCGACCTGTGACTTGTAGGTAGTCATCAGGATCTTCCTAAGCCAACGTTGTTATTCCATGTATTGATGTTTTCAGCGCATTGTTGTTTTAACCATGACGTTTTCAGCACTTTGAGGTTTTAACCTTAATGTTTTCATCGATATTGTTTTACTAATATGGATGGACAACCGTCATTCATATTTAGTTATGCGTCATTGTTCATGCATAATGTTCCTCGTGGACTGTGGCTATGTGGACTGAACCTCAGTAGTTCATAATTAGTCACATAATATTTTTTCTGATAAGTTTTGATAGATGAGTTTCATTTATTTATGTTTCATGTATCATTGTTGCAGGGATTATGACTAAGTAATGGTTGGTACAGGACTGGTCCTATTTAGTCGCATGTGCTATTATCGAAACTTTTAACTTTGGGACCGACCCATAGGCGTCCCCTCCCCATGTCTTTTGTTTTGGGACCGACCCATAGGCGTCCGCTCGCATATATAAAAGGTTTTTATAAACTAACATTACGCATTCATGCATAAAATTTTTCTCATGATTTATTGGCATAATTTTTTTTTCTTGTCCCCTCATAAGTTACTATATTTTTATGTCAAGTATGTTTTCATACTGTCATGGTTAACTTCGGTTTCATGCTGATTATGTTATACACTCCTTTATGATAGATCATTTTATGTTCCTTCATGATAATTCTGTGTTCATGTTGATTACGTCTTACGCCTCTTTTGTTATTTATGCTTTCACGCAAGACATTGTTGGATTTTATTGAATTCTGCTTACATGATAGTCATGGTTGGTTTTCATTGATCATGCTGTCAGGCAAATCATCGTTGAATTTTGTGTAACCACACTTTAGCGTTTCTCTATGCAACCAGAATGAGGTATATACTGGCATTGCCAGGTTATCATGATGGTTTTCCTAACCTTTTAACCGATATACTCTCCTTAAATCATGATAAATGATCGACCCCATACCGATCATTTCATGTGTTTTCCACGTGTACTCCACGTACCGTATTTCATGTGTATTACACGTACCTTAATCCATGTGTATTTCACTTGCAATACTTCACGAGTATTCGCTAGTCGATTCTGAATCACCTCAGGCGTATTTTCAATTTGCTGATATTCTACAAGATTGCTGATGCCGCTCATAACTGGGAGATGTTACTAAAGGTTGATGCTGCTGACGTTCGGAGACGCTACGAGATGCGGATGTTGTTCACAACCTGGAGATCCTACAAGACGAAGACAAAGGCGTCAGAGCAAAGCAATCAAACGAGAAGATGCTTCACCATCAAACGGTTTTCATCAATCATTGTCCCTAATTCTTAGTTACATATCACACGTCATTCGACTGTCATTTCAGCCATATCAGTGCAAACCGGTACCAGCCGGCCACTCAGCTGAATAGTTACATGAATCACGGTCATGAGAATGACCGTCATGGAACTGACAGACAAGACGATAGTAACCACTACTATGACGGAACTATCCTAGAAATCGCAACCGAGGCTCCGGCCGCGGACATCATCAGACATACAAAGGATCAGTAGTCCAACCGATCCGCCAAGTCTGGCATAATAACCTAATATTGTAGTTCTATTAAATTACGTCTCGAGACACATGTCAAGACATCAGTCAAGACACATATCTTACGTATACTTTCTGAAGACACATGTCAAGACATCAGTCAAGACACATGTCTCACGTATACTTCCTGAAGACACATGTCAAGACACCAGTCAAGACATATGTCATGCTTATAGTTCCAAGACACGAGTCAAGACACATGACTCACGTCTAACTATTGGACATTTCTAAGGTATATCCATTTTGTTGTGCCATGTATTAATCAGGCAACAAGAATTTCAATACCATTATCGGCACATCAGTGAGAACTGTCGCGTTGCTGATGTCACTTTTATTTCTTTCACCATATTTCTTATGATTCATGACCATGAAGGACGCCTTTCGTATTCCTACGTATACGAAGGATTTACTTCATCTTAATGATGAGATCCAAGCTACTAACGCATTTTCCTCGGACAGACACGAGATGAAATTTATCCTAATTATGGACTATGAACATCACACCATGCTACGATTCATAATTATGTACAGTAATGTTCAGGCTCCTAAATACATTCAGCTTGATTTTCCAACAGGAAAATCTGTACAAATTATCTATGCTTACAAGCATGTGCGTTGTTAGCCATGGTCGCTAAAATTTTCTACCAGTCAGTAAGACACGACTACTTAAGTCCTTTTACGCATAGCCAGTTGATTATTCCAAAATCTTCCCATATATTCCAGAAGAACCTTCAAGGAGAAGGATGGTACCATGAGATTATGTGTCGACTACCGTCGGCTTAAACAAATCACCATTCATGACCGTTATTCTCCTCCACGTATTGACAACATGTCCAATCGACCTTATAGTGTTAATCACTTTTCCAAGATTGAACTCATGATCATGCTGCCAACAGTGACGAGGGAAAGAGCAGGACATGTCCATGACTGCTATTCGTACACGACTCGAGTATGCTAGATTTATGATTTTGAATTAGTCTCATCAATGCTCCAACGACATTATAAGAATGAGTTTCCATGAACTCATAGAAAATTCATCTGTGTTTTCATTGAGGATAACCTGATTTCCTTTAAGCCTAGAAGAAGAACAGGAAGACCATATCTGCACTATGTTGCAAATTCTATGACAAAAGACATTCTACCCTGAAAATTTCCTATATCGGTTCTGGTTGATCACAGTGACATGCTGGATCACATGGATTTGCATGGTTAATCTTACCATGACTCAGTTGTTGGGAATAAATTAAGGCCAGATCACTTGAGCGCTGACAAGAACAAAACAAGCGTTGACAAGAACAATACAAGCGCTGACAGCTCAAGCGTTGACAAGTTAAAGTCAAGCGTTGACACATTGAAGACAAGCACTGATGGAAGATATATTCTACACGTTTATTATATTCTAGAATACTTCTAGTAAGGATAGAAACGACAATGTATTTTTTATATTTATCTTTACCTAGAATAGCTGATACGTAGATTATTGTACAAGGCTTCTTATGTCTATAAAAGAAGACCTTTAGGTTAATGTTTGATATAAGTTTTCATTCGTAAACATCTTTCACTGTAAGCAAGTTTGATATTAATCAAAGTGAAAGTTTGTTTATATCATTGTGTGTTCTTGTTTAAGTGTTAAATTTCGCATAACACTTAGATTCATAATTATACACAAAGGTTTCTCTACGTGTATAACTTGATCTAATCTTGTATACACAAAGCTAAATCGATCTAAGTTAGGGATCAACAAGTGGTATCAGAGCCTCGTGGCTCGTGATGCTAGGACCAACAAGGTATTCGTGTATGGTGAAAAGAAGAAAAATCCGTCTAGGGTTTTTCTGGACGTTTTTGTGTGCGCAGCAGTATTCAGAAGGTCATAACTTTTGATTGAACCGTTGGATCGTCACGAAATTTTATATGTGTGTTCTACATACATATATCTAAACATCTACTGGAGGGATTGTCGAGTTTTATCCCCAGGAAAAAGTTATTAGGCGTCAAAGTTGGCTGATGAGTGGTTTTTTAGTTTTCTAGTTTCACATAAAATAATGATTTAGGGTATATTTAAACCCTAGATCGATTTTATACAGAAAAGAAGACTTGTTGCTGTTTGTAATCATATTGTACTAGCTTTGGTGAGTGAATTTGTAAATTCATGAAGAACCCTAGTATTGTGTGATTGATCTATGTCTTGGCTATTGTATCGATTCTTATCATAGGGTTTCCTCAAACCCTAGAATTGCAGCATGTTAATGGTTTGTGTTACTGTTGTGTTGACTTAGTAACAGCCAAGGTATTTGCACAAATGGATCTCGCAATAACAGAAGACGATTATACATAGATATCATTAGAGTTTGTTCAAACTCTAAGACATATGTGTGATTGAGCAGCAGCTTGTGGAATTCACAACAGGAATGAAGGGAAAATACATCTGTCGACTGAAGTATGTAAAAAGGAATATATCACATGATAATTATAGAAGGGATATTAAAATCATGATGGGAAAAGATAGTATATCATGCGTACATGATTTTTGTATCTTCAGATCTTGTCAGAGAGGCATTAAATTCGTTAGTTGCATGATTTAAGGAAGGAAAGTATATGCAACGTGATATTTAATGGTAATAGGAGAAAGACGTGGGATATTTGCTGTTATGCGAAGAATAAGGGGAAATTAATTTGTTTTCTTAAATGAAAAAGGTTACTGATCCCTGATTTTTAGACAAGTCAGACGTGTTGATAAAAACGTGCTGGATTCTAAGAAAGGAAACAGCCGAATAGAAGGCAAGTGCACAGGTTCAAACGTAAGACTTGCTATTAAAGAGGAACATTATACGCGTATGTTTGCTGATTTTCAGGATTTAAAATTATTATTCAGTAAAAGAAACGCAAGGTATATATGGTATGCATTATTCTGAGTATAAAAACGTGGAGGATTTTGATATATTTGGGATTTACTCCAAGAGTTATTTTCTATTTATTTAGAAAAGTAATTCTTTGTAGTTATCTCACAAATATATTAACTACTTTTATGTTTGAATATTGGAATAATAAGTATTATTTATACCACTGATATAATTTTCCTAGACGCTGACAAAGGGGAATTAGACGCTGACAGGATTAGAGTTTGACGCTGGCAGAATAAGTAAACGTTGATAGGTTGACAGTGTTGTCCGATATATGGTATTTCAAGCGCTGATAAGTATTGTCCGATATTGGACAATACATCTGGTAAAGATATTGGACAGAGAAGGATATTGGATAACACAATGATTGTTGCTGTTTGAGAAAATTGGTACGTTTTGAGCACACAAAAAGGTAGTATTTACACACGAAGGTACATGGAATATCCGTTTTAATTTATAATATCTAGTTGATATTTATGGCTCGGATCTTTTTAAAAGGAATTAATGATCTTAAAGCGAGTTAGCACAATTTATGATGTAATGAAAGTCATTATGAAGAGGTGTTAGCTTAAGGGGAAGAATTCTTATGGTAAGTTTGATGATTGAAGAAGATTTTCGCGAGTTTGTGTTATATCATATCTTAAAGTCATGCACTGGTGACTTTAAAGGTAACTTGTTTGTGCTTTACATGGTTGGTGATGAAGACTTGTCATAACACTTGAAGGAGTTACATTATCGTGCTCAGTGTCTCACAAAGGATGAGAATATTGACAAGAGATCGAGGTCTGCTTATAATGCTAAAGGTATAAGTTCTTTATCACGTGGATAGTACAAGACATGGAACACAAGGTTGGGTTATTCTACTTCTACATCAAGAATACTTTATTTATTTTTCTTCATGATCATTATACAGAGCCTACATATGGAGAATCTTCAACATTGCAACATTGTTTACTTCCTTGTTGATGTGACAAAAAGGGGAAGAAATACATGCTACACTTGAGGGGAAGCAATTTGAAGATCATGTACAACTTACAAGAGATACACATAGAGTTTTGCCACTATCAACTAGGGGAAGATTGTTGGGTCAAAAAGTTGATGTGGCAGAAACTCAAAATTAAAGAAAACATGAAGACATTTGTTCAAGCGTTGTCAAGAGTAAATCAGACGTTGACAAGAGTAACTTAAGCGTTGACAGAAGTCAAACGCAGTCAACAAAGTCAAACGCTGATGGATGTTGAAGATTTGATGGAGAATTCTATTTACGGAATATATTGGATATATTCTAAATAATATATTCAGTATATATCTATAGAAATAGAATATTTAGTTGTTTATTTGATTTGATCTCTTGTAGATTCTGTTCCTTCTACTATAAAAGGAACAAGGATCTTAGGTTTTATTCATAACTTTCATTCACAATGTAAACCTAAAGTGTGTGTCGACTAGACGTGGGATTCAATGTATACACGTCTAGTGGTTGTTAATTATTAATATAGTTAACAATCCTTTTGTTTTAATTCATGTTTTGTGCCTAAACACCTTGTTAATGGTTGTTGTTCTAATTCTGCTTTGATTATGTTAATCATATGAACAATGATCATTCCTAGTTTCTTTAATTGCTGATATTGAAGAAGAAGAGCATGTGGAATATGCTCTCATGGCACACTCATCCTCTTCATCTGATAATGAGGTATATGATGATGCTTTTTGTAGCAAAGGTTGTAGGTTAAATACTGAAAGACTTAACAAAGAGGTGTTAAGATTATTAGATGATATGAGTACTGAAAGATGTAGATTGTCTAATTACCAACTAGCTCTTACTGAAACTGAGAAAATCGTTTCTGAATACAAGAAAATGGAATTTGATTTAAAAGATAAAATCAATATTTTAAAACATGAGTTAGATGCTAGTATGGATATTAGAAATATCATGGAAAGGGTTAATGGTGAAATACAGACTAAGTTAGATGAGGCCATTAAGAATAAAGATAATGTTGGCCTTAAAATTCAAAGGTTTGATAGAGCCACCCAAACCCTAGGAGACTGTGTAGCTAAACAAAGGGATCCTAAGGACATGACTGGGATTGGGATGAATGATTACTCTTTGGTTCCACCACCAGCTGGTGACTTCTATGGTGTCCAACAAATGGACTTATCTTGGACTGGTTTGCCAGAGCTCCAAGAGGAGGAATTCATTCCTCCACCAAGAGTTGTCACTCTAGTGGAAGAGTATCAACAAAAATTGACTGACCTGAATGAGTGGAAGAAGGCTAACCCTACTTTATTTGTTAAGGGAGGTTTGCTATGTGAAAGTCCTAATGAGTCACCACCCATTAAGGTTACTAACCCAATCACTGGTAAAGCTGTTGACCTAGGCTCAAACACTGTTAGAAGACCTAGCATTAAATATGCAGAGATGTATAGGAATACTAGGTCACCCAAGAGTCAAGTTAGCAATCATGGAACAGGCTTCTTCTCTTCTAGACCTAAGGTTGTGTCTAGAAAGTCTTGTTACACTTGTGGTAGCTTTTCACACTTGGCGTACAAGTGTGTCAATGCTCCCAAAGCCAGCACTGACAAGAATAATTTTAGCGCTAACAGGAACAAAGTCAACGTTGTTAGGAAGTCAAACGCTGTCAGACCCAAACCTTGTGTGCAGCAAAGTCCACAAGTGATTAGACCTGCCCCATTCTTCACTAGAAGGTCTAACACTCATGGACAAAGACCTTTTCAAAAGACAAATACCTGGTCAAATAGGCAATGGGTTTCTGTAGCAAACCCTAGGTTCAACGCTGACAAGGGTAATCTCAGCGTTGACAGGACAAATTCTAACGCTGACAGAAACGTGACCAGACCTAAATATTTGCAACCACAAGGTAAGGGGTCTAAAGCTTCTTCAAGCTTAACATGGAGACCCAAGAAAGATTAAAACCCTAATGATAATGGAATTTCAATGACTTGCAATAGATTTAATTACATTTCAAAGGTCATTACAAAACCTATTGGGGTTAACTGGGTATTTCATCCTAAAAAGGATGAGAATGGGGTTGTTGTGAGAACTAAGTCTGTTCTTATTGAACAACCAGATGAATCCAAGTCTTTTGAGACTTGGGTTCCCAAAGAAAACTAATTTGTTTTCTTTATGTGCAGGGCATTCAAAGACAGATCAATGATTATGGATATTGGGATAGTGGATGCTCAAGGCACATGACAGGGAAGGAAGACTATCTGACGAATTTCACTCCTATTAAAGATAGTGATAAGGTATACTTTGGAGGTGGATATGGAACTATCACAGGCAAAGGAACCCTTCTCACCAATAATCTACGTTTTGAGAACGTCTTCCTGGTAAAAGAACTTGATTACAACTTGTTTAGTGTATCACAAGTTTGTGATAACAAAAATAAAGTTCTTTTTACTAATACTGAGTGTTTGGTGTTAAGCAAGGATTTTAAGATCCCTGATGAGAAATATATTTAGTATAGAACGCCTAGGCATAAGGACATATATAATGTGAATTTAAATGGGATTAAAATGAATACCAATATGTCTTGTTTTTATGCTAAGGCTTCAGTAGATGAGAGTAATTTGTGGCACAGGAGACTAGGGCACATAAATTTTAAAAATATAAATAGGCTTGTGAGACTTGGTTTAGTTGATGGTTTACCTGAGAAGGCCTTCCACAATGACCACTCTTGTGTTGCATGTCTTAAAGGCAAGCAGCACAAGGTCTCATTCAAGTCCAAACAGGTGCATACTAGTTCTAGACCTCTTCATATGCTTCACATGGACCTCTTTGGTCCAACAAATATAGAAAGTTTGAATGGTAAGTCATATTGATTTGTTATTACAGATGACTTTTCTAGGTTTACTTGGACATTCTTTCTAGCTATGAAGAGTGACACAACTGATATTATAATTAATTTTATCACTCAGATTGAGAAGAGGTCTGACAATGAGGTTAAAATGCTTAGGAGTGATAATGGTGGAGAATTTAGGAATAAGAAGCTAGATGATTTCTGTGCCAGGAAAGGAATTACTAGGCAATTTAGTATTGCTAGAACCCCACAACAAAATGGGGTTGCTGAGAGGAAAAATAGAACCCTAATTGAAGCAGCCAGAACAATGTTGACTGATGCTCACTTTCCTATAGCCTTTTGGGCTGAGGCTGTTAATACAGCTTGCTATGTGCAAAATAGAGCATTGGTTAACAAAATTCAGAACAAAACACCTTATGAGTAACTTTGGGGTAGAAAACCTAATATTGGTTTTCTCATACCTTTTGGTTGTCATGTAGTAGTGTTGGATACTAGTGATGCCTTAGGGAAATTTAGTGCAAAAGGTGATGAGGGTTACTTCATGGGGTATTCAATCCAGAGCAAGGGTTATAGGGTTTATCTTAAAGAGGACAAACGTATAGTTGAAAGAGTACATGTTAGGTTTTTAGAGAATAAACCTAGTGATCCTGAAATTGGTCCTAATTGGTTGTTTGACTTGGAACCCTTATCTAGAACTTTAAATTATATGCCTGTCACTAATCCAGACATTGTGAAGGTAACTTCAAATGTTGTGGAGGAACAAGTTGTTGATGTTTCAGGTACACAGGTTCATAAGAAGGTTGGATCAAAATCAAAAAAGGCATCTCCTATATTAGAATATGTCACAATTCCCATTTGGACAGATGCTTTTGCTGCTGCTGCTGCTGCTGGACAAGATAATGGTGGTTTCCAAATACCACCAGATACAAACATGCATGGTCCTTCAGGCGCTGACAAAGGCAAATCTAGCGCTGACAAGACCAATTCAGACGTTGATGGCTCAGATGTTGACAACAACAGTTCAAGTGTTGTTAGCCCAAGCGCTGACAAACAAGGTTCAGACGTTGACAACACCTTTGCACATCTTTTCTCTTCCACTTTTGAACAAGGTGAACCTTCCAATACATATGAAGAAGGTCATCCTTATGTTGATTTAAGAGAGTCTGATGAAAAAGATATTGGCAACTTGGAGCATGAGGTTGAGGACACCAGACTTTTTGAAGGAGGAGTTCTCACTTCTACAATGAAGAATCACCCCCCTTCCCAGATCATTGGTGATATTATGACTCCAGTTCAGACTAGAAGATCTCATCAAGGTCTTGGTGGGTTTATTGCCAATATACACAAGAAGGTTGATACCCCTCTTGTGCAAGCATGTTTGTTTGCATGTTTTCTGTCACAAGAAGAACCCAAGAAAATATTTGATGCTCTCAAAGAACCAAGTTGGGTGGAAGCAATGCAGGATGAGCTTCACCAATTTGCAATTCAGGATGTTTGGGAGTTGGTTGATTGTCCTAGATATGTCAGACCTATAGGGACAAGATGGGTTCTCAGGAACAAAAGAGATGAAAGAGGCATTGTGGTCAGAAACAAGGCAAGGTTAGTGGCTCAAGGTTATACACAAGAGGAGGGAATATACTATGAGGAGGTCTTTGCACCAGTTGCAAGGATTGAAGCTATAAGGATTTTTCTAGCCTATGCATCCTGCATGGGCTTCACTGTCTATCAAATGGATGTCAAGAGTGCCTTTCTCTATGGCACTATTTTTGAAGAAGTATATGTAATGCAACCTCCTGGTTTTGAGGATCCAGAGCATCCAGATAAAGTGTATAGAGTCAAAAAGGCTATGTATGGCCTTCATCAAGCCCCAAGAGCATGGTATGGTACCTTGTCTACCTATTTGGTGGATAATGGATTCAAGAGGGGCACCATAGATCAGACACTATTTACAAAGAAGAAAGGCAAGCATGTGTTGCTTGTCCAGGTCTATGTTGATGATATCATCTGTGGGTCTACTGATCCAAAGATGAGTGAGGATTTCTCCAAGCTTATGACAGACAAATTCAAGATGAGTGCTATGGGGGAGATGAACTTCTTTCTTGGTTTACAAGTTCAGCAGAAAGAGGATGGTATCTTCATCTCCCAGGATAAATATGTTGTTGAGATCTTGAAGAAATTTGGCTTTTCTCCACATGAAAAGAGGGCTACGACTCCTATGGATAGAGAACACCCTTGGGGAAAGATTGGAGATGGGAAAGATGTTGATGTCAGGCACTATAGATCCATGATTGGATCCTTGATGTATCTTACTGCCTCCAGACCTGATATCATGTTTGCTGTGTGTGCTTGTGCACGCCATCAAGTGACTCCCAAAGAATTTCACCTTTATGCTGTGAAGAGGATCTTTAGGTACCTAAGATGCTATCCTAGTCTTGGTTTGTGGTACCCAAAGGATTCACCATTGGAGCTGATTGCATATTCAGATAGTGATTATGGAGGTGATAAATTTGATAGAAAATCCACAACTGGTGGATGTCAGTTTCTTGGGAGCAAGTTGATATCTTGGCAATGCAAGAAACAAACAGTGGTGGCTAATTCTACAACTGAAGCAGAGTATGTGGCTGCAGCTGCTTGTTGTGGCCAAGTGTTGTGGATTCAGAACCAGCTGTTGGACTATGGGTACAATTTCATGCATACTAAGATATTTGTTGACAATAATAGTACTTTATGCATCATTAAGAATCCTGTACATCATTCTAAAACTAAACACATAGAAATTAGACACCATTTTATAAGAGATTGCTTTGAGAAAGGTTTAATACAACCAGATAGGGTTGACACTAAGGAAAATGTGTCAGATTTATTAACTAAACCTTTTGATGCTGGGAGATTTCAATACTTGGTAACCAGTATTGGAATGGTCAATCTCACATAATATGTGTTTTGGAGTCTTTTTGTAAAAGTATGTACAGGATGATGCATTATTTTTGGTCTTATTGATGATTTAGATTTTCCACTATATTTTTCTAACACTGACAAAGGTTGCTTGAACGCTGATAAGTGTTTTTGCAACGTTGTCAGCAATATAATTGTCTAACGCTGACAAAGCTTCCCTCAACGCTGTCATGTGTTATCGGGGCGTTGTCAGCAACAATGTTAGTTTTATGGTTTTCAATCTAAATGTGCAGATGGTGTTAGCAGTATACCATTGGATACAGAGTTGCTTATGGATCAATGGAGAAGCATTTGGACAAGTTTTATTTATGGATGATGGTTGGAATGTTTCATTCCTATCTTGACATAAATTTTTTATGTTCATGCATGATTTTAGCAAACTTTTGTATCATAGTTTAAGGGGAGGTTTTAGGAACCCTTAGGATGTTTGGGTATCCATATGATACTCTTATCACAATTCTAGATTGTGTCCACAGGTGAGTATGAGTTAGTTTTACTAAATCATGAGGCACTGTAGCATGCAAAGTTGATACACTATGCATGCTGCCAAGACATTTTTGGCCTAGAATTGGTTGTGGTCTGTTGGGAGACTTGGGAATAATTTTGTTATGGGATTTACCTGGGAGTAACAAGGATTTTATAAGGTAACTTGGTTGTTAAGAGTTTTGGTTAGCAAGGGACACTAGAGGATTGTTATGTCTATCTTGCTTATGCAAGTGTGCATAACTGGACAATGCTTGCCGCCCTATAATAATTATCAGCTTTTGGTTATCTTCTCTAGGATAAATTACTTGTTAAGGTCATTTTTCACTTTTTAAAATATTTTTATTTTTGGACGCTGACAAGAATTTTCCAAGCGTTGTTGTGACCAAATTGGACGCTGACATGGCTATAGGCAAACGTTGACAAGATTATAGCCATTGGGCGTCGATAGGTTATTTTTTTACCGTTGACACTCAATGGGACCTACCCAGTTGTTACTTTTTGACAAATTTTTAGGCCGTAATTTTAGGAGTTGTTACTTTCATTTAATGCATGAGATAACTTATAACTTTTTCAATATTTTCATGATTGATTTTTGAAAATACTTGCCTATTTTTGGGCCTATCACATGCATCTTCTTCTCCTATAAATTTGGCTCCTATTTTAAACAGGGTATCTATAATTCTTATCAACTAACAATTTTCTCTTATCAACTTCATCTTCTACACTTAAAATTAACAGCTTTCATCAATGGCACCAAAGTTTAAACCAACAGAATTGGAATTGGGGTTCAGATCTCAACACAATATGATTGCATATCTTGTCGCTGATGATACTCTGTTTCCTCAATACACACAAATGGTGGCGTATTTTAACGCATCCCCATTAAGGTATGCTCTTTCTCATGCACCACTCATTCCAGTCACACACATTAAGCCGTTTTGGAACACTGCCAGTTCCTCAACAGTTAATGGAGTGACCACATTGACTTCTATTGTTCATGGGAGACCTTGGGTGGTTACTGAGGCCTTGGTACGCCAAGCCTTGCATCTTGATGATTCTGATGGTATAGCCACCCTTCCCATAAATGAAATAGAACAAGGGCTTAGGGCTTTGGGATATCCTTTTCCTGATGAAGGTACTCTAAATAAGTATCATAAGCAGGAATTTCCCCCAGCCTGGAAGTACCTCATACATGTCCTCCTTCAATGTTTGAGTCCCAAATGTACTGCACACAATGAGATCAATAGATCCATTGCCAGTGCTATTGTGTGCATTGCAACAGGGCAAAAATTTAACTATTCTAAAATGATTTTTGAGGGGATGTGTAAAAACAAGGGAACAAAAATGACTTTAGCTTATCCCCGTTTTCTGCAAATGGTTTTTGATGTTCAAGGTTACTGCTCAAGGGATCACAATGATTTTTATAAGATCCCTGAGCAAAAGAAAGCTATTTTTATGAAGATGAACTCACCACCCCATAGAGACCTACCTTTAACCCAAGCCATGCTTGCTGTTATTGCAGCAGCACAACCCCAACCAGACACCCAACCTCAAATTGACCCTCAACCACAACTTGAACCAATTCCTGAACCTTTACCTTCACCTGAACAAATGCAAATTAACTCAGAATCCTTCAACGCTGACACACTCAATGTTGGCGTTGATGTGCCTATTTTCAACGCTGACACACAACCTTCACAATCCCAAACACCCCTTAACCAACCCACATCCACCCATTCTTCTACACCATCTTCAACACCCCCTGAATATAGGTTGATGAAACGCCAAAGGACTACTGGAGTGTTCTCCTCTGGTGGTCCTAGCCATGTAGCAGAGAGAACCACCACCACAAGTGTGGCTGGTGACCTGGATGAGGCTGGGACTATTGGTTCTGGCTTAGATGCTGGCCAAGGCAGTCCCACCATCATTAAGTCCTCATCCATGCCCAATGAATCTGACTTGGGAGGTCAAATCCCCAATTTAGAAGAGGGCAGACTGGAGCCAATGACTCTTATGGAATTGACGGTAGTCTGCATAAGCTTGCAAAAGCAAAATGCAGACTTAGTACAAGTTTTCAGCTCACAAGGCCTTGAACTCAAGCAATTGAGGGAGAGGATTGTTGTTTTGGAAAGTGATCGTGCTAGGAGGGGTATGGAGGAATCTTCCAAAGGGGAGGAAGATCTAATAAATCTGAGTGATAAGGGCAGCCAGGATGGTCAATCAATGGATGTTGCTGAGGCCCTTACAACTTTGAAGAAACAAACAGGTTTTGATACGTCCTTAGTCTCTCCTACCAACTTAAATTTATCATTTACAGCTATGTTGAGAGAGGTTACACAAGGCGCTGAGGGAAGATATTTGGGCGTTGACAAGGAAGAGTTGGACGCTGACACAAATATTTTGGACGCTGATAGGGAAAATTTGGGCATTGACAGACCTGTACATGAAGGTGATGTATCCCAGTCATCATCTATCATCAAGGAGGTTTCTACTCAGGTATTATCATCTACCTTACCAACCATTGCACCATCAGATAAGGGTAAGGGTATTTTGTAGAAGAGATTGTTCCACAGGATACAGCTCAAGTTGAGTTTGATAGAAGATTAGCTGAACAAATGATGGAATAAGATGAAAAGTAAAAGTCACCATTTGTTGTGACTTCAGAAGAAGAAATTTATGGAGCTAGCACAGACTCAAGTGTGATGATTATAGAACCAGAGAGGCTTGAGTATGGTGATGAGTTTGCTAGGGAAAAGTTGAGAGAATTGAAATTGCAGGTTGACTTTGACATGCCAGAGGTGGTTCAAATGTATCATGCTTGGGAAGACAGATGCATGGAGAATCCAGACTTGACCATTTCAGATCAAATATGGGGTTTGGAGATTCTACTTAGAGTTCAGAAGGATTGCCAGGTAATTTTGAAACACAAGGCAAGCAATATTCTCTCAGAGTTGAAAAGGGATAGAAGGGAGCTCTACTTTATGTTGCTCAGATGTCATGGAGTTGGATGGACATATCAGAAGTTGAAGGCTTTGACATTTGATGAGTTGGAAAACAGGGCTTATCCCATTTGGGTGAGAGTGCAGGAAGCAAACACTCTCAGACTTCTTTCATATGAAAGAAAGGAGGAACTTGCAGAAGAAATGGAACTCAAGAAAGCTATGATTGTTCCCAGGCCAGTGAAGAAGGGAATTTCATTTGAGTTTCCAAAAGATATGGATCCACTATATCCAAGTGAAGCAGTTATAAGAAAGAGCCTCAAGCTCTCCCCATTAGAAGCTTCAGATATGGTGCAAGTGTTACCATTAGATTCCAGAAATCCAATTGTGAGCTATGAAGAAGATGAATGTGGATTTTTGAAGATTGGCAGATTTGGAAAGGAGGTATACACTTTTACCACTCTCATATCTTTATTTGCAAGTTGTGATAGAGAAGACTTGGTGGACCTTTGGAGGTTGCTGGAGACCAAGTATGAGGCTGAAGCACCAACTTCAGCCAATGGAATAAAACTTTGGATCACATTCAAAAGAATGTGTGGGCCAAAAGATGAGGATCCTGCAATTTGGAAGGATCTTGAAGATGACCTCAGTGGTCTTCAATGGAGGTTATATTCAGATGCTGGTGTATACCATTTGAGTTCTACAAAGTTTGCTGAGTATCTACTTGTGGATGCTCAGTATTTCATATCCAAGGCTATTTTGGAGAAGATGAAGGACACTCAGCTGGAATTAGATTATTCAAGTGACGTGGCAAAAGATTTGATCAGATTTATTCACTATCAATATGAGAAGGTTTGTAAGATTCCTCCTAGTCCTTAATGCTTATTCAGAAACTTGATCATAAGAGTGGATATCAAGTTTAGGGGAGGATTGTTGGGAATAAATTAAGGCCAGATCACTTGAGCGCTAACAAGAACAAAACAAGCGTTGACAAGAACAATACAAGCGCTGACAGCTCAAGCGTTGACAAGTTAAAGTCAAGCGTTGACACATTGAAGACAAGCACTGATGGAAGATATATTCTACACGTTTATTATATTCTAGAATACTTCTAGTAAGGATAGAAACGACAATGTATTTTCTATATTTATCTTTACCTAGAATAGCTGATACGTAGATTATTGTACAAGGCTTCTTATGTCTATAAAAGAAGACCTTTAGGTTAATGTTTGATATAAGTCTTCATTCGTAAACATCTTTCATTGTAAGCAAGTTCGATATTAATCAAAGTGAAAGTTTGTTTATATCATTGTGTGTTCTTGTTTAAGTGTTAAATTCCGCATAACACTTAGATTCATAATTATATACAAAGGTTTCTCTACGTGTATAACTTGATCTAATCTCGTATACACAAAGCTAAATCGATCTAAGTTAGGGATCAACATCAGCTTATGCGTAAAGGGGATAACCCTACATTACATTAGGTGTTATAGAAAATCCTACGCTAGGAGAAGTCTAGATTCAGAAACTCAGAGTTTCACAAACTCCTATGTATCAAGTCCTACGAAGCAAGATACAGTTATGTTCATATCTAAGTACCTGACATACCAACATGTTAAGATAGGACACCAACAAACTGGGATGTTTTCATCATTTGAAATTGTGAATTGAAATGGGACAAGATCTCCACGTATTTTGGTTACCAGATTAACGCAAACTCAGAAGAAGCATGATGCTATCTGGGTTATTGTAAACAGTTTGATCAAGTCTGCAGAATCCTTACATCCGCAAGGATTGCAGAACCAACAGACTGATCAGACATGTTCCAGCCAAGGCTCATCCGACCACTTGGTAATCCCTCAGCTATCGGGTCAGAAAAAGATTCACAATTGTACTCCTAAATTACTTCATGTCTTCATTCTGATTCCACGACTTGCTTTCGCGCTCGCGTTCATGACACTATTCACGTTCATGATCGTATCTGGGCTTACGATTTTATGTTCATTTCCTTATGGGAAGTTTTGCAAGAACTTGAGAGACCAGACCCAAGTTTAGTATAACTCTCCATCATCAGATAGACGTTTCACGTCATATCCCACTTCTCACCTTGTAGCGTTTGGCGTTACCGCCATTATATTCTATGATCACGATATGTTTCACATGTCATGTTCATTCCACATTCCTCATATCATGATCAAGATATGTTACACGTATCATGGATCACGATATGTTTACTCATACTACACTCGCCATATCTCCACGTAGCACGTTCAAGATTTTTCACGTATCACGTTCAAACTTTTTCACGTACTATGTTTCTTTATGTCTCGCGCATCGTTTCTAATTATCAGTTAAGTCAGATTGTCTTGCATCGTAACGTTTTAGTTACCCCTAGCACGTTAACTCTTTTTTTTCCTCGATCGAATTTAGAGGATCTACCTTCTGTTGATAACCAAGAATTTCTTCGTATTCCAAGTCAAGGTCAGGAGGACCAAGATTTATCATTTGTGTCAAGATCTTCTGAAGGAACCGTTCCAAGAGGGAGGCCACTTGGAAACGGACAAGTTCATCCGGACTTCTTCTCCGTTTTTCTCTTATCAATTAGGTATGTCCTTTCAGTCACGTCACGTTCCATGTCCTTTCAAGACATGTCACGTTTCGCGTTCTTTCTGTCAGGTCACCTGCATGTTCATTTATCCTACATACCCTCTCAGTTTGATTCGGGTATGTTTCTCTTTCAGATACGCGGGTATGTTTCTCTTTCAGATACGTTATCTATAATTCGGGGGCGAATTATTCTTTTTAGGGGGGAAGAGTTGTAAAACCCGCATGCTTTTACCATGAATAGTATCCTTAAGATCGTACATACTAGATTAAAACTTCCCTATTATAGCATGATTACGATTACGTGTTAGGATTTTACGTATTACGTACGTGTTAGTACACGATAAGTATTTACTACGCACGAACACGCAATAATTATTTGACAATAATTAATCACGAACATGCGATCATGAAATCACGAACGTAATTAAATCACGAACTATTATTAATTACATATATATATTTATTACGAGCGTAAATAAATATATTAGGTCACGGTAATTATTTAAAGAGAACACACAAAACGCGAACACAAATAAACACGAACAAACACGTAAAACACGAACACGAGAACACACTTATTAATTAGACACGGAAAATGATCGGGTTACCCCGTGTGGGCCCCATATGCCACGAAATTAGGAAGGAAGATGGGCCAAGCCCATCAAAATTTACTAAAAGGGGATTAAGGGAAAAACACTACTCATTTTTACTTTACAGAGGATTTTACAGAAAACCTAAAACTTCTTCTCCTCCTTCTTTTTCTCTTTTTGGCCGCCACCCTCAAACACACCAAAGGGGTGTGATTTGATCTTTGATCTTGGAATCATTGCTAGTGTTCGTGTTTATTCATCGTTCTTTAGATCCACGCATTCGGTATTTCTTTTAAACCCTTTTCTTTTGATTTAATCTTTTAAATAATTAAGAACATGTTATATTTTTTTAAAACCTAATTAAATCATAGATCTAACATGGAATTGGATTTGGAATAAATCAAAAAGTAATGTTTAGGGGTGTTTTGTTCTTGGCCGCAGCCTACACCAAACTCGAGAGGGTCTCGGTTTGGCCATTTGACCACCACCGAGACCATATGGTCCCGGTTGGTTGGTGTGGGTCCCACGGCAGCATCAAGACAAGGGTAACCCCGACTTGGTTTGGGGTATGGTGTCGATCTCATGTCCGGTTTATGGTTCTTAGTCAAGATCCGGTTCACGGTGTATGTTTAGATTTTTATTTTTTATGATCTTATGTTAAAATTAAATTAATAACATGACATGGTTAATTTAATAACATGACTTAGGTTATTTTAATTATTAAAATCATGGAATTATTAACCTAAGTATTTTTATATTTTAGACTTATAAATTAATTAATGATTTAAAAACCATGGTTATAATTAATTAATTAACATGACTTAGGTTATATTATTAATAAATAATAATACATGTTTTAACCTAAGTACTTAACTTTATTTAATTAAAAACATGTTATACTTTAATTAATTATTTTAACCTATAGTTATTTTAATTACATGAAATAATTAATAAACTATACATTATATCATAAGACTTAGAAAATAATCATGAAAACACTTAGGCTTATATACTTAGCTTATTTAATCAGCTTATTTCTAATTATTGAAACTTGCTATTTTTAGAAACTTATTTATTTCAGGCAGCTAATATATTTATGGAAACTTATTTAAATAAGGCAGCTGATCTATTTATAGAAACTTTTTATTTTTAGAAACTTATCTATTTTAAGCAGTAATTCTATTTTTGGAAACTTTCTATTTTTGGAAACTTTCTATTTTTGGAAACTTTCTATTTTTGGTAACTTTCTATTTTTGGAAACTTTCTATTTTTGGAAACTTTCTATTTTTGGAAACTTTTTGTTTTTGGAAACTTTCTATTTTTGGAAACTTTCTATTTTAGGAAACCTGCTATTTTTGGAAAGTTACTTATTATTACACAGTAAGTATAATAATACATGAAATACCAGAAATACTTAATCAGAGTAACCAGAATATAAGATAAACACAATTTAAGGCTTTAAACAGTAAAACATGATAAGAACATATAAAATAAGCTAAGACATGACATAAAACCAGTTACGTATTTAGTAAGCAGATACTTATTCATGTATGTATTTATGTAGCATTAGTGATACGGAAGTAGGATTCCTCTCAGTTCATCTTCTTCATTCACTGGACATAAGGTACGGATTCCCGTCCTTTCAGTATGGATATTCTTTCCTTATTAGGATTCCCCGTATGTAGCCAACTGTTTTCCCAGTATTTGTTTTATATGTTTTTGAATTACTTATGTTTAATTAGAACACCTAAATCCATATACATGCATGACCAGTTTCACCTAGTTATGGAGGTACCATAACCATAACATTAGAGGCACTGATGTTATGACTTCACTACGGCGGAGTGATTGCTCGTGGCATCCCTTCAGCTTTTGGCCATTTATATTATATTTATCATGTGGAGCGTATGGGTGCATCCCAGTTACATGTTTTCAGTTAGGATTTCATGGTGAGTGTGGTGTGTGCCTTGCATCCTTCACAAGGAGCTGATCCCTCCTACCCAGAGCCAGTATATTAAATTAGAGGCAGCCCCTCTAATTTGCATGATAAGGTCACCCCTCCAAGTATTCATGCACGGTGGATTTTCATGACCTATATTGGCTAATGGTAAAATATGTTAAATAGTTTTCATAAGATAAACATAAGGCTTTTCAAACTATAAAACCAATTTTATGAACATGTTCCAGGCTTTCCAGGACTTATACATTTCCGCTGCTATTAAGTATTTATTATGCTTAGCCATTCATACTATGTCTATATCCGTGCACTGAGCGTTTTGCTCAGCCGTTACTTTCCTTTCCATGTCCCAAAACGGCAGGTACCCTAGGGAAGACTCGAGCATTTGGAGGACGTGCATAGGATGGAAGCTGCTGGAGACTTCTTTTCCTTTTTGCCTTCATATACTTATGCTTGTTTAGTCTTTCATTCATTTCTTTTGGCTTTATTATGTTTTGGGCTTATGTTTGGGAACCGATGTTTGATTCCGGTTTTCCCTATGGTCATGTATGTTTTAGTACATTTATCTTGCATGCTTTGATGACACGCCATAATTACGCGTGACATTCCATTTATCAAAATGGGGTGTTACAGTTCTAAACAATATTATTATTTATAAACTTAAACTCGATGAAACTTATAAATGGTTAACCGTAACCTGAACCGCGGGTAACTGCTCATTTTAGGTAACCGCATGTCCGATTAACCGCCTTGTACGGTTCGGTTTCGGGTAGTAAAATTAATGACCCGAACCGCGATAGATAGTTAAAATTCTATAATTAACCGAACCAAACCGACCCGTGAACACCCCTAGTGGCCATGGCCAACCTTCGCCCCAATATAAAAGTATAAAAAAGTTGAGTTAAACAAAAAATATGTTATAATATATATAATGGATGTTGTTAAAGAGGAAATTAGTTGTAAAAAATAAGCCAAAATAAAATTATAACAAATAAATAAATTAAAAAATATTTTAAATTAAGAATAGATGTGATTTTTTAATAGGTTGTTAAATAAGTTTTTTGGAGTTTATCTGATGATGGGGAGTTTTCTTGTCGGATCAATTTGAAATCATATCCATAATGTTATACTTCATTCGATGTCTTTGAGTACAAGATGGAATAATATTTACCCAGGAAGGTAAACATTAATTTGGCGTTTTCTTCTATGTCGGGTTCCCCATCGATTAATCTATCGCTTCGCGGGTTAGAAATCCTTTCAATTGTTTGTCTGGTTTGTGATTTCAGCGCGAAGACATCGGTTCATCTCTTTTTTTCTTGTCTAACGGCTTCAATTATCTGGCGTAAAATTTATTTTTGGACCGATCTCTCTCTACCGGTTTTTGGCTTCAACAAAGAATGGATCGAGTGGATTGCTAATTGGGGCACTTCTTCTTAAAGAAAGTTACGTTTATACGTTATTATTGATATTTCTCGTTGGTTTATTTGGCGATTTTGAAATAGTATTGTCTTTTGATCTCAATTCAAGAGGCAAAGTGATATTTTTGATAGCATTCAATTAGTCTCTTTTTTTGTTAAAATCTAGAGACGATAAATCTTGTTATTGGTTTGATTGGCTTAGAATTTCTTTGTAACAAATTTTAGCTTCTTGATGGAGCTTTTTGTTCTCATTAATATATTGTCATTAAAAAATTGTTACAAAAGAGATGGATGGTAAAAACTACACTTTTTTATCTTAATTAATAATATCTAATGGTTCAAATTTGTTTTTTTCTTAATATTTGGTTTGGAGTTAACTTTAGATATAAATGATCTAATGGTTGAAACTTACTCTGTTGATCTTAATTTTTGGTTTGGTGTTAGGTTTGGTGTTAGGTTTGGAGTTAGGAGTAAGATATACACCTTTTATATATATGAGCAATTTACCCACGCAATACAGTGACGTTTACCCATTGACTACTTTCTTTGCAATCAAATTAATGTTAAAAGTGTAAAAAATGGATTAAAAATAAATTAAACCCACTAAAAATGAAAAAGCTACAAATTCTTAAAATACATCAAAATAAATTTTGAATTAAAATGCATAAGATTCCAGAAATATGATGAAATTATAAAATAAAAAAATAAATTTATTAAAAGATATTCAAATTAAAAATAAATGTAATTTTTTAATAAGTTGTTAGAATGGTTGTTATAGAAGTTGTTACACAAAAGATGGGTGGTTAAGATTACACCTTAGGTTAATGTTCTAATGGTTGAAAGTTGTTGTGTTGTTTTTAGTTTTTGGTTTGTAGTTAGGTTTGGAGTTATGATATGAATATACAACCTTTATATATATTATAGATATAGACATATGAGACTACGATCCATATTCAAATATAATCAAAGATAAGTTTGATAAAGGATATGGGATCTATTCTTTTTTTTCAATAGTAATAAGATAATGGTCGCAATTCAATACACACGCATCCTTAAGGATGGAATAGATATCTGAGAAATAGAGAATATGATGTTGTAAAATTGTTATTAAATAAAAATAAGATACAAACCAATGATTCGATAATATATTATTGATAAATGTATCAATAAACTAAAACCTTAGTTGACCTTTCCATTTAAACGATTAACTCACATTCTTCCTTTTGTACATGACTGTACAAAACTAAGTGGCTAATAGTCCCACCAAATATACATGTAGTTGGTTTTATATTACGAACCAACTTTAATACAACAAAACTCCACATCATTGGTTTAAATAAACATACCAACAAATAAGTGATCATATTATAAAATATCAACATTTATATTGGGAACCGATTATCAAACTTCTTCTCTTCCTTTTTGCTTCTATTTTTCTCAATTTTGTTTAAACATTCTTACATACGGAATGTAAAATTTCACCACTTCACTCTTCATGAAAATACTTGGGTTAAAATCCGAACAAAATTTATAAGAGTAGTAAAC
The DNA here is from genome assembly GCA_025667525.1 of Glebionis coronaria. NCBI lineage: Eukaryota > Viridiplantae > Streptophyta > Magnoliopsida > Asterales > Asteraceae > Glebionis > Glebionis coronaria. The sequence continues at coordinate 583,365,102 of CM046876.1, forward strand.
ACACGAAAACGAAAAACAAAACTACTACTTCACATTCTCATTGCATTGTGCAATTTTTCTCACTTAACCAAAGACAAAACAAAACAAAATATCTGGAGAAATACAAGAGTTTACACAAAAGCAACTCGCAACCAAAACATAAAGTTCAATCTAATAGGGTAGGCCAAGGTGTAACGTTGTAACGAAACATAAAATTTAGGGTGAAAAAGTTCTTCTCATTTATAACCTAGATTTGACTTGAAAATTAATGATTGGAACCCGAAACGGATAAAGCTGAAAGGGTTGTAATAAGTAGATCTTCTGCTCTAAAAATAAGAGTATTAAAAGGTTTTTGGAGAGATTAACTAACTAGTGTGCTTAAGTAATATAACAAATTAGTAAAGGATTTTTGGTTGTAAACCTAAAAAATTTACCAATCTAGAAAAGTTAGTACATCTAAATCCATTATTATTGTGGTGTCGGACTGATATACCAAGACAAGTTCAAAAGTCTTCTAAATCGCCGACACACTCATTTTTAGTGGAATTTGGGTAAAAATTTAGAAACGGGAAGGTTTAAATTCTCACATTATCTACTAAGGGTTATGTGTGTGAGGTTATATACTAATAACTTTCATAAAAATTTGCTAAAAACATTAAATCTAAGCATAGATTAGGCATATTAATATGGAAAATAGGACACGTAAGTGTTCTAATTCCTCTTCCCCCACTTAAGATATACAACGCTCTCGTTGTATACATAAAACATGAAAGTTACGAAAAAGGAAAATAATTATAAAAAAGGAAAACTCCCTTTGGATTTGCTCAATATGATCTTTCATGTAGCTATTTTGAGCTTCAATCCATAGAATGAGTTCATTATGTCAAGTTCCTATATAAGATAAGAAATAAAAATGCAATTTTTATCTTGGTGTATGGTATGGTTAGAAAAATAAATATAAAAACTAGAAACAAACACTATATACAAGCCAATACGTCGTATGCGTATATTGTGTACACCGTATTGAAATACTCTAATATATAGTTTCAATATGTGATGGTCGAGTAATACGTCATATAGGAGTAACCTATACGACGTATATACTATACCAACAGTAAGGTTTTAATTTAAAATAAAAATAAAAACTGGATAATGCCCAGATTCAATACGTCGTATGGGTAGAGAGAATATGACGTATGAATCTTAGAAGACAGGCTCAATAAAAGCAAAATAAAATTCCAGGTTGCTCTCGATGAGCAATTTTGTTTATAGCAAAGTATTTAAGTAATACTTGTTATCGACTTCTATTACTTGTCCCTTCTCACGGACCATTCTTGGGTCCATCTTTGCAACCATATCTTAATAAGTGTGAAAAACGTCTCCTTCAACTTTAATTCTTCCATCGTTTTCAATCACTTTGATAGAAACAAACTCTTTCTCAGGTTCTAACGAGTATTCAGTTACTCAGAATTCTTTGATTATGCATTTTCTTGGTATCTTTATGGTTTTATCATATGATTCGTGTACATTAACCATGTGTAATTCTTCAACTTCATTACCATATGCTTCTTCTTAATTATTCGAGTGTCTGTTGTCTTCATGAGGGTTATATTTATTGCTTTCGTAGTATGAATTGTAGTTAATATAATTCGATACTTCATCTTTTACTCCCTATGATTTTCAAGTGCGACTTTAGCTATTAGTGCATCATTCTTTTCTTTGCAATCTTCAACACCTTCGTACCACTCATAATCTTGGTATGATATTTGATTATCCCCTTGGATTATTCTAGCTACATATCATCCATTGAACCATTTTTCCAATTACATGATGACCATTGGGCAAATCCATGTTTTAAAGCGGCTTACAAGTATGAACAATGTTCCTAAGATGTTGTGTTTCACAATCTCTATTTGCCCATGATTTTCTCTCAACCAATGGTACATTATCACATTTATTTAGACACATAGCCGCTTTGAAGTTTTCATCATCAAGAACTTTATCTTATGCATTCTCTTTATTGGATTCTATGAATGCCTAAAATAGTGGAGTATCAAAGTCAAAAAAAATTGTTTCAATCCTAACGATTGCGGCAAATTTAGCTTCATTATCAATTGTGATCTCTTCGCTGTGGAATCCATGGATATTTAGACTGCAAGTTGTTTAGACCATATCTAGGATAATCAACATTCATATGAGTTTAATTATAGCAGAATTAGAACATTGATTATAAGAATAACAAAATGTTTCTCCAATGGTTACTTGCATTGAAACACTAAACACAACTAACCTAGGCGCCTTACAATGACTAAGATGCCTAGAACACACACTGCTTTAGGTTTACAATGTGACTAAACACGTCTGGTTTCTTTTATAACATAAGGAAACCTATACTACAAAGGATAATATCAAATCACTACTACATCTTTTTAAATAAATAAAAAAATGGTGAATTCTTATCTTCAAATAATTCTTCCACTAGCTTTTAGAATCATAGAATGTCATATTTAGTTCTTGTATTTTGTATTTGTTAATGCAATGATGCCTAAAAACGTTACTTGCATTTTCGATCTCGCTTTGTATTGATTACGATAATATATAAAAACTAGCATTTACGAAAACAACAAAAATCGAATTATTGAGTTCAAGTATTTTTCATTTCATCCATTGTCACTTAAGGTATGAATAAACAAGTTCTCAACCTAACTAAGTGATCAAGGATTTAGTTTTTCTTAAAACTCACTTTTTATAAAATGTGTCAAAAGTTTTTATAAACTTTATTTTTAAGAAAATGTTTTATTAAATTAGAAATTTGAAATTGTCATATTCCATATGGTTTAGGATATCCTTTGAGGATAAAAACTTCACCAGATGTGACAAACCCAATAAAAGACAAAAGGAGCGGAGTCTAGTCTCGGTGATTCCTTAAATGGCTATGCGGTTCTTTAGTGATACTGAACCACATGTCTTTTATTGAAACGCGTCCAGATAGATCCGTTGGAGCCTTGTCTTATAAATAGTGGACCATTTCTATATTTTTAATTCACCTCTTTTGCACACATATTTCCAGATTTAATCAACCTTCTTAAATCACTCAAATCCTTGGTTATTTTGTTGATTACTACTTGTTTAGAAGTGAATCTTTCTCCTCGCATCCCATCCTCTCAAGTGCAAAGATAAGAACACTTTCATCCTTGAAGTGTTGTGTCTACCTCAAGATCCATTAAAGATCAAACTTTATTTTCATTATTGTGTCACTATGAACATCCAAATTATTGTGTAAATTTAGAAGTTGTGTATGTATTGTGGTTAATACTTACGCCTTAAAGTATATTGGTGTAGATTGGTCCTAGCTAAGATTAGGGCTTGACTTTTAGCTTAGAGTCGGAAATTGGTTAGGGGACGTGTACGGTTTCTCCACCTTAGGGAGCTTGTTGATTAGTGAACTCTCGAGTAAAGAGTACTCGAGGAGTGGAGTAGGAACGAGGAGTGACCTTCATTTCCGAACCACTATAAATCCTTGGTGTTTGGTTTGATCTTTCCTTTCCTTATCTCTTTACATTCATTATTCTTTACTTGCATATACTTGTGACTATTAGTTTAGATACACTATCTATTGTTCATATTGTGTATAAGAAGATTTCACATAATTACTCAAGTCTATGTTTTTGAAAAATGATTTTTGAAAACCCATCTTTAACAAGTAAATTTAAGAAACTATTCAACCCCCTTCTAGTTTCTATAGTTTTGTCACATCAACTTAATATTTGACCCAACAATCTTCCCCTATTTGATGATGACAAAACTTCCTCTTTAGTATAAACCCTTTGTAAATGGTGCAAGGTTTCCGAGTTACAATCTTCCCCTTAAGTTATCACTTCTTCTCATTTTTGTCACATCGATAGAGAGCTTGTGAATTTATTAAATCTTGAAGCTTGAATCTTCAAATTTGTAGGCTATATGTAATTATTACTGATGAAGAAACTTACGTATTGCCAACTTGATGCTGAAGTAGAACGCCCCAAGCGTGTGTCTTATATCTTGTACGATAAACGTGACTTAACGTATAACAATGTATAGGGAGATACCAACTCTTGACAAATACCTCATCTTATATGGGAAACATATCCAAGTGATAGAAAATATAAGCATAGATCATCCTAAGAAAAATCTCATATCTTGCTAGCATTTTTGTCAATTCAAGTCACCACATGAACACACAAACAAGTTACCTTCCTAGAAAAAGGTATGATAGGAACACAAAAGTGTAAAACTCCATTTCAACTTTAAATAAGCAAAGGTTAACTTCCTTCGTAATCAATTAATGCAATTAATGCAAAAACGAGCCATAAATATCAACATGATAGTTTATTTGAACCATGAGATTCGAACCTTGTACATGTGTGTGTAACAAACCAACTTCCAAAAACACCGAAGCTGTCCAACACCGGGAACAAAAACAGTAGGAATTAGCGACGTAGTTTCTGTCACTAAACTGTCGTAAAAACCAAACAGTGGCAACATATAAGCAACAGTAGGAATTAGTATCAAAACTGTGGCAACCATGAACTGTCGTAATTCCAAACAGTGGTAGAAATAGTATGACAGTGGGAATGAAAATATAACAGTGGGAACTCAAAATACTTTACTGTTTAATTTGTACCATGAGGACGATCAACCATAGTGCAAACAAACGACTTAGTGTAGACAATAGAAGTACCCATATTTCTCACTCCTTTTCTTTTGCTTTACTGTGAATCATTTAGTTTAGAAAAGTCACCAACAAACATCCATAGCCTTGCTACCCTCTCCAACGTGACAAGAGTAACATATGCATGTCCTCTTTTTTTACTGCTACTCCTTTTCTTGTTTTGCAACATATACGAATGGACAAAAAATTGAAAGCACACGAATAGTATATTCAAAATAGAAATAACCTTGTACTTCTTTTTACTTCAAGATGAATAATACCCTAAGTCTTGTGCATCACGTGAACTCCAAAAACTTGCATACGTCCACAACTCTGGACAATAAGTACACCTCTATTTTGTGAAGCTGACCAGTTTGTTTATTATAAAAGATGTGGCTAAACACCCCACAAGAATAAAACGTATTGTGATGTGATATAGGGTAGCGTCCTCTCTGTTTTCTTTCAGCTGATTAAAGGGATCCACTAAACCAATTTGTTAATGTCGGCAATACTTCGAAAAAAATCCGATCCCAATAAACAAATAAAGTTAAAAGATGATATGGCTTATTATCAAACTCATGAATTACCAGGAGCCAATACTTAGTACCAATTTTAATATCGAGTTCGTATATTCGAACTAAAATCAATACTATAATAGTATAATCTATTTAGTGCTCAACGAATTGAAACCGAATGTTTGAATATTTATACATAAATCATAGCTTCAAATCAACATCTCCTTTCATCAACATTCCTAGGATTTTGAGGAATTAATCATCTGAAGAACACCCTAAAAATTATAGACAACAACAAAAATTAGCAATATATGATTTCTTTAATGAAACCTTAAAAGCAAAAAATAAAAGCTTCAATCACGTTTTTACCTGTTCTATTTCTATATTAATGCCTACAAGACATGCTTATTGCATCTCACATAGGGTTCATTGTTGATCTCGGACCAACCCATGAAAAATTGTCGAAACAATAAAAATAATCGGTTGATCCCAGATCAATACTTATTATTATTACCATATGCAATCAACAACTTATGAACAAAAATCAAATTGAGTTGAGACAAAAGAATGATCTAACCCCATCTTTTTCACAATCAGGGTTTGACTGAGAAACCCTAATGTCACCAACATGAACAGCAACACGAACATGAACACCTCGTAGATCCTAGATATCAAGAGCCACACGTATATCCATAGTGCACTATTGTACTATTTGTAAATGAATCCATTGTTGTGTGATTACTGTTGATGCAAAAGTTGGGGTAGACCGAGCTTAACCCAAATTAGGCTTAATTTAGGGTCGTGTAGACTCTGGCTCTCGCACCAAGTGAAACTTGTTGTTAGCCCTATATTTTATATAGTCGAACAAGAATGTAAAAGGTCATCTTAGTCGTTATTGGTCTTGTATAGTAATAGGTTAGTCGGGAAAACCGGGCTTGGACTTTAAGCTAATATTGTCTTTGTTAGGGGCTATATGCCCAAGTGAAAGCCAAGCCTGACCCAAGATGAAGCCCGCAAAGGCCTTAGAGTCGTGGCATATATAACCCTCTTCCATATGTGGAAGAGGGTGTTGGTTCATTTTTACTTTCTCTCTCCAGTAAACATTAACCTTCCAAATTATCTCTTGTTTCTCTCTCTACTTTCTTCTCTTTCTCTCTCTAAATATCTCTTCTAAATCTTGTGTTATGGATTGAATGGGAATAATATTTGGTATCAAGAGCCTATAGTGGATAGGTGATTGAAGATTCGTGTGGTGTGTTTTTGATTTTTCGTGGTCATTTTGATCTATATATCACGTCCAAAAATTTTTCTTGTGTTTTTATGGGTTTTTCTTGATACAAATCTTCTACATAGTTGTGGTAGAGATTTGGTATTGTTACTTTGGCTAAAAACACAAAAATTTTGGGTGTTTTGATCATTTTTTGGCTTAAAATCACGAACTGTTTGAGTTTTGTCCGAGAAAAGTGGGATTTATTCCGATCAGGTCATCAGAAAAGGGCTTACAGTTATTCCGATAAGTGTAATCGGAATAGGGTTTATACATTCCGATTGGTCATTCCGATTTGACATTCCGATTTGACATTCCGATTGGTCATTCCGATTTGACATTCCGATTTGAGTATTCCAATTTGGACATTCCGATTGGTCATTCTGATTTAACATTCCGATTGGTCATTCCGATTTGACATTCCGATTTGAGTATTCTGATCAGGGTATTCCGATAGGGTTTCTTCCGACAAGGTTATTCCGACAAGGGTATTCCGATCAAGGTCATTCCGATCAAGGTCATTCCGACAAGGTTTTTAGGTCAAGTAAAATCAAATTTTTTCCCTATTAGTTTTTTGCTATTTCTAACTCAAATTCAAAATTTGGCGATACAAAATTTTTCGGCTTACCGTTTTGTCAGGCTGAGGAATTTATTGTCGGACTGAAAAAAAAAATTGAATTTTTGGAATTTCAATTTTAACCACACATCATCACAACAAATCCACTAAGATCTGCAATTCATTCACAAGTATTCACCATGTCTAACAACAACATCAACATTGCAACTGCTAATCAAATTCGTTTGGAACAAGGTGGCAACGGTAATCCACCTGTGCTCACTGCCGGTTGCTACGTTCAATGAAGATCTCGTTTTCTCAGATTTCTCGACGGAAAAGAAAACCGAACTGCTCTTTGTCACTGCCTTGAGAATCCACCTCCAGTTTTTGAATTCAGACCAATTACCACACAGGCAGAGGATGGTACTTCATCAACTATACGAGCTATGGAGGATTTTGACACATGTTCTGCTGAGAAAAAGAAACTCCTCCAAGCTGAAGCTGATGCTGTAAAATTGATACTCACTGGAACTGATAACGATATCTATTCCACAGTTGATGCATGTCCTAATGCTATAGAAATGTGGAATGCAATTCATCGATTGAAGCAAGGTGAGTCGATCAATGTTCAAGATCTCGAGACTAATCTACTTTGGGAGTTTGGAAAATTCACATCTGAAGATGGTGAATCCATTGACTCATATTACTCGAGATTCTACAAAATGATGAATGAGCTTGTCAGAAATCAGTGCACCATCTCTAATCATCATGCCAATGTTCAGTTTCTACTTCAACTCAAACCGGAATGGCAAAGGTTTGTGACTTTGGTCAAACAAAGGGAGGATATCAAGACTATATCTTACCACAAACTTTATGATATCTTGAAACAACATCAGAATGAAGTGAATGAACTAAGAGCTGAAAAGGCAGAACGGTCTGCTAATTCTATTGCTTTTATGGCTGCTACTTCAACAAAACCCGTTCCCCGTCAACAACCACCTACTCATTCCTCAAAGTCATCAAGCTCATCCACCAAACCTCTAGTTGCTGCTAAACACAAAGCAAAAGCAATTGTCCCCACTCCACCTCCAAAGTATGACACTGAGTCAGATGGAGACAGTGATGATGAACAAACTTCAAGGGACAAGAAGATTGAAGAACTCATGTCTTTACTCACCACAACTTATAAGAAGATCTACAAACCTACCAACAACAACCTCAGATCATCATCCAATGCTAGATATAAGGAAGTTGATCATGCACCTAGGTATGATCCTGATGCTAGGTATTATAATCAGAGGATGCTGAATCAAGTTGGGGCTAGAGATACTGTAGGCACTCCGGTTGTGCAGAAGACTGGGATTCAATGCTTCAACTGCAAGGGATTTGGGCACATGGCTAAGGAATGCAAGAAGCCAAAACGGGTTAAGGACTCAGGGTATCACAAGGAAAAGATGCTGCTGTGTAAGAAAGAAGAAGCAATAATTCCACTAACAGCAGATGAAGTTGACTGGCGTGATGACACTGATGATGAAGCCGATGATCAAGAGTTAGAGGCACATTATGTGTACATGGCGAAGATTCAAGAAGTGATCCTAGAGACTGATGATACTTCTGGACCCATCTATGATTCTGAGCCACTTGAAAAGGTACCATCACGTGACAACTATAATGTGTTTGCTAATGAACGACGACATCCTGAGCAACCCGAATACATCAATGACACATTCCGATTTGAGTATTCCAATTTGGACATTCCGATTGGTCATTTCGATTTGACATTCCGATTGGTCATTCCGATTTGACATTCCGATTTGAGTATTCTGACAAGGTTATTTCGATCAGGGTATTCCGATAGGGTTTCTTCCGACAAGGTTATTCCGACAAGGGTATTCCGATCAAGGTCATTCCGATTAAGGTCATTCCGACAAGGTTTTTAGGTCAAGTAAAATCAAATTTTTTCCCTATTAGTTTTTGGCTATTTCTAACTCAAATTCAAAATTTGGCGATACAAAATTTTTCGGCTTACCGTTTTGTCAGACTGAGGAATTTATTGTCGGACTGAAAAAAAATAAATTTGGAATTTTCGGTATTTCAATTTTAACCACACATCATCACAACAAATCCACTAAGATCTGCAATTCATTCACAAGTATTCACCATTTCTAACAACAACATCAACATTGTAACTGCTAATCAAATTCGTTTGGACCAAGGTGGCAACGGTAATCCACCTGTGCTCACTGCCGGTTGCTACGTTCAATGGAGATCTCGTTTTCTCAGATTTCTCGACGGAAAAGAAAACGGAACTGCTCTTCGTCACTGCCTTGAGAATCCACCTCCAGTTTTTGAATTCAGACCAATTACCACACAGGTAGAGGATGGTACTTCATCAACTATACGAGCTATGGAGGATTTTGACACATGTTCTGCTGAGAAAAAGAAACTCCTCCAAGCTGAAGCTGATGTTGTAAACTTCATACTCACTGGAATTGATAATGATGTCTATTCCACAGTTGATGCATGTCCTAATGCTATGGAAATGTGGAATGCAATTCATCGATTGAAGCAAGGTGAGTCGATCAATGTTCAAGATCTCGAGACTAATCTACTTTGGGAGTTTGGAAAATTCATATCTGAAGATGGTGAATCCATTGACTCATATTACTCGAGATTCTACAAAATGATGAATGAGCTTGTCAGAAATTAGTGCACCATCTCCAATCATCATGCCAATGTTCAGTTTCTACTTCAACTCAAACTGGAATGGCAAAAGTTTATGACTTTGGTCAAACAAAGGGAGGATATCAAGACTATATCTTACCACAAACTTTATGATATCTTGAAACAACATCAGAATGAAGTGGATGAACTAAGGGCTGAAAAGGTAGAACGGTCTGCTAATTCTATTGCTTTTGTGGCTGCTACTTCAACAAAATCGGTTCCCCGTCAACAACCACCTACTCATTCCTCATAGTCATCAAGCTCATCCACCAAACCTCTAGTTGCTGCTAAACACAAAGCAAAAGCAATTATCCCCACTCCACCTCCAAAGTATGACACCGAGTCAGATGGAGACAGTGATGATGAACAAACTTTAAGGGACAAGAAGATTGAAGAACTCATGTCTTTACTCACCACAACTTATAAGAAGATCTACAAACCTACCAACAACAACCTCAGATCATCATCCAATTCTAGATATAAGGAAGTTGATCATGCACCTAGGTATGATCGTGATGCTAGGTATGATAATCAGAGGATGCTGAATCAAGTTGGGGCTAGAGATACTGTAGGCACTCCGGTTGTGCAGAAGACTGGGATTCAATGCTTCAACTGCAAGGGATTTGGGCACATGGATAGGGAATGCAAGAAGCCAAAACGGGTTAAGGACTTAGGGTATCACAAGGAAAAAATGCTGCTGTGTAAGAAAGAAGAAGTAGGAATTCCACTAACAGCAGATGAAGTTGACTGGCGTGATGACACTGATGATGAAGCCGATGATCAAGAGTTAGAGGTATATTATGTGTACATGGCGAAGATTCAAGAAGTGATCCCAAAGACTGATGATACTTCTGGACCCATCTATGATTCTGAGCCACTTGAAAAGGTACCATCACATGATAACTATAATGTGTTTGCTAATGAACGACGGCATCCTGAGCAACCCGAAAGCATCAATGACACATATGTAATAGACACGGAGGATAGCAATATCTCTACGGATTCATAGCATATGTGTAATGATGACGAAAAAGTTGTTCAGGATACTGACTCGGATGAGGACCGTGATTTGCTTGCGTCTATTATTGATTCTTTAAAACATGAAATTGAGGAAAACAAAGAGGCTAATAAACGTTTGAAGCAAGCAAACACATCCTTAGCCGAGGAGATAGACAGGCTTAAAGAGTGTGATTATGTAAAAGAAGCTGATCGACGGGTTGCAATAGCTAATGGTTTGGTATATGAACGTAAGGTGCTCAACGAACAATATTGTTCTGAAGTAACATACGAAATTCATATGTCAAAACAGAAGATATCGGAACTTGAAGAACAACTGCTGCTACATAAACTCCAAACTACTGAATTAGAGTCGATTAACAAAGAACAAACTAAGCTTTATAAAACTCGTGAAGAAAAGGATATTGAAAAAATTCTTGCTTTGGAAAAGAGAGTCGACACGTTAAACAACATTGTTTACTAAACGGGTCAGTCTATTCAAACTATGAATATGCTTAATAGAAATATGAAAACGAGTTTTGTCAAGCCTGAATATCTCAAGAAAGCTCAAAGTACCAAGCCTGCTCTTTATGATATCGGTTGTTATGTTGATAATCTTGCTCTTATGCTTTCCCCTGACTGCGACGAAATCATTCGTCAACAAGAAGAAAGTCGATCAAACTTAATTGATTTAATAAACCTTTCTGATTCTAATAATTATATTAAGTTTGTTCCTCAAAAAGAACTTTCCAAAGAACAAAAGATGTACAATAGTGTTCCACCACCAAGTGATGAACTCCAAAAGAAAGTTTCTTTAAAAAGGAGTTTCAAAAAGCAATCAATTTTGTTAGAAAAACAAATTTCGGATGAAAAACGTAAATGGGATGAGAAAAGAAAAAGTGTTCAGCAATTTGAGTTTATAAAACAAGGGGTTTTAAATTTGTACAAAGGTGTCGTCGACTATGAAAAAGTTTCTAGAGATACCATTTGGAATATTAAACCTAACACACAAGTAGAAGTCGTCATTCAACAATGCATTGTTCCAACCATTGATGATCTTTCAAAAAATGTGGAAATGTTTTATAATGCTCTCACTGAGGAAATGTTAACTGATTTAAGCTATGTCAAATCTCTTGAAGATGAAGTTGATTTTCTTCAAATTAAATTAAAGACACAAGAACACCAACTTTCTAACGAAATTGATCGTCTTTCTAAGGAATACTTTTATGCTGACCATATGAATGCTATACTTGGTGTGTATACCGATCTTGATCAATATTGTCATGTAGCATGTCTAGCGTCAGAATCAGACGAAAAATGTCGCAATCTTGAAGTAGAGCTTTCAAAACAAATTCAGTCATACAACAAACTTTCAAAAAGTTTTTCTCAACTTGAGAAACACTCCATTTCTCTTGAACTTGCTTTACAAAAAGGTGAAAAATCTCATAATCATAAAAAGTGTCAAGAAATGTCAGCTTCTTCGTTTCGTCTACTAAATGAAAAAGATTTCGAAATAAATGATTTGAAAGTTCAGCTAAAAGAAAGGGACATAGCCATAAGTGAGTTACAGAAACTCATTGAGAAAATGAAAGGAAAGCCTGTTTTGGGTAAACCATCCGCCATCCGTCAAGCGAATGCGGTTAAATGCCCTAAATCATCTATTTTGGGACAATCCCCACAAACTTTGCTTAAGATAGGAAATGATAAGAGTACCATTGTGATAGCACCTGGAATGTATAAGAGGAACACTAAGCCCACTCAAACTGGAACATCGCGGTTACCTCAGAATATTAAGAAAACTAATCAACGTGTGTCTTCTTCTACAGGAGTAATCCCCACTACTAGCGTTAGCGGACCACTGCTTAAGAGCGATAGAATGCACGATAAGGTCATGCCTAACAATAGTCAAGGAAAGAAGTTGGAAGTAGAAGACCACCGTAGGAATCTTAAGTTTTCTAAGAATAAAACGTCTGTAACTGCATGTAATGACAGTTTAAATGCTAAGACCTCGAATGTTGAATTTGTTTGTGTTGAATGCGGAAAATGTGTTCGTACTTTCAATCATGATGCTTGTGCTCTTAATTATAATGGCGTGAATACTAGAACTAGGAAGCCTATTCGTATGCCCACTAGTACTAGTGAACCCACAAGAACTTTGAACCAATCCACTGAGCAACCACTTAAGAAACTAAGTGCGTTAGAATCCACTACTCTACGTAAACAAAGCAGGTTAAAGAAGCTTTATGAGAACATGATTAGGACATGTACACGTGGGTATTCAAGATTTACACCACCCTGATACAAATGGGTACCTAAGACAACCCCCATTCTAATTGGGTCTATGAATGTTAGCTTGCCTTTAGAATCTAGGTCCACTACTGTTTTGGAACCCGTTTCTATAAAGGGCTCCCATTTGTCAAATGCTACATTGTCTTCTAATTCTTCTGCAGCTCGTCGAAATCATCCTATTCATAATGGACTCCGGGTGCACAAAGCGGGCAATCTCAAGCTTCTCATTAACTTCGTGGAGAAGTTTCTGGGTACGGTACGATTTGGAAATGATCAATTTGCACCGATACTCGGATATGGAGACTTGGTTCAAGGGAATATCACTATAAAACGGGTTTATTACGTCGAGGGACTGAATCACAATTTATTCTCGGTTGGTCAATTTTGTGATGCGGATTTGGAAGTGGCTTTTCGGAAATCTACTTGCTATGTTAGAGACTACGATGGGAATGACCTTCTTACAGGTTCTCGTGGTTCTGATCTCTACACAGTAACTCTTCAAGACACATCTTCAACAAATCCAATTTGCTTAATGGCTAAAGCTTCATCATCTCAAGCATGGTTATGGCATCAACGATTGTCACATCTCAACTTTGACACCATCAAATTGCTTTCGAAGAATGATATTGTGACCGGTCTTCCTAAGTTGAAATTCGTCAAAGATCATCTTTGTTCTTCTTGTGAGTTGGGGAAAGCAAAACGGAAGTCTTTCAAAACAAAGACTACCCCAAGATCAAAAGGACGATTGGAACTTCTACACATGGATTTATGTGGTCCCATGCGTGTAGAGAGTATTAACGGGAAAAAGGATATTCTCGTGATTGTTGATGATTACTCTAGATACACATGGACTTTCTTCTTAAGGTCCAAAGATGAAACACCAGAGGTTCTCAAAAACTTTCTCAAGATGATACAACGCAATCTTCAAGCTCAAGTCTTAACCGTAAGAACGGATAGGGGTACTGAATTTTTGAACAAGAACTTGCAATCTTACTTTCAAGAAGAAGGCATCGAACATCAAACGTCTATTGCTCGAACTCCTGAACAAAACGGCGTTGTCGAAAGACGGAACCGTACTTTGGTTGAGGCTGCTCGAACAATGCTTTCTGCTTCAAAATTACCGCTATTCTTCTGGGCTGAAGCAATTGCAACTGCCTGTTATACTCAGAATCGTTCTCTCGTCATCCCTAGACATGAAAAGACACCTTACCACATCATCAATGGTAGGAAAACTACTGTCATATTCTTTCACGTATTTGGATCTTTATGCTACATCCTTAAAGATGGTGAGAATCTCGACAAGATGAAATAAAAAGGTGATGCATGTATTTTTGTGGGGTATGCTACATTGTCGAAAGGATATCGAGTCTATAACAAGAGAACAAAGATTATTGTCGAAACAATTCATGTGAACTTTGACGAATTACCACAAATGGTACTTGATCACAACAGCTCAAGTCCCGCACCTCAATGTCCAGCAATGGCACCTACACACAACAGTGTACGTCCCGTGCAAGAATGTCAAGAAAATACTCCTACAGCAGACTCAACGGATACGACACAAATGAATGAGTTGGTTGATTTATATGATCCAATGTTTGATGAATATTACTATGGAAACAATCAAGTTGTGTCAAAGCCTTCCGCTGTCAATACTGCTGATGCACCCGCACAAAATCAACAAGACACGTCTGCATCTACTTCAGCAACCGTTGCTCAAGAGACAATTCCAGTGGATACTCAACAAACTCAAGAAACTGTCATACAACCAACATCACCAACCGTCAATGCTGAAGGAGGAAACAACAATCAAGCAGTCCATGCACAACCTGACGAAGAAGAATTTATCAATCCGTTCGGTACACCTGTACACGAACTCGGAGAGTCTTCTACTCAACATGTTGATCCGTCCAACATGCATACATTCTACCAACCATATCCATCCACTCACCATTGGACACGTGATCATCCATTGGAGCAAGTCATTGGAAATCCTTCACAACCGGTTCGAACACGCAGACAACTCGAAACCGATGGCGATGTGTGTATGTATGCACTCACCGTGAGTTCAACTGTACCTACAAACATCAAATAAGCCATGACTGATCATGCGTGGATTGAATCAATGCAATACGAAATTCATCAGTTTGAACGCCTAAATGTTTGGGAACTTGTTGACAGACCCTATGGAATGTCAATTCTAGATTTCAAATGGATCTGGAAAAAAAAACTGGATGAAGAACAAACCATCATCAAAAACAAATCTCGTCTTGTGGTTAAGGGATACCGTCAACAAGAAGGCATAGACTACGATGAATCATTCGCTCCAGTCGCTCGTTTGGAAGCAGTCAGGATATTCCTTGCTTATGCTGCACATAAGGGCTTCACGGTTTTTCAGATGGACGTTAAAACTACTTTTCTCAAAGGTCATTTGAAGGAAGAAGTGTATGTGAATCAGCCGAAAGGATTCATCGATCCTCATCATCCTGACAAAGTCTATCGTCTCAAGAAGGCTGTATATGGACTTAAACAAGCTCCAAGGGCATGGTACGAAGAACTTTTAAACTTCTTGGTGTCCAAAGGATTCTCCAAAGGTTCTATTGATCCTACTCTTTTTACTAATAAATATGGGGATGACATAATGCTGGTGAAAGTTTATGTTGATGACATTATTTTTGGTTCTACGAACCTAAAACTTTCAAAACGTTTTGAAAAATTAATGCACAGCAGATTTGAAATGTCAATGATGGGGGAGCTAAAATTCTTTTTAGGCCTCCAGATTCATCAATCCCCGCGTGGTATCTTTATTAACCAAGCTAAGTATGCTCAAGAGATACTTAAAAAGCATGGTATGACCTCATGTGCTCGCGTTGGTACACCATTGTCGACCACATCCCTAGACGCTGACTTGTACTCATATCCCGTAGATCAAACGCGATATCGCAGTATGATCGGGTCACTTATGTACCTTACAGCCAGCAGGCCTGATATTCATCATGCCACATGCTATATTGGACGATATCAAGCCAGACCTACTCAAAAGCACCTCAAAGAGGTTAAACGGATCTTTCGGTACCTTAAGAATACCATTCACATGGGACTCTGGTATCCGAGGGAAATCGGTTTTCATCTAACGGCTTTTTAAGATTCTGATCACGAAGGTTGTCTTGATAGTCGAAAAAGCACTTCTGGTAGCATACAATTTCTAGGGGAAGACAAGCTTGTCAGCTGGTCGTCAAAGAAGCAGGATTGCACTTCACTATCATCAGCTGAAGCAGAATATGTGGCTCTATCCGCTTGTTGTGCTCAAGTCCTCTAGATGAGAACTCAACTCACGGATTATGGCTTCCACTTTGATAAAATACCTATGTATTGTGACTCAAAGTCGGCCATAGCCATATCTTGCAATCCGGTTCAGCACTCCCGCACCAAGCACATCGATGTCAGATATCACTTCATCAAGGAACAAGTGGAACGCGGCATCGTGGAATTATACTTTGTCAGAACTGAGTACCAACTGGCAGACTTGTTTACAAAAGCTCTATCGAAAGATAGGTTTACATATCTCGTTGGCCGTCTTGGTATGAAGTATATGACTACCGAAGACTTGGAGGTTTTGGCAAATGAAGCTGCTTGATTTTTCTCTCATTATGACTTCTAAGCACATCACAGCTTAGGACTCGGACCTCAAATAAGGAAAGTTTATCACGGACGATAACTTATCCTTCTCAACGAGAAATTAATATTTCTCGGTCATGAGCTTCCTATAAAAACATTCAAAGTTTTTAAGCTCATGAAAAACGATTTCTAATTAAATGTCAGCTTAGACCTCGAACTTCAACTTAAGGAAAGTTTATCACGGATGATAACTTATCCTTCACAACGGGAAAATTAATTTTTCTCGGTCATGAGCTAGTCACAAAACAATCAAAGTTTTGAGCTCATGAAAAAACAGACCCGAAAGGGGAGTGTACGTTTCAGTGCGCTTTCCCTAAGCAATAGAAGAGAAGTCTTCTATCCTGATTATTTTAAAACTGTTGAACACAATTTTTCAAGAATTTCTCAAAAGGTTTTTCTAAATCTTTCAAAATTGTGTGTTCAACACTCCCTTCCTCTATATGGTTTTTATATCTCAAAATTGTCATATGTTATTTTGATCAATTTTTGAGGGGGAGCGTTTTAAAATCAAGCCTTTAATGTTGTTGGGTACATCTCAAAAATTGTCATATTTTATGTATCCAACACATTCCGAAAATGATATGAAATTGTCAAATGTAATATATTATATCGGAAAAGGCATTTCATCTTCGTACCTCAACATATTTGTGGTGTTGTTTTTCCAAAATTTTGTCAAATTTTTGTTTCAAGACACACATATATTGTTGAGGGGGAGCATCCCGACTGAAAAAGTTCCATGATTCATGCATGCACACATGTTTCTCTCCCAATCGGATTTCAAAAATTGTCATATTTTAATCAATTAGTATCTCTAATATGATGTTTTTATATTAGAGATAGGGGGAGAAAATGTGATTAAAATGTAATATATCGCAACAAGTGATCTTAAAGACTCAAGTGCAACTCTTTTCTTCACATGCCAAACTATTTCATATATCGATGCATGTGTGTAGGGGGAGCTTTTCGAAAAGATAAAACTTTCAAAGTGTTAAAAGTTTTGATTTTTATCAAGCACTTTGAATGGTTTTCAATGGTTTTATGGTTACGATCTTTACCCAAAACAACCTACTATCCACGACAAAACGATGGATTCAAAAGGTGGTTTAGGATAGGAAACTAAGTCCTATGATCCAACCAGAACCGGAGGGATCTACCCAAGGACATTCTATAGCTAGAAATAGTTGTCCTTAGGAAATATGGAGTTGAATGAAGCTGAATGCGGACCAATTACTTAAGTTAGCACTGGAACAATCACAACAAGGTGCTAGTGATGACGTATTGGTAAGCATTGAAGGAGTTGAATATTCTATGCAACTTAGGCAGAAACCGGGTTAACACATCTTTTGAAGACAAGTGTCATGGACCCAGTGATGTGATGCACAACCCTTCCCCAGCCATTCGAGTTTCTCTCAAAAGAAACTTGTCTCATTGTCACGGAGATCAACATGTATCTATTGACTTTCTCACTCCGAGTTAGTTAATATTGAAAAGGTGGCAGTCTGCTCCAGCCTCCGATTACCAAAATGCACTTATTGAGTCTAGAGCCAATCGAGATCTATCTATCATCTCATTAGGACACAATCGAGTCCTACACATTATCCTTGTGATATTGCCAGAACATCTGAGTGATACGATTCACAATGAAGATGGAAATCCTGCTTGAGCCAGCATTAAACAAGCTCATGGTAGGTAACTTGGGCGATTCTACATGAATCAAACTTGTGAGAACTGGAAAGCAACTAAGTTTCGATTCTTAATTGATTCAAACTTGATTCCAGGTTTCTTCGCAAAATCCATGTGATCTTGCCAGAACATTCAGAGTGACACTCATTAGTGTTCACAGTGACGAATGGAAATCCTTCCAGTGTCAACATCAAACAGCACTACGGTAAGTAACTCGCAAGATTCTCTATGAATCAAGCTTGTGACAAACTGGAAAGCAACAATGGTGCGATTCTTTTAGAATCAAACTTGTTCCAAGAAATCTGAATTGACGACTCTAATCAGAGGGATAATTTATTCTTATGATTCACTCTTTACGTTCGCAGTCTGCTTTGAGACGGTCGAGTAAAGAGAACTGGCTACTACCGCCAGGAAACCCTGTCAAGGAGGTTCTTAATCAAATCTACCTGATCACAGGTACGGTATCTAATACCGTCTAACGGTCTTCACCGACCGGAGGTAAAACGCTACCGAGTTAGGATGAAATGTTCAAAGCCATTTTGTCCGTGTGTCTATATATGTTACTGCATATCAAGAAGGTGGCGTAGCTATGTAACCGATGTCGATTCAGAAGTCACAAGAGCACAAGATGGCGATAATCAAGATACCTAAGAATGTAAGAATGTAATAGGTCATCTTAGTCACAAGGAGCACATATGAAGATCTCAAGCACTCAAAGTCAAATGACAAAGGCTCAAGATAAAGATCACGAAAGCATGAAGGAACAAAGCTGTTACAAACAAGATCAAGACCAAGATACAAGACCAAAGCAGGAAGATCTCCTCTACAAGAATGTATTCACTCAACCATCTTATGGTTTTTAAGCTTTTTAAGATGACCGATACATTGGGGGAGATTGTTGGCCCTATATTTTATATAGTCGAACAAGAATGTAAAAGGTCATCTTAGTCGTTATTGGTCTTGTATAGTAATAGGTTAGTCAAGAAAACCGGGCTTGGACTTTAAGCTAATATTGTCTTTGTTAGGGGCTATATGCCCAAGTGAAAGCCAAGCCCGGCCCAAGATGAAGCCCGCAAAGGCCTTAGAGCCGTGGCATATATAACCCTCTTCCACATGTGGAAGAGGGTGTTGGTTCATTTTTATTTTCTCTCTCCAGTAAACATTAACCTTCCAAATTCTCTCTTGTTTCTCTCTCTACTTTCTTCTCTTTATCTCTCTAAATATCTCTTCTAAATCTTGTGTTATGGATTGAATGGGAATAACACTTGCTTTGGGACCCTGTGCACTAAACAGACACCGTTAGGCTTACCATGGGTTTGTTACCCACGATTAGACTCTGGTGTGAGAGTAAGTAATCGGTTTGAGTATATTAGTGTTTAGGGTATTGTGCGTATCGTACCTTTGTAGAACCGGAGGGGTTCCTTTTATACTCGAGAGAGTCCAGACTGGGCTCCCTGTTCTTGCGGCCTAAGGAAGAGATAATGACTCGAAATAGCATGATCTTCATTATCTAACCAAGGCAAGTGTATATCCCTTTTCCTTAGGCGAATATAACTATAATATAAGTTATATTCGATCTGATCCGGTCACACCGCGACGAGGACCTGGCTAAGTAATTAACCTCTTGTGCGGTAGCGGCTTACCAGGCCTTATGGGCTATGTGCGCACATCGCATAAGTATTCAATCCATTCATGATGGATGCGGGTAATACCCGTGAGTCGGACTATCCAGGCCGACTAGAGACTATACGTCATCATGTCCCCCCAGTCTAGTGGTCACAGGTTCCAACCGCGGCTACTAGACTATTAATTAATAAGGCCCGCTCTCACAGATGCCCAGCAAAAAAGTAAGACCACGCAGTCACTACAACAAATAAGCCTCCATGTCATATTCCATTATCACAGTCCTTTATTGAAAATCGTGAAAAGCATTTAATCATGCCAGAAGAAGTAATCAGTGGACACCATAGGATTAACCAAACGTCACAAACACGTGCCACAAGAACCAGTACATCCACAGGGTATATAAATGCAGTCTGATAGTCATTTACTTCACTTTTCCAGAAAATCCTTTCCCTCTATTGTTAAAAACTGTAAAAATCACTATCTGCAACAAAAACAGACCACCTTCGCCCCCGCTCAAAACACCCACAGGAGCAAAAAGTGGTAGCCCAACTATTTGACGTGACATCCCGTATATCCGAACAAGAGCTCTCCTGTTTTACCACTAAGTACCATGTTCCTTCAGATCTTCATCCGACTGTGCCAGATCCACAAGCACACATTGGGAGCTTTCCTGACGGAAAGATTGGTATTTACACAAGGTTTATTGAGTTTTCCAAGAACTGCATACCTCTAAGTCGTTTTCTTATAGACATACTAAATTATTATAGTATACACCTCTCCCAGCTACATTGTATAGGAGCCGCCAAAATCTCAAATTTTGAGATAAACTGCTTACTCAAAAATGTAGACCCAACCATAAACCTGTTCTGCGCCTTCTATAGACCCACATGGATGAACGGATGGATAACCTTCACGAAACGCCCTGGTCAACTCCAATGTTATTCAGAAAAAATAGATTCCCTAAAGAAGTGGACCGACAAGTTCTTCTGGGTAGACAAGGTTGTGTTCCCATATGACCATGATTTCATCACCCCCGAGGTAATGATAAAGGATGACCGTCCCATTTCCGGTTCGTATAACGAGGCAGACGCACAAGCAATCAATGCGGACCGGATACCAATGCAAGAATATCCAGAGACACTGCTCTATGCCCTAGGTTTGAGCCATACGCCAGTTCTTCCTGCCAACCACCTTCCCTAGTACTTTGACGACTTTGACCATGGTAAGAAACCTTCATTTCGTTCACTTCCCCTTCGTCTTGTGGTTGTGCCTTTTTATTTGGCTCGTGATTAAAAAACATCCCTGCACGTACACTTACTCGTCCTTCATATGAATGCAGATTTAACTTACACATAGCTCGTGAAGCGCGGAAATCCATGCGCCGTGACCATGCGCGCCCGACCCTTCACCTTAATCGAGATATCAAACTTTTGGCGCATTGGTCAACGAACAGTAGCTCTTGAGTTTTCTTCTCCCACACCTAGTGGAAATGCCGAGGTGACAACCGCCATAAATGCGACCCTCATTCGAAGCGTACCATGCATCGTAGAGTCTCCGTCAGAGGAAATGAGTCAAGTAGACAAAGAAGAACATGGTGCCACAGAGGATTCGCACACCTACCCACCTACAGAGGACATACTTGTGCCAAGTTACAAAAGATTACCGTGCTCCCCTACGCAGTAAATTCTCAAAAGGGGAAGAACATTGCAAACAAGCCACGCTAACGTAACATCATGGGGAGCGCCATCAACCCCACAAGAAAAAAAATACAATTATCCAGGTATACCCCTGCATCCTTCTTTAGTAATACTTACAAAACAAACAATTCGCATACTTCCATTAATCGTAAGACATCAAATTTGCAGCTCCCTTGCTTCTACGACCGAGGCGGACGCAGGTACCTCGAAGTCCACAGGATACACTCCCTCCTGGAAATGTACTCGCTCCTGTGCTCTTGATGGCGCAGACGTTTATAGGGACTTCCTGCAACACATAACTCCCCTTGGCCACGCGCAACATTTACACCAGATGTCCGAAGAACTACTAATGAAGGAGTTGGACGCAATTGCTGCCCAAGAAGTAACTTTAGCTGCCCATTTGAAGAAGAAAATATCCCAGCTATCCGAGCGTTTAGCACATGTTAACGAAGAGGTCCGCGAGGTAACAGAACAACAAGACCTTAAGCTTGTAAATGCAAAAATCGAATTTGCTCGCTTGCGCGCCGTGTCCAGTATAGATGTCGGATCCATCCAATATTTAGAGGACGAAAAATCCTCGCTCTCTGAGGTCCTAGACCGCGAGCGCCGCCTGAGAGCAAAGCAAGAGGACGAAAACCGCTGGGCCATGGCAAAACTAGAAGAAGGCATGAATGCTCTTGCCCTGAATTGTGAAAATTTCGTCACCAACTGCCAGAAGGACATGGCCAAGAAGTCTGAAGATCTGAAGTTCATGAGTACGGATTTTGATGAAGAGCTATATCCGCACCTCACCGCGGTGCGCGTTGAAAATCGATGGCTGATAAAACATGGTCTTCCGCTTGCGGCCAAAGGTGTTATGAACTTACCTCCTCTTGAAAAAGCAATCAAGGATGTATATGATGTCGCACTACTACTTGGATCCAGCCTCCCCATAGAACGCGCTTCCAAAGAAAATTAACTAAGTAGTCCTTTGAAGGGAAGTGAGATCTATTCCAAATATGCGCAGGAAATGTTTGACGCTGCTTTCCAAAGATTAGAGAACCTCCCAATGCCAACCATAGATCTAATCAAGAAAGGTTAGGACCTCCCAATTAGCGTAACCATGACCGGCCTTATGCTTCCGAGTGATAGTATAGACCCAACAGAAGGAGACCCTGAAACCACTGGTGAGCCAAAACTATCCCAACTACAAGTCCTTTTGTTCATCTCTGGTACTCCGATATTAGTTCCACTGAAAGATAAATTAAAGCAACACGTGCGTCGTGTCGCCAAGAAGAAGCATACCTCCACCAAAGGCGTTGTTATCGGCCTAGGCTTAGCACCCTAGCCGGTCTGATGGTGTACCCGTGAGTCTTCCATCCATTGACGTATACTACACTCGCCTGCTTCAATATATAAAAGAGGCATGGGCACAGCATCGCATGTCACAAAACCCACAACATCACAGGTTAAAGAGGTCGTTGTCCATAAGTGACCTTCTCTAGAGGCTATCTTGCCTCACCATATTTATTGTTACACCTTTAACGTTGTAAATTAATTAATTTGTACAATGATAATAGCGTCCTGTATTATATTCATATATATTCACATATATATGTGTCCAGGTTCCTACGCCCACATCTGAGATTGTGAGGGAGAACACCTGTCTATGAGTACGCCCCTTAGGGGCGACCCTGGACTTATGGGTGAGTCTAAATGTCATTACGTGTGGTCCTGCCACTACTACCATAAGTAATGTCATTGAAAATGACATGTTTATTAGGCGTGCACACTGTGCTTATCCATCATAAAATATGAGGACTACGATACTTACCACAACGTCTTGTGAAAAGCTGCCTAACAAAGGATACCTGATCCGGCGTCACTGAGGGTGCATCCCTCTTATGCGACAAGTCTAATTAGTAGGGTAAACTTATTCCTCTTATTCCACCTCTAAACGTTATTGTACATGTACATATAAAGGCCTAATATCTATTAAAGAAATAATACTTGCATGCATGCATTAAAAATGAGAAAGAAAAAACATCATTTGGACTGCGGAACTAGCTAGGAACCGTAGTGTTTTATTCATATCCTTTTGCAAATGTTTTGAAACAAATAACAAAAACCATAAAAATGATTAGAAATAAAAAATACATGGATCATTATTGGGGCTGCTAGCAGCCAAGATATTGGTCCATGCTAACTATGCGATATCTCAAGGGGAATATCATCAAGAACTCCAATCGTTTCTTAAATCATTCCTTGTAGGGCCAGATAGCGATTCTGCATAGCCATGCGCACTTATCCTAGTTTGTGATAAACCCCTGCTTATCTAACCGCGTTGCTTCATGCTTCGTGCTGCTGGTGCTATGCCCATGTGAAGACGTTGTCGCCTAGCGAGTGATTTTATCCTTGTTGTGGGGACGACTGCTTCCCTGTGCTGATGTTGATGGTTACCTTTAGTTGGGAGCAGCGTTACCGCGTGTCGCGCCATATTTCCCATTGACGTTGCTAAGGAGCCCAGAGCACGTCCCAGCTTTGGGAATAGTCCCCCCCTCTACTGCACCTTTGGTTGAGAGTGGGCCAGTAACCGTGTTAGAATTCGTCCGACGTCTTGAGTCCACTTGGCATTTCTGACAACGCGTCATTCTTTTGCGCGCATCTTTATGTGCAAATGGCCAAAAATACCCAGAGCGAGTGACTTCCTCCACCATAGCGACCGAGCCGCGAGGACACACTCTTCTATGGGCGGCTTCTACTACTGCCCGCGCCTGATCTGGTGCTAAACATTGCAACATCCGACCTTTTCCTGTTTGCCTATACAGTATCCCTTTGATAATTTGAAAATGCCTAGCTCGCACATGTATCTGTTTAGCCTTTCTTCTGTTGCTTGGCAATTTGTTATGTGACAAAAACTTTCGAATGGGTGTCATCCATGTTGGTGACTCCATGTTCGTACTCACATTTTCGTGCAGGATAAAATCGACGAGAACGTGACCAGGAGGCTTATTCATGTTTACAATGGAAAGTTGGTCCATGTCAGCTGATATTTCATCTACCTCTTCTTCAACCCTTCGTATAGCAAACTCCTCGAACCGTGCCGTCATGTCTCGTAGCTTTCCCGTATACTCGATTAGCACCCGCCCTCGTGGCTCGCATGACCCATTGACTCTACTTGCCTCCAGAGGGTTGTAGGTGTAGGCCACCAAGCGTTTTATGCTCATTCTTAGTGCTACCCAAAGACCTGCTATGAGGGCTTCGAAGTATGCTTCCATGCTGGTAGTGGGAAAGTCAAATAGCAATGCGTACATTATTTTTATGTCGCCCTGGTTCGTGAGGATGAACCCTGCATCTGGCCCCCCTTCACCTGCGAAGCCAGTTGAGAAGAAGACCCATGAGAGTCCTGGCCGCGATTCAGCGCATACAGATATGCTTGGCGCCCGGGATTCCTCCGAGACATGCCTCCTTCTACTTATCTGCGGGTTGGGATCTATATTATGTTGACACCTGTCTGCCTGCTTCCTTTTGGTGCTGGTGCTAGAAGTACTATTACCTCCTTCGATTGTGTCTATATTACAGATGGTACCGGGAATTTGAACATACCGTGTGTCGTGGAAGGTACTGCGCGCAGTGTCTTTAGCGCCGGTTGTCCAATTATCCCGTTGAACGAGGATTGAGAGCGCACAACCATGAAGTCCATCCATACCATCGTCGAGTGTTCCGGGTTCTATATGGTCACCTGTGTGCAGAGATGCCCCAATGGTCGAGTCTTATCACCACTAAACCCTGTGAGAATTTGTGTTGTCTCTTTTAGCTCCTTCCTTATTTCCCATGACAACCGTGCGAAGCAATGCTCGTATAATATGCTCGCTGCAGATCCCCCATCGACGCAAATGTCCTCTATAGCGTGGTCGCCGAAGGCTATGTCAACTTCCAACGAGCCGACTCTGTAGTCCGTATCTGAAAGGATGGGGAACGCTATTTCCTTATCGTGCGAAAATTTTGCGACCACTCTTTTTTGTATGAAATATTTTTTCCTCTCTACCATGTATATGGTTATAGGCTATTCCTTCTGATTTTTCACTTCGACCTTCTTCGCATCCGTGTTCTTTCTCCAATCCCTTATCAGGTGATTCAGCTTTCCCGCCTTTACCAGGCTTTCAATGTGTCTTTTCAACTGAATACACTCATCCATAGCATGCCCTTTATCATCATGGTACATGTAGTGCTTTGTGTTATCCCGTTTATCCACTGGTCCCAACATTGGGCTAGGCTTTGGAAAACTTGCTCCTTCTGATAAAAATATCTCTCTAGTGGTTTTTGCAGCGGGGTGAACTTGCTGTTGTTGTTGTTGTTGCGCCCCTGCTTTGCCGCTTCTTGGAAGTCCAATGGGCAACTGATATTTTGCCCATATGTTTGTTTCTTGGGCCTCTCTTGGTACCTGTAGCCCGACGCCACTTGTCGGCTATCTGTTGTTGCGGTTTCTCCTTGAATAAATGCTCGGACCTTTTTCATTACCCCGTCAAACGTTGTCGGGGTTCTGTCGTTCAACTTTTTAATTAGGTCCGGATTTGTGATGCCTGCGAGGAATCCAGAAATATTTAGAATTTCCGGGCAATCCTTAATCTGGTTGCATTCAGATTTGAAACGTTCCATGAAGTCTTCTAGGCGCTCGTTGTGCCTCTGCTTCACTCTTGCAAGTGAAACCGGATTTTTGTCATACTTCTTCTGCTGCACATAGTTCATGCGGAATGCTCTTCGAAGTTCTTCATAATCATGGATGCTCCTTCGCGGGAGACGATCAAACCATGTCCGAGCATTACCGACGAGAGTCGAGTTGAACATATGGCACCATACAGCTTCCGGCCATTGCTCTATCTCTGCCTGTGATTCGAATACTTTTAGTTGATCATCCGGATCCGTTGTGTCGTTGTAGGTCTTAACATTAGATGGCATGTGCCTTTTCCTGTTATCCCTGAAAGTAGTTATGCGTTCCGAAAACGCGATTTCTTCTTCCCGACGCCATGGCATGGTCCATTGATATTCACCTTGCATCCTTGCCCTTTTTGGCTCCCTGCGGTGTTTTCTTCGTAGTCAGAGGAGTCAGAGTCCTCAGTGGATGAAAGAGAAGTCCTTTTACGGCGGGGGTGGCGGTCGCTATGACTAGAGTCCGAGGAACCTTCGCTCGACGAATTCCTCTTGCGCCTCCTTTCAGTGCTCTTACTCCTTTCCTGAACTCGCAGATCCTGAGATTCATCTCCTTCTAAGGGGCCTAGCCTTTTTAGGGCACTCTGCCTATTAGTAGGATTAGGCCCTAGTCTGTCCTTCACGCTTGTGCGTCGGTGGTTATTGACTGGTGTCATGAAACCATCCTCTTCTCCAAAGTCCTCGGAGCTATCTGAGGACGATGCATCCTCAATGAGGTACGCATCCGAAGTGGATGCTAGGTTCTCAGTCGCTCTCTGCTTCCTTCTCTTCTCATTTCTAGCTTCCTTACTGGATCTTGAGCCTCCCTTAGACTCGAGTTCTTTATCGAATTCTAAACTGATCCGAAGGTCTCTTGTTGGATTCACCCTCATTTGCGCCCTCATAAGTGGGATTAGCGTCTCATAGTTTTTTGCGACGCAGTCGCTCATACTTTGCTTCGTCACAGGGGAAGTTTCGGTTTCCCTCTGCGGATCTATCTCAACCCTTGCGCCAAGAATCTCCTTGCGACCTTGGTTAGGGATTTCCTGAAAGGACGATGTGGTCCCGACCGTCTGTGGGGTCGGAGTGACCAGCGGAGAGAAAGATACTTGCAGTCCTTTCCCTCCACGACTTGGGTTATTAGGCTCAAGGCTTGAGTAAGCACCTGTTGTCTTCTTGGCCCCACCCTTGGGTGGGGGCGGGTTTGTGCCGTTTTTTGTAATTGGCTAGAGTTTAGTTTGGGTCCCACGGATGGCGCCAACTTGTTGATGCAAAAGTTGGGGTAGACCGAGCTTAACCCAAATTAGGCTTTATTTTGGGGTCTTGTGGACTCCGGCTCTCACACCAAACGGACACCGTTAGGCTTACCGTGGGTTTGTTAACTACGATTAGACTCCGGCGTGAGAGTAAGTAATCGGTTTAAATATATTAGTGTTTAGTGTATTGTGTGTACCGTACCTTTGTGGAACCGGAGGGGTTCCTTTTATACTCAAGAGAGTCCAGGCTGGGCTCCCTGTTCTTGTGGCCTAAGGAAGAGATAATAACTCGAAATAGCTTGATCTTCATTATCTAACCAAGGCAAGTGTATATCCCTTTTCGTTAGGCGAATATAACTATAATATAAGTTATATTCGATCTGATCCTGTCGCACCACGACGAGGACCTGACTAAGTAATTAACCTCTTGTGCGACAGCGGCTTACCAGGCCTTATGGGCTATGTGCGCACATCGCACAAGTATTCAATACATTCCTGATGGATGCGAATAGTACCCGTGAGTTGGACTATCCAGCCCGACTAGAGACTATGCGTCATCAATTACAAAAATTAGAAGCTATCCGTTCCGCAAATTCCATATTAGATGGATCATATTACATAACAACATCAAGTACACGAGCATATCTTTCTCTTAGATTTTTCCTATATTCTTCTAATTGAGTCTTATAACTCCTAACATACCATGATTAAATCTGGTCTTCTTTTATCGTCAAGTCCATTATATTATCGTATCCGTACCTAAGATCGAGTCATTCCTTAAATTTAATATCAATTAATCTTAAGTACCTTCATATTGACGAGTATCATGACATCATCATACATTCTCTCATTCTCTATTAAATTCTAATTTCATAAATGTCAAAGTCATCAATGATTTTTATTGTCCAATGGTGTATAACTTCGCTTTGTTAGATAATAAATAGGCCCAAGCTCGGTTTGTAGGCTTTGGATCCATTAGGGTTTATGTTCTGTACTCTACTTATTATGATGAAATAATACATTGTAACCTACGGGTTTATTCACTATTCTACATGGTATCATGAGCGGGTCTGATTCTTAGACCTAGATGGCTATGTTGAGCCGTCTCTCATAAACCACCCGTCAAACCTCCGCTGCCACCATCATTACCTTCTCTATCAAAAAAAAAATCTCTAACCACCCTCAAAATTGTTGATCTGCTGCTGCTAGGAAGACTCATGTATAACAAAGCTCAATGTCGTTTGTTTTGTCCATGCTGCTGCTAGGAAGACTCATGTATATCAAAGCTCCATGTTGGTTTTGATTATTGAAGTGCTGCTCTGTGTGTCTTTTGGCTCTTTTCAAAGAGATAAATGAGAAACTACGAGATCCATATATGTAATATTAGTTTTCTTTATTAAAAAATAAAGGAAACTAATATTTTCTGATTTTTTCTTGTCAAGCGTATGCTCCCGGTGCAAACAAGGTTTTATTGTCAATTTTTTTTTAACAAAAAAAAAAGAAAAAGATTTTTTTATCGTTTTTATTTTTATTTTATGGGATACTTTGGTTATCCTTCGGATACTTGGTTATCCGTAAAAAAAAAAGTCGGGGTACTTCGGTTATCCTTCGGATACTTTGGTTATCCGTAAAAATTTGGATATTTTGGTTATCCTTCGGATACTAGGTTATTCGTAAACAAGTAAGAATAGGGATACTTTGGGTTATCCAAGTTTATTTTGGTTCATTGTTTAATTTTGTATTTGGTTTTTATGCTCCAGTCCGAGCTTTACGATTTCGCCGCTTGGACTGCGGGGAGTGTTAGATAATAAATAGGCCCAAGCTCGGTTTGTGGGCTTTGGATCCATTAGGATTTATGTTCTGTACTCTATATATTGTGATGAAATAATACATTGTAACCTACGGGTTTATTCACTATTCTACAAAATGAGCTTCTTAGTTGAGCTATGAGTCATGCGCTAAGTGAAACACAGACAAACAGTCAGTAGGGTATGTTCTAAGAATGATATGATCATTTAAAAATCAACCAATATAGAATCAAATTGTATTGATGTCTTAGACAAACAATACGTGGCATAAACTGTATACACGTATGGATAATACGGAGTATCTGACACATATGGGTCATATGGGTTATACATATGGATAATACGGAGTATCCAATGTGGAGTATGCACCTAACAAAACTTATACCCGTATATAAGGGCTGGGCCGTTTTGAGCTTATCATAGTTTGTACAGATAAAATACAAAAACAAACACAAAAATATGCAAACAAACAAATAATATTTGTATATGCCAAAATACAAAAATATACATTTTGATATTGATGTTGATTTTGATCAAATCATTTTGATCAAATGATGTATAATCAAGAGTATTTTATGGGTCAAGGTTCGGGTCACGGTGAGTTAAGATCAATCTATAGCCCAAGGTTCGAGTCACGGGTCTTATTACGGTGCGGTTAACCTTGACGATGACGCATCTCCGGACGAAGAGATCACCCATGAAACCTAAGAAGCCCTCTAAACATGTCACCAAAGGCAAGCAGGTTGAGCTTAAAGAGCCGCCAAAAGAATGGACAACGGAGGAAGAGGTCGCTTTGTGCAAAGGTTGATTTCATGTGTCCGAGAATAGCAAGGAAGGAAACAGTAAAAAAACAAGGGGTTTTTGGGGAGATGTAGTTAAGTACTTTTAAGCCGAGACGGATTTGACTAGAGGGTACGACGCACTTGTGAACAAATGAAAAAAGAGGGTACGTCCTAGAATTGATGATTTTTGTCTAATCATGAATAACATTGAGCTTAATCACGAAATTGGTGCCAATGATCTCAACTCATACCAAAAAGGCTGTGATGAATAAAAAGTGATTTACAAACATCCTTTTACGTTAGAGGCGGCGTGAAACGTGCAAAAATATCACCCAAGTTGGCAACAGGTTGAGATGCCAAAGTTTACAGAAAGAGGTAAAAAAAAATCAAAACTTCTGAAACCACCTCTGGTTCCAGGCAAGGTGATGGAGGAGCATAAGAATAAACTTCTTATTTGTTTTTATTTTGTGACATCTTTTATTTAGTTTTTTTATTTTGTGGTATCTTTTATTTAATGTTTTTATTTTGTGTTTTCTAGGAAGAATATTGTTTTCTTTTCCCCTAAGTTTAATTTTCCTAAAAAATTAAGACTTTGGTTCATTGTAAGGATATTATTGAGATATGAATAAAAAACACAGACTTGTAATCTTTTGTTAATTGACTTGAATCCAGGTTAGGGTTTATTGTTCAATTTTCACCCTAATAATCGGGCATTCGTTTGAATCAACGATTGTTGGAAGAGTTGTTTCTGGTATTCTTTGTAAATCAACAGATTCAATTATTTATCCTTGTTTTCCGCTACATCAGTTGGTATCAGGAGCCGAAGTTCCTGTTTAAGATGTCTTCAAGAAGAAGTAGGAATGTTCATGATGTGTATGAACAAGAATTGGAGCATCGTATTATGGAAAAGATGGAGGAGCGAATGGATCTATTCTTTAATAAATTGACTAACCGGATGAAACACTTGATGAACCGGCGTGGTGATCGTAACGGTCGGGGTATTGAACATGGTGAGTCAGAAAACCTATTTGTTGATCCCGAAGATGACGATGATGATGTCGCTTGTGGTGATTGATAGGTGTGAAAACACCCATCCTTTTACCACTTAATTCTGGCTAAAACGAGACCAAAACGCGTATTTAATATCATTTGTTTGGAATTATGCGTGGTTTTTGTGTTTATTGTGTTTTCAGAGCCAACCGGATGAATATTGAAGAAAACATGGGATTGCACGGGATTTATCGAAGAAAAAGACTCAAGACAGAGTTTATTGTCCAAGAGATGCAAAAGATTTGAAGTCATTTGGCCTAATTAAAGATTTATCGAAGAAAAGGACCAAAGATGGAAGATTTACATAAGTCGAAGAAACTCAAGTCTATTAAACGAAGAAATTAAAAGACGAGTTGAATTTAATCGACGACAAATCCCGAATCAGAATCGAAAACGTCAACTTTTCTGAAAAGACGAGAAGACAAGAAGATAGGGAGAAAGCCCACTCACCAACCAAAAGGAAGACCTATAAAAGGAAATCCCCTCACACAATAATGGAGTTATCTAGTTTTTAGTTTTTATTTTCCTTCTTTTTCTCTCTTCGGTTCGTAGTCATCACCAACACCACTAGGGTGTTTGGTGATTTTGATCATTATTCTTCAAAATCTTGTAGTTTAATCTTGTCTTTTGTTTGTTCAACATTAATCATTAATAAAAGTCTTCCCTTAATCTTTTCATTCATCTTGTTCTTCATCATCTTTTCATTTCAAGTTCTTAAGTTCTTATTTAGTTGAGTTTTGATTTTAAGAAGTTGTTGAATTTGTGTTTTTGTGATTGGGATTTGATCCTTGTAGTTGGTAGATGATTTGTGGTTAATTTGGTAAAACCTTTTTGCTTATTTAGCTTGATTTTGGATTAAATCGCATTTCCCTGTTTTTCTGAAAAAGAACTGTTCTTGAGTTTCCCAGCTTCCGGATGAACCAAAAGTTCCGGATGAACAAAAAGTTCCGGATGAACTAAAAGTTCCGGATGAACAAAAAGTTCCGGATGAACAAAAAGTTCCGAATGAGTTTTAAAAGTTCTGAATAAATTTTCTTTTCAAAAGTTCCGAGTGAACTTCCGGACGAAAGTTCCGAGTGAAGTTCCGGATAAACTTCCGGATCAATCTTCCGAACCAACTTCCGAATCAACTTCCGAATCAACTTCCGAACCAAAGTTCCGAGTGAAGTTCCGAGGAAAGTTCCGAGTAAAGTTCCGAGTAAAGTTCCGGATCAATCTTCCGAATCAAGAGAGTTTGAAAGTTCCGAATCAACAGCTAAAGTTCTGGATCAGTTTTTCTTTTGAGTATTTCGAGGTTAAGTGGTATTTATTTTTTCTGTTTCAGTTGTTAAAGTTCAAGTTTAATTCAAGTATCAATTTCCTTTTTAGCATTTTTAAGTAATTCTTACTGTTTCTCATTTTACATTTATATTTTAATTCAAGTTTTTATTAATTGTTATTAATTTAATTGTTTTTAAATTTAAGTTTACATTTTCGTGCATTTAAACCTTTAGTAGAATAGAAAACCACTCCCTTTTTCAGTAACCAAGTACAATCATTCCACTTAGAACCAAGATCAATTCGAGAGGATATCGAGAGAATATAGAATCCACCTATATAAAAAAACAAGTATCAGTGATTATAAAGCAACCCCGGTTTATGATGAAGAACCAGAGGAAGAGGAGTATCCTTTTGTTGACAATTATCAGAATTGTCAAGAAGAAGAAAATGATGTGCCATCTTCAGATGTTATGTTAGGTGACGAAGAAGAGTCAATGGCAGTTTATGATACTGATCTTGAAGATGTCATTGAGGAGGAAGAAGGATCTTTTAGGGAAGGAAGATTTGATAGCAAAGAAGAAAATATCGAATATGTTATAGTTGTGGCTAATGATCTTAGTGTTGATTATTCAAAACCCGCTGTTTCAAAACCTCATGAGTTAATTTGGTTGCAAAAAGGTAAATGGGTGGATGTCAGTATCAGGATTGAAAAAAATATATATCAAGAAGCCGTACCCATGGTTGGTAAGATTGCTTTTAAGACGATCAAGGTTTGAGGTCGATTCATTATAAACAAAGGGAATTTGATGCAAGGGATACAAATTTGGATGCTACGAGTACAAGAGACGAGTGAGACAAACTCGAGGACGAGTTTTTTGAAGTGAGGGAGAATGATGGAGGAGCATAAGAATAAACTTCTTATTTGTTTTTATTTTGTGACATCTTTTATTTAGTTTTTTTATTTTGTGGTATCTTTTATTTAATGTTTTTATTTTGTGTTTTCTGGGAAGAATATTGTTTTCTTTTTCCCTAAGTTTAATTTTCCTATAAAATTAGGACTTTGGTTCATTGTAAGGATATTATTGAGATATGAATAAAAAACACAGACTTGTAGTCTTTTGTTAATTGACTTGAATCCAGGTTATTCGTTTGAATCAACGATTGTTGGAAGAGTTGTTTCTGGTATTCTTTGTGAATCAACAGATTCAATTATTTATCCTTGTTTTCCGCTACATCACAAGGTGGTTACGTGAATTTGAACGATGAATCAGAAGATGACGAGGAAGAGGCTCAAGAATACCGACCAATTGGTCGTGATCGAGCTAAGAAGAAGTCATCTACATCGTCAACATAGAAGTATTTGTTTGTTTATGTTGTAACCAACAAATGGGAGAAAAACTAATGGTTAAAATGTAGTTAAAAACTAGTAATATGATAAGAGTATTTCAACCAACCTTAGGTTGGATAGAGTAGTGGGTCAAAAACTCACATCCACCTCAGCGACACATCAGTTTTCTCTCTCCACTCACCCAACCCACTTTACAACCTTACTGGCGGTGAGAAATTCACCGCCACGTCATACTATAAAAAAACATTCTTACTTATTTTAATTTGTAAATTAATACAGTAAACGTAAAAACATTTATTCGAACATTAAACTTTTATCTAATGATTAAAAGATAATATAAAACCGGATATCAAAAACTTAAATATAAACACTTTCATTAGGGACATTTTTATGTCTATTATATTTTTTTACTTTTGCAATACAAATAAATATATTTTAACATAAATTATTATCAGACTAAAATATATGTAATTTAAAAAGAAAAAAAGATTTCAAACAATTTAAAAAGAAAAATAAAAGTGTTATATGGCCTAATCTTTATCAACCAATCCATAATCCACTTAAACTAGTTTAAAAAATAAAAAAAAAATAGTGGATTTAAAGCATCATCTTCAACCTCTAGATCAAAAATATTTTCTAAAAAAATACCCACATAACTCACAGAAGAAAAAAATAAAAAAGAAAAAAAGCAAATAAATAAAAAGGTATAGACCAAACTCATGTGGGAAACAATGTATACTTTTATTAAAAACATATTACAAAATTAACAGAAAACAAAGAACAAAATTAAATAACAAATAAAATTGAAAGCAGTAAGAATCTAGAGACGAGGCACGTGTTTAACGCGCTTCCCTTAAAACAGATTCATCGTCTGTTTCCCAGGGTACAACGTCCAAAGCTGTTGTACAGTCGGACTAGACAAACTTGCCTGAAAGAACACGGAAACCTTCTGAGTTTCTGATCGATAACTGCTGGAAAAATCGGCTGGTAATAAAAAAGACTGAGTTTTTCTGATGATAAAACTGAATGAGACAGATTTATTATATAGTGAAATTTTGCCTTGGTTACCAAGACAAAATGTTATGACAAATTTGTTATTTCCATAACACGATTTGCAAATCAATTATAAACACAAATTTATTCTACATCTATTCCTAAAATAGATTACAGAATTATCTGGAAAAAAATTCGAATTTGCAGCAAAAAAGATACCAAAATCTGCCCGCACCCAAGCCAGTTTTCGGAGATGCATGCGTGTCCACAGGTCGCGCGCTCGTGCACAAGTCCAGTAGCTTCAAACCCGTTTTTGGCCTAGAAATCCCATTTTTTGCACCCCCCCCCCCCCTGCGCGCGTAGGCGTGGGAGTAAAAACCCACAAATGAATATTGTAGGGTAGAAACTAGGATTTCCTTATAAACATGTTTTCACTTCATATTTCAAGCGATGTGGGACAAAATATTTTCCAAATATTGTGTTTCACGTGACTCACTTTGAGACACGATATCTCATTCATATTAACTCCATATTGGACATACTTTAGCTCGTTGCGAAGCTCTCTTCGAGGAGAACGCAAAGCTACTAAGTACTATGAATATATATAACATATACATATATAAAATTATGTCCAAAGTATTGTAAAAACCATATTTTGCAAAACCTTTTCCAACAATCCCCCACATGAATGGGAATCGGTCGAAAACACACGAAAGTTTCGCAATATTTCTACGGTTAAGTCCTGCATAGGATAGGTAGGTGTAACCCTTTGAACCCTCTCTTGTGAGATGCACTTAGTCTCCTAGATCTGAGTAGACGTGATGTCCTTGAACTTAGCCTCTGTTTACGTAGACGACAATACACACTCACACAAGACTCTCCCTAACCTTGTCAAGTCCTCATAGTCGTGTTCGTTATGGTCATGAACACTCGCTTGGTTCTGCAAGAGCTCTTAGAAATTATGCCCCCACAATTTCCTTCGAAGCGACCCCACTTCTCTCTCACATAGGTGATTTTATCTTGAATCATTAAAAACATATGTTTTATGATTTCATCTTGAATCATTATGCTTTATGATTTCATCTTGAATTATTAAGCCATATGTTTAACCTCTCAACAAGTCACATTATTCTAGGAATGAACTAGGAAAGTTCCTGTATTATGTAACTCCCCTACATTGACGTGACTTCCCCCACATTTCTATGATTAGGTTGTCCTATTGAACCCAGATCTTGGGATCTCCAGTCATCTGGGTTAGGTTTTCCTTCATAGAAACTCATTCCTTCAAGGGCTTTAGTCCCATTCCTTTAGACGACTTACTAACTAACTCTTTGCTTAAGCCTTTCGTAAGCGGATCCGCGATGTTATCCTTTGACTTCACATAGTCAATTGAGATAACTCCTGTTGAGAGTAGTTGTCATACCAAATTATGTCGACGACGGATATGTCTAGACTTTCTATTATACATTGTGCTATGAGCTCTGCCAGTTTCCGATTGACTGTCACAATGTATACTAATGGTCGTTACCGGTTTAGGCCACCTGGGTATATCCTCTACGAATTGACGTAGCCATTCCGCCTCTTCTCCGCATTTATCTAACATGATAAATTCTGATTCCATCGTGGACTTAGCTATTACAGTTTGCTTGGAAGACTTCCAAGATATAGCGGCCCCTCCTAGTGTAAATACATATCCACTGGTTGATCTAGAATCCTTTATGTCAGATATCCAATTTGCATCACTGTATCCTTCAATAACTGATGGATATCTAGCATAATTCAGTCCATAATCACGACTGTATCTCAAATAATGAAGTGTCCTAGTCATAGCTTTCCAATTTGCATCACTTGGATTACTAGTATATCTACTTAGCCTGCTAACAGCATATGCTAAGTCAGGTCGGGTACATGTCATGAAATACATTAACATGCCGATAATTCTTGAATACTCTAATTGGACAACACCTGCGCCTCTATTTTTAGATAGATGCAAACTGGTGTCAATTAGAGTTCTAGCTACTCTGGAATCCCCCGCATTATGAGTATTAAGAATTTTGTCCACGTAATGTGCTTGACTTAATGCAAGTCCACTCTGAGTTCGTATGATCTTTATTCTAAGAATCACATCAGCCAAACCCATATCTTTCATGTCAAACTTTTATTTCAACATGTCTTTAGTAGACTTGATTATCTTGTCGTTACTGCCAACGATAAGCATATCATCAACATAAAGACACAAGATTACATATCCACTATTCGTGTCTTTTACATAAACACACTTTTCGCATTCATTAATTTTGAATCCACCCTCTAGCATGGCGTGATCAAACTTTTGATGCCATTGTTTTGGAGCTTGCTTTAAGCCATGCAATGACTTAACAAGCCTATAAACTTTACTCTCTTGTCCAGGAGCCATGAAACCCTCGGGTTGGTTCATGTATATTTCTTATTCTAAATCTCCATTTAGAAAAGCCGTTTTCACATCCATTTGGTGAACTTCTAAACTTCTTAATGCGACAAGAGCAAGAATCATCCTAATAGAAGTTATTCAAGTAACATGCGAATAAGTATCAAAGTAATCTAGACCTTTGCGTTGTCTAAAACCTTTAATCACCAATCTTGCTTTATACTTATCAATGGTGCCATCAGCTTTCATCTTCTTCTTGAAGATCCATTTATAGGCTAGTGGTTTACAACCAAGAGGTAAATCCACGAGCTCCCAAGTATGATTTTGTAAAATAGACTCTATTTCACTGTTAATCACTTCTTTCCATCGAGGCCCTTCAGAGGAATTTACAGCTTCTGGATAAGAAGTGGGTTCATTTTCTACCATAAAAGAGACAAAATCCGTTCCAAATGATTTCTCGGTTCTCACCTGTTTGCTTCTTCTAGGTTCAACATCTTTTTCCTCGGGTTGATATTGTCTCTCATCTTGGAGATCATTATCATCTCGTTGTCTCTTATCTTGGACAACTGCATCATCTATTCTAGACGTGCTTTCATTTCCATTCTTTAAACAAGGAAATATGTTTTCAATGAAGGACGCATTCCTTGATTCCATAACTGTGTTCTTGTGTATATCTGCATTTTTTGAATCATGTAAAATGAAACAATACGCACTGCTATTCTTAGCATATCCAATAAATATACAATCCAGAGATTTAGGTCCAATCGTTTGGGCCATAGGTTTCGGCACATCTACCTTGGCTAGACACCCCCGCACTCGTAAGTACTGGTATGATGGTTTTCTTCCTATCCACAGTTCATATGGGGTTTCCTCTTTATCCTTATGAGGTATCTTGTTTAAGAGAAAAGTAGACGTTAGAATGGCTTCCCCCCACATGTCCCAGCTCAAACCAGAACTTAACAACATGACATTAACCATCTCTTTCAAGGTACGGTTATTCCTTTCAGCAATACCGTTTTGCTGAGGTGAATAAGGAGCAGTAAACTCGTGTCTAATTCCATGTTTCGCGCATAGATCAACAAACGGAGACACATATTCACCTCCTCTATCACTTCGCACAACCTTGATTTTCCTACCAAGTTGATTCTAAACTTCAGTTTTGTATAGAACAAACTTGTCTATAACTTCATCTTTACTTTTCAACAAGTAAACGTAGCAGTACTTTGTGCAATCATCAATAAACGTGATGAAGTACATATTGCCACCTTTTGTGGGTAGTGATTTCAAATCACATATGTCTGTGTGTATCATATCAAGTGGTTTGGTTTTTCGTTCAACCAATTTGAAAGATGATCTTGTAAGTTTGGCTTCGACACAAGTTTCACACTTATAATTTGAATCAATATGAAAATTTGGTATGCCATTAAATTTAATCAAACGACACACTGAATTAAAGTTAACATGTCCAAGACGGCCATGCCACATATTAGAAGACTCAATCAAATAAGCAGAAGAATTTATTTTATTGATAGCATTCTTAACAACTATTACATTGAGCTTAAACATACCATTCAGGACATACCCCTTACCAACATACATTTGATTCTTAGAAAGTAGAACTTTATCAGACTAAAAAACAAGACGAAAACCAAACTTATTCAAAAGCCATCCGGACACAAGATTCTTGCGAATCTCCAAAACATACAAGACTTTAGTCAACTTGAGCTCTTTCTTGGATGTTATCTTCAAAATAACATCTCCTTCACCCTTGATATCAGTAGTTGCAGAGTTGCCCATGTACAGCTTCTCTCCAATGTCAACCGCTCTGAAAGAGTGAAACATACTCTTGTCAGCACACACATGACGGGTTGCCCCAGTATCAACCCACCAATCGTTATTATTAGAACCTACCAGGTTAACTTCAGAGATCATGGTAACGACATCAGACACCATAGCAATCATGTCCACATTATCATTCACCATATTAGCCTCGCGTGGAGTCACCCGCTTTGGCGCTTTGCAATTAGTAGCACGATGACCTGGCTTGTCACAGTTGAAGCAATTTCTTTGGAACTTCTGCTTTGCAATTCCACCTTTAGGAGCAAGGTGCTCAAACTTCCCTTTGCTCTTCTTGTCATTCTTCCCTTTGCCAAAGCTCTTGCCTTTAGACTTTGAAGAAGACGAACCCTGCTCAACCATATTTGCCTTGGCAGAATCAGGAGTATAAGTGTTTTTCTGAGCCAGCTTGTTGTCCTCTTCAATACGAAGACGAACAACCAAGTCTTCAACAGTCATCTCCTTTCGCTTA
The DNA here is from genome assembly GCA_025667525.1 of Glebionis coronaria. Classification (NCBI taxonomy): domain Eukaryota; kingdom Viridiplantae; phylum Streptophyta; class Magnoliopsida; order Asterales; family Asteraceae; genus Glebionis; species Glebionis coronaria. The sequence goes on from CM046876.1 coordinate 583,404,682, forward strand.
TGCTTCAAGTAGTTTTTAAATTCTACCCAGCTTGGAGGTAACTTTTCAATGATAGCAGCAACTTGAAAAGTTTCACTCAAGGTCATACCCTCAGCATGAATGTCGTGTAGCAAAACCTGTAGATCTTGAACCTGAGTTATCACACTCTTTGAACAACCATCTTGTAATCCAAAAAACGAGCTACCATGAACTTCTTTGTACCAGCATCCTCAGTTTTGTACTTGCGTTCCAACGACTCCCATAATTCTTTGACAGTCTTAGTCTTGCAGTGCACATTGTACAAAGAGTCCACCAAACCATTCAGAATATAGTTGTCATAAGAAGTCTGAATGTTTACATGCTTCAACAGCTTGCACAGCTTGTTGATATTCGGGTACACCTTCTTTAGGAGGTTCCACCTGAGGTACAGTCTCCTTTAAGAACTTCGCAAGGTTCAAAGTAGTGAGATAGAAAAACATCTTCTGCTGCCACCTCTTAAAATTCTGCCCATTGAATTTTTCTGGTTTTTCCGCATGATTAGCAACTGTGTGGGTAACTGGCGCAACAGTTACTTTCACAGTAGTAGTTGTAAGAGTTTTAGGAGTGCTGGTAGACATTCTGAAAGATCAAACAAGATCAAAACACAAACAGTTAGACAACCGTTATAAATCTGTATATAAGAAATTCAATCGTGATCTCTATATACTTATAGTGGATCTACTTCAAAGAAACTTAATCTTACTTTCAATGAATCAGATGCAATTATCAACTATATCAGTTTAACAGAAACACAATCTTGGTTTCAATATAAACTGATAAGAACAACTGCTTAATGAAAAACGTTAGAGATCTGTTAATTAAAATCTGTAAAATTAAAACTGATTTCCAGTGAAACTCAATCCTGGTTTCGGTAGAAACAGTTTATAATAAATCTGATAAAATTATTAATCCGATTTAATAAAAGTTTTAATTGTGTTAAACCGAATCTGTTTTAAGATTGTGGAAAACGGTGTATACTTTTATTAAAAACAGATTACAAAATTAACAAAAAAAAGAACATAATTAAATAACAAATAAAATTGAAAGCAATAAGAATCTAGAGACAAGGAACGTGTTTAACACGCTTCCCTTAAAACAGATTCGTCGTCTGCTTCCCAGGGTACAACGTCCAAAGCTGTTGTACAACCGGACTAGACAAACTTGCCTGAAAGATCACGGAAACCTTCTGAGTTTCTGATCGATAACTGCTGGAAGAATCGTCTGGTAATGGAGTATGAAAAAGACTGCGTTTTTCTGATGATAAAACTGAATGAGACAGATTTATTATATAGTGAAATTATGCCTTGGTCACCAAGACAAAATATTCTGATCTATATAAAATATTCTTACAAATCTGTTATTTCTATAACACGATTTGCAAATCAATTATAAACACAAATTTATTCTACATCTATTCCTAAAATAGATTACAGAATTTGTAACACCCCCAAATTTACACAATTCAATACAGCGGAAGACTCGTTGGTGTTACGGGATAGCACATTACTCACATCATAGACAACGCATAAAAATCGTGTCGTTTAATAATAAATCATTTCCATTCATAAACATCAAAGTTACATCGGTCCCAAGTCATTATATTTCATACAAAGTTTTACAAAGTATTTGAATGAAAAATATTGTTTAAGTGCGGGCCATGAATTCTTGTCGTCTTCCCGAGAATTACCTTCAAGTACCTGAGATAAAACATGTTAAAAGAAAAGGTCAGCGATAACGCCGAGTGAATTCATAGAGTTTAATAAAATCCATCAATATAATATCAGTATAAAATTATTACTGAAAATCATTTTGTACAAATCATTTTAATAGGCCATAAAATAGCCAAAGTCATTTTATACAAATCCTCATCAAAATCATAATATAGGCGTTTGCCTTAAAAATCATTATACGAGCCAATGTCGTAAAAACATCATACAATACGTCTTATGACGTTGTATGAAAATAAAAACCATTATATGAATATGGTTATGAAAACCAAAACACGTACATAATATCAATAGTATGACCCTGTATTGCTAGTCAGGCAATACATCGTAATTCGGTGCGTCTAGTAGTATTTCGTTAGTTGGATTATTATAAGCTGCATGACATTGTTACCTTACTAAACCAACAACGGGTAGCTAACCCGATACTCAATTTGCCCATATAAATTAGCGTGTCGTCACAAAGGTCACGCTATGGAAATCTTCTCATACATAAATTCGCTTACCAATCAACGTGGCACGACGGGGATCAACCGTCAAGGCGCGAACTGGGGTGATCGTCCCCAAATAGTACTATTAAATGCATAAGCGTCTACCAAATCCCGGTAGTTCACAATTCATGCTAATGGGACTTTAGTGACATAACATAACTTTAATAATCCATTTAATTTAATCTATCGGGACCTTTAATTATTTATCGGGTCATACAATCGGGTCATACATTCATTCGGGTCCAAATTAATAAACAAACAATCGGGAAAAATGGTGTCCTATTTTATAAAAACTAACATGTTATCTCCCTCGCGGGTTTATAAAATATTTCATAAAAACATTTAAAAGAGTGTGAGGCTATGAACTCACGTTGATGTGGGAAGGCGGGTTATCGGCAATTCGGACGTACGGTACGTGCTTTGATCACGGAAACCTAGACAAATAATACTCGTCTTAGACTCTTGTCCAATGAATTTATAAAAATAACAATTATGTATACATATGATGATTTTATATATATGATGATCAAGTGGGTTTACAAATTCTCTTTTACTCATTTTAGTGTTTACGTATTGGTATCTTCTTACTAGTTTACTAGTTTTACCTATTTACGTGTTTTAAGTCCAATAAACTTATTATAAGTTCTTTAACTTGTATTAATCCATGTTATACTTATATTATCAGTATCTACACTTTACAAGTTGGGCCTAAATGGGTTAAGCCCAATAAGTTCTTTTTATAAGTGTTTAACTTATTTAGTCCAATTATTAGTCCAATATGTTTACTTAGCTCGTTAATGTCCGTATGTCCTATAGTTCGGGTTTTTATCGGTTTTTACTTGTTATACATGTCTATATATCAGTATATGAGTTTATAAAAGTTTAAATTAGACGGGTCCAACTGTCTAAGTTTTATTTAACAAAACGTTAATTTTACGGTAATAGCCGAAAAAGGCGTAAAAATCATGTTTATAGTTTTATAACTTATAAAACTTAACAAGTTACCATTTTTATAAAATGTCCTCTTATTTACCATTTTACATATTTATATAAATGTATTATATGAGTTAGTGGGTTTTTATTCACATTTTATACTATATAATTTTGAGTGCTTATATAATAGTATTATACTTTAATTTCCAAAATCTGATTTTTATTTTCATGTTCACCAAAACTGCCATATCTAGAGTTCTATATGGAGATAGAAGCTCAAATTTTTATCACATAAACTACATGATATGTGTTCCATTTAACTCTCCTATAGATACTGTTGAATCATCCTCTAAGTATTTACTAAAAATTGTCCAAAACAGTAAACTCAGATTGGTACTCTAAACTTGTTTTGATCATATCTCACTCATTACAATGATTCCATTGCATGGCCATCTATCACATGTGTACAAGACCCATAGCTTACTATATATCAATCTATTCAAGTCATTTTACCAGTTTACCATATGATTCTTTACTGTTTTATACAGCCATCTAAATTAAGCAAGATTTTAACCTTGTTTCTTATAGTTTTTCATCTTTTTAAGTATGTTTTTCAACACCAAATCCCCACACAATATTTTTAATCATCATTCATCATAATATACATATACATAAGTGAAATAAATACAAGATTACATAATCAAAAATAACAAGAAGATGAGGAAGATAATCTTTATACCACCAAGTTGATGTAGGTTATGATTTGGACATGGATTTTGATGGAGAAACTTGTGGATAACCAAGACCATCTTCAAGACAACCAATCTTCATAAACTCCTTGTGGAAAATCAGCCCCAAGACTCCATGGAAACTCCTCCTTGGATGTTATACTCACCACCAATCAATAGGGTTTCAAAAGGGCTTCAACATGTGTAAGATTAACATAGGATTTTATGGTTGATTTTTGATCAATGGTGGTGGTTCATGGTGAAAGTGGACGGCAACAAGGAAGAGTAGAGAGGAAATTGTGTTGTTTGCATGAGTGGTAAATGAATAAGTGGTAATGGCTAGTAGTTTTGACTAGTGGAAGGCTTACTTTGTAAGCTAAGACAAGTGTTACTTGTCTTGTTAAGTTATTGACACCTAAGGTGTTGGTAGCTCAGTTTTTGCTGTCCATATTGAGTGGGGTGGGGCAAGATTTAGCTTGTCTCATCCCACTAATTTACGGGTATCCCTCGATTCTAGTTTCCTCGATTTACGTGCCCTCGTGTCGTTTTACGAAAAAAGTTTTTGTAAATTATGAATCAACGGCACAAAACGAATCTAATAAAAATTGTTTAATCAAAAACGGAGTTCGAAAACGTAAATACGTAATCCTAAGGTTTCCGGTTTAGTCGTAAAGGACGTTAAAATAAAATCGTTAGTCCTAATCTCTTCTCGTAAATTTGTGAGTTTATGAACCAACACAAATTTAAAACTCCAAAATAATATTCATGGACAAATTTATTTTCTGAAATGTCGGACTGTCACCGAGGACGGTGTATGTAAACGTAAGCACGTAACGTTGAATCCTCCGGTTTAGACGTAGTCGATGTTACTTCAAGACGTAAATCCAAATTTCTTCCCAAAAATAAGTGAGTTCATATTGTAATATTAAAATAATGTTTTTAAATAATATCTGAGAATAAAATATCAACCATAAATTGACGGATTGTCACAGCATTTACCCCAAAACAGGATCTTTGTCCTCAAAGATCATCTTACTACTCGCTTCTTATAGAGTTAAAGCCATGTGGGTATTTCCTCCACATTCGGTCTTTTCTCACAAGTGCAATTCATTACAATACGCGAGTTTCATCAAACATAACTACGGGAATAAGATCAGGCTAAATGTTGACTTAATTTCTCTATCCATGATGTTCACGGGTTTCTGATGAATGCAACTTTTCTCCGATCTAAACTTTATTAAGAAGAATTCATAATTTCACTTGATAGATATTCCATCAAGTTCGATTTACGTAACATAATTCACGCAGCTCTTGAAGTCCTAGGGTAGATCCAGCTTATATGCCTTTCAAACCAATCTTTTACATCATCTCAATGGTCCCATACAACGGGGACTTATATCCCATGATTTGTCAGATCATTAATTCATTTTTCCAAGGTTAAAATTTTTGGCATAACTTCGCTACCCATCTGGCACTTCAAGATCTACATTTCATATTCACATAACCTCCTGCCCACTATCGGCAGTCAATAATCAGATCCTAATTTCAACAATCATTTCAGATCTCGCGGGTCGGGTATTTTGTAAGGTTAGGTTCGCCATCATAGGAAACCTTAAACCTAAAAGACATGTCCAACTCACAATGGGTGTATGTCGGGTGTCTTTATCTCAACTCCTGCTTACAGATGCTCTAATATTTAGATCCTAACAAGATTCGATCTCAATCCTAATTCGATGATTATCAATGGTAATCCTTCCAAAGGAAAGCGATTTTACAGTCTATCACCAAAGGTCAATCATTCAATCATAAAATAGTGCTTATAGTATTTTGTATCGTTACTTTACCTCGTCCCTTCGATTGGGGTGGTACACAGTACTCTCATCAAGATCCGTTCTTAATGACTTCTGAGCAAATCTCTAGAAATTCAATGCGAAGCGAGGATCTTGATAAAGATGTTCGATACCGGCACACTATGTTTACATAACTCTTTTGCATTTACCATTAACGGGAATGATATTAGCAGATTTGGTCAGTCTGTCGACGATGACCCAAATCGAATCAAATTCAGATGATGACCTTTGTAATAGCTAGACGTTTACTAATGTATGAGGCGATGTCTGCCTTCATAATTTGTCATTAGTACAACTTCTTCGAAATAAAATATACTTCTAGTCATAAATGACATAATAGAATACTTATACTTACAAATTCCAACATAACTATATCTCACAATCTCCATATTTAGGCAACCACCAGTGGCCTTTAAAACATTTAACGCTATCAGCTTCTCAATTCTAATGGTTCAAATTAGCCGTGAACCCCTTTTATTATCCATTTTATCCTTTTTACAATCATTGTTTACTTTAAATTACTCGGCAATTTATTTTGCACAGTCATTATTAAGAAATATATCTTAATTGAATCTTTATACTTTCCATATAATATGTCAGTATCTACATTCACTTTCTCCTGATGAAATATATATAACATGACCGTATTTATTCGAAAATTCTTTCTTCATATCTTCTATGTTTTAGTTTCTTCTTAACTATCATTTTTATCCGTTTTACTCGATCCGACGTCTAAAGCGTCGATAATTATTACGACTAATTAAATAATAAATATTCAATTTTTATGAAACGTAAATGTAAAGATTTTAAATTTCTTAGTTCGACCAATTATACGAAAATGTTCAAAAATAAATTTGTATTTAATTAACAAGATTATCGAAAATATTTAATAAGATTCGTAAATGTTCGAAAAACCTTTGTTTATACTTTGGTCAAAGTTTTCTTAGTTGAAAAGTAAAGATTATCGTTTCAGATTTTAAGTCATGGTTTAACGGTTTCCTCAATCCTTCTTAGGTTGTCTTAAGGTATACACAAACATTTACCCCTAAACAGAAGTTTAGTTAAATGGTTTGTGTATAAGGGAATAATCCCTTAAAAATCCTTTGTTAAAACATTTGTCAAAACGTATTTGCACTTTCTTTTTGGTAAAGCTAAAAGTCTTAAAAGGGCTCTTAATTTTTGAAGAGTCAATATAGATTCCATTTTTTTAATCACATGGTCAATTAATATAAATGATTAAGTCTTAAATTACATGTTAATTATTCAAGGTACAAGTTTTAATTGTTCGGCCAATTTAGGGCAATCTATAAATAATTACTAACTTCTTTTTATACTTATAAACAAACAAATGGTCCTTAATGATCACAAGCATGAATTTATCAAATTACAGCCTACACATGTGATTCACCAAATTATGAATGCTGCATGTGTATTGATCAATCCAAACGACATCACATGAAACTCATAATGTTCATTACAAGTACCGGATGTAGTGATTGGAATAGATAATCTTTTTCGCAGATGCGAAGTTGATGATAACCATGCCATGGATCAAATTGCTAGAACCTTGTAAATGATCGAACAAATCTTCCATTTCGAGTTATGGATATCGTTTTCGATTGTCAATTTACTCAGTTCACAGTAATCTTATAAATATAAGGAATAATAACACCATAGCTCTTCATGATGACGAGCTTGGTAGAATAAAATCTTTCCCCGACAACTCTCTCAGTTGTACGGTAATTCCTTTAATTTAGATGGTGCTGACGTACAGTGCACAGGCTACAGGTGTAGCACCGAGAATATAATCAAATACCAAATTCTACTTGCCTTAATGGCGAAAGTCTAGGTAATTCACCAGCAAATACTTCCTAAAATTTTAGATAACAGAAACATCTTTTAATAAATTCATATTAGGTTCTTTCTAGATTATAATATATGTGACTAATTCACAACCATTCACGGTATAGTTTTAAGTCTAAAATCTGGATACAGCCACCTATCGGAAATTATTTAAATCACTTTTGATAATCAGCATCTTATTATTTAGGGGAATTCTATTCGAGTTCCCATCAATTAAGACAATGTCGTCATGTCATAATCAATCAATCCATTCTACTGGAACTATCAACTTTCCAGTTTCATTACCGTTGATAAGATGTAAACTTCTCAAAAGACCAATAATAACTCATAATCCTTCACAAGTTCAAGGATATCTGGAGACATAACTAACCTTAAAAGAGTAAGGTCAACGCATAATCTAAGCGAGGGAATTTCAAATCAGATACAGACGAAAACATTTAATGAATATGAATATATCCCATGTTTTCATAATTTAAGTACGCATTCGAAAGCTCCTCGGATCGTTACCCAGGTCATTCAAATAAATTCAAATCATAAGAAATGATAAGAATGTCAATACGTCCAGTCGGGTATCAACACTCGGTAATTAGATGCTTTTCCTAAGAATCTCACTACGGGAGAATTGGACAAGAAAGGATTGTCAATTGTCAAATAAGACAATTTTCACAAATGAGTAAATTCAACTCAGAAGAATAGATGCTACAGGCACATGTGTAGGTGTCCCTAACACTATATCCCTATTTTTCACTTCTTGCAGATCTCATAAAATTTAATCTTTCCCAATCTTCAAAGAAAATGTGATGTTTATTAATCAGTTTTATGGTGACTACTAATCAGCCTTGCATGGTCCATTCCAAATTGTATGTAGGCGCGCAACTATATACAATTTCAAGATTAACGATGCAATACTCAGTTCGTCAAAATTTTATCATCATGTTTATAATAAAAACATTTTCATGCTTAATTCTTAAATAAGAATCAAGAATAAATTTACAAAGATTTTCTTTGTTATGAAAACAGTTAAGTTTTCCAAGGTACTTCATAAACAACCTCATTTCGATAACAATCACTTATAAATCTTACTTTGAATAATCCTTATAGTGATGAAAATTCAGTTTTTCTCAATGGATACGGTTTTATCTTATAAAAACAATGAGTGATCTGCAAAAGAGTGATGAAAGCTTGTTCACCAAGAACTAACTACAATATGATGGAAAATGAGCTTAGCCAAATAATCATGAGGTTCATGATCTCGATGGCACTCAAAAAGAATAATCCACAACGCAACTCAAATCGAGATGAGTACTTGTTCAATGGTTGCATCACTAATGTGAACATTAGGATGAAGCAATAAAATATAGATAACATCGATACATGTAGGATTTAGCAATCAAAGGTAGTCTTTTTCATTAATCACAAACAAGTCAAAATTGTACCGTAACACATTACGTGTCACTATGTCATACAATTCTCAGAACTCATCCTACCAACTGATATCTCAGTTAAGTTAGGGATTTTTAAAAGATACCACAATGAATACTAACCTACAAGAGTCATAGGTGTTCCATATGTCCCGGAAGATCCATTGGTCCCAATTCAGAAGAAGATTTCTTCAATTTATTTATTGGACACTGGGCATCCTCGTCATTGGACAATGGCCTAGGAACAACCCTTAACACAAACCTACAATCAATTAAATCCTTATAATTCAATCACAGAACTTAACGACTTCCTCTTAATAATCTCACATTCCATACGGGTTAAATTTTACTTTATTCAAGTTTCAACCAATTTTATACTCAATTCGATATCCTACCTCATTCTCCAATACTTTCATCCTTATTCTTACACCTTAATAGGGAAATAAAAGCTCGATATGATCAAAACTTAATTTCCAATCCTAAAGCTCTTACAACAACAATTATCTAATGAGTCACTAGCATGAGATGACTCACACATTTAATTAGACTTCTCGGAAAGATACTAGTGGCATGAGGCTTTTGGGTAATAGTTCCAATGACAGCCTCAAGTGCAACATTCACCCTTTCGATTTCAATTTAAGAATTGGATGACAATGAATCAGATGACATCTTTCTAGGTGGTAACGTTTTGTAAAACTCCACTCTATAAGGAAAGATCGTCATGACATCGATATCAGATTTAATCTCGCCAATTCTTCTTTAATATCACAATCAACTAATATCAACATTTCTACGAATATCAACCATTTGTTGGGATCATAAATATCCGCAACTTGGTTTAGATCTAGGATAGCTAGAATTCCTACGAGAATAGCTTCGATTAATTTACTAGGGGAGTTAGGGTTTCTTGTGACAATCTATGTCGTATAAATACCTCGTATAAATATAGAAATAATCATCAAATAATCATGTAATCAAATTACATCATATGTATATATATAATCCAAGTTATATATATATTAAAATAACACTTCTCAGTCTGGCCTTGTCGGTAACTCGGGAATTCTTCGGCATCGTTATAGTCAAAAGATTTTTAGACATTTTTAGAAAAATGTTTGTAGTTAAAAGATTTTGAAATGTTTTATTCAAAACCTTGGTTTTAAAAATCTTTCGTTCTCTATAAAGAGAGCTCTGATACCAAACTGTAACACCCCCAAATTTACACAATTCAATACAGCGGAAGACTCGTTGGTGTTACGGGATAGCACATTACTCACATCATAGACAACGCATAAAAATCGCGTCGTTTAATAATAAATCATTTCCATTCATAAACATTAAAGTTACATCGGTCCCAAGTCATTATATTTCATACAAAGTTTTACAAAGTATTTGAGTTGAAAATATTGTTTAAGTGCGGGCCATGAATTCTTGTCGTCTTCCCGAGAATTACCTTCAAGTACTTGAGATAAAACATGTTAAAAGAAAAGGTCAGCGATAACGGCGAGTAATTCATAGAGTTTAATAAAATCCATCAATATAATATCAGTATAAAATTATTACTGAAAATCATTTTGTAAAAATCATTTTAATAGGCCATAAAATAGCCAAAGTCATTTTATACAAATCCTCATCAAAATCATAATATAGGCGTTTGCCTTAAAAATCATTATACGAGCCAATGTCGTAAAAACATCATACAATACGTCTTATGACGTTGTATGAAAATAAAAACCGTTATATGAATATGGTTATGAAAACCAAAACACGAACATAATATCAATAGTATGACCCTGTATTGCTAGTCAGGCAATACATCGTAATTCGGTGCGTCTAGTAGTATTTCGTTAATTGGATTATTATAAGCCGCATGAAATTGTTACCTTACTAAACCAACAACGGGTAGCTAACCCGATACTCAATTTGCCCATCTAAATTAGCGTGTCGTCACAAAGGTCACGCTATGGAAATCTTCTCATACATAAATTCGCTTACCAATCAACGTGGCACGACGGGGATCAACCGTCAAGGCGCGAACTGGGGTGATCGTCCCTAAATAGTACTTTTAAATGCATTAGCGTCTACCAAATCCCGGTAGTTCACAATTCATGCTAATGGGACTTTTAGTGACATAACCTAACTTTAATAATCCATTTAATTTCATCTATCGGGTCCTTTAATCATTTATCGGGTCATAAAATCGGGTCATACAATCATTCGGGTCCAAATCAATAAACAAACAATCGGGACAAATGGTGTCCTATTTTATAAAAACTAACATGTTATCTCCCTCGCGGGTTTATAAAATATTTCATAAAAACATTTAAAAGATTGCGAGGCTATGAACTCACGTTGATGTGGGAAGGTGGGTTATCGGCAATTCGGACGTACGGTACGTGCTTCGATCACGGAAACCTAGACAAATAATACTCGTCTTAGACTCTTGTCCAATGACTTTATAAAAATAACAATTATGTATACATATGATGATTTTATATATATGATGATCAAGTGGGTTTACATATTCTCTTTTACTCATTTTAGTGTTTACGTATTGGTATCTTCTTACTAGTTTACTAGTTTTACCTATTTACGTGTTTTAAGTCCAATAAACTTATTATAAGTTCTTTAACTTGTATTAATCCATGTTATACTTATATTATCAGTATCTACACTTTACAAGTTGGGCCTAAATGGGTTAAGCCCAATAAGTTCTTTTTATAAGTGTTTAACTTATTTAGTCCAATTATAAGTCCAATATGTTTACTTAGCTCGTTAATGTCCGTATGTCCTATAGTTCGGGTTTTTATCGGTTTTTACTTGTTATACATGTATATATATCAGTATATGAGTTTATAAAAGTTTACATTAGACGGGTCCAACCGTCTAAGTTTTATTTAACAAAACGTTAATTTTACGGTAATAGCCGAAAAAGTCGTAAAAATCATGTTTATAGTTTTATAACTTATAAAACTTAACAAGTTACCATTTTTATAAAATTTCCACTTATTTACCATTGTACATATTTATATAAATGTATTATATGAGTTAGTGGGTTTTTATTCACATTTTATACTATATAATTTTGAGTGCTTATATAATAGTATTATACTTTAATTTCCAAAATCTGATTTTTATTTTCATGTTCACCAAAACTGCCATATCTAGAGTTCTATATGGAGATAGAAGCTCAAATTTTTATCACAAAAAATACATGAAATGTGATCCATTTAACTCTTCTATAGCTACTGTTGAATCATCCTCTAAGTATTTTCTAAAAATCGTCCAAAACAGTAAACTCAGATTGGTACTCTAAACTTGTTTTGATCATATCTCACTCATTACAATGATTCCATTGCATGGCCAACTCTCACATGTGTACAAGACCCATAGCTTACTGTATATCAATCTATTCAAGTCATTTTACCAGTTTACCATATGATTCTTTACTGTTTTATACAGCCATCTAAATTAAGCAAGATTTTAACCTTGTTTCTTATAGTTTTTCATCTTTTTAAGCATGTTTATCAACACCAAATCCCCACACAATATTTTTAATCATCATTCATCATCATATACAAATACATAAGTGAAAGAAATACAAGATTACATAATCAAAAATAACAAGAAGATGAGGAATACAATCTTTATACCACCAAGTTGATGTAGGTTATGATTTGGACATGGATTTTGATGGAGAAACTTGTGGATAACCAAGACCATATTCAAGACCACCAATCTTCATAAACTCCTTGTGGAAAATCAGCCCCAAGACTCTATGGAAACTCCTCCTTGGATGTTATACTCACCACCAATCAATAGGGTTTCAAAAGGGCTTCAACATGTGCAAGAATAACATAGGATTTCATGGTTGATTTTGATCAATGGTGGTGGTTCATGGTGAAAGTGGACGGCAACAAGGGAGAGTAGAGAGGAAATTGTGTTGTTTGCATGAGTGGTAAACGAATAAGTGGTAATGGCTAGTAGTTTTGACTAGTGGAAGGCTTACTTTGTAAGCTAAGACAAGTGTTACTTGTCTTGTTAAGTTATTGACACCTAAGGTGTTGGTAGCTTAGTTTTTGCTGTCCATATTGAGTGGGGTGGGGCAAGATTTATCTTGTCTCATCCCACTAATTTACGGGTATCCCTCGATTATAGTTTCCTCGATTTGCGTGCCCTCGGGTCATTTTACGAAAAATGTTTTTATAAATTATGAATCAACGACACAAAACGAATCTAATAAAAATTGTTTCATCAAAAACGGAGTTCGAAAAAGTAAATACGTAATCCTAAGGTTTCCGGTTTAGTCGTAAAGGACGTTAAAATAAAATCGTAAGTCCTAATCTCTTCTCGTAAATTTGTGAGTTTATGAACCAACACAAATTTAAAACTCCAAAATAATATTCTTGGACAAATTTATTTTCTGAAATGTCGGACTGTCGCCGAGGACGGTGTATGTAAACGTAAGCACGTAACGTAGAATCCTCCGGTTTAGACGTAGTCGATGTTACTTCAAGACGTAAATCTAAATTTCTTCCCAAAAATAAGTGAGTTCATATTGTAATATTAAAATAATGTTTTTAAATAATATCTGGGAATAAAATATCAACCATAAATTGACGGATTGTCACGTAATTTTCTGAAAAAAATCGAATTTGCAGCAAAAAAGATACTGAAATCTGCCCGCACCCAAGCCAGTTTCCGGAGCTGCATTCGTGTCCGCAAGTCACGCGCTCGTGCACAAGTTCAGTAGCTTCGAACCCGTTTTTGGCCTAAAATTCCCACTTTCTACAACCCCTGCGCGCGCGTAGGCGTGGGAGTAAAAACCCACAAATGAATATTGTAGGGTAGAAACTAGGATTTCCTTATAAACATGTTTTCACTTCATGTTTCAAGCGATGTGGGACAAAATATTTTCCAAATGTTGTGTTTCACGTGACTCACTTTGAGACACGATATCTCATTCATATTAACTCCATATTGGACATAATTTAGCTCGTTGCGAAGCTATATTCGAGGAGAACGTAAAGCTACTAAGTACTACGAATATATATATAATATACATATATAAAATTATGTCCAAAGTATTGCAAAAAACATATTTTGCAAATCATTTTCCAACAACTCACCATAGTGAAATTTTGACAACAACGAGTTTATAATAACAAAAACTCACGTGTGAGTTTTTAGCTCGAAGTGGCAACTCGCGCATGAATTTCTCACTTACTTAACAAACCCATCACCACTCCGTCTAACCTTACAAGTTGGTTCATTCATACTACCAACATATGAGAAATACATCATGTGTTTTTATCTTCTAGTTCGATAATTCTTTGTATATGTTGTTGGAAAATAGTGTTTGCAAAATGGGTTTTTTAATACTTTGGACATAATTTTATATATGTATATGTTATGTATATTCGTAATACTTAGTAGTTTTGTGTTCTCCTCGAAGAGAGTTTCGCAACGAGCTAAAGTATGTCCAATATGGAGTTAATATGAATGAGATATCGTGTCTCAAAGTGAGGCACGTGAAACACAATATTTGGAAAATATTTTGTCACACATCGCTTGAAACATGAAGTGAAAACATGTTTATAAGAAAATCTTAGTTTCTACCTTCAATATTCATTTGTGGGTTTTTACTCCCACGCCTACGGGCGCGCAGGGGGTGCAGAAAGTGAGATTTCTAGGCCAAAAACGGGTTCGAATCTACTGAACTTGTGCATGAGCGCCCGACCTGCAGACACGAATGCAGCTCCGAAATCTGCCTGGGTGCGGGCAAATTCGGTATTTTTTTGCTGCTCATTCAAATTTTTCCTTCCAGATTTTTGTAATCTATTTTAAGAATAGATACAAACTTATTAATTAAGTTTATAGAAATCTGTTTTGTGTATTTAAAGATTTGCGAATCTGTGTTAGTAATAACAGATTTTCATGTCAGTTTAATTTAGGAGCAAATATTCTGTCTTGGTGACCAAGTCATATAGAGCCTATAAATTAAACTTGAATTTCATTCATTCGATACATCAGAAAAGCGCAGCTTTTTGTAACTCCATTACCAGACAGTTTTCTAGCAGCTCGTCGATCAGAAACACGCAAGGCTTCCGTGATTTTTCAGGCAAGTTTGTTAAGTCCGGCTGTACAACAACTTTGGACGTTGTACTCTGGGAAACAGATGGCGAATCTGTTTTAAGGGAATCGTATTAAACACGTGTCTCGTCTTACTATTTACTGCTTTCTTTTATTGTTAATTACTTTCTGTTATTTAAATTCTGTCAATTTAATTTCTATTATTTTACTGTAAAATTGATTTTATATAATAAAAATGTACATCGTTCCTTACATATGTATGCTTTTTTTTTCTTTTGATTTCTTTTTTAAACGTTTAGTTTAATGGCGCATTTCAAATATTTGGATATTAGCAAGTAGCAACTCATATTAGTCATTAGTGCCATACGTGCAGAAAGATTCCACATCATATTAATTAAAAATGGATGTGATTTACACACTTCTCAAATTGATTTACACATTTAAAATTAGTGTATTTTGACATTTATACCTTTGCATGATAAACATGATTAAAAGTAAGGATATCTATGTTAAGATAGATTATTTTTTATTGTGCAAATTAATTTGAAAAATGTATAAATCACCTCTCAATCAATTTAAAAAATGTGCAAGACACATTATAAACAGAACACCTAACCACTAAAGGCAATTGCTTAACAGCAAACACGAAAACATATGAAAACCATCCACGACCCAACCATGACTCCGCGACACAAATGAAACCCATCGAAATCTCGACCATGCAATTTTGATCACACAATCAAACCAAGTGGTTCCGTGATGACTGATGAGAGATTTGGAGACCGCAAATAATTCTTTTATACAAAAAAGAAATTAAGAAAATAAACTTTTGGATTTGTATTTCCTAAGAATTTCAACACCAACAAAAGACTCATATTCCTTTTACAAATTCATGTTACCAAGTGACACCATGATCTCATTAAACGACATGTTAGATAGTAGAGATTGAAAGGACTAGAGAGTTTTATGGGTACTATCGGTACCGATTCAGAAGTGTCATTACATAAAGTGTAATTATTTTCTCCCGCGTGATTACAGTTCCACGTGTTTTTTTAATTAATTTATGTTTTTTTCTCTTTGTCAGTTTAACACTTTTCACAAGTGTTAACTTTTATTGCTTCTGCATTTTTAGTTTTATTGTTTTATAAAAAAAAATTAAAATTATAAAAATATGAATAAAATAAAAAAAACTAGAAAAAGATAAAATAGAAAACTAGACAAGTTTTTTTTAACGGCTAGTTAATAATTAGTTATTTAAATTTACAGTGACATCAATTAGTTTTATGTCTTAGGCTGGTGGGAGTGGGAGGTATTCCACGAGCGAGTTGCCCAAACTCGTGAGTGGGTACTATTCCCCTCAATAAACTCGCGCGCGAGTTAGTGGCACAAATAAAAAAAACAGGGGCAAACTTACCTGAGTGATTTAACTTTGGTAGGCCCAAATGTTGTTATTTTTTTAATTAGGTTTATTATTTGGTGTTTTTTGTGAGTAAGGTATGTTTAAATAATAAAAGAATATGTATGATAGGTGAGTTGTAATGAGTTTGAGTGAGTGTCATTACCTCCTGTAGGAAGTTTGGGTGAGTTTATTAAAAAGCTGATTTGGCGATGAGTTGATTTCTTATCACTCCCACTAGCCTTAGAGGATAGACCTCAATCTTGTTGTTAATTTATTCTGCGTCCGAAGGTATATAGTAAGACTTAAATCTAAGACATTTTCAAAAATATTTTTCTAAAAATACTTTGTTGACCAATTGCAGTTAGTTAAATAAAAAATACTTTCTAAAAATATTTTTCTAAAAATACTTTTTAAAAATATTTTTCTAAATACAGCTGACGGCTCCGCGTTTTTTATGTTTGACTGCTTTTGACTTATCAAACTTTATAATTTTTGTTCCATTTTTTTATTTCACAATTTTATAATAAAAACAAAATTATAAAAACTAAAAAATAAAATTAGAAAGATATTACCAGTAGAAAAAGAGGTATTAGTAACTAAATGTTTTTAAAACGATTTCAATGTGATTGTATAGCAGACATCTTGGAATAAACAAGATGTATACATGAGATTAGGTGGTGCTAAATGCACTTTATCAAGGGCTATTATTCAAGGGCATTTTAAGAAATAGCTCCTTTATCAAATATCACTTTATCTAGGGGCAGAACTATTTGGAAGTTGCGTGAGGTGGCGTCTTCATGACTCATTAAAAATAATCAAATTTTAATGTAAATTTTTTATGATCATTTTATTAAAGTGTACTTTATTTTAAAATTAAATTTTTTCCACTCAAAAACAAAATAATGTAAAAACTTTCAAACTTTTAGAAAAAAAAATAATATAAAAATTTTATATTTATATATTTATTTTTAGTGTATACAATGACTTTTGTTCAAGAAAAAACTTTATTGCCTCCACTCCTCCAACTTTCATTCCACCGCTAACTCAATCAATAGTAATACGTTACGGGCCCGTAAACATCTTATCATTCATATCTTCGGAAACCATCTTCTCATTCATTCAATCATCTCGTAAACATCTTGTCATTTGGATGTATTATTGGCATGAATAGTGTCATTGTTACCCTTACAAATACTTTTTCATTAATCATATTGAGTTAGATAGGATAACTTTTTTATGTTTTTTTAATATAATTTTAATATTTTGTTGCTTTTTTACTACTAGTAAAACTTTAAAGTTCATGTCTTTTATTTTTTTCGACAGTTTAACTCATTTTATTAATAAGAGAATAATACTTATGGTTTCGTATTTTGCGTATGATTGCTTTTAACTTATCAGACTTTATGTTTTATTATTTTATTTTTTATTTTCTAGTTTCATATCACAAACAAAATTATAAATATAAATATAATAAAAAATTTTAAAATACATCAATATCACTTCATATAAGATTTAAATAACCATACACTTTTTAAGAGAATATGACAAAGTTTGTTAAAATCACATATATTGATTTATTTTTTAGTCACAAAATCTTCAACATTTCAGTTTCGTTATGATTAAATGCTTAATTGATTGACTATATATAAGATGATTGATACGTATGTAACTACTCAACCTATTTTATTTTTCTTATAATTATTAGTTGTCCCACGAATATAACTTACAATACTAAAACACTATCTTGTCGCATCCCCTTATAATTGCCTAACCATCGACACGACTGCTCAACAAAAGGCTACATACTCTAGTGTTTTTTAATATGTTTTATATTTTTATGTTCTTGTACATATTTATATGTTTGTATTTTTTCAATATAAAAATAGTAAAAAGCGTATAAGTAAATAAGTAATTATGTAGACGTCAGTTGAGCATTCGTTGGTCAAGCAATTAAAAATATGAGACAAAATATCGCTAAATGATCAAAATCAAAAAGTTGTTTTCAAATGTTAGTAAAAAAGTTTGCACTTCTCAATTTAGCCATGCAGAATTGATCAACTTATCAATTATATAAGATTGTTGAGACGTATGTAATTGATCACCTCTCTTTTATTTTTTTAATCATATTTTTTAACGGCAATTTTTTTTTTTTAATCTGGAATAAACTAATTCCAAAAAAGGTTAACGTTTTTGCTTGGAGGACGATGCGAGGCAGGTTAGCGGTAAGGGTGGAATTGGATAGAAAGGGTATTGATTTACATTCTGTGTTATGTCCTATGTGTGATAATACTTGTGAATCTATAGACCATGGGATTGTTCTTTGTAGCGAGGTGATGAAGGTGTGGTCTTTGGTGTTTGGATGGTGGCATATAGGCAATGTAAATGCTTTTACAACATATGATATGCTTAACCATAATGGTGATGGGAAAATGTCTTCAAAAAGTATTGCTTTATGGCAAGCGGTGGTGTGGACAACGGGCTACTTTATTTGGAGAAATCGCAATTGTCGGGTGTTTGGAAAAAAGGTCGAATCACATATGAAACTCTTTCAAGAAATTCAGTTGAGGTCTTATAAATGGATTATGCGAAGATCGAACAAATCTAAATTAATATGGGACGTATGGTTGGAGGATCCAAGATTATATATTGCGTAAATGGTTTGCAAAGTTAGTTAGGGGTGTTTGATATTGTGTTTGGCAAGTATAATCTTGCTGAGTACTTGTGTCTTTTGATCCTGGCATTGTTTTAAGATGTTTCGTTTGTTTGGGCTTTGGCTCACTTGTCGTAACATCTTTGTTTTTTTGTTGTATGTTGTATTTCTTAATGAAATTGCCTTGTTCTAAAAAAATTATATTAAAACAAACTAACAAAAAGGTAGCAATTATATCATCGATCAGTTGAGCAATTGTGCATAATCAAATTGAGAAGTGCAATTTTTTGAGACTAAAAAGTGAATCCAATTTTTTGATTTCGACTATGTTGGTCATTTTCTCAATATCTTTTTTAGTATTATGAGTGATAATCTGTGGGTCGGTGAATGATTAAGAGATGTTGTTGAGTAATAGCATATGTGTCAACCATTTTGTATAGCTGATCGGTTCAAAGCATTTAGCCATAACCAATTTCGAAAAAACGAAAAATTGTGTGGGCTATACCTGTTAACCGGTCAATGATTAAAAGAAGAATACAATAGAGTGAACATTTGTATACGAGTCCATCCTTTTATATCATCGATAAGTTAAGCAATTATGCATAATCAAATTGAGAAATGTAATTTTTTAAGACTAAAAAGTGAATCCAACTTTTTGATTTTGATTATGTTGGTTATTTCCTCAATATCTTTTTAAGTATTATGAGTGATATCTGTGAGTCGGTGAATGATTAAGAGATGATCGTTGAGTAATAAGTAATAACATATGTGTCAATCATTTTGTATAGCTGATCAGTTTAGAGCATTTAGCTATAATCAAATTTAAAAGATAAATAATTTGTAATAAAAAGGGGAATCTATAGTTGAACCCATTTTGTCATTTTCTCCCTTATTAATCATGCCTACCACTTTTTATTTTTCGCCAATGATAGAATGTAACTTTTTTTCTTATCAGTTTATGTTTTGTAACTTTTTGCATTTTAATATCTATGACTAATCATATCTTATATCTTGTGTTTTTATTTTTTGTTTCATAGTTTAATAATAGTAATACTATTTAAATTTATAAAAAAGTCAAGAAATAGAAAAAAATACAAAAAGGTATTGCTTCCCATCCCTAGACGGCTAGACTAATTGTATTACATGTGCGTAAGTTGCAGATATAGATTGTATAAGGGTCTTTTTATTAATATTCCTCTTAAATCATTTAAAAAGTATAAAAAGTATAATTTTTTTTTACCTTTTGTCTCTTTATCCCCTCAATTTACAGTTCAGCACAATTGTTTTATCAGTTTTGTTTCGTGTTTTTGTCAGTTTATTATTTTTGACCTATTAAACTGTACAATTTTTATTCCGTATTCTCAGTTTTTCAATTTAATAATCTAAACAAAATTATAAAAAAAAAAAGCTGAAAAAAAAGAAACAAAAAAGGGCAGGTACAGACGGTAGTTTTGGGGTTGTATAAATACTATGTCGGTGGTTATGTTCAGTTAAAGAGTTAAGATAATTATATGTACTAATTTGTTATCTGTTGATACAAAAGTTGGATGGAACGCGCTTGACTCGAATTAGGCTTAATTCGGGTGTTTGAGGACTCTAGCTCTTGCACCAAGTGAACTTGTTTGAAGACCCTGCACACTAAATAACAGACACCATTAGACTTTCCGTGGGCGCGTATCCCACGATTAGTCTCCGGCGTGAGAGTAAGTAATCGATTTTAGAGATAGGTGAGTGTTTAGAGTATTGTGAATGTCGTACATTTGTGGAACCTCTGAGGTTTCTTTTGTACCTGGTGAAACCCTAATTGGGCTTCCCTATTCTTGCGGCCTAAGCAAGAGATAAATACCAAATATAACCGAATCCTTATCGCATGAATAAGGATGGTGTATATCCTCTTAACTTAGGCGAATCATACCAGATTTAGATTATGATTCTGTTTGATCTTGTCCGCGCACGGTCAGGACACGATTGAGATAGAACCGCGTACGACAACGGCTTATTGGGCCTCGTAGGGTTTAGCGTTGTCTGTTTGTGATCCATACGTAATGGATACGGGTAGTACCCGTAAGTAAGGTTATCCAGCCCGACAAGGGACTATACGTCATCATGTCCCCAGTCTAGTAGTCGCACGCCGTGCCGCGACTACTAGACTATAAATAGTTGAGTCGCACGAGTATCTTTGGTAGAATGAATATTGTGAAGAGTGCCAAAGAAGTTTCAAATTCTCCCGCCCAAAACACACATTCATCCCCCCTTTTACCTACTACCTTGATTTTCAGAAAAAGCGTCTGCCACGTCAGTCTGCCTATTCATCTTCTACCATCAGATTTTTGCAAGTGGCTACACGTGACAACAATCCAACCCTATGAATAGTAACCCTAAGGGTATACATACCCAACCTCCTTTTTCACTGTGATGTTTCACAGTAAAAAGACACCTTAGCCGCCTTTAACGAATCTTCTATCCTCAACGCAAATCGAGCAAGAAAAGAAAGGTAATCCTCAACACAATCTTAATTCTTCTTTGCTGCTAATCTATCAATATGGCAAAGCGACTTTCTGAGAACAGATCCATCCGTATGGAGCACGAGCTACTTCAATTCACATCCGACTATTTCATCTCTATGTACCTTCACCTCCTAAGGCGAATATAGGACAGTTCTCTAACGGGAAGGTGGGGGTATATAAAAAATTCTTTGAGTTTGCCAATAATCGCATCCCCTTGTCCCGTATTCTCATAAGTGTCTTTGTTCACTACCAGATCCATATATCACAGCTGCACTGTATTGGCACAACAAAAATTTCAAACTTTGAAATAAAGTGCCATTCACTAGGAATAGATCCCACTGTTGACTTATTTCGTGCCTTATATTCTCCTGCCTGCACCAACGGATGGGTATGGTTCTCCAAACAGGCGGGCGGGCCCCAATGCTATGTAGAAAAATTAGACTCCTTAAAGCAATGGAACACCAAGTTCTTCTGGATAGATAACATAATATTACCGTTTGATTTCCCTTTTATCACTCAAGAGACGCTCAGAAGATATCTGAGGCCTGATCCTGGTTCGTACATCGAAGACGATGCCCAAGTAATAGACACAAACCACATACTCATTCATGCTTATCCTGAGGCACTACTTCATTTGATTGGCTTAAGCCACACGCTGATCGTGGGTGAGAACGAGATTCTCCAATATACGATCGTGACGGATAGGGTTAATGACCATCTCTCTAGCTCGTGTGACCTTGTAAGTACCTCAATCCTTGATATTTGGCTAATTCAATTTTTCTCTTATTTTCGTAGAGATGGATATCCTCGATATAGTCAGGAACCGTGTTCCAAGGGATCTTACTATACTCTCGCAGCCGCTTCAGGAAAATGAGGTGCCATTGAGCGTGGCCACGGCTGGTCGGACAATGAAGATGGATATACAAGCATCGTCCTCTTCCCAAGCTAGAGAGATCCCCATCCTCGTTCCACTTCAAAGCGTTGCGGCGCAACAACAACCACCTAATCAAGAAAGTAGTGTCAATCTGTCATCTCTAAACATCAATGAGAACACTGATATTGTCGCGGAAGAATACGAGACTAAAGAAGAAGCCACTTCTAGTTTAACAAGAAAGAGGCGTAGAGAGTCTCCGTCATCGTCGAGAAAGTATGCTCGTGTCGAGGTGGGACAGGCATCCACCATCGCGCCTGATTTGGAAAAGGAAGCCACACCAGAGCGCAGGTCATACGAAAGGTTTGGAGAAAATTTCCTTGATTCTCCCCCCAAGACTCCTCCTGTAGCCATTGATCCAAGGTAAATATTTTCGCAGAGGCTACTATTGCCTAACAACTTATTATATAAGTATCTAATCTCATTTCTTTTGTGCAGTCATGATGTTGAGAAACCTACCCCTGCTACCACCACCATGCCAAGCCCTTTCACAGTGTCACCCAATGCGGAGAAGACTGCGCCTACGATGGGTGAAGGTGCTGGTAAAGATGAGGATGTATTTGTCCCACACTCGTGTGTGCCCAGATCTTTAGATTTGTCTAGTTTATTTGACTGCGCTAGCTTTTTGGATAATCTCACCTCCCTGGGAGGGTGCACCTGCTGAACAGCCGAAATGACGCCGCGCTAGCCAATGAGGTTAACTATGCCTTTGTGCATAATCTGACCCTCGGTTGCGTCTAAGGAAAAGGTTTTAGGAGTTCTCCTTGCAAGTGCAATCTTCTAAAGCTCAACATGCGTTGGTGTTGAAAGAAAAGGATAAGTCCCTTGTTCAAGCCATAGAAAAAATAGCCAATGAAGAAGAGAGGGCGAAGCTGGACGCCTCCGCCATCCACGCCTTAACTGAGGACAAGGCCGATTTTCTTGTAGTCGTTACAAAAGACGTGCAAAGCGTCAACAACTTTCGTACTAATAACACCGTGGCCATAAAGAACTTTGAGGCGGGCAAGGAACAAATCTTCAAGGATATCGATTCTCTTGGTCTTACTGTGAAGGAAAAATTGCACAACCAAGACAGCAAACTCCAACGATTCTGTGTTGAGTTTGACGAAGATCTTTATCCATGCCTCATGTCTGCGGTAGCCGAGAAACGGTGGTTTGTGCACCATGGTCTATGATTAGCTACCATGGGTGCGTTGGAAGCCCCAAATGTAAAAAATGCTTTCGCAGAGACTGTCTTTGCTGCTATGGACGCGAGTACAAGTGCAGGTCATGAGCAGGCCTACAAAGAAAACTACTGACCAAAGAGCTTGACGAGGTAACCTTCTACGATCCTCTCGCACATGCCAAACTAGACGATGCGATGAAAAAGATCAAGGGTTTCCCTCTTCCATCATTCGATGTTGGGGAATTGGACCAAGAAACTCCTCTAAGTACGATCATGGAAGGGCTAACATTGGCAAGGCATAAGGCAGAAGGCGCTGAGTCCCAAACTGACTATCACTTGAACCAAGTCTGCAACATCTCAAGGTACCAATTTTTGCTTACCAATATGATTTGCTAAACCCTTTTAAGGTTGCCAGAGAGGTACCGTTGCCCGAAGTACTTGAAGTTCATGTTGCCCGCGCGGCTCAAAGGAAAGAAGCTTGTGGCAAGGAAGTCGCATATGGCGCTGGTGCAACCCATCTTCCTAGTATTATATCCGCCCTTCCCCTTACTTTGTCTGGGCGAGATGTTCGCGTTCTGAAGGACATGGAGAGGGTTCGGAAGGAGCACCAGACATCTTTTTATAGTACTATGACTACGAAGCTCAATAGATCATACTCTACTTCTGATTTGTTGTGAAACACTTATCCTATGTTGTAAAACAATTTTTTTGTGAATTCTAATGTTCGCACTTCTAGTTTGTAATAATTTAAGTATTTATGAACTGTAGGTTTTGATTCCCTTGTCCTAAGGACATGTCATGTGCTAAATGTAGAACACGATGTATTTTGCCTATGACTTGTGTTTAATGTCACAGTTTTGTCCAAATAAGTGAAGTTAATTCATTATGTGTGGCGTACCGCCACTATCATAAGGACAGTCAAGGACTTTGACCAGTTGTTAGGTGTGCACAGTGTATCATTTACAAGCTCAGCTTGGAATGTGTTGGTTGTGTTAACTTGCTACAACATCACGATTAGCAAGGTGCCTAACAAGGATTCCCGGTCCGTGGTCGATGGGGTTGCATCCCTCTAACACGACAAGCTAAATTAGTAGGTTCACTCAATCCTCTTATTTCACCTAGAAACGATGTTTACGCGTACGCCCGTAGGCATGATATAATATAACTTAGATAACATAAGTAAATTAAAGAAGAAAGGGTCGCGGAACTAGCTAGGGACCGCGACAGTTTCTTAATACTTTCAAGGTTTGAAATACATGAAACTGTGACATAAGAAGAAAAAATACATGAGTTTTATTGGAGCTGACTACAGCTAAGATACCCATGTTGAGGCCACAGGCTTAAAGATAACACCTTTTCAAGTGGCAAATGTTCCACGTACCCCCTAGATCACGGTCGTCAATGTCACGCAATCTATACGCGCCTTTCCCCAAAGCGTCGGTTACCATGTAGGGTCCTTCCCATTTTGGTCCAAGTTCCCCTGTATTCTTTGCACGGATTGCTTCGTTCGCGCGATATACGAAGTCACCTGGTTTAAATGAGGTTTTCTGCACTCTAGCATCATAATAACCTTTCATTTTTTACTTTGATTTGGCCTCATAAATTGTAGCTAACTATCGTTTTTCTTGTAGCAAATCTAAATTTAATCGCAGATCCTCGTCATTCGTGACAACTTCTACTTCTGCTGTGCGAAGTGTTGGTAATCCAATTTCCGCTGGGATTACAGCCTCCATCCCGTATGTTAGGGCGAAGGGAGTGTCTCCATTCCCTGTCCTTATCATGGTGTGGTGCGCCCATAGTACATGGGATAGCTTATCTACCCATTTTTTATTTTCCTTACCTAGGCGTCCTTTGATCCCGTCACCAAGACTTTTGTTTGCTCTTTCCACCAACCCATTGGACTGTGGGTGCTTTGCTGATGTGAATCGCTGTTTAATGTTATTCACCGCATACCAGTCTTTGAATGGATTATCCACGAACTGCTTGCCATTGTCAGAGACTATCTCACCTGGTAAGCCGAACTTGCATACAATAGTATCCCAGATAAACTTTTTTACTTGCTTGCACGTGATTGTCGCGACTGCTTTAGCTTCGATCCACCGAGTGAAGCAGTCCATGGCAACTATTAGGAGTTTGATCCCTCCTGCAGCCACAAGATCGGGCGCTGTGATATCGATCCCCCATTTATAGAATTGCCATGGAGACATAATAGGTGTTAGCTCCTACTGGGGTTGACGTGGTATCGATCTATGGACTTGACGATCATTACACTTTAAAATAAGACTCTGTGCATCTTTGTGCATGGTCGGCCAGTAATAGCCACTACGTAGTGCCCTTGCCACCATAGACCCGGGGCCCGCGTGCATGCTGCAAGACCCTTCATGGATCTCGCTGATGACATAGTTCGCCTGCCGCGGTCCCACACATCGCAACCACGGCTGCAGGAACGATCACTTATAAAGGATTCCCTACCCGATTTCAAACTGCTACGACTGCCTCCTGATTCGTCACGCTTCCGTTACGTCTTATGGGAGCTTTTCGTTGGTCAAGTAGTCGATGATCGGGGTCATCCATGTAGGACCCTCTTCTTCTATGATCGTGGATATTTCTGTCTCAGCTATAGATTTATCTTTTAAGATCTCCACCAGGACTTGTTTGGACAGATGCGCGAAGCTGATGGATGCGATCTTACTAAGGGCATTAACTTTCTTATTCTCCCCTCTCGGGACTTGCCGTATGGTAAACTTGTTGAAGCCTTTAATCAGTGACTTAGTTTTTCTAAAGTACTGAATCATGTTGTCCTCATTTGCTTCACATTCGCCTAGGATGTGGTTTGCAACTAGGCGTGAGTCCACATTTGCTTCAAGATTACGAACACCCATGCGGGCTACGATTCTTAGCCCCGCTATTAGTGCCTCTTACTCAGCTTCATTATTTGTAGCCGTGAACTCGAAGCATAAGGCATACGTGAACTCCATACCCTCGGGGTTAGTTAGGATAAGGCCTGCGCCCGATCCCTCAATGCAGGAGAATCCATCAGTGAATAAGACCCAGGGGTCTTGGGTCTCCTCCTCTTTTTTTGGTACCGGCTCCTCATCTTCTGGCTTTTCTATGATGAAGTCTGCCAGAATTTTTCCTTTTACTGCAGTATGCGGTCTGTACGTTATGTTGTGTTCGCCTGACAAGACGCTCCACTTTTATAACCTTCCTGCCACGTCCGGATTTGTTATAATATGTTCTATCGATCGATTCGTAACCACGACTATGTGATGTGCCTGGAAGTATCGGCGTAGTCTTTGTGTCGCATATACAAGCGCCAGTACCAGTTTTTCCATTGGAGAGTAATTTAGTTCTGGGCCCTATAGAGCCCTGTTTATGAAGTAAATCGGTATCTCCACATTCTCTCTATCGGTCATCAGAACTGCACTGACTGCTTCGTGTGTAGCCGATAAATATACAATTAATTCCTCCTTTGGAATGGGTGCGGCCAACATTGGGAGTGCTGCTAAGTGCTTCTTTAGGTGTTCGAAGGCTTCTTCTCCCTCACTTATCCAATCAAATTCTCCTTTTTTATTCACTTCTTGAGCATTTTAAATAGAGGGAGTGATATTTTTGCAGACTTGGATAGGAATATGCTAAGCCCTGCTAATTTCCCATTGAGAGATTCTACCTCCTTCAATGTTCTTGGGGATGAGAGTTGTATTACCACATATGTTTTTTCTGGGAACGGTTTAATTCCATTTGGATCTATCATTTCCCCTAAGAACTATAAGTTTATGAACTTATATTTAATAGTCGTGTGATCGGATCGAACTCAAGATTACGGGATTGCACTCAGTACGTAAAGAGTTAATTTATTTAATAAATATATTTATTATGTTCATTAAATTAAACTGAGCTAAATAACTATATAACTTTAATGATCATTAATTAATTAATAGCTAAGTATTAACAAGCATTAAATAATATATAGAAAGAGGAATTAAAAGGAAGAAGGACGGAAGGTTCTGGAACACCCCATAGAGGGGTGTTTGTCGGTCGGTTAGGGCTCCAATGGGGGGGGGGGGGAAACTTGCCTTTTATTTACTCTGGCTACAATGGGTTTTACGCCTATAAATACATCCCCTTACCCATCATAATCTTCATAACTTGAATCTCTCATTTTCCTCTCCTCTTTGGCCGATCGCAAGGATTCGACTGGTTTTCTTAGTTGATCGATTGTGTTGATAATCTAGTCCTAGCCCCTCTCTAGGGTTGTTGGGTAGATTATTTACAAGCGTTGTAGCTCGGTTTTCTTGTGCTAGAATCACGGTTAGCTCTTTGTATTACGTGTGTACAAGATCGTAATATAGTCTTACTTTTGACTATATCTTAATGATATACGGTATAAGCCCAAATTGGTGATTCGTTCTTCGTCTTGTGGATTTGCTTTAGCGTAAAGGTATGTAACCCTAATTCGATTAATTATAATTGTGTTATTATTATGATCTTGTTAAATTGCTTCCGCTATATGTGCTTTGATCTCGCTTAAGGTTTTATATAATTGTTATGATGTTAATAAACCTTTAGTGGTATCAGAGACAGGTTTAACATGTTATAATTATCGAAAATCGAAAGTTTTTTAAGTAATAATTGTTTTGAGTTAAAACTACATGTTTTGTACGTTTTCTTAAAATTAGGGTTTTGTTTTTTAAAAATTAGGGTTTTGGCCGAATTTTTTAAAAAAAAAAGAATTGTTTTAAAACCCTAAATTACATGTTTAGATTAAATTGCATGATTAATTGTTATGTCATGTATGGTTACGACCCGTTAGAGATTTAATTGTTAAGATTTGTGGGAAATCCATGATCACGTGCATGTTTTCATGGATCGTAAACATATATGTTTATATAATTTTATGTGCTACGTGATTATTTGATTAAATAAATCTAGAATTAAGGAAGACTTTTATATGAATATAAAGACCTAGATTTGATGATTATTGAATAAATTGTATGCATGTGGCTATTTGATTCATTTATTTCACATATAAATTGTTATTATGTGTTTATGATTTAGTGGTTTTTACTTGTTTTTATAAAAATTGTTGAATTGTTGTAAACAAGGGTTTTTTTTTATGAAAAGAAATAATATGGACTAAATCATATTAAAATAATGATTTGTTAGAGATTTAAATTACATAAGATTACGTTGATTGGTGAATTGCAATAATAATCTAACGGCCTACTCCTTTTGACAAACTATAAAGTGGGTATAACGCACCGCTGGTCATGTACCCGGTTAAAGAAGGAGGTGTTATGCCATTAGTCGCTGACCAAATTTCCGGCTCGCCTGTGCGTCAAATTGAAATTACCTACGATTATTAGTTTAATTATACCTTAAGGGTGATTTACAACAAATTCACATCCGAAACACAATGAATAAGGTATTGCTTTGTGCGTAGCCGAGTTCTAGCAAAAGTACGTTGTGAATAGTTGTGGGTAAATTCTTTAATTGGTTTAACCAATACCTCAACATAATTTATGTAAAAATTTAGTCTCGTGAAAGAGTTTACTAAATGTTTTATTGAACTTATGCTATGGAGTTGTATGCATGCTTCTCCATACATTGATTTTGACATCAAAAATTATACCCTTAAAATTTAAGTCGAATGCTCCTAATTGACGAACACTTGAAATTACTTCGTCATCAAATAAGACTTTTGGTTGATGTTGTGATGGAGAGAAAACCTCTCGTAGAATGAGAATTCGTATGATGGTTTTACGTTACTAGGATTAGACGACTTAATTAAGTTAATCAGTGAGATCTGAAAACTTAATGCATTCATGTTTACAATGCGAAACATTTTTTTGGCAATGTAAATCCCTTAAATATCTAGAAATTGGAAATTGTTTTGTCAATTGAATTATTCGACAAGTCGCTATGTTGAGTACATTCATTACTAGCAGATCAACTGGTGTAATGGATTTATGTCAATATACTTCTAGAATTCAAGGAAAATAATATGGTTATATACCGGGGTAATTTTATTTTCTTGAAAGTATTTTGTTTTTGAAAATACTAATGTTTGAACTTATTTATGTAGAAATGGCTCAACCCACCAATAACACTATAAGTTCCGCGTTCAAAGCTTTCTTTGAACGTCCTGAACTTACTGGCAAAAACTTTAATGATTGGTATCGCTCGCTAAGAATTGTCTTGAGAGTAACGGGTACTATCGATATCTTGACTACTCCCTATCCGGAGGATCTTGCTGAAGGAGCATCTGATGCGCAAAGGCTTGAACACGCTGCTAATGTTAAGAAGCACTCTGAGGTGGCTTGCTTAATGCTAGGAAAAATGGCCCCTCCACTTCAACAGAAGTATAAGCTATTTTCACCTAAGAGAATGCTTGATGAGCTCAAGGCTATGTTCGAGAAGCCGCAAGCTGTGGAGATCTACGACTTAGTTGATGCTTTGCATAGCTGCAAGCAAGCTCCTGGAAAGTCTGTAAGTGCCCATTACTTGGAGATGAGGGGTTATATGGAACAACTCATTGCACTAGGACAACCCTATGATCATAATATGGCTATCAAATTGATCAATAGGTCCTTTAACAAGGACTTTAATGATTTCGTTAGAAACTATAATATGCATTGCATGAGGAAGACAGTTAATGATTTGCATGCAATGCTCATTGACTATGAAAAGGGGTTGAAAGACAAGGCATCTACCGCTACTCCTTCTGTACTAACCATACAAAAGGGTAGAGTGAGTAAGACAAAACCGCAAGCGAATAAGAGGATAGGCAAAGGCAAGGGTGATAAGGGCAAACAAGTTGCGACTTATTCAAAACCTAAGCAGAACTTTGTCAAGAAGAATAGATCTCAGAAGGATGAGACTTGTCACCATTGCAAGGCAAGTGGTCACTAGAAGAGGAATTACCCTCTTTAACTAGAAGAATTGCGAGAAATAAAGAAGAAGTCTGAGCAGAGCGCTGGAGCTTCAGGTACTTTATCTATGATTAAATTGTTCAATTTAACATACACCTGGGTATATGATACGGGATGCGGTATTAAAATTTGTAATACGCTGTAGGGGTTTAATCTGGAAAGGAAGCTATCCTATGGGGAACAATTTCTGCAAGTGGGCAATGGCGCACAAGTAGCAGTTGAAGCTATAAGAACATTTAATTTAGTTTTACCTTTGAGTTTAGTAACGATTTTAAATGATTGTCATTATGCACCTACAATTGTTAGGGGTGTTATTTCCTTTTCTTGTTTGTTGAATAATGGATTCGTTCACATAATTGATAATAATGGAATTTCTGCTTGGAAATATGGTATTTTCTATTTTAATGCAATTTCTGTGAATGGTGTGTTTGAAATAGACATGCGTGATAATGGATCCAAGAACAATAAATTTCTCTTTAGCATGAGCAAGAAGAGAAAGTTTGACAAGAACTCTTCTTATCTTTGGCATTGTAGACTTGCCCATATTAGGAAGACTCGTATACAAAGGCTTCAACGTGAAGGTCTTTTGGAAAAATCAATGATGAATCATTTGATAAATTTGAGTCTTGTATATCTGGAAAGATGACCAAGAAACCTTTTAATAGAAATATTAAAAGAGCTATTGATCTACTTGGACTGATACATACTGATGTGCGTGGACTACTTAGACATACGTCAAGGAAAGGTGCTAGCTACTTCTTAACATTTGCGGATGATTATAGCCGTTATGGTTATTATTATTTACTTAAGCATAAACATGAGGTATTTGAAACATTCATAGTGTTTAAAGCAGAAGTGGAACTGCAATTAGGGAAGAAGATTAAAGCTCTTCGTTCTGATAGAGGTGGTGAATATTTAAGTAAATAATTTATAGATTATCTAAGTGAGAATGGAATTGTTCAGTATCTTACTTCTTCCTATACTCCACAACAAAATGGTGTATCCGAAAGGAGAAATCGTACATTATTAGATATGGTGCGATCTATGTTTAATCTTACAACTTTACCTTTATCCTTTTGGGATTATGCTTTAGAGTCTGCTGTTCGCATTTTAGATATGGTTCACACAAAGAAGGTTGATAAGACACCATATGAACTATGGCATGGCAAGAAGCCATATTTGTCTTATTTAAAGGTCTGGGGTTGCGAGGCGTATGTGAAACGTAACTCAGGTGACAACTCCAACAACGATATGTAAAATGTATCTTTGTAGGATACCCTAAGGAAACTATGGGTTACTAACTTTATTATCCACATGAGAACAAAGTGATTGTTGCTAGGTATGGATACTTCCTTGAATCAGATCATGTAAATCAAGAATTTAGTGAGAGAAATTATGATCTTGAAGAGAGTCATATAGATACATTACCTTCTGAAAACACTAGCGATGAAATTCCTGTAGAACCAAAAAGTCTGGAGGTTCCACCGTAATTAGTTCCTCTGTGTAGATCCAAAAGGATTAAAAAAGCAAATAGCAATATATGTCTTAACATAAAGGATGATGATGAGTTAGGGAATCTTGGTGAACCCGCTAATTATAAATCCGCCATACTTAATCCTGAAAAGGATAAGTGGATGGTTGCTATGGATGAGGAAATGAAATCCATGAAAGTTAATCATGTTTGGATTCTTGTAGAACCACCACCAAATGCTAAAGTAGTGAGACATAAGTGGATATACAAGAAGAAAACCAACATGGACGGAAAAGTACAATCCTATAAAGCTCGTTTAGTAGCTAAAGGTTTTACTCAAACTTTTGGCGTAGACTACGAGGAGACATTTTCTCATGTAGAGACTTAAGAGATATTAGGATTCTCATAGCTATAACAGCATACTATGACAATGAGATATGGCAAATGGATGTTAAAACTGCCTTCTTGAACGGTCGCTTAGATGAAGACATCTATATGCAGCAACCAAAAGGGTATGCTGATCCTGAGAATCCAGGACATGTGTGCAAACTTCAAAGATCCATTTATGGTTTGAAGCAAGCATCACGTCAATGGAATAAAATATTTGATGAAGAAATCAAAAAGTTTGGATTTATTCATATTCGTGATGAGCCATGTGTATATCGCAAAGCTAGTGGGAGTGATGTAGTATTCCTTGTCCTATATGTTGATGACATATTAATCATGGGAAGTAACATTCCGAGACTTATAGCTGTTAAGGATTATCTTGGTAAATGTTTTTCCATGAAGGATTTAGGAGAAGCTGCATACATTCTGGGAATTAAGATCTATCAGGATAGGAAAAGACGGTTAATTGGTCTAAGTCCATATGCTTATATAGATATGATTTTGAAGAAGTATAATATGCATAATTCCAAGAAAGGTTTTCAACCTATGAAAGTTAAGCATAATCTGAGTCATGAGATGGATGCATCAACTCCTGAAGAGGAGGCATACATGTAGAAGGTGCCTTATGCTTCAGCTGTAGGATCTATAATGTCTGCTGTTAGATGCACAAGGCCTGATGTGGCGTTTGCTTAGAACTTGGTCAGTAGATACCAACAGAATCCAGGGAAGCTCCACTGGACTATTGTTAAACATATTCTAAAGTAGTTGAGGAGTACGAATATGTTCTTGGTAAATAGAGGGAAACCAGATACAAAACTAAATGTGATAGGTTTCTGTGATGCGTCCTGGCAATGTGATAAAGACGATACGAAGTCTCAGATGGGTTACGTTTTTGTTATCAACGGAGGAGCAGTTGACTGGAAGAGCAAGAAACAAACAACGATTGCAATGCATGCTACTCAGTCTAAGTACATGGCTGCTTCAGAAGCTGTAATGGAAGTTGTTTGGATTAGGCAGTTTATTCAAGATCTTGGAGTGATGCCTTCAATTAAAGAACCTATAGATATGTATTGTGACAATTCTGCCGCAATAATATTTGCCAATGACCCTGGAGTCATGAAAGGTGCCAGGCACTTTATGCGTGGACATCACTATGTCCGAGAACAAGTTGAAGCTCGTGAAATCAAATTGATAAATAGTTCAGACAGATGATAACGTAGCCGATCCTTTAACTAAGGCTTTGCCTAGAACAAAGGTAGTTAAGCATGCCAAGGCGATTGGGCTGCAACTAGCTAGCGAACTCATGCAATAAATCTGTGATTAGTATTTGGATAAAGGATGTTATGACATTATTATATAATGAAATAAAGATTGGGTTTTGTTTATTCCTATTATTTAATAAGTGTATCATATTTTACATGTTTTAATCCATGAATAAATTGTTATGCTAAATGTCTATTGTCGATTAATAATATGGAAATATTATTAAATTAAGACAAATTAAAATATTGATAGAGTATACTTGAAAGTATAATGATCAATTTTATATGATATTCGATGAATCGAATATTGGACTTATCCCGACTATATGTTTTTTTACGGATCTTTGTCATTAAGAAAAACATAAATAGTTATCCTTAGACTTGAGATACCAGCAAACTGTTGTGAATCTCGTGCATCTCTATGGAATAATCTAACGCTAAACGTAACTGGTAGCTATAAGGATTATTTTCAGAAATGTTGCAAAATTCATGGGTTTTGCTCGTAGTCGATATGGGATTTATTTCCTCCAATTTTATTATGGAGTTTAATATAGCTGGGGGCCCCCGTGAGATTAATAAGATGTTTGTGTGGCCACACCCAAATTTATTTTGGTAATCTTGCTAAATCTATGAACGAGAAATAGAATGGTTAATGAAAGGAATGACTGAGATCCATATCCTTATTAACGTTGTATTAGAAATAAAAGGATAATAAGAACGATGTAGAATCGTTAAAAGGTTCTGTCCAGGAAACCTTACTCGAGTTGTACTAGAGACATTGCTAAGTGTAACTAGACGCTAGTAAATGTAATCACAATATTCAAAATATATCCAATTGGGAGCTGTAAGTTTATGGACTTATATTTAATAGTCGTATGATAGGATCGAACTCGAGATTACGGGATTGCACTTAATACGTAAAGAGTTAATTTATTTAATAAATATATTTATTAAATAAAACTGAGCTAAATAACTATATAACTTTAATGATCATTAATTAATTAATATTTAAGTATCAACGAGGGTTAAATAATATATAGAAAGAGGAATTAAAAGGAAGAAGGACGGAAGGTTCTGGAACACCCCATAGAGGGGTGTTCGTCGGTCGGTTAGGGCTCCAAGGGTCGGGGGAAAAACTTGCCTTTTATTTACTTGGGCTACAATGGATTATAGCCTACAAATAGATCCCCTTACCCATCATAATCTTCATAACTTGAATCTCTCCTTCTCCTCTCCTCTTTGGACGATCGCAGGGACTCCCACGAAGGGGTATTCGGTTGGTTTTCTTGGTTAATCGATTGTGTTGATAATCTAGTCTTAGCCCCTCTCTAGGGTTGTTGGGTAGATAATTTACAAGCGTTGTAGCTCGGTTTTCACATGCTAGAATCACGGTTAGCTCGTTGTATTACGTGTGTACAAGATCGTAATATAGTCTTACTTTAGACTATATCTTGGTATACAGTATAAGCCCGAATTGGTGATTCGTTCTTCGTCTTGTGGATTTTCGTTAGCGTAAAGGTATGTAACCCTAATTCGATTAATTATAATTGTGTTATTATTATGATCTTGTTAAATCGCTTCCGCTATATGTGCTTTGATCTCGTTTAGGGTTTTATATAAATGTTATGATGTTAATAAACCTTTAAGAACATGCCTTTTGTCGCGCCGAAGGTGCACTTATTGGGATTTAGCTTCATACTGTTCTTTCTTAGCGTGGTGAAGGTTTCTTCAATATCCCTAATAAGTTCTCCTTCTTTATAACTTTTTATGACCTAGTCTTCCACGTAAACTTCTAAATTTCAGCCAATTTGGCTATCGAATGCTTTGTCCACTAGCCGCTGGTAGGTGGCTCCAGCATTCTTTAGCCCAAAGGCATCTTGGTGTAGTAGTAGCCTCCTTGACTGGTATGGAATGTTGTCTTCTCCTCATCCTGCTCCGCCATTTAGATCTGGTGATATCCTTTGTATGCGTCCAGGAAACACTTAAAGTGATAGTCGCACAAATATCTGATCTTCCAATCTATCTCCGGTAGTGGATAGCAGTCTTGAGGACAAGCTTTGTTGAGGTTCGTGAAGTCTACACACATATGCTAACTGCCGTCGTGTTTCTTGACCATGACTGGGTGTGAGAGCCAATCATGGTAGTAAACTTCTCGCTTGATTCTTGCGTCTATTAGCTTTTTCACCTCTTCTAGTATTGCCTGGCTGTGTTCTGGGGCTTGCCGCGCTTCTTTTGCCTAACTGGAGAGGGGGTATCCTTCCTGGATTTGTAACCCGTGCTCCACAATAGAGCGTGGTACCCCTGTCATATCCTTTGGTTCCCATGCGAAAATGTATAAGTTCCTTTTTCAAGAGTTTGCACATGTCTGCCCTCCCTTGGTCAGACAGTGTTCCCCTAATCATGACTTCCTGCTCCGGGAAATCTGGGTGATTTTCCACCTTCAGGTTTGGGGGTAATGACACTTTCGGCTCTACGGTTACTCTTAGCGGTTCTGCAATTGTATCGCATTCTGAGTTTGGTATTATCGTATTAAAGATTGTGACAACTCCTCCTTCCACTGGGAATTTTACCATGCCATGGGCCGTGGAGGGCACGACTCTCATTGCTAGGATTCCTGGTCGTCTAATGATGCTGCTGTACGGCGATGGAGAATGTATTACCACGAAGTTCATCCATACCGTGCTTGAGTGTTCATCGTCAAAAACTGTTACCCGTAGTCTAAGCTGACCGAGAGGCCATATTACTTCTCCACTAAAACCTGTTAATGGCGAAGTAGCGGGTATCAGCTGGTTTTTGATGTTTGAGCTTAATCGTAGAAAACAGTGCTCGTACAAGATCTCCATTGAGGATCCTCCGTCAATGTACATACGGTGGATGACATGGTCAATGATGCTAACTTCTATTGTCAATGGTCCTTCTGCGACATTACTTGCGTTGAGAAGTGGGAACGAGATATCCACTCCCATAGAAAGTTTCTAACCCACCTTCTGTTTGGTCCTACGTTGCCACAACTGTACCATGTAGACAGTGGTGAGCTTGTCTTTTGGTTTTGGCGCGCTTTCCCCTCTCTGACGAGGTGACTTAGTTTGCCTGATTTTACCAGGCGCTCGATGTGCTTTTTTAATTGGATGCACTCGTTCGTTCCATGTCCTTTTTCACCATGGTATTCACAATTCTTATTACCAATGTGCCTTTCCACCGGGGTGGTCATTGGTGGAGGCTTTGGGAAATTTGCGCCTTCTGATAGGAATATCTCTCTCGGGGTCTTTTTTAAGGGCGTGAACCTATTGTCGTTATTACGTCACCCCCCCCCCTCTGTCCTCCCTGATAATCGCGACATCGACCGTTACTTTGGCTGTTGAACGGTTTCTTGGACGAGTCTTGGGATCTATAGCACGGGGTAGTTCGCCTGCTATCTGCGGTTGCGACCTCCCCTTGTATGAAAGATCTGACCCGTTGCATTACCCCATTGAAAGTTTCGGGAGTTTTTTCATTCAGCTTTCGTATCAGATATTGGTTAGTTATCCCGACCATGAAACATGACACTTTTAAGATTTCGGGACATTCCTTTATCTGATTCTTTAAAATGTTTTACGAAGTCTTTCAAATACTCTGCCTGCTTTTGCTTGACTCCTACGAGTGACACAGGGCCATTGTCGCACTTCTTTTGTTGCAAATAGTTTCTTTTGAAAGCCTTCCATAGTTCTTCGAATCCATCGATATTCCTACGTGAGAGTTTGTCGAACCAATTTCGCGCATTACCAACTAGGGTGGAGTTGAACATGTTGCACCACGTAGGCTCTAGCCATTGCTCAATCCCCGCATGTGACTCGAAGACCTTTAAGTGGTCATTCGGATCCGTAGTACCATCGTATGTCTTAACATTTTATGGCATGCGTCGTCTTTTGCTCTTTAAGTAATGTTGGATATGCTTCGTGAAGGCATTAGCCCTTCCTCATCTCCACGACAGGGAAAAGTCCCTATGCTCGTGCCTAGAGGCTTGACGAGAATCTTTTATATTTTTGGCCTCGCTTTCTGAGGTATATGAAGAGGAATACCTCGATCTATGACATCTAGGGTGATGGTCCTCAGAGTCACAACTTGATGAATCATTGCTTGGGGATTGATCTCCCCGTCTGTATTTGTTGTGATGACTCCTTCTGAGTTTCCCTCCCTTCGACTCTTACCTAGGCTCTTTTTCCATGAGAGTCTTAGGGTTTTCTTGGGATCCACCCTGTGGTTCCGGGCTTAGTTGTCCTTCATCTAGGTCAGTCGCGCTTCTGTCCTTGACTTGCCGGTCCCTCATACGCTCAGTGATTAGTGTAATGAGAGCGTCCAATTTTTTGGCGACGTACTCTTCCATCTCTCGCGCTTCGGTAGCGATGACCTCATCGTGGTCAGTTGCTATGAGGGGTTTCTTTCATTTGTATTTGTTTGGTGGAGGTTTTGCTGATCCCTGATTAGGGCTCTTCTCCACTGAGGCGGGTATGGGAGTGAAGAACCTGCGAATTGAATCCTTGCTGAGGTGGATTCACTACATCCCTGCTGTTTTCCCTGCTAGTCGATCCACGGGTAAGCTCCACGGATGTGATCTGGGCATCTACTGTTGATGACTTCTTTCCACCTCCTTTTTGGTGAGATACATACGTACCGCCCTTAGTCATGCTCAGAGTTTAGAGTAGGGTCCTATGGATGGCGCCAACTAGTTGATACAAACGTTGGATGGACCACGCTTGACCCGGATTAGGCTTAATTCGGGTG
The DNA here is from genome assembly GCA_025667525.1 of Glebionis coronaria. Taxonomy (NCBI): domain Eukaryota; kingdom Viridiplantae; phylum Streptophyta; class Magnoliopsida; order Asterales; family Asteraceae; genus Glebionis; species Glebionis coronaria. The sequence continues at coordinate 583,443,268 of CM046876.1, forward strand.
TTTGAGGACTCCGATTCTTGCACCAAGTGAACTTGTTTGAATACCTTACACACTAAATAACAGACATCGTTAGGCTTACCGTAAGCGCGTGTCCTATGATTTGACTTCGACGTGAGAGTAAGTAATCGCTTTTTGAGATAGGTGATAGTTTAGAGTATTGTGAATGTCGTGCCTTTTTGGAACCTCTAGGATTCCTTTTATACCAGGTGAAACCCTAATTGGGCTTCCCTATTATTGCGGCTTTAGCAATAGATAAATACCAAATATAACCGGATCCTTTCGCATGAATAAGGATGGTGTATATCCTCTTAACTAAGGCGAATCATAACCGGATTTAGATTATGATTCTGTTTGATCCTATCCGCGCACGGCCAGGACACAGTTGAGATAGAACCGCGTGCGACAACGGCTTATTGGGCCTCGTAGGCTTTAGCACTGTTGTTTGTAATTCATACGTAATGGATACGGGCAGTACCCGTGGGTCGGGTTATCCAGCCCGACTAGGGACTATACGTCATCATTATCGGTTATCATTTAAAATTATGTTATTATTTTTAAATAAACTATTTGACTTTAATGATTGAGTATCACATATATCTACATGAGATAAAACTAAATGTTTGTTAGAGCTCAAGGTATGATGGATATGCAAACCCACTTCACTTTGGCCCCACTGCTGCTAAATTAGCGTCACATCACGCCAAAACAACTAACCAAAATAGCCACTTGTCATGGCATACGCTTTCCTCTCTATTTTGGCTCACCAGTATCTTTTCTTTTTTTTATTTTCATTTTCGCACTAAATTCATTTTTCAAATAAAAATCACAAATAAATAAATTAAAATACACTAATTTTAAACTAAAGTCGTTCTAAAAATTACAAAAATTATAAAATTTAAACACGAAAATAATAAAAACCAAACAATAAGCATTAAAAGTGTAAATATAATATTGAAAATAAAAAAGTCAGATAGATAAACGAATTAAGTTCCCAACTACTAACACTTGTAAATCTTATCTTATTTTCGTTTTAACTGTTCTTCACATAAATATCTTCATTTCTGAGTGTTAACTGGCTTCTTCTTCCACACAAACACACACACACACATTGAACATCACACACATCCTTAAACCATTAAACCCAGAAAAAAATTGAAGAAAAAAAGAAAAATAAGAATAGAAGGTGTATCCTTCTCTCTTTCTCCTCTTCGTGCCTTCGTCGTCTGGGCGCTGAGGTCGTAGCGAGCAAAGGCGGAGGTGCGGCGGCGAAGGTCCGCGTAGGCCGACGAGGCCTCCACCTCAGCCCGACGAGCCTTCCTTCACCATTATACCTTGTTCTCTTAGTGATTTAGGCACAAATCTCTAACCTTTTACAACCAAGTGTTTATGTGTTTGTACGGTTTTCCATGTAGTTGAAACCTCCTATTTGTAAGATAATACTTAAACCATAATCAATGGAATTATGAGAGCTAAAAGGCTAAATAATCTCGACATAATTATCCCCTATAATTTTAGAAGTAATGGTTACATGATTAATTAAACGTGATCATTAATGCAATGTTAACTGTCACTTGAATAGGTTAAAGTTGTTACAAGTCTAACTTGTCCAGTCCCAATCTTATATATCCTTCAGTCTCACTAAAGCATAAGTTAACCCTTCGAGGGTGTTCCTTCTGATGCCTTCAATACTAAGAAGACCCACCATTGAGTAAACCACTAAGGATCAAACCTCAAAAATGTTACTCCCTGATGGTAACATTCAACTTAATACAAAGCTAAAGCCATCAGTCCTTGATAAATACCTTTAGTCCAGAGTTATACACTGAAGGAGTTAACTCACTGAAGTTCATCAAAGTTGAACCATACTTAATCACTATTTGAGTAATGCTGTTCAGTCCTATGAGACAATGATTCAATGTTCTCATTTTTTTATATATCTTTTCTAAACATTATATTATCCCTTTTTACCCAATAACATATTTTCTACCAAAACAGATTTTTTCTAACAAAAACTATTACGGATCGTTATCTTACACATATCATTGATAGATTCAAATCAACTGTTCAGGAACAAACTGATGATTATAGTATTCATCAGCAAGCGCTTATCGACTTAGGGGGTTCGATTTCTTATTAAAAATACATTATGCGTTTTGAAAATTGATAATTAAATAATCAGTTGTACCAAAACGTGATTCTGAAATATATTGTTTGAATTTATTTATTTTGTTTGAAATTGTAATATTCAAATTATCAACTTTTAAAGTGTTCGGTAAAACAAAGAACAGACTGAGTTAACATGTAAACTAAAATAGGCGTTCCTTGTTGGAATTTATAAAAACCCTTAACCGTATTAACATATTAATTATCACGAGTACGCGACAGAATAATAAAATCACGTATAGACAAATAATGAACATAAATGATAAAGAATCGAGTACCTTTTGAAATGGAATAAATCACCTTTATCAAACAACCAATATAACCGAATACCCAACTAAATATCAAAGTATGATCTCTCTAAGTACACACACATAATACATTAACAATCAATAAGTATGCTAGTACATAAGTGTTAAACAACGAATAAACCAAGCTTCTTGAAACAATCAATAAACGGAACCCGTATTGGTTTCTTGCTCGTCGATCGCAAAAACTAAATACCCCTTTGGGTTTTCTTGCACATCGGAGCAAAGAGAGAAAAGAGAGGAAAAGTGATTTAGAGATAACTTGTTGATAATGAGGTACCAAAGACCTCCTTATATACTAGTAGTTCCTTGGTGATAAAGAAACCAAGCCCACGAGCCTATGGGCTTATGGTTCGGCCAACTAAAACCAGCAAGGGGAAGAAGTTCCCTTGTTTCCTTTTCCTTAACTTCCATTCTCTTGTTTATTTTTTCTTAACATTTAATTAATATTTATATAATATTAATTATTATTTCTTAACGTTTTACGTGTGTTTCTCCTTAGGCTCGGGATGACTTCAGCCCTATATTATTACGTGTACATAATCCAACATCTCCCACTTTGAAATGTGATAATAATATAAAACATTGGTTAGTGTCTAGCAACACGTCAATGCTCCGAGAAACTCTCGAGTGTAGTTTTTCATAAAGTACATTTAAATGACTTAAACATTTACAATCCCTTTGTTTCACAAATGCTATGTTATAAATGAATATGGACCAAAGTCATTCCATTTTAACTATTTCGTTCCTCGTATTACATAGCTAAATCAAGATTACCAGTCTAATCAAGACATATTTAGATTACCATTAGGTATGACCATACACACATCTGATTAATTTAACGAGGGGACCTGTAAAACCCGCATGCTTTTACCATGCATAGTACCCTTAGGATCGTACGTACTAGTTAAAACTTTCCTAATATAGCATGATTACGATTACGTGTTAGGAGTTTATGTATTACGTACGTGTTAGAACACGATAAGTATTTTATATGCACGATCACGTAATAATTATTTAACAATAATTAATCACAAACATGCGATCATAAAATCATGAACGTAATTAAAACACGAACTATTATTAATTACGTATATATATTTATTACGAGCGTAATTAAATATATTAGATCACGGTATTTACGTAACGAGAACAATTAAAACACGAACCTAAATAAACACAAACGAGTAACTAAATAACGAGACACGGAACAAGGTACGGGAACCCCATGTGGGGGTCCCTACCCGCGGCCAAACAAGGACAATGGGCCAAGCCCATTGTCAATTTTTACTAAAGGGGGGTTAATTAATTTTTCACTACTCAAATTAAGTTATAGAAGATTTTTAAGAAAAACCTAAAACCCTATCTTCCTCCTCTCTTTGTGCCGCCACCTATAAATCACCATACAAGGTGTTTCTTTGATCTTTGATCTTGAAGAATTGGTGATTGATCGTGTTTGTTCTTCGTTCTCTTGATCCGCGAATTCGGTAAAACCTTTTTAGACCTTTTCTTTTAATTTAATCTTTTTATTAATAATGAACATGTGATGTTTTTATAAAAACATATTAATTAATCATAGATCTAACATGTTTTGGTGATTAATTAAATCAAAGGGTCGTTTTAAGGGGTGTTTTGTTTTGGCCGCAGGCTGCAACCGACCCCAAGGGGGTTTCAGTTTGCCTAGCCGACCACCACCAAGACGATATGGTCTTGGTTGGTACGTGTGGGTCCCACGGCAGCAAGGGGTACCCCGAGTTGGTTCAGGGTACGGTGTCGATTCATGTCCGGTTCATGTTTTTAAGCCTAGATCCGGTTCATGGTGTATGCTAGTTTTTTTATGTTTATTAACTTATGTTAAAAATTAAATTAATAAATGATGTAATTAATTTAATAACATGACTTAGGTTATTTAATTATTAATGATCATGAAATTATTTTAACCTAAGTATTAATATTTAAGACTTATAATTAATTAATTATTTTAAAAACCATGGATATAATTAATTAATTAACATGACTTAGGTTATATTATTAATATTTAATAATACATATTTTAACCTAAGTATTTAACCTATTTAATTAAAAACATGTTATACTTTAATTAAATATTATAACCTATAGTTTAATTAAATTACATGAAATAATTATTAAACTATACAATATATCATATGACTTAGAAAATAATCATGAAAAACACTTAGGCTTATATACTTAGCTTATTTTACCAGCTTATTTCTAATTATGGAAACTTTCTATTTTTAGAAACTTAATTAAATAAGGCAGCTAAACTATTTATGGAAACCAGCTATTTTTAGAAACTTATTTATTAAGGTAGCTAATCTACTTATTGAAACTTTCTATTTTTAGAAACTTATATATTTTAAGCAGTAAATCTATTTTTTGAAACTTTCTATTTTTGGTAACTTTCTATTTTTAGAAACTTTCTATTTTTGGAAACTTTCTATTTTTAGAAACTTTCTATTTTAGGAAACCTGCTATTTTTGGAAAGTTACTTTATATTACACAGTAAGTATAATAACACATGAAATACCAGAAATACTTAATCAGATTAAACAAAATATAAGATTTAATACAGTTTAAGGCTTTAAACAGTAAAACATAGTAAGAACACATAAAATAAGCTAAGACATGACATAAACCAGCTATGTATTTAGTAAGCAGATACTTATTTCATGTACGTATTTATGTAGCACTAGTGATTCAGAAGTAGGATTCTCGCAGTTCATCTTTCTCGTTCACTGGACATAAGGTACGGATTCCCGTCCTTTCAGTATGGACATTCTTTCCTTATTAGGATTCCCCGTATGCAGCCAACTGTTTTCTCGTAGTATATGTTATGTGTTTGATTTCTTATGTTTAAATATGATTACCAATAGCCATATACATGCATGACCAGTTTCACCTAGTTATGGAGGTACCATAACCATAACATTAGAGGCACTGATGTTATGACTTCACCACGGCGGAGTGATTGCTCGTGGCGTCCCTTCAGCTTTTGTCCATTTATTTATATTTATCATGTGGGGCGTATGGGTGCATCCTAGTTACATGTTTTTATTCAGGATTACATGGTGAATGTGGTGTGTGCCTTGCATCCTTCACAAGGAGCTGATCCCTCCTACCCATAAACCAGTATATTAAATTAGAGGCAGCCCCTCTAATTTGCATGATGAGGTCACCCCTCCAATTATTCATGTACGGTGGATTTTCATGACCTATATTGGCTAATGGTAAAATATGACAAACAGTTTTTTTAAGATAAGCATAAGACTTTCAAACTATAAAACCAGTTTTATTAAGACTTAACCAGGTTACTCGGGACTTAGTTTTCTTCCGCTCTTATTATGTTATATGCTTATCCTATTCATGCTTTATTGTACATCCGTGCACTGAGCGTATTGCTCAGCCGTTTTCCTTTTCTATGTTCCCAAAACGGCAGGTACTCAGGGACGCTCGTAGACACTAAGAGTACGTGCATATGGACTGGAAGCTGTCTAGCCTTCTTTACATTGTGCATTTCCTTTCTTTATGATACTTATGCTTTGGACATTGTTTAGTCCTTTTCTTTTACTATACTATGTTTGTGTGTGATGAGCTTTACTTTTGGACTACCGATGTTTGATTCCGGTATTTTCCTTTATATGGTCAAGTAATGTTTAGACATTTTACCTTGTATGCTTTGATGACACGCCATAATTACTGTGATATTTCCATTTCCAAAATGGGGTGTTACAATTATGGTATCAGAGCTAAGGCTTCGACCTGTAGGCTCTCAAAAATGACCTGTGATTAGTGGATAGTCACTACGGTCTTCCTAGAACTGATAGTTGATTTCATGCATTCATCATTTTAAGCATACATATACATGTCATTGTTGCAGGGTTTTTGACTAAGTAATGGTTGGTACAGGACTGGCCTTATTTAGTCTCATGTGGTTTATCGAATCTTTTAAATTTGGGACCGACCCATAGGCGTCCCCTCGATATGTCTTTTGTTTTGGGTGAACTGACCAGAGGCGTTCACTCTCGAGCATGCAAAAGTTTTCATGAAACTGCATCATGCATTCATACACAAATTTTCTTGCATAAAATTTTTCTCGTGAAATTTTAGTATAATTTTTTTTTCATATATATATATATTTATATTTTATGTTTTGATCTGTTTAATCATACGTTTTATGTCATACTGTCAGATGGCAAACGCAAACAATATTTGGGCAATATTTGCAGCTGCTGATGCAGAGATGCAAGACGCTCTCCTTCATAACGACGGTTATCCTCCCCCGCCTAACATCTTTCCAATGGAAGGAAGGAATCGGCTCATGAGGGAATACTCTAGCCTTAGACAGCGACCTGACGAAGACAGCAATGACTTCATGCAGCATTTCCTTCGCTATATGGGTGTCCTGAGAACAGCTGCGGGCACCACTGAAGAACAAGCAATACATTTTCGTTAGGCTCTTAATCCAAGGATTTCAAATAATTTATCAGGTGCTCCGTTGGATACGGTATCACAAGTAGCTGATGCAGCACGTAGACTGGAGATACTGCAAGAGGGGGATAAGTTCAGGGAAGCTGAAAGACCCGACAAGAGGTAAACATTTGTATTCAAGCGGTGATCAATCCGTATACTTTTCATATGTCAATGATTCATCTCTTTAAATGTATCTTCCAGGCAGAAAACTGGGGACCGGTCTCAGCCGGCTACTCAGCAGCAGCCAAATCAGCCCAAGGGAAACAGTCAGACTAACGACCGTTCTGCTATGGATAGGCGTGGCGGTAATGACAATTACCGTAACAACGCCGGGCACTCCAACAACAGTAGGTCCTAATCCTTACGAAATTCCTTATGTTTTATGTTATAACTTATATTCTGACACTTTAGCAAACTTCTACAAGGAACCATGGAAACGGTAGGGACCAGAACCAGAGGGGTTCGCAGCCTAGCCATCCAGCTATCACTGGTATTCAATCTTACGATTATCCGCTTTGTCCTTTGTACCCAATTACCATGTCTTATGAAAACATTTTATCAGGTCCTCAACCAGCCAGAGCACCTGCTGGAGGATACACTCATCCTCTTTGCTCTACTTGCCACCGTAGGCATCCAGGACCATGTCGCCAAAATACTGATGCGTGCTTCAAGTGTGGTCTTCCTGGCCATATTATGAAGGATTGCCGTAAGGGCGAGATGGAGGGTACATCAGGACATGCTGATACCAAGCCACCTCCTACTGCCGGGCGTGTCTACACGACATCTCGAGACCAGGCCAACAAGTATACAGGTACCATCACTAGAATCTTGTATATGTATGGTCGCGCTGCATGTGTTCTTTTCGATACGGGTGCTACTCACTCGGTTATTTCTACTGCTTATGCTAAGAACATTAGGATGCCTCCCTTGCCACTAGAAAAGAGGCTTACTATTTCCACGCCTTTGAGGGACTCTGTATTAATCACCTATGTATACAAGAGTCTTCCTCTAGAATTTGATGATAAGGTTCGACCTGTCGACGCACTTCCGCTGGACATGAATGACTTCGACATGATTTTGGGCATGGATTGGCTATCCAAGTATCATGCTACCATAGACTGCCATTCATATCGAGTTATCTTCGGTGATGTCAATGCACCAGAGTACGTTCATAATGGGTTCATACCCGGACGGTCTGTACAAGTCATATCCACCCTGCAAGCGCGTGCACTACTGTCACATGGCTGCGAGGGTTATCTAGCTACGGTTCACGACATGGATGCTCAATCTCCATCGATTCAGGATCAACCAATAGTGTCGGAATTCCAAGACGTGTTTCCAGCAGAACTTTCGGGCATATCACCTGCACGAGAAGTGGAATTCGGTATCGAGCTAGTTCCAGGAGCTGAACCAATCTCCAAGGCTCCTTATCGCATGGCTCCCATAGAGCTGAAGGAGCTGAAGGATCAACTGCAAGAACTTCTTGAACGAGGTTTCATCCGACCGAGCTCATCTCCATGGGGCGCACCGGTTTTGTTTGTTAAGAAGAAGGACGGCAGTATGCGTCTTTGCATAGACTATCGCAAGCTCAACAAGATTACCATTCGGAATAGGTATCCACTGCCACGCATTGACGATCTGTTTGACCAACTCCAAGGGGCCAAACACTTCTTCAAGATTGATCTTAGGTCAGGCTATCATCAGCTACGGGTCAAGGAGCAGGATATCGCTAAGACTGCCTTTAGTACTGGTTATGGCCACTACGAGTTTGTAGTTACGCCATTTGGCCTGACAAATGCTCCAGCAGTGTTCATGGATCTGATGAACAGAATCTTCCATGAATTTCTGGACAAATTTGTCATTGTTTTCATCGATGACATCCTGATTTTCTCTAAGTCCAAGGAGGAACACGAAGACCATCTTCGTAGGGTACTACAGATTCTTCGCCAGAAGCAGTTGTATGCTAAATTCTCCAAGTGTGAGTTCTGGTTAGACAAGGTGGCATTTTTAGGTCACATTGTATCAGCAGAAGGAATCACTATGGATCCAGCGAAGGCTGAGGCCATTACTAAGTGGCCAAGGCCGACATCAGCGATGGAAGTCCATAGTTTCTTAGGCTTAGCTGGCTATTACCGTAGGTTCGTGGAGAACTTTTCCCGCCTAGCACTACCATTGACCAAACTGATGCGGAAAGGGGAGAAATTCGTCTGGACTGAAGATCGAGAGAAGAGCTTTGAAGACCTGAAGTAGAAGCTAGTATATGCACCTATTCTTAATCTATCATCTGGTACGGGTGGATTTCAAATCTACAGCGATGCATCGGGGAAGGGACTTGGCTGTGTTCTCATGCAACATGGGAAAGTGATCGCGTACGCTTCACGAAAGCTTAAGCCTTATGAAGAAAATTACCCCACGCACGATCTGGAACTTGCTGCAGTCGTGTTTGCATTGAAGATATGGAGACACTACTTATATGGAGAATCATGTGACATTTTCACGGACCACAAGAGCTTGAAGTATATCTTCACTCAACATGAATTGAACATGAGGCAGAGGAGATGGTTAGAGCTGTTGAAGGATTATGACATTAATCTACAGTATCATCCCGGAAAGGCAAATGTAGTAGCAGATGCTCTTAGCAGGAAGTCCGGAATAATCAACGACATTAAAATCGAAGAGGAAATCATTAGAGACTTGGAGCGACTAGACATCGAGATCATGGTACGTGGACAGCACGGTCATTGGGCTAATCTTAGAGTAGAGCCCGAGTTACTATCTAAGATCAAGGAAGCTCAGAAGGATGACGGAAAAATCTGGGCGATAGTACAGAATTTGGAGAAGTAGACAGAATTCAGAGTAGATGTAGATGGTATCGTATGGCAGGGCACTAGACTTTGTGTTCCTGATGACCAAGAACTCCGGGAAGCTTTGTTAGCTGAAGCTCATAGCTCCCCATTCTCGATACATCCTGGTTCGACTAAAATGTACCATGACATCAAGCAGTACTTTTGGTGGAATGGTATGAAACAGGATGTGGCCACTTACGTCTCCAAATGTCTTACCTGCCAGCAGGTTAAGATCGAGCATCAGCGATCTGGCGGTCTCCTTCAACCGTTAGATATTCCAGAGTGGAAGTGGGACAAAATCACCATGGATTTTGTTACCGGTCTTCCGCCTACCAAAAGGAAGCACGATGCAATTTGGGTTATCGTTGATCGACTTACCAAATCAGCTCATTTCTTACCGATCCGCAAGGAAGATCCGGTAAGTAAACTCGCAGATACGTATAGACAAGAGATCATGAGACTCCACGGTGCACCATCCAGCATCGTCTCAGACAGAGATCCTCGATTCACTTCGCGCTTTTGGAAAAGTCTGCAGAAAGCTTGGGGTACACAACTTAAGCTGAGCACGGCTTTTCATCCTCAAACGGACGGACAGTCGGATCGAACCATTCAGACATTAGAGGATATGTTGAGTTCATGTGCGTTGGAATGGACGGGTGATTGGGACGAATACATCTGTTTGGTGGAGTTTGCATACAACAACAGCTGGCACGCAAGCATCAAGTGTGCTCCTTTTGAGATGTTGTATGGCAGAAAGTGTCGCGCCCCAATCTGCTGGGATCAGGTTGGCGAGCGAACACTCGAAGGACCGGAAATCATAGAGATGACAAATGAGAAGATCGCAGTAGTTAAGCAGAAAATTCAGGAGGCACGGTCACGTCAGAAGAGTTACGCCGATAAGCATCGTAGGGATTTACACTTTAATGTAGGAGATCACGTCTTCCTTAAGGTTTCGCCGACACGTGGTGTTAGACGCTTCGGGATTAAAGGGAAGCTCAGTCCTCGTTTCATCGGACCGTTTTATATCATTGAACGAGTCGGTGAAGTATCTTACCGATTGGCGTTACCTCCGCAGCTTTCGCATGTGCACAATGTGTTTCATGTGTCCTTACTCAGAGGGTACCAATATCATCCCCTTCACATGGTTCAGTATCCACTGGAACAGATACGTGAAGATCTCACTTTTATAGAAGAACCCGAACGAGTTCTTGACAGGCAAGAACGAGTCATGAGAAAGAAGACGATTCCATTCGTCAAAATTCTATGGAGGGATCATACCGAGCGGGAAGCCACTTGGGAAACGGAGGATTCTATCCGGGCTTCTTACCCTCATTTCATATTTTGAATTCGGGTATGTTCTTCTTTTCCAGTTTACTTTATCTATAATTCGGGGACGAATTATTCTTTTTAGGGGGGAAGAGTTGTAAAACCCGCATGCTTTTACCATGCATATGACCCTTAGGATCGTACGTACTAGTTAAAACTTTCCTAATATAGCATGATTATGATTACGTGTTAGGAGTTTATGTATTACGTACATGTTAGAACACGATAAGTATTTTATATGCACGATCACGTAACAATTATTTAACAATAATTAATCACGAACATGCGATCATAAAATCATGAACGTAATTAAAACACGAACTATTATTAATTACGTATATATATTTATTACGAGCGTAATTAAATATATTAGATCACGGTATTTACGTAACGAGAACAATTAAAACACGAACCTAAATAAACACAAACGAGTAACTAAATAACGAGACACGGAACAAGGTACGGGAACCCCATGTGGGGGTCCCTACCCGCGGCCAAACAAGGACAATGGGCCAAGCCCATTGTCCATTTTTACTAAAGGGGGGTAAATTAATTTTCACTACTCAAATTAAGTTACAGAAGATTTTTAAGAAAAACCTAAAACCCTCTCTTCCTCCTCTCTTTGTACCGCCACCTATAAATCACCATACAAGGTGATTCTTTGATCTTTGATCTTGAAGAATTGGTGATTGATCGTGTTTGTTCTTCGTTCTCTTGATTCACGAATTTGGTAAAACCTTTTTTGACCTTTTCTTTTAATTTAATCTTTTTATTAATTATGAACATGTGATATTTTTATAAAAACATATTAATTAATCATAGACCTAACATGTTTTGGTGATTAATTAAATCAAAGGGTCGTTTTAAGGGGTGTTTTGTTTTGGCCGCAGGCTGCAACCGACCCCAAGGGGGTTTCGGTTTGCCTAGCCGACCACCACCAAGACCATATGGTCTTGGTTGGTGCGTGTGGGTCCCACGGCAGCAAGGGGTACCCCGAGTTGGTTCGGGGTACGGTGTCGATTCATGTCCGGTTCATGTTTTTAAGCCTAGATCCGGTTCATGGTGTATGCTAGTTTTTTTATGTTTATGAACTTATGTTAAAAATTAAATTAATAAATGATGTAATTAATTTAATAACATGACTTAGGTTATTTAATTATTAATGATCATGAAATTATTTTAACCTATGTATTAATATTTAAGACTTATACTTAATTAATTATTTTAAAAACCATGGATATAATTAATTAATTAACATGACTTAGGTTATATTATTAATATTTAATAATACATTTTTAACCTAAGTATTTAACCTATTTAATTAAAAACATGTTATACTTTAATTAAATATTATAACCTATAGTTTAATTAAATTACATGAAATAATTATTAAACTATACAATATATCATATGACTTAGAAAATAATCATGAAAAACACTTAGGCTTATATACTTAGCTTATTTAACCAGCTTATTTCTAATTATGGAAACTTTCTATTTTTAGAAACTTAATTAAATAAGGCAGCTAAACTATTTATGGAAACCAGCTATTTTTAGAAACTTATTTATTAAGGTAGCTAATCTACTTATGGAAACTTTCTATTTTTAGAAACTTATCTATTTTAAGCAGTAAATCTATTTTTGGAAACTTTCTCTTTTTGGTAACTTTCTATTTTTGAAAACTTTCTATTTTTGGAAACTTTCTATTTTTGGAAACTTTCTATTTTAGGAAACCTGCTATTTTTGGAAAGTTACTTATTATTACATAGTAAGTATAATAACACATGAAATACCAGAAATACTTAATCAGATTAAACAGAATATAAGATTTAATACAGTTTAAGGCTTTAAACAGTAAAACATAGTAAGAACACATAAAATAAGCTAAGACATGACATAAACCAGCTATGTATTTAGTAAGCAAATACTTATTTCATGTACGTATTTATGTAGCACTAGTGATTCAGAAGTAGGATTCTCGCAGTTCATCTTTCTCGTTCATTGGACATAAGGTACGGATTCCTGTCCTTTCAGTATGGACATTCTTTCCTTATTAGGATTCCTCGTATGCAGCCAACTGTTTTCCCGTAGTATAAGTTATGTGTTTGATTTCTTATGTTTAAATATGATTACCTATAGCCATATACATGCATGACTAGTTTCACCTAGTTATGGAGGTACCATAACCATAACATTAGAGGCACTGATGTTATGACTTCACCACGGCGGAGTGATTGCTCGTGGCGTCCCTTCAGCTTTTGGCCATTTATTTATATTTATCATGTGGGGCGTATGGGTGCATCCTAGTTACATGTTTTTATTCAGGATTACATAGTGAATGTGGTGTGTGCCTTGCATCCTTCACAAGGAGCTGATCCCTCCTACCCATAAACCAGTATATTAAACTAGAGGCAGCCCCTCTAATTTGCATGATGAGGTCACCCCTCCAACTATTCATGCACGGTGGATTTTCATGACCTATATTGGCTAATGGTAAAATATGATAAACAGTTTTTATAAGATAAGCATAAGACTTTCAAACTATAAAACCAGTTTTATTAAGACTTAACCAGGTTACTCGTGACTTAGTTTTCTTCCGCTGTTATTATGTTATATGCTTATCCTATTCATGCTTTATTGTACATCCGTGCACTGAGCGTATTGCTCAGCCATTTTCCTTTTCTATGTTCCCAAAACGGCAGGTACTCAGGGACGCTCGTAGACACTAAGAGTACGTGCATATGGACTGGAAGCTGTCTAGCCTTCTTTACATTATGCATTTCCTTTCTTTATGATACTTATGCTTTGGACATTGTTTAGTCCTTTTCTTTTACTATACTATGTTTGTGTGTGATGAGCTTTACTTTTGGACTACCGATGTTTGATTCCGGTATTTTCCTTTATATGGTCAAGTAATGTTTAGACATTATACCTTGTATGCTTTGATGACACGCCATAATTATTGTGATATTTCCATTTCCAAAATGGGGTGTTACAGGACCAGTAGGATTATTCTTCAAACCTACTTGAATGAACAAAATTATATCTTGACTACACGTGCCTCTTACATGTTTCAAGATACAAATGATTATAGCCTTTATTAATAACTTGTTCATGATAGCGTTAGAACAATAGCAAAAAGTAACATCCACATATGTAAGACCTGCTTGCATCTCAAGTGAAAGGATTTAGTAATGTAAATCATTTACAAGTTTCATTTAAATACGACGATCCATAAAATGATTGAATTGTTAGTAGGAGATGTACAATATGCAACTTTTGAATAGTTTGTGAGTTGGTGAATCATTTTTACATAGTCTACGAATATTACCATCACTCAAATATGTATTATTCAATTATATTCCTATATAATTAATCGACATACACAATTTAGAATAACATATTATTTAAGGATTTAGACATGCAAAAATAAAACCAATAAATATAAAAGAAAACGAATATATCTAATACTTCAATTCATAAAATAAATATTGTTTAAAAATATCCTTAATCCAAATATTAAAATATATATTACATGAAACTACTAGCAGGATACGAAGTCCCGTGCTCCTAGCATGTTGAGTAAGCATTTTACAAGGTAAAGCCTTCGTAAAAGGATATGCTAAATTATTATATGTATGAACTTTACCTAGATCAATTTCACCCAGTTTGACACATTTACGAACATAGTGATATCTCCTTTGGTAGTGTCTGGCCCCTTTCTGAACTCCCGGTTCGTTAGCGATGATGAATATACTTGAATTTTCACAATACATCTTTATAGGTTCGTCAATGGTAGAAACTACGCCAAGTTCTCCAATAAACTTCCTCATCCAAAAAGCTTCCTTTTCAGCTTTAGAAAAACAACGATATATTCAGCTTCTGTGACAGACTGTGCAGTAGTACTTCGCTTGGAGCTCTTCCATACTACAACCCCTCCTTTCAAAATGAAAACATACCCAGTTTGAAATTTAGTGTCATCTCTATCGGTTTCAAATCCAACATTACAATAGCAATTAACTTGCATCTCAACTTCATAATTTCCACCATAAAACCAAAACATATTTTTAGTATTTCTTAAATATGTAAGAATATGTTTCACAACATGTCCAGTGACTCTCATCTGGATTTTGTTTTCTTTTACACTATAATATATAAAATATTTATTTTCCTTCTCATTAATAACTCAAAAAAGTTTATCCAAGCATCAATTTATAACTTTGTTCAAACGTGAAAAGCTTAACCAAAAAAAACAAGTAGGCACAACCCCCAAAACATCAGTAGCTATACAGGTTGCCAAATTATAAGAATACCTTATACGAAAAATATTACAGTAATATATTTCATCTCATTCAAATCATAAAAATGTTGGTTACAACTTCAGCCTACGACTATCCTACACCAAATCCATCTCGTATTTGTTTTTATTATCCTAATTATTTTGACGAATTATGAACGCCGTCAATGTAAAACCCGTATTTAAAATCTTTAAATATTAAATACGCGTAGTCTCAGCTCTAAAAATAATTAAACGTTATCAGTAATTACGCAGTCTCAGTTTTATTTAAATATTTCAAATAGATAATTATTCATTTTTTTTGGCTAAGAATTAAATCATTTCATATCTCACATACAAAAATAGAATATTCGCTAGTCATTTAAATTGAAACATGGTCAACCTTTCTTCTGATTTGAATGTGAACCATTAATTCCCAAGCGTTTCTTTTGCATCCAAATTCTAAACTTCTTGACCCAAGATCGTTTTAATTAACCATAGTCTCTCCCTTTTATAGCCACCATTCATAAAACCCTAATCTCAACATATGTTCATGCGCAAAAGTGAGTACAAGTTATAAGTTTCAGTCTAAGCCTTGATTTTAGTATGTGCTTGGACTCATATCCTATTCATACGTACGTTTGAGGTTTGGCTCGGTTATCTCGCATTAAATTCGGTGCTTATGTTGGTTCGATCGTTTCACATTTAGGTTAAAGGATTTGTTTGAAGCGCTATAATTGGTGGCATGACTAGTTCTTTCTATGCTTCGTGAATAGTGTATAGTCCGGGTCTTGCTCGTCTACGTGAGTACGTTTCCGTGGTTTAGTTTTGTTTGAGTTCATGCTTGGTTGATGGTTGTCGTTCGAGTTTTGGATGCGGTTTCTGGCCATGCGTGGGTGTGTTTTGTTTCATGCGTTAGAGGCTTGCTGCGATCGAGTAGTGTTTTGAAGACGCGTTGGGATCGGCTCCAAGCATATCTTGCCATAAAATAGCGACCGTGTCCATGGTTCGATTTTGATCTATCGTTTGGAGGTACATCTTATACGTTACAAGTACGCTTTAGATAATGATAAATACTGTTTTACTAGATTTAATATGATAAAATAGTTAAAAACATGTGAATGCTTATATGGAGTAGATATGCTTTTAACTTGAACAAGCTAGTTGATACAGTCATTGGAAGAAAATAGAAATCGAAGCTCAGGCTTGGACGGTTGGATAAACTACATATTTAACCATTACATAGTACTTTTCTTGAAACAGTAGTATGGTTACATTCATTTACAAATCATGCACCACATAGAAGTATTACATTAGGAACGAATCAATAAGTCGCGGGTTTCAAAAGGTTACGATATGTGTAATGTTTTGAACATATAAACGATATGATATACATGCTTTACTAACGTCGAGTTCTAACGCACACATCAGTTTATAAAATGAGTATAGAAGGCATTTGAATCCATGGTCATGTATGTTCCGAGGAAGAAGGTGACCAATTTCTAATATAAAGTTTAAAAATATGAAATATCTAAATTTTGACGTTATGTCATGTGAATGATAAAATTATAAGATTTGTCATGCAAGTCATACGTATAGAAAATGGATCAGATGGCTATAAGATAGGAGTTAAAGATGTATTAAGTAAATAGGTTTTTAAATCACAGCTACATAATTGGTGTAGGTTATTTGAAGGATGACCGAGTCGAGCTTTCGAATTCACGTCGATTTAGCAAAGGTACGGATTTTCCGTCCTTTCAGTAAGGACTTCCTTTCCTATGCATGATTAGGATTCCCCGTCTGCAGCCAAATGTTTTCCCCAGCATATGTTTAAGCTTATCAGTAATCATGTTAATAACTAAATAAATTACCTGAGCATTATATACAAGCATGACCAGTTTATGTACTAGTTACGGAGGTACCGTAACCACGGCACTAGAGGCACCGGTGTCGTGACTCACATGTAGGAGAGTGATATTCTGCATCGTCCCACTCATGTTCAGTTTGGCCATTTTTATATGTATGTTTAGTGGGGCGTATGGATGCATCCTAGGCTTATCAGTTTACAAGTTATCAGGGTGAATGTGGTGTGTGCTCTACATCCTTCACATTGGAGCTGATCCCTCCACCCAACACAGTATTTAGAGGTCACCCCTCTATAGCATGACGAGGTCACCCCTCCAGTTATTCATGCACCGTTGTTACAGCACATGACCTATATAAGCTCTGGCAATTAAAATACAATAAATGCATGTTTTCAGATTTAACAGATAACAGTTCAGCTTTATTATTTATAAATCAGACTTTATAGATTATACACAGATTTCCGCTGCAACTTTACTTATCAGTCTTACAGCTCCAGTATTTTATCATCTGTTTCATTTCAGTAATTCCTTATCATGCTTTATATCCGTTCACTGAGCATTATGCTCAGCCGTAGTTCCTTTCATGTTCTAACGGCAGGTACACCAGGGCACTCTTAGGATTCTGAGAGCATGTGCATTTGAATGGAAGCTATCCAGACTTCTTACTTTATGCATTTCTTACATTATTCTGCTTATTTGGACATTGTTTAGTCCTTTCTTTTAGTATTTACTTTTCATGTTTTGAGCTTATGTTGGATTACCGATGTTTGATTCTGGTATTTCCTTTATGGTCAGTTAATGTTCTAGGACATTTACCTTATGCTTTGATGACACGCCATAAATACACGTAACGGTCCACTTATCCAAGTGAGGTGTTACAGTTATGGTATCCGAGCGCAAGGTTCGACCTGTAGGCTCTAAAACTTGACCTGTGACTAGTGGGTAGTAACTAGGAGCTTCCCAGATTTTGGCGTTGTTATCTTGCATGTTTCTCATGCAATTATCAGTCAATTTTCTTCAGTTATCAGTCAGTTTTCTTAAAATTTTGACTAAGTAAAAGGTTGGTACAGGACTGGCCATACTTAGACGCATGTGCTTTTCTGCGAATTTTGTTTTAGTGAACCGACCCATAAGCGTTCACCCTTGCCCGTTCAGATTTGTTTTGGTAAAACTGACCCATAGGCGTTTACCCTTACTCATGACAGATTCATGTTTTCAGTCAAATATTACTTGGTGAACCAGCCATAAACGTTCACCATTAATCAGGTCAAATTTTCATGCTTTCAGTCGAATATTGTTTTGTGAACTGAACCATAGACGTTCACCTTTGCTCATATCAGGACATTACATAAAATTTTGACAAGTATGGATTAGACTACAATCATCCATATTTAGTCCCAGATCATAAAATTTCTATGCATGACAATTCTCAGAAAATTTTGATAAGTATGGATCGAACCAGAATCGCCCATGCCTAGTCACATGTTTTCATATTTGAATTCCATGGGTTGCACCATAGCCATCCATATCAGTCGTTGTTAAACCCCAGTTGATCATACTCTTATGCTCTTTGTGACAGTCCAATTTTCACAATCTCAAGTTAATGTTGTTTCCACGCTGATTCAGTTTCATGTCTCCTTACAAGGATTATGCTTTCAGCAGAGTGATGATGTTTTCATGCTAAGATACAGAAGGGTTACAGTAAAACCATATTTCATGATAAATCATGTTCTGGCCTTCATCAATCATGTCTTCATATTGAACATTGACGAAACTCCGGTTAATCATACTTTTCAGCCTCTGTACAACCAACATTAAGTCTGCGCAGGAATTACAGGCTATCATGTTACTCGTTTCAGTTTAGTTTACTACCGTTTAAATCAATTTATTCTTTGATCACGTCAGACAATTAACACCAGTATCGATCATCCCATAAAATTTCCACCAGCGTCATGTACAGTATTCCATATGTATCACACGTACAGTGTCTCAGTTATACTCCATGTATAGTATTGCATGTGTACTCCACGTATAGTGTCTCAAATATGCTCCATGTGCAGTATTCATTCTGTACTTCATGTAGAGTAGTCTAGGTGTACCCCAGGTACCCTACTCCATGGATATTGCTAATCGATTCTCAATCATCTCAGGCGTTTCCACTTGTCGATATTCTACCAGGTGCTGATGCTGCTCGTGAGTCGAAGATTTTGCTAAATGCTGATGCCGCTGACACTTTGAAGACTTCACAAATGCTGATGCTGCTGATACTTTGGAGATTTCTCAAGATGCTGATGTCGTTTATACGATGAAGACTCTGCAGAACAAAGACAAAAACTATAAATTTGAAATGTCTGACAAGAATGAATTTCAACCATCAGACACTACCATTCCATTCCATACTTTTACCTCCTCAGCTAGATGTCACATTTCACCCAGCTAACCGTTATTCAGAAGAGTGGGAACCGGAACCAGCCAACCACTCAGCAAAATAGTTACATGAATCACGGTCATGATAATGACCGTCATAAAGTGACAGACAAAGCAGTAGTGACAACCATCGTACTTATAATTAATCAGCCAGTAACCATCGGAACTCCGACACGGACGTGACCAGAAATACAAGAGGTCAGTAGTCTAACCGGTTCCCCAATCCTAGCAGTTACCAAAAATTTTCAGCCTTGTCCAGATTCATCCACTAAAACACATGTCAAGACATCAGTCAACACATAGGTCTCATGTATCATTTTGGAAGACACATATTAGGACACCATTCATTGTAAACGTCATACGAATCTTTTCTCAAAATACCAGTCAGAACTCATAACTCCTGTATGTTTCTAAATCATGCCCTCGGTAATTCAGGGTACCTTTCAGAAAGGGGGTCTACCCCTTTCTATTATGCCACGCATGAATCAGATCATTTAAATATTTAGTCACCACCACTAGAGTATTATTCAGATTAGACACGCAGAGCTCATTCTGTAAGATTACAAACAAACACCTTCAGCAAGATCCGCCATGCTTGTTCAATTATTCATATGTCAGCTTTATCTAAATAAGACATTTTCTACCTTCCAGTCAGAAAAGACTCCACAGTATCACCGTATTTATAAAGACTTTTCATTCCAGTTGAAGACAAGATCCGTCTGACTAACTCCCAAAGATAGAAATGTTATTTTCTCCCATAAAATCAGTACAAGTTTTTATGATGTACAACGAGTAACTTATCATTCCAAAGCTACTAAGACCTTTATAGCTATAAGATATAAATCCACTTTTGAAGCTCCTTAAATTCATGATCGACAGATTTTTTTTTCTCTAGAGTCTTCTGAAAAAAAAATAAAAAAAAATTCAGAAGGTTTTTCCAGAAATTCCTTCCTAACCACGAGACAGAGGTTAACATCGAACTTGTCTCAAGGACATAAACTTTTTTTAGAACACTTTGCCGCAGGACTTCAGCTAAGTTAAAAGAGTTGCAGGAATTGCTGCAAAAGTTACCAGAACGTGGCTTTATTCACCCTAGCGCACCACCAGGAGGTGTACCATTTTTGTCTATCAGAAAGAAGACCGGTAACATGAGATCATGTATCGATCACCGATAATTTACAAGATCGCCATTCATAAAACGATACCTAATCCACGAATAGGAGGTTACATGACCTGCTAAGATGTCTTAATATTTTCCAGAACAATTAGCGACCATGCCACCAGCCGTGGTGAGAGAAGAACATGATGTTTTCCAGATTGTTGTGGAACAGTTTGTAGCCTCTCTAAAATTTTTGACTTATACGTCTGAGCTCCCTAATGCCCAGCTATAGTATGAAATTTATGAATAAAACTTTTCATGTATTTCCAGACAAAATCGTTATACTAACATTCCTATCCTCTAAGTTCTAGAGAAAACATGGGAATCACCTTTTCATGATCCTACAGATTCTCCGACAGGAGAAAATTATATACACAGCTTTCCAGATGTATATCCCAGATGAACAAAGTGACATTTCTGAGCCCTCCTACTTCAGTAGAAAGAAATTTCAAACAAGGCTACGAAGGTGAAGACCATCACCAAATGGTCAAGACCGACGTCTGTGAACGAAGTACAAAATTTTCTAGAACTCAATTGACTACTACCGCAGAAATTGCCGACAGTTCTCACTAAAAATGTTTTATGATTATCCAGCCAGATTTCCACCAGAATGTACCAAAATTCTAGGCAGGACTTTGATAGAAACAGTATAACACGTTGAGGCAGCTATGTTCATATCTAATGCGTGCCATGCTAGCAGGTTTAAGATAGAACGTCGTAATGCTATCGAGTTATTACTACCAGTAGAAATTCTGGACCGAAAGGAGACAAGACTCCATGGAGATTGTTGCCAGTTTACCACAGACTCAGAAAAAGTATGAAACTATATAAGTCATTGTCGACCATGTAATCAGCCTACGCATTTTCTTTCATCCGAAAGGATTACGCAGTAGCGGACCTGCAATAAATCGTACGATTTCAAGGCATTCCATCGACCATCATATCAGACAGAATTCATGTTAACGATTCCGTGTATGTTTACGTTCACTTTACGTTCACGTTTATTTTCACTTTCACGTTTACGTCTCACTCGCAGTATGATGCTGTTTCACTTCATCTTTTATGTTATCACGTGATTTAAGCTCACGTTTGTGTTCATAACATTGTTCACGTACAAGTTCGTATGCCATTTCACGATACACGTTTCACAGTTTATTACCGAATTCGGTTACAGAAAGCTTAAGGAACCAGACTCAAGCTAGCAGAGCTTCTCCATACCCAGGCAGACGTTTCACATCTCAGGTCGTATCGTTTGGCATTCCTCCCCCAGTCAGCATACGTTCATGATATGTCCTAGTATCACGTTCATAGTATGTTCATGTATCACGTTCATGATATATTCCATGCCAGCGTTCCTCATATAATTGTGAACCACATTCACAATTGCTCACGTAGCACGTTCACAATTGTTCACGTAGTTCGTCCCTATATACTTTCAGTAGCTTGCTCAGATATGTAAAACCGTATTTAAAATCTTTAAATATTAAATACGCGTAGTCTCAACTCTAAAAATAATTAAACGTTATCAGTAATTACGCAGTCTCAGTTTTATTTAAATATTTCAAATAGATAATTATTCATTTTTTTGGCTAAGAATTAAATCATTTCATATCTCACATACAAAAATAGAATATTCGCTAGTCATTTAAATTGAAACGTGGTCAACCTTTCTTCTGATTTGAATGTGAACCATTAATTCCCAAGCGTTTCTTTTGCATCCAAATTCTAAACTTCTTGACCCAAGATCATTTTAATTAACCATAGTCTCTCCATTTTATAGCCACCATTCATAAAACCCTAATCTCAACATATGTTCATGCGCAAAAGTGAGTACAAGTTATAAGTTTGAGTCTAAGCCTTGATTGTAGTATGTGCTTGGACTCATGTCCTATTCATATGTACGTTTGAGGTTTGGCTCGGTTATCTTGCATTGAATTCGGTGCTTATGTTGGTTCGATCGTTTCATATTTGGGTTAAAGGCTTTGTTTGAAGCGCTATAATTGGTGGCATGAGGAGTTCTTTCTATGCTTCGTGAATAGTGTATAGTCCGGGTCTTGCTCGTCTACGTGAGTACGTTTCCGTGGTTTAGTTTCGTTTGAGTTCATGCTTGGTTCATGGTTGTCGTTCGAGTTTTGGATGCGGTTTCTGGCCGTGCGTGGGTGTGTTTTGTTTCATGCGTTAGAGGCTTGCTGCGATCGAGTAGTGTTTTGAAGACGCGTTGGGATCGGCTCTAAGCATATCTTACCATAAAATAGCGACCGTGTCGATGGTTCGATTTCGATCTATCGTTTGGAGGTACATCTTATACGTTACAAGTATGCTTTAGATAATGATAAATACTGTTGTACTAGATTTAATATGATAAATTAGTTAAAAACATGTGAATGCTTATATGGAGTAGATATGCTTTTAACTTGAACAAGCTAGTTGATACAGTCATTGGAAGAAAATAGAAACCAGAGCTCAGGCTTGGACGGTTGGATAAACTACATATTTAACCATTACATAGTACTTTTCTTGAAACAGTAGTATGGTTACATTCATTTACAAATCATGCACCACATAGAAGTATCACATTAGGAACGAATCAGTAAGTCGCGGGTTTCGAAAGGTTACGATATGTGTAATGTTTTGAACATATAAACGACATGATATACATGCTTTACTAAAGTCTAGTTCTAACGCACACATCAGTTTGTAAAACGAGTATAGAAGGCATTTGAATCCATGGTCATGTATGTTCCGAGGAAGAAGGTGACCAATTTCTAATATAAAGTTTAAAAATATGAAATATCTAAATTTTGACGTTATGTCATGTGAATGATAAAATTTTAAGATTTGTCATGCAAGTCATACGTATAGAAAATGGATCAGATGGCTATAAGATAGGAGTTAAAGATGTATTAAGTAAATAGGTTTTTAAATCATAGCTACATAATTGGTGTAGGTTATTTGAAGGATGACCGAGTCGAGCTTTCGAATTCACGTCGATTTAGCAAAGGTACGGATTTTCCGTCCTTTCAGTAAGGACTTCCTTTCCTATGCATGGTTAGGATTCCCCGTCTACAGCCAAATGTTTTCCCCAGCATATGTTTAAGCTTATCAGTATTCATGTTAATAACTAAATAAATTGCCTGAGCATTATATACAAGCATGACCAGTTTATGTACTAGTTACGGAGGCACCGTAACCACGGCACTAGAGGCACCGGTGTCGTGATTCACATGCAGGAGAGTGATATCCTACATCATCCCACTCATGTTCAGTTTGGCCATTTTTATATGTATGTTTAGTGGGGCGTATGGATGCATCCTAGGCTTATCAGTTTACAAGTTATCAGGGTGAATGTGATGTGTGCTCTACATCCTTCACATTGGAGTTGATCCCTCCACCCAACACAGTATTTAGAGGTCACCCCTCTACAGTTATTTAGAGGTCACCCCTCTATAGCATGACGAGGTCACCCCTCCAGTTATTCATGCACCGTTGTTACAGCACATGACCTATATAAGCTCTGGCAATTAAAATACAGTAAATGCATGTTTTCAGATTTAACAGATAACAGTTCTGCTTTATTATTTATACATCAGACTTTATAGATTATACACAGATTTCCGCTGCAACTTTACTTATCAGTCTTACAGCTCCAGTATTTTATCATCTGTTTCATTTCAGTAATTCCTTATCATGCTTTATATCCGTTCACTGAGCGTTATGCTCAGCCGTAGTTCCTTTCATGTTCTAACGGCAGGTACACCAGGGCACTCTTAGGATTCTGAGAGCATGTGCATTTGAATGGAAGCTATCAAGACTTCTTACTTTATGCATTTCTTACATTTCTTTCAGTATTTACTTTTCATGTTTTGAGCTTATGTTGGATTACCGATGTTTGATTCCGGTATTTCCTTTATGGTCAGTTAATGTTCTAGGACATTTACCTTATGCTTTGATGACACGCCATAAATACACGTAATGGTCCACTTATCCAAGTGGGGTGTTACAGTCAAAATATCAGCTTTGACATGCGACAACAACATGCTTAATCACCGACAATATAGGTCCAAGAGGAGAATAATCAATTGCCATGTTTTAAGAAGGTAATTGGTGTGAGATTTGTGATAAAAAAGATTGATATATATCATGGATTCAATAATATCGTGATAAATCTGCTTTATCTCAAGAATAGCAAGCATGGCCAGGGATTATTTTTTTTTGAAGAAATACCAGGGATTATCTCAAGAACAGCAACCACTTATCTCCCAAATACTACCAAGTTGGTTTATGCATTTTCAAATCGCAAAAAGCATATTATCGATGCTCAAACGCACTCCCAAACATCAGAGACGACTTAAGGGGTGTGCAAGCGGTTCCGTCGCACCAGGCCTCCACTAGAAAGGAGTCACATATTATTTATTTATTATATATAAAATACGTTATATGTTAAACATGTATGAGTCATGTAATTCAAATTTATATAAAAGTCCTCTTTAATCTGAAAATGTAACAAGGTCTTAATCGTTATATTGCCTAGGGCCTTCAACAACAATCAGTCGACCCTGCCAAACATCCTCTCAGAATTGAAGTTCGACAAAGCAAACACAACTTAATACAATGAGGAAAACATACTAGGAAAACTGTAATTGTTCGGATGCATGCAAAAAAACAAATAAGATGATTGTGTTTTTTGTATTATTTTTATGTCTAGTTTTTTGTAAAGTCGTATGGTTTTTTTGTTTTTGTATTATTTTTTTATTTCGTATTATATTTTGTGTTTTTTAATGAATGAATAACAGTTTTGTATATATATATATATATATATATATATATATATATATATATATATATATATATATATATATATATATATATATATATATATATATATATATATATATATATATATATATATATATATATATATATATATATATATATATATATATATATATATATATATATATATATATATATATATATATATATATATATATATATAATTTTATGTTTAGTCCCTATCTCAAATTAAGTGTACCGATCGTTCCTATCGTTTACAATTTTGATCAAAAATAATCCCTATCTTGGATGGACGTTAGATCTGCCAGTTAAGTCGAATGAGGGGCGGGGTAGTTTGGGGTTTTTACTTGTTTCCCATGCATTAAATGTGAACACTCCATTTTTAACACATACACAATCACACACACATACTACCACCCTCACAAATCACTTTAACAAAAGAAACAAATCATATACCCAACAAAAAACACCACCACCGTCCTTTACAACCACCGGATCCACAAATCACACGAACATAATCACAAAATCTTAATCATTATCCACCGAATCAAAAATCCAAACTAAATTTAATCAATCTACTCATCCCTATCATAAAACCCAGGTCCTAGTGGCTTCAGATCAACCACCACTGCCGAACAAGTCAATGAGGGTATCGATCTCTCGAATTTAACCATCCTCATTACAGGAGGAGCAAGTAGGATTGGGTTAGAGACGTCAAGAGTACTCTCTCTTAGAGGGGCTCATGTTATCATAACAGCAAGGAACATTGAGGCCGCAAATGATGCAAAACAAACCATCTGAAATACCAATGAAAAGGCTTAGTGGGATTGATGTTCTTCAGCTTGATCTTTCTTCCCTCAAGTCAGTTAAGGGCTTTGGGGACATCTTCTTAGCTCTCAACCTTCCTCTCAACATTCTCATAGGAAACGCTGGGATTATGTTCTGCCCTTTCCAACTGTCACAAGATGGGATCGAGATGCAATTTACAACAAATATCTTATCATCTAACATGATTTAGCTTGAAGTGGGAAACAAATCCCTAGTGATTTCTGATGTTTATTGAAGTGTGCACATAAATAGGACACAAGCTTTGAAAAAGAAAGTGGTCCGTGTTTTAAGGTACAATCTCACCTTGTGGACCTCAGACATTCCAGAGGAAGGAGAAGATTTACACAAGCAGGAGGGAGCTACTAAAACTGGTGGCGAGATCGAGAATGCAGAGTGAAGAGGGAGTGATGTGTAAAAGAAGTTGAGCTGGTTCGAGGGGCACCCATCTTAACACCACCATTTTCAGATCCACCCAGCTTACCACCATCAATCATCACATCCCAGCGGTTCATAGCCTTTAGAAAAAATAAACATAACCACCATCTTCATCCATCATTTTATAACACCGACAACACCGAAGACAATCCAATTACAGATTTAGCATCGAAAAAGCCATAAATCGTGAAGTCATTGTAAGAACCCAAGAAATCGAATCTTCACCAAGTAAATTCATTTCTTTGGCAACAAGATATGAATACAACCTTTCTGTTTGATTATTTCTGGGGTTGATTTCGATTTGGATATGAATTTTAGGGTGATAAGAGTGATTTTTGTATGGAGATGAATATGAATATGGAATTCATTTAATACTTAGGTGATGAGGTATCTAGATATTTTTATTATGTGATAAAGCTTCAATTTAGTTTTGTGATGATGATATAGTTTTGTTTTGTGAATCGGTGGATGACGGTGAGGTTTGGGTATGTGTTTTTTTTATTTTATACGGTGAAGGGAGAATGAAGAATAAAGTGTAGGTAAGTGAGGATGAAGAATAAAGTGTAGGTGGTGGGTTTTTTTTATGTTTATTAATGTATAATATGGAAAAGTCCAAAATACCCTTCTTTTTATTGAACTTAACGGAGAAAATTAACTCCCATACAAGATAGGGACGATTTATGATCGTAAATGTAAACGATAGGGACGATTTGTGGACTTAATTTGAGATAGGGACCATACTTGATATTCTGTGTAAACGATAGGGACCAAATATGAAATTTTTTCATATATATATATATATATATATATATATATATATATAGATTTGTGTTCATGTGGTGAACACTCTTAAAATAGGATACAATAGGCACCAATAAGGAGATGACAAGTGGATTAAGAGGATTCAACTTAAATTAAAAAAAACTATTTTAAAGGGTATTTCTGGAACATGACCGATGGTTCCTCAGTAACCCCGTCATTCCGTTTACACCATTGTCATTTTCATTATTAAAATCATCCGTAATTTCCTCTTCATTTAAATGTATAGAAAATCCAACCGGCCTTATCTACCATATGAGAAACCGATTACCATACATACATATCTTGCGGTGTCTTTAACCGATCCATAATGATTCTTATATCATCTTTCTTTTCAGATCTGACCGGATTTTCTTTATATTTTCGGTCACCATAATCGGCATTGAAACAACACATGGCAACCCGATTTACTAAAAATTGACCACTAATATCTCATTTTTCGATGAAGATGGTGAAGCAAGTATTCTCCGTCAGTTTTCGAGATCGATCTGTCTTTGAAGTGATACGTTTAATTCAATGAGATGCACGGTGTTGGTGTTACGTTTTTTCAATGGTGTATGCGTTTCAATATCTTCCATTCTTATTGGTGCATTAATTAATAATGACTAATGTTTTTTCTATGGTGTCTTAGCAATTTAGTCGATGTGTACAGGAAATTACTTTTGATAAGGAACTAGTTATGATAAAGAACTCGGAATGTGCATTATTCTTAGTGCTTAACTTCGTTATGATAGTAGTTTTTTTTATTCTTTCTAAAGTCCTTGATGTTGTTGATAGTTGATGGTTAGGGTGATTAATGTTCTCTAATATTTTTGGATAAATTCATAAATCTTTGAGGTTATCTTGATTTTCTGTTTGATTTTTGGATAGAAAAGTTATGGTGTATGTTCGGTTCTGTATCAAGCTAGAATTGTGGATATAGGTTGTTCTCCCCTTTGAATTTTATTTTTGCTTCATTTGTGTATCTTGTAAAAATAGATTGACGTGTATCAACATGTGATTTTTGATACATCGTTGTAATCGGTGGTTGGAGTATCTCGTGTATCCCTTAGCCAGTCGGATACCTCTAGTGTATCTTTTGAGGACCACTGCTCATGTATCATAATAGTGGATGCTTAAGCATGAGTTTGTTGTGCTTATTCGCATCTGTATGACAGTTGTGTCTCAATCGGTAATGACACAATTAAATTGATACATGTTAGTATATTAAAGTGATTTATTGTAATATTCGTCTTTTGTATCGATTATTGTAATAAGTTATTTTTCAACGTAAATATTTTAAGTGAAAATATTCGTGTTTTGTATCGATTCATTAATGTGTATATATAATATATCGATAGATACTTATTATGTTAAGAAAATCCATAAAAGTATACGACGTTGCGTTTAAATGTTAAAAGAAATTTCTGAACTCAAAAGCTATTATTTGATATCAATACCATGTGTCACTAATATTTGAGAAAACAATAAAATACTTCATCGATGTGTCACTGATATTTAACATGTGTCACTAAAAAGTAAATAAATGTATCGCACAAAATAAGAGAGATTTGTCGAGATTGGTAAACGTTAGTTTTTGTTGCTTTTTAAAAGGCCTAAAATATTTGGGTGAGTATCAAAATGGTTTGTCAAAATTGGAAAATGAGGAGGACGGTTGATTCTTTAAATGAGTTTAAAAGATTAGTTTTAAAGTTAGTAGATAATTGGCATTGATTTTTCACTTTATTAAAATTATGTCTTTTATTGAATTTAATTTGATCTTAATGTATCATTTTTGATCTAATGGTTCACAAGTGTACTTATTATAATGCATTTTAAGGTGTATATCACAATAATGCTCCCATATATATATATATATATATATATATATATATATATATATATATATATATATATATATATATATATATATATATATAGGGGTGAGTTATATGCAGAACCCATTTAAGGTGTAGAACTATGTAGAACTTTTTTTAGCCAATCAAAAATTAGTATTATTAAAGAATTTTATTTAATTAGAAAGGGCGATATAGTAAAAGAAAATTTTCTTTTATTTTAAAACATTATTATATTAAAAACGTTTTTTAATACTTTAAATTTTAAAATGAAAAAATATATTTTTAATGTTTTTATTAGCACGGAAATTTTTAAATATTTGTGCATGCATGTCATTTTTAATATTGTACATTTCATATGTTGAGATATTAAAATCGTATATATGTTTTAATTGTAATTTTTTTAATTTTCAAAATTCACTACTAAACATATAAATTTATAATCAAACACATAAAAAGATAAATGTTATCTCTAAATTTATACCATACCAAAAATTGAAATTTTACACAGATTTTTACATCAAATAAAAACAATTAAAATACAAATATATCTTCTAAAATATAACACCATTCAAAAACATGTATGCAATCTTTATTTTCTCATCAAATTCAATGAAACATATGACCGAACATGTATTGCACCCGTAAAGAACATTTATGCACCCGTCAAGAACATCTATGTATCCGTCAAGAACATCTATACACCGTGTCAAGAGCATCTATGCACCACACCTACGCAAATGTGTTAAGAACATGTATGCATCCTTCCAAAAAATATATGCATGCCAGCATGAAACACTTATATTTGATGTTATCCATGATCTTCATAGCTAAAGTAACAAAAAGTCATGTAAATAAAACCAAAACCAAAAAGTAGTTAGAAAAGTCATACTAGCACATTCATGTTTTTATTTAAGATATAATGTCACGAGGTGCACTTCTTACCAACAACCTCAAATTCATTAGAACATAGGTGCACTTACTTCGGAAAACATATATGCACACTCGGCTTTCTCGTCAAACTCATTATAATATGAGTACACGCCTTTAAAGCACATGTACATTTTAAGTGACCAGATATTCTTCATAGCTAAAGCAAAAAAAAAATCATATTACTGTAGTAGCTAAAAAAATAATTCAATAAGCAATTAAAAAATAATATAATCTAATGAACAAAATATGACACTAGCCACAATCGTACTTTGTAGCTTCATCACATTTCTAACCCAGTACTAGTTTAGTACATCTAAGCAATTAAAAAACAATACTATCTAATGTACGAATGATATTTTATTTATTAAACTAAGTTAAGTGAATAGAAATTTTTTCACCAAAGTGGCATGAGAATTAGTTTTTTATGGCACACCAACGTACCATCCAAAATTCCAACTAAAAAGAATATCAATATATTCGGATCTGATCAATAGATGGTGAATCTTATCCTTGTCAAAGGCACATAAATAAAATAACACTAATACCTTACCAAAAAATGATGAATCAATATTTAAGGATCCACCCAAGTCGCACAGCAAATAAAACAAAATATGATCGGATCAAAAATAGATAACATCAATGGTTTTGTTGGTTTCCGAACATTCAATCTTGTTAAATTAGCCCCAATGATCTAGTAAATATGTGGCGGCGCGTGGAAGGGATGACGACGGACTGATGTTGTCGATATGATGTCATGGTTGTGGCGTTTGGAGGGTTACGTGGCTGCAGATCTGATGATGATTTTTAAGTTAAAGGTGCGAAGAGTGGATGGTTATTATAGGTTAAAGGCTGCAGATCTGATGATGGTTTTAAGTTTATGGATGGTGATCTTTACTTTAATAAAGATGAAACATACAAAAATGATAGAGGCGCGTATGAGAGAGAAAGAATGACATATTTACAGTAATATTTAACATAAAAATATTCATTCGGTTTTTCTAATAGTGGGTTACGAAATTCCATTAGTACCCTTTTGTATTTTATGAAAAATTAAACGAACTTTTTGTTTATATAAAAAGTAACTTTTATCTTTTGTTTAATTACAGATTTTGCACATTTGATCTTATCCCTTAAATAGATCCATCTAATGGTTCATATTTATCCAAATAGTTCTACATAGTTCTACACTTAAAATGAGTTCTGCATATATCTCTTATATATATATATATATATGAGTAAAGTTATTTTAAATACCATATTAATCTTGGATACCAATGGACTCATCTCTACCATCTATCTTCATCTCATCTAATGGATAAGGTTAAAAGTATTTTATTATTTCACTTATTCTTATAATTTAAATATCTCTTAAACCGTTAAGCGTTAAACGAAAAAAAATATACCATCGCGACGAGCATTTAATAAGCTTTCTACAGATATGCATTATGATATACTTTTGAAGAAAAAAAAATTCGTTTTTTTTTTCCTTTTTTAAAATTTGCGTAAAATATCATATATGATAATAGTGTTTTATCATATATGATATCACTCTTAGGTTACAAATTATTACTGAATCATATATGATATTGGTTTATATCATATATGATAAGTTATATCTTGTATAATACTAGTGTTACTATCATATATGATATTTAGTATCATATATGATAATTTTCGACAATGAAAAAAAACGTGAAAAAAACGAAAAAAATTTTTTTGTCGAAAGTATATCATATAGCATATCTGTAGAAAGATAATTAAATACCCGTCGTAACGGTATATTTTTTTTCGTCTAACGATTAACGGTTTAAAAGATATTAATGTTTGAAGAAAAATGTGGAAAATGAGTTTTTTGTTTAATCTTATCCATTGGATTAAGATTGAGATGGAGGATGGAGATTGGTCCATTGGTATCTAAAATAAAGTTTGGTATCCAAATGAACTTAAATCTATATATATATATATATATATATATATATATATATATATATATATATATATATATATATATATATATATATATATATATATATATATATATATATATATATATATATATATATATATAGGTAAGAGTTATATGCAGAACTCATTTAAAGTGTAGAACTATACAGAACTATTTAAATGACTCTGCATCGTTAGATGACTTTAATCAATGGCTGAAATTAAAAAGCTTAAAATGGGCCATGTATGTAATTAATTAATAGAATAAATCATTGTTATAAAGCTGGATGGGTAATTTCGGGATTTTATCTTCATTCCTAAACATGTGCAAACCAAAAAAAGAAAACTTGACTATCTATTGATTTCCAGATCTAATTCGGTACACAAACAAAAGAAATTAAAAACTTATTTTCTCCTAACCCCAAAAAGTCTATCACCACAAATAACGTGCCGCCTCCTCACAAATCCGAGATATGATTTTTATTAAGCATATCAAAGTCATTATTTAATTATGTGTTTTGGAAATCATTTTTAGTTCTTAGAATCGAATTTTTTAATCGTATTTTCATTTTTGAAATCGATTATATAAAGTATTTAATTTTGTGTTCGAGCCACGTGAATGAATATGGTTTCGGTAGGCGAAAAACGGTTCCTCCTCTGTGACATCGGATCTACATCATCATACCACCGCCATCTCTTCCATGCGCCGCCACGTATTCACCGAATCACATGTACGTAGTGTTCTTGGTTTTGGTTACGGTTTATGGAATGGTGATTAACTTATGGTTTCTAATGGATCGGTGGATAACTTTTTGTATTAAAATGTCTGAACTGATCTTTATATATTTTTTAAAAGCAATGTAGTATTCGATTTTGTTTTGTTCAGTTATTATCTAAATTGTGTTTTGATTTAAGATCTAAATTGGTGATTTTTTTATTTTATGTCTTTGTTCAGTTATGTCCCTCAAATCAGACGGCCTTTAAATTTTTATTAGCCATTACTGATATGATGACACTAGATATAATTAATTATTAAAAGACCTATACCATCTTGCATCGACATTTCTCAAAACGTAGTACAATGTGGGATCGGTAACAACTAGCAAGAAGAGTATCATTTTTCCAGTTCTTTTTAATATTTCATCTCATGTTCTTATACTCTTTTTTGTAACTATATTATTATACAACTTGGGATAGATATCGTCTTTTCCATTTTTTTAATATACAACGTGCAAATTGATATTGGGAGGTGGGCATTGATGTTTTTAGCTGTGGACATATGTTTTTAAAATGCGTGCATTGATGTTTTGAGTTGTGGACATATGTTTTTGAAAGGTGCAGTGATGTTTTCAGTCGTAAACATATGTTTTTGAAACGCGTGCATTGATGTTGTTTTCTTCTTTTATCAATTAGTTTTAAAATTAAATTAGCGATGCATTATTATATATAACATGTCTTTTTTTTGTTTGTTTCAGTGAAAATAGCTCAATCATAAAAAAGACGTATGTGACGAAGATGATCAAGAGGTGCACTTATGTTCTCGAAGGGTGTACACTTATGTTCTTGAATAGTGCATCTATGTTTCTGAAAGAGTGCACCTATGTTTTTGAATAAAATTTGCATCTATATCTTTATCTATATCTTTAAGAAGATAAATTTGTATTTGAATTGTATTATTTTTTGTGCATATTGTTTATGTTTTTATTTTTTTTTTTATAAATTTAGAAGTTAAAGTATGTATTCATGATTTTTATTATGAACTTTAAAGATCAAAAGATGTACACAAAAACATATATGCAATTAACATTTTGAACAAAATAATTTTGGTGTCCAAACAATTATGCGCAAAAAAAATATGCATGCACTTTATTTTCCTTAGAACATCAATGTTAAAAACAATAAAAAAATAAAAAAATTTGAAATTCCAAAAATTAAGAAATTAAAAAAACGTTTTTTAATTAATAAAATTAAAAAACAAATTAAAAGTGTGTTTTACTATTTTACCCTTTTGCATTAAATAAAAATATTTAATAATACTAATTTCTTATTAGTCCAAAATAGTTCTGCAGAGTTCTACACCTAAAATGGGTTCTGCATATAACTCGTCCCTATATATATATATATATACATATATATATATATATATATATATATATATATATATATATATATATATATATATATATATATATATATATATATATATATATATATATATATATATATATATATATATATATATATATATATATATATATATATATATATATATATATAATAGGATCGAGAGAAAACCTAATCTCGGTAAAAAACCTAGAAAACTAAATTGATGCCCTAAAAATAACAAACGGATGCACTAAAAATTTGTTTTTAGTGCATCCATTTAATGCATTTCGATTATGGCATATGTTTGATATTTTAGTGCATCTGTTTTAGTTTTCTAGGTTTTCTACCGAGATAAGGTTTTCTCTAGAACCCATCCATATATATATATATATATATATATATATATATATATATATATATATATATATATATATATATATATATATATATATATATATATATCTTTACATTATATAAAAGAGGAGGGGTATGCCACATCATATCCACATCATCACATGGGCTCATGTCATGGGCCGTATTTTCGAAATTAAAAAAAATTGACATTGCTAAGATTCGAACCTAAGACATGCAGTCAACTAACAGAGAGCTTCAACCACTGGACCAAGCTAATATTTTTGTTATTTTACAGAAAAACTGATCTAATATTCAACAAATCATCGAGAGATTGTCATGCATATTTTAAGTAATACCCGATCTATTACAACACACATACAAAAAATAGTCGATTCAACAAGATAATCGATCTATTTACCTGGGATAAGAGGTACGACTAATTCTCTATTTTGCTATAAGTCGTATTCTTCAATTGACTAGGTCAGAAGTTGTGTTTTTCAATTGAAAACAAGATTATATACTCTGCTAGATTATTAACAAGTATCATAACAGATTACCGAAGGTATGTTTTTTTTTCATAAATCTATGATTTTTTAATAATACCCATGAATCAACAAAGATATTACTTTAATCAAATGTTTTCTTATTGAGGCAGCTACAAAGACATAACACGGACGATTATTTAAAGAAGTAAGATGTTTTATTCCTATGCATATACAGGTTCACCACATTCACACTCTTCTTTGTTTTTATTCTTAGTTTTAGATATCATGCTACAATGCAAATTTTTTTTTTCTGATTTTGTTTGATATCGATTGTTTTTTAAACATGTATTATCAATTATTAGGTTTTCAATTTATGATTGATTTTAGGTTTATATAAGGTTTTTCTAAGTGATTAAAGAAAAAAGATTTTATACGATAAGTACCAGTTGATCCCTGCCACCAGATACATTCTACATTCTATAATATGTGTTTCTACGACATTACGTTAACAACGTATAATTGTTTATATGATCTTATAATGCATGCCATCGCTGACTTAAAGAACAAAGTATCTTCATCAAAGAATTTGTATATTTCCCACACCGGAAAATGTTGTACGTTTGCACAAAGCAACTGATAATGTGTGTCTAGACGATCTCAAAGGCTTGGCATCTCCTAATGCTCATTGTGTTAAAGAAGTAAGTACATACCATTGACTTAGCACATTTAAAAACCAAACTTAATGTTGATCAATACATAATTCTACCAAGATGAGGCAATATATTATATAGTAGGGAAGGAAGTAGCTGCCGACCCATGAGGAAGCCTATCGTAGCTTCCACGGGAGTGGTTTTTTAAGCTTCTTTATTTATGTAAATTTTAAGAGGCTCATAGGACCACTTTTTTATTAAGTTATAGACTTATGAAGTTGAACTTGGCAGCCGCAATTTTCTGCGTCAGTCTCATAATATCTGTCATACTACATGAAAGGTATGAGAATATATACTATCGTAGGAACTTATTGATAAAAAAATATTGTATCATCACATTAGTGTATGTTAATACCTGTTTAATAAAATTGACTTTGACATTCACCCGGTATTTGTACAGACTATGGTAAGTTTGTGTTATTGATGATAAGCTCAGACAACTACAATCAATGGCCATAGAGGAAACTTATTTCCAATAATAGTGGTTGTTTCTGCATGTGGTTAGTGTTCTATTGTAATTTCTATAACCATGTTGAACTTCTATTAATCTTCTTTATTTGTTCTTTTGTGTACTCGGAAAGGTTCAAAATTGCAGATTACACATATATGTTGATTAAAATGGCTATAACCAACTATCTACAGGTATATATATTAAATTTTTTAGTCAAATAAATGTATGGAATGATGAAAATAAAATTTAAATTTTTTATGTTAATACTATTTTTTAGTTAATTACAGGAACACGCTCAGCGTAGGTCAAACTCTCCCGTAAGCAACATGAGCATCAATTTGAAAGAAAAGCTAGGGACCCACCACAGGTTCTTCGTGAAGGAACAAAAAAGTATGTCGTTATGAATTTTTAGGACCTTTGCGAAGGGTATGTCCTGCTTAATTATATCCACACATGTCCACTTCGTTTGCTAAAGTTGTGAGTTTTAACCCATTCAGTTAATGAACCAATTTAAGTTGTGTTTCATCCTCGATGGGCCAAATTAAAAAACCTAGCAAAAAGAAGAACGTGCAAAGTCGTTAAAACAATTAGTCTATACTCTATACTTGACGAGATTGGTCATTGCACAGTTTTTCCCTTGACACTGTTGTTGGGCCGCCAGTTTTTGTGTTTTACTTTTGACTTAGTACAGATCTATTATTATTAGTAATTTCACAATTCATCGTGTGACTTGTGTTTATGAATATTTTTTCTTACATCAGAATTTGTTGGTTGCTAAAATGTTCAATGGTTATTTTGAACAGGAAGCCTGAACATGTTATGTCATACTTGCTGGCAGAATTGGATACAACCGGGGCACTTGATGGCCATCAAATATTTGTAGTCAACTGGGGATCCTGAAGCGATACACCGGTTAGTTTCAAAAAAAAAAAATCGATGATTTCATATCCCTATTTCACAGTTGTTTGATTCTCATGAGTATATTTAAGAAGATTCGACCTTCCATGATGATCAGCAGGGTGTTTGTCACTGGGAGGCTTGTGTTTCATCATCTCATCCTGACTCTCCTGACCTTGACAAATGGGGCATCATTTGCAGTTTAAATAGAGAAGACCCGGAAATACCTGAGCTTAGCGAAGGGGACATTAGTTGCAGATTAAATATTGAAGCCACTAAAATACCTCAACTTAAAGAAGGAGGTAATATTTGCAAGTATAGAAGACGCTGAAATACCTCAGCTTAGCGAAGGGGACATTAGTTGCAGATTAAATATAGAAGACACCAAAATACCTTAGCTTAGTGAATGGGGCATTAGTTGCAGATTAGATATAGAAGTCACCGAAATAGCTGAGCTTAATGGCGGGGTCATTAGTTGCATAATAAATCTAGAAGACACCGAAATACCTGAGCTTGACTTATAGATTACGGGTCTGAGTTACTGTGGATACTGAGGCACCATTTGATTATGTTGCAAGCTCCGATGCCCACAAAAATAAATCATTGAAATCATCTGGAACATAAACGAGGTTAGGCATATTGCATAATTCTGTTTCAAAAAAGTAAAGAAAACTATAATTATTAGCGATCATGTCACTTACAAAGGACTTGAAGTTTTTAGTGTGCTAGGTTTTGGAGTCGACTATTGTCACTTCTATAGGAGTTTCAAGTAATTCAGTCGCACAATGTCACTTATAGCCGGGATAATTTGGAGGCTGATACTTCATCATATCACTGAAAGTATGTACCCGATTTTAAACTATCTGATCGTAGTATATTATTATTCCCTATTTCTTCGAACTCTTGAATACTGTACCTTGCCAGTGTTATACGACATATTACATTTGATTTCAAAGTTTAGTTATGAATTGGTATTAGTAATTTCAAACTAAGAATAAGATGCTTAGTGTGCTTAAATATGATTATTGTTTAGGATTATATTCAGGGCGGTACCATAAAGAAGAATTTCTCATCTATTTGCAGCACTGCAACACTTATGGATACGAAGTCTCAACAATAATCAACCTCTACTGTTAGAAGTCGTTTCTTCAGTCACAACAGATCAGGTCAATGAACAAGGTATGCTCAGATGTGTTTAATTGTTGGTGCTTTCACATATTTATGTCATCCTATCTATAAAAATTTTATTAAACGTTTATAGTTTACATTTTTCATTTTTTTAATTCAATTTTGCAAACAAGAAAAACGTACCCAACATCGAATACAACATGAACACAAGCACCATAAGATGACAAAACTATGATAACCCGACCTTCAACCATACCAAATCGAGATCGAAACCTTTTAGTACCGTTTCCAAACACAATGGTTTATCCAAACCGTATTATTTTAAGTATGGTTCTCAGTCTAACCATGACTGAACTAGTTCTAAACCAGTATCTGGTCTCGGTCCTCACATTCTAAAAGTTTTGTTTGAACCTTTCGTTGAGGTATGCTAAAGCAAGTGCGTAAATCTTAACCAAATAACAGCTCTAAATATGAACTAAGTAAGTCAGAGCAAAGATATGGAAATCGAAGATACCTAAAAATAAGTTCACTTGCTATGATATGTTCCATTTCAATACTGTGAGCCACATGAAGCGCTATAATTATGTCTCAAAATGTTGTTTTGCATAGCGGATATTTTTTGGCTTATTTGGAGTCGTGGGGTTCACCGGGTTAATTTTTTATCCATCGATTCCACTCATCGTCCTTCATTAGGAAGCTGCTCAACATTTTGAATGTGAAGTAGCTGCAACAACTCCAACTTCATAGATTAAGTCAGATTTGCCTTTTCTCTTTGCATGTATACTTTTCATTACCACACTTTAATGGATTATGAGTGAATGCCATTTGAGTGTCAGATTAAACATGATGATGATGGGATCATTGAGGCATTCATTAAAACGTTAAATTAACAATAGTTGGATCATGTTCGAAGTTAACTTGATGGAGCAAATTCTGATACAATGTGGATTATGTGAAATTTTGTTGGACTAATTGTATTTTCACCTTTTTATTAATTTCAATTTGGAGCATATAAAATATTTGTTTCGTAAGCGCATTTATTCATCCAAATGTGTGTGTTTGCTGTGAAAATTTTTTCCATCTTTGTGCTCGGAAATGTGTTGCAAAATGATCAGGGTGGACACTGATGACTTGCACCAAAACAGCCCCCCTTCAATTGGCTAGAGATCATTGGTAGGACTAGAAAGTATAATCTGATCGAATGTGGTATTACCTTTTTATCTTATCAATTTATCTAACAAGATATAATAATGTTTATAAGTAGTATTAGGCTTTTAATGTCCATGCAAAGCGTTTAAATTGAGGTGCCGAAGAGGAAGAGGCCCTTAATAGGGGGAATTACATGTTATATGATGATTGCATACTCGATACTCGATAGTACCATACATACCACCCAAAGCTTTAGGTGACTGATGATATAAGAAGAGATCAAAACAATGCCGCCAAAAACAGCCAAAGATCATTAAATTGAGGTAAAGAGCACATGGGGT
Source organism: Glebionis coronaria (assembly GCA_025667525.1). Lineage (NCBI taxonomy): Eukaryota > Viridiplantae > Streptophyta > Magnoliopsida > Asterales > Asteraceae > Glebionis > Glebionis coronaria. The sequence continues at coordinate 583,483,338 of CM046876.1, forward strand.
GATACTTGGCGACATACAATGAGTGAAACTCTGTCCAGTGAATATAACGATTTTACTAGGCTACATACAGCGAGTGAAACTTCAAACAGTGTGTTTTAACTTTTTGTTACACATGCATAAATTACAATGGAAATTCTTTTAATAGATTCCTCTACATATATACTGTATTTTTCCAATGTTTTGAAACCCGGTTTTCAAATCGACCCGATCGAATCACCGGTCCAGATCGACCCAAGGTCAACTCGGGTTAACCTGGTTTTCTAAGAAAAATTAATACTTTTAATAATTAACAAAAATTATATATATAAACTATAAAACTCCCGTATATTGAATATATAAATTGTTTACCAAACAATATAATATGTAAAAATAAAATTTCGTTGCAAATACGTAAAATTTATATATTTAAAAAAACAGAAAAAATAAAACCCGGCCGGGTCACGAGAACCGGATTGACCCGAGTCACCCCAAACCCGATGGGTCAAGCTGTGTTTCGAAAATGTGGAACCTGAGTCAATATAACCCGTTTTTCGACTGAAATCGGATCAACCGATTGACCCAGCCGAGTTAACCCGGGTTTCAAAACATTGTATTTTTCTACACCTTATAACAAGTTTGTATGCAACATTTAACAACATTCAAAAGTTGCTCTAGCTCCATGTAATTTATGCTCAAAATCATGTCGCTTTCTTAGATTCAAGACACTCTTACGCGCCTTTGAGCATAATGTTGTTACTGTTATGACTCTTCTTAATGATAACCTTGGATTACTGCGTGTGCATTTCAAGTTACAACATAGTAATTTAAAAGAGAAATGATTAATCCTCTTAAAATTTCTTTTTATTTATATGCCTACTCACAGGATCTTAATACGTATCAGATAGTTTGGTTGTGAAGAGATAATACGTAGAGATAAAATATAAAATATAAAATATTATTGTGTGTATATAAGAATATATAAAAAAATATTGTAAGAAGATATAAGAACACTAAATTTTAAAAGATAACATTTTTGGTTCTATTTTAATACTATTTTTATTATCTTTTACAATTGTGTAAATTTTGTTTAATTATTAAGATGAAATAATGAACTGTACAATTCATATAAAATTTTAATACGATTCTATAGAGTTACTATAAAAACAAAATAAAATTACTTAGATATAACAAACTCAAAGTCCTTTGATGTGTTGTCGCATATAATTCTCATTAAAGTTAATACAAATTATAAAATATTACTTCTAAAATTATAAAATATACTTAATAAATGCAAACAATTTTATAAAACTGGTACTATAATTTAAAATATCTTTGTAAAATATACATTTTTAACACTTATATTTAGCTAAAAAAAATAAAAACGATAACTATAGGTCATGCCCGCCCATTGGGCGGGCTTAGCAATTAGTATATATATATATATATATATATATATATATATATATATATATATATATATATATATATATATATACTAGTGGCAAAACCCGTCCGATGGACGGGTGTGACTTCTGATTGTCATTTAATTTTTTTTATTTTGTAAATATGTGTTTTTAATTCTCTTTAATACATTTTTTTTTTCTAATGCATCAGTATGATAACTTGTATTTGTTGTTTAAGTTTTTTATTTATTGATTAATCTTTTTGTTTGCGTACATATTTTTGTATTTTTTTGAAACATAGCATTAGTTATTTAATGTTTTATATAATATAATTGTTTTTAAAGCATGATTAGTCGATATGACTTTTGTTAGTTGAAAAGCCCATCGGGCGCACATTTTGAGTTTTGTTGAAAAATTTTAATTTATAGTGAATGAATTACCAACAATGTTAAATTATAATATAGTTAATAACGAAAAATACATGAATGATAATTCGATAAGAGGCGATAAAACTTAGTGAAGTTTTGAAATTATAAAATATATGTTTTTAGTTCAAGTTTGATATAAAGCTTCTTTATATTAGCGTTGGTCTTAGAGTTGGTATAGTTATCATCTTTATCAAACGGTGAAAAGATCAACATATATCCTTTTTTTTTATCATAGACTCATTTAACCAATCACAGTCATCTCTTCTTTTTATCTAACAAAAAAATCTAACTTTTAAATATGAAATATCTTACAAACCGTTAATCGTTACGCAAAACTAAACATACCATTGTGACGAGAATTAAATTATCTTTCTATCAAGGGGCACATGTATATACTTTCAACGAACTTTTTTTTCTGTGAAAATCATATATGATTCATATCACGGATCATATATGATTTTGGAAAATCATATATAATTTTCCAAAATCATATATGATTCGTGGTATGAATAATATATGATTTTCACATAAAAAAAATTCGTCAAAAGCATATACATGTGCTCCTCAATAGAAAGATAATCTAATTCTCATTGTAATAGAAAATCATATATGATTCATATCACGGATCATATATGATTTTGGAAAATCATATATAATTTTCCAAAATCATATATGATTCGTGGTATAAATAATATAAGATTTTCACATAAAAAAAATTCGTCAAAAGCATATACATGTACCCCTCAATAGAAAGATAATTTAATTCTCATTGTAATGGTGTATTTTTTGTCACTTGACGATTTACCATTTATGAGATATTTAATTTTCAAAAAAATATGAAAACTTAATTTGAATGAATATAATTAATTGATTTGGTTTATGTTAAAAAGATGGTTTACATTGATCTGTTTTCTATCAAAACCATAAACCATTTAAATTCATCTTGGTCTTACTTTACAAGACCATATATTTAGGCATTTAGCCATGAGAAAGCTGACGTTTAGAAACAACTCAACTGTAATTAATGTTTTGCATTGGTTTTTATTAATGGTCACACTAAGGAGACGTTTGGTATGAGTGGCTAGACTCAAAAATTGAGTTTAAAGTAGAAAATCGTTGTTTAGTGTCACAATGTTATTTTCAACTTTAAGTTAAATGCCACATTTATGGTCATTTGAAAAACCCAGCTTATATGTTTCTTTTCTGACAAAACCATAGTATTATGGGTCAGTAAAAACTTTCATCCAATCAAAATCATTTTTCTTACCTTTTTATTTAATATACATTAACTTTAATTTATATCTTAATAAAAAATAATTATTTTAATATTTATTTTAAAATATATTTTTTCTCTCTAAATCTAATATTTTACTCAATTATCCTAAACCCTTTACTTTATAAAATCCACTCATAAAGTAAAATCCGACTTCAAACCAAACGGACTCTTAAACAAACTTAAACAAATAGTTGGTTTAGTTTAAATGACATCTTATTGTCTGACGAACTTATGACCATACACGGTATTGACCATACACAGTATTTTGCATCTTACAAAGGTGGATTTGATCAAGCTATCAAAATGAAATAAAAAAAATATAAATTTCCGTTGCAAAACATGGACCAGTGATAAACCTTGTTTCATGTATCATACGTTTCTATATGAAACTATATAAGTAAGCAAATTTTCTTCCATGATGTTGGCGGTCATGAAAACTAAAGAAGAACCTGCTTCTCCTTTGAACAAACGGCCACATTAGTTCTTTATCCGAAAATAACAACCATTAAATATTGATACTACTACTTAATATTGCTAGTAATTAAATAGGCATTATAGATAACTACGTACAGTATGTTTTATAAGTTATGACCGTATGTGATTCGTTGAATTTGTACGAAATACGTTATTTCTAAGACTTATACATGAAACTATAAACTGTCCCATATGGAATGTTAAATTGATATCTTTGTAACATAAACTTAATTCAATCTTTACTTATAAAATGCTATAAACAGCTTGTTGTGTTCAAGTTACTAAAGGATTCGACAATCATCCAAAATACTTGCTATAAATTATGTCATTAGATATGCTAATTAAATCATCCAATGTAACAAATGAGAGCGAATGAGCGGAATTATTGTCTTGAAACCTATTAGGTGTAACAAATTATGTTGTAGCCTTTTAGGTGTAACAAAATTCCGCTATCAAATGTCATAATACAATCTAATAATGGTTGCAGATATTGAAACTACAATAGATACCTTTGATCTCCCGCTTCTATCATTATGTATAGAATAATTATTCAGATCACCAACTTCTACAAAAAGCCAATGCACAATTTGAATTCAATTCATCCTTGTAAGATAAACCAACAACCTGATTAATTCCATAATTCCATAAATCCATAAAATATATGTTTAAAAATGAACGGGTAAATTAACATGACAGGTGAAGTTATAGTATGGGTTTAGCAGATCTGGTTGAGTTAACTAAAACATGCATTGTCTACAATCTTTGTCTTTTTGATTATATATCACCTCATTTTGGTGCAGGTTAAAAATACACTGATAAAAAATCCAAACTCACCAGCTCCGACTATGTAACTCGACAAGCCTGTACATAACATAAGACAAATTGATTATTCCTTTTAATCACACATTTTTAATTCTCAGCTCATTTGTCATATCAAACTTCTGGTTTGTTTTTTGGTATTCTGAATTTACATTGTTCACTCACATTTACATATAAACGTTGAAGAAATTACCTATGGTTTGGACCTACAACATTTAGATCAGTCGCCTAATATAAATAAAGCAATAAGTGTTGCAACAATTTGTCCTAAGATGAATAATAGCTTAACTGAAATCCATGAGTGTTAAATGTACTCCGTCTTTTGCGATCGATCCTCCTAGTTGCACTTGACTCACTTCACGATAATGGTCCACTTTGAGTTGTTGAAACTTGTAGGATGCGAGATGATGGCCATGAGAGGAGAACTATAAGAAGAACATGCTTAGGAAGCATCAGTTCTTCCTTTTTCTAGATCAATAAAATGATGATCATCATGGTTCTCTTGGTGCTCTGTCAGCAAAGGGTAATCGTCAGTTAGATTATTTTTTTTCTTAGATAACAACCATTCTAGTCCAGAAAATGTTAGACAACTGATACATCGTTGAAACCAAATGTTTCGGGAAAAAACAACATAAGTACCTATACGCCATGTATGCAGAAACAATCGTGACATATAACTTCCTTACTTCCAATGGTCCTAGTCTAATATAGCAGAAACAATGGACTGGACCGGGTCCCATACATAAACCCTAATCATGTCCTTATACTTGCACAGGAATCCCATTGTTCCCGGCAGCAAGAATATTAAGCCTTTGACAGATATGTCTTTCCTGTATAAAAGGACACAGGCCCTTTATCCTAAACGCACTCGCTCTCATTTTCAAAATTAACTATTTTGCATCTTTGGGTAGACCTTCCTCGCAAAAACACCTAATCATTGAAGTACTATAAAATGACCCTCCTCGTCTTGCTATCATTTTGACTCATTCTACTTTATTAAATTGATTAATAATCCTAGCGTAAGTAGTCGCTTAGTATATAAAGCAAATATTAAGCCGTTCAAGTTTGTTGCAACCAATTAGTAGAGTTCAAATCCCATTGTCTATTAATGAATCATCCTCAGAAACCTATTAACTGTTATGTGCTTTTCAATTCTCACTGCAAAAGAAGAATATTAAAAGGGAAAAACTATTTTAGAGGCGTACCTCCAATTCGGTTGCGATATTGTGAACCACTGTTTGGAATAGGTACGAATTTTTTTTTAAAATACTCGTCTCTTCATTTTCGAGTGAATAAGCATATAGCGGGAGTTTGGGATGACCTAGTTAAACTACTTGTCTGGTACTTATCTGTTGAGACTGGAATATAAGGTGCCCAATACTAACGTTTCCCGATGGACTTCACCTAAAACAGACAAAGACATTGTTTTTAGTGAGAAGCTAATGCAACCTATCACTTGTTTAATTTCAGTGATATACTCGGGCTAACACACAAAACACTTGCTTTTCAAGAATCAAAAGTTCATACATATTCAATCAGTGTATGCTGACTAAAAAAACAATACTGTTACAATAACCTATAAAAAAATAATGATTAAGAAGGTCTATCTTTTTAATGTTCTCTTTTAGCTCAATCTTTATTTGACCCATTTGAGATAAGACACGACCCAAATCGTACAGTCTCAGTTCGCAAGTAAAAGTGAAAGCCTACCCGCCTAACAAAGCACAAATATCTCAGATCAAAGTTTTTTCATACCTGAATTGCATTCTGCATGGAGCTAAGATCTTGAAATTCAACGAACCCAAAATAGTATCCCATCTGCTGGCCAAATGAACATTAGTACCATTCCCCTTAAGCAATTGCCACAATATTAGGTTTCTATATTAGATAAACAGACCTTGTTACTTCTGACTTGGATACCTCCGTGCTTTATATGTCCGAATTTCTGAAATTCAATCTCGAGCTCTGCTACTGTCACATTTAAAGGCAAATTCCGGACATAAACAGAATGACTATCACTATAATGTTTGACAAAGAACAATTTCATCTTTTTAATTAGCTAAACCCAGGTAAAATAATTAGAATTTGTGACATACATGTATTTCTCATCTATCCTGCATACAATGCATGAAGTAATTTTTAGAGCTTCGAGTTATAGCGTGTGTCTTATCAAAGGATTTATGGGAAGCTTAATTGCTTACTAAAACTGCCTTTTCATTTCTTTTTCAAGAAAAAAACAGGGCAAACAGGTGTAAATCGACTACCATTAATATGATACTCTTTTAGTTGCTACATGACATGGGAGGGCTCTCATCTCAAAAAAATTGCACATGCATTAACATTAATTTATATTTAGCTAATTAGTTAATGATACTACATCTAGGAAATATGAGAAAAAACAGTATAGGCCACATCAAAACACTTAAGAATGGATTCTCAGGTTATACAAAATGCAACGAACAGGTGTCTAAGATTCGCTTAACCAAACAACCACTTAATATCGACCTAGGTGCATCGAGAATCATATTAAAAAAATACAAACAACAATGAAAACCTTGGAAACCAAATTATTTCACATTGTCATTGTCTAATTACCAAGAGATCCTGAATTAGGAGCATTATAGCACATCTGATTTCTGCTATTGTATAACCTGATTTTAAACTCAGTAGGTTCTTTTGTCAATGCATATGTCTGCCTATTCTAAGTAGCTTTCCAAGATCATTACATTCATCAAATACCAACGAACTCTCGTATGGGATGCATGATGACTCTGGTTCAGCCAACCACCCCACGGTGGCTAAAGAATAAGAGGAGTTGAACATTTTATTAGAGAAGTTCTGCAAAGAGAAATATATTAGCATAGAAATATGATGATAAATCCTAAAGGTGGCAGGATGAGCAGCATTGTTCAAAACACATTCCAATTAACATGGATACTTTACAATAGAGCTGAAGTCTCGTTTCAGTATGTAAAAATGGAAAAATATGCTTACCTTTAAATCTTTCACAAGAAATGAAAGAAGCTTCCTTGCCAATTCATAAGCGAAGTCGATCTTAACGAATCTTCCTTGCAAATTCTTGTATCTTAATGAGGTATTGCTTATCTAGATAAATTAGAAAGGGAATGTTGACTTATGTATAACTGTTGTACATTTGTCTGCAGGATCATGTATATGAGTCGGGTCTGATTATGTTAGACTATTACCAGCATGTAAATTCCCACCCCCTCACTTCTAATCTATATCCGTTTCATACAGCCCAGAACGGTTTCATCTTCTTACTACGGCCTATTGGTGTATACGACAGATTAGCTTAGAACCTTTGCCCCTCTTGATGTTTGAAGATATTCAATGTCTATAACATGGTATACAAACTGAAGTCAGTAGGTCAGAATATGTCTCATGAACTTTTATATTACCTGTACTACTGTATACATATACATATTGGAGTGAGGGTGATGGCGAATATAGTTTTAGCAGCTTCATAAAACATAAATTTGGGTAACATAAATCAGAAGTGCAACTTCTCATATCAACGAATATTGGAACAATAGATTCATGTTGCTTTATGAAATTCGATGTCTTTATTAAGATGCAATTGATTCAGAATTGCAGTCATGTATGCCCAAGCTCGATGTAAGAATACTCCCATTTTCGTGAGTAGATAACCTCAAATTTAAAATAGGGAAAACATAAATTAATATACATGTATCTTTTAAACATTATTTTTTCATAAAGCTGAGTAATCTTTGGCGCATACAATTTTAGAGCATGTAAAAGTACCTTATTAACCATCTTCTCTCCCTACTTTCATATGACTTTTAGAAGAAGCACACTTGCATCCATTGGGATTAATTCCCTACGTCACCCTCTCATATTCATCTGCAAATGGAAGAATAAAAAATTACAAAACAATTGCACCAATGTAAGCAGTAATGACCAAACACCCTTAAAGGCAATAGCATCTTACAATAAAATCAATCAATAACTGTCAATAAAGATGCATTTAGTTATCTCATCCAACAAATTAAGATGCCAGACGGCTTTATTAAAGTGCAAAAATGTATATGGAGTCTGTGACCGCTCATAAACATTATTGTCTTATGTTAATCTGCTTCATCTCAGGAATTGCAACTTGAACAGGTTGCAGAATGTCATGAGAAATTTCATTTAGTGATACATCTTAAATTCGACTTCTAAAGTATGTTACTTGCTCATAAAATCCATCTATACCTGCCAATTATGCACTTCCAATTTGTAACCAAGCACCACCGAGATAATCCCTAAATTGCCAAAAGAGATGAACTTGTTGTCATAAAAGAACAAAATATAAATAGCGCATCAAATGACAATAATACTATAATGCAATTATTAGAAACTTAGAACCGATAGGCATGATATAATGTTCTTAGCACCTGCTGAAGGAGAGAGCTTAGTCCTTGGATGATTCATTCTTATCATAAGAAAAGATGACACTCCAGAATATATGGAGAGCTTAGCCAAAGTTATGGGAAGCAAGTCCAAGTTTCAAGCGATGTACATTGAGATTGTATATGCCAAATGGATCTTTCTCCTGCATTTAAACAGGAATATTAGAAAGAAAATAGAATATAGTTAATCTGGCGTGCAACACTGAAAGTTAATGTAAATCAAAAAATCGATCTCTATAAAACCATGTATATTTGTTTTTTGAGACGGCAAAATATAGTGGTAACCATGTGTGGTAAGGTGGTTGTCGTCAAAGCTTAGCATATCAGGCTTAGTAGAATTCAGCAAGATGGATGAATGCTGCCAGAAAAGGCATCTGTGACACAAAAAAAATCACTTTGGTTCAGTTGTTTTTTGAATCCTGGAACGGACCACAACCATTATAATAATCTGTTGCATTTAGCTATAATAAGCATCAAATCATTAATAATTGTTTCTGCATACGCTTATAATGATGTACCTCTTGGCCAATAATGGTTATTTTCCTGTGGATCGCGATGGATGTGTTATAAACCTGTTGCACCGAAGATATACGAACACAAACCTGTTGCCCACACACTCAAATCAGATACCTTTTCAATCTGCCATCGAAGAATACTTTTTGTCAGAATCCTCCCCGAATTCATCAGCTGTAGGAGGATCACCTTTGTCAGTTCCCTTTCAGCAGCCACAACACCAGCAATGGTTACACCAATTGCAGCGATGATTCCACCTGTAAAAGAGAAACCAACTAAATGGGTAAAAAGCAATCATTTGTTTCTGCAGACATAAAACCTAACCAAATCATTCCACCTGTATAAAAAGCATGTATAATCATCTTGGCCAGAATATAAAAGTTAGAACTACGTTGCAACGACTATAGTTCCAAGTACCTTTTATATAATAGCATCTCATGGCAAAGACTTTAATTATTTTTAATCTATAATGACCAATTTTCTCCTAATGTTATTTAATAAAAAAAAGAGATAAGATATATTCTCTTATGCATATGGTCAAATTAAGAAGGTGCTTACTCTTTTACTTCGTGTAGTTCGCGTGTTACATAAAAACTTGACCTCAATCGACCCACTTATGAGCTAATGGTAGTATCCGATCAATCTAAACACATCTGAAAACGAACGTGCCACAAACCTTGAACAGAAACAGGAGGTACCCGAGATGGGACACGCGTGGCAGCCGAGGGTGTTAAACAGGCAAGGTTAGGAACCTCCTGTCTAACAAATAAGGCAGATGATGACGACATCAAACCTGTCAACAAATAAAAAGGTTGAAAACTAAAAAAAATTCATGCTAAGAAAATTACTAAAGAGAAACAATAATAACGAATTACCTATGGCAGCTACACCTCCCGACCGTCGAAACCACGAATCGAAAGGACTTGTAGGCAAAGGAGTAGGCGACACAACTGGGGTAAAACAGGACTGGGGGCGCACAACCGAATTCTCAAAGTCCAAAACAACAGGAGTTCTCTCGCATTCTACTGAGGCAATTAAAGGAGGCGTAACAAAAGCAGACATATAAAAACACGACCATAATAAACGAATACTGACCTTGATACTGCTGAATCCCAGTCCAACCTGTTCCAGAAAAAGACTTAATTAGCCAACGAAAAAAACTAATCAGCCAGAAAATCAATTAGGTGCAGGGAAAAAATCGATCAGCCACAAAAATAATTACAAAACAATCGAATTCTGAAAATAGGAAAACGCATCATATAAATCAAGTATCTAAAACACCTAATCGGGGAAAAGATCGTAAATAAACCACAAATCGAAACCTTACTTGAACTCCCAGATGCGAAACCTAAATTGGAAAACTGGATCTGTAAATGGTTAGAATAATGGGCAAAGCGTTTATATACGGTGGGTGAGAAAAATTGGATCGAAAAAATAAGCATATAGGTTTATCACCTTATGATTAGGGGCTGACTTCAGAAGTGTCTTACAACATACCATCTCATGAGTAACCTTTTCGAACAGAACACCCATAGCTTCCTTGTGTTTATATATCAACACATTCATCTTCATAATCATGAGTTCCTGGTTCAGATACATTAATCTTTACATAATAACATATTCTGTATATTTAAATCTTTAAATAACAAAAGCACCAATTAAATTATGAAATCAATACGCTTACTTGTGCTGTTGTGCAGCTATTTGCGACATATGGAATGCCTTCATAGACTTCCTGACAACGACATCGATAGCCAGGATATTCGCATTCATCAAATTCTTCCGCCTATTCGATTAACAAATCCATTCGAATAATTACTTCTTGATTCGAATTATCGAATATTTAGGGTTTAGATGATGATGAAATTGAGCATACCGGATTGAATCTTCGATTTACAAAGCGAGTTTTTTTGTTATGAATTTGATTTCGGAAATTTTGCTAGGGTTTTTGTTCGTATATTTTCAAGCCGAATATTTTTGTGGGGTTTTGTTAGGTTTCTTTTGGGTGGGCTTTAATTCACCGTTTGGGTCCAAAATATATAACCCGGGAGAGAGGTGCTGACGTGGATTAAAAAAAAGGTGACGTGGCATATCCCTCCTCTTATATATAATGTAGAGATATATATATATATATATATATATATATATATATATATATATATATATATATATATATATATATATATATATATATATATATATATATACTAGTTGCAAAACCCGCCCGATGGGCGGGTATGACTTGTGATATTCATTCACATTTTTTTGTTTGGCAAATTATTGTTGTTTTAAACTTTTGTTTTTTAAAATCGTTTTTTAGGCATAAAATGATATGTTTTTTAAAGTTTTTTGGCGTGTTTATATTGTGAACATCGTTTTTAAATTATCATTTTTAAAGCATAATATGACTTATTCGTTTCTTCTTTTGGTGTAGTTTTTTATCCAATTTTAGTCGCCATGACTTGCATTTGTTGTTTATGTTTTTTATTTAGGTGAATATCATTTTTAGTAATCTTATTTATTAATATCTAACTATGTTTTTATTTTTTTTACTTTTATATAAATATTAATATGATGTTATTAAGCAAGTGTTTTTATATATTTTGTTTTGATTCAATCGGTCGGGTTGTGCTAATAGCATCTATATCTTGAAGGGTGGTAAATGTGCGTGTTTTTATCTTTTTGTATAAAAGTTAGGATTTTTTTTAATATTTGTTTTTTTGTTGCATTGTAAGTAACAAAAAAACATTATATTTTTTAGATTGTTTTCTTTTCTTGGGATTTAATGAAACAAAGAATAAATATATGGGATAAAAGGTAATCTTCTTTTTACAATACACCTTACTGTCCTTAAATAAGTATCCACACTGACTTTTTTCTGTCTTTTGTTTTCAACTTGATGAAAATTATTTATATTTGTGTTACATTATACTTGATGAAAATTATACCAAGTCATTTAAAATTCAATTCATTTAATATTTGTATCAAGTATTATATAACACGGATATAAATATTTATAGTCAAACTTGAACAATAAAGACCGAAAAAAGTCACATTGGACATCTATTTAGGGACGGATGTAGTATCTTATACGTAACAAATTTTTTTATTAAATTGATCTCATCATCATCTTTTGAAACAAACTTTTTCAACAAACTATTAAAAATATTTTATTTTAAAATTGAAATATCTTTTTGATTATTAATTATTTTTCATAATCTATATTCAGCATATTTTCTAAAAATTTTGTGTTTTTTAATTCAAAATTCATTTTGATATATTTTCTTATCAATTTTTTGTTTTTTCATTTTTATTTAGTTTATTTTGTTTTAATTTATCTTTTTTTATAACTTTAACTTTAATTTGAAATGAATTTTGATGGGTAAAAATGTAACATTTGTTTGTAAAAAAATAGTCATCGGATACACGTCGCTGCATTGCACATGTACCATGCTAGTAGTACTATAAAGTGTAAGAAAATAGATCAGCATATTACGCCAAACAAAAAGTGATATAGAGGTGGCAAAAACGGACGGGCGGGCATGAGCGGCGGGCTAAACGGGTGATTGGCTAAACAGGTGGCGGGCCAAACGGGCGTGGGCTAAATGTGCACGAGCGAAATGGCCAGGCTAAATGGGTGGGCTAAACGGGCGCAAGCTAAAAATGGAAAAAGAACATATAAAAACGTAGAACTAAAAACTAAAAATATTTATTTGAAAGTCGGGGATAAAAAAATAAATATAAAATATCCGCCGAGTAGCATAATTACTATTTTAGATGTGCGCCTATTTAGTTTCTTATATCTGCGCCCGTTTAGCCCACCCATAATAAAGAATGAGTAAAAAGTGACCATCTTTTTTAAAAAGTATAAAAAAATACCCATTTGTATAAAAATGGTAGATTTGCCACCTCTAGTGATTCATTACATATATGGATTGGAAAAATAGAGACACCCTTAGCCTAATATAGATGTTAGGGGCATATTCCAAACTACGTGGCTACTTTGCCAAAACCTAACACAAGAGTCTTTGTTGTTGTTTTTAGTATGAATAAATGACAAACAATGGGAGATTAAATCACAATATGAGTAAAAAGACTTTAATAGTTCTCACTTCTCAGCTTGAAAATGATACTCTTTGTTGATTACGTGATGTTTTTTTCTTTCCAAATGGAATCATAAGTTTTCTTTGATAGTTTGTTGGACAAAGTCTGACGTGAAATATTTCAAGGTTACTATATATTGTTTTAATTATGATTATCATAATCTTCTACTTAAATGTTTAGATTACTTAAGAAGAATAGGCTTACTCTAATCCAAAACACCAATGACATAAAAATTGTGAGCAACCCCGCTGTTCACAAATAGTACTATAGATCTTGAACCATACATGGATCCTTTATTCTCAACAGCTCTTGTCCAGCACGACCGGTAGCCATAGTACGACGTCCCTAATCCCTACATAGAAAACAATTACTAGGATATAAGGTATTGTCTTGTACACAATGAGGAGGATGTGTGTTCAAGTCTAGTCCTTTACCGAATGATCTTGACCCGTCAGTTTTATAAGGGAAACCACTCCTAAACTTGAAAAGGGCCAAAACTAAAGACTGATCAATTTGGAATTTTAACATCAAGCAGCATGGGATATCAGTTAGTCATTTACTGAACTATAATTAGCAGACTTTGTTAGCTCAAGATTCTAAAGGCAATTTGGCTAAAAAAAATAAAAGAAACAAAATGTTCAATACTGTCCCGGAAACCCCAGGCAAGCAAAACTCAGTCGTACACATCTGATGATGCTGTTGTGTTGCTCGGATTGGTCCTAGTTTTACACTTTACCATTTCTAAACCATGACCAAACCAGCAATAACAATACTTCATAAAAGATTTTCACATGCAATCATCAAACAAAAAGATTACCAATATCCCAAAACACGAAAAAGAAAACGGTTCAAACTAAATATATTTAATAAGCTTTTAAGTGCGTGAATCTCTTGTAAGCTAAGAAGTTCCTCAAACCAAAAGACAATAACCTAAATCCAAAAACAAAAACTCCAATATCTGATGATATTTGGTGAGGGAGGGAAGCATATGTGCTGATATTTGCCGTTCAAAAAAAATGTGATGATATCTGCTGCGAAGAATAAGCATCTATGATGATGCTGATTTTTGCTTCTTGGGAACACGATAGGCTCCAACAACACATGCATGGTCTCGCTCAAAGGGCTCACGAGTCACCCTCTAAGAGAAACATATTAAATCAGCTCACTATAAACCCACCTAACATGTCTAGCGAGCAGTGACCTGAATTGCAACAACATTTGTTAGAACTTTCATACTCCAAATAGAATCACATATGAAAATAACCATGTTATCAGTCTGTTGAGTCATTGCTTGAACTGGCAGGGAGAGCTTCAAACTACAATTAGTTAAGTATCATTGTGTCGATGTTCTAATATTGTTTTTACTTCAAGCAAGTTTGTTATTGGCGATCAGAATAGAGCATATGCTAGCCTATAAATATTTAAATTGTTAATGGAAATATTTATCTAGCTACTTAGTGGTCAGCACTTACAGTAATCACTTATAAACATTTACCTAGCCTACGGTTGCTTGCGGCTTCGATATAACATTCTTCGATCATTTCATACGAGAAATAGTAGTGTTATCGTATCCACCAAGCTGACTTTAAAGCTTAGAAGCAGCAATGCAATTGATTGGCCGAACCTTAGAGCACCTGCATTAAACAGGCTCCAAATATCATACTTGTGAGCTATATGTGACATGAAAAGGTAGGTAAAACAGATGCGAGCTCAGTTTCGTGTAAATATGACATGTTGCAGTAACCTTGTAAGATTTGATTTTGTTTTAATAAGTCATGGAAAATAACGTACATGATATGGTGTTATGATGACTTCTAATACACACCTGAACTCAACTCATTATATTTCTTTAGCCTATTTTTGTTTTAAAGCTTTATTAAGTTCAACCTTAAGTTAGTACATATAACTCCGACTTATATGCACCACTGTGAAAACTAATTAACAGTAGTGCAGCAAAGCATATGGCATGATTATCTTCATAAAGAAAACCGCACTCCCATTATCAATCAAGGCATTCATGACATTTCAAGATGCAATTCAGCTTTGGAGATACTAAAAGTCTGCACAAATGTTCTTAAAGAAGTGGAAAAACCGTTTGGGTCACAAATACCAGATTAGGGTGACGGGTCACTTTGTTGGAAGAAAAAGATGAACTCACACCAGCGGGTTGATGAGTATTATATAAAATTTTATTAGCGTTAAATTTAGTAACATCAAAGCGATTTAAATCAATCATACAGGAAATCACCAAACTGAAAGGTCATTTGGAGTACTCGTTCGCCTTAGCATGGCATCCAAATGGACATATAATAGCAACTGGGAATCAAGACACAACCTGCAGATTATGGGACATAAAGAATCCTTCAAAATCGTTAGATGTACTCAAGGGACGGATCATAGTGTCCCTTAGCTAGCATTCTTTTTGTAGATTAAACAGTTTTAACCATTCTTTAAGTAGGTTTGTCAGAGCCGAAGTGTTTAACACAATTAGTAATCAATAGAATATGTTCCACTACTCGGAAATCTATTCTATTTAGCAAACAATAAGAGCACAAAAGTATATATTTATATCGCTGCACAGTCAGTAAAGAAAGTATCACCTGGATTAGCAAGAAAACCATCAAGAGCTTTAATACCAGCAGCAATGATATCACGTAATTCTATAACACGCTGATGACAATTACAAAGCACATGACATTAAGTTTGTATCACCAGAAATGATGGCAAAACAGGAGACATATACATTATGCACAGAGATTGCACCGAATCATTAAGATTGTTGGTTACCTGATATGCCATCGAATATATCTCATGTTTAAGCTTCAACACCCATTACCATCGACGTAACCCATTTTAGCCACCATTCTTGAACCAAAGCCTGTTGTGAGTATCTCAAAAGCATAATTACTTCATGAGTCGGTAGTTTGGTCTTTTGGTTTTGATTCATGTACGGCTGCGATGGTCACTCTTGGTTTGATTCGTGTACCACCAAATTTGATTTGAATAAATTAACGGTCCGCATAAGAGGAAAAATATGGTTAACAAACATATGAGCAACTACTAATCCAGTAAACACTTGAAAATCACATGATTACCTCAACAACTAACTTGAAGGCACAAGCTATGTTGTCGTGTGCAAGAAGCATATTTATTATCTTAACAATATAGACAAATTACATGACTCAAAAGTGCATCTAGCACCAAAGCATGATAAATTACATTTAATATCTTAAACAATATGAATCAAAAGCATTAGTATATACATTGTCTTACTTGGTTGTCCTTTGGTTTTACGACGTTCTTAGATTTATTCTTTGTACCTGCAATCCTAGCCACATTTCACCGTAATAAACAAATTCAAATCAAAGTGCTTAAAACAAATTTTTGTCACAACACTGGATCTATGGCACCTTCTTTTTCTAAATCAATAAAAAATATGAGTCCAACCCAAATTATTAAAATATTTTTGTTCCATGTTCATCTTTTTCTAATTACATTAATTATATTAGGATATCTCAGTTAGGCTTCACTTGACTTCTTTTTGACATTAGAACATAAATGTTTTGGCAGCTTAGAAAACGTGATGCAATACTACTTGGTTTGTCGACGTAAATATATTACAGTAGTAAAACTATAATCAAAACCATAGAGTAGAGTGTAGATCATTATGTCATTATTTTTAGTTATTTTTCTAGCAATAGTTAAAGTATGTGACTATTAATCATATCACTAAATCCACATAATATCAAACATACTGATAGTAAACATTTTCTTAAAAACACATCTTCCTCAATTCAACCAGTTTGACCATTGACTCTGTCCACTCGGTCCACATATAAGTGATTTCAAAGTTACCTCGGCCTTCGATTTCTCCTTTTGAAGCCCCATCAATTTCATAAGCTTCAGCTGCATCTTTGGTTTCTTTTAATATTCGGCAATATAGAAAACCTTTTTTAATCGGTAAGCATAACCATACCTCATATTCTTATAATTTAGTTGGATGAGGGATTTTAAATTATAATGAGGTCGAGAAATGTTACCAAGGGTTTAGGATGAGAACAATCATGGGAATCAACTGTGTGGATTGATTGACCTTAAGCTCTTTAACCCATTCAGTTCAATGTACATATAACATATGATAAAACGTAGTCTCTGGATTACACAGATACTAATAACTACTTTTTAACAGTTCATCAGGCACACTTTCGCTCCTAAAATCATGTTTATGTCCCCTGGTCTTAACTCAGAGATTATGCTCATAAACAAATAAGTCACAACATTTTACAACTTTGTAAAATCCTAAAATTATTCCCTAAAAAGCCGTGAAACTTAAAGCACCAAACTTTTGTTCGATTCTCATTCTAGAAAGTAACCTCAATTTTGATTATATGTTTCTTTATAAGACAAATAAAGTTATTAAGCTGATAAAAAACAAAACGAACAATAAAGCCTTTCCATGGAAGCTTTCCTGGTTTCCATTATCGGGCTCGAAGATTATTTAGTTTTAAGCAAAATACAAACACAAAATATCAGTAACTTTTAATGCATTAACGCTCACCAGGGAAACTTTTTGGCAAATCCATCAACTTTCTCAATCAAGTGATCACAAACACTTCAACACAAAGGTTATTGTAACGTTTTAAGCAAAAGACAAACTTAAAATATTAGTAACGTTTTATGCGTAAACACTTACCTGGGAATACTCCGGCAAATCCTAACTTTCTCTATCAAGTCACAATTTGTAACATACCACGAAACCATAATTCCTTTCACGGAAGTGACATCCTATAAAAAATCATCAGAATAAATACTTCAAAGAGAAAGCGTGATGAAATTGCGTTTTTGAGCAATCTAATGCCCATAATAATTGTTTTATCCTTTGTGCTTTGGGTCATCGTATGTGAGGGGTAAAAAAGAGTTGTTAGCATTACCTCGGTCCTGTAACATAATGGGTGTCTACAACAGGTGTATTCAGTTGCACATTACAATCTTGAGAGCTACGGGCAAAGTGGGTTCAAGAGTTTTGTGAACTTACTTCTTTGCATGTGTAAATTGCTTAATATCACGAATTGACGTGAAGCATTATTGCCTGTTCCTTTTCTGTTCCGGCAGCATGGTGAAACCCAATGTCACGTGCCATGATTCCTTTTCTAGATAAACCTATTCAATCATAAAGTAGACAATTTTTTTGATGAAGTAAGTATTAAACAATAAATTCGTAATCAACAGCAATACTTACAAACAGTGGCATATATGTGAGTAGCCCGCAATACTTACAAACAGTGGCATATATGTGAGTAGCCCAACGATTAATCATGTTTTAAGTGCCTTACATGTTTGGAATAACTCAATAAAGGTAAATATATTGGATATAGGAAAAGAAGACCCAAGTTTATGACCCCACATGTTCGACATACCAATTGCCTCGTAATGTAGGGGCGATTGTTGCATAAAACATGTTCACCTGAAACTTCTGTCATCTAAATCTCCCTTGACATCTTGCAGATGAAAAAGAATATACGTTTGTACTTTGTACCATGTCTATTGTCATGGTTGCATGCAGTGAACTCCTCTTCACATGCTTTAGGCGCCGTACAGTAAAAAGCTTCATTAACACATTATTAGAGGTTATAAACATATAAAATCATAACCTCATCCTTGAAACCTTAATATATATTTTGTTTTTCACAGTATTGGACTTCTTTTTAGTTTTTTCCATCCCATTTATTTCTTTTGGCCAAGTAACTATTAAAACACAAAACCGGTCAGTTCCATAAAGGAATGATAACTTTACACGACTGAACTGTAGACACTCACCTGTTACCCTCTTTAGCTTGTTATTGAGCCCAACGATATTGGTAGGTGCAAAGACATCCGCCTAGCAAACCTGAGTTTTAATTAACAGACCATATTCTTATGTATACTAAATCATTTATGAACAACGTACCTGGTAAACTTGGTTAAGGATTGTAGATTCAACTTTATCATCAAAACTCTATGTTAAACATGCACATGAAAAACTTGGTTATTAAGGTTTATGAATCGAGTTAATACCTGAAGTAATGTAACATGACATTTATACAACAATAGATTATCAACAAAGAATTGATAGACGAATTCACAAACCTTGTTAATTAATAGACGAATGTACAAAATTAGGGCTTTTTTCATCTCGTCGGTTTTAGTTTTTTCTATTATTTATTGTATGAACAAAAATATCAATATTTGTTTAAAAAGCGTATATTGAGGTCAGCATTATTTACGACATCAAAATATATATCTTGTTTTTCATTTTACCAATCACAACTTCTACCTTAGTCTATTGGTTGAGATGTTTGTTGGGGAAACTCAAAACCAGAGTTCGAATCATTCTCTAAGCAAAGTTTTTTAAACAATTTTCGGAATTTTATAAAAACACAATTAAAAAATAAAAAAACAAAGATAAATTAAAAATAAACATGATGACGTGGATTAAAACATGCTTATGTGGCATATCCCTCCTGTTATATATAATGTAAAGATATATATATATATATATATATATATATATATATATATATATATATACATATATATATATATATATATATATATATATATATATATATAGGGGAGCTTTCTTGTCAGAACCATTTTAAGTGTCAGAACTATCAGAACCATATTAGACCAATCAGAATTTAGATAATTGTTTTGATTTATTTTATTAGATAAAGAAGCATAAGGGCAAAAATGTAAAAGATAAAAGATATTTTTTTTATTTTTAAATAATTTTGTTTTTTTAATCTTTTAATTTTTAAAATTTGTTTTTTCTTATTTTCTTATTTTTCTTTATAAATTCTCTTAATTTTCAAAATTAAAAAACATTCATGTTTTGAAAAAAATCCATATGTGAACAAAAATATATATTTAAAGTCGTCAAAAACATACATGTCCGTATCTAAAAACATACTTGTACAAAAAAAAAAAACATACATGTCCTCCTCTAAAAACATACGTTTCCGCCTGAAAAACATACATGTCCGCCACGAAAACATACAAATGACCATATGTGAACAAAAATATATATTTAAAGTCGCCAAAAACATACATGTCCGTATCTAAAAACATACTTGTACAAAAAAACATACATGTCCACCTCTAAAAACATACATTTTCGCCTAAAAAACATACATGTCCGCCACAAAAACATACATGGCCGCCTTAAAAAACATACATGTCCGCCACAAAAACATACATGTCCGCCTTAAAAAACATACATGTCCGTCTAAAAAACATGCATGTCCGCCTCAAAAACATACATGTCCGCCTCAAAAACATGCATCTCCACCTAAAAACATGCATGTCCGCCTCAAAAACATACACGTCCGCTTCAAAAACATACACGTCCGCCTCAACATAAGTCCGCCTCAACATAAGTCACTTGTTACCTTATAATACTGTATCCCTCTCGCGGGATCTCTATCTCTCTACCGTAACCCCATCAAGAATAAATAACTTAGATCCCTTCTCACATGATATCTCTGTCTCTCTCGTAACCCCATAAACCACAATAAATTGTTACAAAAACTATAACCACTATTAGAGTTTTACCATAAAAACATGCACACCCGCAACCGAAAGATACACGGACATTCACTCCTCGCCATCGCCACTTAATACAGGAACTACCAGTCACCACCACATCACAATTACCAAGCATCACCACCTAAAATAACTACCCGTCGGCATCACCACCAGCCACCTCAACGACGTTCCAACTTTAGCAGCAGCCACCACCGCT
The DNA here is from genome assembly GCA_025667525.1 of Glebionis coronaria. NCBI lineage: Eukaryota > Viridiplantae > Streptophyta > Magnoliopsida > Asterales > Asteraceae > Glebionis > Glebionis coronaria. The sequence goes on from CM046876.1 coordinate 583,504,544, forward strand.
GCTATACATCACAACCCACTCCACCATTGTTGTCCGACCGTCGCTGTAACACCACCACACGAAATACCACACCAGCCGCCACATCTGATAGCCGTCGACCTTCCACACAACAATTAGAACCCTTCATTAAACTTGATGCACAACCCTTCATTAAACTGAATCTACTGCCCTTTTCTCTAACTATATGAGATAACGAATCCATTATTTTTTGGTTAATTGGTTTTACTGGTTAATTGATTTGGTGGTGAAGATTAAGATTTGGAGGATGTGAATGACGGCGATGCATAAACAGCGATGCGAATGGAGGCGGCACAGAGGATGGGGTAGTGTTTTCTAGGTTTTAAAAGATCTGTGGGAATGACATAGAGAGATATAGGTCGGCGATTTCTTTTTTGTAAAAAATAAATAGGTTAAACTATTTTAATTTAAGATTTTATTTTTATAGAATAATAAACTTCCTAATTTGCCCTTATTTAAATCTGGCATTCAAAATCACACATACATATTTTCGAAAATGCCATTCTGCATTAATTAGTGGTACATTATGTATTATTAGTAGTAAAAAAATAGTTCTGATAGTTCTGACACTTAAAATGGTTCTGAAAAGAAAGTTACACTATATATATATATATATATATATATATATATATATATATATATATATATATATATATATATATATATATATATATATATAGAGAGAGAGAGAGAGTTAGGATCAAATAAGAAAATTAAGTAAAATGAGAAGAATGAGAAGAAACCACAGCCACACATTTCAGATGCACCTACAAAGTCAGATGCATCTCCCCTTAAAATTCTCCTTCCTTTGTAGAATTTGTGGTCAGGATTTCTTCTTATTCTTCTCATTTTATTTTTTCTTCTTACTGGATCCCTACTATATATATATATATATATATATATATATATATATATATATATATATATATATATATATATATAGGTAAGAGTTATATGCAGAACTCATTTAAGGTGTAGAACTCTACAGAACTATTAGAATAAATCTAGGCCATTAGATGAGTTTGATATATGGCTAAGATTAATTGTGTCAAAAATGTAATTATCTGAAAGATTCAAGCATGACTTGTAAAACTGAAAGGGTAACACAGGAAGTTCATATTTATTAATTTAACCTTTGATTAATTGTTTACAAAAATCAAAATTACGTTCTTATCTCCTCCTCCTCAAATGCCTCCAACAAAAACCATCCTCCTCCATCTTTCTAACATAGATCTTTGTACGTGTTGTTAATATTTTAATCTATTTTTTACATAACGAGTGTTCATGGTATCCCACCGATTCTCAGATCTTATTATCTTGCATCACGATGGTACAAGTTTGTTCACGAATGAAGTAACAATATTCGATATTTGTAGAAGCGCAGGTTTGTTATTTGTATAATTATTTCGTAATGGATTTGATTCGTTCTAGGCTATTTTGTGTTGGTAATTAAATCTGGTCCAAGTTACATTCATGTTTCTCAGTTGACCATTTTGGAATTAAAAAAAAAATAGATTTAAAAGAATACGACGGATGAACGGTTCTTTCCAAAAAACAATTTGATCTGAAAACTATAAACTAACAAGAAAACTAGTTATGTAATGTTAAAAAAGGTTTATGACAAAAGAGAGCACACATTTGCTTTTGTCAGACGGTGGATATTGATATAAATTAGTTTTATATCTTGATTTGATCCATGGTGTTGTGATGTGTAGTAGCATACACTATTAGTAGTTTGTTTATCATGACTTTTCATAAGTGCCAAATAAAAATAAATGAATTGATGTAGATGCAAGTTAGTAGATTATATCAAGTTCTATGAGTTAAGTTACGTGGTGCATAAGTTTCAGACTTTCAGTTTAAGTATAATAGTTGATTAATCATAATGTTAAGGATTTATTTTTTGTGTTCTACGAGTTTAATATGATTGCTTACTTAACTTTTTTTCGTGTTTCGAGACAGGTTTTGAGTTTCTAGTGCTTTATTTAGGAATAGATTTTCGGAATGGTACTCATTTTCTGCAGCAATAAGTTTGACGAGAAACCGAAGGGTACATGTATGATGTATGTTCGTGGAAGCGTGCATGTATGTTCATGGAAGAGTACATGTATGTTCGTGGAAGAGTGCATGTATACGTGTGTTCGTGGAAGCGTGCATGTATATTCGTGGAAGAGTACATGTATGTTCGCAAAAGAGTCCATGTATTTTTGTGAAGTGTGCATAGATGTTATGGACACGTGCATCGATGTTCTTTAACGCACGCATTTATGTTTTCGCAAGCCGTGTGCACCTATGTTAAACTGTAATGAATTTGATATCACTTTTGTTTTTTTAAATCAAACTTTGTATACAATATACTGATTTGTAATAAATTTAGCTTATATGTGTAACACTTATGTTTTTTGTCTTTAAAATTGAGGTTTAAAAAATACATAATAGAAACGTTTGTACAACTAGTCCTTCTAGCATAACACATGTAAAATCATATTAAATAAATAATTTATGTTTTCTATAAAAACATCTATGCACTAATTTTTTTACAACAAGTACGTTGGAAAAAATGTTAAAAAGTTAATGCAGAAAAAAAGGATTTTAAAAATGTTGTTATTTATTTGAAAAATATAAAAGTAAAAAAAGAGATTGACCAATATACCCTTTTGAATTAAATAAAAACATTTAATATTACTAAATTTTGATAGGTTGAAAATAGTTCTGCAGAGTTCTACACTTAAAATGAGTTCTGCATATAACTGCCCCTATATATATATATATATATATATATATATATATATATATATATATATATATATATATATATATATATATATATATATATATATATATATATATATATATATATATATATATATATATATATATATATATATATATATATATATATATATATATATATATATATATATATATATATATATATATATATATATATATATATATATATATATATATATATATATATATATATATATATATATATATATATATATTTATATATATATATATTAAATAGTGGGACCAGAAAAAGTAAAACTAGCTCGAGCAATTAGAAAGAAAATGGTTTAGTGATATAACGCTCAGATGTCAAGATGGCTTGAACCATATGCTCTAAGAATGCCAGGTATGACGACGAGATTGCTTCGCCTGGCTGATGTGGCCTTCGCCATTTTCTCGCCAAACCTTGTTACCATAATTAAAAAGTGAATTGGACCGTTGCTATCAAATTTGTTTATTTTCTAATTTAAATAAAATTAAATACCTCCACTCTATAAATACTCCTACATTTTACTTTTAAATTCAAAATTAATTCAAAATCAACAAAACTAATATGGCTTGTTTCAAATCAATAAATAATCAAAACACTTGTCCAGCTCCACACGCATTTGAAGAAATCCAAAAAATGGTTGCTAAACCGATTAAGGATGATAACGTTCGACAACAGTCGATGATGGATTTAGCCCTCAAATTTGAAAGTGCTTCCACTCAGGGGCGGATGTACTTGGAAGGGGGGGGGGGGGTTATGATCATTTAATTAAAGTGCACCTCATTATAGAATCGAATTGCCCCTCACCCGAAAACAAAACAATGTAAAAACCTTCAAATTGTCTTCCAAAAGAAAAAAAACAACGTAAAATCCTTATATTTTTATCTTTATTTTGGTGTATACAACGATTTTTGTAAAAAAAATTTTTTTTGCCCCCATTCCGCTAAATTCTTGGTTCCGCCACTGCTTCCACTGCTAAAGATGATTTGCAGAAAGCATATGAAGAATGCACTGATGTTCTAGAAGAGTGGCGTGATTCAATTACCAAATTAAAAAAAAAAGAATCTAACAAAGACTTTGAGATGCATGATGCATTGTTTTGAAAAGCGGCCAATATCGAAAGACAAATGGAATATAAAAAGGAATGGGTTAGAGAATTTTAGTTACTGCTATGTACTAGTTTGAATTTTACAACGGCTATGTATTACTTTGAATTTTCCAACGGCTATCTATTAGTTTGAATTTTATAATGGCTATGTTTTCTCTATAAAAGCTACTTCCACTTGCTTTAATTTTCACATACAAAAACACATACAAACATGTCTCGTTAAAACACTTCTGAAGATAAGAAACAAAACAAACAAAAAGCAACTCGAAACAACCTATCGACACCAGAAAAAGTAACTGAATCAATCCCTCCACAACATTACCCAAACACTTCTGGTCTACTTGATGAACCGAATAGCCCTGTTGAAGAATATGAGGTACCTCTTTCGTCTCACCGAGGAACAAGACCGTCAATTGCTGCTTGATGAAGAAGCATTACAAGAAACTTTAGCAGAAGAAGCAAGGGCACAACAAGAGTTGGAGAAGAAATCAAGAACGAAAAGGCTGTCGAATTCCTCCAGAGGTATTGGGGTATTCCATCGGAATCTGATTCAGATCCAGAAACCGATTAAATTCCGTCGAATTTCAACCGTGTCGTATCGTGTCGTATTTTTATTTTAACGCATGTCATATTCGTATTTTAATTTTCTCGTATTGTAATTGGTATTTTTATTTTTAATCAAATGAATTAAGTTGTGTTAGAAAAATTAAAATAAAATTAAATTATTAATAGTGGGATCCAAATGAAAAAGGGTGTTTGTTGCCAAAACATGGGATTTTAGAATATGGGAGTGTCAGATAACGTGACAACCAGTGAAACCTAAATAGAGAGGTTTTGACTTGTTGTCATACCTAGTAGTTCTCTAAGAGTGGGAGGAGCAGTGATGCCATTGATGGCGCCAAGAAGTTTGACACAAGAAAATTTTTGACGCATTATTTCGAGTCTGGTTTCAAAGAGGTTGGCGAGCCACTAATCCAAGGCAACCGATTTTGTGTTGTTTTTTAATAAAAAAGATTTATGTGAATTCATTACATTACTTTTTTTTTTCTTTGTGATCACATTTTTCTTCTCAAAATATATTGTCAAAACTTTTTTGTTATCAAACAATATTTTATTAATGTGGTTGCACTTTTTTTTTAGCCATCTTTGAACTCCCGCTATAGATGATCTAAAAAAACAACTATCTGCCCTAATGTCTATATAAAGCACCTTTGAGTCATATGACTTTACTCATCCTTTTCCTACATCCCAAATACAATCATAAACATCAACAAAGATGGTGAAAGTTGAGCAATCCTTCGTCATAAAGCCAGCGAAACCAACCCCAAGTGTTGCTATGTGTGTATCTGAGCTCGACCAAGAAAATCCCATAACTCATGCAGTCACTGTCTACTTTTATCGCCCTCCCTCAGATTCATTTTCATTTGCATCAGCGTCTCAAGAGCTTCGAGACTCTCTCGGTCAAGTATTGGTACATTTCTATCCCCTTGCTGGACGTCTGCATTACATCCCTGGTTCTGGTGGACGTGTCGCTCTTGCATGCAATTCCTCGGGTGCAGTCTTCTATGAAGCTATATCTAGTTCAAAAATTGAAGATTTCTTCAATGACTTCTCACTGCCGGATGAACGCCGATCCCTTGTGCCGGAGGTGGACTATACCATGGATTTGAACGAACTTCCACTTCTAGTGGTGCAACTCACTGAGTTGGGTTGTGGTGGGATTAGCCTTGGTATTGGGGTCTCCAATATTATGGTGGATGGTACATGCGCATCCCACTTCATTGCTGAATGGGCTCGGATAGCTCGTGGCAATCCTATTGAAAACCAACCATTTCTTGATCGCAGCGTGTTACTAGCCGCAGATCCAACACCACCCCCACGTTTCAAACACGACAGGTTTGAACCAAATTCGCTCCTCATTGGTCAATCTGACGACCAAGAGGAACGTAACAAGAAAATAACAGTTGTCACTCTAAAATTAAACAAGACGCAAGTCCAGAGACTAAAAGATATTGCCAATGAAACACGTCCAACATCTATTTCTCGTCCATTTAGCCGATTTGAAGCTGTGGCAGGACACCTGTGGAGATGTGCGAGCATGGCACGGGAACACCATCCTATGCAATCAACAAAACTATATATTACAGTAAGTATTCGAGGTCGGATGCCATTACCAAAGTGGTATTTTGGAAATGCAATTTTAAAACAAGCTGCATCAAGTAATGCTTCAGAGTTGGTGAAATGGCCTTTATCTTATGCATGTGGTAAGATAAGAGATGCTGTGGAGGTAGTGGATGAGGACTACGTGAAGTCTGCGCTAGACGACACAAATCGGCAGCCAGATTTAACTCCCTTTAGAATTTCTCCTACAAGCAGATCGACAACCGGTTCGTTTGACGGGAACCCGAATATGGAAATAGTTAGTTGGTTAGGGATACCATTTGAAGGTCTAGATTTTGGGTGGGGCAAGAGCATTTATATGGGCCCGGCAGCGATTAATGTTGATGGAAAATGTATTGTTTCCTCAGGTGAAGGTGAAGACGGGTCAGTGTCAGTTGCATTGGGCTTTCAAGTGGCTCTTGTTGAAAATTTGAAGAAGTATTTTTATCAGATTAATTAGATTATTGTTTACATCGTATGATCTTGACTCATTGATTGTGTTTAATGTCTGTGTGACGCAATTGTTCTTGATAAGGTTCAACTAGAATCTAGTGTATGTGTTTTCCGTTAAAAATAAAAGGGTTCTAATTTTATTGTTTGTATTGTTTTTTTTTTTAATTACTAAAAATGCCTCTTATTTCAACATTTTCCTGTCTTTTTTCATCACAAAGGATCTCCACTACCAGAAATCTTCATTCTTCTTTTCATTGCGACCCAAAACCCATAAAAGAGACTCTTTCTAGATCAAAATCATCATCCTTTAACTAATCAATTCTGACGTTGTAAAACCCGTATTTTTTAAAAATATAAATTTTTAACTTTTATTTCATATAATGTAAAGTATGATTTTGAAATTTAATAATGAGTTTAAATAATTAAAATATGTTATATTGTTTTAGAAATTATGAAATTATAACATATAGTAATTCAATATTTTTTTTTCTTTTCTTATTTAATAAAAAACGAATTTTGGATAAAAAGAGAAGAAGAAAAAGATTTGATTTTATCTAATTGTGTTATGTTAAGTATGTGCATAAAACCTTATTAAACATGTTTCCTTAAGCAAAGAAACATGCCATTAACATCAAAATCTTCACCCATATGATTTTCAACAGTGTGTTTTGTGCCTCATAACACAACTTCATCATTGTTGAATATCGACGCTTTTCTCTCCATCCTCCATTGAACAAACTTTGGTTTTCTTAGGTTTTCTTGTGAAATCTTCTTCCATTCCTTGTAGTCTTCCTATTTCGGTGTTGTGGTGATTCTGTCATCATCATCATCATCATCTTTTCATGTAAGTTATTCAGCCCCTATAATCCATGTGTCACCATGGAAATCCTTTGTTTTTATGTATTATAGAATTAGGGTTTTTATAAATCCTAATTATATGTAATTCTGGTAAAAGGATTTTGATAAACTTTCATATCAAGTTTTTAAGAATAAACAGCCCTAAGGGGTCCTAAATAAGTTTATACATTCATATTATCATGTTAGAACAACCCTAGAGTGGATTGGATGGATAATTCCCTCTAAACAATTAAGGATGTTTGGGAAGTGGGTAAAAATGGTCATCTTAAAACATGAATAAAACGAGTTTTACAATATATTTTTAATTGATTCTATAGTCTATGATTATCTACATTGAATCTAGTTTCCATAACATATTTTACTTTATTTATGAGGCTTGTAGACACAAATTTTTTATTTTATAAGTTACGATGTCATAAAATAATTTTCAGACTGAAAATATTGATTGTAGTGTCAAATTTTAATCTCAAAAACTATAAGGTCTTTTTTTAAGCCCTCCGAGGATGGTGCATATATTGGGACATCTCTAGTTTTTTTCGTGATTTATGGAGTTGTCTAAGTGGGTCAAACCCGTCCCTATTGTTCTGCCAGATCTGTTTTTGTGGTACTCTTGAGTTCAAATGATGATTTGTAAAACCTATAGACTTGCTCAACCGTTGTGTTGATGATTTTTAACATGTATTTCAGGTAATCAAGGTGGATAGCAGTGGAGCATGTGAGGAGGAAGTTGGTGCTTACTTGTCTAAAGTTTTATATTATTTTCCATCCTTTGAAATGAATAAATGACTTTTAAGTCTTTAATCAATGTGTTGTATTGGTAATGGTTATGGGACTAAACGCTACTCTGATTTATATATTGGGATGGGAAACTTTTTAGACAAGATTGTATATTATATTAACGTCTCTTTTGAGGTCGTTTTCTATGATTGTGCGCGATGTGTGCTATAAGTAGCGCCCCAAAGTGGTATTTCGCTGCGTGGTAATTTGGGGGTGTTACAAAATGGTAATCAGAGCCACAAGTTATAGAGAACTAGGTCGATCTTGAAAAAGCTAAACTATAACTTTGGTGTGTTCTAAAAAGTATTAAGCACACAACTACTCCGCATGGCTCCGGTAAGGCTATTCTTGTATTACTTTATGATTAATTGTGATTATGTGAACCTATGTGTATGTAGGAATGGTAGTATGTATATGTATGCATATACTATGGTATTTAAAGGCATTGCGCGTGGAGCAATGTTCCTTGAATGATTTTCGTACATTTTATAATACGGTTTTGTATCGGATTTGGCCTCACCGCAAATCACCAATCTTGATAATTGTGTATTATCTGAATACGAGTATGAAACTCGTTTGATGTATATGGTTTCGCAATCTATCGCATATCGACTTGTTTAAGTTTGATTGTTATCATCGTATTGTGATGTGCCATTTTAGGACATCTCCTTTCGAAAAGTAGTTGATTTATGTGATATTCGTGTTACGAATACGTCTTATGATTTTGAAGAATCATTTATCCGAGGAGACATCTTCTATGTAATGCGACGTGTGATTTGATTTTATATGACTACGTTTTATTGGCGAAAATGAGGATGCCAATGTTGGACTTAAGATATATATGTCCTAATTAAATATATATAGTTTGGGTACAACAAAGATATGCTCGTAGTAGTCATTCGGTTGAGTGACTTAAATATTTGTATCTAAATGGAATGGGACATTTAGGTATAGAGATTTTAACTCGCCCAACTATGAATTGTTTAAGGTTGTCTTATTTAAATGGATTGGGACATTTGAATAAGAAAATTTCAAAAACTGGACCTTAGATTGTTGTGTTTTCCTTATTCAAATGGAATGGGAAGTTTGAATACGGAAATCATGATGTAAGATTATCGACACCTTGTATTTACTATGGTATTTGGATATGATATCGTGTTGAGAGATAGTGATACTTGAGTATGATGACTTATAATCGTCTCGTTGAAATAGATTGGGACGCCTTTTCATTTGAACAAGAAAGTTATAAGTTCCCGAACCGTGAATTTATAAAATCTTGTATACATGAAAGGGGACGCCTTTTGATGTAGACAAGGAATTATAAATGAGTGGGCCCAAGCATGTCTCGCTCGATTTGTGGATGTTTGGTGTGCGTACGTCTTCCTTCGAATCGTGTTTCGTTGATATGAATCGTTTAGTGTCGTCATCATTATGATGATCGTCGATTATCATCTATGTACGAGTAACCCGTTGGACTCCTCTCGAGTTGCGATTTATTTTGATGGACCATTTCTAATGTGTCCCGATGATCGCGAGCTTTATAAGCAAATTGTTAAGAACCGTTGGCCGTTTCGAGAATAGGCGACTTGTTTAAGCGTCACTCGAATTTATGCGTGCACTTGTGGAATGACTGAGGATCAAATTTCTTAATGATTGGAATTAACAAATTCCTTATCAATTCGAGGAGTATGTTGTAGCCGACACCGAAAGTGGAAAGACTCTGGAGATCAAGATTATATTATCAAAGGTTCGTTCAAGGTTTTCTCAATGATCAACGGTGGAGATCTATATTTGATGTTTATGTTCGACCTTTTCTTTTTATGTACTTATAGGGTATGTGATCTAGTCGAATGATCGTAAGTTGTGAGAACTTGAGACGACATTATCCGATGACGTCCGATCATGTAGAACACATATTATGTAATATCTTTTTGACCTTCAATGACGATGCTTATTGAGACTTTTATGTGCATGGGCGAAAGTGAGATGGTGTCTTTGTATTATCTTTTGAGTATGGATCCGCGTGTGAGCGCCTTCCGATGGCGAAATATTTTCTTGTTATTTCTTTCCTATATGTGTCCATGGCTATCCGACCAGTGGCTATTATTTAATTTCCAATCTCCTTTTTAAGTGGACTTACCCGAAAATCCTGTCATTTGTTCTTGTCGTCGAATGAACTTCGTGTAATTTATAAAAATTTCGTGTGTCGAGCTTGAAGGAGTGTTTGGTGGATAAGGATTTATTCATCCCTTTAGGTGGGATACAACTTGACGACAAGTTGTGTTTTGTAAAAGAACCAGTGGAGATCTTCGATCGAGAGGTTAAGCGTTTAAAGCTAAGTAATATTTCCTTTATGGGGATATGATGGAATTAGAGACGTGGATCAAAATTCACGTGGGATCGTGAGGACTTCTTTAGAAGGAAGTTCCCTTATCTTTCATATTGGTACGCAACACGAGTATGAGGAGAGGAGAGCGACGGGACGTCGCTCCTTTAAGGAGGTGAGAATGTAATAACCCGAATTTAACGCCATTATTTCACCCTAACTATGCTACCGATTTTGAATTTCTAGGTGAATGTAAGTATTGTATTGTTTGACGGTTTAAGTTGAAACCGGTGATTGAGCCTTTATTTTATGTTTCGACGAATGGAATTTATCCGATAAATAATCGAGAAGTCGACGAATGCCATATTTTAGCTGTAAGAGCTATTATTTTTATTTTTAGTATTTTTCGACTTATGGTCGTATTTGGATGAAAACGAGTCGAAAACGTGTTCTTATAACTCGTTATGCATTAATTTAATTATCGATCTCGATATTTAATTATAGTGAATTCTAATTGGTAAAAACCGAGTCGATGCTCTTTGTTGTTATTCATACCCGCGGCTCAACAGTAAACCAAACACACCCTTATTTTATTCTTATGATGTCTAGCAAAACTTGTTTCCAAACACCACCTTACTCACTACTATCACTACTTAAAAAATAAAAACACAGACACTTACCATATTATTTTGACAAAAAAAGAGCTATTGCTCCCTCTTCTTCTCTGGTTCGACACCACCATCATCACCATCATCATCAACATCATTTTTCTCAATAAAATTTCAACTTAATCACACCAAATCATCCTCTTATATTCCTATTCAAATCCCCACCATCAATTTAACATGATGCATGTGTTTTAGAATAATTAAAAATTTCAAGAAATTATCAATGGTGGTGTAATCCGAATTTTGTGTTTGGGAAGTGTTAAAGTTTGATAAATATTGCTAAAAACAAGTGGGTATTATAAAAATCAAAATTTTTGATACTCTATTGGTGTTGGATATAGCCAGATGTAACCAAGAACCCACTAGGGTTGTTTGATTTTGATCATCTTGATATTTGTAAGTTTTTGTTAGTCTTTTGCTTATTTTTTTTTAATACATTGGGTCAATTATATATGTGCATGTAGTTTGATCATGTTTAAGAATCCATAGGAATGAATGTATGTTAGTGTTTTGAAGTTCTTGATGATTCTAGTTGATTGGTGTTGACGTTCGGGTAGTTTGGTTGTGTTGAAATTGATTTTGGCGATGAGAATTGTTGATTTGAGGGGTTGAGAGATACCTAAATTTGGGCAGAAAGTTTTTGATTATTTCAGTAAATTGAAACTGTTCTAAAATGATTTTCAGCTTTGGAATATGTTTGGCGTCGTCCATACGAACGTTTCAATGTATGGCACGACTCTTAGCTCTTAAAAATGAAGTTTTGGCGTCTATTTGAAAGTTGTAAAAGTTAAAAATCAGATTTTACATTATAGAAATAATTATCTGCTGTGTAGAATCTGCAGGGGCAAAATCGTTCATTTCTGGTCCCTTTCAGGGTTCGAATAAAACTGTGAAGTTGTTTAAAATGTCACTTTACGTCTACCGCGTGGAAATTGGTCTTGAAACTGAACATTTAGGGGTCTTCTAGCTAATTTAAAACCTGCGTTTTTTCTAAAAATCGTCATTTTTGACAGATCTGATGCGAGGGGTAAATATGTCATTTCTGCTCCAATTCAGGGTTCGAGTAAAACTGTGAATTTGTTTAAAATGTCATTTTACGTCTACCGCGAGGAAAGTGGTCTTGAAACTGAACATTTAGGGGTCTTCTAGCTAATTTAAAACCTGCCTTTTTTCTAAAAATCGTCATTTTTGACAGATCTGTTGCGAGGGGTAAATCTGTCATTTCTGGTCCGTTTCAGGGTTCGAGTAAAACTGTGAAGTTATTTAAAATGTCATTTTACGTTTACCGCGCGGAAAGTGTTCGTGAAACTGAATATTTGAGGGTCTTCTAGCTAATTGAAAATCTGCATTTTCTAAAAAAATGTATTTTAACAGATCTGATGCGAGGGGTAAATCGGTCAGAGTAAAATGTTTCAGGGTTCGAGTAAAACTGTGAATTTGTTTAAAATGTCATTTTACGTCTACCGCGAGGAAAGTGGTCTTGAAACTGAACATTTAGGGGTCTTCTAGCTAATTTAAAACCTGCATTTTTTCTAAAAATCGTCATTTTTGACAGATCTGTTGCGAGGGGTAAATCTGTCATTTCTGGTCCGTTTCAGGGTTCGAGTAAAACTGTGAAGTTGTTTAAAATGTCATTTTACGTTTACCGCGAGGAAAGTGTTCGTGAAACTGAATATTTGAGGGTCTTCTAGCTAATTGAAAATCTGCATTTTCTAAAAAAATGTATTTTAACAGATCTGATGCGAGGGGTAAATCGGTGAGAGTAAAATGTTTCAGGGTTCGAGTAACACTGTGAATTTGTTTATGTCATTTTACGTCTACCGCGAGAAAAGTGGTATTGAAACTGAATATTTGAGGGTCTTCTAGCTAATTGAAAATCTGCATTTTCTAAAAAAATGTCTTTTAACAGATCTGATGCGAGGGGTAAATCGGTCAATTCTAGTCCGTTTCGGCTTTCGGCCGAAACACGAAAGTTGTTTAAAATGTTGTTTTACCTTTACCACGTGGGAATCAGACCTGGAAATGAGTAGTAACAGGGTAAAAGTTACAAGTAAAATATGAAATTTTAACGTCAAAATTGTAATTTCGCTCAGAACTTGCAGGGGCATTTTGGTAAATTTATGTTGAGTTTCAGGTCTCGGATATAACTTGGAAGTTGTCTGAAATGTTGTTTTGCATCAAAATGCTTCAGTCTTTAATCATGAAAATGTAGTTCAATAGGTCAATTAATCGGGTAAGACCTGAAGGTCAAAGCTGACCAGAAAAGTCAAAGTTGGCAAGAAAGTCAAAATCGTCAAAATTTTCTAAGTATTCATTTTTATTAAATTTTTGGGCATGGATTCTTAAGCATTGGTTGTAGTTCATGTTAATACATATATATGAGTATAAATATTATTTTTCGTGTTATATTATTTTGAGTGTGAAATTAAGTACGCACTACTATTATAGGTCGTGGTTGATTCGTCGGCATTCGTCTACTCGTCTCGAAGAACTTATTGTTTCTTACTTCTTATCAAGGTAAGTCAATTGCCTCGCTTTTTATACTTGTTATAAATGATTTTTAACCCGCAAGGGGGTATACATGCTGTTTTATAAAGTGAATACAAGTTATTTTTGGTATGCTGAACCCTAATATGGTGATAAATGCCTAAGTACAATTGTCTTATAAAGTCCCTGAAATTCATGAACTGTTAATTACCTTGTGAGGTAAACGCTAATACATATAATATATCTATTTGGTTTGACAAACCTTATCCTAGGGTATGTATCATTGTGATCATCTGAATGGGATATTATGTATAAGAGGTCGTTGGTATATGACAATATTACCTGTTGTAGGGGCGCCGTAAGTGACTCGGTTGACGTGTTGGTTAACGTTCAGTTGCATGAGCTTAAGGCATTTATCGATATATATATATATATATATATATATATATATATATATATATATATATATATATATATATATATATATATATATATATATATATATATATATATATATATATATATATATATATATATATATATATATATATATATATATATATATATATATATATATATATATATATATATATATATATATATATATATATATATATATATATATATATATATATATATATATATATATATATATATATATATATATATATATATATATATATATATATATATATATATATATATATATATATATATATATATATATATATATATATATATATATATATATATATATATATATATATATATATATATATATATATATATATATATATATATATATATATATATATATATATATATATATAAGGGCGCGCTATTTACAGAACCTCTTTTTTGGTACAGAACTTACAGAACCATTTTAGACCAATAAGAATTAAGTATTATTAAATGTTTTTTATTTATTCAAAAGGGTAGATTAGTCTAAACACATTTTTGTTTTCTTTTTGAATATTTTAATTAAAAACGTTTTTTTATTTTTCTTGATTTTTGAAATTGTTTAACTTTTTCTTTCTGAATAATTTATTTAGAAATGTTTTTTTATTTCTTGATTTTTGAAATTTTTTATCTTTTCCAGTATAAATGGTTTTAGAATGAAGGTGCATGTATGTTTCTTTTAGTATTGTAGATATACACATGTTTTTTTAGCGGAGTTCTTTAGAAGTCTTTCTTTTTAATTTGGTAATTGCACGTACGTTTCTATCCTAATTTTCAAGATTTATAACCAAAAAAATACATACATGTAATCTCTACATTTATAGAAAATCAAGAACATAAATATCATATATAATGTTGACATTAAATAAAATACAGTTAAAAAACAAAGTTATTATTAAATCATTATAATACACGTCTTCTAAAAACATCTATGTACACCTTTCTCGAACATGTATGCATACCATTCTAGAACACATATGCGCGATTTCTAAAAACACACCAAGTGGTGCATTATTTGATAATCTTAGTGTCTTTCATCACACACGTCTTTCTTACTGTCTTTCTTACGAGTGAGCGATCTGAACTGAAACAAACATGTAAGAAAAAGAAACAATGAGTAAAAATTAGTTAAATAAAAACATAAATATGACATTCTATAGTTGACCTGAAAAACAAAAAAATCTATACTTACAACAATTATAGTACAACACATATGCACAATATTGATCATATCATACACGTACACTCGAATAAAATTTTAGACATTTATTTCTCTATCAAAATAAGAAAATCTACTTTTCATCTCTCTATTAAAATTAGAAATCTTGTAAACTATATATTGTCAAGCGGTAATCTTTTCATAATTGGGCTCATGTATAAACTTTCGGCAACCTTTCTCTCGAATTTTATTTAAAAAAAAACATATATGTTTCGTCGCGAAACATACATGTTTCGTCGTGAAACATACATTTTTCGTCGCGAAACATACATGTTTCGTCGCGAAACATACATGTTCTTCGGTATATAATTTTTGTTTAGAAAATTAATCGAAAATAAAGGTCATCGAAAATATATACATTAGCGTCTCTATTAAATGGTAATTTAATTCTCGTCACGATGACATTTTTCGTTTTACGTAAAAATTAACAGTTTGTGAAATATTTAATTTTAAAAAAATACGAAACAAACTACTGCAACAAACATATTTGCACATTAATCTAAACAAGATCATGATTGGCTAAAAAACTAAACAAGAGCATGATTGGTTAAAATTTTAACAACACGAAACAATAATGTGCCATCATTCTAATTGTGCTCCAAGATATTTTTAATAAATAAGAAAATATCAATGAATAAAAATCTATATTTTGAGTTAAGTACAAAAACTCAATTCGTGTGATAAGAGAAAAAATGAGAGCAAAGATTTGGTTGGAAAAGCTATTTACGCAAAAAACAGAGAAAGACTAAAATAATTATTACCTATATTCTATTGCATTTAAAAAGTTGACTACGGAACTTTATGACGGCAAGGCAAATCACAAAATGAAAGTAATTTTATTTTCTTGAAAGGTTCAGTGAGATGGAAATGAATTCAATAGCAAATAAAAAAATCAAACCTTAAATTTGTGACGTTAGCATCTTCTTGTCGTGTTTTTTACATCGAACCAAAAAACATAAAAATTGTGTACCCTTCAAACGAACATGTTCAATACTTATAACAAGATGGTTGTACCGGTAACACAGATTGGTGACGAAAGAGGTTCGAAAACACCAATAACGAGATCCACATATGGGCTCGCCATAGATGATGAAAATGATGGTTTTACCAGTAAATACTTTTTGATTTGGTCAGATCTGGAATGGAATGGAGTGAGAGATGATTATGAGCTTTCTTAGATCGGGATTGAATCGGTTATTGATAAACATTCGGTTGTAAGTTTGATACATTAAGGCAATAATAATGGCTGAGACTGGTTGTGATCATTCCAGTGACCTTTTTAGAGATCGAATTGTTGTATGAACTAATTTTTTCAGATCTGATTTAGAGGATGTGAGAGAGATTATGTAGGTGTTTTTTTTTCTCTTTTGATATAATCTCTAATAAAATACGGATGTAAAAAGTAAATAAAAATGTTATTCCAATAAAGTAAATAAAAATGTTATTCCAATATTACCCTTCTAGCAATTAAAATGTGCTTTTGAAGTTTCATTTTATTACGACTCTGCCACACATCATTGTAGCCATTGATCAGGTTTATTCAAAGGATGAGATTTATTTTAAGTAGTTCTGTAAGTTCTGTACCAAAAAACAGGTTCTGCAAATAGCATTACACTATATATATATATATATATATATATATATATATATATATATATATATATATATATATATATATATATATATATATATATATATATATATATATATATATATATATATATATATATATATATATATATATATATATATATATATATATATATATATATATATATATATATATATATATATATATATATATATATATATATATATATATATATATATATATATATATATATATATATATATATATATATATATATATATATATATATATATATATATATATATATATATATATATACTAGCGGCGTAACCCGCTCAACGGGCGGGTTTGTTTCATTATTTTTTTTAAGTGTACGTTTGTGTTTTAGTCTTTTTTGTATTTGATGGTTGTTTTTTTATGCTCTGGCTACCCAGCAGACTTGTTTTGTTTCTTTTTTTTATGCACAATTTTTTCTTGTGTATTAATAATATAAAAAACAATTTTAATACTTTATATATCTTTTTTACTAAATATCTATATAATTAGAGACGTATTTTTCAAAGATCATGTTTATTTTATTAAATAAGTAATTTTTATACGGTTTGTTATTTTTATAATAAATAATTTTTATACAGTTATTTTAATAATTAATTTTTTAAACTATGTTTGATATTATTGGCTATATCAAAGAATGCTTAAAGATCTCAATTAAGAGACACACGGATCACTTGCATAAGAAGTACTCTAAATGACCATTCTACCAAGATGATAATTTTTTACCATTTAAACCAATTTAAGCAATGTTTTAAAACCCGATTTTTAAATCGACCCGGTAGAGTCACCGCTCCGAATCAACTCGATTTCCTAAAAAAAATTATTTTTTGTTTTTATTAATTAATACTCCCTCCGTCCCAAAATTATAGTCCCATTTTGACTTTTTCGGTCTTTTTCTTCCAATTTTGACCTTAAATATTTTTGTTTGTGTTATATAATACTTAATGAAACATATATGAATTGATTCGTTTTTAAAGGTATTTTCATTGTTATAAATTTTTATGACTTATTATACAACACAAAAATAAATTTTTAAGGTCAAAGTTAGAAAAGAAAGACCGAAAAAGTCAAAGTATTTTCATTGTTATAACTTTTTATCACTTATTATAACTTTTTATCACTTATTATATAACATAAAAATAAATATTTAAGGTCAAATTTTATGGAGTAATAAAAACCATAAAAACTTCCGTATATTAAAAATATAAATTGTTTACCAACCAATATAATATGTAAAAATAAAAATCTGTCGCAAATACGTAAAATTCACATATTTTTTTTAAACCCCGAAAAAATCGAAACCCGGCCGGGTCTCGAAAACCGGGTTGACCCGAGCCATAGCAAACCTCGCGGGTCTAGCCGAGTTTCGAAAATATGAAACCCGGGTCAATATGATCCGTTTTTTTTGCCGAAACCCCGCAAGTCTAGTCGAGTTAACAGTAGGACATGGGGAAGCAGTTTTCTAATGTGTTTGTGGTATTGTTGGTAATGTATACACATCAACATCATATAATGCAACTTGTTTTTTAAACGGATATAATGCAACTTGTTTTTTAAACGGATATAATGCAACTTGTTATTCTAACTATAAAACCATTTATACGATTTATCTTCAGTCTATGCGCATCTTCCCTGATGGTAGGGCGATTCTTGTAAATATCCAAAGAAGAATAAGTAATGGTTGACCAATTAGAAACATTATAACATATTTATTCAATGGATCAAGAATGAAAATAAAAGAATATTTAGTCAATAAGAAACTCTCAGAAAATCTCTACCCAATGCAAGCACAATCTAAAGAGAATAAAGGTAAATAATAAAATTAAACTTTGTTAGATAAATTTATAAGATTGTTACCTCAAACAAAAGGTGGAGGTCCTGCACAAAGCTAGAAACGACCTGACAACATGACCGCCTAATACTTATATGTGTTCAAAAGGTGAATGAGAATAAGTAAATGCGTTTTTTATGTGCTTCAAGAAATAGTAAGGCTGAAGTATACTTTTTTCTTATAATAATATACAGCCGATAATTTTGAAATATCAACAATGAAGCGACAATGTGATTATCTGTCTGCGCAGAATGTTTCAATAAAAACGCCTGTACTTTAATGTAAGCATTATAATCTGTGTAGCTCTCTTCTTGAGTTGTTGTTGTGCACACCGCGACATATATGTGTATGCCTCTTTATGTGTTGCAGCTGAACTGAAGTACGACTCTTTGTTTGCAGCAGAAAGATCAGCTCATAGGCTGCTGCTGATGGTTGATATAACCTTTTGATTTATAAGTTGATGCATCTGCACCCCCATACATGACTCAATCCTGATTCTTTTGTCCATCGTATCCAAAATCACTACAGACATATCCTTGCTGCATAGTGGTTTCTATTACCACCCATTATCTGTTATAACAAAATAAGAAACAAACACATAGAAAAGCAGAAATACATGTTATATCAGTTGGCAAAGGTTAGAAATTCTTTGTGTAGAGTTGGCTCTATGAAGACCAACATTACTTCTTCCTTCATCTAGAGTCCAGACAGAAGCAAGTAAGTTCGTCCGTCAAACACAAAGAATTTCTACACGATGAAAGTTATTGTTTACCCATAATCACAAACATAATAACCCAGGCAAAAAAAAAGAATAGAAACACATCTTATTAGTTGTTTGGTTGTGAAGATGCAAGGGAGACTATTAAATTCTTAAGAACTTGTTAAAACTGACTAACTTTTACTAATATTGAGTAAAACTTAGTTGAATAGTTGTTGATCTCAGTCATTCAAGTTTGATTGAACTTGCAACTGATATAGTATCACAGCTGAATGAAACAACCAATAATGGACCATCTCTAGGAAAAAAAAAACATCAGCAGTTTTGATCCATACAAATAGCATTAAACATGATATCAATAACGATTATTTTATAAATGGATTTCAAGGAAGAAACCAATAAATGATAAGAAAACATTACAATCGCATTGGTGGCGATTATAACAGCACCAGCTTCTGGTATATTTGAATGATCTGCAGAACCATAAAAAGTTGGAAATCCAAATACAACTATCGTGAAGGAGCATAGAGAATCACTTCGGGAGTCATTCCAGAAAACCAATGCAATCTTGTACACACGAATTCATATTTAATCTGATTGATCTAGAAACAAACCTTTACATATGTGTTTGAGGACCCGACAACCTCTTGTACAAAATTCTCGGCTACATACGCCAATAAATTACATGTCTGTTTGAGGAGCCGACAACCTCTTGCACACAATTCTTGGCTACATACGCCAATAAATGTTTCTTTAAGAACAAACTCGTCAAAAAACTACCATTCCAAACCGCCCAATGGGCGGGGTCGTTTTATAAATATTTTATAAAAGTACATTTATATATCATTTATATATCATTTATATCTGCTGGCAGTACGACCTGTAAACTGCCATTAAGTTGCCCATTCATGTCCTAATATTATATATGCAAACGACAAAAACAAATAGTATATATATCATCAATTCACACTATTTGTATAAACATACATGAAATAGTTGACACAAGTACCTTGAGCACGATCGGAGATCAAAAGCTTGCGCTATGCCTTTGCCACGGAAGTAGCTTCCTGATAAGCACCCATTTTCTAATATGCAGTATGCACCTGCTCCATTTTCTCTGTGAACTTTTCTAGTTGTGCCTCACATTTTTGCTGGGCTGTTGGCACTTAGCTACTATCCTGTTCATATATGCACTCTTCATTGGTTTATTATTGATAGGATTAATAAATTGTACCTTCTATTCAGCAGAATGTTGGATGATTGCTGAATGAGCTGTTGTCGCATCAAAATGGAAGATGTAATTATGGGCAGTCTCGAATTCTCTACTGTAGCTCAGTCTGCAACTAATTTAAAGGTAGCGTCTTGAGTCTGTTAAACACAATGAGTCATCAAAATTTTCAGCCGAAATACATGAACTGGTCTTGGTCACATTACCTTTTTATTCACTCCCACCCTAATTTTTTTTAATAAAATATATCAATATTGGGGCGGATAAATTATTCCATTTACACATAACAGAGGTATTACTTTTAAAAGTATCTATAGCGAACGAAAATGATGCAAATCAAAGAACCACATAAAGTATCGACAGTTGAAATGATGGCGATCCATGTTTCACATTTCAAATACCCGATATACTGCTGAATCATTCTTCATAATCTAAAAATCCCAATTTATGTCTTGATCAGTAAGTTTGAGAACTTAATATTCTACAAAAAAATCGAGTTTTACCCTATGCGTTTGCATCAAGAGATGACATTTATGTTTACATCAACCTTGATTTCTCACCTATACCTAATTTGTTACAAAGATATAAAAGCACCAGAACACCATCATTATAATAAGAAAAGGCAAAAAAAAAGAGCTACTATGCATTTGATTAATTCGTATACCTGAAACATTTGGTATCATTGTTTCTGCAACAATAAAATATCTACAAACATACCTAATTAGGGTTTACAAAAAAATATACATACCTTTTTACGTGATTAATGAGGGTTTCAAAAAGACTTCTGATAATTACATAACATAGCAAACCATACGTTCTGTGCCATCCATCCAACCTCATACTTCCAAAGAAACCATAGAAATCATTACCTGTTATTAGGTTTTGAGTTTTTGAGATGAGACAAATGAATGAAGGTCTCGTTTTTAGATGCGTATGAAAATATTAGGGTTTTGTATGAATCTAAGATTTATTTAAAAATAATAATTTAGGAATAGATATGTATAAATTCCAAAATTGTAGATAAAGAGTGATTTCAGTTCAATATCTATAAGATAAATACGTACATACAGAAAACCAGAATATTTGTGTGTATCTTTTATATAACTTACTATTAATGTATATCATCTATGTTTATATTAGAAAAATGAATATTATATATGTTAATATTAGATTTTGATGAGCTTATTACCTGTGTTTTGTATCAAAAATCACAAATAATGGGTTGGCTAAGTTGGTAAAGGTGCTTGTATTCGAATGAGAGGTCATGAGTTCGAATCTTGCAAGAGCCATGATATTGTTTTTAAAAAATCTGAACTTAAATGAGTTTTTATTAAAAACCGAAATTAAATAAAAAAACGAAAATTATATAAAACGCTTGAACCGGTCCAGACCCCTCTTGGCCCAGACTTGAACTGGACTGGTCCAAACCGCCTCAGCCCATACCTTCAAAACGCAATTTTCAAAATTGCGTTTTCAAAACGCGATTTTGAAACAAAACGCGCTTTTAAAAACTGCGGTCCGCCCAAAATGAGTTAAAAAAGGAAAAAAGTGAGATTTTTTAGCAAATACTCAAATCCTATTCGTTAAAAGATGTGACTGGGATATGACTGGGATCTAAAACTGTGGTTTCAAGTCATAAATATACCTATATATAATATATATATATATATATATATATATATATATATATATATATATATATATATATATATATATATATATATATATATATATATATATATATATAGGGTTGAGTTATATGCAGAACCCATTTTAGGTGTAGAACCGTGTAGAACTATTCTAAACCAATCAAAATTTATTAATATAAAATATTTTAATTTAACTTAAAAGGGTATAATAGTAAAATGCATATTTATTCTTTTTAATTTCTTTTATGTAAAAACGTTTTTCTTATTTCCTAATTTCAAGATTTTAAAAATACTTGTTTGTCAGATTTCTAGTTTTTCATTTTTTAGAAATAATTGGTGCATCTATGTTTTCTTCAAAAATGCATGTCTTTAAATAATGTGCATAGGTGTTTTTTAAGACTATAAATACCCACTATGTTGTGTAATTGTTTATTCATTTCCACAGGCAACTAAATTTTACAAACAGATACAATAAAAAAAAGTAGAACCTAACCAATCTAAAAAGCTACGTATATAAATGTCAGATTCCATTATAATATAATTTTATTAAACAAATGAAATATAAAATTTATCTATACACTTATGCAAAAAAAACACATATGTAACACAAAACATTAACAAAATCATAATCAAATTCAATACAGTATATGTGCACAGCGGAAAATCATAAATGCACGCCTTCAAAAAAAATATGAATACAGCTGAAAACATTAATGGACACCTTCCAAAAACATCAATGCACGGCTGAAAACATCAATGCACGCCCTTCTAAAAACAGAAAATACATTCGTCGATTATCTTCATCACAAAAACATATATGCACCCTTTCAAAAACATATATGCACGTTCTTCAAAACATGTATCTCTGTTCTAACCCATACGCTTCATAAGCAATTCATGTCAAGAAAAAAAGAATTATTCAAAAGAACGTGACTAAAACATGTATGTTATATAAAAATTAAAATGTGGTAGATCATTTTTTATGGATATAAAATCTGTCCGACCTACTAAACTAGAACAGACCAATATATAAAATAAAAACTTATATGAAGATCAAAAACAATTTTGGAAATAATACACTCGATTTCAATTAACGACTACAAAATTAAATTACGTTAGATAAACACTTTGACCATATAAACACAATATTAAATTATCATTATGAGATAGTCAACAGGTTTATGAGGAGTTAATATAATTAAATTGATAAAAGAATTGAAAATTTTGACAATTTACAATCACAAAATAATTAATTGTTTATTACCTTTGACCAAAGTAAATTGTAGATATCCCTTTGAAAACAATCAGATTAGAAATGAAAGAAATTGACATCAATGTTCACATTTTTATAATAAAGTGAACAGTTGGTTTCTTGTTCACAAAAGATCCACCGCACGAATTGTATTAGAAGGAGAATACGACCGGGTCAAGGTATAGCAGTCCACGAAAAGTACCAACTGATATTAGACAACAAATTTATTATAGTTCTTTTTGTTGTTGAAGCATGTTGTGGTGGTTGAGAATTGATACAGGGATAGATTCAGATTGTCGTGATGGTTGTTAGTGTTTAGATTTGGGGGGTGGTATATGACGGCAGTAAGGTAGATCCAAAGGATGTTTGTAGGGTTAAGTTTGGAGAGAGATGATATAATCAAATGGATCTCGATCTGTGTTATTCAGTTTTCAAAAAAGTGGGTGACGATAAATATGTAGAAAAATCATAATTAGTAAATACCATCAGTGCCCTTTTAGCAATTTTCATAACTGAAAAAGAATACCTCATCTTTTATATAATTACATTTTTAGCACTTTTAATCTTAGCCTTTCATGAAGTTAATCTAAAGGCTTATATTCATTTTTAGAGTTCTGCATAGTTCTACACCAATAATGAGTTCTGCATATAACTCTTACCTATATATATATATATATATATATATATATATATATATATATATATATATATATATATATATATATATATATATATATATATATATACTAGTGGCAAAACCCGCCCGATGGACGGGTATGACTTATGATTATTGTTTACATATTTTTAGATTTCAAAATATTTTTGTTAATAACTAAGTATATTTTCAAAATATTTAGTTTTCAAAATATTTTTGTATTTCTGTAAACATAGTAGGAATGGGCGGGTATGACTTATGATTATTGTTTACATATTTTTAGTTTTCAATATATTTTTGTTAATAACTAAGTATATTTTCAAAATATTTTTGTATTTCTGTAAACATAGCAGGAATGTTTATCGAATTATTTCTCTTAGTTATACAACTAAGTATATTTTCTTGTTTTTGTTGTTAGTGTCCTTCAAATGTCTTGTTTTAACTTCTACTTACATGTGTTTGTTTTACATTATATGTTATTTATGAGCTTATGTAAAATTTGAAACGCTCATAAACTCCTTTGTGGATTTTTAGCTTATGAACATAAATAAACTCTATGCGTTTTAAGCTCGTAAGCCACACAAAAATGAGTTCTCGACTATTCAAATGTTAGATAAGCTCATAGCCTAACATTTAAGTTAATACAAACTTCTTATTCTTTTCGTAATAAATGCATGCATAGTTGGCTCTTTTTAAAAAATGCATTTATTTTATTTGGGTTTATATGACTACAAATCTGATTACAAACAAAGATGATCAGATAAGTAGTTAAATTGAAGTTATGAAATATAGGCGCAAAATTTTTACAAACATGTTACTACCAAGACTATTTTAGTACATCCACGATGTGATTTAAAAAAAGGCATTAACCTGATATTACGGATGATTTTGACATTGTGGTTCTCAAGTGAGTCTTCTAAATAAAGAAATACTCGTAGTATTAGATGCTCTGCTCTTAAGCGCCCATTTTATGCCTCTAAAGACGCGTATATTCTGTTTCTTTCTTCTCCCGGTGTTTAAGTAGGTTATTTTGCTCTTCTTCAGGCGCGTGTGAACTGCCAAAACCTTAACATATTATACAGCTGCAAGCCAATGAGGTGTTAGCGATAACTAACTTTTCTACTCATCAGATTATTTTAAGGTAAATAAGGCGTTTTTAATAAGCATGTAGGTAGGTTCTTTTTTCGTGTTTATTCAAGCTTATTTGATGAGATTACGTAAGAACCAAAAAAACCGATAAGCCTAATTTCTATGGCTTATAAGCTTATTAGCTTGGGTTCATAGCTTAGTTGGATTGATAAGCTCAAATTGGTATGCTCAAATGCTATAAAAGTTGAGCTCGTTTGCTTTTCCTCTTCTACATAAGCCCATAAAAAATAAGCTTAACCAACTGCCCCAAAGTTCTTATGCAAACTGACACTAAAACTATTCTTTTACCTTGCCCAAAACCTTAACAAATGAATTTGATTAAAATTTACAAAACCAAAAATTAAATCCCAAAGTGCTTGAATTTAAAACCAGCTAAGAACTCAAAAAGTAGTTACTTATAAGCTAAGGGGTATTTGTTTTGGCTTGTAGCTTGCTTATGGTTTATATAGTTTTGGTATATAAGCCGAAAAGTTTCAAAATAAGCCATAAAAAGTGAGGTTATAGACATAAGCCCACAACCAATAAGCCAAAAGCCGGCTAGATAAGCCGAAATAAACACTTACTTATAAGCTATATCCAAACAGCAGAAGCGGTTGTCCTGCGGACCGGTTGAAAGTCTATATGTTTTAATTATCAGTTAATTTACTCACCTAAAGTAAAAAGGTTAACCTCAAATTACTCTTGAAAGTCGTTAAAACAAAATGGAGCACGTGTCACTGCCAACACAATTATATCAGAATACACTCTCCATGAGATTGAGTTTGTTGGAAGCGGTGAAATTGGCGACACGTGATTGAGTAACATTTGTGGCTTATGAGCCGTGACTACATATTTATACGTGCTCATTTAATTCATTAAATTTGATTGATTCTTCAAGGATTTGGGACTACTGTAAACCCTAGAACTGTTTGTTATAAAACGTAAAGAAAGGAAACAAAGGAGCGTCAATTCTTTGCAAAGAGAACACTTGGTATCCCATTTTGAATACAAAACTGGATTAGAGAGCTTACCCATCACGATGTATCTTCTGCTTTGTTTTTGCTCTAAGCACATCTATTACCTGAAATTGGTAAAGTTCACACAAAATAAAAACACATTCAGTTTTCTGCTATAATAGATAAACAGAAAATAACTTGGACTAACATTCTGGATGATATTAACTTTGGGGGTTCTTTGAAACCTTCAAATAGATGCCTAACATAAAAAAGACAAGGATCTAGCAGGTGCCTTGTACTTTAGACATGTCTACAGCTGGTTTATCGGCCTCAGCATTTTTTATTTACAATATCCTCCAGGTTTACATGATCCCTCGCCGCATAACCAATAAGCTCTACCTAGAAAATAAAATTAGTTGATCTGCAAAAAAACTAATCTGATTAGTAGGATGAAATATCTGATATAAAACAACCCCAAAAAATTATGTAGAGCAACTTCAGATGCAAACCTTTTGTAGGTATCAAAAGCAATGTAGATATGAAGCCTCACAGTTTAGTATAATTACACTTGCATATATATAACATATATAGAAGTCTCGGACAGTCACTAATACCAATATCATCCTAACGCACAATAAGATCTTTGTCCATTATTTCATTAACAAATCTGATTAATATATTTAACCGACAAATTTCGTAACTTCTGATGAAAGCTCACCACCAGGGCCACGCTTATCTAAAATGTAAATTCTAGCCAGACTGTATGGTTGAGAGTGAGCTATGAAATAAACTCTTTAAACTCAAAAGCCAAAACAAATTCTTCGGGTCCGAATCGAAACCTATTGCAGACAACGGGCATAATTTTTAAGAAGCAACTGTTCACGAAATTATATAAGATTCGAGTACCTGCGTATTTTAGATCTGCTCACCATCAGCTACAAACCACATATGGAGAACGATATCAAACATGAACAGCGTACATAAGGCATTCTCACATCTATAAAATGTAACCTCAGTAGTTATTATGAAATGCACCAAAGTATTTCCCACCATCTTCGATTTGACCAACTCTCATTTCAGTTCTGAAGAACACTTTGAAATTAATAACTGCCATTATAATGATGTGAAGGGTATCAAATATGTAAAAGAAAGCGTTTCTTTTCATCAAAACACAAAAGTAGTTCTCTAACTAAGTTTGCTTTTAGGCGCTCTTTTTGTCGATAAAGTAGCCAGATAGCAAAGTTAACACTTGTATGTTCTCAACTCAAACGAAAGATCCAACCCACCAATTTGCCATCGGTTTTTCCCCATTCCAGCCATCTGTCCATTCACATAATTCTGCTATAGATTCGTTTGCAGGGCCAATATTTCCCGTGAAAAGTCAAACCTGCTACTATAACTGTGTTGGGACTCTATCTACAACAGTAAGTTCTGATACTGACAAGAAGCAAGGGAAAAGGCAGGTGCAAGTCTGGCGCCAGGTTGGTTAGTTGCCCACGCTGCAAATGTAGAGTAGCAATAAAGAGATTCTAGTCTACACTCTTACGGTCTTCACAATGGTCTCTCAAAAGCTCACAGTCAGTCCGTACAAACGTCAATTTCATTATGCCAAATTTTGTTATTTTCCTTGACCTGCAAGTTTGCGACACAAGTACATAAGTAAATACAGTTTAAAAGCCAAGACTGTTTACAAAGTTTGAACAAAGACTAAAAAAAATCTGAAAATAGCATATTAGAAAACTATTTGTGACGTTAAAAATATTTTTCAATAAAATGAGCAACGCATAAAGAGATAAAATAAAAACATGTAGTACCTTCTCGTCATGAATTACCCCATTCTCACTCTGCAAGAGATAAATTGATCCCAACCTTTTCACCTACAATAGACCAGAACATAATCAGATAAATGCAAATAACTTTAGTTACTTATGACGGTACTGTAATGGGCTTGCTGAGGTCTTATACCGGTAAAAAATCCGTCGAGTGCATGAGTTAACATCATCCTCAGTCTGTACCATCACCTCTAATTCCTACATTTAAGAATCCAACAAATGATCACTACTCGGGGATATGCTGGAAAGCGTTTTTTATGCCTTATATAAAATACATGCACATATTCATTCAATTACAATAATTTAGTTGAGTTGGCTAATAGGTCAGCTCATGTTTACAATCACAATTTCTAATCGATAAGTGGTTGTTATCAAGGGTAAAAATATCACCTTTTTGTTCTCAATTTATTTATTTATCTATAAAATATTCAGTTACTACAATTTTAGATTATAGATATTTATCTGGTCTTGAATATATAATTCTGTATTCTTAGACAATGAGTTCTACAGAAACTCGCAAGATGCTCAATCTCTAAAACAGGGCAATTTTTTTTATAAAGGATAAATAGTAGGTATGCATGTTACTTACTACACCTTGATTAAATCCAATGGAATAAGGATCTAGCTTCTCAAAGAAAAAGACATAAAAGCCTCCCTGGGACTTGATTAGGAAGTTGAGCAGGCTTATCATAAGATAATGTAGTCCACACTACGACCATCGGAGGAACCTCGTAGTTTGCTATAAACTTCTAAGCCATCCTATAACACCATCAAAACTATTTTATATCCTGAGCAGTAAATATTAATGTCCATGGAAGAAGCAGTTGGAGGACAACAGAATTGATGTTTCTGTTCGTCTGGTTGATCCTCAGCCATTAGTTTGTTACTATACCATGCACACACAAATGTTAGTAACTATCATGCTAATAAGATAATATACCAAAGGACTAACAATTTACAAAAAAAGAAATGAAGAAACACCTGTCCAAAGGGACCCAAGTAATACACCGGGGTATTTACTTAACTAATGGAAGCATGGCAGGTGGACATATTACTTCTGAAATAGCGAGGCTATTAAGGTCAAATGTTTGTTTAGGTTTTAGTACCGCTAGGGGATTGTTCGTCCTAAAAGAAAGCATATTTCCAAAGCTGCTTTCATGCTTGGAAGAGTACTCCTTTGTTCTCAATATGTCTGCAAAACGAAGAATGCCTTCTAACTGATGAAACATACCCCAAAATATATAATACTTTTAGCACTAATAGCTAGGTTTGTTCTCAACCACCTTACTTTGAGCATTTACGCCTTATCAATTGATCCAGGAACCGGTTCAGGGGTAGCTTCGACTAAAGGACTTCTAAAATCAATGCTTGCGATTTCAAAAAGAAAAACTCACGATCAACAATTAATATTTTAACTATACTCGTATCTAACTGCCAACTTGTAAACTGGATTACCGTAATTCTTGGTTTCCGTCATGGCACACAGAGCCATAATCTTTATTTGATACTAAGCGATACACTAATGACCTTATACTAATTATAATTGGCAGTCTTTCAAACACTCAAAAGTGTGAACCTACTTAATAAAATACCAAATAAGAGATAAGTTGTTTGCATAAGCAGTCTCAAAACTCCCTTTAGGGATGTCACCTTATATGTAAATCGTTAAAGCATTATAATTTGTCATTCAACCAAACGTATTGTATCTGGCCCATTCTCAACATGTGACTTCAGTCTTCCAAGTAAGAATGTTCAAAGAACCTAAAAGTAGAATATGAAGAGTAAATTAGTTATTTAAAACAATCGCAGTGAAAAAGTTTTTTTTATTAATAGAAGAAGAATTAAACATATTGTATTTGAAAATATATGAAACGACAAATTGAAGATAACAGTTACCTTCTTTAAAACAGTTTTGTCGTCTTCCTCTACGCTTATGCGGAGCTTCACTACTTCAATTCATTCAAAGGCTTTCAGCTAACATCATGTATCGTTCCATTCTTTGCTTTAAATTGTGACCTGGCTGAACTTTGATCAATCCTCTTGAGAACTTTGATCAGCCCTCTTCACTTGTCAAATTAATCACGTCGTACTTCAGTTCATTCAACGGCTTTCAGCTAACATTATATATGCATCGTTCCATTCTTTGCTTTTTATTGTGACCTGTCTGTACTTTGATCAAGCCTCTTCACTTGTTAAATTGATCATGTTTCATTCAAAGGCTTTCAGCTAGCATTATGTATCGTTCCATTTTTGCTTTAAATTGCGACCTTGCTGAACTTTGATCAACCCTCTTGAGAACTTTGATCAGCCCTCTCCACTTGTCAAATTGATCACGTCAGGGTGAAATTTTATTTTCGTTGCTAGTTACGACTAAACAATGATGAAATACCATTAGCTAACAACAAATAACTAATTCAGCAAGAATTTAACGAAGTTTTTAATTTAAAAATATACACATGCGGTACATATATAGTTTAGGTCACCCAATCTTTTTCAAAGAAGGATTACCAACATGTACAAACGGCAGTAAGTTCACGGTCGCATATGACATAGCAGAATGCGTCGTCCTGTCAGGAAGGTTAAAAGTTTGTTTTTCTGATAATAAGAAACTTTTAGTTCTGAGACACGCAATTAACACGTTCCTCGTTATGTGATCAACCAGAAATCAGGTATGACAAATTATTAAATAAAATAAGACAATATGAGACCGTATACATGTCAATGCTAACATATATATTTAAAATACTTTACCTTGCCACAAGATACAATATGAAGAATTTCTTCACTACTTCAGTTCATTCAAAGGCTTTCATAACATCATGTCCTTCCATTCTTTGCTTTAAATTGTGACCTGGCTGAACTTTGATCAATCCTCTTGAGAACTTTGATCAGCCCTCTTCACTTGTCAAATTGATCACGTCGTACTTCAGTTCATTCAACGGCTTTCAGCTAACATTATATATGTATCGTTCCATTCTTTGCTTTTTATTGTGACCTGGCTAAACTTTGATCAACCTCTTGAGAACTTTGATCAGCCCTCTTCACTTGTTAAATTGATCACGTCGTACTTTAGTTCATTCAAAGGCTTTCGGCTAGCATTATGTATCGTTCCATTTTTGCTTTAAATTGCGACCTTGCTGAACTTTGATCAACCCTCTTGAGAACTTTGATCAGCCCTCTTCACTTGTCAAATTGATCACGTCAGCGTGAAATTTTACTTTCATTGCTAGAAACCATAGCAGGCTTTCCAAAAATTGAATGTTTTTCATCAGCTTGTTTTTGTTTTTCCAAATAATCAAGTGAATCCATTACTTGATGCATAGCTTCTAAGGAAATAATCTCAAGTTCACTCCGTTCTTGAGTTTTGCATCTATATTCACGACTTATCACCTCACCAATATCGGATAAACACAGACCAAATCCGGCTGCCTCTTATAATTAAGAAACAAAAATAAACCAAAAATTGAAATTAAAGGCATAGAAACATAACAGAAGATGAAAAGTGGTGCACCTTTCAATGTTCTCACCCTGAATAATGCAAGGTTTTCTCCTTGGGGAGATTTTGGCTTACTGTAGGTAAGAATATGCTTCAAAAACCATCTCTAAAAATAAAAAAATTATTATAATTGCTGATCGAGACTGCGTCTTGCGAATAAAGTCAGTTTTCCTTAAGAATTTATAAGCCCTGTAAACATATCATCAACTGTTAAGAAAAGATGAAAGTAACAGGGAGTTAAAAAAGAACCCAAGGGTGTCATCAAATCAGTGATATTTTTCACAACTTTAAAATAGTGCATACACAATGGGTGATCCTCCTATATTGGTTCTGCTCCCTGCTATAATTCGATGCACATATAGGTCAGATATTATTCTTCGAACATATGCGAGATACAAAGAGTAAACGGAACACCAAAAACTGAAAAGTTTAACAGATTGTTATACATACCTAAATTATAAATGGTTTAGATTGTCAGTATTAATTATTATTAGGAGGCTTTGGAAACCAAAGTTCTTGATGGAGGCAAATTCTACTTCAAGCTGTTTCAAATTAAAAAAGTATCCTCAATTCAACAGCAACTTGCTTCTTTAAACATCAAAGAAGCACTACATCTTAATTTAGTACGGAAAAGACAAAATGAGTAACGCTCATCAGATCACGGATAATGATCGACCTAACTACACGGATAAACATTTCTCGACCACCTGAATTTTCGGAAAAGAAAGGTGGACAAAGCTACCCCCTCAAATTCTACCTTCACCACCTTTGACGGAATATGAATCTCAGCAATGTATTGTACACTCTATGTAGTTTCTGCATAGCACGATAACAGTCACAATTATTAATAAAAGTCAAACTGAAAAGTTGCATGATCTTTGATTACCCTGACCCGAATGCAGTGCCTCTCTAAGTGTAAATTATCCTCTTCTATTCTTTCGGCTCACTATCATCATCCAGTAGACATGCCATCATGTCATAATGTACCAAGAGCAACATACCATCTTCTCGCAACATATGCCTGCAATATTTTAAAGGAAAAGCAAATTACTTTTTCTAAAAACTTTATTTCATAGTGGAATATTCAATGCATCAGCAACTATTTTAAGGATACATACATTTATCAACAAACGGTTTATCAAACTCGGTTTACCGATACAAATGTCAAGTTAAGGAGTGTAGCAACGAATCCTTAAATTACGTTCATGCTTGTGCATTAGAATCTCAGCAGCTAAACAGTAATTAAAGTTTGTTTTATGCATCAACGAATAAGCAAAAATAAAATCGATTATACCTTGGATTTTTCAGCGTGTGAGTTTGTATGATTTAGGGTTATTACTGACTGATGAAGAATTAGATGATCGTTCGATGTGAATGAATGAATGAAAATTATAAGTTTAGGTCGCCCAATTTTAATTTTTTCAAAGAAGGATTACTAACAGGTACAAACGGCAGCAAGTTCATAGTTGCATATGACATAGCAGAATGCGTCGTCCTGTCAGGAAGGTTAAAAGCTTGTTTTCCGATAATAAGAAACTTTTAGTTCTGAGACACGCAATTAACACGTTTCTCGTTACGTGATCAGTCTAAAATCGGGCATGACAAATTATAATATAAAATAAGACAATATAAGACCGTATACATATCAACACTAACATATATATTTAAATACTTTAACTTGCCACAAGATACAATATGAAGAATTTCTTAAAATGTATTAGTACAGTGTTGAGGTCAGATAACTTATTTGGAAAAGATGATAGGGTTCTTGTGTATCTCGAACATTGTTTTCAGTCCAACGCGTGATGCAAGATTCTACAACAATATGAATTTAATTGTCAATTATGTGCGTTACTTCAAGAGCAAGAATAAGGGTACTTGTCACAAACTTATCAGTATCACGCTTGTTAGAAACACCTAATGAAACACTTATATTCATAGTTCACATAAAAATACATGAAACACCATATAGGGTTTCTTTTATAAATTGAGGCTGAGATTCACATATATCACTTGTCAATTTACTTAGCATGCTTAAATAAACAGATAAGCAGCAAATAAGCAATCTTATACACCCCCTAAATAAGCTGGTTCTCAAAAATAGGTCGGGTTAAAAGTGCTTATTAGTTGTATCAAAAGGGAATTAGATGTTTACTTAAGCTTACTGTAACAACCGCTAAGATTTTATTAGGATCAAATCGTATTGTAAAAAGATGTAACAACTTACCATATCAGGTTGAATGGTAAGTATGCTGAAGTTTCTTCATTAGCAAGGCCACATCAGGTTGAATGGTTGAAAATAGAACATGTCTTTATTGGGTGTTTTCAACATAATCATTAAATTTCAACTCATCAACCTCAACGTCTAACCCGGCAATATTTTAATGAATCTGCCTTAACAAAGATATTCCCACTTGTCCAGATGTTCTTTGAGGACCGTAGTTAAAGAAGTCACTCTCTTCTCATTTCTCAACTACTTGACCCTGAAAGTATTCGACCAAATATATCAATTTTAAGAAAAACTTTGTGTATAATGACACGTATTATATATGTTTATTGGTAAGGAACTTACATTCTCTATAGAGACAATAAGAATGTTAGGTAACATGAATACTTTTCTAAGAGAAAAAGGATATGTGAATTTAGGTTTAGAGAAAAAGGCAAAATAAACCAAATGAATGATTTTAAGGTATGAGCTTACCAATGGGGACAACGAAAAAAAGAACTATTTGAGAAAACGACTTGCCAAACACCCTTATAGCATAAATATCCAGCCACAAAAAGGAAGACAACCTTTATCATTGTGGTTAAATGTTTCATTGTTTCCAAGAACTGCTTGAAAAGAGAAGAAGTTGCAACAAATAAAGCACACATAAACAATGAAAAAGCAGAACCACTCACTATACATCTTTCAAAATCGGTGTTGCAATTTTTACTTCCATTGCTCTATTCTCAAAGAGACGCTCAGCCGCCAGTGCAGCCTACGGGAGTCATATATATTGAGAAAAGTGTCATCATATGGAGCAAGATTGATTACAAACTTCAGCAGAAGGGAGGATAATTAGAAACAAAAAGCCAAAAAGAATTTAACATACCTGCTATATTTGGCTCGCCTAAGAAAGGAGAGAATCCAGAAAGAATTTGATAACATACGTTTGGTAAATAGCTAAATGGTAAATAAAATTTACTCCTTCAAGAAATAATCACACCCGTTTTCAACTCATGCTACTGATAAAAAAAACACGTAATCCAAATCAATCAGAGCAAGGAAGTCAAGTCGACATGATGTGCAGAATTACAGTAATATATCATACCTGGTCTTTTGATTTTAATCAATGTATACTGAATTTTCTATGAAGAAAAAACCTCATGAGGGACTTTCAAAGATGAACGAATGGCGGGTATGTGATACATGTCCTCTTTGTGACTGTTTGTTCCTCTAAAGGAGGATAATGTCACCAGAATCCCTTGCTATTCTCGCCTCAATGTCACCAGAATCAGATTAGGGTTTTGAGAAAAGCATCAGATTAGGGTTTTGAGAAAATAAAAAACAACCGATTGAATGAATGGTTTTCGGGTTTTGGGAACAATAATATCAATACTAATAAAATCAAATTACGACAATTAATATATCTTTCAAACAGTTTATCTATTTTAATTTGCAAAATATAATCCAAAAATAACTATTAAAAAACGAAAATTACAAAAATTACTAAAAAAAAAATGATGACATGGATTAGTTGATGCTTATGTGGCATATCCCTCCTCTTATATATAATGTAAAGATTGAATGAATGGTTTTCGGGTTTTGGGAACAATAATATCAATACTAATAAAATCAAATTACGACAATTAATATATCTTTCAAACAGTTTATCTATTTTAATTTGCAAAATATAATCCTAAAATAACTATTAAAAAACGAAAATTACAAAAATTACCAAAAAAAAAATGATGACATGGATTAGTTGATGCTTATGTGGCATATCCCTCCTCTTATATATAATGTAAAGATATATATATATATATATATATATATATATATATATATATATATATATATCGAATCAAATCAAATCAAAAACCCTTATATAGGAAGGATGGTGAAACAATGCCTTAAATACAAAATTCTATAAAAATGACACATGTAATTCATTAAAGGGTTTCAATAAAATGCTTCAAAAAGAAAATAGGAATTACAAATGATGCCTTAATTACAAAATTGTATAATAAAAAAGATGGTGAAATAATGCCTTAAATACAAAAAGAAAATAGGAATTACAAATGATGCCTTAAATACAAACTTTTATAAAAAGGATGGCGAAACAATGCCTTAGATACAAAATTCTATAAAAATAACACATGTAATTTATAAAAGCGTTTCCATAAAATGCTTCAAAAAATAAGAATTACAAATGATGCCTTAAATACAAAATTCTATAAAAAGGATGGTGAAACAATGCCTTAAATACAAAAAGAAAACAAGAGTTACAAATGATGCCTTAAATACAAAATTTTGATAAAAAGGATGGTGAAACAATGCCTTAAATACAAAATTTTATAAAAATGACACATGTAATTCATTAAAGGGTTTCCACAAAAAGCTTCAAAAGAAAATAGGAATTACAAATGATGTCTTAAATACAAAATTTTATAAAAATAATGGTGAAATAATGCCTTAAATACAAAAAGAAAATAGGAATTACAAATGATGCCTTATAAATAAAGTTTTATAAAAAAGGATGATAAAACAATGCCTTAAATACAAATACAATATAAATACAAATACAAATACAAATACAAATACAAATACAATACAAATACAAATACAAATGCCTTATATAGGAATGATGGTGAAACAATGTCTTAAATATAAAATTTTATAAAAATGGCACATGTAATTCATTATAGGGTGTCCATAAAATGCTTCAAAAAGAAAATAGGAATTACAAATTATGCCTTAAATACAACATTCTATAAAAAGGATGGTGAAACAATGCCTTAAGTACAAAAAGAAAAAATAGGAATTACAAATGATGCCTTAAATACAAAATTCTATAAAAAGAATGGTGAAACAATGTTTTAAATACAAAATTCTATAAAAATTACACATGTAATTCATTAAAGGGTTTCCATAAAATGCTTCAAAAAGAAAATAGGAATTACTAATGATGCCTTAAATACAAAATTCTATAAAAACGATGGTGAAATAATGCCTTAAATACAAAAAAAAAATAGGAATTACAAATAATACCTTAAATACAAAATTCTATAATAAGAATGGTGAAACAATGTAGTTCTTGAGATCTTGATGAATTGAAATCTTGAGATCAGACGAACAATCATCTCTGGCGGCTTGGTGAGATCTTAATGAATTGAATTTGTTCATCTTTTAAAAAAAATGTTGATGTGCTTGATCTAAAGAGATCCGTGATGTTTAATTTGATTATTTTTATGTCAAGCAATAGATCTAAAAAATATGCGGCGGTTTTTTGGTGATTGTTTTAGGTATAGAGTGGATAGATGTAGAAGATAAATTAATAAATTTTTCCCTGATGATAAAATAACTTATTGCAGTACCAATAATACCCTTTTAGACTTTTACTTAATTGAAGAGAAACCCTTCATCTTTTGTATAATTTCAGTTTTAGCACTTTTATTCTGAACCTTTGATCATACTAATCTAATGGTTTATATTCATTTTAATAGTTCTGTAGAGTTCTACACCTTAAATGAGTTCTACATATAACTCTTACCTATATATATATATATATATATATATATATATATATATATATATATATATATATATATATATATATATATATATATATATATATATATAGATTTAGGATCAAATGAGAAGAAACCTTAAAATAAGAAGGATAAGAAGAAACTATAACCGTATATTCGAGATGCATCCACTTAAATTAGATGTATCTTTATAATCTTAGATGCATTATAATGCATTATAACGTGTTTTATAGCTTTTAATTAGATGCATATACGTATATTATATGCATTTTATAATTTATCTATATTTTTGTTCTTCTACACGTGCCAAAATCATGAAAATCAATTTGCACCATCTACACATCAAGTTAACTTCCGAAACTTAATATAGTGCATCTACATGAATATAAATGCATCTAATACAAGTCGTTGCATCTCAAGTATGTGGTTTTAGTTTCTTCTCACCACTTTTTATTTTAAGTTTCTTCTCACTGGATCCTTACTCTCTCTCTCTCTCTCTATATATATATATATATATATATATATATATATATATATATATATATATATATATATATATATATATATATATATATATATATATATATATATATATATATATATGTGTGTGTGTGTGTGTGTGTATATATATATATATATATATATATATATATATATATATATATATATATATATATATATATATATATATATATATATATATATATATATATATATATATATATATATATATATATATATATATATATATATATATATATATATATATATATATATATATATATATA
Source organism: Glebionis coronaria (assembly GCA_025667525.1). Lineage (NCBI taxonomy): Eukaryota > Viridiplantae > Streptophyta > Magnoliopsida > Asterales > Asteraceae > Glebionis > Glebionis coronaria. The sequence goes on from CM046876.1 coordinate 583,542,791, forward strand.
TATATATATATATATATATATATATAGGGGTGGGTTCTAGAGAAAACTTGCTTTTGGTAGAAAACTTAGAAAACAAATTGGAAGGTAGATTTTGTCAATGTATCAAACTTTAGGGTAGAAACCGAAACATATAAACAAAGCGGGGTGGATGGGAGAAATTACACACATCTTATTATTACAACACACTGATCATTTACATCTCTCAAATCCAATCAAATATTAAATCACGACGTATTCTATAGAAACAAAATCCCAAATCCTAGTAAATAAACCTCAATCTTAGTGCCTTAATTTAGTAAATCAACAATACATTGAAGAAAAACGAGATTTTTTATCCACAAATCACTCAAAAATGGAGAAAATGCAAGAATTAACTAGTAAGTGCAATAATTTTGTTAATTTTTAATGTTTTATTGAATGACTATCATCAGATCATCATGATATTTCTAGATATGGAACAAACATGACAAAAAGATGAATAGAAAATGTGTTGCATAAAGCTGCACACTAGGTGTTTGATTAAATGTTTGAATGAGATTTTATAAGCATTATGCACTATATTTATACTCTGATGTGTCAAATGTTAATTTTTACTTATTTTTGTTATTTTATTACTAGAAGAAAGTGTGTATCTGATATTGTGATCACTGTCCCTAAGATAGTCCTAAATATAGGTGTAGGTTCTAGTATGGGTACATTTTGATCTCGATGAAAGAAAAGTATTATGAGCATATGATCATGACCTTCTATATATTTTTGTCTACAAAGGTTTGTGACATTGTTGTTGAGGCTTACCATGCCACCAGTTATGTCACTAACTCGTGGAAAATTCGATCATATATTTGGTTACGGCATTTTTATGTTATGGCAATTGTTTTTGTTTGTTTATAAGATAGAGTAAGCATTTATTTAACTGTTTCTAAAAAGAGTACATTGTATTCGACCCAAACTTTGTTTGTTTGTTCTAGGCGTATTATTTAATATGGCTTTAAGGCATCAATTTATTTGTTTGTTTAAGCATTCTATAATATTAGTGTTTCATTAGTGCATGATAAAATGTGTCATTTCACCTCTTATTATGTTAAGTTAGAGAATTTTTTTGTTTGGATGCTTAGTGCAAAAATTGAAAAAGTTAGAGCATCTATTTGAGAGAGTATGGTTAGAGCATCAGTAAGTTAGTATGGTTAAGGTATTATTTGTGTAGTTTTAATCTCAATGAAATAGAGAGTTTGTCATGTAACGGTAAACTGTTTTATACTTATTCTTATGGACAAGGTGATTAATGGGGTTCTATCTATTATAAATATGATTTAGGCTCCTTTCTAACCGTTTGACCTATTCTATTTTGACCCATTAGAGATACCGCATAACTCCTCAATATGTTAATGCTTTCTTTTTGTTTTTTGATTTATGCTAATATCAAGACTTAACACGCTTCTTCATACCATGATATAAATCTTGTGCACCGGTTAAACCCATTTTAAGCATCTTTTGAATATGTAGTAGTACAATTGCTATGAATTTACACAACCATAAAGGCGACTCTTTGATCTTCTATTACATATGTTGCATCTGTCCATTCAAGTGATGATCTGCTCATGCATGTTTTTGTTGTTTCAAGATTAGGTCTCCTCTTTCACCTAAAGGAGATAGGGAGTAAAACATGCAATCGACCAAAAAAGTGTCTCACTCGGTTTAACTTTCTTACTTGTCATCTCAAAATTTGGTATTCTGTTACTTTTTAGTGTTTTCTTTATACATGTTGTATTTAGCTGTGTCAATCCAAACGCCCCCTTTATAATACACACAATTACACATAACCGCATTTAATAATTTTTTGTTTTCTAATTGATGTGTTTGAATATAGATCATCAGTCCGTAGATGCATTTATCTAAATTGAGGCCAGTAATTGAGTTAGGACCATATACAACTGCAAGTATTAATTAGTGCATTCGTTTGAAAAATATTAGTGCATCCGTTTGAGGTATTTAGTGCATCTGTATGAGGTATTTAACGCATTCGTTTGAGATAATTTAGTACACACTGATTACTTTCACCTTTTACTTCTTGTATACGTTGTATTATCGGAATCGACCTTTTGTTAGGATCATAAAGAGTCTTAGAAGCACGTAAAGGATCTTGATGTCGGAGCAGTTGCTTGTGGCTTGGGTCTTACTTTTGGTAACATGGTGTGCATGTCGTACATTTTTATTAATATTAGTTAGATACTATAAAATGTACACTACAACTAGTGATAGTGTTTGGAAATTTTCTGAATAGGGAGTGTAGGATTGAGATTAAGAGTATATGGCAAAATAACGTGCTTTGTAAACTGTCACCCGATAGCACATTTGGAAGCAGTTAATCAGCAGAATGCTGACTTTGACCATATTTACAGAAATACCACATCCGGGCGGTCAATCGATAATGCATATGGTATGGTGCAATACCTGTTTTTATGTTGCTCTATTGCCTTCGCCACATATTTATTTTGGGTGCTTTATTCTTCCTTTGCCTTGCTATGGTTAGTCCTTCAACTAAACACCGTTTGCTAAACTTTGCCTTTTTTCCTAAGTTTTCTGATTCACTATTCGAAACTTTTGGCTAAGGCTTTGATGGAAATACATAATATCTCATGGATTCTTTGTGAAGAATTATTTTTTTGGTGTTAGTTCAGTGTGTCCAAAATAGGATTGCATTCCCGTCTCCACTATAAGTGTATGATTTGTTTTACGGCATCAGTTTGTATTTGTTTTACAGCATCAGTTAGAATTTGTTTTACGGCATCAGTTAGAATTTGTTTTACGTCATCAATTAGTATTTGTTTTACGGCATCAGTTAGAATATATTTTAAGGCATCAATTAGAGTTTGCTTAACAGCCAGAACTTGTTTCAACTATTGCTCAATTTGTCGAAACGGCCTTTTAAACACACTTTGTTTCTTCAATGACAGGTCTGCTCCAAACACATCAGTAGGAATGAAGAACAAATCAGTAGGAATGAATTACTGTATTTTCATTGCATACTCTCTAGTCCTGCTACAGCAATATGCATGATTACCACCAAAGTAAGAAGGTGATCTGGTAGAATTAATTTTACACATTTGCTCTTACTGTCCTGTCCTATTGTCCTTGGATAGCTACGTGCAAAGATATCAGAATGTTGAATCTACTAAAATCTGCTCATTTGTATGTAGATACATTAGAGTTAGAGTACTCGAATTATGCCACATACCCAAGTAATGACCCATATGGATATGGAAGCACAACATATTCGAGTTACTATAGTAGTGATCAGCAGCAACCAAATCAAACATACAATCAGCAGCATCTGAATCCCTCTTACACTTAGCAGCGGCGGAATTAATCATATACTCAGCAACAACCTAGCCAATCATACCCTCAGCAATATACGAATCAATCATACGCTCAACAACAACCTAGTCAAACGTACGTTCAACCAGCAGGAGCCAATCAAAGTACAGGTGCTCCTCATCAGCCTATTTCATCATTTCAGTATACAGGGTCCTATGCTGGGCCAACCAGTTATACAACTGATTATTACAATCATGGTGATTATCAGACATCCGGTGATTATTGAACTGCAAGTTACAATAGTCAGACGAACACATGGAATCTAGGAAGCTATGCAAGTTGTGCTCATCAATATCCAAACTACACTACAGAATCCAATGGTGCTTATAATGCTCAAAGTGCCCCTGCACCACTTGTACAAGCCAAAGCCAAAGATTGAAGGAAGTCATTCATTTATTGAAACTGATAAGAAATTGCTAATGATAGATGCATATGTCTTATAGCTACAGGCGATTGACCATGTATTCTTGAAATTTTAGTTTATATCATTTCTCACTATTTATATCTGTTCCCATTCAGATTGTCAATCCACACTATTTGGCATCGCGAATTTGATTGTAATTACGTTTTTAACTTCACACTATTTGATTAATCTAATATAGCTATAGGTTTTGGTCGTGTATTCTTGGAAGTTTATTTTGTTAGATTTTAATGTTTATGAATGATCAAGACGTCCATGGTGTGCCGTCTAGCTGCATTTTGTACTAAAACTCTCTTGATTTAAAGAGACGTAATCATGTGTCGGAGGATGATATCACACTAACTAATTCAGAGCATCAGTTTGTTAATAAATAATGCATCATAGACCTTTCAAAATATTCATTTACTCACAATAAGCCTGTATTCTTGCTCAAATAAATAGATTCACATGAAATAAGTTTTTTTTACAAAGGTAAAACAGATAATATATAATTAAAAGGTATGTACAAACAAAAGTCCAAGCGATGTCTAAGTAGGACAAACCCGTACAAAGAACATACTTATCTTGGAACCAAGATACAGGCAATGAGCATTCCCGAGCCATATACAAATTACTAATACCAACTAGACTGCTAATAAAAAAATTGATACAATAAATTGTCAATACAAAATAAACTGATCACCTATAGGGTGCCCCATATAGTGGTGCCATAGACAGTCCATACAAAAGGATAAACAAAACCCATTCCCTATTTATCACCTGCATATTGCTTATACTATCACCGACTTTATAGTTAAGTTATTACATTCTGACGTTGCTTGTGGGATATCACTTTTTAACATTTTGTGAGCTAATTTTTACAGCCCAAACAGAGCTCTGACCATCGAAGGCAAGATCTACCGGTTTCTCAAGGTGGAAGCAGTCAAGTAGCTCCCCAGTTACCAAATGGAACGAGTTCACTTCCAAATCAGTCTACTCAACCACTCGACAAACCACATTCACATGAACTTTCTAGTAATTCCTATAACCGAAAGAATCTACCCTGCAATCAGGCCCTTAGAATGCGTTAGATCAAAGAGAAACAACTTCGGCAACAACATGTACTACAACAACAGGAATTTTCATAACCATGAGTGTCTCAACTTCTTGTTTCATCTGCTCAAAATAGTATACATATACGACCGCAATCTTTAACACTACTATTTCCATGCGGGCTTGCTCAGAATCCTCCAACTAGTGGCAACCACCAAATACTAAAGAAACAAAATAGAGATGATCAATTTGTAAGTACTTGTTAGCATGTTTGATCAAGACACCAGAGATCATAACAGCTCAAACATCTCATAAATTTTCCATTCTGCTCATAGTTTTTATTGATCGATTTGTAAGTAGTTTACACATGATGTTCAATGACTATCATAAAACGTTTTTTTTCCAACTTACTGCTTATCTCATTTTCAATGCTATCTATTGGAAATTTAGAAGCCAATGGCATTATCAAATATTGTTTCGACAAGGGAAGACTATAGTCATCGACATAGCAGCTGTAGGTTCTATAAAATTTCATCATAATGAAAAATTAGAGGCATCACACTTAAAAAAATTCATTGACGCATTTTATCAAACACCTCGTGTTCCGCCTTTTTAACCATGATTTGAATTTATTTTCTTATGAATTTTTTTCAAATATAAAAGTAGACTATTAATACAACATTTAAGATCAATAAAAACACAAAATAGAACAAATTATTCAAAAATTAAAATCATATACATGCAAAAGAAGATAATAACATAGCATTAATAATTATTAAAAAACTTACTTTTAAACTTAAATAATGAATCTGATTAGAGATAGGTGATGATGGCGATGGTGACGGTGAACTGTGGTGGTGAACGATGATGATGGCGATGGTGAACGGTGGTGGTGGTGAACGGTGGTGGTGAGTGGTGGTGATGAACGGTGGTCGTGGATATGGCAGTGTACTTCTAGGGAAGAAAACCACGCACGAGAGAGAAAGAAAGAAAAAACAAAATGAAACAAAATATTTACAAAAAGTACCCTTAAAGAATGAAGTAATATGCAATCAGGCCCCTGTAGTTTTTGCGAAAAAAGGAAAGGAAGGGGGCTTTTGATCCAATGGTTGGGAGAAGGTTTTCTAAGTTTTCTTTTGAGATGAAGTTTTCTATTGATCCCATCTATATATATATATATATATATATATATATATATATATATATATATATATATATATATATATATATATATATATATATATATATATATATATATATATATATATATATATATATATATATATATATATATATATATATATATATATGTATGTATATATATATATGACTTGTCTGTGTGACAAGCTTGAGATGATTAAAATTCTTGTGTTAAAATAATGATTTATAAAACCTATAGACTTGCTCAACCGTTGTGTTGATGATTTTTAACATGTATTTCAGGTAATCAAGATGGATAGCAGCGGAGCATGTGAGGAGGAAGTTGGTGCTTACTTGTCTAAAGTTTTATATAATTTTCCATCCTTTGAAATGAATAAATGACTTTTAAATCTTTAATGAATGTGTTGTATTGGTAACGGTTTATGGGACGTTGTATTGGTAACGGTTTATGGGACTAAACGCTACTCTGATTTATATATTGGGATGGAAAACTTTTTAGACAAGATTGTATAATATTTTAACGTCTCTTTTGAGGTCGTTTTCTATGATTGTGCGCGATGTGCTATAAGTAGCGCCCCAAAGTAGTATTCCGCTGCGTGGTAATTGGGGGTGTTACATTATAAGGGATTTTTTCAAATTTTCTTGTAATTTATAGTGATGCTTAAGTGATAGAAAACAACCCGTACTTTTGGTTAGTACCGGCAAAGTTATAAATGGGAAACATTTTTTTAATTACATAGATAGATAGTGCGAGTCTAGTAATGATCACATGTATGAGTTTTGGCGTGAGTTTTTATAAGTATTAAATGTTTTTATATACGCGTGTTTAGTACAATAATGTACAAGGAGTATTGATTCGGTTTTCGTATTTTGATTTATAGGTCACGTGTTAGATTTTCCAGGGCAACCACATCGTCGGTGATATTTTCGTTACGTCTTCGCTAGAACCACTACTACTACTCAAGGTGAGTTTATAGCCTCGCTTATTCACTTTAAATGGTTTTACCCACCAGGGGGATGCATGCTATTTTAAATAAAACGAACATAAGTCATGAATGATTGTTGGACCCGAAAGTTGCCTGAATTGTGTTGAGTACCTAGTTGCATAAGACCCTATATTCATGAACTATTAACTATTGTTTAACCCTCGTGTGGATTGAAAGTAGCCGCTTATACAATTGATAGTACTATGGGGTTGACGACCATATCCGAGACGAGAGCTAGTACATTGAGTACCCTCTGCGGACGGATAACTTGTGATAAGAAATAAGGTATAATTGCAACTAATGCCTTTAGAAGGGGCACTGGTTTCATCTTAATCATGCCGGTAAATGTACGCGGGTGATGAGTTAACGGATTAGTTAAACACAATTATTAGCTATTGCTAACGATAATAACCTTGAATGATAGATTGTTTGATCGACAATTCTATAAATGATCGTGATTGATTTTATATACTTATGTTAAAAAATGAGATTGTAAAACCTATAAATTTCGCTCAAAATTATATGTTGACCCCTTTAAGCATGTGTTTCAGGTAATCGATGATATGGTAGCAAGGAGCATGCGAGGATGGAAGTTGTTGTGGCTTGGCGGTCTACTTTGTCTTTCCTCCCTTTTATAACTTAAAACTTTTTATATTATGTCATGTGAACTAGTAATGTACTTTTGGGTTGAGATTCAGTGGGGACCTAAACGCAACACTGTTTTGTACTTTCTAAGGAGTTTGGGAAGCAGTAGACAATGATGTTTAACAATGTTTAATTTACGTTTAAATTTCTACGTCTCTTTGAGTCGTTCGAAATAGCTTGTGTGTGATGATAACTGCCTAGCACCCAAATGTTGTAGTTCAGCTGCGCATACGATTTCGGGGTGTTAGAGATTGGTAATCAGAGCCATGAGTTATAGAGAACTAGGTCGTATTGAAAAATCCTAAACTATAACTTTTGGTGTCGTAAGAAATTGTCCAAGCACACAACTATCCTGCATGGCTCCGGTAAGGTTTACTTTTATTATTGATGGAAATAGATGTATCCCTTTTAAATTGAAATGAGTGTATGAGTATTTATTACGTAAATATTGAACTACTATATGTAAATGTTGAAATTGTAGGTGGAGTACTCGATACCGTAATACTTGTATTGCATATGCATGAACATCATATTATCGCGTTTTGGGCATGTGTACCACCTTTGCATTGCATTTGCTTGCATATAATTATAAATATTGAATGATGACCTTACGTACCCTCCAAAATTTCCTTTGATTGCTGAGATGGCTGAGGTACCACCTAACGGAAATGAAAACAGAATTGTGGAGGAAATCGAGAGACAAGAGGTAAGGGAAAACGTTGGAGCAGCTGTTGTAGGACAAGCCGAGGCGGAAAATGTGCAAGCTCAGATTCCCGACCGAAGAATTACTACTGTCCCCAGGCCTGCCTGTATCTCTCATCTGATCGGTATGCCAGGTATCACTAGAAGGTCCGACGCCGCGGCTAGTGCTAGTTCTCTTCATTAGGACATCGCAAGAGTCACTTGCCCTGGGCCAAGACAGTATGGTGACGTTCCGTTTTTTTAGAAGGAATGATAGGCTAATGTACGAACGTTATGTGGTCGAAACAAGAGTGATCAAGAGGTTTGACGAGAGCGAAAGAGCACATCAGAAGTTATTGACAAGGACTGCAAGGGCTGAGTACGATGGAGCATCGACTAAGAATGATATTAACCACTCAAGGGTGGCCTAGTGGCAAAAATATTTGTGGCTATCATTCCAAAGTGTGTGAGGTCTCAAGTTCAATTCCCACTAAGTGCAAACAACCTTGAAGTGGCCACGCCAACCTCCTGAAAAGGGAGGGCTTTACCTGGTTTGAGTCTGTGTGGCGGTGGGCTCAAACCTCGTGGATTAGTCGGCCAGTGAGTCAAAAATCACGGTTACCAAAAAAAAAGAATGATACTGACAGTTTGAGATCCATGATAGCAAAGTTGAGTGCCAGTCTAGAGAGGGTTAGGGAAGATCAGGCTAGGTTAGTCATGATGCAAAGTTGGGAGCATCGTGTAAGATCATCCCTACCGCAAGACTAGAGATTCGTGGATGACTCTGAGCTGGAGGCCAATGATTTCATGGTTCAACCGCCCGCCAGGGTTGAGTGTGTTGCTTTTGTGAATCAGGTAGCACCGAGTTTGGGTCTACTTCTGGAAGGAAGAGGGTGGCAGAATGTGAGCCGAGCGATAAAGGGAAGAGAAATATGGACGAGGAAGAAGATAGTGATGAAGAGCCCGAGGAGGATGAGGAAGAACCACCTTCCAAGAAGTCATGTGGATCACCACGTGACTAGTTACTTGTATTTCATTTTTATCTTTTGATCGTTGTAATCGAACTTATTTAGACTCCCGTATGATGGCATTATGATGAAAACTTGATAACTTTAAGTTGTTGGTGTATGGTTGTAGTGGCATTACATGTCACAAATTTTGGTTGATCTATCAACGCAATCCATGTTTACCTTTCATGATCTATGATAAGTCTTAAATTTGCTCTTTTGTGATGTGATTGATGAATATAGTAACCTTGTTGATGTGTTGTTGTACTTATATTATGTCCTGAAAAAGAAATCCTTCTTAATCTTGATATGTATACTTACATTGTTTTCTATTTTCCTGTCATTGTAGAGAGGTGTAACTAAGACTTCACCATGCCTCCAAAGTTGACAGCCGATCGAGTAAACACCATGATTCAAGAGGCAATCACCAATGCTATTGAGGCAGATCGTGCGAACAGAGACCAAGGTCAAGGTGGAAATGTGGAGAGGCAGCCAGCCCCAAGGGAATGTTCATATGCCGGGTTTGTGAAATGTGGTCCCACATAGTTTCGTGGTACCGGTGGAGCTTTGGAACTCCGTAGATGGGTGGAAAAGATTGAGAGCACTTTCGAAATCAGTGGGTGCTCTGAGGCAAACAAAGTTAAATTTGCAGCTGCTACTTTCCTGGATGATGCTTTAAGATGGTGGAACAACCAGGTGGCTATTGTCGGATTGGTAGTAGCAAATGGAAGAACTTGGGCTGCAACCATTGCACTTTTGACTAAGAAGTTTTGTCCCGAGGAAGAGCTGGTTCAGTTAGAGGACGAGTTGAGACACTTGTCGTTGAAGAATAATGACATCACTGCTTATACAAGAAGGTTCAGTGAGTTAAGCCTGTTGTGTCCTGATGCTTTTGTAGACGATCGCAAGAAGATGAAACAGTATATCAAGGGTCTGTCGAGCAACATTAAGGGTGAGACTACTTTGTCAAAGCCCAGATCATTTGATGAAGCCGTTCAGATGGCGTATGCACTGATGGATGTTAAGTTGCAAGACAAGAAAGACTATATTGCTGAGGGAAACAAAAGGAAATGGGAAGCTGCCCAGGTGAATCAACCACAAGGACAGAATCGTGGGGGTAATCGCAACAACAATCAAGGACCAAATCGTAACCAGCAGTTTAACCAAAAGAGGAATGATGGGATGAGAGCCGCTACTGCCCCCAGAGGAGTTAAGGTCAATCCTCATTGTGGGCATTGTAACTTGTATCACATTGGGAATTGTCCTCCTGCATGTGGTAAGTGTGGGAAGGCTGGCCATAGAGTTGCAGATTGTCGATCTAGAGGTGTGGCTACAGGGGCGAATGCCACTAGAGTAATCGTTTGTTTTGGTTGTGGAGAAAAGGGGCACAAGCAAGGAAACTGCCCGAAAGCTGGGAATAGGAAGGGAGGAAATAATGCTTCTGCTGTATATCGAGTGGGTACCGCTGACAAACCGCAAGGACCGAATGTGGTGACCGGTACGTTTCTACTAAACGCTCGTTATGCTAGTGTATTATTTGATTTTGGATCCGATAAAAGCTTTGTAGACATAAAATTTAGTCGTCTTATCGATAGAGAACCGGTGATGCTAACGACTAACTATAATGTGGAATTACCCGATGGAAAGATTTTTAGTACTAATTCTATATTAAGAGGGTGTTCCTTGAAGTTAGGGAATTATGCCTTTGATATTGACTTACTGCCTATAGAGCTAGGATCTTTTGACGTGATGATTGGGATGGATTGGTTAATGGCGCATAGTGCGGTGATTGTTTGTGGAGAAAGGTTGGTCCAAATCCCGTTGAGAAATAGGGTTTTGACTGTGAAGGGTAATGAATGTACTTCTCGTATGAGAGTAATATCTTGCTTGAAGATGATGAGGTATATGGAAGAAGGATGCGATGTATTTCTGGCGCAGATTTCTAGTGATGGTGATGTAGAGACAAAGTTGAAAGAGGTGCTTGTGATTCGAGAGTATCCGGAAGTTTTTCCGGATGAGTTGCCGGGTTTACCGCCCTCTCGTTAAGTGGAATTTCGGATCGATTTGATGCCATGAGCTGCATCAGTTGCTCGTGCACCTTATCGATTGGCATCGTCAGAACTGAATGAGTTATCTGATAAATTGAAAGAATTGATGGATAAGGGGTTTATTAGACCGAGTTCATCGCCATGGGGAGCGCCTGTGTTATTTGTAAAGAAGAAGGATGGGTCGTTTAGAATGTGTATCGACTATCGAGAGCTTAACCAATTTATGGTTAAGAATCGGTATCCATTGCCGAGGATTGACGATTTATTTGATCAGTTACAAGGATCCTGTGTGTACTCGAAGATTGACTTGAGATCAGGGTATCATCAACTGCGAGTTAGAGAGGAGGATATTCCTATAATTGCTTTTCGTACGCGATATGGACATTTTTAATTCCAAGTGATGCCTTTTGGATTAACTAATGCACCTGCAGTATTCATGGATCTTATGAATCGAGTGTGCAAGTCGTATTTGGATAAGTTTGTCATTGTATTCATTGATGATATTCTTATTTACTCCAAGAGCAAAGAAGAACATGAGAATCACTTGAGGACGATATTGGAGCTGTTGAAGAAAGAGAAGTTGTACGCGAAATTCTCCAAGTGTGAATTTTGGTTGGAGTCTGTACAATTTCTTGGGCATGTGATTGACAGCAAAGGAGTTCGTGTAGATCCTGCCAAGGTAGAGGCAATTAAAGAATGGTCGGCACCGACAACGTCGACTGAAGTTCGACAATTTCTTGGTTTAGCTGGTTATTATTGGAGATTCATCGAAGGGTTTTCGTTGATTGCAAAGCCGTTGACCAAGCTTACTGAGAAGAATCGGGTGTTTGAATGGGGAAATGATGAACAAATCGCTTTTAAAACACTTAAGGACAAACTGTGTTCTGCTCCGATTTTGTCATTGCCGGAAGTAATCGAAGACTTCATGGTTTATTGTGACGCGTCTCATAAGGGTTATGGAGCTGTTTCGATGCAACGTGAGAAGGTGATCTCTTATGCGTCGAGGCAATTGAGGAAGCATGTAATAACCCGAACTTTAAAGTCTACATTTAGACCGAGTTCTAATACTAATTCTATTATTCAGACCAATATTTATTCATCCACTTTTATTTGTCATGTTCGTTCGACGAATAATATTGATTTCTCGACTAGACGGCAAGATTAGGGTTTTAACGTATCGAATATGTGTCATTTATTATTTATCGGCAAAGTCTATGTCCGTCATCGACCGTAAATATCATTGTTATGACATAGAAATATTTTCTATTGTCGTCGTTTTAATTTCTCGTTTTATGAGAATTCTTGATAATTTACATTAAAACTTTAGGCGTCATTCGTTTAGGCGACGCGTTAACGTTTATTAAATTATGAGCCCTCCTTTATTTATTGAAATATAAATGTTTTCCGAATGTCAATGTTTTTATTTTATATTGAGCGTTTATTTATCGTGTTTTACGTGTATCCTTTTAAATCGCGTAACGTTAAAAATACCGGGCTTCAATAATACCCGCTTTTCTAAATGTGAGACAAATTTATACACACATTTCGTTAAGTTTGAAACTGATGTGGGACAAAGATTGCACCAACACTAAATATTACAAAATCTAATATGTTGAAAGAAATACTTTCATTTCTAAAATTTTAACATGTGAAGACACGTAGCTTCATAAAACAAAATAGTCACCAAGGAGCTTAAATTCCAAAAATTTATAATATAACACGCAAGAGCTTTGAGTCGGTCTATTACGAAAGTATATACTTTCGCTTTCAACGTTCGAGTATAAAATAATATATGATCATAGAAAATTTTACGCCTTCCCTTGTTGACATTTCAAAACAATTGGCTTCTTTATGTTCTGTTACTTGGGGAGATGATGGCGAACATGATCAGAGTAGAACAAATGGTGATTATATGTTCGCGGCGTGGGTGTAAGCTAGAAAAAAAAAACGAGAGAGACATCCATGGCTCGTATAGCTAACGTTAGAAATCATATAGTGAAGACGTGAAGTTTAATAGCAATGGGAAGAACGCCTCACAAACACGAACTCGTGCCACCATCCATAAAAGAGAAGATGGTGTAAGAGTCGACGTCTCGGCGAAGGTGACAACGATAGGAGTCATTTCCCGACGTGACATGACATCTTATTACTCCAATAGAGAGTAGCCATGTTGAGAAGCGTTTGGTTCGTAAAGCTACGAGTCTGAGTCCATGTTTTGGTTAAAGTATCGGGCAGTTTTAACCTCTTGGTGTTCATGTCCGTATTCATACTCGTGCATCACGACTCCAAATCATTCGCGTGTTCACGCAAAGCTGAGGTATCACTCGATATCAATTATATATTATGATTTAAAATTTGCTTAAGCTATTCGACTAAAATACTCGGTATGAGAACGAAGCCATGGTTTAAAATTTGCAAAACAAACAATGAAGAAACACTTCACGTCATTATCATGAATATGAAATGCAAATTCATATTTACATATTGGTCCCTGATTTATGAAGCTATGTACAAATTATTATTATAGATTTCTATAGTAACACTTGTGGACCTTGTTCATTTTATAAATATTAGATTTTTATTAAAAGTTTATAAAACTTGTAAAATATCTAAAACTCCCTAAAAATATACTATTTACATAAAAGTGATTTATTACTAGTCTCGAGCCTAAGACGCGTCTCGTTATATTAGGTCTCGTTCGATTATATGACGACCGCTGGGCATCTCGTTCTCGAGCAATGAGCAACTGATATCTCGTGAAGTTTTGTATCGACTATTGGATGTTTGTTCCTTGATAAATGTGTGATAGCTATATCAGGTGAGTTTATAGCCTCACTTTTATATTATCTTGTAAATGACTTTTAACCCGCGAGGGGGAATACATGCTGTGTTATAAAATGAACACAAGTTGTTTTTGGTATGCTGGACCCGAATATGATGATAAATGCCTAAGTACCATTGTCTTATGAAGTCCCTGAATTTCATGAACTGTTAATTACCTTGCGAGGTAAACGCTAATACATTTGATAGATCTATTTGGTTTGACAGCCTTATCCTAGGGTATGTATCCTTGTGATCACCTGAGAGGGATATAATGTATAAGAGGTCGCTGGTATATGACAATATTACCTTTCAGTAAGGGTGCCGTAAGTGACTCGGTTTGACGTGTTGGTTAACGTTCAGTTGCATGAGCTTAAGGCATTTATCGATATATATATATGACTTGTCTGTGTGACAAGCTTGATATGATTAAAAATTCTTGTGTTCAAATGATGATTTACAAAACCTATAGACTTGCTCAACCATTGTGTTGATGTTTTTAAGCATGTATTTCAGGTAATCAAGATGGATAGCAGCGGAGCATGCGAGGAGGAAGTTGGTGCTTACTTGTCTAAAGTTTATATTATTTTCCATCCTTTGAAATGAACTAAATGACTTTTATGTCTTTGATGAATGTGATGTGTTGGTGACGGTTTTTGGGACTAAACGCTACTTTGATATATATATTGGGATGGAAAACTTTTTAGACAAGATTGTATAATATTTTAACATCTCTTTTGAGGTCGTTGTCTATGATTGTGTGTGATGTGCTATGAGTAGCGCCCCAAAATGGTATTCTGCTGCGTGGTAATTTGGGGGTGTTACAAAATGGTAATCAGAGCCACAAGTTATAGAGAACTAGGTCAATTTTGAAAAACCTAAACTATAACTTTGGTGTGTTCTAAAAAGTTTTAAGCACGCAACTACTCCGCATGGCTTCGGTAAGGCTATTCTTGCATTACTTTATGATTAATTGTGATTATGTGAACCTATGTGTACGTAGGAATGGTAATATGTATATGTATGAATATACAGTGGTATTTAAAGGCATTGCGCTTGAAGCAATGGTCTTTGAATGATTGTCGTACATTTTATAATACGGTTTTGTATCGGATTTGGCCTCACCGCAAATCACCGATCTTGATGATTACGTATTATCTGTATACGAGTATGAAACTCATTTGATACTTTGAGTATGTATATATTGTTTCGTAAGCTATCACATATTGATTTCTTTAAGTTCGATTGTTATCCTTGTATCGTGATGTGCCATTTTTGGACGTCTCCTTTCGAAACGTAATTGATTGATGTGATATTCGTGTTCCGAGTACTTCTTATTTTTAAGAATCATTTCCCGAGGCGACATCTTCTATGTAATGCGAAGTGTGATTTGATTTTATATGACTACGTTTTATTGGCGAAAAGGAGGATGCCAATGTTGGACCCAAATTATATATGTGTCCAAACCAACTATATAGTTGGGTACAACAATGATATGCTCATAGTAGTCATTCGGTTGAGTGACTTAATACCATGTATCTAAATGGAATGGGACATTTAGATATAGAGATTTTAACTCGCCCAACTATGAGTCGCTTAAGGTTGTCTTATTGAAATAGGTTGGGACATTTGAATAAGAAAATTTTAAACCACTAGACCTTAGATTGTTGTTTTTCCTTATTCAGATGGAATGGGACGTTTGAATACGGAAATCATGATGTAAGTTTATTGACACCTTGTATTTACTATGGTATTTGGATATAATATCGTGTTTAGAGATAGTAATACTTGAGTAGGATGACTTATAATCGTCTCGTTGAAATGGATTGGGACGCCTTTTCATTTGAACAAGAAAGTTATAAGTTCCCGAACCATAAATTTATAAACTCTTGTATACATGGAAAGGGACGCCTTTTGATATAGACAAGGAGTTATAAATGAGTGGGCCCAAGTATGTCTGGCTCGATTTGTGAGTGTTTGGTGTGCGTACGTCTTCCTTCAAATCGTGTTTCGTTGGTATGAATCGTTCAGTGTCGTCGTCATTATGATGATCGTCGATTATCATCTATGTATGAGTAACCCGTTGGACTTCTCTCGAGTTGCAATTTATTTCGATGGACCATTTCTAATGTGTCTCGATGATCGTGAGCTTTATAAGCTAATCGTTAAGAATCGCTGACCGTTCCGAGAATGGGCGACTTGTTTAAGCGTCACCAGGATGTATGCGTGTACTTGTGGATTGACTGAGGATCAAGTTATCAACAGCGACTTATCGTGGATGTGAAGATTTTGTAATTTTACTTCCTATTATCGAAGGGTTCATTCAAGATTTTCTCGATGATCAATATTGGAGATTTATATTCGATGTTTATGTTCGACCTTTGCTTTTTAGGTACTTATATGGTATGTGATCCAGTCGAATGATCGTAAGTTGTGCGAACTTGAGACGGCATTGTCCAATGGCGTCCGATCATGGAGAATGTGTACCATATAATATCTTTTGACTTTCCTTGGAAACCTAGATGATGACTTACTTGTTTTTCACTCTTCACTGTTAAACTGAAGACTATTGAGACGAATTAAGCGTCGGGACGTCGCTTCCTAAAGGGTTAGATGATGTAATAACCCGAACTTTAAAGTCTACATTTAGACCGAGTTCTAATACTAATTCTATTATTCAGACCAATATTTATTCATCCACTTTTATTTGTCATGTTCGTTCGACGAATAATATTGATTTCTCGACTAGACGGCAAGATTAGGGTTTTAACGTATCGAATATGTGTCATTTATTATTTATCGACAAAGTCTATGTCCGTCATCGACCGTAATTATCATTGTTATGACATAGAAATATTTTCTATTGTCGTCGTTTTAATTTCTCGTTTTATGAGAATTCTTGATAATTTACATTAAAACTTTAGGCGTCATTCGTTTAGGCGACGCGTTAACGTTTATTAAATTATGAGCCCTCCTTTATTTATTGAAATATAAATGTTTTCCGAATGTCAATGTTTTTATTTTATATTCAGCGTTTATTTATCGTGTTTTACGTGTATCCTTTTAAATCGCGTAACATTAAAAATACCGGGCTTCAATAATACCCGCTTTTCTAAATGTGAGACAAATTTATACACACATTTCGTTAAGTTTGAAACTGATGTGGGACAAAGATTGCACCAACACTAAATATTACAAAATCTAATATGTTGAAAGAAATACTTTCATTTCTAAAATTTTAACATGTGAAGACACGTAGCTTCATAAAACAAAATAGTCACCAAGGAGCTTAAATTCCAAAAATTTATAATATAACACGCAAGAGCTTTGAGTCGGTCTATTACGAAAGTATATACTTTCGCTTTCAACGTTCGAGTATAAAATAATATATGATCATAGAAAATTTTACGCCTTCCCTTGTTGACATTTCAAAACAATTGGCTTCTTTATGTTCTGTTACTTGGGGAGATGATGGCGAACATGATCAGAGTAGAACAAATGGTGATTATATGTTCGCGGCGTGGGTGTAAGCTAGAAAAAAAAACGAGAGAGACATCCATGGCTCGTATAGCTAACGTTAGAAATCATATAGTGAAGACGTGAAGTTTAATAGCAATGGAAAGAACGCCTCATAAACACGAACTCGCGCCACCATCCATAATAGAGAAGCTGGTGTAAGAGTCGACGTCTCGGCGAAGGTGACAACGATAGGAGTCATTTCCCGACGTGACATGACATCTTATTACTCCAATAGAGAGTAGCCATGTTGAGAAGCGTTTGGTTCGTAAAGCTGCGAGTCTGAGTCCATGTTTTGGTTAAAGTATCGGGCAGTTTTAACCTCTTGGTGTTCATGTCCGTATTCATACTCGTGCATCACGACTCCAAATCATTCGCGTGTTCACGCAAAGCTGAGGTATCACTCGATATCAATTATATATTATGATTTAAAATTTGCTTAAGCTATTCGACTAAAATACTCGGTATGAGAACGAAAGCCATGGTTTAAAATTTGCAAATCAAACAATGAAGAAACACTTCACGTCATTATCATGAATATGAAATGCAAATTCATATTTACATATTGGTCCCTGATTTATGAAGCTATGTACAAATTATTATTATAGATTTTTATAGTAACACTTGTGGACCTTGTTCATTTTATAAATATTAGATTTTTATTAAAAGTTTATAAAACTTGTAAAATATCTAAAACTCCCTAAAAATATACTATTTACATAAAAGTGATTTATTACTAGTCTCGAGCCTAAGACGCGTCTCGTTATATTAGGTCTCGTTCGATTATATGACGACCGCTGGGCATCTCGTTCTCGAGCAATGAGCGACTGATATCTCGTGAAGTTTTGTATCGACTATTGGATGTTTGTTCCTCGATAAATGTGTGATAGCTATATCAGGTGAGTTTATAGCCTCGCTTTTATATTATCTTGTAAATGACTTTTAACCCGCGAGGGGGAATACATGCTGTGTTATAAAATGAACACAAGTTGTTTTTGGTATGCTGGACCCGAATATGATGATAAATGCCTAAGTACCATTGTCTTATGAAGTCCTTGAATTTCATGAACTGTTAATTACCTTGCGAGGTAAACGCTAATACATTTGATAGATCTATTTGGTTTGACAGCCTTATCCTAGGGTATGTATCCTTGTGATCACCTGAGAGGGATATAATGTATAAGAGGTCGCTGGTATATGACAATATTACCTTTCAGTAGGGGCGCCGTAAGTGACTCGGTTTGACGTGTTGGTTAACGTTCAGTTGCATGAGCTTAAGGCACTTATCAATATATATATATGACTTGTCTGTGTGACAAGCTTGATATGATTAAAAATTCTTGTGTTCAAATGATGATTTACAAAACCTATAGACTTTCTCAACCATTGTGTTGATGTTTTTAAGCATGTATTTCAGGTAATCAAGATGGATAGCAGCGGAGCATGCGAGGAGGAAGTTGGTGCTTACTTGTCTAAAGTTTATATTATTTTCCATCCTTTGAAATGAACTAAATGACTTTTATGTCTTTGATGAATGTGATGTGTTGGTAACGGTTTTTGGGACTAAACGCTACTTTGATATATATATTGGGATGGAAAACTTTTTAGACAAGATTGTATAATATTTTAACATCTCTTTTGAGGTCGTTGTCTATGATTGTGTGTGATGTGCTATGAGTAGCGCCCCAAAATGGTATTCTGCTGCGTGGTAATTTGGGGGTGTTACAAAGCATGAGGAAAACTACACTACGCACGACTTAGAACTGGGAGCTGTATTTTTTGCGCTAAAGTTGTGGAAACACTACTTGTATGGGACTAAGTGTGTTGTATGCACTGACCACAAGAGTTTGCAGCACATATTAGACCAGAAGGAGTTAAATATAAGACAAAGACGATGGGTGGAGCTATTGAGTGACTATGACTGCGAGATTCGCTACCATCCTGGCAAGGCGAACGTTGTAGCGGATGCACTTAGTAGGAAGGATATGGAGAAACCTTTGAGAGTCAGAGCATTAGTGATGACTGAGGGTGTTGATTTGACCGGAACAATATTGAAAGCACAAGAGAAGGGATTGATGAAAGAAAATATTGGCGCCGAGAATCTGGGAAGACTGAAGAAACCTCTTTTTGTGGTAAAGTCAGATGGGCTGAGATATTTTGAAAATCGGATTTGGTTATCGCTATGTCTGTCTGAGGAAGGAACGCCTGGAGTACGAGATTTGGTTATGAATGAGTCTCATAAATAGAAGTACTCGATACATCCTGGAGCAGATAAGATGTATCACGATATGAAGAAAGTCTACTAGTGGCCGAATATGAAGGCAGAAATTGCTCGTTACGTCAGTAAGTGTTTCACTTGCGTGAAGGTAAAAGCTGAACATAAGAAACCGTCTGGGTTGTTGGTACAACCTGAGATTCCAGAATGGAAATGGGAAAAGATCGCTATGGATTTCGTGACGGGTTTACCTAGGACTCCTAGTGGTTGTGATATGATTTGGGTGATCGTGGATAGATTGAGGAAATCTTCTCACTTTTTACCTATGAAGAAGACGGATAGCATGGAGAAACTTGCCAGTGTGTACGTGAAGGAAATTGTTTGTCGACATGGAGTACCTTTATCGATCATTTTGGATCGCGACAACAGATTTACTTCGGAATTTTGGAAATCTCTTCAACATGCGATGGGCACCGAATTGAGTTTGAGCACGGCCTATCATCCTGAAACTGATGGCCAAAGAGAACGAACCATTCAGACGTTGGAGGACATGCTTCGAGCATGCGTGATTGATTTCGGAGGAAGTGGGGAACGCAACTTGCCTTTAGTGGAGTTTTCGTATAATAATAGTTATCATGCGAGTATTAAGGCTGCACCATTTGAAGCATTGTATGGAAGTAAATGTAGATCTCCTGTGTGTTGGAGCGAAGTGGGAGAAAGTCAGTTGGCTAGGCCCGAAATGGTTTTAGAGACGACAGAGAAGATTGTGCAAATTAAGAACCGTTTACATGTTGCGAGAAGCCGACAAAAGAGTTATGCCGATAATAGGAGGAAACCGTTGGAATTTGTGGTCGGAGACATGGTCATGCTTAAGGTGTAACCATGGAAGGGTGTGATACGTTTTAGGAAGAGATGAAAGCTAAGTCCAAGGTATATTGTACCATTAAAGATTGTTAGACGAATTGGGCCTGTAGCTTTGATATGAGCTAAAACACATATCAATTTATCAACAAATAACCCTAAAACATGAAGCAAAATACCAATTTATCTTGTAAAAAACAGTGTTATGTGGTATGTTTGTGTTTGTGTACACTTGTGTAGGTAAAAGGATGCATTTTCAAGCAAACAAGGAATAATCAAGCTTAATTTGATGGAAAAGACAAAGAAGGATCAAAAGTGACAAGACTTTAAAGTGCAAGGACCTATCTTGACAATCTGCCAAAGATGAAGGACCAAAGTGTAAATATTGTAAAAGTCAAGATCATAGTCAAATTTGGTCAACTCTCAAGTCAACTCAGTCAAAGGACCGATTTTGTTCAAGAACGAAGTTTGAAGGACTAAATATGCCAAAGAAATGAAGTTACAAGCTCAAAAGTACAATCTGCCAAAGTTCAAGGGTCATTTCTGCCTACTTTGGAAAGTTATACAAGAGTGATCCATGTGCTATATTTTGAACCAATGAGAAGCCAGGATTAAGAAGACATGTATTGCCACATCTTGGCATTAATTACCCACTAGCGCCGTTTTCATTTAATGAGCAAATCTTAACAGTTCAATCCGTGTGCATCCATTTCAACTAATCAAAGCTTGACACGTGGCATCTTCTTCATCAAAATAATTTGCCAGGATCGGGTTGGAGCTAGAGGCAATTTCAAGAAAAGTGCTTAACATGAAACTTGCTCAAAATTACAAGACGAGTTCATTGGTCATGATCAATTAACATGAAATCAACTCAACAAAGAAACCCCAATTCAAGTTCATACCTGCAAAATCAATTCAGCAGAATTATGACACGTGGAAAGCTGGGATTGGCTCCAACACGTCACCAACCCCAACTGATCTTCTTCTCAAGTCTATAAATAGCTGTTTAGTCTTCATTTCTTGTTGTGTAGTTGTAAGTGTGAAAACACACACATTTACTTTTTCCTTTCACCATTTCTCCTTTTTAGCTAAACTACTCAAGAGTTTGACACACTCTTGAGTTAGTTAGTTAGTTAGTAACCTTTTAACAGCTTTGTAACAAATCTCCATTAATAAAATTCAAATTCTACTTTTCCCGCCAATTCTTCTCATCATCTTTACTGTTCATATCCTGCTTCCATTGATACTCTTGTTGCTGAATTGAGTTTGTTATGATCAAATCTTTATCATAGCTGACTTTGAAGGAAGATAGTAGCTGTTTGATTGATTTCAGTCCAAGATCATAGCATGTGTGATGAATTCAGGCCATTTTGATGATTCTTGTTGATGTGTAGCTGTTTTGTTGATTGTAGATAAGTTGAATCTAGTGCTAAGGTGGTGGTTAGCACTAGACTAGAGAGTTCAGCACTTCTCTACTGCTCAAAGGATACTTCACAAGGTGCAAAAGCTTCTTGTTTTGGTTCCACTTAATGGTCAATATGCATGCTTCATTCTTAGCTTAAATCCTTGTTGAATGCATGATAAAACTTGTTTAGACTGATCTTAACTTGATTCTAGTTAGTTTGTAGCTTAAGTGTAGCCTTTTTGCTTATTGATTTGATATTTGATCTAGCTGATAGCTTATTTCAGTCATTTTTAGCCTTGCTTCCTTATTTGAGTTCTAGTTGCTTTCATTACTTGCAAATAGCTTTCACACATCTCATTTTGGTTACTAAATTTGGTTTGATAAAGCTTTACACTCAGCTTAGACTGGAACTTAAAAAGTCTTCACAAAATTCCAACAAGATCAGTTTAAGTAGTGTTTGGTATTACTTGGTGTTTGATAATCAAGTGAATGAAATTGCTTAATCTTGTTCATTTCCAGTCACAAGGTCATTACTAAGTGTTTTGAATCATTTTCAAGTCAAGTCTAAGGTCAAAAAGGCAAATGGCCATATAAAAAGTTTGGGTTATTGTTTAGTCAATCTTATTCAGAAAAGTTGTCAAATTCATTTGCCTTGCATTTGTTTGTTACTTGATGAAATTCTACCAAACCATTTCTCATTTCTAGTTCATAATATGAAGTTTCAAAGTCCATAAGCTTTTTGTACAGTTTTCAGTAAGCAAAAAGAAATAAGTAAAATTCCAAACACATAAGCAAAATGAAGTTTCTGTAAATTGAAAACTACTTTTTCATATCTCTTAATTCTTTTCATAAACTTGGCAATTTTCTTTTACAAAATTAGTTAGTTAGTGTTGGTGTTTGATTTTTGAGATTTTCAGCTTTTTGAAAAAAAACTTGGTCAACGCTTGGTCAACATAAGCCAATTTCAGCTTAATTCGATTTTCAAGCTTATTTCTTGATGATTTTTTATAAGACTTGATTTCTCATTCATGTTTTGAGCTCATTAATCAATTTCAGTACAAAAATCCAGTTGTGCATGTCCAGATTTTCTTAGAGCTTATTTTGTGCTTATTTGAAAGTGCTTATTAGCTTATTAGTCATTTTTAGCAAATTTCCTCTTACAAGTCTAGCTTATTTGTGATTTCAAGCATTTTGCAATTGGTTTGATTGATTTTGGTTGAGAAATAAGCTCAAACGAGCTTATTTGTTCTTGAAACCCGTTTTGGCTTATAAACTTTTCAAAATTGCAAATTAGTCCTTCTTGTATTAAATTGGGTTAAATTTTGGCTAAACTTGATAGTTTTTAGGGTTTTCAATAAACAGGTCCTTAAAGTTTGAAAGTTGTTAAAATTCAGTTAAGTAGTTTCGGGATTTGTTAAAAATTGGTTAGTTAGTTGCATAGTTTACATTTTTGATCCTCATAGTTAACTGTTTTGGCAGTTTTAGTCCTTATACTTGTTAGATTTACATTTTGAGCATTTATTTTTCATAGAATTTACAATTTTAGTCCTTTTAGTTGTAAAATTTACATTTTGAATTTTACTTGAATAAAAACTTGGTAATTACACGATGTTTTACATATAAGTAGATAATATTTTTCAATTTTGCAAGTCATTGTTTGAATTAGCAAATAGAATATCCAAAAAAATATTAACAACCAAAAACAGTTAAAAACCCGATATTGTTAGGACTTTCAATTAGCAGGAACTGAGAAAAACGAACTGCATTATACACAATTTCAAATGGCGCCGCTGCCGGTTCTTTGACTTTACGAGAGACTATCGATTGACGGTTTTCATTGGCTTTTGGGATCCGTTTACCTTGTGAACGTTATTTTTACGTATCATAAATAAAAAACAAATAAAAAATAAAAAATATAAAAATATATAAAAACTAAAAAATTAACAAAACAATTCTTTTCCTAAAGAATTGACCAAACAAATTAAAAAATCCAAAAAGCAATCTTTTTCCTAAGAGATTACACCCAAAAATATATATTATTGGATTCTCTCGGTTTTTATGTGCATATAGTATTTTCTCTTAAAAAACTCATAAATACAAAAATATTTTCCATATATTATTATAAGTAAATACGTATACGTATAAGAACAACCAATCTACATATTCTCCATAAGTATTGCCAAGGCAATACACCATGTTGAGGGGCGTTCCGGTCCTTAACACGTGTATCGATCAAACAAAATAAAGCAAGAATAGATAAATACTCTCAATAATCAACAATTCGAAGAATACGAACATTTAAGTGAATAGAAAGGCGATGTGCTATAAAATGCCATCTAAGGGTCAATAGGTACTTAAGTGCTTCGCGCCACCTAACCCCCCGTTCACTTGTGAGTATTCTAAGAAGGAAGGCTTCATTGAGGGTCTTGCACCCAAGTAGTACATACATATATTGTTATTTTCTTGTGGATATTTAATATTGAAACTCGAAGAGGATAATCCTTTTCTCTTCAAAGTCACACGAGAGTTTCTCTCTCATTCCCCGTATTGAGTTGCATGCTCACTCGCGGGCGTGCACAAATACCGATTGGTGTACAACCTCTTCCTCCGAAAAGGAAGAAAAAGAGAAAGAGTAAGACCACCACCGTCCATCAAGCCGATCACGAGAATCGTGCTTTGACTCCTCCACCACAAGAAGCCATGGCTGTTGATAATCGTTCTTTGATGGAACGTATGCAAACCAATGTTCATGGATATGCTAGTGCTATTAGGATTCCCGACATTCACGCAAATACATTTGAGCTAAAAACGTCTATGATTACTATGGTTTCACAATCACCTTTCTATGGTAACAAGAATGATGATCCTCATTATCACCTTAAGAGATTCCTTTCTATTTGCAATACCATTAAGCACAATGGAGTTCCACATGATGCTATTAAGTTGATGTTAGTGCCATTTTCACTTGAGGGACAAGCTAAGTGATACAAAGATTTTCTATGATGAAAAGTTTGATTCTCGGAATCCTCTCGAATTTATCTCAGTTAAAAGTGGAATGATTTGTTCTTGGTGAAAAAAAGTGGATTTGGTTTTCTATTCTAAATAAATGAAGTAAATAAAGATTAAAACCAGAAACAGTAAATCAAAAACAATTAAATGATAAAGCTGTAAAAGATCCTTACTGAAAACTAGTGCTATTCGGAATAAATGGAGAAGATGCTCTATTCGGAATGATGACCATGCGAAAAAATAAAGTCTACTCGGAATAATGACTTATGCTGAAAAACATGCTATTCGGAAAATCCCATCTATGCGGAAAGAAGACCCAATTCGGAATAAAATCACTATGCGGAAAACATTGGTTATTCGGAAAGCATTGCTCTATGCGGAAAGATATGGTCTATGCGGAAAATATCACTTATGCGGAAAAATCTGCTCTATGCGGAAAGCTAAGGCTATTCGGAAAATCAAGTTCTATGCGGAATAAAAGAAACCATGCGGAAAAATTAACCCTATGCGGAAAAGTAGTTCTATGCGGAATAACACCTCTATTCGGAAAAACAAGCCTATTCGGAAAATCACATCTATGCAGAAAACATGACTATTCGGAAAAACATGCCTATGCGGAAAATCAAGCTCTATTCGGAAAGCTGGCCCTATTCGGAATATATGAGAAATTCTGAATAAGGGTAAAACAATAAAACTATTCGGAATATCTAAAATATTCCGAATAAAGGAACGAGTAAGGTGCAATTCGGAATCTTCCTGGGCAAAGAACAGTAACAGTAGCAGACGCTAAAACAGAAGTCACGAATTAATCCAAGATCGAGCTTAATACTTAAAAAGGTTTTACCAAATCAATCACAAATCATTTAAATACCATAAGTTATAAATCCGACCAATAAAAACACTAAATCAACAACTTTTTAAGATCAAACTTGAATCAAATAAAAACTTAAGAACTTGAAATAAAAAGATGATGAAGAACAAGATGAATAGAAAGATTGGAATTGAATGATTAATGTAAAAATAACAAGAGTAAAGATTAACCACTTAGAAGATTGAAAGAAAAAATGAAAAATCACCAAACACCCTAATGGTGTTGGTGAAGCTACGAACAAGGAACTGGGAAAAAGAAAAATGATGCTAACTACCTAAAATGTGAAGGGAGAATCTATTTATACTCCTAGCGGTTGGTTGGTGATTGGGCTTTTCTCCCTTTCTTCTTGTCTTCTCGTCTTTTCAGAAAAGTTGACGTTTTCGATTCTGATTCGGGATTTGTCGTCGATTAAATTCAACTCGTCTTTTAATTTCTTCGTTTAATAGACTTGAGTTTCTTCGACTTATGTAAATCTTCCATCTTTGGTCCTTTTCTTCGATAATTCTTCAAATAGTCCCATTGACTTCAAATCTTTTGCATCTCTTGGACAATAGACTTCATCTTGAGTCTTTTTCTTCGATAAAACCCGTGCAATCCCATGTTTTCTTTAATATTCATCCGGTTAGCTCTGAAAACACAATAAACACAAAAACCACGCATAATTCCAAACAAATGATATTAAATACGTGTTTTGGTCTTGTTTTAGCCAGAATTAAGTGGTAAAAGGATGGGTGTTTACACACATATCAAATACCCTACACTTAACCATTGCCATGCCCTCATGCAATGCTTAGTGATAAAGCAAATTTACACTTTTCTCATAATCAATCAACCTTGGCCTTATTTAAATTCTACTAAACAATAATTAAATTACTAAGAGAACTTAAAACTTTAAAATAAACAAAAGGATGGAAATAACTTGTAAAGAAATCAAGGACTTATATTAGGGCTTTGGTGTTGCGAAGATTTATCACCCTCAAGTTTCACGTTCCCCAAACTAAGCTTAAAAACGAGATCATTGTTATTATAAGTTAGCAATTCAAACACTTACACACATGGCTTAATTAAATGCTTAAACTCCCTTATTCCTAGGTGTATCTCTTATATTTTATTTTTGTCTTAGAATGATCATGAAGATGCATTTTTGGACTTATTTCGATAGTTTATTTAGGCTAAAAGCAAAGTAGGACGATTTGATCAATAGTTAGCTAAAGGACAAAATCTTTTAAAACTGCTTCTCGGGATATCAAAAAGTTCATATCTTGGCATAACTCGGTTCACGATTTGAGACCTTTCTCGGGCCGATATTTGGCATGTACTTCATACTTCATATCTTCGAGAGACGTTCTTGAGATAATGGTCTTCTCATCATAATAGAGTTTCTTCACTTGGAGACTTTTGAGGGGTACTCCAACTTTGTTGACCACGACTTCATGATTATTTCTTCAATCTCTAATTGGGATTTTGAGATACAACGATCCGCCTCCTTTTCGGACTTGGATCTATTTATCCTCATACCTTGTCAGGGTCTTTTCGGATAGACTTCTCCATGATCTTTATGGGAGTTGATTGCTTTTCGTCGTGAGTCTTGATCCTTCATATTGATTTTGGAAATAATGCTTTTCACATCACTTGGGATCTTCAGCAATAAAATTGAATCCTCATGCCTTGTTAGGGCCTTTTCGGACTCGCCAATCTTCGCGCCCCGCTTCATAAGTTATGCCTTGGCTATGAACTCTTATCATTACCGAGCAACTTTTAAACGATCTTGGGCTAGAAGCTAAGTAACTTTTCAAATTGTACGACCTTACTTATTGCAGATAAATTATTAGCAAGTGATGGGAGAATAGGCAAATAATTACACGAAGTGAGCTTGTGCAAGAATACCGACTTATAATTGACTCTATCATTTCTCGTCCTCCACAATTTAAAATCTCAAGTAATGAGACTCGTGGACACTTAGCCTAATAAACCAATTAAGGTCTACATGGTTAAGGATACTAGCTAGAATAAACTTGGATAAGTCTATTCGGGTTGAGTCAAAATAAACGCAACGGGCCTAATGTGTCAAAGATTTCAAAACTAGCTACACCACTTTATTAAAAATTTTAACTTTATTGTGGAATATATACATATGAAAGCAACAATAAAGATTTAAAAATTACAACTAAATGGCCAAAATTAATTAAAAATTTGAAAAATGTTGAAAAAGATGATTTTCCGGTTAAATGAAGGCATTTTCATGGAAAAGTCCACTTAAAACTTCGATAGAAGTCCCCCCTACACTTAAGATAAACATTGTCCTCAATGTTTAAGCATGTTGGAAAAGTCCCCCCTACACTTATGACATTGTGCACGTTGGTTAACTCGAGTTAAGGAAGAGACGACTAAAGTGATCAATTTCAAATGTGAGTATGAAGAAAATTGAATCACGATAGTTGAGATATAGAACCGGATTTCGGATAACACGGGAGCACGGTTCTTTCAAAGAGTCCAAGATTGCAGTTATCCCTGTAATCACATCACCATACAAACACAAACGACCAAAATATGTCCTCCCCTACACTTAGGGGGTTAAAGGATAGATACTCGGGCTGCCTCCCGAGGAGCGCTTGTTTTTATAACTGAGTCACGAGCCTGACTCGACCCAAATTCAGTTCATGGGGAACGTGGTGAGGGATGGAATCACCTCGTGAGAGGTGTCCTCACCAAAGTACAATTTCACTCGTTGGCCATTCACCTTGAAATTAGGTCCATTAGGTTGAGCGAGCTCGAGAGTACCATATGGAAAAATTTAGGCAATGGTGAATGGGCCGGACCAACGAGATTTGAGCTTGCCCGAGAAGATTTTCAACCGAGAGTTAAAAAGTAAGACTTTGTCTCCAACATGGAACTCTCGGTTTTTAATCTTGGAGTCGTGAATGAGCTTAGTTCTTTCCTTATAGATTAAAGAATTTTCATAAGCCTCATTCCGAAGTTCATTCAGCTCATTGAGTTGGATCTTGCGTAGGTCACCGGCTTTGTTAATATCAAAATTGGCCCACTTCAAGGCCCAATAAGCCTTGTGCTCCAACTCAATGGGGAGGTGGCACGCTTTCCCGTACACAAGACGATAAGGCGTACAGCCGATTGGGGTCTTGTAGGCAGTACGGAAAGCCCACAAAGCATCATCGAGTTTATCAGCCCATGAGGCACGATGCTCTCCCACAGTCCTTTCCAGAATTCGCTTAAGTCCTCGGTTGGATATTTCAGCCTGGCCATTAGTTTGTGGGTGGTAGGCTGTGGAAAGACGATGATTTACACCGTACTTAGCCATGACTCTAGCAAATTGGTCATTGCAAAAATGAGTCCCACGATCACTAATAATGGCACGAGGCACACCGAATCTAGCGAAAAGAGCTTTCAAAAAGTTACAAACCACCCTTGCGTCATTAGTGGGTAAAGCTTTGGCTTCAACCCACTTTGAAACGTAGTCAACGGCTACAAGGATGTATTTGTTTCCTTTAGAGGAAGGGAATGGCCCTATAAATTCGATACCCCAAACATCAAAAATTTCACACTCTTGAATGAAATTCTGAGGCATCTCGTCTTTATGTGTGACTTTGCCTTGCTTTTGGAAAACATCACATTTTTTAACCATATCGTGAGCATCACGATATATGGAGGGCCAATAAAATCCCGAATCAAACACTTTTTTGGCGGTGTAGTTGGGACCAAAGTGACCACCGGTGGGTCCTTTGTGGCAAGCATCAAGGATTTCAGACGCTGCCGGTCCGTCAACACATCGGCGGATAATCAGGTCGGCACATTGTTTGAATAGGTAAGGGTCGTCCCAAAAGTAAGTCTTAATGTCGGTGAAGAACTTTTTCTTTTGCTGAGACGTCAACCCTTCCTTGAGAATTCCACCCGCCAAGTAGTTTGCAAAGTCCGCAAACCACGGGGTTTCATTCGGCTTCGAGTTTATAGACATTAAGGTCTCCAAGGGAAAAGAATCATTGATTTCTTTGTTTGGATGATCCCCTTGGTATGGATCCTTAAGTCTGCTAAGATGGTCCGCGGCTAAGTTTTCTGCGCCTTTTTTATCGCGAATTTTGATTTTAAATTCCTGGAGCAGCAAAACCCAACGAAGAAGTCTTGGTTTGGAATCTTTCTTTGTCAACAAGTACTTCAGCGCGGAATGATCGGTATACACAATGGTGGTGGAAAGGACAAGATAGGGGCGGAATTTTTCAAAAGCATAGACAACAGCTAAAAGCTCTTTTTCGGTTGTCGTATAATGCAATTGTGCCCCTGTCATTGTCTTGCTAGCGTAATGGATTGGTTGGAAGTGTTTGTTCACTCTTTGTCCCAGAACCGCTCCAATAGCAAAATCACTAGCATCGCACATCAACTCAAAAGGCAGCTCCCAATTAGGGGTAACTAAGACGGGTGCCTTAGTAAGCTTATCCTTAAGCGAGTTGAAGGCTTCAAGGCACTCGTTGGAAAAGAGAAAAGGAGTATCTTTTTCCAAGAGGTGGGTCATCGGGCGAGCGATTTGAGAAAAATCTTTTATGAATCGACGGTAAAAACCCGCATGACCCAGAAAACTTCTCACACCCTTCACGGTTGAAGGTGGAGGCAATTTGGCGATAACATCGACTTTAGCACGGTCTACTTCAAGACCGGCTTTGGAAATCTTGTGTCCCAGCACGATGCCTTCTTTTACCATAAAATGGCATTTTTCCCAATTCAGAACAAGGCGAGTGTCTTCGCACCTCTTTAGCATACGTTCCAAATTGGCAAGGCAAGAAGAGAAGGAATCCCCAAAGACCGAGAAATCATCCATGAAGACTTCCATGGTTTGTTCAACCATGTCATGGAAGATAGCTAACATACACCTTTGGAAAGTCCCGGGCGCATTACATAAGCCAAAAGGCATTCTTTTGTAAGCAAATGTGCCATAGGGACAAGTGAATGTAGTCTTCTCTTGATCTTGGGGATCGATGGGTATTTGAAAATAACCCGAAAAACCATCAAGAAAGCAGTAATATTCAATACCAGCTAATCTTTCAAGCATTTGGTCCATAAAAGGTAGAGGGAAGTGATCCTTTCTAGTAGCATCATTGAGTTTGCGGTAGTCTATACAAACTCTCCACCCAGTAACGAGACGAGTGGGAATTAACTCGTTGTGTTCATTGGGAACAACGGTTATTCCGCCCTTCTTGGGCACACAATGGATTGGACTAACCCATGGTGAATCCGAAATAGGGTAAATCATACCCGCATCAAGAAGTTTGAGAACCTCTATTTTGATGACTTCATGTATTTTTGGATTCACCCTTCGTTGGCTTTGAATCGTGGGCTTAAAGTCGTCCTCCATGAGAATTTTGTGTGTGCAGAAGTGAGGATCAATTCCACGAATATCTGAAATCTTCCAAGCAATAGCCTTCTTATGATCTTTCAACACGGCGACAAGTCGGGCTTTCTCTTCATCCTTAATCCTTAGCAATGATGACTGGCGACTTCTTCTCTTCTTCGAGGAATACATACTCAAGATGGGGCGGCAACTCCTTAAGTTCCAAATCCGGAGGATTTTCGACGGGAGGCGTATTCGAAGTCGGAGTCTCGATAGCAATAACAGTGGGAGATGGAGAGGAAGGATTGTCTTCTCTGAGGAGTTTGCAATGAAACTGAGATCGTCATCCCAATTGGCAGTAGAATCGTCATTGTCTTGCTTCACATCTTCCAAGGTGGCTTGCAAATCTTTCCAAAGGAAATCACTTTCTCCAAATAGAGATAGTGATGAGTCGATAGAGGAAACGGTCTCAACATTGGGAAGAGAGGTAGGAATGTTTTTACAAGCATCCTTGAAGTGTTCTTCACAAGCCTCATCAAGAACGTCAATACAATTAACACTCTCGTAAGAATAAGGCTGTTTAGAAAGCTTTCCCATGTTGAAGACTACTTTATCGTCACCCACTCTCATGATAAGCTCACCGGCTTCAACATCGATGAGAGTGCGACCGGTCCTCAAGAATGGACGACCAACAATGAGTGGCACACGGGGGTCCATCTCGTAGTCGACGACAACAAAATCAGCAGGGAAGGTGAATTTGTCGACTCCTACAATGACGTCTTCGGCTATCCCTACTGGATAAGCAACCGTACGGTTGGCCAATTCCAAAGTCATTTTAGTGGGGACAAGCTCGGGGAGAGATAATTGCTTCCAAACACTTAGAGGCATGAGATTAATACTGGCACCTAGATCGGCTAGGGCCATGCAATTCTCTACTCCTGGGAAATTGCAAGGGATAAGGAAACGACCCGGATCACCAAGCTTGGTTGGCAATTTCCTTAAGAGCACTGCAGAGCAGTTCTCATTAAGTTGGGTGTTGGCAATATCGAGGAGCTTTTCCTTGTCGCTCAGAAGATCTTTAAACATTTTTGCGTATTTGGGCATGTGAGCGAGAGCCTCAGTGAAGGAGATATTGAAATTCAGTTGTTTGAACATTTTAAGGAAATTCGAAACCTGAATATCATCCTTGCTCTTTTGCTTCTCTTTCCTCAACCTAGATGGATAAGGTATATTGGAAGAAGAGGAAGGCTTTGGGAGAATAGGATCACTCACAACCACGGGTGGAGGAGGGGTAGAAGGAAGAGGTGGAGAAATTGGGTAAGGAGAAGGATGAGGAATAGGAGCAGGTGACTCGTTCTCCTTAGTCACAACCACCCGTGGAGGTATAGGAAGCTCGGGTTCCTTGGTACCTTTGCCACTTCGAGTGGTGATTGCTTTCATCTCCCCTCTTGGGTTCGCAACGGTGTTACTCGGAAGAGTACCCGAAGAAGAGGGTTGACTACCTTGGAAGAAACTAGCCATCATGTTCCTCAGATCATTAGTTTGGCTATCCAACGTATTTCTCATATCGGCTCTCAAATCATTTCCTTGCTTTACCAAGTCTGCTTTCAAATTAATCACTTCACGCTGAAGATTTTCCACAATCACATCGTTTGTCCTCATTTAGGTCTGCACTTCTTGGTGTAGAGCGGTGGATTGATTGGGAGGAGCATTGTATGCGGGTGGTTGATAAGCAGGTTGTTGGTAAACTTGGTTGTTACGTTGAGGTGGTTGTTGCTGCTTGTGAGGAGGTATGTATGGTTGTCGAGGTTGTTGTTGTTGTTGAGGAGGGCGGTTTATGTTTTGTTGTTGGTTTGGGTTGGTAGGAGGAAAACCAGGTGGTGAAAGATAGTTGTTGTTGCGGTAGCTAAGCAAGTTACGGTCACCTTGAGGTCTAGCTTGATAAGCAGGTTGTTGGTAGGTGCCATATGCCGCATTCACATTCTCAGCAGGGTAGTCGTGGGTGGCGGTACAAGTTGTGTAAGAGTGAGGACCACTGCATATCTCACAAGGTTGGCTGACAGCATTCACTTGAGCATTTTTGGCGTTGTTGCTGTTGTTGTTGCTGACAGTGTGGGTGACAAGCGATTCAAGAAGCGTAGTGATTTTGTCCAATCGCTTGTCGCTGTCATTAGTGCTAGCACTAGCGACATTGGTCCGAACACTCTTGGTTTGCACACGAGATTTATTCTCAATGATGTCCCAAGTAGCATTGGAAGTCTTAGCCAATAGATTACCCCCCGAGGCACTGTTCAGTGAATCTTGGTCACTCATGCTTAAACCATTGTAAAAAGTATTGATTTGATGTACTTTGGTAAAACCATGTTGTGGGCATTTTCTTAAAAGATCTTTAAAACGATCCCAAGATTCACTGAACGACTCATCGTACTTTTGTTCAAAATTTATGATCTCATTCCGCAAAGCGGTAGTACGAGAGGGTGGAAAAAAGTAATTGATAAACTTTGTTTCCAAATCCGTCCACGAGAGAATACTCTGTGGCGGTTCCTTAACAAGCCAATGCCGGGCTTGTCCCTCTAAAGAAAAGGGAAAAAGTTGTAACCTTATAACCTCTTGTGGAACGCCATTGAATTTGACCGTGTTGGTGAGTTGCAAGAATCTCTTTATGTGGTCGTGTGGATCATCAATGGTTCGTCCCAAGAATGGTTGAGCGGAGAACATCTGGATAAAGCCTGATTTTAGCATGAAATTGTTGGCGGCAATTGGAGGTATGACAATTGGATCCGTGTTGCCATCTACATGAGCTTGCAACAGTTCAATCATCGGGCGATTGTCCGGAAGGGGCTCATTGTTGTTATTATTGTTCATGTTGTTGAAAGGCGGGTTGTTGTTGTTATTATTGTTTGGAGGTGGTACACCGGCCATGTCTAAGTGATCTAGAGGCTCGGGCTCTTGATAAGACGTGGATCGAGTGCGCATACACCTGCAAAAGAACTAACAAGGCAAAAACAATACAAAAATATTTTTGGTTTTTTTTATGGTTTTTTACTTTTTAGGCATTTTGAAAATTTTATATTTTTTAGTGTTTTTGAAAATTTTTGTGAAAAAGTAACGTTCACGGGGAACGGATCCCAAAATCCAAGTTCTCACAAAAAACTTTTGATCTTAACGAGAAGAGCCGGCAGCGGCGCCATTTGATACAAAGATTTTCTATGATGAAAAGTTCGATTCTCGGAATCCTCTCGAATTGATCTCAGTTAAAAGTGGAATGATTTGTTCTTGGTGACAAAAAGTGGATTTGGTTTTCTATTCTAAATAAATGAAGTAAATAAAGATTAAAACCAGAATCAGTAAATCAAAAACAATTAAATGATAAAGCTGTAAAAGATCCTTACTGAAAACTAGTGCTATTCGGAATAAATGGAGAAGATGCTCTATTCGGAATGATGACCATGCGAAAAAATAAAGTCTACTCGGAATAATGACTTATGCTGAAAAACATGCTATTCGGAAAATCCCATCTATGCGGAAAGAAGACCCAATTCGGAATAAAATCACTATGCGGAAAACATTGGTTATTCGGAAAGCATTGCTCTATGCGGAAAGATATGGTCTATGCGGAAAATATCACTTATCCGGAAAAATCTGCTCTATGCGGAAAGCTAAGGCTATTCGGAAAATCAAGTTCTATGCGGAATAAAAGAAACCATGCGAAAAAATTAACCCTATGCGGAAAAGTAGTTCTATGCGGAATAACACCTCTATTCGGAAAAACAAGCCTATTCGGAAAATCACATCTATGCGGAAAACATGACTATTCGGAAAAACATGCCTATGCGGAAAATCAAGCTCTATTCGGAAAGCTGGCCCTATTCGGAATATATGAGAAATTCCGAATAAGGGTAAAACAATAGAACTATTCGGAATATCTAAAATATTCCGAATAAAGGAACGAGTAAGGTGCAATTCGGAATCTTCCTGGGCAAAGAACAGTAACAGTAGCAGACGCTAAAACAGAAGTCACGAATTAATCCAAGATCGAGCTTAATACTTAAAAAGGTTTTACCAAATCAATCACAAATCATTTAAATACCATAAGTTATAAATCCCACCAATAAAAACACTAAATCAACAACTTTTTAAGATCAAACTTGAATCAAATAAAAACTTAAGAACTTGAAATAAAAAGATGATGAAGAACAAGATGAATAGAAAGATTGGAATTGAATGATTAATGTAAAAATAACAAGAGTAAAGATTAACCACTTACAAGATTGAAAGAAAAATGAAAAATCACCAAACACCCTAATGGTGTTGGTGAAGCTACGAACAAGGAACTGGGAAAAAGAAAAATGAAGCTAACTACCTAAAATGTGAAGGGAGAATCTATTTATACTCCTAGCGGTTGGTTGGTGAGTGGGCTTTTCTCCCTTTCTTCTTGTCTTCTCGTCTTTTCAGAAAAGTTGACGTTTTCGATTCTGATTCGGGATTTGTCGTCGATTAAATTTAACTCGTCTTTTAATTTCTTCGTTTAATAGACTTGAGTTTCTTCGACTTATGTAAATCTTCCATCTTTGGTCCTTTTCTTCGATAATTCTTCAAATAGTCCCATTGACTTCAAATCTTTTGCATCTCTTGGACAATAGACTTCATCTTGAGTCTTTTTCTTCGATAAAACCCGTGCAATCCCATGTTTTCTTTAATATTCATCCGGTTAGCTCTGAAAACACAATAAACACAAAAACCACGCATAATTCCAAACAAATGATATTAAATACGTGTTTTGGTCTTGTTTTAGCCAGAATTAAGTGGTAAAAGGATGGGTGTTTACACACATATCACTAAGCATTGGTTAGACACCCAACCACCCGATAGTATCACCACATGGGATGGTTTCACCACTAAGTTTTTGAACAAGTTCTTTCCTCTATCTAAGACCATGGCCTTGAGGACCTTAATTATAGGCTTTCAACAAAAACCTAGTCAATCCTTTAGTGATGCTTGGGAAGAGTATAGCGAGTTATTGAGGCGATGCCCTAACCATGGATTGGATGACGTTCACCAAATCAATACCTTCTATGATGGCCTTAAACCTCATCACCAAGATTCACTCAATGCTTCCGCGGGAGGGAATATTCTTCTTAAATCCATGCAAGAGGCCTTGGACATCATTGAGACTAAAGCAATGGTTCAAACAAACAATCAATTTGAAGAAAGGGTTCATGTTATCCAAAACAATTCTCAAGCACCTTGTGATAACCAATTCCTCAAGTATCAACAAGAGATCATTCAAAAGATGGATAGAGATAGTGAGAGGAATTTTAAGGTACAACAAGAAATGCTTCAAGCTCTTAAAACCATTTCATTGAACAATTCTTCAAATGATGTAAATGCCATTACTCTTTCTTGTGTAACTTGTGGAGGTCCCCATTCCTATGAACAATGTGATAAGGTGCATGGTTACCAAGGGGAATGTTATGCTTACCAAGAAGAACATCGTGAACACTTCAAGCCAAATATCAATCCAAATAACCTTTCTTACAAGTCCCAAAACTACCTTACTCCACCGGGATTCCCACCCCAACCACCCACCCAAATTCAACAAAATCCTCCTCAAATTTTACCAAGGAATCAAGGGCAAAGACCACCTTACCAAGGAAATAACTACAAGGCACCCAATCATTTTCAACCTCAAGGAAATAACTTCTATCCACCAAACCAAGGGTTTAATCCACCACCTCAATCTTTCCCACAACAAGGTTTTTATCAAGGAAATGTGCAACCTAACCCCATAGATTTGATGCTTCAAAAGTTCACTTCTTTTGAGAAACAGTTGAAAGATAATCAAGAGGAAAATAACAAGAAATTTGCTTTCTTCAAAACCAAATTATGTATAATCAAAGACCACAAGGGCTTTACCTTCCAACACATAAACAAATCCAAGGGCAAATGTCAATGCTATTACAACAATAAGTGGAAAGTCAACAAAGGATCCTTCACCACCTCAAAATGATCCCATTCACTCAAACACACCTTCTCAACCCATTCATACTTCTCCTTTACCTTCCACACTTCCCAATGAAGAAGCTAACAAAGACAAATCTTCCACTACAACACCTATTCCACCTACACCAAAACCTACTCTTCCATATCCTTCAAGGTTGAAAAAGGACAAGTTAAAGATCAAGGATGACATCCAAGTCTCCAATTTCTTAAGGATGTTCAAGCAACTCAACATCAATATATCCTTTGCGGAAGCTCTTGCGTATATGCCAAAGTTTGCTAAGATGTTCAAGGATTTACTCTCAAACAAAGAAAAATTGGTTGATTTGCCCAACACATCCCTTAATGAAAATTGTTCCGCCGTGCTACTTATAACCTTACCAACAAAACTTGGAGATCTGGGGCGCTTCTTGATACCTTGTAATTTTCCCGGTGTTGAAAATTACATCGCTTTGGCGGATCTAGGGGCAAGCATTAACCTCATGCCTTTATCGGTTTGGAAAAAACTCTCTCTTCCCGAGCTCACTCCCACTAGAATGACTCTTGAATTAGCCAACCGAACCATAGCTTACCCCGTAGGTATAGCAGAGGATGTGTTTATAGGTGTGGATAAGTTTACGTTTTCGGCCGACTTTGTAGTGGTTGATTATGACATGGATCCTAGAGTGCCTTTGATTGTTGGTAGACCGTTTTTGAGAACGGGTCGTACTTTGATAGATGTGGCAGAAGGAGAACTAATTATGAGAGTAGAAGATGAGAGAGTGGTGTTTAAGTTAGGGAAAGTTTGTGATAGGAAAGAGGCTAAAGAGTCTAGACCTTGTGAGACTATTAACATTGTTGATGTGTTAGATGAGGTGTGTGATGAACACTTTCATGATGCTTGTAAGAGTACTAGTGATGAGATGCCCCATATTGAAACCGTGGCCTCAATTGCTCCCTCTTTAACACCTTTTGGAGAGAGTGATTTCCTCTTGGAGGAATTTGAGTCAAACTTTCTTGGTGATGATGATTCTCCCATTAATTGGGAGGAAGATATTCTTACAATCCAAAACTTGATCAATGAGGACCCTATTCCTTCTCCTATTCCACAAGAAGTTACCATTGAGGAACCTTCCATAGAGAGTCCACCTCAAATTGAACTTAAGGACCTTCCATCCTACTTAGAGTATGCTTTCTTAGAGGGCAAAGACCAATTACCTGTGATCATTGCTAAAGAGTTGAAAGAGGATGAGAATGAGCAACTTATTGAAGTCCTTAAGAAACATAAGAAAGCCTTAGCATGAAAAATATCCGACATAAGGGGAATTGATCCACATTTTTGTACACACAAAATCCTTATGGAGGATGACTATAAACCCGCCATTCAAAATCAAAGGAGAGTTAACCCAAAAATCCATGAGGTTATTAAGAAGGAAGTGATTAAACTCTTAGATGCGGGTATGATTTACCCCATTTCCGACTCTCCATGGGTTAGCCCGGTTCATTGTGTTCCAAAGAAGGGTGGAATCACCGTGGTGCCTAATGAGAACAATGAGCTTATTCCCACGAGACTTGTGACCGGTTGGAGAGTTTGTATTGATTATAGAAAACTCAATGAGGCGACTAGGAAAGACCATTTCCCACTTCCTTTTATGGATCAAATGCTTGAACGCTTAGCGGGAAATGAGTACTATTGTTTTCTTGATGGCTTTTCGGGTTATTTCCAAATTCCCATTGACCCTAAGGATCAAGAAAAGACCACATTCACTTGTCCCTACGGTACATTTGCTTACAAGAGGATGCCTTTTGGCTTATGTAATGCACCGGGGACGTTTCAAAGGTGCATGATGGCGATTTTCCATGACATGATAGAGCAAACTATGGAGGTTTTTATGGATGATTTTTCCGTCTTTGGAAATTCATTTATCTCATGTCTCACCAATCTTGAGAGAATGCTTAAGCGTTGTGAGGAAACACGTTTAGTGCTTAATTGGGAGAAATGTCACTTTATGGTGAAAGAGGGGATTGTTTTAGGACACAAAATATCCAACAAGGGATTAGAAGTGGATCGAGCTAAAATTGATGTGATTGCTAAGCTTCCCCCACCCACCTCGGTTAAAGGTGTGAGGAGTTTCTTAGGTCATGCGGGATTTTATAGGCGCTTTATACAAGATTTTTCTAAGATAGCTAGACCGATGACTCACCTCTTGGAGAAAGAGGCTCCTTTCATTTTTAACCAAGATTGTTTGGACTCTTTTGAGACTCTTAAGGAGAAGTTGACTAAGGCTCCCGTTTTGGTTTCTCCAAATTGGGAATTACCTTTTGAGCTTATGTGTGACGCTAGTGATTATGCGGTGGGGGCCGTCTTAGGACAAAGAGTTAATAAGCATTTTCAACCTATACACTATGCGAGTAAAACCATGACCGGTGCACAACTTCATTACACTACCACGGAAAAAGAATTGCTTGCTATAGTATATGCTTTTGAGAGGTTTAGACCATACCTTGTGCTTTCCAAAACCATAGTGTATATGGATCATTCGGCTCTCAAGTATCTTATGACAAAACAAGATGCTAAGCCTAGGCTTTTGAGATGGGTTTTGTTGCTTCAAGAGTTTAAGATAGAAATTCGTGATAAGAAAGGGGCCGAGAATTTAGCGGCGGATCACTTGAGTAGACTTGAGCATCCTTTTCAAGGAGATTTACCATATCAAGAAATCAATGAATCCTTTCCATTAGAGGAGCTCATGTCTATCTCTTCCCAAGAGGATGCCACTCCTTGGTTTGCGGATATCGCAAACTATCTTGTGGGTAATGTGCTTATTGAGGGTCTTACTTATCAACAAAAGAAGAAGTTTCTTAAGGAAGTTAAGTACTACTTTTGGGATGATCCTTATCCCTTTAGGCAATGTGCGGACCAAATCATTAGACAGTGTATAGATGGGCCCGAGGCATTTAAGATCTTAGAAGCGTGTCATAAAGGACCTACGGGTGGACATTTTGGGCCCAACTATACCGCCAAGAAAGTCTTTGATTCGGGTTACTATTGGCCTTCCATTTACAAAGATGCCCATGAAATGGTGAAATTTTGTGATGTGTGTCAAAGACAAGAAAAAATTACGCAACGTGATGAGATGCCACAAAATTTTATTCAAGAGTGTGAGATATTTGATGTGTGGGGCATTGATTTCATGGGACCTTTTCCATCCTCTAAGGAAAACAAGTATATACTTGTGGCGGTAGATTATGTGTCAAAATGGGTGGAGGCTAAAGCCTTACCTAACAATGATGCTAGAGTTGTTGTGAAGATTTTGAAACAATTGTTTGCTAGATTTGGTGTACCTCGGGCCATCATAAGTGATCGTGGTACGCACTTTTGTAATGATCAATTCACGAGAGTTATGAAGAAATATGGAGTTAATCATAGACTTTCTACCGCGTATCACCCTCAAACAAATGGTCAAACCGAGGTCACAAATCGTGGTTTAAAGAGGATTTTAGAGAGAACGGTGGGAGAGCATCGAGCTTCTTGGTCGGATAAGCTTGATGATGCTTTGTGGGCGTTTAGGACGGCTTTTAAAACACCAATTGGTTGTACTCCTTATAGTCTTGTCTATGGAAAAGCGTGCCACCTCCCATTTGAGTTAGAACACAAGGCATCTTGGGCTCTCAAGTGGGCTAACTTTGATTTAAACCAAGCCGGTTCCCATAGGAAAGATCAACTCAATGAGATGGATGAATTGAGAGCCAATGCCTATGAAAATTCTTTGCTTTACAAGGAAAAGACTAAGAAATTGCATGATGCTAAGATCAAGAATCGTGAGTTCAAAGTTGGAGAGCCGGTTCTCCTCTTTAACTCAAGATTGAAACTTTTTGCGGGCAAGCTTAAGTCGAGATGGTCCGATCCATTCATTATTGCTCAAGTGTTTCCATATGGAACTATTGAGTTGTCGAAACCCGATGGTCCAAATTTTAAAGTGAATGGTCACCGTGTTAAGCATTACTTTGGGGAGGACATTTCCGTTGAAATGTTCCAAGAGATCCCCATTTTCCCCATGAATTGATTCAAGAGGGACGAGTCGAGCTAGAGACTCATTAACTCAAGCATCGTATAACTAGGTTTAGAGTGTTGTAGGTTAGAAATAAAGGTATAGACTTGGCGATAAGTGTAGGGGAGACCTTCTTTTGTCTTAATGATTGTTTGTAGGGTTGCTCACTCATTTCATGCTTTGGAGCTTATGGAGGAGGCCCTTGTATCCGGTTCACTTCGTTACTATAGTAATTTTTTATTGACACCTTG
This sequence comes from Glebionis coronaria, assembly GCA_025667525.1. Taxonomy (NCBI): domain Eukaryota; kingdom Viridiplantae; phylum Streptophyta; class Magnoliopsida; order Asterales; family Asteraceae; genus Glebionis; species Glebionis coronaria. The sequence goes on from CM046876.1 coordinate 583,584,458, forward strand.
TGCTTAAACATGATTTCACTAATAGTTGTCCTTTCCTTAACTTGGGTTAAGCAAAGTCTATTCATTGTCATAAGTGTAGGGGAAGTTTTTATACTTCCATGCTCTTAAACATTAAGGACAATGTTTAGCTTAAGTGTAGGGGGGTCTTCTATCGAAGTGACCTTACCTAGAACTTGTCATTGTCTTTCATGATAACATGGAAAATTGATTTTCAAACATTTTTCAAATTTTTGATCTATTTTGGCCACCAAAAATATGCATTCATAATTTTTGCATCTATCATTTTCCATTTGCATAACACATTTGCATTGTATATATTTCTTCTTTTATTTTTCATCAAAAATATATAAAAAGGAAAAAAATAAAATAAAACATGGTTTAACAAGTTTAGACTTCTTTGACATATTAGGCCCGCCATGGATATTTTGACTCAACCCGAGTTTGCTTATCTTAGCATTCTCTAGCTAGTATCCTTAACCATGTAGTCCTTCATTGGTCTATTAGGCTAAGCATTCACCAATCTCATTATTTGAGATTTTAAATTTGTGGAGAATGGGAAATGATAGAGTTGAAGCAAGTATAAAATGGCTAGATAAACTTCATGATAATTACTTGTGGTTAAACTCTTCTCTTCTTTACCTCTATTTCTTCGCATGTATATAATTGTTAATAAATAATCAAGAACGGTTTTAATTGATTTGTAATCTCTTATGCATTTTTGTCTAATCATTCATGGTTGATATAAGTACGTCTTAAGATTCTAAGTTAGAACGTTTTATGTGTACTAGACTTATGTCATGCTCAATATTTAGCGGGTGTTTTTCCTTTTATTCTTTTCAAATTTCTTATGTGAGGAATAAAGAAAAATAAGAGCGGCTTACAAAAAAATGAGTGGCTAGAAAAAAGAAAAAAAAAAGAAGAAAAAGAAAAAAAAGTATATACAAGACTCCCAAGAGGGGCAGTGTGGTGTTAATTATAGTGACTATTGAGTTCCAATATTACCTTGACGGGTTGCGGGGATTCAATAGATTGCTCCAATCCAATATTACCTTGACGGGTTGCGGGGTTGAAGATCCAAAGTCTCAAAAAGATGGCGGATGTAAATTATTGCGTGAGTTTTATTTTTCTTTCCTTAGCGAGTGTGTAGCTACTTATGAAAGCATGACATGAGGACTTTACACATAAGGCGAATGACTTATTATTCTTGAAACGGACTTGTATTAATTGTGAGCGGTTTTTCAAGTAATGGATGAGAGGATTACTTAGGATTAAAACCGTGCTTCCTTATTTTTGGATTTTGCACTTCTTATACTTCACACTTGAATAAATGACAAATTTGCCCACAAGCAATTTGCTCAGATAATAATCGGTTCCACATTTAATTGTCATGAATAAGTTGATGCACTTTTTACTTGTGAATGCAATGATCCTATTTTTAAGCTTGGTATGGGGAAAGTGAAACTTGAGGGTGATAAATGTCCATGGTGCCCAAGCCCTAATCAAAGTCATTGAATTCTTTATGAGTTATTTCCATCAAAACCATTTCAAGAAAAACCAAAAAGATATAGATATAATTGTATTTTGTTCATTGCATTGTTTAAAGTCAAAATCATGCATCATGTAGTTTAGAGTAGTGTAGATGCATTCTATATGGCCAAGGTGGATTAATTATGAGGAAAATGTAAATTTGTGTTTTAAAATATATAGAATTGCATGAGGACATGACAATGTTCAAGTGTAGGGGATTTGATATGAGCTAAAACTCATATCAATTTATCAACAAATAACCATAAAACATGAAGCAAAATACCAATTTATCTTGTAAAAAACAGTGTTATGTGGTATGTTTGTGTTTGTGTACACTGGTGTAGGTAAAAGGATGCATTTTCAAGCAAACAAGGAATAATCAAGCTTAATTTGATGGAAAAGACAAAGAAGGATCAAAAGTGACAAGACTTTGAAGTGCAAGGACCTATCTTGACAATCTGCCAAAGATGAAGGACCAAAGTGTAAATATTGTAAAAGTCAAGATCATAGTCAAAATTGGTCAACTCTCAAGTCAACCTAGTCAAAGGACCAATTTTGTTCAAGAATGAAGTTTGAAGGACTAAATATGCCAAAGAAATGAAGTTACAAGCTCAAAAGTACAATCTGCCAAAGTTCAAGGGTCATTTCTGCCTATTTTGGAAAGTTATACAAGAGTGATCCATGTGCTATATTTTTAACCAATGAGAAGCCAGGGTTAAGAAGACATGGATTGCCACATCTTGGCATTAATTACCCACTAGCGCCGTTTTCATTTAATGAGCAAATCTTAACAGTTCAATCCATGTGCATCCATTTCAACTAATCAAAGCTTGACACATGGCATCTTCTTCATCAAAATAATTTGCCAGGATCGGGTTAGAGCTAGAGGCAATTTCAAGAAAAGTGCTTAACATGAAACTTGCTCAAAATTACAAGACGAGTTCATTGGTCATGATCAATTAACATGAAATCAACTCAACAAAGAAACCCCAATTCAAGTTCATACCTGCAAAATCAATTCAGCAAAATGATGACACGTGGAAAGCTGGGATTGGCTCCAACACGTCACCAACCCCAACTGATCTTCTTCTCAAGTATATAAATAGCTGTTTAGTCTTCATTTCTTGTTGTGTAGTTGTAAGTGTGAAAACACACACATTTACTTTTTCCTTTCACCATTTCTCCTTTTTAGCTAAACTACTCGAGAGTTTGACACACTCTTGAGTTAGTTAGTTAGTTAGTAACCTCTTAACAGCTTTGTAACAAATCTCCATTAATAAAATTCAAATTCTACTTTTCCCGCCAATTCTTCTCATCATCTTTACTGTTCATATCCTGCTTCCATTGATACTCTTGTTGCTGAATTGAGTTTGTTATGATCAAATCTTGATCATAACTGACTTTGAAGGAAGATAGTAGCTGTTTGATTGATTTCAGTCCAAGATCATAGCATGTGTGATGAATTCAGGCCATTTTGATGATTCTTGTTGATGCGTAGCTGTTTTGTTGATTGTAGATAAGTTGAATCTAGTGCTAAGGTGGTGGTTAGCACTAGACTAGAGAGTTCAGCACTCCTCTACTGCTCAAAGGATACTTCACAAGGTGCAAAATCTTCTTGTTTTGGTTCCACTTAATGGTCAATATGCATGCTTCATTCTTAGCTTAAATCCTTGTTGAATGCATGATAAAACTTGTTTAGACTGATCTTAACTTGATTCTAGTTAGTTTGTAGCTTAAGTGTAGCCTTTCTGCTTATTGATTTGATATTTGATCTAGCTGATAGCTTATTTCAGTCATTTTTAGCATTGCTTCCTTATTTGAGTTCTAGTTGCTTTCATTACTTGCAAATAGCTTTCACACATCTCATTTTGGTTACTAAGTTTGGTCTGATAAAGATTTACACTCAGCTTAGACTGGAACTTAAAAAGTCTTCACAAAATTCCAACAAGATCGGTTTAAGTAGTGTTTGGTATTACTTGGTGTTTGATAATCAAGTGAATGAAATTGCTTAATCTTGTTCATTTCCAGTCACAAGGTCATTACTAAGTGTTTTGAATCATTTTCAAGTCAAGACTAAGGTCAAAAAGGCAAATGGCCATATAAAAAGTTTGGGTCATTGTTCAGTCAATCTTATTCAGAAAAGTTGTCAAATTCATTTGCCTTGCATTTGTTTGTTACTTGATGAAATTCTACCAAACCAGTTCTCATTTCTAGTTCAAAATATGAAGTTTTAAAGTCCATAAGCTTTTTGTACAGTTTTCAGTAAGCAAAAAGAAATAAGCAAAATTCCAAACACATAAGCAAAATGAAGTTTCTATAAATTGAAAATTGCTTTTTCATATCTCTTAATTCTTTTCATAAACTTGGCAATTTTCTTTTACAAAATGAATTAGTTAGTGTTGGTGGTTGATTTTTGAGATTTTCAGCTTTTTGAAAAAAAACTTGGTCAACGCTTGGTCAACATAAGCCAATTTCAGCTTAATTCGATTTTCAAGCTTATTTCTTGATGATTTTTTATAAGACTTGATTTCCCATTCATGTTTTGAGCTCATTAATCAATCTCAGTACAAAAATACAGTTGTGCATGTCCAGATTTTCTTAGAGCTTATTTTGTGCTTATTTGAAAGTGCTTATTAGCTTATTAGTCATTTTTAGCAAATTTCCTCTTACAGGTCTAGCTTATTTGTGATTTCAAGCATTTTGCAATTGGTTTGATTGATTTTGGTTGAGAAATAAGCTCAAACCAGCTTATTTGTTCTTGAAACCCGTTTTGGTTTATAAACTTTTCAAAATTGCAAATTAGTCCTTCTTGTATTAAACTGGGGTAAATTTTGGCTAAACTTGATAGTTTTTAGGGTTTTCAATAAACAAGTCCTTAAAGTTTGAAAGTTGTTAAAATTCAGTTAAGTAGTTTTGGGATTTGTTAAAAATTGGTTAGTTAGTTGCGTAGTTTACATTTTTGATCCTCATAGTTAACTGTTTTGGCATTTTTAGTCCTTATTCTGGTTAGATTTACATTTTGAGCATTTATTTTTCATAGAATTTACAATTTTAGTCCTTTTAGTTGTAAAATTTACATTTTGAATTTTACTTGAATAAAAACTTGGTAATTGCACGATGTTTTACATATAAGTAGATAATATTTTTCAATTTTGCAAGTCATTGTTTGAATTAGCAAATAGAATATCCAAAAAAATATTAACAACCAAAAACAGTTAAAAACCCGATATTGTTAGGACTTTCAATTAGCAAGAACTGAGAAAAACGAACTGCATTATACACAATTTCAAGCTTATAAGTTGGAATTGCCGAATGAGCTTATTGCTATTCACGACACGTTTCACGTATCGAATTTGAAGAAAAGTTTGGCGGATAAGGAATTGGTGATTCCTTTGGACGAGATTCAACTTAACGATAAAATGCATTTCGTGGAGGAACCAGTGGAGATTATGGACCGAGAGGTTAAGAGATTGAAGCACAGTAGAATTCCCATTGTGAAGGTACGATAGAATTCTAGACGTGGACTGGAATACACTTGGGAATGTGAGGACTTCTTCAAGGAGAGATATCCTCATCTGTTCTAGCGGCACAAAATGTGAGTATAAGAAGAGGCGAGCGCCGGAACGTCGCTCTCTTTAAGGAGGGGTGGATGTGATAGCCGGAACCCGAGGTCATTTTTTTACACTAAATTACGAATATTTTTGAAATTTTTAAGAAATTTCGTTTATTATATATTTGATGGTTTAAGTTGAAACCAATGTTTAAGGTCGTAATCTTAACGATTGACGATTTAGGAAAGACGACGACGACTACGATCCCGACGGATGCCCAATTTTTATGTTTTATTGTCGTTTTGTTGATATTAGAATTTTTTGAGAATTTTATTTTTGGTTCGTGTTAAGTCGAGCCGGGTGCGTTTTATTTTATCTCGTGTGCGTTTAAATTGCCTTAAAAGTATTTTCAAGTGTTCGGGGCGACCCACGACTCCCGTAAATTTTCAAAACCGGCTAGTAAGTCGTTTCCCGCAACTAAAGAGTGTCGTTTAAAAAGGAGGCCAAAAGAAAACCAAAATGGCAAAAGAGGCCCCTCAAATTTTACAAAAGGAAGGAAATTAAACACATACAACAAAAATTCATTTAAAAAAAAAATCTATCTCTCCTTCTTCTCTCTCTTTGGCCGTCGGCCTCCACACCACCACCACCATACCATTTTTTTCCTTTGATTTTGAACAAATCTAAGTTTAGACCACATCTTAGTTTTCATTTGTAAGTGTTTTGGTGTAATTTATAACAACATGCATTAACAAAAAAATTTCAAGAATAAAATATTTTTCAAAAATATGTTTTGATGTAATTGGATCATTTGCATGATTAATTAGTGTTTGGGTAATGAATAATCATCCACAAAACCAGCGAAAATCAATTTGATTAGGGTGTTTTGAACACCAACACCCCCACGGCCAAATGGGGGTGCTTGGTTGTTCATGGTGGTTGATGATTTATGTTGTGGGTTTGTGTTTAGAGTTATATTTTTGATGTTTTTAAATAGGTTAAACATAATGCATGTGTGATTTAGGATTTGGGTTTTTATGAAGATTTGATGTTCTTAGTAGTATAGGTTGAATAGGTTGTTTGGGAATGATTATAAGTGGTTAGTATAGGTCTAGGTGATGTTAGAATGGATTGGAAACAAGTGTTGGGTTGATTTTGAGGAAGGGAAATTTTGGCAGATTGTTTAAGCATGTTTTCGTGGGTTTAACTTTGAAAACAGGTCATGAAGCTATGATGTAGTTGTAGAGCATTGTCTTAGCTTGGATTTTGTATAAGAGAGCTTACGACTCCTAACGAGTCAAAAGTTATGCTATTTTGAAAGTTCGTGTACCGGGAGATGAGAATCAACATAATCCGAAATTATGTTTGGTTTTAGGTCAAATCCCGGGGACCATAGATAAAGTTTTATAAGGAATTAGAAGTTGTTCTTTGGTTCTAAACCTGCATTTTTGAGTCTATTTTTAGACTTATGGGTCAAATTAGCTAATGGTATGTTTTAAACAAGTCAAAGAAGTCTTACATGGTAAAAGTGCAAAATCAGTCCGAAAAGTTTACGTCTAGTAATGTAATGAGTAATGGGTCTTAAAAGTGAAAAATTTTCATGGAATTTAAAATGGGTTTTCTACAGGTTATAAGGGATTTTTACAAATTTTCTTGTAATTTATAGTGATGCTTAAGTGATAGAAAACAACCCGTACTTTTGGTTAGTACCGGCAAAGTTATAAAATGGGAAACATTTCTAATTACATAGATAGATAGTACGAGTCTAGTAATGATCACATGTATGAGTTTTGGCGTGAGTTTTTACAAGTATTAAGTGTTTTTATATACACGTGTTTAGTACAATAATGTACACGGAGTATTGATTCGGTTTTCGTATTTTGATTTTTAGCTCACGTGTTAGATTTTCCGGGGCAACCACATCGTCGGTGATATTTTCGTTACGTCTTCGCTAGAACCACTACTACTACTCAAGGTGAGTTTATAGCCTCGCTTATTCACTTTAAATGGTTTTACCCGCGAGGGGGATGCATGCTATTTTAAATAAAACGAACATAAGTCATGAATGATTGTAGGACCCGAAAGTTGCCTGAATTGTGTTGAGTACCTAGTTGCATAAGACCCTATATTCATGAACTATTAACTATTGTTTAATCCTCGTGTGGATTGAAAATAGCCGCTTATACAATTGATAGTATTATGGGGTTGACGACCCTATCCGAGACGAGAGCTAGTACGTTGAGTACCCTCTGCGAACGGATAACTTGTGATAAGAAATAAGGTATAATTGCAACTAATGCCTTTAGAAGGGGCACTGGTTTCATCTTAATCATGCCGGTAAATGTACGCAGGTGATTGAGTTAACGGATTATTGTCATGAGCTTAAACACAATTATTAGCTATTGCTAACGATAATAACCTTGAATGATAGGTTGTTTGATCGACAATTCTATAAATGATCGTGATTGATTTTATATACTTATGTTCAAAAATGAGATTGTAAAACCTATAAATTTCGCTCAACATTATTTGTTAACCCTTTTAAGCATGTGTTTCAGGTAATCGATGATATGGTAGCAAGGAGCATGCGAGGATGGAAGTTGTTGTGGTTTGGCGGTCTATTTTGTCTTTCCTCCCTTTTATAACTTAAAACTTTTTATATTATGTCACGTGAACTAGTAATGTACTTTTGGGTTGAGATTCAGTGGGGACCTAAACGCAACTCTGTTTTGTACTTTCTAAGGGGTTTGAAAGCAGTAGACAATGTTGTTTTAACAATGTATAATTTACGTTTAAATTTCTACGTCTCTTTGAGTCGTTCGAAATAGCTTGTGTGTGATGATAACTGCCTAACACCCAAATGTTGTAGTTCCGCTGCGCATACGATTTGGGGGTGTTAGAATTATTGACTCCGTTGCTAGTTTTTCCTATTATCTTGTACAAGTAATTCATGCATTAAACATGTATTTAGACATGAATTGTAATTACAAATACCTAATAGACTATTAAGTGAAACAAATAACTAGTGACTGCTTTTCAAATTCACCCTTAATTATCAGTTGTTTTAGTTAAGGATTACATGGTGTGTGTCAATGATGTTTTAAACGAGCGCCTTCTTACGCACAAAAGATTTAGAAGAAAATTATATTCATGTTTACGAATATGTTGTTGTGTTTGTATACGTATGGCAATTTTTTGTTTTTTTTATTTTTCTTGTGTATTTCGGAATTGGTTATCTAGTGAATGTAAAATTCGTATTTGTTTTTAAGAAAATTATCAAAAGAGAATGGGTTCAAACAGAAATTTTCTTAAAAAAACTCATACAACTCGACAATAGGTCAACTTCAAGCAGAGTTTAAAACTTGTAAAAAGAATTAAGTACCAGATATTCTTAGCTTGACCCAATAGTCGAGTTTCCTGCATTATATTGCCCCCATAGGACAACTAGACAAGTGTTAAAATCTATTTGAAGTTGCTCGATTGTCGAGTTATCCTTTTCTTTTTTTTATAAAGAATATTTTGTTTGTTCAGTTTTAGAATTCCATTTTGATTTTGGAGCATTTGGGGAATCTCCATATAATGATAGCTATGTAGCTAAGTTACCCAAAGCTTTACTACGGTCAAGTCACAATCACTTTACGTGAATGTTTGGATATTTGGAACTAGATTTTCTACTTATTTTATTTTTAAAATGGAGAAAAAAAATAAAATGAGTCTATTTTATTCATTTTACTTATCAACTAAATTAATAATCTGATTTGGCAAAAATTAAAAAAATTGATAATCTGATTATTGCGATTTCAAACAATATAATAAAATCCAAACTCTATTTCTCAAAACAACGTTTTCTAATTATTGATTATCTAATTATTAATTTTCAAAACGTATAATATATTTTAAATAAGTAATCACAAACACCGCTATGTTTATTTTGAACTTTTTGATAAACACACCCGTTATACTTTTTTGTGACCATACGTAAACATTGTCATTTAAGTCAATTTAAAACAATTTTTATCCAGAATGAAAAGAGAATAAGTTCATGTGATTGTGAAATAATCAAATTAATTAAGTGAACGTGAGAGTTAAGTGTTTTTTTAAATCATATATAATGAACTGGCATTATCAAATAAATTAAGTGAACGTGAAATTCAGTTTTTTTTTTTAAATCATATATATAATCAACTGCTATTATAAAATTAACAACTGGTATTATTCTAATAATGGCAGATTAGTTGGACACTTGAACTATAAAAGATTCTCATTGTGTATATGTAATGACTCAAGTGTTTACACCTCCGAACCAAAAATTCAAAACTATGCCAACACGATTTAAGGTGGCTGTCATTGGGGCCGGTCTCTGTGGGTTAATCGCGGCTCGGGAGCTTGAAAGAGAATTTCATGAAGTAGTGCTTTTCGAAAAATCAAACCGATTGGGTGGTGTTTGGGTCTATGATCCAAGGACCGAGTCTGATTTACTAGGAATTGATCCAGATAGAGAAATTATTCACACCACAATATACAAATCTTTACGCACAAATAGTCCACGCCAAATAATGGGATTCTCGGATTATATGTTTGAAGGGAAAGAATACGGCGATCCAAGGATGTTTCCAGGGCATGAAGAGTTTTTACGCTATTTGGAAGACTTTGCAAACAAATTCCGAGTAACAAAACTCATAAGGTTCAATTCGGATGTGACCAGAGTTGAACTACTTGACTCGGGGAATGAATTTGTGGTCGAATGGAAGATGAATGGGGTGAGTTCGACTTCTGGCTCAGCCTTGACTGAGGTGTTTGACGCAGTAGTTGTTTGCAATGGTCACAACAGTCATCCTAGAATTGCTATGGACATTCCAGGGATCCTTGAATGGCCAAACAAGCAATTGCATGCTCATAATTATCGAGTTCCTGAACCATTTCAAGATCAGGTTTGTTTCTCAATTTCCTTTAACTATTTAAATATTTACCTAAACTTTAGTGATGTTTAATTTATGTGAGAAATTTACGATACATCGCAGGTAGTAGTTATCATCGGAAGTGAGTCAAGTGCTTATGACATATCAAGAGAATTAGCCACTGTTGCCAAAGAAGTTCACTTGTCGTCAAGAGCGGCAAATGTTAATGTCGCAAAACTGGACAAATACGATAATATATGGCAGCACTCCAAGGTACATGTAACTTGTATCAAAAGAAGAAACTAATTCGTTGGATGATCTCACTTGTTATCATATATTTTTAAATTTTTATAGATAGATCGTGTTTACAAAGATGGCACTGTTAAGTTTCGAGATGAAGTCTCTATTAAAGCAGACACAATAATTCATTGTACAGGGTAAGAACCACAACTAACATTATACTCCATATCATTTATGTATTCATTTTAGAGGTGGCAAACGGAGTTGGCCGGTTGCTATGGTCAATCGGGTCAAGTGGGACTCGGATGACACACATTGTGATTACCAGTACGATACTTCAAGGTCATAACTTTTATGTTAAAGTGTTATTCAGGTACGAGTTCCATATTCCATTTCTTAAAACAATTGACATTGTAAGTGTTGATGACAAGCGAGTTGCACCTACTTACGGGAATGTTTTCCCTCCGCAACTTGCCCCAAGGCTGTCTTTCGTAGGTTTATTTCACATGGTCAGTTCATTGTGCTTGTTGATTTGATACTGTGTTCCACAAACCATTGTTTAACTAGAAAAGTTACTAATTATATAAATATTGGATCATAATGGTATAATATCATTAGGGTATGACATTCCTTCCAGCCGAACTGCAGTCTATGTGGATTGCTCGAGCCTTATCCGGGAAGGTTTCGTTGCCTTCAGAAAAAGAAATGTTGCTTGAAGTCGAACAAGTTTACAGGCAAATGGAAGAAAAGGAGATCCCCAAGAGTCATACTCATTCCCTTAATCATAATGTAAATTTTCCGGTTTCATTTCATATATTCAGATGCATATACGCTATACCTTTTTTAGCCTTATGTGTAAACTCAATCTGTTTTCTCTATCATTTTATAGATGGATTACATGGATTGGCTATCAGATCAATTAGGAATTGCACAACCTTCGCAAAAGTTCAAAGACTTTTATGCCTGTTTTATAGAACGTTTTTCTAATGATCATGAAGGGTTCCGCGATACATTTGAAAAGGACTTATTAGTCAATGATGGGTTGTAAATCATTTCGTTTGAGAATTATTCTCGTAATTCAATTTGCAGGAACTATGAAACCATAAATTTGTTCAATAATGTTCCTATAATATACCATATTACCATTACATTGATGTTTCTAGTTCATGTACAAGCTCAGTGAAAGACTAACACGTAGATACCAATAGTGCATCCATGAAGGTTATAAAGTTATTGATATGTTCAACGAAGCTAGACCCGACAATCCTGACCTATTTTAGCGTAATTGTCACTTCCAGTAATTTTCTTTGCCTCATGGGTCGAACTAGGTTATGGAGAAATACAGCTACCATGTCCTTCCCAAACAACTTTCCGCCACCATTGGTTCTTAGCAAACACATGAAGCTGGCAAACCGCGCTGGTCAGTTTGGATCAGGGGTCAAAATGGTTGCGGTCAAACGGGCTCTTTGAACAACTCAGGTGAAAGGGGTTACGGGTAGGACTGGGTCGAACTAACTCCTAACTTTTCAACTACGGACTATTAAGTATACAAGATAACAAATTTCAACTGTATCTGGTTTGGGTGTATTAGGAATTACGCCAACCTAAACTTCCATTTAAAATGAAAAATGTCATATAATAGACATTATTTTGAGCAATAAATGACTCACATGTGAGTGTATTTGTCAAACCTAACATTTCCTTTTGAACGAAAAAGTCACTTAATTAATAATTAATACTGTGTAGTACACATTATTTTGAGCAGATGAATCAAAAGTCAAAACCCGTAATATATTTCACTAAGCTATTACTTTCCCGACGAAGAAGAACATTTATGTTGGGAATCACTCCTATAGGCTATAGCATATATATATAGAAATAATTTCGTTATAAATTAATCATTGATTCATTGTGTATGTGTTTGGTGAAATGAAAAAATAATGACATATAATGCATTACAAATGCCATTAAAATATCATGCAATTAATCTGATCGACTATGACGTATTTGAAAACTACGTACCATTTGTAGCTATTGACTTTTTGATAAGATCATCAATATCTAATAATGGACCCATAATGGACCAACGAAATTAACCTCCTTACATCAAGTGGCTAGCTAGTTGCCCACGTAAAAAAAAAACACAAAGAACCATCATCAGCATTCAGCCATGGCGAATTCCTTAAAGGTGGCTGTAATCGGTTCCGGGGTAGCCGGACTAGTTGCTGCCCGTGAGCTACAAAGAGAGTCCCACCAAGTCGTGGTATTCGAAAAGTCACCCCGGCTCGGTGGAACTTGGGTCTATGATTCACGAGTCGAGTCTGATGTACTAGGACTCAACCCAAATAGAGATATTGTTCACGGATCTCTATACAAATCCTTGCGCACGAATCTTCCACGACATCTCATGAGCTTCACAGATTTCAAATTTGAGGACAAAATATACAACGATCCACGTATAAATCCGGGGCATGAAGAAGTTCTTAAGTTCTTGGAAGATTTTGCTAGTAACTTTGAACTTACAAAGTTGATTAGGTTTAATACTGTTGTGACTCGAGTGGAGGTCGTCGGCTCGGGTAATATCGAGTTTGAAGTTGAGTCAGAGACCAATGGGGTGAGTTCGGTGGAGATGTTCGATGCAGTCGTTGTTTGCAATGGTCATAACACTCAGCCTCGACTAGCAAATGATATTCCAGGTATACTTTAACTCCTGTAAGAAATTGTGGTTTAATCCTGGAGTGCTCTCAGTCTCAAGTGTCGCTTTTATGAACTTTGTTGCCATTCAAAAGAATTTATGTTTACATTGGAGCAGGTCTTGAGACGTGGCCAAAAAAGCAAATGCATAGTCACAACTATCGTATTCCTGAACCATTTCGAGACCAGGTTAGATACATTACATGTGATCTATCATGTTTCTATAACTTTTGATAACCAAGTAAAGTAAATAATATGTAAACTATATTGATCAGAAAGTACTTGTGATTGGGAATGGACCAAGTGCGACAGATATATCAAGTGAAATCGCTATGGTTGCCAAAGAAGTTCATAAGTCGTCAAGATCTCAGAATGTGAAGGTCACAAAATCGGAGAAGTTCAACAACATGTGGCAGCATTCAAAGGTAATATGCTTTTTATAGTTGGGTTCTTCAATTCAATATAAACTGATATGAGTTGAACTCGTCTGAAGTAAATGGACTGTGTAATCGTTGTCACACCCCCTCAAATTTTTAGTGATAATGAAAATGATTTGATTGTACTGCTTTAAACAGATCGAGTTAAATGACAGAATGATATGCATGTACCTTTTTTTATTGTTAACAGATAGACTACGTTAGCAAAGATGGAACTATCACATTTGAAGATGGAATCTCTGTCGATGCAGATATTATATTCCATTGCACCGGGTGCGTATTCTTCCCAACCTAAAACATAATCATAGAAAACTATATTATAGGTTAGTGATGAGACCATACAAGCTCAACGATGTCAAATGAATGCACACCATTGTAATTTTCGTATAAGTTTTGTATATACAGACTGTGTATGACAAAACTATATGATCACTCTCATTATGCTAGGCCAAATGTCCTTTGGTATGAATTACATCATCCATTTACTCGTTAACACAAGAATATGGTGACTAATAGTTTAGGACGTCAATTCACGTAAATTGCATCTCGATTCAGTTAAAGAAAATGTAAACATGTATGTGATTATATGTAGGTACAAATTGCAATATCCATTTCTCAAAACAAATGGCATCGTAACGATCCAAGACAAACGCATTGGACCTCTATATAAACATGTTTTCCCCCCACAACTTGCTCCTAACCTCTCTTTTGTCGGCATACCTGAACAGGTAGCATTATCGTCTTTTTTGTACAGTATATGTTTAATTGTTGAGATACTTATAGCTAACGTGAACGTTTTTCCAATGTTAGAGCTTCACATTTTCAATAATTGAATGTCAATCAAGATGGATAGCGCACACATTGTCAAAGAAAGTTTCTTTGCCATCAGAAGTAGAAATGTTGAGTGAAGTTGAAAGATATTACGAAGAAATGAAAGGGAAAGGGATTCCAGAACACCTCACTCATTATATTGGATTTCAGGTGTTTCTTCAAGCTATAGATTTGAATTATTAGAATCCATCTTTATATGATATAAATTAAATGGGTGTTTGGCATTGCTTATTTTTTTTCTGCTGTTTTGTTTATCCACTTATTCATAAGCAGAAAATCAATTCTTCTTATCAAGTCTTTACAAAAATAAGCAAATCCAAACACTATTTTCAAAAGCACTTATTCTTAAGCAGACTAAAAATATTTTATTCAATAGAAGCACAAAAAGTAATACTTCCCAAACACCTTCGTAAATGTTTTTTTTTCTCAATGACAGACTGATTACATAGATTGGATGTTTGCTCAAACTGGAATGGTGATGGACAAGGTCACGAAAGAAATGTTCGAATATTTTGTCCATTGTCTAATGGTGGGTGGCATAGACGGGTATATGAACGAATTCCAACAAATATACGGTGAACGATTATGAGAAATACCAAATAAAATTTTGTTTTCATACTTTACAATGACTATGGGAAATATCCTCATTCTATACAAAGGAGTGGGATGAAATCTATTACTAGTGCGTAATAGTTACGAAATAAGTGTTGGGATTCAATGTAATTTAACGTAAATCATAGATGGTTAGTCATGTATTAGAATATCTAATTCTAACCTCCTCATGTGGTTTTATTTCCATGGGATTCACTGTAATTTGGGGTTTGTGGTCTTCGGATCTCAAGATCTGTAGAAACTCCCTTTTATTTTCAACACCACAACTAAAACCAACGAATTAGACACACCACCACCAAACAAACTCCCTTGGCACAACTTTATACTATATCCTGCCAAACGACACCTTTTATAGGTGGTTAAAATAATCTTATACACGACTTATGAAGACAACTTATAGACACTATATACAGCTTAGGTACCTTTCTACGTGCAATTTCAAACCGTCCTTAATTTCATAAACCTTCTATAAAAAAATCAATTAAACACTATCATTGGAAATATAAAGCTGATAAAGAAGTCGGTCTTTCATACAAAATAAGCCAATCCATAAGCAGCATATTAGTGTTGAACACAACACCCCTTAATTTAATAAACCTTCTGTCACAAAAAAACTAACTAAACACTATAACTGGAAATATAAAGCTTTTCATACAGAATAAGCCAATCCATTAGCAACTTATTAGTGTTGAAACACCAATTAAAAGCCTTGAAATGTTGCATTTTTTAGCTTTTCATTATTCTCTAAACTTCAATAACATTACAAAAACAAATATGTGTTATGTCATAAACACACCAATAAGAAGATCCGACAAATTTCCAGCAAACCTGTTCAAAGTGTATATTTGGTTCCTAGTTTTTGTGTTTGTGTTTTATAATTACAGGACCAGATTTGCCAAAGTGTGAAACATGTTTGGGCCGAGAAAAGTGTTTTAGAAATTTGAAGGGATAAAGTGTAAAATGGAGTTGTATATAAGCTACTGCTACAACTAGGGTTTCACAACTTTCTCCAATATCCGATCACTTTTACGCATAGTTGGTTTTGATCTATTGTTTTTTAATTTCTATTTAGTTATCATTGTTCATATTTGTTCTTGTAGTTCATATCAATTATCTTGATTGATTGTCTTGTTTGTGAGTGTAGAGAGATTTGTAGTGAAGTGACAAAATCCACCTAGTGGGGATTATCTTTTTATAATATGCACTCGATTGAGGACTTGTTCGTATTGTTCAAACTGATTCGTTATTTCATTAAGGGGTGGTTGGTTAAGTGCAGATGTGGTGTATTGTGATTGATCTTGATATTGTGTACATGGTATCAGAGACAGGATCTCTAAAATCGTATTAGGGTTTGATCATATTTGAGGGTTTTGTGATTCTTGGTGTTCTTTGGCCTACTAGTGATTGATTCTTAATGGTCGTGTGAAGAATCGTTATCTATGGTGTTTAATTGGTGATTGGAGAAATTAGAGTTTTGAAACCCTAATTTTGTTTTGGGGCTTTCTTGTCTCTTTGGTTCTTGGTTGTTTCCGCTAGTTCTTGTTCTCCATAAGTCATTTCTTTCTTGATTACCATTGTAATTGAAGTGAGTGCAAACTAGTTTAGTTAACACCTTGACCCTCTAGCTTGGCTGGTGTGGATACCTGCTCTGGCTAATGCCAGTTCACTCAGTTGCATTCTTGGTGCTCTTGTTTATGATTTCTTATTTCTTTTAAGTAGTTCTTGTGTTCTTGTTCTATTTTTAGTTGTCTTGTATGCTTTATTGTTGATTATTTGTATTCTTGATTTATGTTTATTTTTCTTGTATGTTTTTGTTGATTATTTATGTTTTCCATTGTGTCTGCTAGTGGTAGTAATGTTCCTATGCTAATTAGCAATTTAGATGATGGTAATCCTCTTCATGTTCAGAATAGTGATAATAGTAGTTCTGTTTTGATTCCTTTTAAGCTTCTTGGTACTAAGAATTATAGAATTTGGTGTGGTGCTATGAATTTGGCCTTGCAAGCTAGGAATAAGTTTGGTCTTGTTGATGGTACTTTGGCTGTTATATGTCATGATAGAAATTTATAATTAACTAACCATGTTGTCTTATATAATGTTCTTGTTGTGCCTGGTTATTGTGTTTGTCTTTTATTTGTTAATAAGATGATTAGAGATAATAAGATGTTTGTTAGTTTTGATGAGGAAAAGTGTTATATTCAAGACTTGACCAGAAAGATAACTCTAGGGACTGGTAGTGAATCTGTTTGTCCTTATTTGTTTTATATGCCATCTAAAGGCTCTATTCGTGAGTTATGGTTATGATCATAACAGACTTGGTCATCCTGTTGATCAAGTTTTGTCTGCTTTGTATAATGAACTTAATATTTCTAAATCCTCTTGTGTGTCTATTTGTGAATTCTATCATATGGCTAAGCAGAGTAGGGAGCCTTTCCCTTTGTGTGATCATAAGTAAAATATGATTGGTGATTTAATTCATCTTGACTTGTGGGGCCCTTATAGAGTCACTAGAAAAGAAGGTTTTAGATTTTTTTTTACTTTTGTTGATGATTTTTCTAGGGTTGTCTGGGTTTATCTGATTAATCTAAGGATGAGGTATTTGATGTTTGTTTATCATACATAAATCTAATTCATTCTTAGTTTAAGATAAAAGTTAAAATGTGAGATCTAATAATGGAACTGAGTTTGTTAATAATAAAATTAATAAAATATTTTCCGATCTTGGCATCATTCATCAAACTTCTTGTGCTTATACTCCTTAACAAAATGGGATCGCTGAGAGGAAACATAGACATCTGCTTAATGTAGCAAGAAGACTTATGTTTCAGGGAGGAATTCCTTTAATATTTTGGTTTGATTGTATTCGAAATATTGTTTATCTTATAAACACGCTGCCATCATCTGTCCTAAATGGTAGGTGTCCCGATGAGTTGGTGTATAATGTCAAATCTAGTCTTTTTTATTTCAGATCCTTTGGTTGTGTGTGTTTTGCTACCATTTTAAATAGTCATGATAAGTTGTAATATATGTATGAAAAATGTGTTCTTATTGGTTATTCCAAGGTGAAAAATGGTTCAAATTGTTGAGTTTAGATACTAGAGATGTTTTCTTTTCTAGGGATGTAAAATTTTATGAAACGGTATTTCCTTTTAAAATGAAAACAAATGGTTCAAATTTTGTTGTTGAAGAAACTAATGACATTTATCAGTTAAGTTTTTTTATAATCATGGATCTCAAAGTCCCAATGATGAAGGGAGGACTGCATCTATTTTGGATGGTAGTAGCCTACTTCTTAGAAATAGGTCTACAAATACAACAAATATAGACCTGGAAGAGGTATCTGCAACCCCATATGGTGACCAAAATAGTATGTTTGAGGGCAATTATAGAAGTCAAAGTAATGGCTTGTCACCAACTCAGTTTAACCAGTCTTATAACCATGAAAATGATGTTGAGACACCTGGTGTAAGAAGGTCTAATAGGGAGTCTAGAATGCCTGTGAATTTTAATGACTATGTTGTTAGTTCTAATGTTAAATATGGTATTGAACATATGTGAAGTATCTGGTCTTATTAGACAAAATATGTGTTTTGCTTCAAATTTGAATAAGTCTGTTGAACCTACTTGTATGACTGAAGCTTTGTCTAATCCTAATTAGGTTAAGGCTATGAATAATGAAATTAAATCTCTTAATAGGAATAATACTTGGACTATTTGTGATTCACCTGTTGGAAGAAAGGAAATTGATAGTAAATGGCTATGGGAAATTAAGTATAAATAATCTGGTAAAGTTGAGAGATATAAAGCCAGACTAGTTACTAAGGGTTATAGTCAAAGAGAGGGTTTTGATTATGATGAAACCTTTAGTCAAGTGGTGAAAATGGTCATTGTTAGATGTCTGATTAGTATTGTTGTGCATATGAATTGGCTTTTATATCAGCTAGATGTGAATAATGCTTTTTGTATGGAGATCTTATTGAAGATGTTTATATGAAATTACCTCAAGGATTTGATAGTGTTGAGAATAACAAGGTTTGCAAGCTTAATAAGTATCTCTTGTTGGATTTATAAAAACCCTTAACCATATTATCACGTTAATAATAACGAGTACGCAGTGGAATATAAAGATCACGTATAGACAAGTAATTAACATAAACGATAAAAAATCATGTACCTTTTAGCAACTATTAAATCACCTTTACCGAACAACCAATTTAAACGAAAACCCAATTAAAGATGAAAGAATGATCTCTCTAAGTACACACATAAAATACGTTTAACAAGCAATAAGTATGTTAGTACGAAATTGTTAAACAACCAATAAACCAATACTCTTGAAGTAATTAACAATAAGAAACCTTGTAGGTTTCTGGTTTTGTCGACCATAGAAAACCAAACAACCCTTCGGGATTGTGTCCTCCGATCGCACCAAAGAGAGGAAAAGAGAGACAAATGAATTAGGGATTACAAGTGAATAATAAGGTATCCAAGACCTCTTTATATACTTGTAATAACTTGGTATTCAAGTAACCAAGCCCAAAAGCCTCATGGGCTTTTTTTTTGTCCTTTTTTCTCTACTTCCCATTCTTGATTTATTTGTTTAATTGTAATTATTATTTAATTTAATATTAATTATATATTACTTAACAATTTACGCGTGCGTCTCTGTTGAGACTGTAATTATACATAGTCTCATCGTCTAAATCGGGCTTAAAACGCTTAAAATATCATAAAAATACCCAAAAATATGCTTGTGTTTGTTCATTGTGTATTTTAGGTACGGATATCATGAAATCAACAAAAGATCAAAGGAATCAAGCAAAAACGAACACGGGAAACGAAGCCGCACAAAGAACCGGGCCCGAATCATGATTTTCCAAAGAAGCCCTGGAAGAATGCAAAATGTGCATAAAATGCCCTTGGAACAATTATGATAAAACTTTTGTGGCAAAAGTATATAAAGACAAAGTTTTATTACAAAGGAAATGAAAGATGGCTGTTTAAAACTTATGTGACAAGAATTTGGAAAGCTGGAGACTAATGATGACAGACAGCCAAACTTCATCATCCAACCACAGCTTGCCACCTCAAAACCCTGCACATCATACTCTACTACTGATTAATTATATAGTTTATTTTTAAACAATTATATTCAATCTAAAAACTGGGAAAGACCAACTAATCCATCTCTAACCTCCATACCCAGACATAAACCCTAAAAATTGTTCTCCTTAATTACTTTACAATTAACCCTAAAACCCTCCAGATCCCTAATTAACATCACTCTCATCCATTCCCCACTTCCCAAAACACATCACTCTCACTCACATGGTCTCTCTATACCTCCCCTGACCCACTCTTCAACCAAAAGACAAAGGTTAGCAGCAATCCAACAGCTACAAGCCCAAACTTGGTCCCTAAGGAGTATTTCAAGGGTATAGATCAACTACAATAGCTGTACACATTCTGGAAATCACATGGGTGCCTCATTGAACACTTTTGAATTTTCAAGCCAAGGGATTTTTAGGGATTTGAGTGCTAGGGTTTAGGATCCGTTTTTTTATGTTCTAGTATCTTCTACTTAGCGCTATATAAGGAGCTTACAACATGTGTAAAGCCCTTGTTCTAGTTTTTTATGTAAACCCATTTTAAAGATTAATTAAAGAAATATTTTGGCCTTATATTCTAATGAGTTCCATTTATATTAAGTTACATTTAAATTTGTTTTGCTTTAAGATATCTTGTTTACAAAATTTTTCTTCAAGAATGTTTTTTGGTTAAAAAATTTGGACCCAAGGGTTGTGAGCTGTGGTTTGTGCTGGTCTTGACAAGTCAAGTCCAAACCAAGTTATCAAAACTTGTTACTTTTCTGTTTGTATTTAGTATTTTTTAGAAATTGGTTACAAAGATTTTTCCAAAAGAAAAAAAAATTAGTTTGGGATATTATCTCTTGTGAATCAAGAACGTTCTTGATTCTTTAATTTTGTGTTTTTTTTGTGTCTTAACAGGTTGTTGGATGCTTGTGCACACGCGTGCACATGAGCTCAAACTCCTAGGACATGGAAGTATGTCCTTTAGGTGTGCCCTCATTCTCTTTTGTTTTATTTATTTATTTTGTCTATATTATTGTTGATTTGTGCTCTGTTTTTGTTTGATGTTATGATGAACTTTGCTTGTCGAAAGTAAAGTTCTTTGATACATATATGTCGTATTCTTGGCTATTTATAGATTTTTAAGTAGTTTGTCTTGTAAAAATTGGTTATCAGTCCTTGTGGGGTGTTGGTAAAACAAGCTTGGAGTTGTGGGTGACACTCATACTCACCTAAATTGACCTGCAAATATGTAATGGACTTGTGGAAACTGGATTTTGATGTTAGTCTTGAGTTTGGTTATTGAAAAGTTATTTTCTTGTTTGTGAAATTGTTTCAAAAATCTGTCATTCTACCTTAGTAACTGTCATCTTTGTGGTTGCTGAGCGTCTAGTTATTAACTTAGCACTCTGGCGGCTTTTGGAATGTTTTGAAGTGGTCTCGACACACACCAAGTTATTAACCAAGTGTGTATGTTTCTGAACGCCAAAAGAATCTCAAAGCAACAATGGTCTAAATCAAAAGCTAGGGGTTGTGGTAGGTTATGATCTTTGGAAGTCTGCTAGAACTAGTGATAACCTAGGGGTGTTTACATTTTTGTTTGGTGTTTAGGTAGTTTATTTGCAAGTTTAGATGTTTATCAGAGTTTATTTTTCCATTAAATGCTTATAAATTCATTTTTGTTTTGAAAGAAAAGTGATTTTCTAATTATCAGTGGTGTTTGGATCTATGCTTAGTTTAAATGTCACGTAGATTAAAGGAGTAAGTTCTGTCGCATCATACAATTGAGGTTTAATGTAGACGAAATCCAATATAGATTTTCATTAAATCACAAAATACAATAAATAGTAGGTTGTGTTAGTTGTTCTATTATTTCTGTTTTGAGCTTGCTGATTGAATCTATAGGGCTGCTTAAGTGACGATTGATGGTCGTTTTGTGTTTTTATTATCTCAATTGAGTGTTATGTTCAGGTATTAGTGGAAGCTTTAAGGTTGAATACACTTTTATTGAAAACAAGTCAATAACTGCTCTTACAAGTTCATTTCTGAGGTAGCACAAATCAGATAGTATCATTGATTATGTCGGGGATATTAGAGGCTGTAATCAAGGATTTGAGTAGCTCAAGGATATGCTTAAATCTGTTTTTAGTTTGCTTGAGGTTTTAAGCTTATTAGAAGGCTGATAGTTAAGCTCAAAGTTGGCTCAAATGCACTTAAAGTTCATATGTTCTGCTACTGTTCATCAGCAGCTTTTCCCATTTAGATTTAAGATTTTAATTCTTGATCTTTAGGATTTATATTCCTTTAGGTATAATATAAATCTGTTTTTAAGTTTAGAGTTAAGTTGTGCTTTTGGCAGCTTTTTGGTAAGTTTCAAGTGCCTTCTAGCCCACTGTCTAGCAACTAAGTGCCCACAGCCCCCATATTGTGTCGGCACTTTCTGATTTTCTTGATTTTGGTGTGCTTTGTACTTGGATTTTGCTGTGTTATTTGCATTTGTATTGACTCCTCACTTGCCAAAGC
The DNA here is from genome assembly GCA_025667525.1 of Glebionis coronaria. NCBI lineage: Eukaryota > Viridiplantae > Streptophyta > Magnoliopsida > Asterales > Asteraceae > Glebionis > Glebionis coronaria. The sequence goes on from CM046876.1 coordinate 583,606,861, forward strand.
AAGTGAGGGTGCCGTTTGTGCCCAAAAACATCGACAAACAAGCCTAAAACAAGCGAAAACGAGCCGAAGAACCATACAGTAGGTTTTTTCTTTGTTGTCCGAGAACGCTGCAATTTTTTTTATTTGTTTTAGTGTTGTCCCATATCGGAAAACACTGATATTGGACAACCCTTTGTCTGGTAGGATCTTGGACAACACAGAAGTACTCCACCTTGGAGTACTTTGGGGTACTTTTGAAGGTCTACGAGATTAATGGCCTATTCTATATCATGGATTTGGTGGATTAGGTTGGTTGATTTAGATGATAATCATAAGGAAATGAAGGAAAGAGATGAAGGATTAGAGAGAGAAAGGAGAGAAAAGGGGAAATAGAGAGAGAAAGTGAAAAGATGAATAAATGATTAAGTGTGAAATGGTAATGAACGACCCCTCCTAACATGCTAGGAGGGGATATATATAGCCCACCCTACATGTGGGCTATATGGACTATACAATAATTAAATAGATCACGAGCCCATTACATAATTATCGTTGGAGCGACCGATCCTTCATAAATACGTAAAACGTATTTCCAACAATCTCCCCCTAAGGGAGGTCGCTCCAAGAAACAAAGTTCTAAATAGTCTATAACTCGTGATCTATGCTAACTAAGATGTGACCGAGACTTTATTGGGAAAAACGTATTTCCAACAATCTCCCCCTAAGGGAGGTCACATCTTTTTACAAAATCTTAAACCTAGCATCTATGCTTGAGTCTTCGATCTTGTTCTTGTGAATATGCTTGATGTGATCTTTGACTTTAGTCTTGAGCATGTTTCCTTGCCTTGACCTTGTGCATTCTTCACTTGTGATATTTGCCTCTTTGTGACTTCATGTTCCACATACTTATACTTTTAAATTCTTGAAAGCTTCAGAGTTTGATACAGCGGAAGACTTGACCTTCAGGCTTTCTTGAATTTGTTGAAGTACTAATTGTATGTAGTATAAGCATGTGGTGACGACTTCTTCTGGATTGTACACCGCAATGCCACCTTCTTGTTACGCTGCATAAGACAGTTAGCAACAAAACAATATACACGGATGAAATGGCCTTGAACATTTCATTCTAATTCGGTAGCAATTTACCTCCGGTCGGTGAAGACCGTTGGACGATATTAAATATCGTACTTGTGGCAGGTAGTTTCAATAAAGAACCTCCTTGACAAGATTTCGCGGGTAAACCCGTTATCTTTACTCGACCGTCCAAAGCTGACTGCGAACGTAAAGAGTGAATCATTTGGATAATATTATCCGCATGATTTGAAGTCGTCAATTCATGTTCCTGGAACAAGTGAAGTTCAATTAAGAACCGCACCATCGTTGCTTTCCAGTTGTCACTAGCTTGATTCATAAAGAATCTTGCAAGTTACCTACCAAGTGCTGTTTGATGTTAACACTAGAAGGATTACCATTCGTCACTGTAAATACTTAATAGTATTACTCTGAATGTTCTGGCAAGATCATTAAGATATTGCGTAGAGGCCTGGAACGTGTTTAAATTCATTTAAGAATTAAACCACTGTTTCTTTCCAGTTATCACAAGTTTGATTCATAAAGAATCGCACAAGTCACCTACCATGAGCTTTTTGATGTTCGCTCAAGAAGGATTTCCATCTTCATTGTAAATACTTTCGTATTACTCGGATGTTCAGGCAAGATCATGAAGATTTTGCGTAGGACTCTTAAGATCTTTCTTACTTTTCACAGTGTGTGAAGAAGCAAGGAAATATGAAAGTGTGTCCTAATGAGATATTTGATGATCTCAAATGGCTCTAGACTCGATCGTGCATTTTGGATTTTAGTGATCGGAGGCTGGAGAGGAGTGCCACCTTTTCAATACCAGTCTATTCGGAGTGAATAAACCAATAGATAACGTGTTGATCTCCGTGTGATTAAAACAAATACCTTTTGAGAGATATTTGAGTTAGCTGGGAAGGGTTGTGCATTGCATCACTGGGTCCATGACGTCTTTCTTCAATATCGAGAATCATTAGCAAAAATGATCTCAATAGCATATGTATTGACCCGGTTTCTGCCTAAAGTTGTAAGGAGGGCTTCTTTCTTTACACCCTTTATCTTTACAATTCTTTTTCATTCTTCAACCCCTTCAATGCTTACCAATACGTCATCACTAGCACCTTGTTGTGATTGTTCTAGTGCTAACTTAAGTACTTGGTCGGCATTCAGCTACGTTCACAATCTTTCTCCATCTTTCCTAAGGACTACTATTTCTAGCTATGGAATGTCCTTGGGAAGATTCCTCCGGTTCTAGAGAAATCATTGGACTTTAACCTATCCTACCATCCTTATGTCACCACAATCTTCACCGTCGTGAATAGAGATGTTTTGGGTAAGTGTATGTCACCATGAAATCCATTTTGAAGTGCAAATCCATTTTTCTCCCCTTAACATATGCCACGATATTCGAAAACATTTTGCACATGTCGGGATGAGCTATCACGTTAAGTCAAACCATTTATGATTGATCATATCCCATATTAAATCACATTTTCTCCCCCATATTAAAAATATTAACCCAATCGATGTTTTTAATATCAATTGATTTAATAGCATTTTAAGAAAATTTGGGAAGAAAAATGCAAGTCCAATTATCTTCATGAATTACACAAGCTCCCCCTCAAATTAATGAGGGTGTGCTGAAACGTAAATTAAATACCTTTTAAGCACAAGTGTAAGGTATTTATTACGTGCAAAGATCATATATGATAATGAATTCACAAGATTAACAGTTTACGAGGTAGGACCTGAATGATGGAGAACATCATATGAGAGATTCACATGGTTCTTGTTCACGAATGTTGGTCACCTCGTCACGTCCCCGAGAAAATTAATTCCCGTTGTTGAGTCAAAGCTTTCCGGTGAAATGCTTGACTTGATTATGAAAAGCGGGTTGCTATCTGAAATAATAGCAAACCATTTTGAGCATGTTTTAAAAGTTTGAACTTCTGCTCGAACTTTATTTACAACCCCGTGTCATTATTGAATGACATTTCTAGGTTCGTAAATATTATCGATTCCAGAAGACATGCTCGTTTTATCAAAACATTTTTGAACACACAATTTTGAAAGATTTAGAAAAACCTTTTGAGAAATTCTCGAAAAATTGTGTTCAAAGTTTTGAAAAACAATTACTTGAGCTTAAGATGTTGAATATCTTAAAAGCGAGCTCAAGTCCGAGAAGTTGTAAACTTCTCGTTGTTAAGGATAAGTTTATCATCGGCGATAAACTTTCCTTTTATCTGAAGAACGAGTCCTAAGCTGACATTTACTTAGAAGTCGTGTTCATGAGCTTGAAAACTTTGATTGTTTTAACGGAAAGCTCATGACCGAGAAAGGTTAATTTCTCGTTACGAGGAGAAGTTCTCTTAGTTAAAAGATACACTTTCCTTTATTTTAAGTTCGAGTTACAGTCTGACATTTAACTGTAAGTCATATACACGAGCTTAAAACCTTTGAATGGTTTTAATGTAAGCTCGTGTCCGAGAAAATTTAATTTCTCGTTGTAAGGATAAGTTTATCATCGGCGATAAACTTTCTTTATTTGAAGAACGGGTTACCATCTGATATTTAATGATAAACCATTTACACGAGCTTAAAACCTTTGAATGGTTTTAGGGTAAGCTCGTGTCCAAGAAAACTTAATTTCTTGTTAAGAGGGTAAGTTATCGTTGCGTGGATAAACTTCCCTGTCTCTGAAGTCCGGGTCGTCGTCTGTCATTTAACGAGGAGCCATTATGCATGAGCTTAAAAAACTTGGAATGTTTTTGATATAAGCTCATGCCCGAGAAAAATGAATTTCTCGTTGTTAGGATAAGTTTACCATCGGCGATAAACTTTCCTTTCTTTGAGGATCGAGTTACAGTCTGTTATGTGACTGTAAGTCCTTGTATGCAGCTTAACCATGAATCCCCTGAGACATTTGTTTCTCGGATATCTGCTTCTTCAGCAACCAAACTCTAAGAGTGTCCTTAGTTGAACGGTACACAACGATTGGACCGCTTCGTTCTTTTGGAACATCAACTTTGGTACCTGCAATCTCATTAGGAATTTGCATGCTTTGACGTGGGTTAGCGATATCAATTATAGAAGCACATGGGGGTTCACAGTTGGCTTTACTTGTTTCAGAGGCGACCTGAGTAGATGATTCACTAGTCTTGGCTGGCAAACGTTTCCTTTTATAGAAAACCTTAAGTTTAGGCGTAAGTGAAGTATCATCTTTATCAGTTTCCTCCCTAGTAGACTTAGTAGAATCGGAGACTATCCTAGTTAAAGGGCACTCGTTTCCTACAAGAGTGAAAGTTCTACCAGTGGGGCGCCACATTTTACCAAAGGGTTTGATTTTAGCGACCCACTGGGATTTAAGTCTAGCACGGGAGTTCACCTCATTAAGCAATTTTTTGATACAGGAATCATGATTTGCCGTAAAGACACATTTTCTACATGTTTTACAAGTAGCATATTTAATGTCCGAGTAAGATCTAGAATCCCTAGATGATTGATTGATGCTCCTAGGATTAGACATGCTACGGTTAGCAGTGTTGGGTAAACTAGAAGGCATCTGACTAGGTTTGAAATTCCTATCTTTTACATGTGTCTTTTGCTTAGCTTCCCTAAGATCAGATTCATGGCAAACGTCATTTGAACTAGTTCTAGACGTGGTCTTGGTATTTTTAGGGAAACTAGAGGCAATCATATGATTTGGTCTTGCTAAAGCTGGAGTGATCACATTGGGCCTAGTTGCTGGAGTGACTGGTCTAGAAAACTGAACCAAATCAACTTGGGAGGCAAACCGCGGTCTCGAGGATTGTGGTCGCTCAGATCTAAATGCAGTAGGTTGTCTGACAATCGGTTGTCTGACGAACTGATTTGTAGGCGGTTTCCCCAAGATTGATGGTTTTTCAAGCTTAGTGTCCACACTAGGTCCTTTACTTTTCCTTAACTCGTTTTTCAACGCAGCTATAGCAAAAACCTTTTCCTGTAATTGGGCCTTTAATGTTTCATTTTCTTTGAGCACGTTATCTTGGGATGCCAACTTAGATTCAAGCAGTTGAATTTGTTTCAAAAGATTATCTTTTTCAGCTTTAGAATCTAGAACAGTTTGATCCAATTTTCTTTCAAGAACAACGTTTGACTTTTCAAGTTTTTCAAAGTATGTTTCAAATTTGGCCGTTTTCTTAGAAAATTCAAGTTTGGCATCCTCAAGATCTTTTGATTGCCGAGCTACGATCGTTTCGAGCTCTTTAATCTTGGAATCAGAAGCAGTCAATGAAGCAGTTATAATACAATTATCATGATGTACTATAGCATTCTGAACAATCTCTCCCCCATTATGACTTACATCGGATGAATCAGAAGTGGTATTGCTATCACTCTTTTCCATCCCATGTTTGTCATAATTAGGTTCAGAATGGTCAATATGCGGCATATCATCAGCATATACATCATAAACAACATTACATTGTACCATGTTTGCCGGCTCTTCGTCATAAACGGGTACGGTGTCAGCAAAAGAGATCTCGTGAACATTCCCTGACGTGCCACTGGCATCATGTTGTCCTTCTGAATCCGTGCTCTTGCCATCGTTAGGCTCCAAGTAGTCAACCGTATGACCATTCTCCTCTTGCATCTGCGGCATTGATTCTTGCACTCCATTATCATACGTTTGCTGAAGTTGTGATTGTTGATAAATCGAAGATGAAACCGATGTCATGAGTTTCAATATTGTATCACGGAAAGCTCTAAACTCGGTATGTGTATCTCGAAGAAATGATTGGCAAATCACATAACTTTCAGGCTTAAGGATATTGAATTGGAGGAAAGGCGTGAGTTGGGTCACAAGATCCTTATAGGCAAGTGCCGATGCAGAGTGATTAAAGTTTCCATGGTTGAGTTGCTCGGCGAGTTCGGTCAAAGTGGTGAACATTGAGTTAATGAATATATGACGATCTTGTCCAAAGATTGTCACAAATTCACTCCCTCCTTGAATCCCCGAAAGAGTGACAAGATGAGACTGGAGCATTTGAAATGAATTTATACCACTTTCTCGAGCTTTGTGATGCAAGTCTCCCTCTTGAAGTGTCGAATTGAACGAATCCATTTAAAATCGAGGAAAGATAAAGAAAAATGATGTGGATGTTGGTGTTGTCGGGTTTTTACACTTCAATTCGGCTCAAAAGATGTTGACGGCTCAAACGATTATGAATTAAACCCGATCAAAAATCCGTATTTGCTAAGTATAAATCCCGTCACTTTCACTTGTCAGTTTTGGCTTTACAACCGGCCACAATAACTTTTAATCCGGCAAATGTTTTTCCACAGTAACTTTTAAAAATACCCGCCTCGACACGATTTGCCAAAAATTAATAAACAAAATATACGAAACAAAAAATATAAAAGTGACAAAAATACAAAATTTTAATTTAACTAAAAATAAAAAATAAAATGTGATATTTTAAAATGGAAAATAAAATAAGAGAAATAAAAAATAACTTTTAAAGATAGGAAAATAAAAGTAAAAGTAAAAGTAAAACAAACTTTTGACACAAATTTTTCAAAAATTAGTTAACTAAAAATAGAAAATTAAAAAAAATCTGATATTAAAAAAAAACGTTATATAAATACGTTTGACAAAACGTGTAAGATAGTGGAACAGATACGTGGCAAAGTTATAAACCGTTCACCCTTTCTTTGGATACTCCGTCAAATTACACGTGGCCCAATAAAAAACGTGGCAGATATCCGTTTGTATCTCAAACCTTGTTTCCTCCGCTTATTATTCACTCAACAAAAAAATCTAATCCTCGTAACTCTCTCTCTCTCCTAAACAGATATCACACAACTATTTCTCTTCATCTGGTAAACCTTGTTATCTCCGCCCCTCAAAAGATCCTCTTTGTATCCGCCCATCAATAATCCACAAACCTAATCTCTCTTCTCTGCTCAACCGAATCCCAGACCCAGATCAAAAACACCCTTGTTTTCAATGATCAAAACAAATTTATGGCTTCAAGATCTTTATATAAAGATCTCAGGTAGGTATTTTTACTTTGATTGCATGTTGGTTGAGTCCCTCTCTTCTGTAGCGTCTTTCTTGTGTGTGTCAGTTTGGTAGGTTGAGAGTTGTTTTATTTTTGGTTACAAGTCTTGGGTCGATGATGTTAGTTTAAACTGAGATCGTGAATGATGATGGTTGAAGGTCTTGTCAGAGTCTAGGGTGTAACGAGAGTGGGGTTGTGTTTGTTGATGGGTTTGAGTTTTGTTTTTTAGTCGAGGGTGTTGTGCGGTTAGGATGAAAAATTTCGAGAGGTGTGAGATTGAGGGGGGGTGTTTGGTGACGGTTTGTTGAGAGGTGAGAGTTGTGATGATGGGTTTGGTTGTCGAGTCTTTGGTTTACGTTATGAGTGTTGTTTGGTTTGATTGATTGAGGGTCTGATGTGAATGTCTGGGAATGGGTCGAGAGTCTTGTCGAGGCTGGTGTGAGATTCTAAGTCTATGAGTCGTGAGAGCCTGAGAGGTGGGGGTTTTTGTTGCAAGTGTTTTCGAGTCGATGGTTTGTTGGGTCTTGAGTCGAGTTGTTTGAGTCTTTGGTTTACGTTATGTTTGAATTTGGCTTCATTCGGAACTTTGCATTCGTTCGGAAGAGTTCCGAATCGGAACTTGTTCGTTCGGAACTTTGTTTCGTTCGGAACAGTTCCGAATCGGAAGAGTTTGATTCGGAAGATTTTGATTCGGAAGAGTTCTGAATCGGAAGTGTTTGGTTCAGAAGTTTTTAAAAAAAAAAAAAAATTGATTCGGAAGTTTTTTCTTAAAAATTGATTCGGAAGTTTTGTATCAGATTTGTTGGGACAAAGTTGGACAGTTAGGACAGGACCAAAAATTGCCAGATGACCAAGAAAAATGACAGAAAAAATCCAGATAGAAGACAGTTAAAAAATGATACTAAAAAATAAAAATAAAATTAAAATAATAAAAAATATAGAGAAAGACTGTTGGACAAAATTTTGACACAAGCCCAGATGAAGAAAAAAAAAATTAACAAAATTTGATAAAAATAAAATAAAACATAAAAAAATACGAATTAAAAATTGATAAAAATTTATATAAATTGATAAAATTTAGAAAACATACCAACTTTTTATATAAATTGATTATTAAATTTGTGATAAAAAACAATAAAAAAAATACAAACTTTTTATAAAAACACAAACTTTTTTTGAAATTTGATAAAGAAATTTTTGATTTTTGTATAAAAATTTGAGATTTTTTATCTAAAAAGTAAGTATATTTGAAGATTTGATATCATTTAACATATAAAAACACAAACTTTTTATAAAAAATACAAACTTTTTAAAGTTTAAGCATAATTAAATCAAAACCCACCAAAATCAAAAAGAAATAAAACAAGAATAAACCAAACTAACCATGGCTCTTGATACCAATTGAAGGTCTACGAGATTAATGGCCTATTCTATATCATGGATTTGGTGGATTAGGTTGGTTGATTTAGATGATAATCATAAGGAAATGAAGGAAAGAGATGAAAGATTAGAGAGAGAAAGGAGAGAAAAGGGGAAATAGAGAGAGAAAGTGAAAAGATGAATAAATGATTAAGTGTGAAATAGTAATGAACGACCCCTCCTAACATGCTAGGAGGGGATATATATAGCCCACCCTACATGTGGGCTATATGGACTATACAATAATTAAATAGATCACGAGCCCATTACATAATTATCGTTGGAGCGACCGATCCTTCATAAATACGTAAAACGTATTTCCAACAACTTTCGAATTTAGCCATTTTTTTTAGTTTTTTTAACTTTTTCATTTTTCCCTTGTTTATTTAGTTAAAATAGAATTTTTAGAAAAATAAAATTTATTTTTATCATTATTTTATTAATTTTTATCATTATTTTAGTTTAAAAATTGTTTTTAGCCTTTAAAAAATAGAAAAATAGTTTTAAAAATTTAGGAAAAATAGTTTTTAGCCTTTAAATATAAGTGAGTTATTTGTTCAATAAAATAATATTTTAGGCTTTTTGTTAATTATATTTAATTTTAGGGCTTTAATTAGCATTTAAAATTGAATATTTAATTAATAAAAGGTTTTAAAATTTATTTATTGAATATTTGTTCTTATTTATATTATTTTAGACTTAGTTTTGATTTTTAATTAATTTTTAGCTTTAATTTTTAAATTTTGTCACGTTTGACGTATTTACGTTTGCGTTTTACGTCATTACGTCGTAGTGTAATCGTAGTCGTAACTCGTCTTTATTTTTCTCACTTAAAACCAAAAACGACACTAATCCAAACTTTGATTTTACATATTGACACACTCATATTCACACACCTCCTTCGAGAACGAACCCGCATTTATTCGACTTGTCGGTTTTCCTAAAGCGTCGAGTTTAATACTTGCCACTCATACGCGTTTTTCTTAAAACATGTACGATTTTACTACATCAATTTTTGGCACCGCTACCGGAGAGGTGTTTTTAGTGTGCCATTATTACTATCGTGTTTGTGTGAGTATTGCGTTTTTGCTTTTCAATTTTTGGAAAGCGTAATTATCGTACATACTCATTTTTGTTATTTTTCCTTATTATATTATAGTATCCAAATAAAACGTGTTTAATTTTCCTAAATTAAACACACAACAATCTTTACTATATTGTAGATATCCCATTATCTTTTTGGTTTTTCTTGTGAATATATTACTATATTGTACTTACGTAGAACAATAAATATACAAGTACTCCAAAAGCGTGAAAACGCAACCTTGATTCGGGATTTCATCACTCAATCATTGTATTCGAATCCAAAGCAAAAGTTTAAAGGCAAAATAGATAAATACTTTCGTGAGGCTTAATTTCGATTAACACAAACAATAAGGTGGGTATAAGGCGGTTGTATTTCACAACCTAATGGAAAAAGGCTCTTAAGTGCTTAGCGCCGCCTCGTTTCCCCCGCTTGCTTGTGCGTGTTTTGAGAAAGAATCGAGGGTTTTCCACCGAAGTATTATCTACGTATCATATATATTTGCTTGTTTTCAAGATTAAACCCTCTTAAACGTTTTGGTGTTCCACCAACGTTCTAAAGTCATCAAAGGCGTTCACTCCACGTGATCGTTTTCACTCTTTGAGGCTCTTTTAATCGAGAAATCGATTCGAGGAGAGATTTGTAGATTTGAGTCTACGTAATACATCCAAAATCCAAAAAATTAAAAAACAATCAAAAACCAAAAAAACTGAAAAATCGAAAAATCGAAAAATCACAAAAAAAATATTCTTTGCTACCACCCATTCTACGCTTAGTGCATGCACACTCGATCGAAGGATTATTCTAATTCTAGCGACGCTTCGAATCGACGCAATCGTAATCGAAGGAATCGACGACGTAGACGAGATTTAGAAACCGACGTTCCTAATATCGTTGTTGAAGAGACCGTAGAGGAGATGGCCGACAATCGTTCGATGATGGAATTGCTCCAAGCACCCACCGAGGGTTATGGAGACGCGATCATAATTCCCGCTATTGAAGCGGAGAACTTTGAGATTAAGAGTGGAATGCTTTCGTTAATCCAAGCTACAAAGTTTCGAGGTCATGAGGCCGATAATCCTCACGACCATATTCGGAATTTTGATCGTCTTTTGGCCACGAGCAAGTTTAAGAACATCGACGCCGATGTCGTCAAGCTTATGCTTTTTCCGTACTCGCTCGATGGTTCCGCCAAGGATTGGTACGAGAAAGAGCCACCTAATTCGATAATTACGTGGAAGCATCTCGTTTCCAAATTCGTTAATCATTTTTTCCCACCGTCTAAGACGGCGTTTTTCAAAAATGAAATTACGAGATTTGAGCAAAAACCAAATGAATCTTTTAGAGACGCGTGGGATCGTTTTAAGGAATTGTTTAGGTAATGTCCTCACCATGGATTTTCCGAGTTGCACCAAATCGATACGTTTTACAACGGTCTTAGTTTTCAAGAACAAGACTCGTTGAATTCCGCCACCGGTGGCAACTTTTTGTGCAAAACTCCGAAAGACGCTTTAATGATTATCGAGAATCGATTCAAGGTTTACCAACTCCGCAACGCACCGAGTGTTGCCAATGTCGCCAATGTTAGTAGTTCTAATCGTGCCATTGAGAGTTGATGCGAAAGTCGATAAGTTGACGAATGTGTTTACGTCTTTTCTCATTGAGATGCAAAAGAAAGACGCTCCCGCTACGGTGAAAAGCGGTTGAGACTTCGTGTACATTTTGCGGTGGACCTCATAATTATTACGAGTGTGCGGCTATGGATGGCCAAACGTCAAATGTGAGTGCGTTAAACAACAATTTTTCTAATAAAAATCAAAATAACGCCGGTCCATTGCAACAAGGAAATTATAACCAAGGCAACAATTTTAATCAAAACCGAAACAATTTTCAAAGAAGTAATCAACAAGGAAATTTTCCGAATCAAGGAGGTTATAATCAAGGTCGTAACTTAAGTTGGCAAAACCGAGATAACAACAACAACCAAAAATCGAGTTTTCAAAACAACGCTAATCAAGGAAACAATTTTTCGAATGGTAATCAAGGGAATTTTTAAAGAAGTAATCAAAACCAAGGGAACTTTCATGCTAATCAAAATAGTTCGTCAAACGATTTTCCAGAATATATGAAAACGAATGAGGCTAATATGAGACGATTAGAGGGACAAATTGGTACTTTGAAAAACGAGTTTTCCAACACTTTGAAAGGTCAAAATAATAAAATTGAAAAAGGTCAAAGTGAGATTAAAAAGATGTTTTCGGCAATCATGAGCAATCAAGCGAGTTCGTCTTCGAGTACGTTACCTAGTAATACCATACCCAACCCGAAGGAACAATGTAAAGCCGCCTTGTCTATTAGAAAAGGTCGTGTGATTACCCCTAACCTTGATGGATTTAGAGTTGTTTCTTCATCTCGACCCTCGACTTCTAAGACGCCTTCATGTTCTAAAGTCGAGGGGTTGAACGTGGTGACCAAGGAAAAGAGTGCACACCCTCGTGTACCTCAAATTACATCTACGGTTCAAAAAGAGAGCTTCATCGACCTCACCAAAGTGACCCTTAAAGAAACTTGTGCATTGATCCTTCTTAAAAAACCTAAAAGGCGTATGCCGAGAAAGGAAGAGGATCCATGCCAATTACTATTACCTTGTGATTTTTCCAAGATTGGGGGATGTTTAGCCCTTGCCGATTTAGGTGCTAGCATCAACCTTATGCCTCATTCTCGCTGGAAATTAATGAGATTTCCTAGAATTACCCCCACGAACATGACTATCGAGCTTGCAAATTGTACACCACTTATACCAATTGGAATAGCCGAGGATGTCTATGTTAAAGTTGGAAAGTTTGTTTTTCCCACGGATTTCTTCATATCCGATTACGAGTGTGACCCTAAATGTCCCATTATTTTAGTTCGACCATTTTTATCGACGGCTCGAACCGTAATCGACGTTCACGAGGGGAGACTTACTATGAGATATGGGGAGGATAAAATGGACTTTTTCACGAGTAAATCCCAAGTGTTTAATGACAATGAAAAAAACGACGTTTCAAAACCTAATGATTCTAAACCTAATGATTTCAAAATGTTCACTTTCGCGGAAAGAATGAGGCTTAATGCATGTTTTGAAAAAATTAAGAAGAACGGTTTTAAAGATGATGATTTTAATGATAAAGAATACGTGTACCTAATTCAAAAGGGGATGCGTAAATTTATGGATGAAAAATCACTTTGGGATATATTTAGTGAAACAAGTGAAACACCAATTCCGAATGGTGACGTTAGTGCCATCACGACAAAGACCAATATGGGCTCGTCTTCACCACCTTCGAAGGACCATGACTTGGAGGCCCATACTTTTATACCCATTTAAGTGCCTCCCACTCCTAGCCCCAAATCCATTAAGGATAAGGAAGTGGCCCAACCTAATGCAATCTCACCCATCATAGAAATGTCACCTAAGCATAGCCCAAGGGCTTGTAAGACCATGGTTGTGACTCTCGAGAAATCCACTCGAGAACTTGCTCACATCGACACTTTCTTTGATGGCGATGGTGATTTTGAAGAGATCGAGCATATAATTGCTAATCCACCATCCATCTTCGAGGATTTACCCTTTGATAAATCTTCAAATGAAGAGGACGATCTCATGTCGGAAATTTCTTATGATGATGAGAATGACGACACTTTCACAACGTACTCGAATTCCGTATACGAACCTATTGTTCACCATAACCCTATTTTTGATGATGAATTCGAGAACGTTGATGACCATATCATCGATCCTCCTTCGTTTCACGATTGTGATGATGAAGAATTCTTTAAGGAGGTCGATGAATTTCTTGCTATAGACACAAGTCCCATTCTCGAGGAGTTACCTTATAAACACTCCTCATTTGAGAATGACGTTTACCACATTCGTGAGGATCTAACTTATCAACGATCCCCACAAAAGAATGATGGTTTCGTGCTTGATCGTGATCTCTTCGAGAGAGTTTCTAAAATCATCAAAGAGGGGAATGACAAACCATGTTTTGACAAGCCTATCTATGACGAAGAAATCGATGAGATCGACGTTCATGAAGATGACGAGTATGTAGACCCCGAAAGGGCAGTGATCTTTATTGATCGACGTTTTGAGAACTTATATAATCCACCACCCCCTAACCGCGACTTAAATGTGAGGATTTTTAGCGCGACTAATTTTGAATTTGACACGCCAAATATTTTCGACATTATCAAATCGGGTTTTCATAAAGAGTTTAAAAACGATGAAAAAGGAAAGGATTTTAAGATTGATTTAAATGAATTTTCTACAAGTTTAACTCCGTCATCACCGCATTTTATGAGTGTTACCACCTCGTCTACTCCTTTTGACGATCGTGAGTGTGGATCTAGTGGGGGAAGCCCCTTATGTTCCCTCATATTTCTCCACCGAGGACGATATTTACAATCCCGGAATTGCTTGTAAAGGGAAATCTCAGTCTTCCACCGATGCAATAAATGGAAAATATCTTCATTTTCTAGGTGTGAGTCTACCTCGAGTAGCTCATGACTTACCCATTGCCCCACCTTTCTATTTCTCATCTATTTTCTTCTACCCCACTGGGGTTCATGTTGGAGTGGCGTTCTTTCGTCTTTCATCCGAAAACGAGGACGCCATCTTCGACCCCGGTATTTTTCATCATCAAAGGACTTAGTCCTTAATACCGGTTGCTTTTTGGGCATTGTTTATCATGTAAGCCCCACCAAAAATGACCATACAAAGATTATCCCTAAAATGATCACATTTATGGGGATCCGATTCGAGCTTTTGACTCGGTTATAAAAAACAAGGTGCCTCGTGGGGGATTCTCATGCTTATCCTTGTAAATATTATCGCTTTCTTAGCTAATGTAACGAGGGGACTTGTGCTCTTCCAACCTTTGTTTCGTGGTTGTTTGTGATTGTGATTCATTAGGTTCATCGTCATCATTGAAGCCTCTCGTGTTCGTTTTACGGATCACTCGAGCTTCGATCGTTGCCTTTGGAGATTCCGATATCCGATGATATACTTTTATGTTCTAACGTTTATCTTACTAGCATAATTCATAAACGGCTTTTAGGTTATTCGTTTTACCCTCTCCATGCTCGAGATTAAGCATTCGACTACGTCTCTAGTATGGGGGTGTTTTCACCCCTAGACTCGAAACATTGAGGACAATGTTTAGTTTTAGTATGGGAGGGTGAGTAGATACTTCACCTTGCTTACGTCAACACGCTATCCAATTTTCATCTTTTTGTTATCGTTTTATGCAAAATAAGGCTAAAAATGGCCAAATTTTAAATTTTTTTGTATTTTTCATAAGTGTTTAAGACACGAATGTAGGTTTTCCGATGGTGAGAATAAGAGTAATTTTGACTCGACCGTGCGTGTTGAGCACTTAGCTACGATTCCTTAACTTTTTAGGCTAAGTCTCTTAAATGAGGACCAGAAATGATAGAGTTATTTATAAGTCTTGTAATCTTTCACAATCTCATGTGTAGTTTTTATTAGCTTATTCTCCCCACGCTTTTGATAATAAATTGTTAATAAATATTGATTTAGTGGTTTAGTCACTATTATTGGTTTCTAATTTGTTTTAGTAGCTTCTATGTAATTAAATTGGGATACATTGAGGATTCGCCAGCGTCACGGTTTTGAAGTATTGGCAACCGAATAATCGAAAGCTTCACCCAATAATAAGATTTCAAGTGCTCACCTAAATTAAGCAAAAATTTGAAGCTCACAAGGCCGAAAAATCTATGCCCAAATTGAAGTGAATCAAGCCTTAATCTTTGAAGCTTTAAAGATCTAAAATTCGCTTTAGCGTGAGGATATACGTCTTTGGCCATAATAAAAGCACCGATGATGGCGGATAATAAAAGGCAAGGCAAGACCGAAGTCATAATAAAAGCTCCATGGCGGAGTTGAATAAAAGATGGAGGTAAACCTATGATAATAAGGCCCTTCCGTTAGGGGGCGTATAAAAGTCTTGGTAATAAGTCTCATGTTCAAAACCGTTATAAAATCGTGTTTATCTATCCTTCTTGTTGACTTAATTTTTTGACATCGTTGTCTATTAGGATGAATTATTAATTCGATGATTTTGGTTACACCGTTAAGACTCTGTTTTTAGACCTAATCTCTATTCACGCATAAGTCAATGATGCATCCTCGTGATCATTAAGACAAAATCAAATATAAGAGATACCAAGTAGGAATAAGGGAGTTTAGGTTCGTAATTAACACTCATGAGATATGAATGAGTTGCTAACTTATAACAACAATGATCTCGCTACACGCTTGGCATGGAATTGGGTGAAAATCGAGGACGAAGAAATTATTTCTAACGAAGCATTCACATGTTCTTATTCTATGATCCCAAAAGTCACTTTATCGTGATGAAAACAATACATTATGTCTAAAACGCGTGTAGTAGTTTATTTAAATTTATGTCTTTAATAAATGTCATCCTAAAATGAATTTTGGAAGTGCTACGATACTTAATTCTAGCATTACGTGGGGACACGGGAATGGTTTAGTATGGTGGAGTGATGAGACTGCAATTATACATAGTCTCATCGTCCAAATCGGGCTTAAAACGCTTAAAATATCATCAAAATACCCAAAAATATGCTTGTGTTTATTCATTGTGTATTTTAGGTACGGATATCGTGAACTCAACAAAAGATCAAAGGAATCAAGCAAAAATGAACACGGGAAACGAAGTCGCACAAAGAACCGGGCCCGAATCATGATTTTCCAAAGAAGCCCTTGAAGAATGCAAAATGTGCATAAAATGCCCTTGGAAAAATTATGATAAAACTTTTGTGGCAAAAGTATAAAAACACAAAGTTTTATTACAAAGGAAATGAAAGATGGCTGTTTAAAACATACGTGACAAGAATTTGGAAAGCTGGGGACTAATGATGGCAGACAGCCAAACTTCATCATCCAACCACAGCTTGCCACCTCAAACCCCTGCACATCATACTCTACTACTGATTAATTATATAGTTTATTTTTAAACTATTATATTCAATCTAAAAACCGGGAAAGACCAACTAATCCATCTCTAACCTCTAAACCCAGACATAAACCCTAAAAATTGTTCTCCTTAATTACTTTACAATTAACCCTAAAACCCTCCAGATCCCTAATTAACATCACTCTCATCCATTCCCCACTTCCTAAAACACATCACTCTCACTCACATGGTCTCTCTATACCTCCCCTGTCCCACTCTTCAACCAAAAGACAAAGGTTAGCAGCAATCCAATGGCTACAAGCCCAAACTTGGTCCCTAAGGAGTATTTCAAGGGTATAGATAAACTCCAACAGCTGTACACATTCTGGCAATCACATGGGTGCCTCATTGACCACTTTTGAATTTTCAAGCTAAGGGCTTTTTAGGGATTTGAGTGCTAGGGTTTAGGATCCGTTTTTTTTATGTTCTAGTATCTTCTACTTAGCGCTATATAAGGAGCTTACAACATGTGTGAAGCCCTTGTTCTAGTTTTTTTTATGTAAGCCCATTTTAAAGATTAATTAAAGAATTATTTTGGGCTTATATTCTAAACTAAGTTCCATTTATATTAAGTTACATTTAAATTTGTTTTGCTTTAAGATATCTTGTTTACAAAATTTTTCTTCAAGAATGTTTTTTGGTTAAAAAATTTGGACCCAAGGGTTGTGAGCTGTGGTTTTGTGCTGGTCTTGACAAGTCAAGTCCAAACCATGTTATCAAAACTTGTTACTTTTCTGTTTGTATTTTGAATTTTTTGGAAATTGGTTACAAAGATTTTGCCAAAAGAAAAAAAAATCAGTTTGGGATATTATCTCTTGTGAATCAAGAACGTTCTTGATTCTTTATTTTGTGTTTTTTTTGTGTGTTAACAGGTTGTTGGATGCTTGTGCACACGCGTGCACATGAGCTCAAACTCCTAGGACATGGAAGTATGTCCTTTAGGTGTGCCCTCATTCTCTTTTGTTTTTTTATTTATTCTGTCTATATTATTGTTGATTTGTGCTCTGTTTTTGTTTGATGTTATGATGAAGTTTGCTTGTTGAAAGTAAAGTTCTTTGATACATATATGTGGTATTCTTGGCTATTTGTAGATTTTTAAGTAATTTGTCTTGTAAAAATTGGTTATCAGCCCTTGTGGGGTGTTGGTAAAACTAGCTTGGAGTTGTGGGTGACACTCATACTCACCAAAATTGACCTGCAAATCTGTAAAGGACTTGGGGAAACTGGATTTTGATGTTAGTCTTGAGTTTGGTTATTGAAAAATTATTTTCTTGTTTGTGAAAATGTTTCAAAAATATGTCATTCTACCTTAGTAACTGTCATCTTTGTGGTTGCTGAGCATCTAGTTATTAACTTAGCACTCTGGCGGCTTTTGGAATGTTTTGAAGTGGTCTCGACACACACCAAGTTATTAACCAAGTGTGTATGTTTCTGAACGCCAAAAGAATCTCAAAGCAACAATGGTCTAAATCAAAAGCTAGGGGTTGTGGTAGGTTATGATCTTTGGAAGTCTGCTAGAACTGGTGATAACCTAGGGGTGTTTACATTTTTGTTTGGTGTTTAGGTAGTTTATTTGCAAGTTTAGATGTTTATCAGAGTTTATTTTTCCATTATATGCTTATAAATTCATTTTTGTTTTGAAAGAAAAGTGATTTTCGGATTATCAGTGGTGTTTGGATCTATGCTTAGTTTAAATGTCACATAGATTAAGGGAGTAAGTTCTGTCGCATCATACAATTGAGGTTTAATTTAGACGAAATCCAATTTAGATTTGCATTAAATCACAAAATACAATAAAAAGTAGGCTGTGTTAGTTGTTCTATTATTTCTGTTTTGAGCTTGCTGATTGAATCTATAGGGCTGCTTAAGTGACGATTGATGGTCGTTTTGTGTTTTTATTATCTCAATTGAGTGTTATGTTCAGGTATTAGTGGAATCTTTAAGGTTGAATACACTTTTATTGAAAACAAGTCAATAACTGCTCTTACAAGTTCATTTCTGAGGTAGCACAAATCAGATAGGATCATTGCTTATGTCGGGGATATTAGAGGCTGCAATCAAGGATTTGAGTAGCTCAAGGATATGCTTAAATCTGTTTTTAGTTTGCTTGAGGTTTTAAGCTTATTAGAAGGCTGATAGCTAAGCTTAAAGTTGGCTCAAATACACTTAAAGTTCATATGTTCTGCTACTGTTCATCAACAGCTTGTCTCATTTAGATATAAGGTTTTAATTCTTGATCTTTAGGATTAATATAGCTTTAGGTATAATATAAATCTATTTTTAGGTTTAGAGTTAAGCTGTGCTTTTGGCAGCTTTTTGGTAAGTTTCAAGTGCCTTCTAGCCCACTGTCTAGCAACTAAGTGCCCACATCCCCCATATTGTGTCGGCACTTTCTAATTTTCTTGATTTTGGTGTGCTTTGTACTTGGATTTTGCTGTGTTATTTACATTTGTATTGACTCCTCACTTGCCAAAGCAAGTGAGGGTGCCGTTTGTGCAAAAAAAACATCGACAAGCAAGCCTAAAACAAGCGAAAACGAGCCAAAAAACCATACATTAGGTTTTTTCTTTGTTGTCCGAGAACGCTTCAATTTTTTTTTTTGTGTTGTCCGATATCGGACAACACTGATATTGGACAACACCTTTGTCTGGTAGGATCTTGGACAACACAGAAGTACTCCACCTTGGAGTACTTTAAGGTACTTTCGTTTTTAGCCATTTTTTTATTTTTTTTTAATTTTTTAATTTTTTCCTTGTTAATTTAGTTAAAATAGAATTTTTAGAAAAATAAAATTTTTTTTATCATTATTTTATTAATTTTTATCATTATTTTAGTTTAAAGATTGTTTTTAGCCTTTAAAAAATAGAAAAATAGTTTTAAAAATTTAGGAAAAATACTTTTTAGCCTTTAAATAATATAAGTGAGTTATTTGTTCAATAAAATAATATTTTAGGCTTTTTGTTAATTATATTAAATTTAGGGCTTTAATTAGCATTTAAAATTGAATATTTAATTAATAAAAGGTTTTAAAATTTATTTATTGAATATTTGTTCTTATTTATATTATTTTAGACTTAGTTTTGATTTTTAATTAATTTTTAGATTTAATTTTTAGATTTCACGTTTGACGTATTTACATTCGCGTTTTACGTCATTACGTCGTAGTGTAATCGTAGTCGTAACTCGTCTTTATTTTTCTCTCTTAAAACCAAAAACGACACTAATCCAAACTTTGATTTTACATATTGGCACACTCATATTCACACACCTCTTTCGAGAACGAACCCGTATTTATTCGACTTTCGGTTTTCCTAAAACGTCGAGTTTAATACTTGCCACTCATACGCGTTTTTCCTAAAACGTGTACGATTTTACTACATCAGTGTCCTTAGGCTTGAGACGACTTTCGGACATATATTATTTCATGTACATATTCCCCCAGCTCCCACTTGGACATGTAAAATATTATAATATAATAACATTGGTTAACGTCTAGCAACACGATAATGCTTGTAACACCCCCAAATTTGTACAACTCAGTACAGCAGAAGACTCGTTGGTGTTACGGGATAGCACATTACTCACATCATAGACAACGCATAAAAATCGCGTCGTTTAATAATAAAAGCATTCCATTCATAAATATCAAATTTACATAGGTCGAAAGTCATTATATTTATACAGGTTTTACAAAGTATTTGAATGGAAAGTATTATTTAGGTGCGGGCCATGAATTCTTGTTGTCTTCCCGAGAATTACCTTCAAGTACCTGAGATAAAACATGTTAAAGAAAAGGTCAGCGATAACGCCGAGTGAATTCATAGAGTTTAATAAAATCCATCAATATAACATCGGTATAAATTTATTACCGAAAATCATTTTATACAAATCATTGTAATAGGCCATAAAATAGCCAAAGTCATTTTATACAAATTCTTATCAAAATCATAATATAGGCGTTTGCCTTAAAAATCGTTATACGAGCCAATGTCGTAAAAACATCATACAATACGTCTTATGACGTTGTATGAAAATAAAAACCGTGATATGAATATGGTTATGAAAACCAAAACACGAACATAATATCAATAGTATGACCCCGTATTGCTAGTCAGGCAATACATCGTAATTCGGTGCGTCTAGTAGTATTTCGTTAATTGGATTATTATAAGCCGCATGACATTGTTACCTTACTACAACAAACAACGGGTAGCTAGCCCGAAACTCAATTTGCCCATCTAAATTAGCGTGTCGTCACAAAGGTCACGCTATGGAAATCTTCTCATACATAAATTCGCTTACCAATCAATGTGGCACGACGGGGATCAACCGTCAAGGCGCGAACTGGGGTGATCGTCCCCAAATAGTACTATTATATGCATAAGCGTCTACCAAATCCCGGTAGTTCATAATTCATGCTAATGGGACTTTTAGTGACATAACCTAACTTTAATAATCCATTTAATTTCATCTATCGGGTCATTTAATCATTTATCGGGTCATACAATCGGGTCATACAATCATTCGGGTCCAAATCAATAAACACACAATCGGGACAAATGGTGTCCTATTTTATAAAAACTAACATGTTATCTCCCTCGCGGGTTTATAAAACATTTATAAAAACATTTAAAAGAGTGCGAGGCTATGAACTCACGTTGATGTGGGAAAGCGGGTTATCGGCAATTCGGACGTACGGTACGTGCTTCAATCACGGAAACCTAGACAAATAATACTCGTCTTAGACTCATGTCCAATGAATTTATAGAAATAACAATTATGTATACATATGATGATTATATATATATATATATATATGATCAAGTGGGTTTACATATTCTCATTTACTCGTTTTAGTGTTATGTGTCGGTAACTTCTTACTAGTTTACTAGTTTTACCAATTTACATGTTTTAGGCCCAATAGGCCCATTACAAGCCCAATATATTATATTAGCCCAATTATACTTTTATTATCAGTATCACACTTTACATGTTGGGCTCAAATGGGTTAAGCCCAATAAATAAGTTTATAAGTGTTTTAGCCTATTTTGTTGTATTATTAGTCCAATAACGTTAACTTAGCCCGTTAATGTCCGTATGTTATATAGTTCCGGTTTTATCGGTTTTTACTTGTTATATATGTTTCTATATCAGTATATGAGTTTATAAAAGTTTACATTAGACGGGTCCAACCGTCTAAGTTTTATTTAACAAAAACGTCAATTTTACGGTAATAGCCGAAAAAGTCGTAAAAATCATGTTTATAGTTTTATAACTTATAAAACTTATCAAACTACCATTTTCATAAAATGTCCATTTATTTATCCTTATAAATATTTATATAAATTTATTATATAAGTTAGTGGGTTTTAATTCACATTTTATACTATTTTTATTTGAGTGCTTATATAATAGTAATAAACATTAATTCTCAAAATCTGATTTTTATTTTCATCTTCACCATTTTTATCATATCTAGAGTTCTATAATGAATTTGAAGCTCATTTTTGGATGGCATGATCTTCATATTATGTGATACATTTAACTTAGTTATAGCTACTGCTCATTTTAAGTTTATCTATGCTTAACAGTCCCTACAAAACAGCTTATTCAGATTAGCACACTCATCTTGTTTTGATCATATCTCACTCATTATAATGATTCCATTGCATGGCCAAATCTCACATGTGTATAACATCTTGTACTTACTGTAAATGGATTCTACCATACATGTTTATCATTTCAAGTTTTAGTTACATACTGTTTTTATACAGCCAACTAAATAAGCATGATTTTAGCCTTATTTCTCATGGTTATTAACCTTTTTAAGCATATTTATCAACACTTGATCCCCACACAACATTTTTATCATCATATATTCATCATATACATATACAACAAGAAAGAAAATACATTTGTTCTTTACAAAAATAACAAGAGAAAATGGAGAGGATGATCTTCTTTACCAACCAAGAGTATATCTTGTTTTTGGAAGACAAGAACTTGATGAACACCAAAGGTAACTCCAAGATCATCAAACACCAAGAACATAAGTTGAGAAATCAGCCCTAGGACACAAGCAAATCACCTCCTTTGTTGTTAAAATGGTCACCAAATGATCAAGGCTTCAAGATAACTCCATGATAGAGCTAGATAACAAGTATTTCATGGCTAGAAAAGATCAAAGAGGGGTGTTTGTTCTTCAAAGTGGACGGCAAGGGTGGAGGTTTTTGAGAGAGAATTGAGCTTGTTTGCATGTATGAAATGATTGTGTGTGAAGGAGTTCATGGTTTTAGCTAGTGGAAAGCTTAAAGTGTAAGCTTTAGCTTACACTTGTAAATAACAAGTTAACATGATGCCACATATTGATGTGGTGTCATGTGGTGCCGTCCTATATGAGCTAGTGGGGTGGGATAATGTATTTTGTCCCACCTCACTAATTTACGGGTATTCCTCGATTCTAGTTTTCTCGATTTGCGTGCCCGCGGGTTGTTTCACGAAAAACGTTTTTATAAATTATGAATCAACGTCACAAAACGAATCCAATAAAAATTGTTTCATCAAAAACGGAGTTCAAAAACGTAAATACGGAATCCTAAGGTTTCCGGTTTAATCGTAAAGGACGTTAAAATAAAATCGTAAGTCCTAATCTCTTCTCGTAAATTTGTGAGTTTATGAACCAACACAAATTTAAAATCTCAAAATAATATTCACGGACAAAATTATTTTCTGAAATGTCGGACCATCACCAAAAACGGTGTATGTAAACGTAAGCACGTAACGTTGAATCCTCCGGTTTAGACGTAGTCGACGCTACTTCAAGACGTAAGTCCAAATTACTTCCCAAAAATAAGTGAGTTCATAATATAAAATTAAAATAATGTTTCCAAATAAATATTGAGAATAAAATATCGACCATAAATTGACGGATTGTCACAATGCTCCTAAAAACTCTCGAGTGTAGTTTTACATAAAGTACATTTAAATGACTTTAAACATATACAATCTTTTTATTTCTCAAAGGCCATGTTAATAATGGATGGATATGGATCGAAGTCATTCCATTTTAACTATTCTATTTCTCGTATTACATAACTGATTACCAATCTAATCGAGACAAATTTATATTACCATTAGGTACGGCTGTACACACATCTGATTAATTAAACGAAGGGAGTAGCATTATTCTTCAAAACTAGTTGAAGGAACAAATTCTATCTTCACTACACGTGTCTCTCACATGCTTCAAGATATAAATGATTATAGCCTTTATCACTACCTTGTTAAGGATAGTGTTAGAACTATAGAAAAAAGTACCATACACATATGTAAGACCTGCTTGCATCTCAAGTCAAAGGATTTAGTAATGTAAATCATTTACAAGTTTCACTTAATGACGATGATCCATAAAGTGATTGATTGTTAGAAGGAGATGTCCAATATGCAACCTTTAAATATTGTGTGAGTTGGTGAACCATTCTTACATATTCTACGAATATTACCATCACTCAAATGTGTCTTAGTTCAATTATATCCCCTTAGAATTTATTGATATAGACCATTTAGAATAACATATTATTCAAGGATTTAAACATGCAAAAATAAGACCAATAAATATAAATGAATACCAAACATATCAAATAATTCAATTCATAAAATTAATGTTGTTTAACAATATCCTTTATCCAAATACTTAAAGATCAATGCATGATGACCTTAGCTGGAAAAATCATGCCTCAATATATGACGAACATACTTGTTGACAAGGCATAGATTTTGTGAAATTCTACTAGGTTTGACCTTCGGAATTTTGAGAATACTTATTTCAAATTCACAATTGTGAAGACATCTTAACATATATAATGATTATTATCATGTACGTTTGTACATATGAATATGATAGGTGTGTAAACACCCATCTTTTCTACCACTTAATTACAATAATAGCCGGACCAAAACGTGTATTTTATGTCTTTTATGTCGGAATTATGCGTGGTTTGTGTTTTTGTTGTGATTTAGGACAAAAAGGTGAAAAGTGGAGAAAACACGGGAATTCACGGGCATTTACGGACTTTTATTGAAGAAAAGGATGAAAGACGAAGTCAAGAAGTCAAAAGTGGATAAAGAACGGAAGTCCAAGACCAATTCTGAAGATTTATCGAAGAAAAAGTCAAAAGACGAAAGTTTACTTAAAGCCGAGGAACTCAAGTCTTATTTATCGAAGAATTAAAAGACGAGTCCAAAGAAATCCCGAGCCAAAAGTCATCACATTCCAATATTAACAAAAAGATTAAGAAGGAAGGACTTGATGGTGCAATTAACAAGAAAGGAAGGAGAGAGGAAGCTTCCTCTAACCTCTCCCCTAAACACCTATAAATACTCTCATTTTCATTCCATTTAGTTTTGTTGGCTAGATTGACAAACTAGTTCTTCCACCTTTCATTTATGCACCTTTATTTACTTGTCATTTAATTACATGTTTTGCACTTTAATTACTCTTAATTCCAAGTAAGTTTTTAATTTGTGTTCTTTAAATTCTTGTCTTTACCTTTCTTTATCATTTGATCAAGTTCTTTTTATCAATCTCATTCTACCTTTCTCTCTTTTTGTTTCGGTTTGAATTTCGGATTAAGCAAGGTTTTGCTTAATCCATTTGCTTATTTTGATTAAAGTTTCGTCCTTTTTAATTCCGCATACAAAATAAGCCACGAGATTGACAACCTTTTGTGCTTATTTGGTATTTTGTTTAAGCGTTTTAAAAGTTTTCTTTAAAGTTCCGATTTTTAAGCTTGAATTCCATTTATATTTCGTCATTTAAGATTTTAAAAGCTTTTAATTTTTTTTTAGCTTATTGGCATGTTTTGATTCCATTTCATTCAAGTTTTTGGTCACGGCTTATTAGAAGTAGCTTATTTAGAATTGTGCTTATTACGAATTTGGTACTCCATCGGAAAGCTAGGGTTTTCCACATTGCGACGGTTGCAACTCCACATTCCGATAGTGACAGTATTGGATCCAAGGGTTTTGCTTTCCGATCCGGGATTGCGATCTGGTGTACCATCTTCCTCATTCCGATCTGGGGATTGCGATCGCATATTGCGATCGCTCTTTCCGACGGCTCTTGAGGCTTACTTAGACGAAGTGCTGCCCAATTTTCCTTAGCCATATTCCGATCTGGACCTCATTCCGATAGATACATTCCGACAGGTTACAACTTGGTATTCCGATAGCATACATTTCGATCTGGACTACATTACGATCTGAGGTTGTTAGGTTATTCCGATCTGAAAAGGTGACATATTCCGATCTGAGTTTCTTCATCATTCCGATAGGTGGTGTGTTCATTCCGATGGTAGGTTGATCGGAATATATTCCGATCTGGGTTAACTTTTATGTTTTGTCTTGTTTAATTTTTAGTTTAAGTTTTTAATACTTGTCTAATTTTAATTCTCGTCACGCTTTTATTTTTAGTCATTTAATTAATTTACTTTCCGTCACGTTTTTAAATTTTGCACACTTTCGTTTAATTAGACTTAGATTTATTTTCACGCACTTTTAATACTTTACCTTAACGCCACTTTACTTACAACGACATTTACTTTTAAGTCTTGCACATTTAAATTTAAAACCAACCAAAAATATTTGTTTCCACCAAAGATCAACTGAGTCACATAGAGAACTAAGATCAATTCGATTAGACCGGAACACAACAAACATAGAATTTTTAACCTGAGTAAAAGTTAGAGTTATCAATGGCGCCGCTGCCGGCTCTTTTCGTTAAGATCAATAGTTTTCTGTGAGAGACACGTTGCTTTTTGGGATCCGTTCACTTGTGAACGTTATTTTTCTTGCATAAAAAATAAAAAATTATACAAATTAAAAAATTGATAAAAATCCATAAAAAATTAAAAATTTCAAAAATACAAAAAGATTTTATCTTTATTGTGTATATATATTGTCTTTGCGTTTGGTTTCTTTTTCTTTTGCATTTTCAGGTGTATGCGTACTAGATCTTCTAATTATCAAGAGCCCGAGCCTCAAGAAGATTTAGATATGGCAGGTGTTACCAATAACAACATTCCACCGCACCTCAATAATAATAATAATAACAACAATGCTCTTCCACAGCCCGATCTTCGGACCATGGAGGAACTTTGTCAACCAACAATGTTTGGACGAGGAGGACCGATTGCGCCGATGCAAATCAACGCTCCTGAGTTTTCGTTGAAGCACCACATGATTCAGCAAGTGCAAACAAACCCATTTAGAGGATTGCCTGATGATGATGCCAACAAACACCTCGACAAGTTCATTACTATCACCCAGAGCATGAAGTTGGCTGGTGCCACAATGGATGAACTTCGCCTACAACTCTTTCCACATACTCTATTACATCATGCCGAGAAATGGTTTGATCGTCTCCCGAAGAATTCTATTCACACTTGGGATGACATGACTCAACGATTTTTGTCGCGCTACTTTCCACCATCCATGGTCACAAGCCTTCGTAATCAAATCAGCGGCTTCATGCAAGACCCTGATGAATCTCTTTTTGATGCTTGGGAGAGATATAATGTCTTGATCGACCGTTGTCCAAACCACAATATGCTTCCGGTCACCTTGATCGATACTTTCTACAACGGATTGACTTTTCGAGATCGTGATACGATTAATGCAGCCGCTGGTGGCACATTCATGAAAAGGAGACCCGAGGAGTGTAGAGAGCTTATTGAGAACATGACTACTCATCACAAAAACTGGGATTCCTCTGCTTCTTCAAGGAATAATCCGAGAGTCAATGTTTCCTCCACCTCAGCAAACCCTGATATGACCGAACTCACCCGTGTGCTGACTGAAATGAGCAGAAGTATGCAACTCTTGGCTTCAAACCAACACCAACAACAACAAGTTAAAGCTGTTGCCACTCTTTGTGAAACATGCGGCGGTCCTCACTCATACACCGATTGTCCTTCTACACAAGGAAATCCGGAAAATGTGTATGCAGCTTACGGTAATTATTCACCGGAAAATTACCAAGCTCGACCTCAAGGGGATAGAAATCTGCTGAGCTACCGATCCAACAATTACCTTTCACCCGGTTTTTCTCCTCAAAGCCAAAACCCCGCCAACAACTACACTAGAAGCAACCAAATCCCACCAAGAGCTTCTAATCCTTATCACCCACCCGCCCAACAAAACCCACCCATTAATCCCGATGTTGAGGCTATCATGAGAACCCAAGGTGAGCAAATCAAGAACTTGCAGAGCCAAATTATCAATCTTAAAGGAGATATCACAAAGCAAGGAAATGAGATAAGATCCGAGCTTCGAAATGATATTCAATCCTCCTTCAGCAATCAAACCAATGATTTGAAGAATATGCTTGCTAGTTTCTTGCCAGCCGCTCAACCTTCTTCTTCAAGTTCTCTACCTTCAAACACCGTCACCAATCCGCGAGCCAATGTGAGTGCTATTACTACTCGTAGTGGAGTCACCATTGTAGGACCACCAATCCCACCCCCATCATCTACACCTCCTCCACCACCATGTATCCCTACTCCTCCTACACCTAGTAGTAGTGCACCATTACCGTCTCCGCCTCGACGTGATGAAGTTCCCACCAATGATCCTTCAACATCTCAACCTTTACCTACACCTGCACCCTCACCACCCAAACCTAATATCCCTTATCCTTCTCGCTTGGGCAAGAACAAAATGCTAAACAAGGAGGACGCTCAAGTGACTAGCTATATCAAGATGATTTCTCAAATGAACTTCAACATTAGCTTTCTTGAAGCACTTGTCCACATGCCCAAATTTGTTAAAGCATTTAAGGAATTGCTTAACAAAAAGGAGAAGCTGATTGAACTCGCCAACACACGATTAAATGAAAACTGCTCTGCAGTTATTCTTAAAGAACTTCCGGAAAAGCTTGGAGATCCCGGTCGTTTCGTGTTGCCTTGCGTGTTCAACAAAACTGAAGAATTTACTGCCCTTGCTGATCTCGGGGCTAGTATTAATTTGATGCCTTTGAGTGTTTGGAAAACACTGTCATTGCCCGACCTCACTCCAACAAAGATGACTCTTGAACTTGCAAATCGCACTCTCGCTTACCCTGTTGGTATAGCCGAAGACGTGTTCATTAAAGTTGGCACATTTACTTTCCCGGTCGATTTTGTCGTAGTTGATTATGAAATGGACCCTCGTATTCCTTTAATACTTGGTCGGCCATTTTTGAGAACCGGACGTGCTTTAGTAGATGTGGCCGAAGGTGAGCTAATCTTACGAGTCGGGGATGATGCAAAAGTTTTCAAAATGGGGAAGCTTACTAGTTTAACCTTTGGAGGTCGAGAATCAGTGAATATGATAAATGTGCTCGATGACTTTACCGTCTATGACAATCCTCTATTCGATTCTTACATCGATAATCCACTCTTTGACGATGATCTGGATGATTCTCGCTCTACTTTGGACGCTTCTCCCATTTATGATTCTCAACCGGTCTTTGACGCTTATGATGATGATGATTCTAGCTCAGATTCGGATGATTTTGATTGTACTTCTGAGTATCCCGAGCTGCCTACTTTCGATGATTTTGATGAGGCTGATACTCTATCGAGCGATTCTTCACATGATGAAGATCCTCCGTCATCACTCGATCCTATTTTGGACGATTATTCATTTGAGGAAGATTTCTCTGAATTTCTCAACACATACTTCCCTCATGAGAGTGATGCTCCTCCTTTTGACTTTGAAGATTATCGTCTTGATCCTACTTTGGATTTGAAGAGCATTTTGTCAAAGGAGAAGAAACCGGTCGACACCGAAATCCGTTGCACGTATGATTTGACACCTCTTTGTCCCACTTCTGAGGACGAGGTTGTGCTTCTTTGCGGATCTTCTTCACACTCGGCTGAGCCGGAGTGCTATTTTCCCCTGAAGGAAAAGGTGTTCGACCCCGGTATTGAAGTCTTTAAGCCATCTCAGTATCCACCTGATGAAATAAAAGGAAAAATCTTTGGAAATCTTGAAGACATGCTAGCACCACTTCATCCTTGCTTCTACTGTGCTCCATCATTGCTTAAGGGAACCTTGCCACTTCTCTTTTGGCTTGCCTTGTTCGCCTTAAGCTCTTGCTTAGTGATGGATGAAAACTATGTCTTTGATCCTGGTGGATTTGTTTCATGCTACTTCCGTTGATGATCAAGGTCGAGTCAGGCTCATGACTCGGTTAACAAAAATTCAGCGCTTCTTGGGAGGCAACCCATGCATCTATCTTTCTGCTTTCTTTATCATAAGTGTAGGGGGACCTTTTGGATTGCTATTTCCTCTCCTCACTTCTTAATCAGGGATTCGAGCTTCAATGATCCATTCTTGATGATTCTTGACGACCCGTGATTCCATGTTCTACTTCTTCCCGGTTCTATCCTAAACTCTTTTCGATTCACTATTTTATATTTTCTCAATATTAAAATAGGAATCCCTTTAGTTGTCTTTTCCTTAGCAAGAGTTAAACAACGTGCACAATGTCCTAAGTGTAGGGGAGTTTACTCCCACATGCTTAAACATTGAGGACAATGTTTATCTTAAGTGTAGGGGGGACTTCTATCGAAGTTAAGTGGTCTTTTCCTTGTATTTGTCCTCATTTTAACCGGAAAATCAATTTTTCGACATTTTTCAAAATTTTTGATCTATTTTGGCCTATTAGTTTTTCCCTTTGTATAGTTATTTTCTTTCCTCATTAGAATAAATGTTTAATAAGTGGTTTTAATTTTCAAACGTTGTGAATCTTTTGACTCAATCCGAGTTTACTCTAGCTAGTATCCTTAACGTGTTTAAGTCAAGTTTTGCTAGGCTTTTATATAAGGAGCTATAAAACGCGAAAGTCTTAACTCTCACGGGTTAAGAACAAGAACTTTTCGCAAGTTCCTATAATTGATCCTAGAGAGTCGTTTATCAAGGGAACTTTAAGAAGCAATTTTTAAACTTGAAAAAGTCTAAGAATTTGCAAGATCCTATAGGCGACTCGAAAACCCAAAACTTTGATTTAATAGGCTAAGTATCCACGAGTCTCATTACTTGAGATTTTAAACTGTGGAGAACGAGAGATGATAGAGCCAAATTATAAGTCGGTATTCTTTCGTGAATTTATGTGAGTTAATTATAAGCCTATTCTCCCATCGCTTGCTAAAAAATTTATCTGCTAATAAATAAGGTTGTACGATTTGAAAAGTTACTTAGCTTTTAGCCCCAGATCGTTTAAAAGTTGCTCGGTAATGACGAGAGTTCATAGCCAAGGCATAACTTATGAAGCGGGGCGCGAAGATTGGCGAGTCCGAAAAGGCCCTAACAAGGCATGAGGGCTATGTTTTGTTGCTAAAGATCCAAAGTGATGTGAAGAATCATTTATCGAAAATCAATATGAAGGATCAAGACACACGACGTAAAGCAAAACTCCCAAAAAGTCATGGAGAAGTGTATCCGAAAAGACCCTAACAAGGTATGAGGATAAATAGATCCAAGTCAATAAAGGAGGCGGATCGTTGTATATCAAAATCCAAAATAAAGATTGGAGAAAAATGAAGAAGTCGTGGTCCATATATGAAGAATCTCTCAAAAATTCCAAGTGAAGAAATTCCAATGATGAAGAGGAGACCATTATTTCATGAACGTCTCTCAAGATTTGAAGTATGAAGTCGCTGCCAAATATCGGCCCGAGAAAGGTCTCAAATCGCGAACCAAGTTATGCCAAGATATGAACTTTCTGATATCCCGAGAAGCAGTTTTAAAAGATTTGGTCCTTTAGCTAACTATTGATTAAATCGTTCACTTTATTTTCAGACTAAATAACTATCGAAATAAGTCAAACAATGCATCTTCGTGATCATTCAAGACAAATAATAAAATATAAGAGATACCCATAGGAATAAGGGAGTCTAAGTGAATAATTGGCCCACATGAATTCGTGTTAGTCTACTAACTTATAATAACAATGATCTCGTTTTTAAGCTTGGTTTGGAGAAAGTGAAAAGTTGAGGATGATGATTATTCATAACATTTTCAAAACCCAAGGTATGCTTTTAATTTCTTTACTTTGCATTTTTATAATTTTCTATCTCTTTAATAAAGGCCAATGTGGATTGATTATGATGAAAAGTGTAAACATGCTTGGTAACTAATGCATTGCATGAGGACATTGCAATGGTCAAGTGTAGGGGATTTGATAGGTGTGTAAACACCCATCTTTTCTACCACTTAATTACAATAATAGCCGGACCAAAACGTGTATTTTATGTCTTTTATGTCGGAATTATGCGTGGTTTGTGTTTTTGTTGTGATTTAGGACAAAAAGGTGAAAAGTGGAGAAAACACGGGAATTCACGGGCATTTACAGACTTTTATTGAAGAAAAGGATGAAAGACGAAGTCAAGAAGTCAAAAGTGGATAAAGAACGGAAGTCCAAGACCAATTCTGAAGATTTATCGAAGAAAAAGTCAAAAGACGAAAGTTTACTTAAAGCCGAGGAACTCAAGTCTTATTTATCGAAGAATTAAAAGACGAGTCCAAAGAAATCCCGAGCCAAAAGTCATCACATTCCAATATTAACAAAAAGATTAAGAAGGAAGGACTTGATGGTGCAATTAACAAGAAAGGAAGGAGAGAGGAAGCTTCCTCTAACCTCTCCCCTAAACACCTATAAATACTCTCATTTTCATTCCATTTAGTTTTGTTGGCTAGATTGACAAACTAGTTCTTCCACCTTTCATTTATGCACCTTTATTTACTTGTCATTTAAATACATGTTTTGCACTTTAATTACTCTTAATTCCAAGTAAGTTTTTAATTTGTGTTCTTTAAATTCTTGTCTTTACCTTTCTTTATCATTTGATCAAGTTCTTTTTATCAATCTCATTCTACCTTTCTCTCTTTTTGTTTCGGTTTGAATTTCGGATTAAGCAAGGTTTTGCTTAATCCATTTGCTTATTTTGATTAAAGTTTCGTCCTTTTTAATTCCGCATACAAAATAAGCCACGAGATTGACAACCTTTTGTGCTTATTTGGTATTTTGTTTAAGCGTTTTAAAAGTTTTCTTTAAAGTTCCGATTTTTAAGCTTGAATTCCATTTATATTTCGTCATTTAAGATTTTAAAAGCTTTTAATTTTTTTTAGCTTATTGGCATGTTTTGATTCCATTTCATTCAAGTTTTTGGTCATGGCTTATTAGAAGTAGCTTATTTAGAATTGTGCTTATTACGAATTTGGTACTCCATCGGAAAGCTAGGGTTTTCCACATTGCGACGGTTGCAACTCCACATTCCGATAGTGACAGTATTGGATCCAAGGGTTTTGCTTTCCGATCCGGGATTGCGATCTGGTGTACCATCTTCCTCATTCCGATCTGGGGATTGCGATCGCATATTGCGATCGCTCTTTCCGACGGCTCTTGAGGCTTACTTAGACGAAGTGCTGCCCAATTTTCCTTAGCCATATTCCGATCTGGACCTCATTCCGATAGATACATTCCGACAGGTTACAACTTGGTATTCCGATAGCATACATTTCGATCTGGACTACATTACGATCTGAGGTTGTTAGGTTATTCCGATCTGAAAAGGTGACATATTCCGATATGAGTTTCTTCATCATTCCGATAGGTGGTGTGTTCATTCCGATGGTAGGTTGATCGGAATATATTCCGATCTGGGTTAACTTTTATGTTTTGTCTTGTTTAATTTTTAGTTTAAGTTTTTAATACTTGTCTAATTTTAATTCTCGTCATGCTTTTATTTTTAGTCATTTAATTAATTTACTTTCCGTCACGTTTTTAAATTTTGCACACTTTCGTTTAATTAGACTTAGATTTATTTTCACGCACTTTTAATACTTTACCTTAACGCCACTTTACTTACAACGACATTTACTTTTAAGTCTTGCACATTTAAATTTAAAACCAACCAAAAATATTTGTTTCCACCAAAGATCAACTGAGTCACATAGAGAACTAAGATCAATTCGATTAGACCGGAACACAACAAACATAGAATTTTTAACCTGAGTAAAAGTTAGAGTTATCAGAATACACAACAAAATGGAAGTATTGTTGTTGTACATCCTATAAGGTGTGTGAGTCAAACAAAACATCTTATTGAAAAGAATCATCTTTAATAGCTTCTTAAACTATAAAGTATTCTTTATTATTTTAATAAGTATTCCAACATTATGCTCAATTGAACATAGTTAGTCCACATGGTCATCATTAAAGATGAAATCGTACCATGATTACTATTGAGTGGTATCACAATCAAACTATCATCCATGTCCAAAACATCACTATGATATATTATAATCCATAAACTATAAATTATTATGATAATATTTGGTGTCTTTCTAAACTCTAGTTTGCTGAAAATGATAATAACATCTTATTATCATATAGAATATTCATTAATTGGAATAATTCAAGTTTGTAATGATTTTTGATTCCGAAAAAATCTTGTCATAACATTTGTACTAATCATCTAAATGATTTTCTCTTTAAGCAATCGTTGTTGTCAAATCTTCTTGTACTTATACAAAGTTTACAATTATCCATATACATAATGTGATTTACATGATGAAACCCTTAAGTTTCCATCTCATTTCAACTCTCATCGAATGAGATATATATTCATTGAGACTTACTAAATTATAGTTTATGTTGTGTTGGATTTCATTAACCACGTCTTAATAAACATATATAAATTAAGGTCACAAGTTTAATTCTTAAAACCTTTTGTATGAAACTTTATTCCAAGCTTAGATGGAATGTAGTTTTTCATATGTTATACATCATATGTGATTTAAATAAATAAACATAATACTCCCAATAACTTTTAGATGTACCCACAAGTTATCTTAGATCTAATTAAAAGTCAAAAAATAGATTTAATAATTAGACTTGAGATACATCCTTTTGATGCATACATTTATCCATACATAGATTCTTCCATTATTTACACTACAAAAAAATTATTGTAATTTATAAACCTTTTGATTACAACCATCTTCTCTAATGTAATCATCCAAAAAGAGTTTAAATATTGCATTGTCATATTTATCATTATAAAACCATCATGACAATAAATCATCTTTATTAACTTAATGTGCATAGAACTTTCTATCACATAGTGTGCATTAATAATGTGTACAATATGGTCCATATGAAGCTTCCTCTAAAGAAACTTATAGATTAATCAAGTCTCCAAAATTTGATTATCTTCTATGAAATTACGTCTAATCATTCATAGTTTAATTTAATCATGACATTCAAGATTCAATATACATCTATTTTGTTAGCAAGTTCACCATGATCCTCTAACTTACATTCCTTAGTATTGACATATAAATATATCATTCAAGTACTAAAGATATCCTTGTGTATTTATGAATGTGCATTCTATCATCACGAAGTTCAACATTTTATGTTCACCCACATTATGAAGTTCGCTAGTATATTTATAAGGTTGCGTATTTTGTTATTTAATATATTAAAGATCTACAAGTCATCTTACTTGCTTTTAGTAATTAGATACTTTTCTTGAAATACTTACCATATAGAGCAAGAACAAATTGTTATCTTTTGAGACCCGTCACAAAATACCTTGATAGTTCTTGACAAATTCAAAACTTCAATTCTAAGACTTAATGTGATTCATCACATTTCATAGCTTGATGGTGTCTTAGCTTCCTTCTAGGTCAGAGTAATATTTAAGTATAAACTATGTACACTCAATTTCAAAACTTCACAGCTTTTGGAGGTAAATTTCTTCAAGTTATCAAAATCAAATAATTATAAATAATTTGATTTATCACTCAAGACATACCAAAATTTGTGGTATTCTATGAGTATTGAGATTGTGAGAATATATCACAATTCTTAAACAACTTAATATTCTTTAGGTTAAATACTTATCATTTGTGACAACATAAAATTGAATATATATATATATATATATATATATATATATATATATATATATATATATATATATATATATATATATATATATATATATATATATATATATATATATATATATATATATATATATATATATATATATATATATATATATATATATATATATATATATATATATATATATATATATATATATATATATATATATATATATATATATATATATATATATATATATATATATATATATATATAGATATATATATATAGAGTTAGGTTATTGTAGTGTAGTAGCTTAAAGTTGTTAAAATGAAAAGTCATCTTAACCATTGATTTTATCAATTAACATGTGACTTATTTAATATTAAACACAAAACAATAAATCTTATACATAAAAATTGGTATAAAAACACTTAAAAATTTGATACGTAAAAATTTATAGCTGATACATATGATACATAGTTTTACTTCAAAAAATATTATTAGCATAAATAATCATTTATTCGCAAATTCAATGATACATTATCACATGTTGCATTCGATATAACAAAAATAATTGATAAGTTATGATACACAACTGATACACGAAAACTAGTAATATTAAAAATTGTGAACTAGCTACTCGTACACGAACTAAAACTTCCAAAACACTCGTACATGACTAAAAAATCATAAACGAAGCAAAACTATTTAATAAATGTGATATTTTTCCCATTTTCTATTACTTCTCATTTTAACAACTTTAAACACCTAAACCATTTTATCTAAATTCTATATATATATATATATATATATATATATATATATATATATATATATATATATATATATATATATATATATATATATATATATATATATATATATATATATATATATATATATATATATATATATATATATATATATATATATATATATATATATATATATATATATATATATATATATATATATATATATATATATATATATATATATATATAGCATTTAAAAACCTAGTGCATGCTCTAATGTATACAACTTTAAATAGTACAATAACTATATATACATTATTTATCCTTTGAACAATTCAAAGACTTCAAGTTAATTGTTTACTTCATTATTTATTTATGTGCATTCCAAGAATCATTATAAGAAAACATTACAAGAAACTATAATCAAATTTGTTGAAGTGGCTTGTTATTCATATCTTGACATTTTCTAAACAAGGCAACATACATTGACAATTAAATGTATATTTCTTAATAGAATATTAGATTCTTATCTCGCGGACAAGAGAAACCATTGTCATAGTTTATGTGTTGTACCTTGCACACAATAAAGATTTCTCCCACTTGTGCATGTCACAATATCATGTATGCAGATAAACAATCAAGAAATGCAATTTGTTTATGGAAATATGATACTGTCATATATATTTGAATTACTAGTAGAATGTCAACCATATAGATTTATAAGGAATTGTGTATAATTATTATATGGAAAATACTTCAAAATGATTATCATATAAAATAGATGCACTTATCCTTCAAACAATGATTTTTCATATTGTGAAAGTAAGTTATTATTTTAAGTCAAACTAAAAATAATATGGATTACTACCAAGATAAACAAGCTTGTAGCTCCCACTGAATTGAACAACATTACATTAATGTATTTTCAGTAGTGAAACGTAATGCTCCTGCTGGATTCGACACCTTTACAAATGTTACTTCACCAGTGAAAACTAAATAGTGATTTATATACTTTCCTACTCACTTTAATTGCACATAATTAACAATTACTAATGTATTATAGAGAGTGAATGAACTTCTACCATGAAACGAGGGACTATCCGTCATGCTCTCATTAACTTGAAAACTAGCATGTAATTTCCTCCATATTAGGCCTACCATCTAATAAGGGTATTTAGTGCCTACTTTGGGTTAATACATAATAATTAGGGTAAATAAATCTAGTTATTATCATCACAATAAGCAAATAAAGCACTTGTTTTGTTCTTATCGATTGTAGCGTTAAGGGGTATCAATATGTAAAGAGCAAAAGGAAGCATTGATTGCTGAGAGATTGCTAAGAAACTTATTAGTTTGAAAGATTCTCAAAAACTTAAATAAGAGTGATGAGATCTACTTGAAACAATAAGTTATGTAAATATTGTTAAACATTTAAGTTCGCTTAAAGATTGATAATTACAACAATTCAATACCACCTATTAATAACTTTTCCTTGTAAGGAAAAATGATACCTACATGTCTCTCTCTTTTTTTACAAAAAATAAGACTTGTTTGTCAAACAAACATAAGTTTATTGAACTTCGTTGCAATAATACTTTTAAAAGAATCACATAATTCAATTTTAGTATTTTTGATAATACTATCTTTATAGAAAATTATGTACCCATGTTTATAAATAACCAATTAATTTTCTAAAAGCTAGAATCCACCAAGATTTAGCACCATCACATTAGTTGATCTGCTAGTGATGATGGTATTCAAGGGGTTATTAACGTTCAATAATTGCATCCAATACAACTTCTAGAGTTATGAGACTCTACTTTGTGTACATCACTTATGACAAAGTCAGTGAAAAGTGAGCATGTTTATCCCATCAATTGCCACGAGTTAAGGTCTCACCTATCTTAACTTTCTTAAGTCGTCTAGCCAAAAACTGTTAAAATCATCACAGTCTCACGTATGATGAACGAGTAAGTGCAAGTGTTTTTACTAGTTGGATGGTAAAAAAAACTTATTTCAAAGGGTATAAATTTTGATAATATCAAAACATGTATAAAGAAGCATGCAACATCTTTGTATCATGAAAATTTAAGAAAAATTTACTCAATTTCGTAAATTTGGACATCACTTTTTAACTCACAAATCAATTGCATAAATAGTGATACCATAAATTGATGATTCAACATGTTTTTCATTTAAAAAAAGATTAATTTTATCACGAGAAAAGATTAAAGAATGATTAAAATCATTCAAACCATAGACCATTCGCGGCTTCCTAAATAGTATGAAAGGTAAGGAAACTACAAGTAGTCTGATATTATAGGGTAATGGTATCTACACGACTGAAGTCTTGATGAGTCTCCCGGAACCTTATCATTGCAACTAGATAGTACTTTTGAAAATTACATCATTAGTTAAAATTTACATCTTTAAAATAGAAAACACATTATAAACTTGATTCTTGCAAGTCACGGTGTGAGTTAGATATAAAACCATTTAAGGGCGACTCATTTTGATGCAGAATGTTAAATGAAGATTATTTTTTTATTGTGACAATCCGTCAATCTATGGTTGATATTTTATTCTCAGATATTATTTAAAAACATTATTTAAATGTTATATTATGAACTCACTTATTTTTGGGAGGAAATTTGGATTTACATCTTGAAGTAGCATCGACTACGTATAAACCAGAGGATTCTACGTTACGTGCTCACGTTTACATACACCGTTTTGGTGACAGTCCGACATTTAAGAAAATAAATTTATCCGTGAATATTATTTTGGAATTTTAAATTTGTGTTGGTTCATAAACTCACAAATTTACGAGAAGAGATTAGGACTTACGTGAATAATTTAACGTCATTTACGACTAAACCGGAAACCTTAGGATTACGTATTTATGTTTTCGAACTCCGTTTTTGATGAGACAATTTTTATTAGATTCGTTTTGTGCCGTTGATTCAT
The DNA here is from genome assembly GCA_025667525.1 of Glebionis coronaria. NCBI lineage: Eukaryota > Viridiplantae > Streptophyta > Magnoliopsida > Asterales > Asteraceae > Glebionis > Glebionis coronaria. The sequence continues at coordinate 583,646,172 of CM046876.1, forward strand.
AATTTATAAAAACGTTTTTTGTAAAACGACCCGAGGGCACGCTAATACTTGGTTTTTGACACCTCGTATCAAAATTCGTAGTCCCAAGTCTAATCGAATTGAAAACCGGTCTTAAGTGCGACTCAATCGACTTTTGGTGAATCAAGAGAATGGTTTGGTTTGTTTTAAACTATTAACAAGTAATTAAAGTGTCGTTGAGTAAATGGAAGAATTAAGATTCATTTTAAGTGACGAGTAAAATAAAAGGTAGCTAAACATAAAGATAAGATTAGAAAAAACGCTTAAACACTTAATAAAACCAACACTTAGAAAATTACTAAAAGAAAGTAAGATCGGAGAATTAAACAAAGGCACACAATCGGAATAATCCCCAAAAGGTGACCGATCGGAATGTAATCCGATCGTTTGATCGGAAAGTTGGACGAGAGTCCAATCGGAATAACATGGAAAGGCAGCACAATCGGAAAGTGGTAAGTCTACCAGTCGGAATACGGGGCAAACCCCAATCGGAATGCCCAAGAAAAATCCCCAATCGGAATACAAGCTAAATAACCTCCCGTCGGAATATGCAACAAAGGACAATGATCGGAATGTTTGTGGGGTGCCGTCGGAATGTAGACCAATCGGAAAGGGGTTTTACCACCCTTTCCGAAAATAATGGGAATCGGTTAGATGGAGTACCGGTCGGAAAACCCAATCGGAAAGGGGCTTTATCACCCTTTCCGAAAATTGTGGGATTTGGGCAAGCTAGGAAATAAGCTAAGTTCAATAAGCTAAAATCCAAAACTTACCAATCCGAATTCTTAACCGAATCAAATAAGCACTTATCTCAACTTATTCAACTCGAAATTAAGCAACTTTTTAGATTAGACAATAAAAACATAAACTTTTAAATAGAGCTTTTTAACAAGAAAAATAAGATAATCATAAAAATAAGCCAATAAGCACAAAAGTCTTAAAGCTTAATCAAATGAAAACTCATAAGATGATCAAAAGATTAACTTTTAAGCACGAAATCAATTAGAACAACACGGATCTTATGATATACGCACCAAAATCAATCTAAAATCAAAGAAAAGTAGAATGAGATTAAGAGATAAAAGCTTAAAATAGAACTTTGATTAATGAAATAAGCAATACAAAGATGTTTAATCTTGAAAGATTAAAAGAAAAAGATGAACTAGTGAGAGAAAGTTTAAGACTTTCTCTCTCAAAAAACTAGAGAAAACTAAAAAGTGAAAATTAACTAAAAAATCTAACTCTCCCTCTCCTAATGACTATTAGGAGGGTATTTATAGGGAAGGAGTGCATGTGTTGCATCTTCTCTCTTGCTTTCTTCACGCTTTCTCGACTCGACTTTAATTCTTCGTCTTTGTCGTCTCGGGATTTGAACTTGTCTTTTAATTTTCTTCTTCTATTAGACTTAAGTTCTTCGACTTCGTTAAACTTCCGTCTTTTGACTTTTTCTTCGATAAATCTTCAGAATAGGTCCTGGACTTCCGTTCTTTTTGCACTCTTGATCTTTTGACTTCGTCTTTTTCCCGTTTTCTTCAATAAAAGCCCGTGAAAGCCCGTGTTTTCTTCCTTTTTCATATTTTGGTCCTAAAACACAATAAAAACACAAACCACGCATAATTCCGACTTTTACGACATAAATCACATGTTTTGGTCTTGTTATTATTGGAAATAAGTGGGAAAAGGATAAGTGTTTTCACACTTATTAAATCCCCTACACTTGACCATTGCAATGCCCTCATGCAATGCATTAATTTTAAAGCACGGTTTACATTTTCCATCATAAATAACCCACCTTGGTCTTTATTAAATACTAATCATAAAAGATAGAAATAAGTAAAGAAATTAAAACTTACATTGGGTTTTGGCGGCCATGAACGTTTATCATCCTCAAGTTTCACGTTCCCCATACCAAGCTTAAAAACGAGATCATTGTTATTATAAGTTAGCAAACTATCACGAACTCATGTGGGCTAATTATTCACTTAGACTCCCTTATTCCTAGGTGTATCTCTTATATTTTATTTTTGTCTTGAATGATCACGAGGATGCATTGTTTGACTTATTTCGATAGTTATTTAGTCCGAAAATAAGGTGAACGATTTAATCAATAGTTAGCTAAAGGACCAAATCTTTTAAAACTGCTTCTCGGGATATCAAAAAGTTCATATCTTGGCATAACTTGGTTCGCGATTTGAGACCTTTCTCGGGCCGATATTTGGCAGTGACTTCATACTTCGAATCTTCGAGAGACGTTCTTGAAATTATGGTCTTCTCTTCATAATAGGAATTTCTTCACTTGAAGTTTTGAGAGATTCTTCATCTTTGGACCACGACTTCTTCATTTTTCTCCAATCTTTATTTTGGACTTTGATATACAACGATCCGCCTCCTTTTAGGACTTGGATCTATTTATCCTCATACCTTGTTAGGGTCTTTTCGGATAGACTTCTCCATGACTTTTGGGGAGTTCTTGCTTTTCGTCGTGTGTCTCGATCCTTCATATTGATTTTTGATAAATGATTCTTCACATCACTTTTGGATCTTTAGCAACAAAAGGTAGCCCTCATGCCTTGTTAGGGCCTTTTCGGACACGCCAATCTTCGCGCCCCGCTTCATAAGTTATGCCTTGGCTATGAACTCTCGTCATTACCGAGCAACTTTTAAACGATCTGGGGCTAGAAGCTAAGTAACCTTTTAAATCGTACAACCTTATTTATTAGCAGATTAATTTATTATAAGCGGAGGGAGAATAGGCTCATAATTAACTCACATAAATTCACGAAAGAATACTGAACTTATAATTGACTCTATCATCTCTCGTTCTCCACAGTTTAAAATCTCAAAGAATGAGACTCGTGGATGCTTAGCCTATTAAATCAAAGTTTTGGGTTTTCGAGTCGCCTATAGGATCTTGCAAATTCTTAGACTTTTTCAAGTTTAGAAATCGCATTTTAAAGTTCCCTTGATAAACGACTCTCTAGGATCAATTATAGGAACTTGCGAAAAGTTCTTGTTCTTAACCCGTGAGAGTTAAGACTTTCGCGTTTTATAGCTCCCTATATAAAAACCTAGCAAAACTTGACTTAAACACGTTAAGGATACTAGCTAGAGTAAACTTAGGCAAGTAAACTCGGGTTGAGTCAAAATGTTCACGACTAAGAAAAATCTAAAACCACTTTATTAAAAATTTATTCTAGCAAAGGAAACATAACAAAGGCAAATACAACTATACCACTAGGCCAAAATAGATTAAAAATTTTGAAAAATGTCGAAAAATCAAATTTTCCGGTTAAAATGAGGGCAAATTTATAGAAAAGACCACTTACTTCGATAGAAGTCCCCCCTACACTTGAGATAAACATTGTCCTCAATGTTTAAGCATGTGGGAGTAAATTCCCCTACACTTATGACATTGTGCACTTTGTTTAAATCTTGCGAAGGAAAGGACAACTAAAGTGAATTCAATGTGAACATATAGAATATGAAATATTGAATCACAAGAGTTTAGGATAGAACCGGGAAGATGGGAAACACGGTATCACGGTTCGTCAAAATTCATCAAGATGCTTTCTGAAGCTTTAATCCCTGCACAGCACAAGAAACAAGACAACAAACATATGCGGGGCTCCCCCTACACTTATTATGAAAGCTGTAACGGATAGAACACGGGTTGCCTCCCGAGAAGCGCTTGTTTTTGTTCACCGAGTCGTGAGCCTGACTCGACCCAATTTTAGTTCATGGGGAACGTGGTGAGGGATGGAATCATCTCCTGAGAGATGTCCTCACCAAAGTATAGCTTCAGACGCTGGCCATTCACCTTGAAATTGGGCCCATGCGGCTGAGAAAGCTCAATGGTCCCATACTGAAAGACTTTGGCGACGGTGAATGGACCAGTCCAGCGACTCTTCAACTTGCCAGAGAAGATCTTCAACCGAGAGTTAAAGAGTAAGACTTGATCACCAACGTGGAACTCTCGGTTCTTGATTTTAGCATCGTGGATAATCTTCGTCTTCTCCTTGTAGATCAGCGAGTTCTCATAAGCTTCATTCCTCAGTTCATTTAGCTCGTTGAGTTGAACCTTGCGATGATCACCGGCTTTGAGGATGTCGAAGTTAGCCCACTTCAAGGCCCAGTGCGCCTTGTGTTCCAGCTCGATGGGTAGGTGGCAGGCTTTCCCGTACACAAGACGATAGGGTGTACAACCGATCGGGGTCTTGTAAGCAGTGCGGAAAGCCCACAGAGCATCATCTAACTTATCGGCCCACGCGGCACGATGCTCTCCCACAGTACGCTCCAAAATTCTCTTCAAGCCACGATTGGAAATTTCGGCTTGCCCATTGGTTTGGGGATGATAGGCGGTGGAAAGACGGTGATTGACACCATACTTTGCCATGACTCGTGCAAATTGATCGTTGCAAAAATGAGTCCCGCGGTCACTGATGATAGCACGAGGAACGCCAAATCGAGCGAAAAGCTGCTTCAAAAAGTTCACAACCACCCTCGCATCATTCGTAGGAAGAGCCTTAGCTTCAACCCATTTAGAGACGTAGTTGACAGCGACGAGGATGTACTTGTTCCCTTTGGATGATGGAAATGGCCCCATAAAGTCGATTCCCCAAACATCAAAGATTTCACATTCCTGAATGAAATTTTGAGGCATCTCATCCTTATGTGTGATCTTGCCTTGACGTTGGCAAGCATCACAATGCTTAACCATTTCGTTAGCGTCACGATAAATGGTGGGCCAATAGAATCCTGAATCAAACACTTTCTTAGCGGTGTAGTTGGGACCAAAGTGACCACCGGTGGGTCCTTTGTGGCAAGCTTGGAGGATGTCAAAAGCTGCCAGTCCGTCAACACATCGACGAATAATCAGATCAGCACACTGTTTGAATAGATAAGGGTCATCCCAAAAGTAAGTCTTAACATCATTCAAGAACTTCTTCTTTTGTTGGGATGTTAACCCTTGGATGAGAATACCACCCGCTAAGTAATTTGCAATGTCTACAAACCACGGGGTGCCATCAAGATTGAGGTTTATAGACATTAAGGTCTCCAGGGGGAAAGAGTCATTGATCTCTTTGTTCGGATGATCCCCCTGATATGGATCCTCAAGTCGACTTAGGTGATCCGCGGCCAGGTTTTCGGCTCCCTTCTTGTCACGAATTTCAATGTTAGAATTCTTGAAGGAGCAAAACCCAGCGAGGAAGTCTTGGCTTAGAATCGTTCTTTGTCATCAAGTACTTCAACGCGGAATGGTCCGTGTATACGATGGTGGTGGATAAAACAAGATAGGAGCGAAATTTCTCAAAAGCATAGACAACAGCTAAAAGCTCTTTTTCGGTTGTCGTATAATGCAATTGAGCCCCTGTCATTGTTTTGCTAGCATAGTGGATTGGTTGGAAGTGTTTATTCACTCGTTGGCCCAAAACCGCACCAATTGCAAAGTCGCTAGCATCGCACATCAATTCAAAAGGCAGCTCCCAATTTGGGGTAACCAAGACTGGTGCCTTAGTTAGCTTATCCTTAAGAAGATTGAAGGCTTCGAGACACTCTTTAGAAAAGATAAAAGGAGTATCTTTTTCCAAGAGGTGGGTCATCGGGCGAGCGATTTTAGATAAATCTTGAATGAATCGACGATAGAAGCCCGCATGACCCAGAAAACTTCTCACACCCTTCACAGTTGAAGGTGGAGGTAATTTGGCTATGACATAAACTTTAGCACGGTCGAATTCAAGACCGGCTTTAGAGCTTTTGTGTCCTAGCACAATGCCTTCTTTTACCATAAAATGGAATTTTTCCCAATTCAGAACAAGGCGACTGTCTTCGCACCGCTTAAGCATGCGTTCCAAATTGGCAAGGCAAGAAGAGAAGGAATCCCCGAAGACCGAGAAATCATCCATGAAGACTTCTATGGTTTGCTCAACCATGTCATGGAAGATAGCCAACATGCACCTTTGGAAAGTCCCAGGGGCATTGCATAAGCCAAACGGCATTCTCTTGTAAGCAAATGTACCGTAGGGACAAGTGAATGTTGTCTTCTCTTGATCTTGGGGATAGATGGGTATTTGAAAATAACCCGAGAAACCATCCAGAAAGCAGTAATATTCATTACCAGCTAAACGTTCAAGCATTTGGTCCATAAAAGGTAGAGGGAAATGATCCTTTCTCGTGGCATCATTGAGTTTGCGGTAATCTATACAAACTCTCCACCCAGTAACAAGACGGGTAGGAATTAACTCGTTGTTTGCATTGGGTACAACGGTGATTCCGCCTTTCTTAGGCACACAATGGACTGGACTAACCCACGGTGAATCCGAAATAGGGTAAATCATACCCGCATCAAGAAGTTTGATAACCTCTTTTTTGATGACTTCATGGATTTTAGGATTCACCCTTCGTTGGCTTTGAATTGTGGGCTTAAAGTCGTCCTCCATGAGAATTTTATGTGTGCAGAAGTGAGGATCAATTCCACGGATGTCGGAGATTTTCCAAGCGATAGCTCTTTTATGCTTCTTCAACACAGCGACAAGTCGGGCTTTTTCGTCTTCTTTCAGATCCTTTGCGATGATGACCGGTAGCTTCTCGTCGTCTTCCAGAAAAACGTACTCAAGATGAGGCGGTAGGTCCTTAAGCTCAAGAGTAGGAGGATTCTTAATAGATGGTGAAACTAACGATGGATCATCATTAGTCACCTCTTTAGGAGCAGGAGGAGACAACGGGTCCTCATTGAGAAGTCTCTCAATAGTTCTAATGTCTTCATCCCAATTGGTGGACAAATTATCATACTTAATATCGAGAGGACCCAAGCTAGCTTCGAAATCATCCAAGTCACTTTCTCCGAAAGGAGTCAATGCTGGAGCAATTGAGGCAACGGTCTCAACATTGGGTAGAGAAGAAAGAGTACTTTTGCAAGCATCATGAAAATGTTCTTCACAAGCCTCATCGAGAACATCAATAGCATTAACACTCTCATACGAATAAGGTTGCTTAGAAATCTTACCCATGTTGAAGACAATTTTATCGTCACCAACTCTCATGATTATTTCGCCTGCGGCTACATCAATAAGAGTGCGACCGGTCCTCAGAAAGGGACGTCCAACGATTAATGGAACACGGGGATCCATCTCATAATCAACGACAACAAAATCCGCCGGGAAGGTGAATTTGTCGACGCCAACAAAGACATCTTCAGCTATCCCCACTGGATAAGCAACCGTACGGTTGGCTAATTCCAAAGTCATTTTGGTGGGGACAAGCTCGGGGAGAGATAATTGCTTCCAAACACTTAAAGGCATTAAGTTTATACTGGCACCTAGATCGGCTAGGGCCATGCAATTCTCTACTCCCGGGAAGTTGCAAGGAATCAAGAAGCGACCCGGATCACCAAGTTTGGTGGGCAATTGCCGTAAGAGCACTGCGGAGCAATTCTCATTAAGGTGGGTCTGAGCAATGTCAAGAAGCTTTTCCTTATCACTTAAAAGATCTTTAAACATCTTAGCGTATTTGGGCATGTGAGCGAGAGCCTCGGCAAAGGAGATGTTAAAATTCAATTGTTTAAACATTTTTAGGAAGTTTGAAACCTGAATATCATCCTTGCTCTTTTGCTTTTCTTTCCTCAACCTTGAAGGATAAGGTATATTGGATGAAGAAGAAGGCTTTAAGGGAATAGGATCACTCACAACCACGGGTGGTGGGGAAATGGGGATAGAAGGTGAAGGAGGTGGGGAAAGTTGCTCTTTTTCCTTGGTCACAATCACCGGTGGAGGTGTAGGAAGCTCGGGTTCCATATAACCTTTTCCACTTCGAGTGGTGATTGCTTTCATCTCCCCTCTTGGATTCGCAACGGTATTACTCGGAAGAGTACCCGAAGAAGAGGGTTGATTACTTTGGATGAGCGACCCAATCATATCACGAAGGTGAAGAGCTTGATTGTTAAAAGAGTTTTGCATGTTGGCATTAATATCATTGCTGTGTTTGGCCATATCATTCCTTAGCTCGGCTCGAATATCGCTCCCTTGTTTCACCATGTCATTCTTCAAGTTGACAAATTGACTCTGAAGATTCGTCACCAACTCACGATTAGTCTTCATGAACGTGTCGACGTCTTGGTTTACGGCCATCGGTTGATTGAGAGGTGGAGCTTGGGAATTTCCTTGAGTTGGGTATGGGTTTCTTTGGGATTGATATTGATTGTTTGCACGAGGTTGGGATTGATTGTTTCGGTTGTAGCTTTGTTGTTGGTTTTGGTTGGTAGGAGGGAAACCGGGAGGAGCAAGATAATTGTTGGAACGATAACTGAGCAAGCCACGGTCTCCTTGCGGGCGAGCTTGATAGCCTCCCGTGGGATAAGTGTCGTAAGCTGCGTTAACGTTTTCAGAATAATTGCTTTGGGTAGAAGGACAATCATTATAAGAGTGAGGGCCACCACATGTGTCACAAGAAATAGCAACGGCTTTAGCTTGTTGAAAGTGGTTTGTGGCCATGGCCATGAAATTCTTGTTCATTTCAGCGAGTTGTCGAGAAATTTCAGACATTTCAGGATTGGAGGTAGTAGAAGAAACATTGACTCTCGAGTTAGATCTTGAGGATGCGGATGAATCCCAATTCTTGTGGTGAGTAGTCATGTTTTCGATCAACTCTCGGCACTCCTCCGGTCTCCTTTTCATAAAAGTACCACCGGCGGCGGCATTGATCGTGTCACGATCACGAAAAGTGAGACCATTGTAGAAGGTGTCAATAAGAGTGACGGGGAGCATATTATGATTAGGACAGCGGTCGATCAAATCATTGTAGCGTTCCCAAGCATCGAAAAGCGATTCATCATTTTCTTGCATAAATCCACTGATTTGGTTACGAAGGCTAGTGACCATGGATGGGGGAAAGTAGCGCGATAAAAAGCGTTGAGTCATGTCGTTCCACGTGTGAATAGAATTCTTAGGAAGACGGTCAAACCATTTTTCGGCATGGTGAGAAAGCGAGTGGGGAAAGAGTTGAAGGCGAAGGTCATCCATAGAAACACCGGAGCACTTCATGCTTTGGGTCATGGTAATGAATTTGTCGAGGTGTTTGTTGGCATCATCATCCGGAATTCCACGAAATGGGTTCGTTTGCACTTGCTGTATCATATGATGCTTCAACGAAAACTCCTGAGCCGTGACGTGCATTGGTGCAATCGGGCCTCCGCGTCCGTTCATAGTGGGTTGACACAATTCCTCCATGGTTCGTAAATCAGGTTGAAGGACATTGTTGTTGTTGTTGTTATTATTTAAATTGTGTTGAGGTGGGTGATTATTGTTGTTATTAACACCAGCCATATCTAAATCTTCACGATTCTCGGGCTCAGAATAGTTCGTAGATCTAGTACGCATGCACCTGCAGAAGAAAAATATACACAAAGAGTATCTATATAATCTTTTTGGTTTTTATAGGTTTTTTTAAATGTTTTTGTATTTTTGAAGAGTTTTATATTTTTTTGGATTTTTGAAAAATTTTGGTAGCAAGGAAAATAACGTTCAAAGAACGGATCCCAAAATTCAATGCGTCTCTCACTAGAAACCGTTTATCTTAACGAAAAGAGCCGGCAGCGGCACCATTTAATACTTGGTTTTTGACACCTCGTATCAAAATTCGTAGTCCCAAGTCTAATCGAATTGAAAACCGGTCTTAAGTGCGACTCAATCGACTTTTGGTGAATCAAGAGAATGGTTTGGTTTGTTTTAAACTATTAACAAGTAATTAAAGTGTCGTTGAGTAAATGGAAGAATTAAGATTCATTTTAAGTGACGAGTAAAATAAAAGGTAGCTAAACATAAAGATAAGATTAGAAAAAACGCTTAAACACTTAATAAAACCAACACTTAGAAAATTACTAAAAGAAAGTAAGATCGGAGAATTAAACAAAGGCACACAATCGGAATAATCCCCAAAAGGTGACCGATCGGAATGTAATCCGATCGTTTGATCGGAAAGTTGGACGAGAGTCCAATCGGAATAACATGGAAAGGCAGCACAATCGGAAAGTGGTAAGTCTACCAGTCGGAATACGGGGCAAACCCCAATCGGAATGCCCAAGAAAAATCCCCAATCGGAATACAAGCTAAATAACCTCCCGTCGGAATATGCAACAAAGGACAATGATCGGAATGTTTGTGGGGTGCCGTCGGAATGTAGACCAATCGGGAAAGGGGTTTTACCACCCTTTCCGGAAATAATGGGAATCGGTTAGATGGAGGTCGGAAAACCCAATCGGAAAGGGGCTTTATCACCCTTTCCGAAAATTGTGGGATTTGGGCAAGCTAGGAAATAAGCTAAGTTCAATAAGCTAAAATCCAAAACTTATCAATCCGAATTCTTAACCGAATCAAATAAGCACTTATCTCAACTTATTCAACTCGAAATTAAGCAACTTTTTAGATTAGACAATAAAAACATAAACTTTTAAATAGAGCTTTTTAACAAGAAAAATAAGATAATCATAAAAATAAGCCAATAAGCACAAAAGTCTTGAAGCTTAATCAAATGAAAACTCATAAGATGATCAAAAGATTAACTTTTAAGCACTAAATCAATTAGAACAACACGGATCTTATGATATACGCACCAAAATCAATCTAAAATCAAAGAAAAGTAGAATGAGATTAAGAGATAAAAGCTTAAAATAGAACTTTGATTAATGAAATAAGCAATACAAAGATGTTTAATCTTGAAAGATTAAAAGAAAAAGATGAACTAGTGAGAGAAAGTTTAAGACTTTCTCTCTCTAAAAACTAGAGAAAACTAAAAAGTGAAAATTAACTAAAAAATCTAACTCTCCCTCTCCTAATGACTATTAGGAGGGTATTTATAGGGAAGGAGTGCATGTGTTGCATCTTCTCTCTTGCTTTCTTCACGCTTTCTCGACTCGACTTTAATTCTTCGTCTTTGTCGTCTCGGGATTTGAACTTGTCTTTTAATTTTCTTCTTCTATTAGACTTAAGTTCTTCGACTTCGTTAAACTTCCGTCTTTTGACTTTTTCTTCGATAAATCTTCAGAATAGGTCCTGGACTTCCGTTCTTTTTGCACTCTTGATCTTTTGACTTCGTCTTTTTCCCGTTTTCTTCAATAAAAGCCCGTGAAAGCCCGTGTTTTCTTCCTTTTTCATATTTTGGTCCTAAAACACAATAAAAACACAAACCACGCATAATTCCGACTTTTACGACATAAATCACACGTTTTGGTCTTGTTATTATTGGAAATAAGTGGTAAAAGGATAAGTGTTTTCACACTTATTACACGCAAATCGAAGAAACTAGAATCGAGAAATACCCGTAAATTAGTGGGATGAGACAAGTGTACACTTGTCCCACCCCACTATATGGGACGGCTACACAAGACACCACATCACAAGATGTGGCAAACTTATAAGCTAAATACTTACACTTGTTGCTTAAGCTTACAATGTAAGCTAAGCTTACCTCAAAACCATCAACCAAACCATTTGCTTTCATTTCCACTCATGCAAACACTCTCATCTCTCTCTCTAACCTCCATTTATGCCGTCCACTTCTCCCCCCTAAACACCCATTTTGATCAAAATTAACCACAAAATCTCATGTTATTCATACATAAGTTGAAGCCCTTTTGAAGCCCTATTGATTGGTGGTAATTATAACATCCAAGGAGGAGTTTCTATTGAGTATTAGGGCTGATTTTCCACAAGGAGTTCTTGAAGATTGGTGGACTTGAAAATGATATTGGTTTATCACAAGTTGTGTGATCAGAATCCATGTCTTGATCACAACCTACATCATCATGGTGGTATAAAGATTGTTCTTCCCATCCTCTTGTTATTTTGATTATGTAATCATGTATTTTCTTTCCTATTGTATATGTATATGATGAATATATGATGATAAAAATATTGTGTGGGGATTTGGTGTTGATAATCATGGGTAAAAAGATGAAAAACTATATGTAAAAGTGGTTAATCTTGCTTAATTTAGTAGGCTGTATAAAAACATTAAATAACCATGTGATGAACTGATAAAATGGCATAGATTAATGGATATACAGTAATAATATGTCTTGTACACATGTGAGAGTTGTCCATGCAATGGAATCATTAGGATGAGTGAGATATGATCAAAACAATATTAGAGTGCAAATCTTCATAGACTGTTTTGGACGATTTTTATAAAATGATTGGAGGCTGATTCAACAGTAGACATAGAAGAGTTAAATGGAGCACATATCATTTAGTTTATGCCATAAAAATTTGGCTTCTATCTCCATATAAAACTCTAGATATGGCTGTTTTGGTGAACATGAAAGTAAAAATCAGATTTTGGGAAATTAAAGTATAATAGTATTATATAAGCACTCAAATAAAAATAGTATAAAATGTGAATTAAAACCCACTAACTTATATAATACATTTATATAAATATGTATAAGGATAAATAAATGGACATTTTATAAAAATGGTAGTTTGATAAGTTTCATAAGTTATAAAACTATAAACATGATTTTTACGACTTTTTCGGCTATTACCGCAAAATTAACGTTTTTCGCCAATTAAAACATAGACGATCAAACCCGTCTAATGTAAAGTTTTAAAAAGTAATATACTGATATATAAGTACCTAATACAAGTAAAAACCGATAAAACCCGAACTATAGGACATACGGACATTAACGAGCTAAGTTAGCATATTGGACTAATAATTTAACTAAATTGGTAAAACATTTATAAACTTATTTATTAGGATTAACCCATTTGGGCCCAACATATAAAGTATAATACTGATAATAAAAGTATAATTAGGCTAATGAATAGTATTGGGCTTGTAATAGGCCCATTGGGCTTCAAAATGTAAACAAGTTGAACTAGTGTAACTAGTATAAAAATGTTACCAACACATAAACACAAAAATGAGTGAATGAGAATATATAAACCCACTTGATCATCATCATATGTATAAAGTCATTATATATATACATAATTGTTATTTTTATAAAGTCATTGGACAAGAGTCTAAGACGAGTATTATTTGTCTAGGTTTCCGTGATTGAAGCACGTACCGTACGTCCGAATTGCCGATAACCCGCCTTCCCACATCAACGTGAGTTCATAGCCTCGCACTCTTTTAAATGTTTTTATGAAATGTTTTATAAACCCGCGAGGGAGATAACATGTTAGTTTTAATAAAAATAGGACACCAGTTGTCCCGATTGTTTGTTTATTAATTTGGACCCGAATGATTGTATGACCCGATGAATGATTAAATGACCCGATAGATGAAATGAAATGGATTATGAAAGTTAGGTTATGTCACTAAAAGTCCCATTAGCATGAATTGTGAACTACCGGGATTTGGTAGACGCTTATGCATATAATAGTACTATTTGGGGACGATCACCCCAGTTTGCGCCTTGACGGTTGATCCCCGTCGTGCCACATTGATTGGTAAGCGAATTTATGTATGAGAAGATTTCCATAGCGTGATTATTGTGACGACACGCTAACTTAGATGGGCAAATTGAATGTCGGGTTAGCTACCCGTTGTTGGTTATAGTAAGGTAAAAATGTCATGCGGCTTATAATAATCGAATTAACGAAATACTGCTTTAAGCATTGAATTACGATATATTGCCTGACTAGCATACAGGGTCTTATTATTGATTTTATGTTCGTGTTTTGGTTTTCATAACCATATTCATATAACGGTTTTTATTTAACCCTATACAACGTTATAAAACGTATTGTATGATATTTTTACGACATTGGTTCGTATAATGATTTTGAAGGCGAAAGCCTATATTATGATTTTGATAAGGATTGGTATAAAATAACTTAGGCTATTTTATGGCCTATTATAAAGATTTGTACAAAATGATTTTCGGTAATAATAATGTACCGATGATATATTGATGGTTTTATTAAACTCTATGAATTCACTCGGCATTATCGCTGACCCTTTTCTTTTAACATGTTTTATCTCAGGTACTTGAAGGTAATTCTCGGGAAGACAACATGAATTCATGGCCCGCACTTAAATAATAATTTCCGTTCAAATGCTTTGTAAAACTTGTATGAAATACAATGACTTGGGACCTATGTAACTTTGATATTTATGAATGGAAATGCTTTATTATTAAACGATGCGATTTTTATGCGTTGTCTATGATGTGAGTAATGTGCTATCCCGTAACACCAACGAGTCTTCCGCTGTATTGAGTTGTATAAATTTGGGGGTGTTACATTTATGTCAGTGTCTTTTATTCACTTTCCCTTTTTATTTTTCTACAGTAATTTGTTAAATTTTTCCCCAAGTTTACTTTTCTCATATAATTAGGGCTGGGTTTATTGTATTAAGTATAGAGTTATGAATAAAAAATCAGACTTTTAGTCTTTTTTGATTGACTTGAATCCAGGTTAGGGTTTATTTTTCAATTTTATCTTAATAATTGGGTATTCGTTGAATCAACGATTGTTGGAGTTTGCCTGATTATCAGTATTCTTTTGAATCAATGATAGTTGGAAGAAATTGTTTCTAGTATTCATTGGAATCAATAGATCCAATTTATCTATCTTTGATTGTTTCTGGTATTCCCTTGGAATCAACAGATTTAATTAATTATCCTTGTTTTCGCTACATCAGTTGGTATCAAATATCGTTGATTCAAAAGAATTGTTTCTGGTATTCTTTGGAATCAACATATTCAATTATCTATCTTGTTGTTTTCGCTACATCGGTTGGTATCAAGAGCCGAAGTTCCTGATTAAGATGTTAGAATATCCGTTTTTTGAAGTTGATGGTTCATCTTGTGATGAATGGGAAGATTATGGTGCCGCTAGTGATGATTATGATGGACCTCCCATATTTCATGAATATGAAGAAGAACTGATGCTAGTTTATGATACAGATATTGAAGATGTCATTGAGGAAAAAGAAGGATTTACGGGGGAAAAAAGAATTTGGTGGGGAAGAAGACAACATTGAAGACACTGTAGTTGTGGCTAATAATCTTTCTTCTACAATGATCCAAACTATCATAGTCAATACATTGGGTTTGAAGACAATCAAGACTCGGGGTCGAGTATTTTCGAAGAACGGGAGAATGATGCAGAATATTAAATGGAGATTATGTTTTATGTCGGTGTCTTTTATTCACTTTCCCTTTTTATTTTTCTACAGTAATTTGTTAACTTTTTCCCCAAGTTTACTTTTCTCATATAATTAGGTCTGGGTTTATTGTATTCAATATAGAGTTATGAATAAAAAAACCAGACTTTTAGTCTTTGTTGATTGACTTGAATCCAGGTTAGGGTTTATTGTTTAATTTTCTCTTAATAATCGGGTATTCGTTGAATCAACGATTGTTGGAGTTTGCCTGATTATCGGTATTCTTTTGAATAAATGATAGTTGGAAGAAATTGTTTCTAGTATTCGTTGGAATCATTAGATCCAATTAATCTATCTTTGATTGTTTATGGTATTCCCTAGGAATCAAAAGATTCAATTAATTATCCTTGTTTTCGCTACATCACATTTGTTGCCACATATGACCGTGCAAGAACAAGCTTATAATAAATCAAATTTCATATAGTTTTTGTCCGGTTTATTTTTATTTTGGAAAAACCCTTTGCTTGATACATGATATACAACAATTATAATCATAAGCAAAACGAATAAACATTAACCTAAAACATATTTCCAGTTAATCACATACCACATGCATATCAATTGATGATGAATCCAAGTCAATTAAATTAAAATAATGCAAATACATGAATAAGACTTTCACTTCTTAATGGAAGTGAGCCACATGCATCGAAAAAATGATTGCGTAAGTCAAATTCAAGTATACACCACATAACACGTAAAGTTGTCTTACAATTTAAGTTGACTTCAGGTCACGTCATAGTATAGCTTGGTTCTTCCTCACCTTAGCTCAAAACTACAAAGTTGTTGATATTTAAGTCGTAGACCTCCCACAGAAATTTCAAAATTTTCTAACATCGTATGAATATATTATAAATATTTTAGTGACGAGTGTCAAAACAAGCCTTCTTAAAAATTACATAATAATAATGTCAAGATTCATCATAAACCATTGATTAAGAATGTATAAACCATTAAAGATTAATTAACTTCTATATATCCAATATCAATAACAGATGATCCATGGTAGACTTGTATGATTCTTATTGATCTATCATATTAACAATTAATAATGCGATAAATTATGACAAATTAACAATTAACATCATATTTATCAATACAAATTGCATACAACTTAGGTTTTGTCTAACTTATTTTATTAACCCTAATTAGGATTTATGAAAACCTAATCATCAAATAAAATAGTTATACAACATCATATTAAGTTTACACAATTTTAGATCTTTCATTTCTTAATGTAACTACAAGCTATACGAACGACTCTAATACCACTGTTGGAATTTATAAAGACCCTTAACCATATTAACAAGTTAATAATCACGAGTATGCAACGGAATATAAAGATCATGCATAGACAAGTAATTAACATAAACGATAAAGAATCGTGTACCATTTCGTAATA
Organism: Glebionis coronaria; assembly: GCA_025667525.1. NCBI lineage: Eukaryota > Viridiplantae > Streptophyta > Magnoliopsida > Asterales > Asteraceae > Glebionis > Glebionis coronaria. The sequence goes on from CM046876.1 coordinate 583,662,760, forward strand.
GATTAAATCACATTTACCGAACAACCAATATAAACGAAAACCCAATTAAAAATCAAAGTATGATCTCTCTAAGTGCACACACAATACGTTTAACAAGCAATAAGTATGCTAGTACGTAAGTGTTAAACAACCAATAAGCCAATACTCTTGAATCAATCAACAATAAAAAACCTTGCCCGTTTCTGGTTTCGTCGACCACAGAAAACAAAACAACCTTCAGGGTTGTATCTTCCAATCACATCAAAGACAGTAAAAGAAAAAAAAGTAATTTTGGGATTACAAATGAATAATGAGGTATCCAAGACCCCTTTATATACTTATAATAACTTTGTGATCAAGCAACCAAGCCCAAAAGCATCATGGGATTTTGTTTCCTTTTTTTCTCTACTTTCAATTCTTGATTTATTTGTTTAATTATATTTAATATTTAATATAATATTAATTATATATTGCTTAACGATTTACGTGTACGTCTCATTAGACTCGAGACGACTTCCGGACATATATTATTTCATGTACATATTACTTTATCTCTATGGTCTAAAGCAAGCCCCAATACAGAGGAATGTTAAGCTAACCACGACCTTGGTTGAGCATGGCTTTGAGCAAAATAAATTTGAATATTTTATATATGTTAAGATAGATGGACCTTTTCTTGTTTCCCTCCTTGTTTATATTGATGATATTATCATTACTGTGAATGATGAGACATTAATTGGAAACTTTAAAGAGTTTTTGAAAACAAAGTTTCTGCTTAAAGATCTTGGCAAATTAAAGTATTTTCTGGGTATTGAGGTCCCTATAAATAAAAGTAGTGTTTGTATGACTCAAATAAAATATCATATGGAGTTCTTGGATGAGTATGGGCTTCTTGCAGCTAAACATTTGAAACACCATTTTCTTGAAAATAGTTTTTTAAGCCATAAGGAGTCTGAGCAAGACAAATATATGGATTGCTTTACTAACTATCAAAAGCTTGTGGGTAAGTTGATCTATCTCACTAATACAAGGCCTGATATTAGTTATGTTGTTTATTGTTTAAGTCGGTATATGCATAAACCTTTGCAATCTCATTTCAAAGCTACTTTAAGAGTTTTGAGGTACTTAAAACAGGAACTTGGTCTAGGACTTCAGTTCAATAGTACATCTGATTTAAAGCTTAAAGATTTCTCAAATTCTGATTAGGTTAAATTTCTTAGAACAAGGAGGCCTGCTACTTGTTTTTGTGTATTCTTGGCAGATTCTTTAGTTTCATAGAAAAGTAAGAAGCAAAAATACTATTTCTAGAATTTTTTTCTGAGGCAGAATATATAAGTATGGCTTCTATTACTTGTGAAGTTGTATGGTTGAGAAATTTGTTGCATAGTCTTGGTATTGGGTGTTTATATACTATTGACTTACACTGTGATAGTAGTTCTGCTATTCAGATTGTTGCATCCTGTATTTCATGAGAGAACTAAATACTTTAAGTTGATGTTCATTTGGTTAGAGATAAAGTATCTACAGGTGTGGTCAGAACTGTTAAGGTCAATATTAAGGATCAAACTACTGATATTTTTACCAAATGTCTTGGTACTATGCATCATTTTAACTTGTGCAAGAAACTTAGTTTGCTTAATATGTTTTCTAGAGTTCACGTTTTTTCTGGGAAAAAACTCGAGGGAGGATGTTCAAGTTATATATTTGGTTTGTAATTTTTGTGTTTGTGTTTTTATAAGTAGAGGTACTAGAGTTGCCAAAGTGTGAAAGATGTTTGGGCCGATGAAAGTGTTTTGTTCTATTTAGCAAGACATGGAAATCTGAAGGGCTAAAGTGTAAAACAGAGCTGTATATAGCTGTTGCTACAACTAGGGTTTCATAACTTTCTCTAATATACGGTCACTTTTACACATTGTTGGTTTCGATCTCTGGTTATGTTATTTCTGTTACATTGTTCGATTATGATTGTTCATATGTATTCTTGTAGTTCATATCAATTATCTTGATTCATATTCTTGTTTGTTTGAGTGTAGAGATATTTGTAGTGAGGTGATAAGATCCACCTAATGAGGATTATCTTTCTATAAGAAGCACTCGATTGGAAACTTGTTCGTATTGTACAAACGGATTCGTTATAACACTAAAGGGGTGATTGGTTGAGTCCAAATTTGGTGTATTGTGATTAATTTTGATAGTGTTCACAAAACCAAAAAAATTGGGGCTTTCAATTACAGCCTATCATCTTTCAGCGCACCGCAATAACAATCTGAAACATTGTCGATTTGAATTCTAACCCTAGGTAAATTAAGATAATCAACAAACAAACGACCCACCTAACCCAACCAATATCACCAGCCGACCTCCAACACCACACACCTTGGACGGCGGCAATGAAAAGTTCAGCAACATCAACGGGTATGCGGAGGTTAGATATGAATCAAATTATGTTGATTTAGAGATGAGAAAATATTTAAAGAGTGAAACTATATGAGATACAAAGAGATATACCAATGGGGTTATGAGTAATCTCATATCATCAGATTTGAAGACGTGTATATAGGAAATGGCGCATGAAGGATAGGAGTGTCTCACACAAAGACACAATGGAGAAGATGGTGTGGGAAGTCTACTGAGAAAAGGTCATTCATAAGTGTTTTATGTGACAACTCGATAATCCCGTAAACTTTATACGTTGATTAAGTTCTACAGTTTAATAATCCCATAAACTGTATTCTTGTAGTTCATATTAATTATCTTGATTGATATTCTTGTTTGTTTGAGTGTAGAGATATTTATAGTGAGGTGATAAGATCCACCTAATGAGGATTATCTTTCTATAACAAGCACTCGATTGGGAACTTGTTCGTATTGTACAAATTGATTCGTTATTACAATAAAGGGGTGATTGGTTGAGTCCAAATTTGGTGTATTGTGATTAATCTTGATATTGTTCACAAAACCAAAAAAATCGGGGCTTTCAATTACAACCTATCAACTTTCTGTGCACCGCAATAACAATCTGAAACATCGTCGATTTGAATTCTAATCCTAGGGAAATTAAGACAATCAACAAACAAACGACCAACCTAACCCAACCAATGGCACAAGCCGACCTCCAACACTACACACCTTGGACGGCGGCAATGAAAGGTTCAACAACATCAACGGGTATGCGGAGGTTCCATATGAATCAAATTATGTTGATTTAGAGATGAGAAAATATTTAAAAGGTAAAAAACTATATGAGATAGAAAGAGATATACAAATGGGGTTATGAGTAACCTCATATCATCGGATTTGAAGACGCGTATATAGGAAAAGGCACGTGAAGAATAGGAGTGTCGCACACAAAGACACAATGGAGAAGATTGTGTGATAAGTCTTGTGAGAAAAGGCAATTCATAAGTGTTTTATGTGAGAGCTCGATAATCCCATAAACTTTATACGTTGATTAAGTTCTACAGTTTAATTTACTTAACTTCATAACTTTTTCAATTTTTATACATATATTTCTAACAATGATTGTCCTCGCTGGAATCAAAATCTCAATACAAAACACCCATATTATATTTGAAAACTACTTTTTTCTTATAGTGTTCACAATAATATTTTTATTGTTCCGTATTAAACATCTACTATAATAAATAAGGAAATTTTTATTATTAAATTTTGAATTTTATCTTTTGAATATATGACTTATATCTAAGTTGTTTTTGACTTTTTGTTTTAAGTAAGAGTATAATTTTCATTTGATTGACTAACAATAATTCTTTTTGATTGATTCAACTGAAATAATATAATTATACTACTACACAACTTTCTGATAAGATCATCTAATAATGGATCATGGACCAATGAAATTAACCTTTCTTTATGACTACATCAAGTGGCTTGCTTCCCACCTAGAAACCACAAAGAACCATCAACCAAGGAGAATTCCTTAATGGTGGCTGTAATCGGTTCTGGGGTAGCCGGACTAGTCACTGCCCGCGAGCAACAAAGAGAATCCCACCAAGTCGTGGTGTTCGAAAAGTCACCCTGGCTCGGTGGAACTTGGGCCTATGATCCACGAGTCGAGTCTAATTTATTAGGACTCACCCAAATAGAGTTATTGTTCATGGATCTCTCTACAAATCCCTGCGCACAAATTTTCCACGACATCTCATGAGCTTCACATATTTTAAATTTGAAGACAAAGTTTACAACGATCCACGTATAAATCATGGGTACGAAGAAGTTCTCACGTTCTTGGAAGATTTTGTTAGTAACTTTGAACTTGGAAAGTTGATTAAGTTTAACACTGTTGTGACTCGAGTGGAGGTCGCCGGTTCGGTTAACATCGACTTTGAAGTTGAGTCAGAGACAAGTGGAGTGAGTTCGGTGGAAATGTTTGATGCAGTCCTTATTTGCAGTGGTCATTGTAGGGTTTTAATCCTACAATCCTGATTACTAGATGCGGAATACACGATCGTGAAGACAAACCCACAAGCAGAATCGACAGAAAAAGAAAAGCGACGCCCACAAGGTAATCCCTAATCCAAACAATTAGTATTATGAAAGAATGACGTGTTTGGTTCGTTCCCCCTCACCTCCTTTTATAGAGATGAGGGGGAACCGACTATACAAGTCCTACGGGTCGGGTTGGGCTTAGACATTGCCAACCGACCTTTATTCTTAGCTATAGGAAACTAGGCTAATCGACACTCTCCCTAGACACGACTTAGGCGAATATAATGACTAAACATAACAATTTCCACCTTAGGCATATATTAGCCTATCCCAACACTCAGCAACTCCAAGCAGTGTTGTAACTTGCGTCCAGGTACCACCTTCGTCAAGGCATCCGCAGCATTGTGTTCAGTACCCACTTTCAGAACTTCAACCGTCTTTGCTTCCAAGACTTCTCTGATAAAGTGATAACGCACATTGATGTGCTTAGTCCTTTCATGAAAAACATGATTCCGCGATAAGTGAATCGCTCCCTGATTATCACAATTAACTGCAACATTGTTGAGCTTCACGCCCAACTCTTCCAAGAGTCCTCTTAGCCAAATAGCTTCCTTCACAGCCTCCGTAAGGGCCATATACTCTGCCTCTGTAGTTGAAAGAGCCACCACGTGTTGTAGCGTTGCTTTCCAGCTTACAACACATCCATGTACTAAAAATGCATAACCAGTGAGAGACCTACCTTTATCAGGATCCTTAGCGTAGTCTGAATCAACAAAACCTGTTACGTCCATATGGTTGCCACGATTTGTACCATACACCAAACCCACGTTTACAGTGCCCTGCAAATATTTCATAATCCACTTCACTGCTTTCCAATGGAGTTTACCCGGATTCGCCAAATATCTGGTAACTACACTTACTGCATACGCTATGTCTGGCCTCGTGCATACCATCAAGTACATCAAGCTCCCAACCGCATTTGCATACGACACCCTACTCATTCTTTCAACATCACAATCCCTAACCGGACAATCCTTCAATGACAGCTTGAAGTGCCCATCCAATGGTGTCTGAACCGACTCCCCATTGTCCATTCTAAACCTGTTTAAAACTTTAGAAACGTACCCGGATTGTGACACCCTCAGAATCTTGCGACTCCGATCCCTGAAGATCTCCATACCAAGAATCTTCTTTGCTTCCCCGAGCTCTTTCATGTCAAACTCCCTTTTAAGCAAAGACTTGGTAGTCGCGATCTCAGCCTTGCTTTTACAAGCAATCAGCATATCATCTACATATAACAATAGATAGATATACTCCCCTGGTGCATAACTCCTGTAATATACGCAGCTGTCTTAACTGCTACGCTTAAACCCGTTGCTCAGCATATACTCATCTAACCTCTTGTACCATTTCCTAGGTGACTGCTTCAAACCTAAAGAGATTTCTTTAACAAACATACCTTGTTACCTTGTTCAAATCCCGGTGGTTGCCTCATGTAGATCACTTCTTCAAGATTTCCATGTAAAAACGCCGTCTTTACATCAAGCTGCTCCAGCTCATAATCTTTACACACAGTCAATGCAAGTATAACCCGAATAGATGTGTGTCGAACTACCGGCGAAAATACTTCATTGTAATCAATACCTGCCCTTTGTGTGAATCCACGAGCTACCAACCTTGCCTTGTACCTAGGCTTTTGAACACCTTCAATCCCTTCCTTTATTTTGAACAGCCATTTGCAGCTCACCAGCTTTTGCCCAGCTGGATGATCTACTAACACCCAGGTCTTATTCATCCTCAGAGAATCCATCTCTTCTTTCATAGCAGCTTTCCACTTAGAACTGTCTTCACAAGCAACTGCTTCCTGGTATGTCAATGGTTCATGAGTATCTTCTTCCTCTGCTGCAGCAAACGCGTAAGCAACCATATTACTCTCATCCCGAAACATTGCCGGTTTCGTTCTTGTCCTTGGCTCTCTATCCCGAACCAATTGATAATCTGTGAGATCCGGTGGATGATCAATCTCTTGAACCCCTGCATCTTCATCATCACCATCTTCCTGATCTGTCTGGTCTTCCTGATCTGACTGATCTTCATGACCTGTTTGATCTTCCTGACCTGGATGGTCTTCCTCAGGCGTATGATTATTTAACCTCTGCAGTTCCACCTCAACTTGTAATTCCTCAACAGACTTATCTTTTCTTGCACCAGTATCCTTCAACGTGTCTTTGTACATGACACTTTCATTGAAGACCACGTTCCTGCTTGTGACTATTTTAGGCGATTCATTATCAAGCCTATATAGTCAGTACCCCTTCACACCTTCAGGATACCCCAAAAGAACGCATTTTACCGCTCTCGGCTCGAGCTTACCTTGTTTAACGTGTGAATACGCGACACAGCCAAAAACCCTCAACATCCCATAATCACTAGGATGTCCCGACCACATCTCCATGGGTGTCTTCTTCTCAATCGCTGTCGATGGTGACCTATTTATAAGATATGCGGCCGTACATGTCGCTTCCGCCCAGAAGGTCTTGGGCAATCCAGACTGTATTAATAAACAGCGTACCTTGTCCATGAGAGTTCTGTTCATCCGTTCTGCTAACCCATTCTGTTGCGGCATCCCGGTAACTGTCAAATGTCTAGCAATCCCACTCTCAGTGCATAGCTGATTAAACTCCCGGTTACAGAACTCAAAACTATTATCCGTCCTAAGCTTCTTAACCGTCCTCCTAGTCTGATTTTCTACTAACTGCTTCCACTCTTTGAACTTTTCAAATGCTTCGTGTTTGAACCTGAGAACATAAACCCATACCCTTCTGGAATAATCATCGACAATAGATAAGAAATACCTCTTACCTCCCAATGATTCCACCTGAGACGGACCCCATAAGTCTGAATGAACATAGTCTATCACTCCCTGAGTAGTGTGCCTTCCTACACCGAAACGGACTCGATGTGACTTTCCCAGAACACAATTCTCACAAAAATCGAGCTTACCTAGACTCTTCTTGCCAAACAAACCCTGCTTTTCCAGCATGTGTAGTCCGGCCTCACTGATATGTCCCAGTCTTTTATGCCAAACCTGCACAAGACTGTCTTTCTCTTCAACACTAGCATTAAGCTCACCGGCCAATGCATGGCCATCCAAAGAGTACACACAGTTCACCCTTCTGGTTCCAGATATAATAACCCTAGAACCATTAATCACCTTGATTTTTCACGACTGCAATTTAACGATATATCCCTCTTTTTCAAGAGTTCCCAGCGATATCAAGTTTCTTTTCAATTCAGGAATGTACCTGACATTGTGTAACACAAAACTTGACCCATCTTTCAGTTGTACCTTTACCTTGCCAATACCCCTGATCTTGCACTCCCTGTTGTCGCCCAACAGTACGCTGCCCCCATCGCATTCCAGAAAATCAAAAAATACATCTAACCTGGGTGACATGTGATATGAACCTCCTGAATCCATGATCCAATCTTGCAGTCTTTCTGCACTCATCACCATCATCACCTCAGAATCGTCGTAAATCGAACCACTGGAGCTTGGTTGATTATCTTTCTTGACGTAATCTTTTGACTTCTTGCGATTATTCTTCGGACAGTCTCTTCTCAAGTGCTCCTCAGATTGGCAAATAAAGCATTTGAGTCTTCCATCTCGAGATTTCGATCTTGACTTTCCCTTTGACTGATGCGAATTCCTGCGATTAGTTCTTCCCCTCACATATAACCCTTCACCATCATCCCCCTTCGCCTTGAACCTTTCTTTGATTTCCTTTGAATTTAGTGTGACCATCACGTCCTCCAAAGTCAAATCTTCCCGTCCATAAAGCAAAGTATCCATAAAGTGTTCGTATGATGCTGGTAAAGACGTGAGTAACAATAAAGCAAGATCTTCATCTTCGAATTTTACCTCAATATTTGCTAAATCAAGAACGATTTTGTTGAACTCATCTATATGCTCGGAAATCTTTCGTCCAGTCGGCATGTAGAATGTATACAACTTCTTCTTCAGGTACAACTTGTTGGCCAATGACTTTGTCATGTACAAAGACTCGAGCTTTGACCAAACCCCCGCTGCAGTCGTCTCCCCGATAACCTCTCTCAGGACCTTGTTACCTAAACACAAAATCATGGCACTGTGAGCATTCTTGTCAAGCTTAGATTTCTCTTCAGCTTCCATATTCGCGGGGAAAACCTCCAGAGCTGCTTCACATCCGTTCTGGATTAATAAAGCCCGCATCTTGATTCTCCATAACCCAAAATCACCAGTTCCATCAAATTTCTCGATGTCAAACTTGGCTCCCGTCATTCTTTATCCCTTTGTTGATTTGCTAAACCTTGTGATAAACCCTCACAATCACAAACCAATAAAGCCCCTTCAGTAACTCGCTAAACCTTGTTATACGTTAAACGTCACAATCACGAATTACGAAGTCCTCTTGTGTAAAAAAAATACCCTTCAAATTATATATACTTTTGTTTAATAAAAACAAAAATAATAAAATCTAAAGTTAAAGCTTTGGCCCAATCCAAATACTATAACTTTAGCCCAATATATAAAACTTGATTATATAATGGTTTGGCCCAATAAAAATTAAACCAAAAACACCCTTTTTGAAGTGTATTCCCTGCGTTGACTGTTAATAAAAGAAAAAAAAACACAATCGTCTTCTTCTTCTTTATCCCTTCTCTGTGAAAGATAACGCAGCAGCCAAACACCAGCTATCCCTTTTCAATCGAAACCCTTTGCTGCTACCTTGATGATCAAGATCCGACCAACAAGCTTCTTCAACTTCGATCGATTCCTAGTAAACCAGTGAACCCTGCGAACCTGGGCTCTGATACCACTTGTAGGGTTTTAATCCTATAATCCTGATTACTAGATGCGGAATACACGATCGTGAAGACAAACCCACAAGCAGAATCGACAGAAAAAGAAAAGCGACGCCCACAAGGTAATCCCTAATCCAAACGATTAGTATTATGAAAGAATGACGTGTTTGGTTCGTTCCCCCTCACCTCCTTTTATAGAGATGAGGGGGAACCGACTATACAAGTCCTACGGGTCGGGTTGGGCTTAGACATTGCCAACCGACCTTTATTCTTAGCTATAGGAAAATAGGCTAATCGACACTCTCCCTAGACACGACTTAGGCAAATATAATGACTAAACATAACAGTCATAATACTCAGCCTCGACTCGCGAATGATATTCCAGGTGTTAATAATATATCCTTTACATGAACATTGTTTATAAAATGATCCAACGTCACATTGCTAGTTGAAATGCTATTTAGCGAGAACTTTTATTTTATTTATCTTTTTGCACGAAAATTATTACATCTGGCTAATATGATAATTCATTGGGTCTTATTCTACATATTATCGTTTTAGGATTGAATTTAGTATTCGGTGTTTTTTTATCTAGCATTTTACACCCCGTGTATAGTTCGACTTCTTTGTTTTATAGATCATACAAGGGGTGGAATTATTGTTTGATCTTAAAGTGATCTCGGTCTCAAGTGCCGCTTATTGGTGTTTATTGTTTGCTATATATAACTTTAGTTGCTTCTCATAAGAAATTATATTTACATTGGAGCAGGTTTGGAGACGTGGCCAAAAAACAAATGCATAGTCACAACTATCGTTCTCCTAAACCATTTAGAGACCAGGTTAGATATAAATCTGGTGATCTTATTATTATTTTAATTTATTATTTTCAAAAGCTAAGTAATATCAGTATCTCATTGTATATTAAATTGATCAAAGAGTAGTTGTGATTGGGAATGGACCAAGTGCAACAAATTGTTGGAAACACACGGGGCCTTTTAGGATTATGCTAGAGGAAAAGATAAGGTTTTTGGGAAGTAACTTTATTACTCGACTCTTTGGTATTTTTCGATGTGAGATACAAAATGCTTACAACCAACACCTATTTATATTACTCCATGGAAGCTTCTGGATACAAGATATTTCCATGGTATTCTAGATTTTTCTTTCATACTTATCTATTTTCCATACTCTTCTCCTACTTTCTACACACTTCTATATATGTTTTATATAGATATTTTACATGACTTTTCCTCGACCTTCTAAAAACTTCTTCTACAAGCTCGCGCTTTCAGCGAGGCTTTCAGTGACCTTCAACGACCAAATCAAGTTTACGTTCTAACACCCCCTTTTAAACTTGATTTGCCACTCCAAGCATCATCCTTTGTCTTGAGAAATCTCGCTCGTTGAGCGGCTTGGTGAAGATATCTGCAACTTCGTCTTCAGACATCGTATGTATCACTTGAACATCCTTTCCTTGCAATGCACTCTCTTATAATGTGATAACGAGTGTTTATATGCTTACTTCGATCATGGTAGACTGAATTTTTCGCTAAGTCGATTGCTGACTTGTTGTCCACGTAGATCTCAGTCGCATCTTCTTGCTCCATGTGTAGCTCCTTCAACATACTTCTGAGCCAAATTGCGTGACATATACACGATGTTGCAGCAACGTACTCTGCTTCATAGCTGGACAAGGTAACAATAGGTTGCTTCTTTAAATACCATGTAAAGGCATTGTTACCTAGGAAGAATAGGAATCCGGATGTGCTTCTTCCATCATCTTTGTTTCCAGCCCAGTCACTATCGCTATATCCAACCATCTTGAAGTCTTCACTTGATGAATAAAACATACCATAGTCTATGGTACCTTTGATATAATGGAGGATCCTCTTCGCAATTTCCAAATGTTTTGTTGTAGGCTCTTCCATGAACTGACTAATCAATCCGACTACATAGAGTATGTCGGGTCTTGTACACGTGAAGTAGCGTAAACTTCCAACAAGACTCTCGAATAGAGTTGGGTTTACCGCTTCTCCTCCGTCATGTTTAGAAGGATTTGCCTTATGTTCAATGGGGGTGCCAACATGATTTCACCTCTCCATCTCGAACCGCTTTAGTATCTCCTTGGCATAACTTTCTTGGCATATGAATATTCCTTCATCTGTTTGCTTCACTTCGATGCCAAGATAGTAAGACATAAGTCATATGTCTGTCATCTCGAACTCTCTCGTCATTGACTTCTTGAGCTCGTCTATCATCCTTTGGGAATTTCTTGTGAATATCAAATCATCCACATTCAAGCAGGCTTGCAGTATACCTCCATTCTCAAACTACACATAAAGTGCATATTCACTTAAGCACTTTGTGAAACTATGCCCTTGGAAATACTTGTCAATTCTAGTATTCCAAGCTCGGGGTGCCTGCTTTAGACCATACAAGGCCTTCTTCAACCTTAACACTTTTCCTTCTTGCCCTTTGGCAACATATCCTTGTGGCTGCTCCACATAAACTTCTTCCTCGAGAACTCCATTTAGGAATGTTGACTTCACGTCCATATGGTGGATTTTCCACCTATACTGAGCAGCAATAGCAATAATCATTCTTATAGTTTCTAAATGAGCGACATGGACAAATACCCCTTCGTAATCTATCCCATGCTTCTATTTGTAGCCGATGACCACAACTCTTGCCTTGTACTTCTCCACTTCGCCTTTGGCGTTCTTTTTGGCTTTATATACTAATGTAGGAAATTTATCAATTCTTTTTATTCTATTTTTCGTTCCTCGACTCGACTCGAATTGGTTTCCAATTTAACGTGGATTAATTGTTCTTGGTAAAATTATTTTTTTTGGTATTTTTAAAACTAAAAACTATTACTAAAAACTATTTAATCTAATTTAAAATCTAATTTAAACTATTTTGAAACTTAAATAAAATTAATTAAACTAATATAAAGACTAAATTAAAACAAAAACTTTTAATGAAATCTATTTAAAACTAAATTAATTGAAAACTATTTTAAAAACTAAATTTTAAAACAATTTAAATAAAATATTTTTTTTCTTTTTAATTTTTTATTTAAACTTAATAAAAGAAACTTTATATAAAACTTTTTAAATATAAATTTATAAAACTAAAACATTTATTTAAATCTAATTAAACTAAACTTCTATTAATTTGTTTAATAAAAACTGCCAGTAACAATACATCCTATATTAAATAAACAAACTATAATAAAACTCAAAAGAGGGTCAAGAGCAAATGGTAAGGGTGTTGGCCAGTTGAGCGTGAGGTCCAGTGTTCAAGTCCCAGGATGGACGTATTTTTTTGAACTATTTATTATTTTTGGAATTGAAAAATCAGAATAACAGACCAATTGAGTCTGTTATATAAGCAGTAATATAAGCAAAACGAAAAACCAAATAAGCACCCTAAAAACTAAACAGCAGTACTAAATCAGATAAGCAAATAAGCAGATCATCTAAAATCAAATAAGCAGAAAAACTTACTAAGCAAATCTAAATAAGCAGTTTTAAAAAACCTAAATAAGCAATAAGACTTAACAAAAAATAAGCAAATGAAACTAACATTCAAGAATAAGCAAATCTAAACAGTAGCTTAACTTAAACAAAAAAAAAACACTCGAACCACTAAAACATAACAGATAACAAAATAAATACATAAGCAGATAATTTAAAAAAAAACTTATAAATTAAATAGACTAAAATCCAAACAGTATTAACTCAAAAATTAACAAAACCAAACAGTGCACTTAACCTAAATAAGCAGATTCAACAAACTCAAATCCAAAGCAAATGAACAAAGCAGATTAAAACTAAAACTTATAAAATAAAAAATAGAAGATCAAACCTGATGATGAAAGCCTTTGGAACGAAGATCTGCGCGGAGCAGTCTTATCGAATCAAACAACACCTCGAACTCAAATCATCACCACCATAAAAATTTGAACTAAATAGCTTGCACCAAAAACAACTTCTCGGAAAGTAGGGGAAATATCCAATCACTTTTACTTTACTTTATCAAATATAATAAAAACTAATAATAATATTCAGAAAATAAAAACAGATTAAAGATTATAATAAAACTTGATAGAAAATAAAATGAGACGAGATTAATTAACTGAAATTAAAATTTTTATTAATAACTAAAACTTGGATTACAGTACTAGAAAATTAAAATTACAATTTACCTAAAACTAATTTTTGCATAACTAAAAATAAAATAAAAGTGCACACTAATGAATTAAAGGAGAGGGGTTTTTATAGGGAAACCCTAAAACCTTCTTGGTGAAGCTTCTTGAGTAAGAAATCAAATCCTGGCCACTCTTTTCTTCTCGTTTCTTCTCTTTCTTGAATCAACGGTGGAAAACACATTACCCATCACACGGATTGCCACCGTGGATGGGTTTGTGTTACTTGTGTTTGTTTCTTGATGAGGTGGAATATAATTATTGGAGGATTGGAGTTGTGGTGTTGTCACATCCAATCAAAAGAGGGAAAAAGGCCATGTAGACTAAGGACCACTTCATCACGCTCCTCTGATTTTATGGGGAATTAGTTCCAAATCGTGTGAATCACACGAATATGGTAAAAGCCCCAATTTTTGATGGGTAATTTTTGGTCTAAGGTGAATTAGGGTTTTGGGTAAAATGGTGTCTGCGTATTTTGTGGGAGAGAAGAAAGTGGGTGAGGGGTGAGGGTTTTCTTGTTATCATCGAAAAGTAAATGTGAGTGTGGGGGTGGGTGAAAAATAAATCGTGTGTGGGGGTGTTGTGAGTTGACCAAGTATTTGACCAAGATAAGTGAATTGTTATTCACTTTTAACCGTCACACATATTGTGTAAATGGGCTTGGCCCAATGTTAAACTCCTTCCGTCTCAATTTATTTCATGAATGGGCTTTTGGGCCAAGTAAACAACCCATTCATTTAATCAACATGATTTGGACCATTTGGGCTTTTATTTTGACTAGAGATCCAAAAGATAGCTAGCTTGTTTTTTTGCTAATGGGCTTCTGGACCCAATTCCCAAATGTGGGACCCATTTGGTCCAAATAAATCCAATAATATTAAATCCACTAAAAACGAGCTCGATTTGGCTATGATGATCTTTTCTTTGATCTCGTGTCGAATTTGCCAGTTTTCGTGATCTTTGGCACACTTTTGGTCTTTGACTTTGTCTTTGTCTCTTTCTTGGACTTTTCTTCAACATTTGACCATGAAATCCCGTGTTTTCTTTCCTTTTGATATTTTGTACCTATTTAACACAAAAACACAAAACCACGCGTAATTCCGACTTTTACGATATTAAACACATGATTAGGTCTTGTTTTTCCTTGATTTTAGTGGCAAAAGGATAAGTGTTTTCACACTTATTAAATCCCCTACACTTGACCATTGCAATGAACCCATGCAATGCATTATTTTAAAGCATAAAGTTATATTTTTCTCATAATTAATCCATCTTGGCCTTTATTACGATATACTATTACTACTACAATGAAAAGATAAAAACTTTAAAGGAAACAAAAGTTATAACAATTTATTAACTTGGAATTTATTTGATGGAAGAAACTCAAGTTTCACGTTCCCCATACCAAGCTTAAAAATGAGATCATTATTTACCATAAGTCCTCATGTTAAAACCACTTATATAAGACAGTTGTGTAATACTCTTTCTCTAATTCCTACGTTGTATCTCTAGATTTTATTGATTGTCATTCACCCGTAGGCTCATTTGACTTATTTAATAATTATTAGTCCAAAAATGAAGGCCAAACAGTGCAAACCCGACACTCAAAACCTAACCTCGTCCTAAAAAACGTTGTCACTAAAGTAAGCCCATATCAATGATGATTTAACACGATTTGGTGAATAAATTCCCGGACCTAAAATTTGGCCAATAGTACTACTTATTAATTATTCCTCCAAAGTCATGTTGACTTTATGTGGAGTTTAGCAAGTTCACATCATATACCCTTAGGCTCTTTAAGATGTAAAAATGCTCCTCATCTATTGTCCACACACTAAGGCTCCTTGAACGATAAACAAGGGAATTGATTTTTGATCAATTTTTATTCAACACTTACCATGTCATACACCCTAAGGATCTAATGACAAGGTTCGTGCTACATGCCCCACACCCTAAGGCTCCTTGAGGTCATGTTTTAATCTTATTCTTTCTTATTTATGATATATAGTAGGCCAAATTCCGCGGTCCCGTGGTCTGAATACCTCCTACTTAGTGGTTATGAGCCACCTTAGTCGGAAGTCCACAACGCTGGCACCCTCAATGTGTTCATGCTTTAATTACAAGGAGAATAAAGATTTGGCTAAGAGTTAAGATATCGAATCTACACCGCAAAAATCCTCATTTATTAAGAAATTAAATATACAAGCGGGAAGAAAGAGCCACAAAAACTCATATAAGGAAGAATTAACCCTTAAACTTATTATCAACTCTATCATCTCTCGTTCTCCATAATTTAAAATCTCAAGGAATGAGACTCGTGGATGCTTAGCCTAATAAACCAATTAAGGTCCATATGGTTAAGATACTAGCTAGAGTAAACTTGGATAAGTAAACTCGGGTTGAGTCAAAATATTCACGACGGGCCTAATATATCAAAGACATCTAAACTTGTTAAAACCATTTTATTCATTTATTTATTTTTGACTTTATTCTTAAAATGGAAAATATAAATAAGATGCAATGACAAACGGAAAGAATATAAATGGAAATACTACTAGGCCAAAATAGATCAAAGATTTGAAAAATGTTGAAATTTTTTTAATTTTCCGGTTAAATGGGGTCAAATTCATGGAAAAGCCCACTAAAATTCGATAGAAATCCCCCCTACACTTAATATAAACATTGTCCTCAATGTTTAAGCATGTGGGAGAATAAACTTCCCTACACTAAGGACATTGAGTACGTTGTTTAAATCGAGCTAAGAAAGAGACAACTAAAGTGATTACATTTATTCGTCTTATTTATAAACATGTATGAATCACAATAGCAAAAACTTATCGAAAGAACCGGGTACACCGGAACACGGGATCACGGGTCTTGTCAAAAACACCAAAAGTGGATCATTAAAGCACATGTCCCTGCACAACATCACAACACACTAACAACCTACTTGGCTCCCCCTACACTTATTGGTGGAAATGGGTGAAGGTGAAAAAGGGTGGAAAGGATGGAAAAGGTAAAAATCTAACCTAGTTAAACGATGCTTGATTTATTTATCACGAGTCTCTAGCTCGACTCGATTTACCCCGAATGTCATCATTCAAATGGGAAAATCATGGAAAACCCGAGATTTCCAAGGGAGGAAAATCTCTCCATGATAAAGGGGTGAAACAAAGTCATATAAGGAATACCTCATTATAATCCACCTGGGTCAAACACATAATTTCCATCACAAAAGGAAATAAACCCCGAGGTGGTAAAATCACAAAAGGCAAAGAAAAGTGGGGTATCCTTAGGCAAAAATTTCTTACAATGAAAGGTGTTATGGTGATAAGGCAATGAAAGCACAAAAGTCTCTCTTCCGGGATCAAACACCGGTTCCTTAACGGGAAAATAGCAAGAGTTGTTGACAATTAAGCTCAAAATATCATCAAAATCCAAAGTGGGAAAGTCGTCCTCTTCCAAACTTGATGTGAAAACATAAGTATCATCAGAGTCATAGGAAAACTCATCCTCATGAGGAAAATAGGTATTTAGAAAGATATCTAAATCCTCTTCAAATGGAATAACCACTAAAGTATGAATGATCTCTAAGAGTGGAGGATCCTCCTCAAAAGTCATGACTTCTAAAATTGGGATATAAAAGTCAAAAGGAGTTTTCATAATGGAAGAATCACTCATAGATATATGAGGTGAATTAAGATCATGGGGTGGGTCATCAAAGTTAATGATATCACTTAAAGAAGTTTCATCATCGTAAGTATCAAAGATTGGGGTATCAAAAATGGGTGGGTCTAAAGTGGGTAGGTCAAAAGATGGGTCGTCTAAACCGAAGATAGTGTGATCACTTGAAGAAGTGTCATCACTATAGGTGTCATAAATAGGAGTTTCAAAATTTTGAGGCTCTAAGGGAAGGGATGAAGTTATCATAAAATCATTTTGATTAGACGTTTTATTTCCAAAAGGATTAATAAAAATCTCTTCA
The DNA here is from genome assembly GCA_025667525.1 of Glebionis coronaria. NCBI lineage: Eukaryota > Viridiplantae > Streptophyta > Magnoliopsida > Asterales > Asteraceae > Glebionis > Glebionis coronaria. The sequence continues at coordinate 583,680,228 of CM046876.1, forward strand.
TTGTCATAATTAAGAACATCAATCATATTGACCGACTCTTTTCCATTTGATTTTGTTGTGATTTTTCCCATTTTAAAAACTTGTTGTTCATCCCTAACCCTAAGAATTAACTCCCCTTCGGCCACATCAACTAAGGCTCTTCCGGATCGTAAGAATGGTCTACCAAGTATTAACGAAATACGAGGATCCATCTCATAGTCGACGATGACAAAGTCCACGGGAAAAGTGAATGTACCAACTCGAACAAAAACGTCTTCGACAATACCAACAGGGTATGTGAGAGTTCTATTAGCTAACTCGAGAGTCATGCGAGTCGGTACAAGGTCGGGTAATGATAATTGTTTCCATACCGAGAGTGGCATAAGATTGATGCTAGCGTCGAGATCCGCTAAAGCCATACAATCATCAATTTGAGGAAACGAGCAAGGTAACACGAATCGTCCGGGATCTCCTAGCTTTTCGGGAAGCTCTTTGAGAAGAATCACAGAACAATTCTCATTTAAACGAGTGTTCACGAGCTCAACCATTTTTTTTTCTTATTAAGCAAATCTTTAAACATTTTCACAAATATTGGCATTTGAGCAAGTGCTTCAATAAGGCTAATGTTAACATTGACGTTGGAAATCATTTTCAAAAATTTGGAAACATGAACGTCATCTTTGGTGAGCACTTTAGCCTTGTCTAACCTAGAGGGATAAGGGATATTGGGTTTAGACTTTGAAGGTTGAGAAGGAGAAGGACTCGCTTCTTGAACAACCTTATGGTTAGGCTCTTTGGGCAATGGAGAACTAGTACTAGGAGTGGTAGTGGGAGGAATCACCGAAGGGGGAGTAGGATTACTCATTATGACCTCCGGGCCTTGTCTCTCCTTTATGGGCGAAGAGATGGAAGGTACCACTAAAGTGGCTCCACTTCGAGTAGTGATATCACTCACATTAGCACGAGGGTTAATCTCGGTATTGGAAGGTAAGGCGCCTTGGGGTCTAAGGGCTTGAATCATTGTCAAAAATTTCTTATCAGTCGATTCTTGCATCTCTCTCATAATTCGCTCATGGTCGGTTAATTTTTGTAGAACCAAGTCCATTTGAGGATTATGCATGTTCAATTGATTATACCATTGATTGTTAAACCCTTGATTAGGAAAAACTTGGTTTTGATATTGAGGTTGAAAACCGTTGTTATTATGAAAACCTTGGTTATTATTTTGGAAACCTTGATTTTGACCATTAAAATTCCCTTGATTTGCATTCCCTTGAAAATTACCCATTTGAGGACCATGGTTCCTATTTTGGTTTTGGGTATTTTGAGCGGGTGGGGGTGGTCTTTGTGGAGCTACAAAACCCGGGGGAGCCAAATAATTAGTACTCTTATAAGACAAATGGTTAACATCAACATTTGGTTTAAAATGAACCCTTTCATTTGCATTGGTGTTATAAGCACAAACTTGTTGTTGTTGATTGTAAACCTTATCACAACTAAAATACGAATGTGGTCCACCACAAGTCTCACACGTTTCACACGTCTCTTTTAAGGCATTCACATGTGTAATGGGAGGGTTATCTCTTAAAACAAGGTGTTTCACAATTGAAGTAAGCTCCTTAATTTGATTAGTCACCTCATTATCACTAGCACTAGCTATTGTAGTCCGTACACTCTTTTTTTAACTTTTGCCTTGTTTTCAATTATTGTCCAAGCCTCGTTCATGGATTTCACAAGAATATTGCCCCCCGTGGCACTATTAAGTGAGTCTTGGTCATTAAGAGTTAAACCATTGTAAAACGTATTGATTTGTTGCACTTTAGTGAAACCTTGTTGTGGACATTTTCTTAAAAGCTCTTTAAATCGATCCCAAGACTCACTAAACGTTTCCCCATATTTTTGTTCAAAGGTAATGATGTCATTCCTTAAAGCGGTGGTCCGTGATGGTGGGAAAAAGTAGTTAATGAACTTGGTCTCTAAATCAATCCATGTACTAATACTATGGGGCGGTTTCTTATCAAGCCAAATCCGGGCTTGTCCCTCGAGGGAAAAAGGAAAGAGTTGTAAACGAATAGCCTCTTGTGTCATCCCATTGTATTTTACCGTATTAGTCAAATGGATAAATCTCTTGATATGATCATGGGGGTCATCTTGGGAACGACCCAAAAATGGTGTAGCGGAAACCAATTGAATAAAACCCGTTTTGATTTCAAAATTATTTGCTCCAATTGCGGGGATAACGATAGCGTCATCGTTTCCCTCAACGTGAGATTGTAGAATCTCAATCATAGGTCGGTTATCCGTTGCCATTGTATTGTCGAAAGCTCGATTCTCGGGATCGGCTTGAATGACGGTCTTTTTGTTTTTCTTCTTCTTCTTCTTTTTGGAAGAATTAGAAGTGTTTGGTACACCAATCGGTAAGTATGTACGCGCGCGAGTGCGCATACAATTAAAACTTTGGAATGAGGTAGGAAACCTCAGTCGACTTTCAGAGGAAAAGGATTATCCCTCTCGAGGTGCAATATTAAAAAGCTACAAAAATATATACTTAATTACTACTTGAGTTGGCAAACCAATAATCGGTCGTCCCTCTCAATATACGCACAAGCAAGCGGGGAAACGAGGTGGCACAAAGCACTAAAAAACCGTTTTCCTTAGACGGCATTTTATAGCGCGTCGCCTTATACCCACCTTATAGTTTGTATATATCGAGTTCAACTAGTATTTATCTATTTTGCCTTGATTTATTCGTTTAGGATTCAAATACAATAGTTATGTGATGAAATCCCAACTAAGGTCTTATTTGAAAAGTAGGTAAATTAATTGTGCTACGTAATATAGTATAGTAAAAGAAAAATCTTTTTGTATTTTTAGAAAAATATATATTCACAATAAAAACCGAAACAAATCGAACTAAGAAAAATAACAATAATACGTAATATTTTTGGTGTAATACTTTTAGGAAAAAGTATTACTTTTGTATTTTTTTAATTTTTTTGTGCAAATCTTAGGAAAGAATTTGCTTTTAATGATTTTTTAATTTTTTTGTATTTTTATATTTTTGATTTTTTTAATGTTTTTGATTTTTTTTTTGCAAGAAAATTAACGTTCAAAATGAACGGATCCCAAAATCCAAACGTCTCACGAAAATCGTCAATCGTAACAAGCGAAGCGGCAGCGGCGCCATTTTAATGTAGGAATTTTATCAATTCTTTTTATTCTATTTTTCGTTCCTCGAATCGAATCGAATTGATTTCCAATTTAACGTGGATTAATTGTTCTTGGTAAAATTACTTTTTTTGGTATTTTTAAAACTAAAAACTATTACTAAAAACTATTTAATCTAATTTAAAATCTAATTTAAACTAATTTAAATAAAAACTATTTTGAAACTTAAACAAAATTAATTAAACTAATATAAAGACTAAACTAAAATAAAACTTTTAATGAAATCTATTTAAAACTAAATTAATTGAAAACTATTTTAAAAACTAAATTTTAAAACAATTTAAATAAAATATTTTTTTTCTTTTTAATTTTTTATTTAAACTTAATAAAAGAAACTTTATATAAAACTTTTTAAATATAATTTTATAAAACTAAAACATTTAATTAAATCTAATTAAACTAAACTTGTATTAAATTGTTTAATAAAAAACTGCCAGTAATAATAAATCCAATATTAAATAAACAAACTATAATAAAACTCAAAAGAGGGTCAAGAGAAAACGGTAAGGGTGTTGGCCAGTTGAGCGTGAGGTCCAACGTTCGAGTCCCAGGAGGGACGTATTTTTTTGAACTATTTATTATTTTTGGAATTGAAAAATCAGAATAATAGACCAATTGAGTCTGTTATATAAGCAGTAATATAAGCAAAACGAAAAACCAAATAAGCACCCTAAAAACTAAACAGCAGTACTAAATCAAGCAAATAAGCAGATCATCTAAAATCAAATAAGCAGAAAAACTTACTAAGCAAATCTAAATAAGCAGTTTTAAAAAAAACTAAATAAGCAATAAGACTTAACAAAAATAAGCAAATGAAACTAACATTCAAGAATAGGCAAATCTAAACAGTAGCTTAACTTAAACAAAAAAAACACTCGAACCACTAAAACATAACAGATAACAAAATAAATACATAAGCATTTAATTTAAAAAAAACTTATAAATTAAATAGACTAAAATCCAAACAGTATTACCTCAAAAATCAACAAAACCAAACAGTGCACTTAACCTAAATAAGCAGATTCAACAAACTCTAATCCAAAGCAAATGAACAAATCAGATTAAAACTAAAACTTATAAAATAAAAAATCGAAGATTAAACCTGATGATGAAAGCCTTTGGGACGAAGATCTGCGCTGACCAGTCTTATCAAATCAAACACCACCTCGAACTCAAATCATCACCACCATAAAAATTTGAACTAAACAGCTTGCACCAAAAACAACTTCTCGGAACAGATTTTTAATTTTCCCAGTAGGGGAAAATATCCAATCACTTTTACTTTACTTTATCAAATATAATAAAAACTAATAATAATATTGAGAAAATGAAAACAGATTAAAGATTATAATAAAACTTGACAGAAAATAAAATGAAACGAGATTAATTAACTGAAATTAAAATTTTTATTAATAACTAAAACTTGGATTACAATAATGGAAAATTAAAATTACAATTTACCTAAAACTAATTTTTTCATAAATAAAAATAAAATAAAAGTGCACACTAATGAATTACAGGAGAGGGTTTTTTATAGGGAAACCCTATAACCTTCTTGGTGAAGCTTCTTGAGTAAGAAATCAAATCCTGGCCAATCTTTTCTTCTCCTTTCTTCTCTTTCTTGAATCAACGATGGAAAACACATTACCCATCTCACGGATTGCCACCGTAGATGGGTTTGTGTTAGTTGTGTTTGTTTCTTAATGAGGTGGAATATAATGATTGGAGGATTGGAGTTGTGGTGTTGTCACAGCTAATCAAAAAAGGGAAAAAGGCCATGTAGACTAAGGACCACTTCATCATGCTCCTCCGATTTTATGGGGAATTAATTCCAAATCGTGTGAATCACACGAATATGGTAAAAGCCCCAATTTTTGATGGGTAATTTTTGGTCTAAGGTGAATTAGGGTTTTGGGTAAAATGGTGTCTGCGTATTTTGTGGGAGAGAAGAAAGTGGGTGAGGGGTGAGGGTTTTCTTGTTATCATCGAAAAATAAATGTGAGTGTGGGGGTGGGTGAAAAATAAATCGTGTGTGTGGGTGTTGTGAGTTGACCAAGTATTTGACCAAGATAAGTGAATTGTTATTCACTTTTAACCGTCACACATATTGTGTAAATGGACTTGGCCCAATGTTAAACTCCTTCCGTCTCAATTTATTTCATGAATGGGCTTTTGGCTCAAGTAAACAACCCATTCGTTTTATCAACATGATTTGGGCCATTTGGGCTTTTATTTTGACTAGATATCCAAAAGATAGCTAGCTTGTTTTTTTGCTAATGGGCTTTTGGGCCCAATTCCCAAATGTGGGACCCATTTGGTCCAAATAAATCCAATAATATTAAATCCACTAAAAACGAGCTCGATTTGGCTATGATGATCTTTTCTTTGATCTCGTGTCGAATTTGCTGGTTTTCGTGATATTTGGCACACTTTTGGTCTTTGACTTTGTCTTTGTCTCTTTCTTGGACTTTTCTTCAACATTTGACCGTGAAATCCCGTGTTTTCTTTCCTTTTGATATTTTGTACCTATTTAACACATAAACACAAAACCACGCGTAATTCCGACTTTTACGATATTAAACACATGATTAGGTCTTGTTTTTCCTTGATTTTAGTGGCAAAAGGATAAGTGTTTTCACACTTATTAATACCCACTTGAGTAGAATAACCTTTTGGCCTTTTGGAAGGATTGTCAACTCCCATGTTTCATTCTTTAATATGGACTTTATCTCCTCGTCCATGGCTTGTCTCCATTTCTTACTCTTCATGGCCTCTTCAAAATATAAAGATTCACAGTCAGCGTATAAATAAAGAAGGGTATCTCTTCAGTTACCTCGTAGAGCTCCTGCTAGCTTCGTGTCGTAGGCTCTCCTTCGCTTGAACTTGCTGGCGAACCTTGGGTTGGACTTGGAGCTGGACCTTCAGGTTGCTGAGCTTCTTCAACTGATTAACTTGTCTTTTCTTTATTAGTCATAGGAAGAAAGTGATACCTTTATCTTCCTTAATGCTCCAATCCCATGATCCTTCTTCATCGAACTCCACATCTCTACTGACTACCGCCTTCCTTGTAATAGGGTTATAGAGCTTGTATCCTATGGAATTCTTTTCATAACCCACGAACACATGTTTCTCGCTTCTATCGTCAAGCTTGATTCGCCTTTGGCTTGGAACGTGAACATACGCTATGCCCCCGAATATCCTTAGATGAGACACGGTAGGCTTCATCCCATTCCATACTTCTTTTGGAGTCTTGTTGTCTAAACTCTTTAACGGACACCGGTTCAATAGATATACCACGCAATCAACTGCTTCGGCCCAAAACTCCTTTGGCATCTTCTTACTTTTCAACATGCTTCGAACCATGTTGAGAATGGTTCTATTCTTTCTCTCCACCACTCCATTTTGTTGTGGGGAGTAAGGAGCCGTTAGAAATTCTCTACCTCTATCCGATCTTATGGATTTAATCTTTCAACCCTTCTCCTTTTCAACCATAGCTTTAAATTTTTTAAAAGCTTCAAAGGCTTGGGATTTTTCTTTTAGAAAATAGACCTAAGTTTTTCAAGAATAATCATCAATAAAAAGCATAAGGTATAGATTCATACCATGAGAGGGTGGATTAATGAGACCACACAAATCCGTGTAAATTAGTTGTAGAGGCTCCTTAGCTCTTGACGTCGCTTCCTTTGGAAACGAACTTCCTGCATGCTTCCCAAGAAGACATCCTTCACACACTTGATTGGGATGATCAATTTGATCCAACCCTTTCACCATTCCCTTAGAAGATAACCACTTTAAGTCACCAAAGTTTAAGTGCCCGTACCTCATGTACCAAAGCCACGAATGGTCCTTCAAACAACTCTTTAAGCACTTAGCTTCATCATGTTGAATGTTCAGGATGAACATTCGTTTTTTAGTCATAGGCACTTTTGCTATGAGCTTTCCTTCAGGATTTCTTATCGTGGCACTACGATCTTTGAAATGAATATCGTAGTTTTTCTTCAATAGTTGTCCCACGCTAAAAATGTTACTTTTAAGATTGGGCACATTGTATACATCTGAAATATATTGGTGACTTCCATCTTTAGCTCAGATAAGTATTTTACATTTTCCTCTCTCACCGGTGTCTAACATTTAATTTTTCTAAAATAGTTTTCCTACGTCAGAGTGTCATATTATCAATAAAAATCGAGGATCCATTAAGATGGATAGGAATGGGGTTATCAAGGAAGTTAACGTTGCCATCGGAGATGCAATGTTTCTTGGCGTCTAACAACATTATATGGAAATGAATGAAAAAGGAACTTCTAAATGACGCACTCATTCTCTTGATGATGGTAAGGTTATTCTTAAGCTAATTTCTGATATAGCAAGCTTTTGTCTTAGTGGTACATTTTAATATAAGAAATATCAAATGTGTCGTGTAAACAAAGTGATTGTGGATTACAATTTGTGTTTGCCGCTTAAAAATACGGATATATGACCAATCTATTCATTTCTAATGACAGACTTGTTACATAGAATTGTAGAATAGTTGAACAGCGAGTTCGAAATGGTCCTGGAGAAGTAAATGTAAGAGATATACGGCGTACTTTCATTCTAGTTTCGAGGCTGATTCATAACTAGAAACATGTGAACCTATGGACTTGATCATAACTTTCGGTCTTTCACTCTATGGATGGTTGCTGTAGTTGAAGTCCATTTTGGAATAAAATAATTTGGATTTTGTGAACCCTAGATATTGTATCAATGTATGTTAAATTTAATTCGGATATAACTTTTTTGAGAATAGTGAGTTAGTATATAATAGTATAATCAGTGATTAATTTTTACGCTATTTATTTTCTACCAGCCTTAAATCGACGCACATATAGGGCATACTTTCGATTCTCGCTTTGAAAAAAAACTCCTCACGAAGAGACTTGAACTTGATAGCTCTCTTCTGTGGTAACAATATTCCCTAAATATCATAGGTAACACTTGGTGGCCAACTAAGGTAAGCCGAGTTGGTTAATTCCGATCGAATTTGATTTTACCTAATATTTACTAAAGTAAATAGGTAGTGTTTGGTTGTGGAATTTTTTTCCCGATTACTAGATACTTTGAGAAAAGGGTTATTTTTCTTTAAAAAAGAAGAGTTAAAATTATTGAAAACCGTTTAGATGAAGTTATATTTTTTTCTCTTTTTTTTAAAAAGATTACCTCGGAAGGCGATGGTGAGAGGCAACGGCAAGGAGAAAGATGGAGATGTTACTAATAGTGATTAAGATTAGAATGAGATACTTAAACGGTAGATTAGAAATCCCTTTTTTATTTTAGAGAAAAAGATAGAGAGTGTTAGATTGGGGTTTTCATTTCTAGTTAAAGTTTAGAAAGTGAAAATTTCTCCATTTTTAAAGTCGTGGACAAAATGTGTACCTAAGCGCGGTTTTTACATTTTCCACATTCTCATAAAAAATTTCTTGAAAAATTAATTTTTTTTTCACCAACTAAACGCACCATCGACAATTGGATATAAGTTCATTTGGATAACAAACTTTCCTTTGATATCGGAGGACCCCCACCCTCCACCTCTATATCATCCAATTGATAAGATTAAATCCACAGTTTACACTACAATGATATTTTGGTCATTTCACGTCCACTATATAGATAATTTTTCTTTTAATAACCATAAAATTAATACACAGACAAGTGTATTTTTTGCTTCTTCTCTTTCTTTTCTCTCTCTATACTGGTTAAACATGAACATCATATTATTCATCATTCCAACATCGATCGATCATCCACTACACCAAAAATGGCTTCTGGTGGCCAAAATCTCTAGCGACCGCGAAATGTGGTCGTTAGAAGTTCACTAAACGACAAAAAAAATTCAACTTTTGCATCTCATCTTTGACCAAAACTTTTAACGACCACAATTATGTTCTATAACGACCACATGTGACCACTAGAGGTTCAGACCAACCATGGATAAAAAAATTCACCTTTGACCCAGACCTATAGTGGCCACATGTGGTCGTTACAGGTCAAACGACCAACAATAAAAAGAGTCAAAACATGACTAACACATGGTCAAACTTTTTTTTATAGTTTCTAGCGACCACATGTGATCGTTACAAGTCAGATGACCAAACGTAAAATATTTTGGATAAAAAACTTTTCTCACTTATGGCGGGAAGTTTTGGCGCCAACTTTTTAGTGACAACATGTGGTCGTTAAAAGTCAGGCTACCAAACGTAAATTATTTTGAGACCAAAATTTTTCTTTTTCGTGCCGGGAAGTTTTGGCGCCAACTTTTTAGTGACCACATGTGGCCGCTAAAGTGGCCGTTAAAAGTTTTAAAATCATAAAAATGATTTTATAAGCTAAATAACGCTTTAACTTGTTACAGTTTGTCACAACAAGAAAAATGAGATCTGCCGAAGAATTTTTTGACACTACAAGAAAAGTTTGTCGAGAAAAAAGGTGTATTTGATGAAAGTTATTAAACAATGTTTCAAACATTAGTCTCATGGCAATTGCTATATAAACCGAACGATGTTTGTACACTATCGTGATGAATGTTAACTCGGCGAATGACGTGTCATTTTATTTTCGCTTTACTCTCTCGATGTTAATAAACTACAACATGAGACTTTCGTACAAACAAACATTTATTTATTAAAAATATTATACATGCCCCTTGTGAAAACACATGGGAGACTTACAAACAAACACACCTAAACATAGTTTTATTCGACACGGACATTTAAACATGCGCTTAAACATACATATTACAATGATAATAGACCCATACATGCGACAACGGACGCATCACAAACTAGTTCAAGCTAATGTTCCCCATGTCATCGTAAAGGTCGTGTAGTAGTGCATCTGAGTTCATTATGTGCATCTCGGGATGCCTATAAAGTTCTATTGTTTTCTTAAGTACCTTTAGCTTTCCAACCAAGAGCACGCAGTTTCCACACGCTAGAGACCTTAGAGAAGAAATTGGAGTCATTGAATGTCTCGAAGAAGAGCTTGGAGAAGAAAATTGAGTCGTTGAAGGTCTTGGAGAAGAACTTGGAGTCACTCCAAGAGAATTGACTAGTAGTATAACTCGTTCGTCTTTCCATAAAAAAATCCATGAATTCTACTCGAGGCTGTTAAAGAGTAAAGCAACTAATGTTTAACAACGATCATAATTATTTGTATATCACACAAATGAAAAACATGTAAGGTTTCACATGTGGACATGGACATGCATAGTTAAAATTCATAATGATTAGTTAAAACTCATAATGATTAGTTAAAATTCATAATGATTAGTTAAAATTCATAACGATTAGTTAACATTCATCAAGATTAGTTAACATTCATCACGATTAGTTAAAATCACAATTAGTTAACATTCATAACGATTAGTTAACATTCATAACGATTAGTTAACATTCATCGAGATTAGTTAACATTCATCACGATTAGTTAATATTCACAACGATTAGTTAACCTTCATAACGATTAGTTAACATTCATCACAATTAGTTAACATTCATCAAGATTAGTTAACATTCATCACGATTAGTTAACATTCATCACGATTAGTTAACATTTATAATGATTAGTTAACATTCATCATGATTAGGTCTAACAAGGGTGTTAGCTTGCCACGATTCTCGTAGAACTACATCTCGAGCTCCATAACGACATGGAAAACCTTCATGCTCTAACATCTTCATAATAACAAGCGTGTGTATGTGATCTACTGGTGGTTGTGTTGGTTAGAATGCGTGTGGTTATAAATATAACATGTGCTTTTGTGTGTGATCGTTCGCTTCACATGTCTTGCATAATGTTACCGTATCAACTCCTCCTTTTAACATATCATGTTACAATTTGTCACTACAAGAAAAATGCTTTTATTAGTTAACTAACGTTAAAGCTTATTACGGTTTGTCACTAGAAGAAAAATAAGTACCGACGAAGAATGTTTTGACACTACAAGAAAGTTTTGTCAAGGAAAAGGGTGTCCTTGAAGAAAGTTGCTAAATGACGTTTCAAAAGACAGTCTCATGCCAATTGTTATATAAACTGAACGATGTTTCAACCCATAGAGTCTAGAAACTTGTCTTTTTTGAACTTTCTATGAGGTTTAGAAGCTTTCGAAATTGCTATTCCTTTTTTGTTGTGTTATGAAAATCGAGCTAAACTCGTCTGATGTTGTTGCACAATGTTGTGTTAAAATAACAAATGATTAAAGCATTCGAATTACATTACAAATTGATAAGATTTTAAACATTAATGCATAAGAATTACGTTTCAACTGCTAAATTGTTTCAGCTAAACGACAAACTACTCCAAACATAATTTTTCCATGTCAACATAAAGATCGTGAAGGAGTACAATTTGAGCACTCTGCATTTCTTGAAGATCCCGAATAACTTGGAGGTGTTGAAGGTCCTATAGAATGAATTGGAGTTGTTGAAGGCCCAGAAGAATAACTTGGATTCGTTGTGTGACAATCCGTCAATTTATGATCGATACTTTATTCTCAAATATTATTTAAAAACATTATTTTAATGTTATAGTGTGAAATCAGTTATTTTTGGGAAAGAAATTTTGATTTACGTCTTGAAGTAGCATCGACTAAGTCTAAACCGGAGGACTCCACGTTACGTGCTACCGTTCACATACACCGTTTTTGGTGACAGTCTGACATTCAGAAAATAAATTTATTCTCGAATATTATTTTGAAATTTTAATTTGTGTTGGTTCATAAACTCACAAATTTACGAGAAGAGATTAGGACTTACGTACATAATTTAACGTCCTTTACGACTAAACCGGAAACCCTAAATTTATGTATTTACGTTTTTAAACTCCGTTTTTGATGAGACAATTTTTATTAGATTCGTTTTGTGCCGTTGATTCATAATTTATAAAAACGTTTTTCGTAAAACGACCCGAGGGCACGTAAATCGAGGAAACTAGAATCGAGAAGTACCCGTAAATTAGTGGAGATGAGACAAGTTTACACTTGCCTCACCCCCACTATGAGTGGCAGGCTTAGCCAATACACCAAATAGGTGTCAATCTTACTTACACACTAAGGACACATGTCCTTAGTGCATAACAAGTCACCAAAACCACAAAACTAGCTACTCATACCACTCACACTCATTTCTTACATGCAAAACCACCTAAACTCTCTCTTCCTCTCTCCTTGAACGTCCACTATAGCACCACCACACCACCACCATAAAAAATCTAGCCATAAACAAAGGCTATAATCAACATATGTTGAAGCCTAGTTGGAAAGATGAAGATTGAAGGTGGTTATAACATGTGAAAAGGAGTTTCCATGGAGCTTAGAGGCTGATTTTCAAGAAGATATTCATGCACATGAAGATCTCAAGGATTTCATTTTCCAAGTTGAAGGTTTGGTAACAAGGAACCAAGCCTTGTTCATCAAAACTCATCATTTCATCACTTTGGTGGTATAGAGATTGTTTCTTCCTATCCTCTTGTTATTTTGAATATGTAATCTTGTATTTTCTTGATTTATGTATATGTATATGATGATGAATGATGATCAAAAGTATTATGTAGGGATCTTTTGTTGATAAATTTGGCTAAAATGATTAAAAGTTACATGAAAGGATGTTAAAATCATGGCTAAAAATGTAGGCTGTATAAAACAGTAAACAAACCTATGATAAATTGTTAAAATAGCATGGATGAATTAATATACAGTAAGTTATAAGACTTGTACACATGTGAGAGTTGGCCACATAATGGAATCCTTAAAATGTGTGCGATATGATCAAAACAATATTGAAGTACAAATCTGAGTAGTCTGTTTTGGACGGACTGTTAGGGATATTTAGAAATTGATTGAGCAGTAGCTAAAACTGAGTTAATTGTAGCACATAATATTTAGTTTGTGCCATCCAAAAATGAGCTTCTATCTCCTTGTAGAACTCATGATATGGTAAAAATGGTGAAAGTGAAAATAATAATCAGATTTGTGAAATAAAAGTATATAGTATAATATTAGCACTCAAGTAAATATAATATAAAATGTATACTTAAAACCCACTAACTTATATATTAAATATAAATAAGTATGTACTTTAGTAAATAAAAGGGACATTTTATAAAAATGGCAATTTGATAAGTTGTATAAGTTATAAAACTATAAACATAAGTATTACGTCTTTTTCGGCTAAAACCGTAAAACTAACGTTTTCGTCAAATAAAACTTAGACGGTCGGACCCGTCTAATTTAAACTTTTTACAACTCATATACTGATGTATAAGTACATATTACAAGTAAAAACCGATAAAACCCAAGCTTTATAACTTATGGGCATTAACGGGCCAAAGTAGCCTTAATGGACTATTAACCCAACAAGTTTGGCTAAACACTAATGGACTTACTAATTGGGTTTAACCCACTTGGGCCCAACATATGAGTAAAGGCCTGATATTAATAGTATAAATGGTCTAATATAAAGAGTTGAACTTTTAATGGGCTTATTAGGCCTTAATATGGAATTGGATTGAAACTAGTGTAACTAGTCAAAAATTTGACTAACACATAACACTATAATTTGTATGAAGATAAAATCCCACTTGATCATCATCATACTTATTATTTCATCATATATATACATAGCCATTGTTTTTATAAAGTCATTGGACAAGAGTCTAAGACGAATATTTTGTCTAGGTTTCCGTGATTGAAGCACGTACCGTACATCCAAATCGCCGATAACCGCCTTTCCCAATCAACGTGAGTTCATAGCCTCGCACTCTTTTAAATGTTTTATGAAATGTTTTATAAACCCGCGAGGGAGATACATGTTAGTTTTAATAAAAATAGGACACCAATTGTCCCGATTGTTTGCTTATTGATTTGGACCCGAATGATTACATGACCTGATGAATGATTATATGACCCGACGAATGAAAATGAAATGGATTATTATTAGTTAGGTTATGTCACTAAAAGTCCCATTAGCATGAATTTTGAACTACCGGCATTTGGTAGACGCTTATGCATATAATAGTACTATTTGGGGAAGATCACCCCAGTTCGCGCCTTGATGATTGATCCCCGTCGTGCCACATTGATTGGTAAGCGAATTTATGTATGAGAAGATTTATATAAGCGTGATTATTGTGAAGACACGCTGTTTTAGATGGGAAATGAGTTTCGGGTTAGCTACCCGTTGTTTGTTATAGTAAGGTAGCAATGTCATGCGGCTTATAATAATCCAATAACGAAATTACTGCTATACGCATTGAACTACGATATATTGCCTGACTAGGAATACGGGGTCTTATTATTGATATTATGTCCGTGTTTTGGTTTTACATAACCATACTCATATAACGGTTTTTATTTAACTCTATAAAACGTTATAAAACGTATTGTATGATGTTTTTACGACATTGGTTCGTATAATGGTTTTGAAGGCGAAAGCCTATTATATGATTTACAACAAAGATTTGTATGAAATGTTTTTGGCTTATTTTATGGCCTACGACAAAGAATTGTACAAAAAGATTTTGGTAATAATATTTATACCGATGATATATTAATGGATTTCATTAAACTCTATGAATTCACTCGGCGTTTTCGTTGTCCTTTTCTTTTAACATGTTTTATCTCAGTTACTTGAAGGTAATTCTCGGGAAGACGACAAGAATTCATGGCCCGCACTTAAATAAAAAATTTCCATTCCAATGCTTTATAAAATTGTATGAAATACTATGACTTGGGACCTATGTAAATTTGATATTCATGAATAGAAAATGCTTTATTCTTAAACGACACGATTTTTAAGCATTGTCTATGATTTGAGTAATGTGCTATCTCGTAACACAAACGACTCTTCCGCTGAACTAAAGTATGAATATTTGGGGGTGTTACAGTTTGGTACCAGAGCTCTCGTTATAGAGAATGAAAGATTTTTAAAACTAAGGTTTTGAATAAAACATTTCAAAATCTTTTAACTATAAACATTTTTCTCAAAATGTCTAAAAATCTTTTGATTATAACGGTGCCGAAGAATTACCGAGTTACCGACAAGGCCAGACTGAGAAGTGTTATTTTAATATATATATATATATATATATATATATATATATATATATATATATATATATATATATATATATATATATATATATATATATATATATATATATATATATATATATATATATATATATATATATATATATATATATAACTTGGATTATATATATGTATATATGTTGTAATTTGATTACATGATTGTTTGATGATTATTTTAAGATTTACACGAGGTATTTATAACGACGTAGATTGTCACAAGAAACCCTAACTCCCCTAGGAAATCAATCGAAGCTATTTCTGTAGGAAATTCTAGCTATTCTAGATCTAAACCAAGTTGTGGATATTTATGATCCCAACAAAATGGTTGATACTCGTAGAAATGTTGATAGTAGTTGATTACGATCTTGAAGAAGAACTGGTGAGAATAAATCTGATATCGATGTCATGACGATCTTTCCTTATAGAGTGGAGTTTGAAAAAACATTACCACTTAGAAAGGTGTCATCTAATTCGGTGACACCCAATTCTTAAATTTGAAATCGAAAGGGTGAATGTTGCACTTGAGGCTGTCATTGGAGCCTTTACCCAAAAGTCTCATGCCACTAGTACCTTTCCGAGAAGTCTAATTGAATGTATGAGTCATTTCATACTAGTGACTCATTTTATAACTATTGTGGTAAGAGCTATAGGATTGGAATTTAAGTGTTGTGCATATCGAGCTTTTATTGCCCTATTAAGGTCTAAGAATAAGGTTCAAAGTATTGGAGAATGAGGTAGGATGTTGCATTGAGTATAAGTTGATTGAAACTTGAGTGAAAAAAAATAATTTTTTTTAACTCATATGGAATATGAGATTGATAAGAGGAAGTCGTTAAGTCATGTGATTGAATCGTAAGGTTTTAATTGATTGTTGATTCGTGTTAAGGGTTGTTCCTAGGCCATTGTCCAATGACGAGGATGTCCAATGTCCAAGAAATAAATTGAAGAAATCTTCTTCTGAATTGGGACCGATGGATCTTCCGGGACAGGTGGAACCCCCATGAATCTTGTAGATTAGTATTCATTGTGGTATCTTTTAAAAATCCCTAACTTAACTGAGAGATCAGTTGGTAGGATGAGTTCTTGGAATTGTATGGCATAGTGACACGTAATGTGTTACGGTTTAGTTTTGACTTGTTTGTGATTAATGAAAAGACTACCTTTGATTGCTAAATTTTACATGTATCGATGATATCTATCTTTTCTTGCTTCATCCTAATGTTCGCATTAGTGATGCAACCATTGAACAAGTACTCATCTCGACTTGAGTTACGTTGTGGATTATTCTTTTTGAGTACCATCGAGGTCATGAACCTCATGATTATTTGGCTAAGCTCATTTCCTGATATATTGTAGTTAGTTCTTAGTGAACAACTCTTCATCACTCTTTTGAAGATCACTCATTGTTTTTATAAAGTTAAAACAGTATCCCTTGAGAAAATTTGAATTTCCATCACCTTATGGGTTATTTAAAGTGAGATTTATGAGAAATCGTTATCGAAATTAAGTTGTTTATGAAACACTTTGGAAAACTTAATTGTTTTCATAACAAAGAACATCCCTGTAAATTCATTTTGATTCTTCTTTTAGAATTAAGCATGAAATTATATATATTTTAAACATGATGACAAAGTTTTGACGAACTGAGTATTGTATCGTTAATCCTAAAAATTATATATAGTTGCGCGCCTACATAAAATTTGGAAGGGACCATGCAAGACTGATTAGTAGTCACCATGAAATTGTTAATAAACCTTATATTTTCTTTGAACATGTGAAAGATTAGATTTTATGAGATCTGCAAGAAGTGCAAGGTATGGACATATTGTTAGGGACACCTACATATGTGCCCGTACTATTTATTCTTCTGAATCGAATTTAATCATCTGTGAAAATTGTGTTAATTGACAATTGATATCCCCTCCTTGTCCGATTCTCCCGTGGTGAGATTCTTTGGAAAAGTATCTAAGTATCGAGTATTGATACCCGACTAGGTGTATCGATGTTCCTGTCATTTCTTTTGATTAGATTTCATTAAATTGACCTGGGTAACGATCTGAGGAGCTTCCGAATGCGTACTTAAATCATGAAAATATGGCATATATTCATATTCGTTAGTGTTTCCGTCTTTATCTGGTTTGAAATTCTCTCGCTTAAATTATGCGTTGACCTTACTCTTTTAATGTTAGCTATGTCTCCATATATCCTCGAATTTGTGAAGGATTATGAGTTATTATTAGTCTTTTGAGAAGCTCACATCTTATCAACGGTAATGAAACTAGAAAGTTGGTAGTGCCAGTAGAATGGATTGATTGATTATGACATGACGACATTGTGTTAATTGATGGGAACTCGAGTATAATTTCCCTAAAAAGATAAGATGTTGATTATTAAAAGTAATCTAAATAATTCTTGATGGAGGACCATATCCTGCATTTAGGCTTCAAATTATACCATGAATGGTTATGAACTAGTCATAAATCTTGTAATCTAGAAAGATCTTAAAATAAATTTATTAAAAGATGTTCGTGTTATCTGAAACATTAAGAGGTATTTGCTGGTGAATTGCCTAGACTTTCGCCAGTAAGGCAAGTTGAATTTAGTATTAATTATATTCCCGGTGTTGCACCTGTGGCATGTGCACTGTACGTCAGCACCAACTGAATTAAAAGAATTACCGTACAACTGAGTGAGTTGTCGGAGAAAGCTTTTATTCTACCAAGCTCGTCATCATGAAGAGCTATGGTGTTATCATTCCTTATATTTGTTGAATTACAGTGAACTAGGTAAATTGATGATCAAAATCTATATCCACTACCCAAGATGATAGATTTGTTCGATCATTTACAAGGTTCTAGCGTATATTTGAAATTTTGATCCACGGCATGGTTATCATCAACTTCGCATCCGCGAAAAAGATTATCTATTCAAATCGCTACATCCGGGACTCGTAATGAACATTATGAGTTTCATGTTATGTTGTTTGGATTGATCAATGCACATGTAGCATCCATAAATTTGGTGAATCACGTGTGTAGGCTGTAATTTGATAAATTCATGCTTGTGATCATTAAAGACCATCTGTTTGTTTATAAGAATAAGAAGGAGTTAATAATCATTTATAGACTGCCCTAAATTGGCCGAGCAATGAAAACATGTACATTGAATATTTAACATGTGATTTAAGGCTTAATCCTTTACATTATTTGACCATGTGATTAATGGTAGTAAAATCTATATTGACTCTTCAAAGATTAGAGCCATTAAGGCTTTGGGTTTTACCAAAAAGAAAGCGCAAATATGTTTTGACAAATATTTTATCAAAGGATTTTAAGGAATCATTCCCTTATACACAGAACATATAACTAAACTCCTTTAGGGGTAAATGTTTGTGCATACCTCAAGACAACCTAAGAGGGATTGAGGAAATCATATTAACCATGACGTGAAATTTGAAACGACAATTTTTGATTTAAAAACTAAGAAAATTTTGACCAAAGTATAAACAAAGAATTTTTCGAACATTGACGGATCTTATTAATTATTCTCGATAAATCAACAAAAAAAATCGTGTTAATTAAATTCAAAGTTATCTTGTACATTTTTGTATAATTTGTCCAAATAAGAAATATATAACTTTTACGTTTACGTTTCATAAAAATTGAATATTTATTATTTTGTAATAACTATAGACGCTTTAGACGTCGGATTGAGCAAAACTGATAAAAATGATAGTTGAGACGAAACTAAAACTTAAAAAAAATATGTAGAAAGAAATTTTGAATGAATACGATCAGGATATTTATTTCATCGGGGAAGGTGAATGTAATTACTGACACAATATGTAGAAAGGATGAAGAATCAATTAGGATGTGTTCCTTAGTAATGACTGTGCAAAATAAATTGCCAAGCAATTTAAAAATAGTTGATGCTTGTAAAAAAAGATAATATAGATAATAAAAGGGGTTCGCGGCTAATGTAAACCATTAAAATTGAGAAGCTGATGGTGTTAAATGTATAAAAGGCCGTTTGTGGTTGCCTAAATATGGAGGATTTCGAGATTTAGTCATGTTGGAATCTCATAAGATTAAGTATTCTATTCATACCATTTCTGATTAAATGTATCTTTATCTGAAGAAGTTGTACTAATGGCAAATTATGAAGGCAGACATCGCCTCATACATTAGTAAACGTCTAACTATTGCAAAGGTCATCATCTGAATTTGATTCGATTTGGGTCATCGTCGAAAGACTGACCAAATCTATTAATATCATTCCCGTTAATGATAGATTCTCGATGAAGAAATTGACTCTTTGTATTAAAAGGAGTTGGGTAAGCATAGTGTGCCTGTATCGATCATCTCTATCAAGATCCTCGCTGCGCATCGAATTTTTAGAGATTTGCTCGAAGTCATTGGGAACGAACCTTGATGAGAGTACTGTTTACCACCCCAATCGAAGGGACGAGGTAAAGTAACGGTACAAAACACGAGGAGTGTTGTTTTATGCTTGAATAATTGACCTTTGGTAATAAACCGTATAATCGCTTTCCTTTGGAGAGATTATCATTGATAATTATCGTATAAGAATCGAGATCGAATCTTGTGAGGATCTAAATATGAGAGCATCTGTAAGCAGGAGTTGGGATGAAGACACCCATTGTGAGTTGGACATGTCTTTTAGGTTTAAGGTTGCCTATGATGAGAAACCTAACCTTACAAAATACCCGACCCGCGAGACCTGAAATGACTGTTAAAATTAGGATCTGATTATTGACTGCTAGTAGTGGGCAGGAGGTTATGTGAATATGAAATGTAAATCTTGAAGTGCGGGATGGGTAGCAAAGTTATGCCAAAAATTTTCGCCATGGAAAAGTGAATTGATGATCTGAAAGATCATGGGAAATAAGTCCCCGTTGTCTGGGACCATTGAGATAATGTAAAAGTTGGTTTGAAAGGCATATAAGCTGGATCTACCCTAGGACTTCAAGGGCTGCGTGAATTATGTTTCGTATATTGAACTTGATAAAACATCTATCAAGTGAGAATCTTATTAATTCTTGATGAAGTTTAGATCGGCGAAAAGTTGCACTCATCAAAAACCTGTGAACATCATGGATAGAGAAAGTAAGTCAACATTAAGCCTGATCATATTCCCGTAGTTATGTTTGATGAAACTCGCGTATTGTAATGAATTACATTTGAGAGAAAAGACCGAATGTGGAGAAAATACCCACATGGCTCTAACTCTATAAGAAGCGAGTAGTAAGATAAATTGATCTTTGAGGACAAAGATCCTGTTTAGGGGTAATGCTGTGACAATCCGTCAATTTATGGTCGATACTTTATTCTCAAGTATTATTTAAAAACATTATCTTAATGTTATAGTGTGAACTCACTTATTTTTGGGAAATAAATTTGGATTTACGTCTTGAAGTAGCATCGACTACGTCTAAACCGGAGGACTCCACGTTACGTGCTTACGTTTACATACACCGCTTTTGGTGACAGTCTGACATTCAGAAAATAAATTTATTCTCGAATATTATTTTGAAATTTTAATTTGTGTTGGTTCATAAACTCACAAATTTACGAGAAGAGATTAGGACTTACGTGCATAATTTAACGTCCTTTACGACTAAACCGGAAACCCTAAATTTACGTATTTACGTTTTTGAACTTTGTTTTTTGATGAGACAATTTTTATTAGATTCGTTTTGTGCCGTTGATTCATAATTTATAAAAACGTTTTTCGTAAAACGATCCGGGGGCACATAAATCGAGGAAACTAGAATCGAGGAGTACCCGTAAATTAGTGGAGATGAGACAAGTTTACACTTGACTCACCCCCACTATGAGTGGCAAGGGTTAGCCAATACACAAAATAGGTGTCAATCTTACTTACACACTAAGGACACATGTCCTTAGTGCATAACAAGTCACCAAAACCACAAAACTAGCTACTCATACCACCCACACTCATTTCTTACATGCAAAACCACTTAAAATCTCTCTTCCTCTCTCCTTGAACGTCCACTATAGAACCACCACACCACCACCATAAAAAATCTAGCCATAAAAAAAGGCTATAATCAACATATGTTGAAGCCTAGTTGGAAAGATGAAGATTGGAGGTGGTTATAACATGTGAAAAGGAGTTTCCATGGAGCTTAAGGACTGATTTTCAAGAAGATATTCATGCACATGAAGATCTCAAGGATTTCATTTTCCAAGTTGAAGGTTTGGTAACAAAGAACCAAGCCTTGTTCATCAAAACTCATCATTTCATCACTTTGGTGGTATAGAGATTGTTTCTTCCTATCCTCTTGTTATTTTGAATATGTAATCTTGTATTTTCTTGACTTATGTATATATATATGATGATGAATGATGATCAAAAGTATTATGTGGGGATCTTTTGTTGATAAATTTGGTTAAAATGATTAAAAGTTACATGAAAGGATGTTAAAATCATGGCTAAAAATGTAGGCTGTATAAAACAGTAAAGAAACCTATGATAAATTTTTAAAATAGCATGGATGAATTAATATAAAGTAATATAAAGTAAGTTATAAGACTTGTACACATGTGAGAGTTGGCCACACAATGGAATCCTTAAAATGAGTGAGATATGATCAAAACAATATTGAAGTACAAATCTGAATAGTCTGTTTTGGACGGACTGTTAGGGATATTTAGAAACTGATTGAGCAGTAGCTAAAACTGAGTTAATTGTAGTACATAATATGTAGTTTGTGCCATCCAAAAATGAGCTTCTATCTCCTTGTAGAACTCAAGATATGGTAAATATGGTGAAAGTGAAAATAATAATCAGATTTGTGAAATAAAAGTATATAGTATAATATTAGCACTCAAGTAAATATAATATAAAATATATACTTAAAACCCACTAACTTATATATTACATACAAATAAGTATGTATTTTAATAAATAAAAGGGACATTTTATAAAAATGGCAATTTGATAAGTTTATAAGTTATAAAACTATAAACATAAGTTTTACGTCTTTTTCGGCTAAAACCGTAAAACTAACGTTTTCGTCAAATAAAACTTAGACGGTCGGACCCGTCTAATTTAAACTTTTTACAACTCATATACTGATTTATAAGTACATATTACAAGAAACAACCGATAAAACCCAAGCTTTATAACTTATGGGCATTAACGGGCCAAAGTAGCCTTAATGGACTATTAACCCAACAAGTTTGGCTAAACACTAATGGACTTACTAATTGGGCTTAACCCACTTGGGCCCAACATATGAGTAAAGGCCTGATATTAATAGTATAAATGGACTAATATAAAGAGTTTAACTTTTAATGGGCTTATTGGGCCTTAATATGGAATTGGATTGAAACTAGTGTAACTAGTCAAAAATTTGACTAACACATAACACTATAATGTGTATGAAGATAAAATCCTACTTGATAATCATCATACTTATAATGTCATCATATATATACATAGCCATTGTTTTTATAAAGTCATTGGACAAGAGTCTAAGACGAGTATTATTTGTCTAGGTTTCCGTGATTGAAGCACGTACCGTACATCCTAATCGCCGATAACCGCCTTTCCCAATCAATGTGCGTTCATAGCCTCGCACTCTTTTAAATGTTTTATGAAATGTTTTATAAACCCGCGAGGGAGATAACATGTTAGTTTTAATAAAAATAGGACACCAGTTGTCCCGATTGTTTGCTTATTGATTTGGACCCGAATGATTACATGACCCGATGAATAATTATATGACCCGACGAATGAAAATGAAATGGATTATTATTAGTTAGGTTATGTCACTAAAAGTCCCATTAGCATGAATTATGAACTACCGGGATTTGGTAGACGCTTATGCATATAATAGTACTATTTGGGGAAGATCACCCTAGTTCACGCCTTGACGGTTGATCCCCGTCGTGCCACATTGATTGGTAAGCGAATTTATGTATGAGAAGATTTATATAAGCGTGATTATTGTGACGACACACTGTTTTAGATGGGCAAATGAGTTTCGGGTTAGCTACCCGTTGTTTGTTATAGTAAGGTATCAATGTCATGCGGCCTATAATAATCCAATAACGAAATTACTGCTATACGCATTGAACTACGATATATTGCCTGACTAGAAATACGGGGTCTTATTATTGATATTATGTTCGTGTTTTGGTTTTACATAACCATATTCATATAACGGTTTTTATTTAACTCTATAAAACGTTATAAAACATATTGTCTGATGTTTTTACGACATTGGTTCGTATAATGGTTTTGAAGGCGAAAGCCTATTATATGATTTACAACAAAGATTTGTATGAAATGTTTTTGGCTTATTTTATGGCCTACGACAAAGAATTGTACAAAATGATTTTGGTAATAATATTTATACCGATGATATATTAATAGATATCGTTAAACTTTATGAATTCACTCGGCGTTTTCGCTGACCTTTTCTTTTAACATGTTTTATCTCAGGTACTTGAAGTTAATTCTCGGGAAGACGACAAGAATTCATGGACCGCACTTAAATAACAAATTTCCATTCAAATGCTTTGTAAAATTGTATGAAATACTATGACTTGGGACCTATGTAAATTTGATATTCATGAATGGAAAATGCTTTATTATTAAACGACACGATTTTTAAGCGTTGTCTATGATTTGATTAATGTGCTATCCTATAACACAAACGACTCTTCCGCTGAACTAAAGTATGAATATATGGGGGTGTTACACGTTGAATGTGTGTTATTTACTTAACATCTCATATATAATGATATCATTCAACACATCTGATTAACATGTAACACCCCCAAATTTACACAATTCAATACAGCGGAAGACTCGTTGGTGTTACGGGATAGCACATTACTCACATCATAGACAACGCTTAAAAATCGCGTCGTTTAATAATAAAGCATTTCCATTCATAAATATCAAATTTACATAGGTCCCAAGTCATTGTATTTCATACAGGTTTTTACAAAGCATTTTGAATGGAAATTAGTATTTAAGTGCGGGCCATGAATTCTTTGTCGTCTTCCCGAGAATTACCTTCAAGTACCTGAGATAAAACATGTTAAAAGAAAAGGTCAGCGAAAACGCCGAGTGAATTCATAGAGTTTTAATTAAATCCATCAATATAACATCGGTATAAAATTATTACCGAAAATCATTTTGTACAAATCATTGTAATAGGCCATAAAATAGCCAAAGTCATTTTTATACAAATCCTTATCGAAAATCATAATATAGGCATTTGCCTTAAAAATCATTATACGAGCCAATGTCGTAAAAACATCATACAATACATCTTATGACGTTGCAAGAAGTTAAATAAAAACCGTTATATGATTATGGTTATGAAAACCAAAACACGAACATAATATCAATAGTAAGACCCCGTATTGCTAGTCAGGCAATATATCGTAATTTAATGCTTAAAGCAGTATTTCGTTAATTGGATTATTATAAGCCGCATGACATTGTTACCTTACTAAACCAAACAACGGGTAGCTAGCCTGAAACTCATTTGCCCATCTAAATTAGCGTGTTGTCACAAAGGTCACTCTATGTAAATCTTCTAATACATAAATTTGCTTACCAATCAATGTGGCACGACGGGGATCAACCGTCAAGGCGCGAACTGGGGTGATCGTCCCCAAATAGTACTATTATATGCATAAGCGTCTACCAAATCCCGGTAGTTCACAATTCATGCTAATGGGACTTTTAGTGACATAACCTAACTTTAATAATCCATTTCATTTCATCTATCGGGTCATTTAATCATTCATTGGGTCATACAATCATTTGGGTCCAAATCAATAAATAGACAATCGGGAAAAATGGTGTCCTATTTTAGTAAAACTAACATGTTATCTCCCTCGCGGGTTTATAAAATATTTATTAAAAACATTTAAAAGAGTGCGAGGCTATGAACTCACGTTGATGTGGGAAAGCGGGTTATCGGTAATTCGGATGTACGGTACGTGCTTCAATCACGGAAACCTAGACAAATAATACTCGTCTTAGACTCTTGTCCAATGACTTTATAAAAATAAAAATATATATATATATGATGATTTTGTACATATGATGATGATCAAGTGGGTTTATATATTCTTATTTACTCATTTTAGTGTTTATGTATTGGTAACTTTTTACTAGTTTACTAGTTTTACCTATTTACATGTTTTAGGTCCAATAAGTCTATTATAAGTTCATTAACATGTATTAATCCATTTTATACTTGTATTATCAGTATTTATACTTTACATGTTGGGCCCAAATGGGTTAAGCCCAATAAGTACTTTTTATAAGTGTTTAACTTATTTAGTTAAATTATTAGTCCAATATGCTAACTTAGCTCGTTAATGTCCGTATGTCCTATGGTTCGGGTTTTATAGGTTTTTACTTGTATTAGATACTTATATATCAGTATATAACCTTTAAAAACTTTACATTAGACGGGTTTGATTGTTTAAGTTTTAATTGGCGAAAAACGTTAATTTAACGGTAATAGCCGAAAAAGTCGTAAAAATCATGTTTATAGTTTTATAACTTATAAAACTTATCAAACTACCATTTTATAAAATGTCCATTTATTATCCTTATACATATTTATATAAATGTATTATATGAGTTAGTGGGTTTTAATTCACATTTTATACTATTTTTATTTGAGTGCTTATATAATACTATTATACTTTAATTTCCAAAATCTGATTTTTACTTTCATGTTCACCAAAACAGCCATATCTAGAGTTCTATAGGGATATAGAAGCTCAAATTTTTATGACATAAACTACATGATATGTTTTCCATTTAACTCTTCTATAGCTACTGTTGAATCAGTCTCTAAGTATTTTCTAAAAATCGTCCAAAACAGTGAACTCAGATTTGTACTCTAAACTTGTTTTGATCATATCTCACTCATCCTAATGATTCCATTGCATGGCCAACTCTCACATGTGTACAAGACATATTACTTACTGTATATCCATTAATCTATGCCATTTTATCAGTTCATCACATGGTTCTTTACTGTTTTATACAGCCATCATTTTAAGCATGATTTTAACCTTTTTACATATAGTTTTTCATCTTTTTACCCATGATTATCAACACCAAATCCCCACACAATATTTTTATCATCATATATCATCATACATATATACATTTAAGAATAAAATACATGATTACATAATCAAAATAACAAGAGAATGGGAAGAACAATCTTTATACCACCAAGATGATGAAAAGATGAGGTTGATGATGAACAAGACTTGGTTTTGGGTAACCAATCTTATGAGATATCAATACCACCTCTAGGATCACCAAATACTTGTAGACTCCTCCAAAAATCAGACCTTGTTCTTCATGAAAACTCCTTGAGAAATCAGCCCCAAACTCCCTTGAAAACACCTTTTCACATGTTAGGATCACCTCCAATCTTCATCTTTTTAAGTAACTATCAACATATGTTGATTATAGCTTGAGTTCATGGTTAAATTTTTGATGAATGGGGTGATTGGGGGAGCATATGGGACGAATTTAGAGAGAGGGAGGAGAGAGTTGTGAGTTTTTGCATGTAAGTGTTTAGGAGAAAGTGGTTTGTGTTGGATGGTTTGATGTTGCTAGTTGTTTAGTCAAATGAGGAGGACATGTGTCCTTGCTTACTATGTAAGCTTTGAAACCTAAGGGTGTTTGTTAGCTTGTTCTTGCTGTCCAAGAGTGGGGGTGGGGCAAGTTTATTCTTGTCTCATCCCCATTTAATTACGGGTACTCCTCGATTCTAGTTTCCTCGATTTGCGTGCCCTCGGGTCGTTTTACGAAAAACGTTTTTATAAATTATGAATCAACGGCACAAAACGAATCTAATAAAAATTGTTTCATCAAAAACGGAGTTCAAAAACGTAAATACGTAATCCTAAGGGTTCCGGTTTAATCGTAAAGGACGTTAAATTATAATCGTAAGTCCTAATCTCTTCTCGTAAATTTGTGAGTTTATGAACCAACACAAATCTAAAATTCCAAAATAATATTCACGGATAAATTTATTTCCTGAAATGTCGGACTGTCACCAAAACGGTGTATGTAAACGTAAGCACGTAACGTAGAATCCTCCGGTTTAGACGTAGTCGATGCTACTTCAAGACGTAAATCCAAATTTCTTCCCAAAAATAAGTGAGTTCATAATATAACATTAAAATAATGTTTTTAAATAATATTCGAGAATAAAATATAAACCATAAATTGACGGATTGTCACAATATTTACCCCTAAACAGGATCTTTGTCCTCAAAGATCATCTTATCTTACTACTCGCTTCTTATAGAGTTAAAGCCATGTGGGTATTTCCTCCACATTCGGTCTTTTCTCACAAGTGTAATTCATTACAATATGCGAGTTTCATCAAACATAACTACGGGAATAAGATCAGGCTTAATGTTGACTTACTTTCTCTATCCATGATGTTCATGGGTTTTTTATGAATGCAACTTTTCGCCGATCTAAACTTCATTAAGGAATAGTTAGATTTCACTTGATAGACATTTTATCAAGTTCGATATAAGAAACATAATTCACGCAGCTCTTGAAGTCCTAGGGTAGATCCAGCTTATATGCCTTTCAAACCAATCTTTTACATCATCTCAATGGTCCCATACAACGGTGACTTATATCCCATGATCTTTCAGATCATCAATTCATTTTTCCATGGTTAAAATTTTTGGCATAACTTCGCTACCCATCTGGCACTTCAAAATCTACATTTTATATTCACATAACCTCCTGCTCACTACCGGCAGTCAATAATCAGATCCTAATTTCAACAATTATTTCAGGTTTCACGGGTCGGGTATTTTGTAAGGTTAGGTTTGTCATCATAGGCAACCTTACACCTAAAATACATGTCCAACTCACAATGGGTGTATGTCGGATGTTTTCATCCAAACTCCTGCTTACAGATGATCTAATATTTAGATCCTAACAAGATTCAATCTCGATCCTAATACAATGATTATCAATGATAATCTTTCCAAAGGAAAACGATTATACGGTCTATTACCAAAGGTCAATCATTCAAGCATAAAACAACACTTCTAGTTTTTTGTATCATTACTTTACCTCGTCCCTTCGATTGGGGTGGTAAACAGTACTCTCTCATCAAGGTTCGTTCCCAATGACTTCTGATCAAATCTCTATAAATTCGATGCGAAGCGAGGATCTTGATAGAGATGATCGATACAAGCACACCATGCTTATATAACTCCTTTAAATACAAAAGAGTCAATTTCTTCATCAAGAATCTATCATTAACAGGAATGATATTAGTAGATTTGGTCAGTCCGTCGACGATGACCCAAATCGAATCGAATTCAGATGATGACCTTTGCAATAGTTAGACATTTACTAATGTATGAGGCGGTGTCTGCCTTCATAATTTGCAATCAGTACAACTTCTTCAGCTAAAGATACTTTCAATCAGAAATGGCAGGAATAGAATACTTATACTTACAAGATTCCAACATGACTAAATCTCTAAATTTCCATATTTAGGCAACCACAAGTGGCCTTTTATACATTTAACGCTATCGGCTTCACATTATCCGCGAACCCTTTTTATTATTTATAGTATCCTTCTTACAAACATCGTTTATTTTTATATTGTTCGGCAATTTATTTTGCACAGTCATTATTAAGAAACACATCCTAATTGATTCTTTATCCTTTCTATATAATGCGTCAGTATCTACATTCACCTTTCCTGATGAACTAATTATTATGACCACAAATTACTTAGAAATTCTTTCTTCATATTTTCTAAGTTTTGGTTTCGTCTCAACTATTATCTTTATTAGTTTCGCTCAATCCGACGTTTAAAGCGTCGATAATTATTACAAGTAATTAAATAATAAATATTTAATTTTTATGAAACGTAAACGTAAAAGTTTTTAAATTTTCTCAGTTTGTCCACAAAAAATGTTAAAAATAAATTTGAATTTAATTAACACAATTTTGGTTGATTTATCAGAAATAATTAGTAAGATCCGTAAATGTTCGAAAAATATTTGTTTATACTTTGGTCAAAATTTTCTTAGTTGAAAAGCAAAAAGTGTCGTTTCAAATTTCAAGTCATGGTTTAAATGGTTTTCTCAATCCCTCTTAGGTTGTCTTGAGGTATACACAAACATTTACCCCTAAACAAGAGTTTAGTTAAATGATTTGTGTATAAGGGAATAATCCATTAAAAATCCTTTGGTAAAATATTTGTCAAAACATATTTCCATTTTCTTTTTGGTAAAACCCAAAGCCTTAAAAGGGCTCTTAATTTTTTGAAGAGTCAATATAGATTCTATTATCTAATTAATCACACGGTCATTTAATGTAAATGATTAAACCTTTATTCTCATGTTAATTATTCAAGGTACAGGTTTTCATTGTTCGGCCAATTCAGGGCAATCTATAAATAATTATTAACTCCTTCTCATTCTTATAAACAAACAAATGGTCCTTAATGATCACAAGCATGAATTTATCAAATTACAGCCTACACACGTGATTCACCAATTTATGAATGCTACATGTGCATCGGTCAATCCAAACAACATAACATGAAACTCATAATGGTCATTACAAGTTCTGGATGTAGTGATTGGAATAGATAATCTTTTTCGCGGACGCGAAGTTGATGATAACCATGCCGTGAATCAAATTTCGAATATACGCTAGAACCTTGTAAATGATCGAACAAATCTATCATCTTGGGTAGTGGATATAGATTTTAATCGTCAACTCTCTCAGTTGTACGGTAACACTTTCGATTCAGATGGTGCTGAAGTACAGTGCACACGCTACGGGTGCAGCACCAGGAATATAATCAGACCAAATTCAACTTGCCTTAATGGTGAAAGTCTAGGTAATTCATCAACAAATACTTCCTAAAGTTTCAGATAACATAAACATCTTTTTATACATTTATTTTAAATTCTTTCTAGATTATAATATCTATGACTAATTCACAACCATTCACGGTATAATTTCAAGTCTAAATGC
Organism: Glebionis coronaria; assembly: GCA_025667525.1. Classification (NCBI taxonomy): domain Eukaryota; kingdom Viridiplantae; phylum Streptophyta; class Magnoliopsida; order Asterales; family Asteraceae; genus Glebionis; species Glebionis coronaria. The sequence continues at coordinate 583,710,637 of CM046876.1, forward strand.
AGGATATGGTCATCCATCAAGAATTATTTAGATCACTTTTGATAATCAACATCTTATTATTTAGGGGAATTCTATTCGAGTTCCCATCAATTAAAACAATGTCGTCATGTCATAATCAATCAATCTACTCTACTAGCACTATCAACTTTTCAGTTTTATTGCCGTCGATAAGATGTGAACTTCTCAAAAGACTAATAATAACTCATAATCCTTCACAAATTCAAGGATATCAGGAGACATAACTAACCTTAAAAGAGTAAGGTCAACGCATTATCTACGCGAGAGAATTTCAATTCAGATACAGACGAAAACATTTAACGAATATGAATATATCCCATGTTTTCATAATTTGAGTACGCATTCGAAAGCTCCTCGGATCGTTACCCAGGTCATTCAAATGAAATCTAATCAAAAGAAATGATAAGAACGTCGATACATCCAGTCGGGTATCAAAACTCGGTAATCAAATACTTTTTCAAAGAATCTCACCACGGGAGAATTGGACAAGAAGGGGATATCAATTGTCAAATAAGACAAGTTCCATAGATGAGTAAATTCGACTCAGAAGAATAAATAGTACGGGCACATATGTAGGTGTCCCTATCAATATGTCCCTATTTTTCACTTCTTGCAGATCTCATAAAATTTAATCTTTCACAATCTTCAAAGAAAATGTAATGTTTATTAACAATTTTTATGGTGACTACTAATCAGTCTTGCATGGTCACTTCCAAATTGTATGTAGGCGCGCAACTATATACAATGTCAAGATTAACGATGCAACACTCAGTTCGTCAAAATTTTATCATCGTGTTTATAATAAAAACATTTTCATGCTTAATTCTTAAATAAGAATCAATAATAAATTTACAAAGATTTTCTTTGTTATGAAAACAATTAAGTTTTCCAAGGTGTTTTATAAACAACTTCATTTCGATAACAATTATTTACTAGTCTCACTTTAAATAATCTGTATGGCGATGAAAACCCAATTTTTCTCAAGGGATACTGTTTTAACTTGTAAAAACAATTAGTGATCTGCAAAAGAGTGATGAAAAGTTTTTCACCAAGAACTAACTACAACATGATAGGAGATGAGCTTAGCCAAATAATCATGAGGTTCATGACCTCGATGGCACTCAGGAATACAAAGAGAATAATCCACAACGTAACTCAATTCGATATGAGTACTTGTTCAATGGTTGCATCACTAATGCGAAAATTAGGAACAAGCAAGAAAAGATAGATATCATCGATACATGTAGAATTTAGCAATCAAAGGTAGTATTTTCATTAATCACAAACAAGTCAAAATTGTACCGTAACACATTACGTGTCACTATGTCATACAATTCTTAGAACTCCTCCTACCAACTGATGTCTCAGTTAAGTTAGGGATTATTTTTAAAAGATACCACAATGAATACTAATCTACAAGAGTCATTAGGTGTTCCACATGTCCCGGAAGATCCATCGGTCCCAATTCAGAAGAAGATTTCTTCAATTTATTTCTTGGACACTGGGCATCCTCGTTAGTGGACAATGGCCTAGGAACAACACTTAAAACAAACTAACAATCATTTAAAACCTTATAATTCAATCACAGGACTTAACGACTTCCTCTTATCAATCTCATATTCCATACGAGTTAAATTTTACTTTATTCAAGTTTCAATCAACTTATACTCAATGCGATATCCTACCTTATTTTCCAATACTTTCAACTTATTCATAAACCTTAAAAGGGCAATAAAGTTCGATATGAACAACACTTAATTTCCAATCCTATAGCTCTTACAAAAATAGTTATCAAATGAGTCACTAGTATGAAATGACTTGATCATTCAACTAGACTTCTCGGAAAGGTACTAGTGGCATGAGGCTTTTGGGTAATTGTTCCAATGACAGCCTCAAGTGCAACATTCACCCTTTCGATTTTTCAAATTTAAGAATTGTATGACACTGAATCGGATGACACCTTTCCAGGTGGTAACGTTTTGTCAAACTCCACTCTATAAGGAAAGATCGTCATGACATCGATATCAGTTTTAATCTCGCCAATTCTTCTTCAATATCACAATCAACTAATATCTACATTCCTACGAATATCAACCATTTTGTTGGGATCATAAATATCCACAACTTGGTTTAGGTCTGGAATAGCTAGATTTCCTACAGGAATAGCTTAGATTAATTTACAAGGGGATTTAGGGTTTCTTGTGACAATCTACGTCGTATAAATACCTCGTATAAATATAAATTTAATCATCAAACAATCATGTAATCAAATTACATCATATGTATATATATAATCCAAGTTATATATATATTAAAATAACACTTCTCATTCTGGCCTTGTCGGTAACTCGAGAATTCTTCGGCACCGTTATAGTCAAAATATTTTTAGACATTTTGAGAAAAAATGTTTATAGTTAAAAGATTTTGAAAAGTTTTATTCAAAACCTTGGTTTTAAAAATCTTTCGTTCTCTATAACGAGAGCTCTGGTACCAAACTGTAACACCCCCAAATTTACACAATTCAATACAGCGAAAGACTCGTTGGTGTTACGGGATAGCACATTACTCACATCATAGACAACGCATAAAAATCGCGTCGTTTAATAATAAAGCATTTTCATTCATAAATATCAAATTTACATAGGTCCCAAGTCATTGTATTTCATACAGGTTTTTACAAAGCATTTTGTATGGAAATTAGTATTTAAGTGCGGGCCATGAATTCTTTGTCGTCTTCCCGAGAATTACCTTCAAGTACCTGAGATAAAACATGTTAAAAGAAAAGGTCAGCGAAAACGCCGAGTGAATTCATAGAGTTTTAATTAAATCCATCAATATAACATCGGTATAAAATTATTACCGAAAATCATTTTGTACAAACCATTGTAATAGGCCATAAAATAGCCAAAGTCATTTTTATACAAATCCTTATCGAAAATCATAATATAGGCATTTGCCTTAAAAATCATTATACGAGCCAATGTCGTAAAAACATCATACAATACGTCTTATGACGTTGCATGGAGTTAAATAAAAACCGTTATATGATTATGGTTATGAAAACCAAAACACGAACATAATATCAATAGTAAGACCCCGTATTGCTAGTCAGGCAATATATTGTAATTTAATGCTTAAAGCAGTATTTCGTTAATTGGATTATTATAAGCCGCATGACATTGTTACCTTACTAAACCAAACAACGGGTAGCTAGCCCGAAACTCATTTGCCCATCTAAATTAGCGTGTCGTCACAAAGGTCACGCTATGTAAATCTTCTCATACATAAATTCGCTTACCAATCAATGTGGCACGACGGGGATCAACCGTCAAGGCGCGAACTGGGGTGATCGTCCCCAAATAGTACTATTATATGCATAAGCGTCTACCAAATCCCGGTAGTTCACAATTCATGCTAATGGGACTTTTAGTGACATAACCTAACTTTAATAATCCATTTCATTTCATCTATCGGGTCATTTAATCATTCATCGGGTCATACAATCATTCGTGTCCAAATCAATAAACAGACAATCGGGACAAATGGTGTCCTATTTTAGTAAAACTAACATGTTATCTCCCTCGTGGGTTTATAAAATATTTAATAAAAACATTTAAAAGAGTGCGAGGCTATGAACTCACGTTGATGTGGGAAAGCGGGTTATCGGCAATTCGGATGTACGGTACGTGCTTCAATCACGGAAACCTAGACAAATAATACTCGTCTTAGACTCTTGTCCAATGACTTTATAAAAATTAAAATATATATATATATGATGATTTTGTACATATGATGATGATCAAGTGGGTTTATATATTCTTATTTACTCATTTTAGTGTTTATGTATTGGTAACTTTTTACTAGTTTACTAGTTTTACCTATTTATATGTTTTAGGTCCAGTAAGTCTATTATAAGTTCATTAACTTGTATTAATCTATTTTATACTTGTATTATCAGTATTTATACTCTACATGTTGGGCCCAAATGGGTTAAGCCCAATAAGTACTTTTTATAAGTGTTTAACTTATTTAGTTAGATTATTAGTCCAATATGCTAACTTAGCTCGTTAATGTCCGTATGTCCTATGGTTCGGGTTTTATCGGTTTTTACTTGTATTAGATACTTATATATCAGTATATGACCTTTAAAAACTTTACATTAGACGGGTTTGATCGTCTAAGTTTTAATTGGCGAAAAACGTTAATTTTACGGTAATAGCCGAAAAAATTGTAAAAATCATGTTTATAGTTTTATAACTTATAAAACTTATCAAACTACCATTTTTTAAAAATGTCCATTTATTTATCCTTATACATATTTATATAAATGTATTATATGAGTTAGTGGGTTTTAATTCACATTTTATACTATTTTTATTTGAGTGCTTATATAATACTATTATACTTTAATTTCCAAAATCTGATTTTTACTTTCATGTTCACCAAAACAGCCATATCTAGAGTTCTATAGGGAGATAGAAGCTCAAATGTTTATGACATAAACTAAATGATATGTGTTCCATTTAACTCTACTATAGCTACTGTTGAATCAACCTCTAAGTATTTTCTAAAAATCGTCCAAAACAGTGAACTCAGATTTGTACTCTAAACTTGTTTTGATCATATCTCACTCATCCTAATGATTCCATTGCATGGTCAACTCTCACATGTGTACAAGACATATTACTTACTGTATATCCATTAATCTATGCCATTTTATCAGTTCATCACATGGTTCTTTACTGTTTTATACAACCATCATTTTAAGCATGATTTTAACCTTTTTACATATAGTTTTCATCTTTTTACCCATGATTATCAACACCAAATCCCCACACAATATTTTTATCATCATATATCATCATACATATATACATTTAAGAATAAAATACATGATTACATAATCAAAATAACAAGAGAATGGGAAGAACAATCTCTATACCACCAAGATGATGAAAAGATGAGGTTGATGATGAACAAGACTCGGTTTTGGGTAACCAATCTTATGAGATATCAATACCAGCTCTAGGATCACCAAATACTTGTAGACTCCTCCAAAAATCAGACCTTGTTCTTCAAGAAAACTCCTTGAGAAATCAGCCCCAAACTCCCTTGAAAACTCCTTTTCACATGTTAGGATCACCTCCAATCTTCATCTTTTTAAGTAACTATCAACATATGTTGATTATAGCTTGAGTTCATGGTTAAATTTTTGATGAATGGGGTGATTGGGGGAGCATATGGGACGAATTTAGAGAGAGGGAGGAGAGAGTTGTGAGTTTTTGCATGTAAGTGTTTAGGAGAAAGTGGTTTGTGTTGGATGGTTTGATGTTGCTAGTTGTTTAGTCAAATGAGGAGGACATGTGTCCTTGCTTACTATGTAAGCTTTGACACCTAAGGGTGGTTGTTAGCTTGTTCTTGCTGTCCAAGAGTGGGGGTGGGGCAAGTTTATTCTTGTCTCATCCCCATTTAATTACGGGTACTCCTCGATTCTAGTTTCCTCGATTTGCGTGCCCTCGGGTCGTTTTACGAAAAACGTTTTTATAAATTATGAATCAACGGCACAAAACGAATCTAATAAAAATTGTTTCATCAAAAACGGAGTTCAAAAACGTAAATACGTAATCCTAAGGGTTCCGGTTTAATCGTAAAGGACGTTAAATTATAATCGTAAGTCCTAGTCTCTTCTTGTAAATTTGTGAGTTTATGAACCAACACAAATCTAAAATTCCAAAATAATATTCACGGATAAATTTATTTCCTGAAATGTCGGACTGTCACCAAAACGGTGTATGTAAACGTAAGCACGTAACGTAGAATCCTCTGGTTTAGACGTAGTCGATGCTATTTCAAGACGTAAATCCAAATTTCTTCCAAAAAATAAGTGAGTTCATAATATAACATTAAAATAATGTTTTTAAATAATATTCGAGAATAAAATATAAACCATAAATTGACGGATTGTCACATAACATATCATGTATAGCAATTACTATTAGTTAACATTCATCACGATGAGTTAACATTCATAAAGAATAGTTAACATTCATCATGATGAGTTAACATTCATCGTGATTAGTTAACATTCATCAAGACGAGTGAACATTCATCACGATTTATTAATATTCATCACCTATCATATTACAATCTTACAATCAGTGCATAATAAAGCATCTAATTGGTTGCTAAACGTTAAAAGTAGTCCCTATAGTTTTTCCACCAATATTTCGTGAAAAGTCAAATTTACTGCCTTAGAATTTTCATTTTGCCGCCTAGACTATGAAAACCACATGTGGTCGGTGAAGGTTCATATGTAGTCGTTAAAGGTTTAGTAGAGGGTAGTGTACATGCCCACCATAAAAACACTTTTCCATTTATACTCATCTCCTTTACCCCACAATAACACAACACAATCTGTCATCTCACCCCGAATACACAATCTATTGCTACTACAATCTTTTGCACTTTTGATTTTATTTTATTTCTTATTATGTAATTAATTTTTTCTTACCTTTTGTGTTGTACCGATGCTGTTGCCACCGTCCGACTCACAACCACCAATGTCGATGTTGCTGTTGCTGGATATCACTACAGATCAGCTACCATAAACACTCAACCCACCAACAAAATCCGATATCGGTGGTGATTACCCACAACTTCACTCATCATCGCAACCGCTGCTTCCGTTGGGCTCAGTACCGCCGCACTACCCACGTTTGGTACGTTTGTTTAATTTTTGATAGGGTATTTAATTTGGTTTTTTACTATGTGTTTGATTTGTATCTTAATTGTTTATTGAGTATTTGATAATTTCTTAACTTTTGTTCGTGTTTTTGTAGTACCACTCACCATAATTGATGTTGCTTCTATTTGTATACAAGATGCGGAGGGCAATCAAATGATTACCCGCATATAAGTCTGTTGTTGTATCAAAGGTTGATATGGCAACTAGTGTGGAGGATAATGTATGGCAATGGCAGCACATACTATAGTGGCACATAACCTTACATTGGCTGATTCAATTGGTTTTGTCGCAGGTCAATTTGCAACTTTTCTAGTGTTTTTAATATGGAATATGTAAAACCCGCTTTAATAATCCTAAGATCATTAAATGCACGAAGTTATCGTTAAATTTAAACTTTGTAATTAATTAATATACGACATACATCACGACTATTTAATACGAATACTAGGTATATTAATTAATTATCATAAGTATTATGTACGTAAACACGAACATTAATATATGATAAGTATGTACGTACGACATTAAGAAAACGTACAAGAAATAAACACAATAAGTAAACACGAACATACACAATAATAGTTAAACAAGAAAAACAAAACCAAAAGTATAAGGGGGTGTTTGTTCGCCGGCTTAAAGAGAGAAAAAGGAAGACATGGGCCAAGCCTGACCCATGATATTTTACTAATTAGTTAATAAAAACCACAGAGGATTTTATTAAATAGTTTTTACAGAAAATCAAAACCCTACTTCCTCCTGGTCTCTCTCTTGCGGCGGCTCACCAAGAACACAAGGACGATTTCGTTGTTGATTTATGGTTGATTAATTATACAGTATAGTGTTCGTGTCTAAACCTTTTCCACGCATACGATATCCTAGATTCTCTAATCTTTTTTTCTATATTTATAGATCTTCAAAAACATGTATGAAAACATGTTTAGTAAAAAGATTGATCAAGGGATCGGGTAATATATGGTTTGTGGTTTGGTTACACGCGAACCGGGGCCAAGATCCGGTCTCGGTGGCGTTCGGTGACCAATCGCCGCACCACTATGGTCGGAGGTGGTGGTTTGTTTACAGCCGAGACACCACACCCCCAACATGGGGGCTGTGGTGTTTGTTCAGCAGGCGACCGAGACCCCTTGTGGGGCTCGACGTGTTTCTCGGGCAGCGAAGGACCCAAACCGAGGTTGGGGTTGGTGTTGTTTCGGACGCAGATGCGAAGCCGAGAGCTTCGGATCTCGGTGTAGGGTTGTGGTTCGGACGGGACACGACCTCGGGGCCACAGCTTTCGGGTCGTGGTGCTCAGGTGTCGGGTCTCGGGATTTTTATTCGGGTACTAATATTTTTATGAACATGTAATTAAACCAAGATGTATAATAAGTTTATGTTATGATTTACTTAATCTAGTTATTAATTAATTTTGGTTTAATTAAGTAAATACTTAGGTTATAATAATTAATTATTTAATTATTTATGGACATGAATTTAATTAATTAAACTTAGGTTAAATTAATTTATATCTTTTATGATAAAGTTTAATAACCTAAATTACGTAATATTATTAATTAATAATAAACTTATAATAACATGACATGATATTATTAATTAATAATAAGCTAAGTATTTATTAATTATTAAACTTTATGATATAATAATACATGACATAAAATAAGCATGTAATTAAATATGGAAACATGACTATGTATGGAAGTATATTATTTATGCCAACATGATAAATATGGTAATATGATATTTATGGTAATATACTAAATATGGTAACATACTATTTATAGAAACATGCTAAATATGGAAACTTTCTATTTTTGGAAACTTACTAATTATGAAACCTTTCTATTTTTAGAAACTTACTATTTAAGGAAACTTACTGTTTTTGGAAAGTTGCTATATATGGAAATCTGCTATTTTTAGAAAGTTACTATATATAGAAACCTGGTATTTTTAGAAAGTTACTCATTATGTTATAACAAGTATAATAACACTTAAAACATAAAACACATGAATCTAAAACACATGCAACTATAAGAAACACATGATTAAAACATGAAATATTAAGACAAGACAAGAACAAGTATAATAAGTATGAACGCGTCAAGTAAATAACAAATATGTATAAGTAAGACTGACTCTTATTCATGTCCCTTTATTATGTAGCTATTGTGAAGTCGGAGTGATCGTCTATGTTCGTTTTCGTCTTCATTTACTTGACATAAGGTACGCATATTACGTCCTTCAGTAAGGACATCTTTCTTCCTATATTAGGATTCCCCGTTTGCAGCCATCGGTTTTCCCCAGTAATTTAAGTGTCTTAAACACACCAGTATATGTATGATTATTTAGATTGCCTGAGCTACATACATGCATGCCAATTTCACCTAGTTATGAGGGTTCCATAACCATAGCACTGGAGGCACCGGTGTTCTAACTCTTCTGCGGTGAGAGTGATTGCTCGCAGCGTCCCTTTAAAGTTTTGGCAGCATTATTATTTTCATGTGGGGCGAATGGGTGCATCCTAGGACAAGTAGTATGATTTCATAGTAACTGTGGTATGTGCCTTGCATCCGTTACCGGAGCTGATCCCTCCACTCATTGTATATATTAATTAGAGGCAGCCCCTCTAATTGCATGACGAGGTCACCCTCCAAGTATTCATACACGTGGATATAACATGACCTATATGGGCTCTCGGCATATTTAAAATATAGATTTTCAAGATAAACTAATCATAAGTCTTTTCATAAATATAAACCAGTTTTATGAACTTAAACCAGGTTTTATAAGACATACATTTATTCCGTTGCTATTCATTTCATTCATTACTTGCTTATGTTTATGCTTTCCATTCTATGTTATATATCCACACACTGAGCGTATTGCTCAGCCGTATTTCTCTTTCCATGTCCCGATACGGCAAGTACTAAAGGGCAAAGCTAGGAATCCAAGGGTATGTGCATGGAATGAGGCGCCAGTTTTCTTTCATTCTTTAATGCGTTACATAATTTTGCTTTGCTAGATATTGTTTAGTCCTTTACTTACATTCTATACTTATGCATTTCGTGTGAGGAGCTTATGTGTATCCGATGTTTGTTTCCAGATTCTTTTATGGTCTTTTAATGTTTTAGACATTTACCTTGTATGTTTTGATGACATGCCATAATTATCCTAGATATTCCATTTATCAAAATGGGGTGTTACAATTATGGTATCAGAGACAAGGTTTCGACCTATAGGCTCTTAAAATTGACCTGTGACTAGTGGGTAGTCATCAACGTCTTCCTATAACTGACAGTTTGTTTTCATGCATTCATTTCATGTATCATTGTTGTAGAAATTTTGACTAAGTAATGGTTGGTATAGGTCTAGCCATATTTAGTCGCATGTGCTCTTAATCAAATCATTTTGCTTAGTGAACTGACCCATAGGCGATCACATTAGCTCATGTCATTCTGTTTTGATGAACCGACCCATAGGCGTTCATCCTCGCTATGTCAATTTTGTTTTCATGTCATTTGCATTTGGCTATGCCTTCATAAACTGTTTAATGCATCATTTTATTATGTTTACCATATGTTCTAATCAGATTAATCATTTCATTTTTCATTTTTAAATTGTCAGAAGGTCATGACACACGAACAAGAGCTAGCAACAGCTGTCCAAGTAGCTCTGCAAGCCATGCTTCCCCAAATCAGGAACCAAATTCAGGCTGAATACTAGAACGCCCCGAATCAGAACAACAATCCTCCTCCTCCACCAGTTATTTTGCACACTTGGCTTGAGAGGTTTAACAAGCAGAAGCCATGATCTTTTGACAAGGCTGAGACTTCATCTGATGCGGAAGACTGAATTTCACATATGGAGAAGATTTTTTTTGCTATAGGATGCGATGGTTCCTAATACAGGGATTTTCAATGGGTTCAAAATAATGATTCTCGGAATCCTCTCGAATTGATCTCGGTCTTAAGTGGAATGATTTGTTCTTGGTGACAAAAAGGAGTTTTGGTTATCTAATCTACTAAACAAGGAAATGGGTAAAGTAAAGAAAGATTTAAGCTTAAAACAATCAACAATTAAAAAGCAACACTAGGAAAATACCCTTACTGAAAATGGCCTAATCGGAATGTATGTCTATTCGGAATAAAATCACTATGCGGAAAAAAACAAGCTGTTCGGAAAAAGTTCTATGCGGAAAAATAAATCTCAAATCGGAATAACAGGCTTATGCGGAAAAACAGCACTATTCGGAATAAATTTTGCTTATGCGGAAAAAGTAGTCAATGCGGAAAAATGCCCTTATGCGGAAAAAGAAATGCTATTCGGAAAACATCGCCTATTCGGAAAATCTCAAGCCTATGCGGAAAAATATGTGCTATTCGGAAAGAAAGGACTATGCGGAATAAAATATTCCGAATAAGGGAAATGCAAACAGCCCTATTCGGAATATCCAAAATTCCGAATAAGGCAAACAGAAACTCGCCTATTTGGAATATTGGTTCTGTTCGGAAAGATCTGGGAATCAAGAACAGTAGCAGAAATAAGAGAAACAGGGAGCTCGAATTTTAATCAAAATCAAACCAAATACTCAAAAAGGTTTTACCAAACTAAACGCAAATCATTTAAATACCATAAGAAACAAATCCCACCAATAAAAACACTAAATCAACAACTTTTTAAGATCAAACTTGAATCAAATAAAAAAAACTTAAGAACTTGCAATAGAAGATGATGAAGAACAAGATGGATGAAAAGATTAAAGGAAAACTTGTATTGATGATTAAGATTCAGTAAAACAAAGGAGAGGATTAAACTTACAAGATTGAAAAGAAACTAAAAATCACCAAACACCCTAATGGTGTTGGTGATGAACCGATCCTCAGAAAACTGGGAAAAAGAAAATGAAAGTTAAGCTCCCTAAAATGTGAAGGGAGAATCTATATATAGTCCGAGTGGTTGGTTGGTGAGTGGGCTTTCTCCATTTCTTCTTGTCTTCTCGTCTTTTCAGAAAAGTTGACGTTTTCGATTCCGATTCGGGATTTGTCGTCGATTAAATCCAACTCGTCTTTTAATTTCTTCGTTAAATAGACTTGAGTTTCTTCGACTTATGTAAATCTTCCGTCTTTGGTCCTTTTCTTCGATAAATCTTCGAATAGGCCCAGTGACTTCAAATCTTTTGCATCTCTTGGACAATAGACTTTATCTTGAGTCTTTTTCCTTGTAAAAACCCGTGCAATCTCATGTTTTCTTTAATATTCATCCGGTTAGCTCTGAAAACACAATAAACACAAAAACCACGCATAATTCCAAAAAAATGATATTAAATACGTGTTTGGTCTTGTTTTAGCCAGAATTAAGTGGTAAAAGGATGGGTGTTTACACACCTATCAAATCCCCTACACTTAACCATTGCCATGCCCTCATGCAATGCTTAGTGATACAACAATTTTACACTTTTCTCATAATTAATCAACCTTGGCCTTATTATAATACTACTAAACAAAAATTAAAGTACTAAAAGAAATTAAAACTTAAAAGGATAGAAAACCATTTTTTCACTTGAAAATAGCTACATGGAAATAACTTGCAAAGAGATCAATGACTTACATTAGGGCTTTGGTGTTGCGACGATTTATCACCCTCAAGTTTCACGTTCCCCAAACTAAGCTTAAAAAAGAGATCATTGTTATTATAAGTAAGCAATTCAAACACTTACACACATGGCTTAATTAAATGCTTAAACTCCCTTATTCCTAGGTGTATCTCTTATATTTTATTCTTGTCTTAGAATGATCATGAAGATGCATTCTTGGACTTATTTCGATAGTTTATTTAGGCTGAAAGCAAAGTAGGACGATTTGATCAATAGTTAGCTAAAGGACAAAATCTCTTAAAACTGCTTCTCGGGATATCAAAAAGTTCATATCTTGGCATAACTCGGTTCACGATTTGAGACCTTTCTCGGGCCAATATTTGGCATGTTCTTCATACTTCATATCTTCGAGAGACGTTCTTGAGATAATGGTCTTCTCATCATAATAGAGTTTCTTCACTTGGAGACTTTTGAGGGGTACTCCAACTTTGTTGACCACGACTTCATGATTATTTCTTCAATCTCTATTTGGGATTTTTAGATACAACGATCCGCCTCCTTTTCGGACTTGGATCTATTTATCCTCATACCTTGTTAGGGTCTTTTCGGATAGACTTCTCCATGATCTTTATGGGAGTTGATTGCTTTTTGTCGTGAGTCTTGATCCTTCATATTGACTTTGGGAATAATGCTTTTCACATCACTTTGGATCTTTAGCAATAAAATTGAATCCTCATGCCTTGTTAGGGCCTTTTCGGACTCGCCAATCTTCGCGCCCCGCTTCATAAGTTATGCCTTGGCTATGAACTCTTATCATTACCGAGCAACTTTTAAACGATCTTGGGCTAGAAGCTAAGTAACTTTTCAAATCGTACGACCTTACTTATTGCAGATAAATTATTAGCAAGTGATGGGAGAATAGGCAAATAATTACACCAAGTGAGCTTGTGCAAGAATACCGACTTATAATTGACTCTATCATTTCTCGTTCTCCACAATTTAAAATCTCAAGTAATGAGACTCGTGGACACTTAGCCTAATAAACCAATTAAGGTCTACATGGTTAAGGATACTAGCTAGAATAAACTTGGATAAGTCTATTCGGGTTGAGTCAAAATAAACGCAACGAGCCTAATATGTCAAAGATTTCAAAACTAGCTACACCACTTTATTAAAATTTTTGACTTTATTGCGGGATATATACATATGAAAGCAACGATAAAAATTTAAAAATTACGACTAAATGGCCAAAGTTAATAAAAAATTTGAAAAATGTTGAAAAATAGGATTTTCCGGTTAAATGAAGGCATTTTCATGGAAAAGTCCACTTAAAACTTCGATAGAAGTCCCCCTTACACTTAAGATAAACATTGTCCTCAATGTTTAAGCATGTGGGAAAAGTCTCCCCTACACTTATGACATTGTGCACGTTGGTTAACTCAAATTAAGGAAGAGACGACTAACGTGATCAATTTCAAATATGAATATGAAGAAAATTGAATCACGATAGTTGAGAGATAGAACCGGATTTCGGATAACACGGGAGCACGGTTCTTCAGAGATTCCAAGAGTGCACTTATCCCTGTAATCACATCACCATACAAACACAAAGAACCTATAGAGGTCCCCCTACACTTAGGAGGTTAACACATAAAAAGATAGATACTCGGGCTGCCTCCCGAGGAGCGCTTGTTTTTGATAACCGAGTCACGAGCCTGACTCGACCCAAAAATTAGTTCATGGGGAACGTGGTGAGGGATGGAATCATCTCCTGAGAGATGTCCTCACCAAAGTACAACTTCACTCGTTGGCCATTCACCTTGAAATTAGGTCCATTAGGTTGAGCGAGCTCGAGAGTACCATATGGAAAAATTTGGGCGATGGTGAATGGGCCGGACCAACGAGATTTGAGCTTGCCCGAAAAGATTTTCAACCGAGAGTTAAAAAGTAAGACTTTGTCTCCAACATGGAACTCTCGGTTTTTGATCTTGGAGTCGTGAATGAGCTTAGTTCTTTCCTTATAGATCTAAGAATTTTCATAAGCCTCATTCCGAAGTTCATTCAGCTCATTGAGTTGGATCTTGCATAGGTCACCGGCTTTGTTTATATCAAAATTAGCCCATTTCAAGGCCCAATAAGCCTTGTGCTCCAACTCAATGGGGAGGTGGCACACTTTCCCGTACACAAGACGATAAGGCGTACAGCCGATCGGGGTCTTGTAAGCAGTATGGAAAGCCCACAAAGCATCATCAAGTTTATCAGCCCATGCGGAACGATGCTTTCCCACGGTTCTTTCAAGAATTCGCTTCAGTCCTCGGTTGGAGATTTCAGCCTGGCCATTAGTTTGTGGGTGGTAGGCTGTGGAAAGACGATGATTTACACCATACTTAGCCATGACTCTTGCGAATTGGTCATTGCAAAAATGAGTCCCACGATCACTAATAATGGCACGAGGCACACCGAATCTAGCGAAAAGAGCTTTCAAAAAATTACAAACCACCCTTGCATCATTAGTGGGTAAAGCTTTGGCTTCAACCCACTTTGAAACGTAGTCAACGGCTACAAGGATGTATTTGTTTCCTTTAGAGGAAGGGAATGGCCCCATAAAGTCGATACCCCAAGCATCAAAAATTTCACACTCTTGAATGAAATTCTGAGGCATCTCGTCTTTATGTGTGATCGTGCCTTGTTTTTGGCAAAAATCACATCTTTTAACCATATCGTGAGCGTCACGATATATGGAGGGCCAATAAAATCCCGAATCAAACACTTTTTTGGCGGTGTAGTTGGGACCAAAGTGACCACCGGTGGGTCCTTTGTGGCAAGCATCAAGGATTTCAGACGCTGCCGATCTGTCAACACATCGGCGGATAATCAGGTCGGCACATTGTTTGAATAGGTAAGGGTCGTCCCAAAAGTAAGTCTTAATGTCGGTGAAGAACTTCTTCTTTTGTTGAGACGTCAACCCTTCCTTGAGAATTCCACCCGCCAAGTAGTTTGCAAAGTCCGCAAACCACGGGGTTTCATTAGAATTCGAGTTTATAGACATTAAGGTCTCCAAGGGAAAAGAATCATTGATTTCTTTGTTCGGATGATCCCCTTGGTATGGATCCTCAAGTCTGCTGAGATGATCCGCGGCTAGGTTTTCTACTCCTTTTTTATCGCGAATTTCGATTTTAAATTCCTGGAGCAGCAAAACCCAGCGAAGAAGTCTTGGTTTGGAATCTTGCTTTGTCAACAAGTACTTCAGCGCGGAATGATCGGTATACACAATTGTTGTAGAAAGGACAAGATAGGGGCGGAATTTTTCAAAGGCATAGACAACAGCTAAAAGCTCTTTTTCTGTTGTCGTATAATGCAATTGTGCCCCCGTCATTGTCTTGCTAGCGTAATGGATTGGTTGGAAGTGTTTGTTCACTCTTTGTCCAAGAACCGCTCCAATAGCAAAATCACTAGCATTGCACATCAACTCAAAGGGCAGCTCCCAATTAGGGGTAACTAAGACGGGTGCCTTAGTAAGCTTATCCTTAAGCGAGTTGAAGGCTTCAAGACACTCTTTGGAGAAGATAAAAGGAGTATCCTTTTCCAAGAGGTGGGTCATCGGGCGAGCGATTTGAGAAAAATCTTTGATGAATCGACGATAGAAGCCCGCATGACCCAGAAAACTTCTCACACCCTTCACGGTTGAAGGTGGAGGCAACTTTGCGATAACATCGACTTTAGCACGGTCTACTTCAAGACCGGCTTTAGAAATCTTATGTCCCAACACGATGCCTTCTTTTACCATAAAATGGCATTTTTCCCAATTTAGAACAAGGCGAGTGTCTTCGCACCGCTTAAGCATACGTTCCAAATTGGCAAGGCAAGAAGAGAAGGAATCCCCGAAGACCGAGAAATCGTCCATGAAGACTTCCATGGTTTGTTCAACCATGTCATGGAAGATAGCTAACATGCACCTTTGAAAAGTCCCGGGCGCATTACATAAGCCAAAAGGCATTCTTTTATAAGCAAATGTGCCATAGGGACAAGTGAATGTCGTCTTCTCTTGATCTTGGGGATCGATGGGTATTTGGAAATAACCCGAGAAACCATCAAGAAAGCAGTAATATTCATTAGCCGCTAATCGTTCAAGCATTTGGTCCATAAAAGGTAGAGGGAAATGATCCTTTCTCGTGGCATCATTGAGTTTGCGGTAGTCTATACAAACTCTCCACCCAGTAACGAGACGAGTGGAAATCAACTCGTTGTGTTCATTGGGAACAACGGTTATTCCGCCCTTCTTGGGCACACAATGGATTGGACTAACCCATGGTGAACCCGAAATAGGGTAAATCATACCCGCATCAAGAAGTTTGATAACCTCTGTTTTGATGACTTCATGGATTTTTGGATTCACCCTTCGTTGGCTTTGAATTGTGGGTTTAAAGTCGTCCTCCATGAGAATTTTGTGTGTGCAGAAGTGAGGATCAATTCCACGAATATCTGAGATTTTCCAAGCAATAGCCTTCTTATGATCTTTCAACACAGCAACGAGGCGAGTCTTCTCTTCATCTTTCAAATCCGTCGCAATAATGACGGGCGACTTCTTGTTGTCGTCAAGGAACACGTACTCGAGATGTGGCGGCAACTCCTTAAGTTCCAAATCCGGAGGATTTTCGACGGGAGGCGTTTTCAAAGTCGGAGTATCGATAACAATGACCGTGGGAGATGGAGGCGAAGGATTGTCTTCGTTGAGAAGATTGTCAAAGAAATTCATGTCTTCATCCCCATCGATAGGAGAATCATTAGTAGCTAAATTCACATCTCCCATGGTATCTTCAAGATTGTTCCAAAATAAATCACTATCTCCAAATAGAGACAACGATGAATCAATAGAGGACACGATCTCAACATTGGGAAGAGAGGTAGGAATACTTTTGCAAGCATCATTAAAGTGTTCTTCACAAGCCTCATCAAGAACGTCAATAAAATTAACACTCTCATATGAATAAGGCTGTTGAGACAACTTTCCCATGTTGAAGACTACTTTATCGTCACCCACTCTCATGATAAGCTCGCCGGCTTCAACATCGATGAGAGTGCGACCGGTCCTCAGGAATGGACGTCCAACAATTAGTGGCACACGTGGGTCCATCTCGTAGTCGACGACAACAAAATCAGCAGGAAAGGTGAATTTGTCGACTCCTACAATGACGTCTTCGGCTATCCCCACTGGATAAGCAACCGTACGGTTAGCTAATTCCAAAGTCATTTTGGTGGGGACTAGCTCTGGGAGAGATAATTGCTTCCAAACACTTAGAGGCATGAGATTAATACTGGCACCTAGATCGGCTAGGGCCATGCAATTCTCTACTCCCGGGAAATTGCAAGGGATAAGAAAACGACCCGGATCACCAAGCTTGGTTGGCAATTTCCTTAAGAGCACTGTAGAGCAATTCTCATTAAGTTGTGTGTTGGCAATATCGAGGAGCTTTTCCTTGTCGCTCAGAAGATCTTTAAACATTTTCGCGTATTTGGGCATGTGAGCGAGAGCCTCAGCGAAGGAGATATTGAAATTCAGTTGTTTAAACATTTTAAGAAAGTTAGAAACCTGAATATCGTCCTTGCTCTTTTGCTTCTCTTTCCTCAACCTAGATGGATAAGGTATATTGGAAGAAGAGGAAGGCTTTAGGGGAATAGGATCACTCACAACCACGGGTGGAGGAGGGGTGGAAGGAAGAGGTGGAGAAATTGGGGAAGGAGAAGGATGAGGAATAGGAGCAGGTGACTCGTTCTCCTTAGTCACAATCACCGGTGGAGGTATAGGAAGCTCGGGTTCCTTGATACCTTTGCCACTTCGAGTAGTGATTGCTTTCATCTCCCCTCTTGGATTCGCAACGGTATTACTCGGAAGAGTACCCGAAGGATAGGGTTGATTACCTTGGAAGAAACTAGTCATCATGTTCCTCAGATCATTAGTTTGGCTATCCAACGTGTTTCTCATGTCGGCTCTCAAATCGTTTCCTTGCTTGACCAAGTCTGCTTTCAGGTTGAGCACTTCTTTCTGAAGATTTCCCACTATCACATCGTTGGTTCTCATGTAGGTTGCAACCTCTTGGTGTAATGCAGTGGTGGTTTGGTTGGGAGGAGCATTGTATGCAGGTGGTTGGTAAGCAGGTTGCTGGTAGACTTGGTTGTTACGTTGAGGCGGTTGTTGCTGCTTGTGAGGAGGGATGTATGGTTGTCGAGGTTGTTGTTGTTGTTGAGGAGGGCGATTAAGGTTTTGTTGTTGGTTTGGGTTGGTAGGGGGGAAACCAGGTGGTGAAAGATAGTTGTTGGATCGATAGCTAAGCAAGTTACTGTCACCTTGAGGTCTAGCTTGATAAGCAGGTTGAGGATAGGTGCCATATGCCGCATTCACATTCTCAGCAGGGTAGTCTTGGGTGGCGGTACAAGTTGTATAAGAGTGAGGACCACCGCATATTTCACAAGGTTGGCTGACAGCGTTCACTTGAGCGTTTTTGGCGTTGTTGCTGTTGTTGTTGCTGACGGTGTGGGTGACAAGCGATTCAAGAAGCGTAGTGATTTTGTCTAATCGCTTGTCGCTGTCACTTGTGCTAGCACTAGCGACATTGGTCCGAACACTCTTGGTTTGCACACGAGATTTATTCTCAATGATGTCCCAAGCAGCATTGGAAGTCTTAGCCAATAGATTACCCCCCGAGGCACTGTTCAGTGAATCTTGGTCACTCATGCTTAAACCATTGTAAAAATTATTAATTTGATGTACTTTGGTAAAACCATGTTGTGGGCATTTTCTTAAAAGATCTTTAAAACGATCCCATGATTCACTGAATGACTCATCGTACTTTTGTTCAAAATTTTTGATTTCATTCCGCAATGCGGTAGTACGAGAGGGTGGAAAAAAGTAATTGATAAACTTTGTTTCCAAATCCGTCCACGAGAGAATACTCTGTGGCGGTTCCTTAGCAAGCCAATGCCGGGCTTGTCCCTCTAAAGAAAAGGGAAAAAGTTGTAACCTTATAACCTCTTGTGGAACACCATTGAATTTGACCGTGTTGGTGAGTTGCAAGAATCTCTTGATGTGGTCGTGTGGGTCATCAATGGTACGTCCCAAGAATGGTTGAGCGGAGACCATCTGCATAAAGCCTGATTTTAGCTCAAAGTTGTTAGCGGCAATTGGAGGTATGACAATTGGATCCGTGTTGCCATCGACATGAGCTTGCAGCAGTTCAATCATCGGGCGATTATCTGGAAGGGGCTCATTGTTGTTGTTATTGTTCATGTTGTTGAAAGGCGGGTTGTTGTTGTTATTATTGTTTGGAGGTGGTACACCGGCCATGTCTAAGTGATCGAGAGGCTCGGGCTCTTGATATGACGTGGATCGAGTGCGCATACACCTGCAAAAGAACGAACAAAGAAAAACAAAGCAAAAATATTTTTGGTTTTTATGTTTTTTATTTTTTTTTGTATTTTTGAAAATTTTATATTTTTTAGGATTTTTGAAAATTTTTGTGAAAAAGTAACGTTCACGGGGAACGGATCCCAAAATCCAAGTTCTCACAAAAAACTTTTGATCTTAACGAGAAGAGCCGACAGCGGCGCCATTTAATACAGGGATTTTCAATGGGTTCAAAATAATGATTCTCGGAATCCTCTCGAATTGATCTCGGTCTTAAGTGGAATGATTTGTTCTTGGTGACAAAAAGGAGTTTTGGTTATCTAATCTACTAAACAAGGAAATGGGTAAAGTAAAGAAAGATTTAAGCTTAAAACAATCAACAATTAAAAAGCAACACTAGGAAAATACCCTTACTGAAAATGGCCTAATCGGAATGTATGTCTATTCGGAATAAAATCACTATGCGGAAAAAAACAAGCTGTTCGGAAAAAGTTCTATGCGGAAAAATAAATCTCAAATCGGAATAACAGGCTTATGCGGAAAAACAGCACTATTCGGAATAAATTTTGCTTATGCGGAAAAAGTGGTCAATGCGGAAAAATGCCCTTATGCGGAAAAAGAAATGCTATTCGGAAAACATCGCCTATTCGGAAAATCTCAAGCCTATGCGGAAAAATATGTGCTATTCGGAAAGAAAGGACTATGCGGAATAAAATATTCCGAATAAGGGAAATGCAAACAGCCCTATTCGGAATATCCAAAATTCCGAATAAGGCAAACAGAAACTCGCCTATTCGGAATATTGGTTCTGTTCGGAAAGATCTGGGAATCAAGAACAGTAGCAGAAATAAGAGAAACAGGGAGCTCGAATTTTAATCAAAATCAAACCAAATACTCAAAAAGGTTTTACCAAACTAAACACAAATCATTTAAATACCATAAGAAACAAATCCCACCAATAAAAACACTAAATCAACAAATTTTTAAGATCAAACTTGAATCAAATAAAAAAAACTTAAGAACTTGCAATAGAAGATGATGAAGAACAAGATGGATGAAAAGATTAAAGGAAAACTTGTATTGATGATTAAGATTCAGTAAAACAAAGGAGAGGATTAAACTTACAAGATTGAAAAGAAACTAAAAATCACCAAACACCCTAATGGTGTTGGTGATGAACCGATCCTCAGAAAACTGGGAAAAAGAAAATGAAAGCTAAGCTCCCTAAAATGTGAAGGGAGAATCTATATATAGTCCGAGTGGTTGGTTGGTGAGTGGGCTTTCTCCCTTTCTTCTTGTCTTCTCGTCTTTTCAGAAAAGTTGACGTTTTCGATTCCGATTCGGGATTTGTCGTCGATTAAATCCAACTCGTCTTTTAATTTCTTCGTTAAATAGACTTGAGTTTCTTCGACTTATGTAAATCTTCCGTCTTTGGTCCTTTTCTTCGATAAATCTTCGAATAGGCCCAGTGACTTCAAATCTTTTGCATCTCTTGGACAATAGACTTTATCTTGAGTCTTTTTCCTTGATAAAACCCGTGCAATCTCATGTTTTCTTTAATATTCATCCGGTTAGCTCTGAAAACACAATAAATACAAAAACCACGCATAATTCCAAACAAATGATATTAAATACGTGTTTTGGTCTTGTTTTAGCCAGAATTAAGTGGTAAAAGGATGGGTGTTTACACACCTATCAGTTCCTATAGGGCAAGGTTGGCTTGCTATAAATTTAAAGGTGATGCCCTGCATTGGTGGAGAGCTTGCAAGTTAGCTAATGGAGGTGATGATTGGCTAGCTGCATTAACATGGGATCAGTTCAAGACTTTATTATATGGGCAGTTCTTTCCGACATATGAGCTGGAAGGACTAAAGAGGGACTATCACTCCATTCGTCAGAGAACTGGAGAGACTAGCACTGAGTTCATGCAGAGGTTTCTTAGGTTGGCTGGATTCTTAGGTGCGACTGCGGGTACTATAGAAGAACAAGCCAAGCACTTTCGCTAGGCTTTACAC
Source organism: Glebionis coronaria (assembly GCA_025667525.1). Taxonomy (NCBI): domain Eukaryota; kingdom Viridiplantae; phylum Streptophyta; class Magnoliopsida; order Asterales; family Asteraceae; genus Glebionis; species Glebionis coronaria. Next base: position 583,732,422 of record CM046876.1, read on the forward strand.
CCCTCCATAGCAGCTCGTTTACTTAGTGCTACATATGCTAATGTGGCACAAGTTAATGATGCAGAACGTAGATTAGAAATGCTACATGAGCGTGATGACTACGAGGAACAAGCTCGTCCTGAGAAGAGGTATAAATTTCAGCCATCAAGCGTTATCATTTCATTTCAATCTTTATGTTCATTTATACTTTTTCCTATCCAATTGTATCTTCAAGCAGAAGGGTGGAGACTGGTCCCAACCAACCACTCAGCAGAATGCCAACAAGGGTCACGGTCAATCTAACGACCGTTATGGATCTGACAAGAGGAGCGGTAATGACAATTATCGTAACAACAACAGCCATCCCAACAACAACAGGTCCCTAAATTCTTAAGATTTTCTATGTTAAATTGCTGTATGTTTTACATACTAACATGCCACCGTTATAAACAGGAACTCTGCGAGTGGACGTGACTAAAATGCTAAGGGTAAGCAGTCCAACAACTCGTCTTCATCTGGTAAACTATCATTTAAACTTCAGTGCAGTCATGTTTATGCCAAGTAATCATGTCTCACGCATATTTCTTAGCAGGCTCTCAGGTAGCAAGGGTACCTCCAGAAGGTTACACCTACCCCATCTGCACGACTTGAAGTCGTAGACATCTCAGTACATGCTGTAAGTCAGCTGGCGTTTGTTTCAGGTCTGGACTACCAGGACACATGTTGAAAGACTACAAGAAGGGATACACTGTTGGTACTTCTAGTGCTGCTCTTCCTAAGCCACCAGCGTCGGGACGTGTCTACACTACCATACGGGACCAAGCTAATAAGTCTTCATGTACTATCACTGGCATCCTCTTTATGAACGATCATGCTGCATGTGTTTTGTTCGATACTGGTGCCACTCATTCAGTTATATCCTCTACGTATGCCACTAGTATTAATAAAATCCCTACGCCATTAGAGAATATTTTATGTATATCTACGCCTATGCGAGAATCTGTGCGAATTACCCAAGTGTATAGAGATCTTCCAATAAAATTCGATGACAAGATTCGCCCAGTAGACGCACTTCCTTTGGATATGTGCGAGTTTGATCTCATCTTAGGCATGGATTGGTTATCCAAGCATCATGCTACTATTGATTGTCATACTTATCAGGTTATCTTCGGTGATGTTCAAGCACCAGAGTACGTTCACAATGGTTTTATACCAGGAAAGTCCATATAAATCATCTCTACGTTAGAAGCTCGTGTATTACTATCTCATGGTTGCGAGGGCTTCTTAGCTTCAATTCAGGATATCAATGCCGAAGTTCCATCAATCCAAGATCAACTAGTTGTTTCAGAATTTCCGGATGTATTCCCAGAGGAACTTCCGGGTATACCACCTACTCGTGAAGTAGAGTTTAACATCGAACTCATCCCAGGAGCTCAACCAATCTCTAAGGCTCCTTATTGCATGGCTCCCATAGAGCTCAAGGAGTTGAAAGATCAGCTGCAGGAATTACTGGATCGAGGTTTCATCCAAATGAGTGTATCACCATGGGGTGCATCGGTACTCTCTGTCAAGAAAAAGGATGGCAGTATGCGTCTATGCATTGACTATCATGAGCTGAATAAGATCACGATTAGGAACCGTTATTCATTACCAAGAATCGATGATATGTTTGACCAACTTCAGGGTGCTAAACATTTCTCCAAGATTGATCTAAGATCCGGTTATCATCAGCTGCGAGTGAAAGAGCAGGATATTCTCAAGACCGCTTTTCGCACCAGATATGGCCATTATGAGTTTGTTGTCATGCCTTTCGGACTCACTAATGCTCCTGCGGTTTTCATGGACCTTATGAACCGCGTCTTTCATGAGTACTTAGACAAATTTGTTATCTTCTTTATCGATGACATCCTTATCTTCTCTAAATCCAAGGAAGAACATGAAGAACATCTACGTATTGTGCTACATATTCTTTGTCAGAACTAGTTGTATGCCAAATTCTCCAAGTGTGAATTTTGGCTAAACAAGGTGGCATTCTTAAGCCACATTGTCTCCGGAGAAGGGATTACTATGGATTTTTCGACGGTTGAAGCTATCACTAAATGGCCAAGACCGACGTCTGTAACTGAGGTTCATAGTTTTCTAGGCTTAGCTGGTTATTATCGCAGATTCGTGGAGAAATTTTCAAGACTAGCCTTACCTTTGACCAAGTTGATGTGGAAAGGAGAGAAATTCATTTGGACTGATGAACGGGAGAAGAGCTTTGAAGACCTCAAGAAGCGGTTAGTATCTGCACCTATTCTTACTCTCTCATCAGGTACAGGTGGATTTTAAATCTACATCGATGCTTCGGGTAAAGGATTAGGTTGTGTACTCATGCAACATGGGAAAGTGATTGCATACGCATCACGTCAGCTAAAGCCTTATGAGTAAAATTATCCTACACATGACTTGGAGCTAGCCGCAGTAGTCTTTGCACTTAAAATCCGGAGACACTACCTTTATGGTGAATCATGTGATATCTTCACTAATCACAAGAGTCTCAAGTATATTTTCACTCAAAGAGAACTTAACATGAGGCAGAGAAGATGGTTGGAACTACTCAAGGATTATGACATCAATCTTCAGTATCATCCCGACAAAGCGAATGTAGTGGCAGATGCTCTCAATGGGAAGTCGGGCATGATCAATGGCATCAAGATACAAGAGGAGATCATACGTGACTTAGATCAATTAGAAATGGAAATCCTAGTACATGGACAACATGGGTACTGGGCTAATCTGAGAATTGAGCCAAACTAAATTTCTCGGATTAAGGCAACCCAGAAGGAAGATGGTGAGATATGGGATATCATTCATAATCTTGATCGACAGACAGAATTTCGTCTAGACGAAGAAGGCATTTTATGGCAAGGAACTCAACTATGTGTTCCGGATGATCAGACTCTCCGAGAAGCTCTATTGACAGAAGCACACATCTCTCATTCTCTATTCATCCCGGATCCACCAAAATGTACCATGACACTAAACAACATTTCTGGTGGAGTGGCATGAAACAGCAGTTGCTACTTTTGTATCCAAGTGTCTAACTTGCCAGCAAGTTAAGATCGAGCATCAGCGGGCTAGTGGTTTACTACAACCATTAAAGATTCCCGTATGGAAGTGGGACAAAATCTCCATGGGTTTCGTCACCGGACTTCCGCTTACTCAGATAAGACATGATGCTATATGGGTCATAGTTGATTGTTTAACTACGTCAGCTCATTTTCTTCCAATTCGCAATGACTTCTCAGTCAGCAAATTGGCAGATATATTCCTCAAGGATATCATACGAATACATGGAAATCCTTCAGACATCATATCAGATCGCGACCCTCGTTTCACGTCTAAATTCTGGAACGGCATGTAGAAAGCTTGGGGCACTAAACATAAGCTTAGCACTGCCTTTCAACCTCAGACGATGGTCAATCGGAGCGTACGATTTAGACTTTATAATATATGTTGCATGCTTGTGCATTGGAATGGTCAGGAAGTTGGGTTGACTACATTTGTTTGGTAGAGTTTGCCTACAACAACATATGGCATACAAGTGTTAAGTGTACACCTTTTGAGATGCTTTATGACAGAAAGTATCATTCTCCAATATGTTAGGATCAAGTTGGAGAACGAATACTTGAAGGACCAAAAATGATAGAGGTGACCAATTAAAAGGTTTCCATCGCCAAGGCGAAGCTACAAGAAGCTCGTGCTCGACAGAAGAGCTATGCTGATAAACATCATAGAGATCTATCGTTTAATATCGGCAACCATGTTTTCCTTAAAGTATCACCAGCACGTGGTGTTAAGCGTTTTGGACTCAAGGGCAAGCTCAATCCTCGTTTCATCGAACTGTTTGAAATCCTTGAACGTGTCGGTGAAGTATCATATCGTCTAGCTTTACCTCCCCAGCTATCTCATGTGCATGATGTATTCCATGTATCCTTACTCAGAGATTACAACTACAATCCATTGCATAAGGTTACGTATCCATTCGAGCAGATTCGAGAGGATCTATCATATGTCGAGGTACCCGAGAAAATTCTCGATCGCCAAGAACGAGTCATGAGGAGAAAGACGATTCCATTCGTTAAAATCCTCTAGAGGGATCATACCGATCAGGAAGCCACTTGGGAAACGGAGGAGTCTATCCGGACTTCTTACCCTCATTTTCAGTTTTGACTCTGGTATGTTATTTTAGCTTACATGTCTTTCCAGCTTATATGTCATTTCAGTGTTTTAGCATCTTGTCAGCTTATTGTCTCTCTAATTCAAGGACGAATTGTCCTTTTAGAGGGGAAGAGTTGTAAAACCCGCTTTAATAATCCTAAGATCATTAAATGCACGAAGTTACTGTTAAATTTAAACTTTGTAATTAATTAATATACGACATGCATCACGACTATTTAATACGAATACTAGGTATATTAATTAATTATCATAAGTATTATGTACGTAAACACGAACATTAATATACGATAAGTATGTACGTACGGTATTAAGAAAACGTACAAGAAATAAACACAATAAGTAAACACGAACATACACAATAATAGTTAAACAAGAAAAACAAAACCAAAAGTATAAGGGGGTGTTTGTTCGCCGGCTTAAAGAGATAAAAGGAAGACATGGGTCAAGCCCGGCCCATGATATTTTACTAATTAGTTAATAAAAATCACAGGGGATTTTATTAGACACTTTTTACAGAAAATCAAAACCCTACTTCCTCCTGGTCTCTCTCTTGCCGCGGCTCACCAAGAACACAAGGACGATTTCGTTGTTGATTTTTGGTTGATTAATTATACGGTATAGTGTTCGTGTCTAAACCTTTTCCAAGCATACGGTATCCTTGATTCTCTAATCTTTTTATTTATTTTTTCTATGTTTATTAATCTTTAAAAATAAGTATGAAAACGTGTTTAATAAAAAGATTGATAAGGGATCGGGTAATATATGGTTTGTGGTTTGGGTACACGCGAACCGAGACCAAGATTCGGTCTCGGTGACTTTTGGTGACCAACCGCCGCACCACTATGATCGTTGGTGGTGGTTTATTTACAGCCGAGCCACCACACCCCCAACATAGGGGCTGTGGCGTTTGTTCAGCAGGCGACCGAGACCCCTAGTGGGGCTCGACGTGGTTCTCGGGCACCGAAAGACCCCAGCCGAGACTGGGGTTGGTGTTTTTTCGGACGCAGCCACGAAGCCGAGAGCTTCGGCTCTCGGTGTAGGGTTGTGGTTCGGACGGGACACGACCTCGGGGCCACGGCTTTCGGGTCGTGGTGCTCGGGTCTCGGGATTTTGGTTCGGGTACTAATATTTTTATAAACATGTAATTAAACCAACATGTATAATAAGTTTATGTTATGATTTAATTAATCTAGTTATTAATTAATTTTGGTTTAATTAAATAAAAGTTTTGGTTATAATAATTAATTATTTAATTATTTATGGACATGAATTTAATTAATTAAACTTAGGTTAAATTAATTTATATCTTTTATGATAAAGTTTAATAACATGAATTATGTAATATTATTAATTAATAATAAACTTATAATAACATAACATGATATTATTAACTAATAATAAGCTAAGTATTTATTAATTATTAAACTATATTATATAATAATACATGATGTTGATGCAAAAGTTGGGTGATCCTTGCTAGATCCGAATTAGGCTTAATTCGGGTTGGCTGGGCTCCGGCTCCTGCACCAAGTGAATTGTATGGTTGGGATCCTGCACAGTAAACAACACGCGTTAGACTTACCGTGGGAATGTTTCCCACGATTAGACTCCGACGTGAGAGTAAGTATCAGTTTAGGGTTTATAAGAATTGAGTGAGTTGAGAGTATAGAACGTAATACCTTTGTGGAACCCTTGGGGGTTCCTTTTATAGGCAGTGAAACCCTAATGGGCTGTCACTGATGCTTCGGCCCCAAGGAAAGGATAAGCACCAGAATTAGATTGATTGTTATCTTTTAATTATGGTGAGTGAATATCCTCTTCTTTAGAGTGAATCATATTCAGAGATAGAATATGATTCTGTCTAACCCTGTACTGGTCATGCCGGGCCATGGGCCGCACACATGTGTGTGGTTACTGTTCATCTAAGCCCATAAGCTCAAATGACATTATTCCCACCCATCCGTGATGGGCTGTATACGGGTAGTACCCGTGGGCCGGGTTCATGACCCGGCTAGGGACTATACGTCATCACATGACATAAAATAACATATAATTAATTATGGAAACATGACTATTTGTGGAAGTATATTATTTATGGCAACATGATAAATATGGTAATATGATATTTATGGTAATATACTAAATATGGTAACATACTATTTATAGAAACATGCTAAATATGGAAACTTTCTATTTTTGGAAACTTACTAATTATGAAACCTTTCTATTTTTAGAAACTTACTATTTAAGGAAACTTACTATTTTTGGAAAGTTTCTATATATGGAAACATGATATTTTTGGAAAGTTAATATATATATAAACCTGCTAACTTTAAAAAGTTACTCATTATGTTATAACAAGTAAAATAACACTTAAAACATGAAACACATGAATCTAAAACACATGCAACTATAAGAAACACATGATTAAAACATGAAATATTAAGAAAAGACAAGAACAAGTTTTGGCATTATTATTATTATCATGTGGGGTGAATGGGTGCATCCTAAGACAAGTAGTATGATTTCATGGTAACTATGGTGTGTGTCTTGCATCCTTTACAAGAGTTGATCCCTCTACTCATTTTATATATAAGTAGAGGAAGCCCATTTATTTGCATGACGAGGTCACCCCTCCAAGGATTCATGCACTTGGATATAACATGACCTATATGGGCTCTCGACATATTTAAAATACTGATTTTCAAGATAAACTAATCATAAGTCTTTTCATAAATATAAACCAGTTTTATGAACTTAAACCAGGTTTTCTAGGACATACATTTATTCCGCTGCTATTCATTTCATTCATTGCTTGCTTATGTTTATGCTTTACATTCTATGTTATATATCTACACACTAAGCGTATTGCTCAGCCGTATTTCTCTTTACATGTCCTAATACGGCAGGTACCAAAGGGCAAAGCTAGGGATCCAGGGGTATCTGCATGGATTGAGGCGCCAGCTTTCTTTCATTCTTTAATGCATTTACATACTTTTGCTTTGCTGGACATTATTTAGTCCTTTCCTTACATTCTATACTTATGCATTTCGTGTGGGGAGCTTATGTGGATCCGATGCTTGTTTCCGGATTCTTTTATGTTCATTTAATGTTTTAGACATTTACCTTGTATGCTTTAATGACATGTCATAATTATCCTGTGATATTCCATTTATCAAAATGGGGTGTTACAGAATATATCTCTTGTTAGATAGTTCCTGGATGTTTATAATCATGTTTGACTATTCCAAGTTGTTTGATTAATCATTGATTTTGTTATACGGTAGGTAAGTACAATTTGAAAAAAAAACTATACGATGTTGGGAATAAATTAAGGCCAGATCACTTGAGCGCTGACAAGAACAAATCAAGCGTTGACAGGAACAAAGCAAGCGCTGACAGCTCAAGCGTTGACAAGTTAAAGTTAAGCGTTGACACATTGAAGACAAGCACTGATGGAAGATATAAGCTACACGTTAATTATATTCTAGAATACTTCTAGTAAGGATAGAAACGACAATGTATTTTCTATGTTTATCTTTACCTAGAATAGTTGATACGTAGCTTATTGTACAAGGCTTCTTAGTCTATAAAAGAAGGCCTTTAGGTTAATGTTTAGTATCAAGTTTTATATAAGTTTTCATTCGTAAACATCTTTTATTGTAAGCAAGTTCGACATTCATAATCAAAGTGAAAGTTTTGTTTACATCTTGTGTTCTTGTTTAAGTGTTAAATTCCGCATAACACTTAGATTCACAAAGCATATAACAAAGGTTTCTCTACGTATTATACTTGATCTAATCTCATATACACAAAGCTAATCGATCTAAGTTTGGGATCAACAAGTGGTATCAGAGCTTGTTGAGGAACTTTTGATCTTTGAAGAACACCAAAACCCTAATTTTCTCAAAACCCTAAAAACATCATGTCTGAAGCAGTAACCACCTCCTCTTCACCCTTACCAAACATCAAGATTCCCATGCTTGATGCAACCAACTTTGACTTATGGAAGTTCAACTTTGCACAATATCTGGGGATCTTTGATTACACACTCTGGGAGATTATTGAATATGGAAACTCATTCAATAAGGCTCAAAAGATTCAGGATGCCATTACTCAAAGATCAGCTGTTGAAGGATGTCCTGATGAAGATAAGAAAGAAAAACCTGGAGATGGTAGAGCTGTAGGTGCTGAAGATATTGCAAAGAAAAGGGTTGACATGAAAGCCCTAAATATTCTGAAAGTCTCTTTGGGACAAGAAAATCAGCACAAATATAGAGGCTATGAATCTGCTAAGGATCTTTGGGAAGCAATTGAAGTTGCATATGGTGGTAATGCAGACACTAAGGAAGAAAAGAAAAAGCAACTTCTGCATGATTATGCTGTCTTCAAAGCTCAGCCCAATGAGAAACTAAGTAGTGTGAGAAGCAGATTGCTTGACATCACAAGTAAGTTGTCCTTCATGGGGACACAAGTTGGTGATGTTGACACCAATGCTACCTTTCTGAAAAGTCTTGGTGAGGCATGGAAGATTGAGGCAAGATCTATTCTTGCCAATAATACTTACAAGAGCTCCTCGTTTGATGACATCTACAACAAACTAAGACTGTTGGAAGATGAAACTCTTTCAGCACATGGAAGCAAACCTAGCACCAACAACATGGCCTTCTTCTCTCATAGTGAAGGTCAATTCAATCAGAAGGACTCTTTTATGCATCCAGTTACTGGATCATCATTTGTCAGCGCTGGAACAAGTCCTGTCAACGTCTCTTTTTCAGACGCTGACACATTCATGAATGACTCCCCAAGAGTTAAACCTGCTGGTTTGGATTTGGATACTGTGTGTGCTTACATTGCTTCTTTGCCCAATGGTTCAGTGATTACATATGAGGACCTTGAGCAGATAAGTGATGAACACTTGGAAGAGATGGACATCAAGTGGAACATGGCTCTTGCTAGTATAAGAGCAAATAGGTGGAATAGAAGGTTCAAGAAGAAGATGACCTTCAATGCTAAAGACACTGCTGGATTTGATAAATCCAAAGTTGAATGCTACAACTGTCATCATATGGGGCATTTCATGAGGGAATGCAGATCTCCTAGAAGATCTGATGCTGGTAAACCCTCAAGTCAGGTTGTTAAAGCTCAGGATTCCAAAGCCATGGTTACAGTTCAAGGAATTGATGGTACTGGATGGGATTGGAGCTATCTAGCTAAGAATGCTGAAGAGGACAAAGCTTTGGTTGCTGATATTGAAGAAGAAGAGCATGTTGAATATGCTCTCATGGCACACTCCTCCTCTTCATCTGATAATGAGGTATATGATGATGCTTTCTGTAGCAAAGGTTGTAGGTTAAACACTGATAGACTTAACAAAGAGGTGTTAAAACTAAAAGATGATATGAGCACTGAAAGGTGTAAATTGTCCAATTACCAACTAGCTCTTACTGAAACTGAGAAAACCGTTTCTGAATACAAGAAAATGGAATTTGATTTAAAAGATAAGATAAATATCTTAAAACATGAGCTAGAGGGTAGTATGGATATTAGAAATATCATGACAAAGGTCAATAGAGACCTACAGGCTAAGTTAGATGAGGCTATTAAGAATAAAGATAATGTTGACCTCAAGATTCAAAGATTTGATAGAGCCACCCAAACCCTAGGAGACTGTGTAGCTAAACAAAGGGATCCTAAGGACATGACTGGGATTGGGATGAATGATTACTCTCTGGTTCCACCACCAGCTGGTGATTTCTATGGTGTCCTTAGAAAGGATTTATCTTGGACTGGTATACCAGAATGCCAAGAAGAGGAATTCATTCCTCCACCAAGAGTTGTCACTCCAGTGGAAGAGTATCAACAAAAACTGACTGACCTAAATGAGTGGAAGAAAGCTAACCCTACTTTATTTGTTAAGGGAGGTTTGCTATGTGAAAGTCCCAATGAATCATCACCCATTAAGGTTACACACCCAGTTACTGGTAAAGCTGTTGACCTAGGCTCCAACACTGTTAGAAGACCTACCATTAAATATGCAGAGATGTATAGAAATAGTAGGTCACCCAAGAGCCAAGTTAACAATCATGGAACAGGTTTCTTCGCTTCTAAACCTAAGAGTGTGTCTAAGAAAGCCTGCTATACTTGTGGTAGCTTTTCACATTTGGCATACAAGTGTGTCAACGCTCCCAAAGCCAGCGCTGATAGGAACAATTTCAACGCTGATAGGAAGAAAGTCAACGTTGTTAGGAAGTCAAACGTTGTCAGACCCAAACCTTGTGTGCAGCAAAGTCCACAAGTGATTAGACCTGCCCCATTCTTCTCTAGAAGGTCTAACACTCATGGACAAAGACCTTTTTAAAAGACAAACACCTGGTCAAATAGGCAATGGGTTCCTGTAGCAAACCCTAGATTCAACGCTGACAAGGGTAATTTCAGCGTTGACAGGACAAAATCCAACGCTGACAGAAACATGACCAGACCTAAATATTTGCAGCCACAAGGTAAGCGGTCTAAAGCTTCTTCAAGCTTAACATGGAGACCCAAGAAAGATCAAAACCCTAATAATAATGGAATTTCAATGACTTGCAATATATTTAATTACATTTCAAAGGTCATTACAAAACCAATTGGGGTTAACTGGGTTTTTCATCCTAAAAAGGATGAGAATGGGGTTGTTGTGAGAACTAAGTCTGTTCTTATTGAACAACCAGATGAATCCAAGTCTTCTGAGACTTGGGTTCCCAAAGAAAACTAATTTGTTTTCTTTATGTGCAGGGCATTCAGAGATAGATCAATGATTATGGATATTGGGATAGTGGATGCTCAAGGCACATGACAGGAAAGGAAGACTATCTGAAGAACTTCACTCCTATTAAAGATGGTGATAAGGTATACTTTGGAGGGGGCTACGACACCATTACAGGCAAAGGAACCCTTCTCACCAATAATCTGCATTTTGAGAACGTCTTCCTGGTAAAAGAACTGGATTATAATCTGTTTAGTGTATCACAAGTGTGTGATAACAAAAATAAGGTTCTTTTCACTGATACTGAGTGTTTGGTGTTAAGCAAGGATTTTAAGATCCCTGATGAGAAGTACATTGAGTATAGAACACCTAGGCATAAGGACATATATAATGTGAATTTAAATGGGATTAAAGTGAATGCAAATATGTCTTGTTTTTATGCTAAGGCCTCAGTAGATGAAAGTAATTTGTGGCACAGGAGACTAGGGCACATAAATTTTAAAAATATAAATAGACTTGTGAGGCTTGGTTTAGTTGATGGTTTGCCTGAGAAGGCCTTCCACAATGACCACTCTTGTGTTGCATGTCTTAAAGGCAAGCAGCACAAGGTCTCATTCAAGTCCAAGCAGGTGCATACTAGTTCCAGACCTCTTCATATGCTTCACATGGACCTCTTTGGTCCAACTAATATAGAAAGTTTAAATGGCAAGTCATATTGTTTTGTTGTCACTGATGACTTTTCTAGGTTTACTTGGACATTCTTTCTAGCTATGAAGAGTGACACAGCTGATGTTCTTATTGAATTTATCACTCAAATTGAGAAAAGGTCTGGCAATGAGGTTAAGATGCTTAGGAGTGATAATGGTGGAGAATTTAGGAACAAGAAGCTTGATGATTTTTGTACCAGTAAGGGAATTACTAGGCAATTTAGTATTGCTAGAACCCCACAACAAAATGGGGTTGCTGAAAGGAAAAATAGAACCCTAATTGAAGCAGCCAGAACAATGTTGGCTGATGCTCACTTTCCTATAGCCTTTTGGGCTGAGGCTATTAATACAGCATGCTATGTGAAAAATAGAGCATTGGTTAACAAAATTCAGAACAAAACACCTTATGAGTTACTTTGGGGAAGAAAACCTAATATTGGTTTTCTCAGACCTTTTGGTTGTCATGTAGTAGTATTAGATACTAGTGATGCCTTAGGGAAATTTAGTGCAAAAGGTGATGAAGGTTACTTCATGGGGTATTCAGTCCAGAGCAAGGGTTATAGGGTTTATCTTAAGGAGGACAAACGTATTGTTGAAAGAGTACATGTTAGGTTCTTTGAGAATAAACCTAGTGATCCTGAAAGTGGTCCTGATTGGTTGTTTGATTTGGATCCCTTATCTAGAACTTTAAATTATATGCCTGTCACTAATCCAGACATTGTAAAGGTAACTTCAAATGTTGTGGAGGAACAAGTTGTTGATGTTTCAGGTACACAGGTTGATGAGAGGGTTGGATCACAAGCAGAAAAGGCATCTCCTACATTTGAATATGTCACAATTCCCATTTGGACAGATGCTTTTGCTGCTGCTGCTGCTGCTAGACAAGATTATGGTGGTCTCCAAATACCACCAGATACAAACATGCATGGTTCTTTAGGCGCTGACAAAGGCAAATCTAGCGCTGACAAGACCAATTCAGACGTTGACAACAACATTTCAAGCACTGTTAGCCCAGACGCTGACAACCAAGATTCAAACGTTGACAACACTTATGGGCATCTTTTCTCTTCCAATTTTGAACAAGGTGGACCTTCCAATGTTCATGAAGAGATTCCTGTTGCTTAAAGAGAGTCTGATGAAGAAGATATTGGCAACATGGAGCATGAGGTTGAGGACACCAGACTTTTTGAAGGAGGGGTTCTCACTTCCACAATGAAGAATCACCCCCCATCTCAGATCATTGGTGATGTTATGACTCCAGTTCAGACAAGAAGATCCCATCAAGGTCTTGGTGGATTTATTGCCAATATACACAAGAAGGTTGATACCCCTCTTGTGCAAGCATGTTTGTTTGCATGTTTTCTGTCACAAGAAGAACCCAAGAAGATATTTGATGCTCTCAAAGAACCAAGTTGGGTAGAAGCAATGCAGGATGAGCTTCACCAATTTGCAATTCAGGATGTTTGGGAGCTGGTTGATTGTCCTAGATATGTCAGACCTATAGGGACAAGATGGGTTCTCAGGAACAAAAGAGATGAAAGAGGTATTGTGGTCAGAAACAAGGCAAGGTTAGTGGCTCAAGGTTATACACAAGAGGAGGGGATAGACTATGAGGAAGTCTTTGCACCAGTTGCAAGGATTGAAGCTATTAGGATTTTTCTAGCCTATGCATCTTGCATGGGCTTCACAGTCTATCAAATGGATGTCAAAAGTGCATTCTTGTATGGCACCATTGTTGAGGAAGTTTATGTCATGCAACCTCCTGGTTTTGAGGATCCAGAGCATCCAGATAAAGTGTATAGAGTCAAAAAGGCTATGTATGGCCTTCATCAAGCCCCTAGAGCATGATATGGTACCTTGTCTACATATTTAGTGGACAATGGATTTAAGAGGGGCACCATAGATCAGACACTATTTACAAAGAAGAAAGGCAAAGGTGTGTTGCTTGTGCAGGTCTATGTTGATGATATCATTTTTGGGTCTACTGATCCAAAGATGAGTGAGTATTTCTCCAAGCTTATGACAGACAAATTCAAGATGAGTGCTATGGGGGAGATGAACTTTTTTCTTGGTTTACAAGTTTAGCAGAAAGAAGATGGTATCTTCATCTCCCAGGACAAATATGTTGCTGAAATCTTGAAGAAGTTTGGCTTTTCTCCACATGAAAAGAGGGCTTCTACTCCTATGGATAGAGAACACCCTTGGGGAAAGATTGGAGATGGGAAAGATGTTGATGTCAGGCATTATAGATCCATGATTGGATCCTTGATGTATCTTACTGCTTCCAGACCTGATATCATGTTTGCTGTATGTGCTTGTGCACGTCATCAAGTGACTCCCAAAGAATGTCACCTTTATGCTGTGAAGAGGATCTTTAGGTACCTAAGATGTTTCCATAATCTTGGTTTGTGGTACCCAAAGGATTCACCATTGGAGCTGATTGCATATTCAGATAGTGATTATGGAGGTGATAAATTTGATAGGAAATCCACAACTGGTGGATGTCAGTTTCTTGGGAGCAGATTAATATCTTGGCAATGCAAGAAAGAAACACTGGTGGCTAACTCTACAACTGAAGCAGAGTATGTGGCTGCAGCAGCATGTTGTGGTCAAGTGTTGTGGATTCAGAACCAGCTGTTGGATTATGGGTATAATTTCATGCATACTAAGATATTTGTTGACAATAATAGTACTTTATGCATCATTAAGAATCCTGTGCATCATTCTAAAACTAAACACATAGAAATTAGACACCATTTTATAAGAGATTGCTTTGAGAAAGGTTTAATACAACCAGATAGGGTTGACACTGAGGAAAATGTGTCAGATTTATTAACTAAACCTTTTGATACTGGAAGATTTCAATACTTGGTAACAAGTATTGGAATGGTTAATCTCACTTAAATATGTGTTTTGGATTCTTTTTGTAAAAGTATGTACAGGATGATGCATTATTATTATTGGTCTTCTTGATGATTTAGATTTTCCACTATATTTTTCTAACACTGACAAAGGTTGTTTGAACACTGATAAGTGTTTTTACAACGTTGTCAGCAATATAATTGTATAACGCTGACAAAGCTTCCTTCAACGCTGTTATGTGTTATCGGGGCGTTGTCAGCAACAATGTTAGTTTTGTGGTTTTTAATCTAAATGTGCAGGTGGTGTTAGCAATATACCATTGGATACAGAGTTGCTTATGGATCAAAGGAGGAGCATTTGGACAAGTTTTTATGGATGATGGTTGGAATGTTTCATTCCTATCTTGACATAAAATTTTTATGTTCATGCATGATTTTAGCAAACTTTTTGTATCATAGTTTAAGGGGAGGTTTTAGGAACCTTTAGGATTTCCGGGTATCCATATGATACTCTTATCACAATTCTAGATTGTGTCCACAGGTGAGTATGGGTTAGTTTTACTAAACCATGAGGCACTGTAGCATGCATAGTATATCAACTTTGCATGCTGCCAAGACATTTTTGGCCTAGAATTGGTTGTGGTCTGTTGGGAGACTTGGGAATGATTTTGATATGGGATTTACCTGGGAGTAACAAGGATTTTATAAGGTAACTTGGTTGTTAAGAATTTTGGTTAGCAAGGGACACTAGAGGACTGTTATGTCTATCTTGCTTATGCAAGTGTGCATAACTGGACAGTGCTTGCCGCCCTATGATAATTATCAGCTTTTGGTTATCTTCTCTAGGATAAATTACTTGTTAAGGTCATTTTTCACTTTTTAAAACAATTTTATTTTTGGACGTTGACAAGAAATTTCCAAGCGTTGTTGTGACCAAATTGGACGCTGACATGGCTTTAGGCGATCGTTGACAAGATTATAGCCGTTGGGCGTTGATAGGTTATTTTTGACCGTTGACACTCAATGGGACCTACCCAGTTATTACTTTTTGACATATTTTCAAGCCGTAATTTTAGGAGTTGTTACTTTCATTAAATGCATGAGATAACTTATAACTTTTTCAATATTTTCATGATTAGTTTTTGAAAATCTTTGCCTATTTTTGGGCCAATCACATGCATTCTTTATCTCCTATAAATTTGGCTCCTATTTTAAAACAGGGTATCTATAATTCTTGTCTAACACTTTTCTCTTATCAACCTTCATCTTCTACACTTTAAATTAACAGCTTTCATCAATGGCACCAAAGTTTAACTCAGCAGAATTGGATTTGGGGTTCAAGTCTCAACACAACATGATTGCTTATCTTGTTGCTGATAATGATTTGTTTCCTCAATACACACAAATGGTGGCGTATTTGAATGCATCCCCACTAAGGTATGCTCTTTCTCATGCACCACTCATTCCAGTCACACACATTAAGCAGTTTTGGAATACTGTCAGTTCCTCAACAGTTAATGGAGTGACCACATTAACTTCTATTGTTCATGGGAGATCTTGGATGGTTACTGAGGCCTTGGTACGCCAGGCCTTGCATCTTGATGATGCTGATGGTGTAACCATTCTTCCCATAACTGAAATAGAACAAGGGCTTAGGGCTTTGGAGTATCCAATTCCTGATGACGGTACTCTTAATAAGTATCATAAGCAGGAATTTCCCCCAGCCTGGAAGTACCTCATTCACATCCTCCTTCAATGTTTGAGTCCCAAATGTACTGCACACAATGAGATTAATAGATCCATTGCTAGTGCTATTGTGTGCATTGCAACAGGGCAAAAATATAACTATTCTAAAATGATTTTTGAAGGGATGTGTAAAAACAAGGGGACAAAAATGACTTTAGCTTATCCCCGTTTTTTGCAAATGATTTTTGATGATCAAGGTTATTGTTCACGGGATCACAATGATTTTTATTAGATCCCTGAACAAAAGAAAGCTATTTTTACAAAGATGAATTCACCACCTCATAGAGACTTACCTTTAACCCCAGCCATGCTTGCTGTTATTGCAGCAGCACAACCCCAACCAGACCCCCAACCTCATATTGACCCTCAACCACAACTTGAACCCATCCCTGAACCTTTACCCTCACCTGAACAAATGCAAATTGACCAAGAACCCTTTGACGCTGACACATCAAATGTTGGCGTTGATGTGCCTATTTCCAACACTGACACCCAACCTTCACAATCCCAAACACCCCTTAACCAACCCACATCTACCCATTCTTCCACACCATCTTCCACACCACCTGAATATAGGTTGATCAAACGCCAAAGGACTACTGGAGTGTTCTCCTCTGGTGGTCCTAGCCATGAAGCAGAGAGAACCACCACCACCAGTGTGGCTGGTGACCTGGATGAGGCTGGGACTATTGGTTCTGGCTTAGAAGCTGGCCAAGGCAGTCCCACCATAATTAAGTCTTCATCCATGCCCAATGAACCTGACTTGGGAGGTCAAATCCCCATTTCAGAAGAGGGCAGTTTGGAACCAATGACTCTTTTGGAATTGACGGCAGTCTGCATTAGCTTGCAAAAGCAAAATGCAGACTTAGTACAAATTGTCAGCTCACAAGGCCTTGAACTCAAGGAATTGAGGGAGAGGATTGTTGTTTTGGAGAGTGATCATGCTAGGAGGGGTATGGAGGAGTCTTCCAAAGGGGAGGAAGATCAAAGAAATCTGAGTGATAAGGGCAGTCAAGATGGTCAATCAATGGATGTTGCTGAAGCCCTTACAACTTTGAAGGAACAAACAGGTTTTGATACGTCCTTAATCTCTCCAACCAATCTAAATTTATCATTTACAGCTATGTTGAGAGAGGTTACACAAGGCGCTGAGGGAAAATATTTGAGCGTTGACAAGACAAATTTGGACGCTGATAGAAGAATTTTGGGCGCTGATAGAGGAAATTTGGGCGTTGACAGACCTGCACATGAAGGTGATGTATTCCAGTCATCATCTATCATCAAAGAAGTTTCTACTCAGGTATTACCATCTACCTTACCAACCATTGCACCATCAGATAAGGGTAAGGGTAAATTGGTAGAAGAAATTGTTCCAAAGAATGCAGCCCAAGTTGAATTTGATAGAAGATTGGCTGAACAATTGATGGAACAAGGTGAAAAAGAAAAGTCACCATTTGTTGTGACTTCTGAAGAAGAAAGTGATGGAGCTAGCTCAGACTCAAGTGTGATGATTATAGAACCAGAAAGGCTTGAGTATGGTGATGAGCTTGCTAGGGAAAAGTTGAGAGATTTAAAGTTGCAGGTTGACTTTGACATGCCAGAGGTGGTTCAGATGTACAATTCTTGGGAAGAAAGCTGCATGGATAATCCAGACTTGACCATTTCAGATCAAATATGGGGTTTAGAGCTTCTTCTTAGAGTTCAGAAGGATTGTAAGGTGATTTTGAAGCACAAGGCAAGCAATATTCTCTCTGAGTTGAAAAGGGATAGAAGGGAGCTCTACTTTATGTTGCTCAGATGTCATGGAGTTGGATGGACACATCAGAAGTTGAAGGCTTTGACATTTGATGAGTTGGAACATAGGGCTTATCCTATTTGGGTGAAAGTGCAGGAAGAAAACACTTTCAGACTTCTTTCAGATGAAAGAAAGGAGCAACTTGCAGAAGAGATGGAAATCAAGAAAGCTATGATAGTTCCCAGGCCAGTGAAGAAGGGATTTAAACTTGAGTTTCCAAAAGATATGAATCCACTATATCCAAGTGAAGCAGTTATTAGAAAGAGCCTCAAGCTCTCCCCATTAGAAGCTTCAGATATGGTGCAGGTGTTACCATTAGATTCCAGGAATCCAATTGTGAGTTATGATGAGGATGAATGTGGATTCTGGAAGATTGGAAGATTTGGCAAGGAGGTACACACTTTTACCACTCTCATATCTTTATTTGCAAGTTGTGATAGATAAGACTTGGTGGACCTTTGGAGGTTACTAGAGACCAAGTATGAGGCTGAAGCACCAACTTCAGCTAATGGAATAAAACTTTGGACCACATTCAAAAGAATGTGTGGGACAAATGAGGAAGATCCTGAAATATGGAAGGATCTTGAAGATGACCTCAGTGGTCTTCAATGGAGGTTATATTCAGCTGCTGGTGTATACCATTTGAGCTCTACAAAGTTTGCTGAGTATCTACTTGTGGATGCTCAATATTTCATATCCAAGGCTGTTTTGGAAAAGATGAAGGACACCCAGCTGGAGATAGATTATACAAGTGACGTGGCAAAGAATTTGATCAGATTTATTTATTATCAATATGAGAAGGTTTGTCAGACTCCTCCAAGTTCTTAATGCTTATTCAGAAACTTGATCATAAGAGTGGATATCAAGTTTAGGGGAGGATTGTTGGGAATAAATTAAGGCCAGATCACTTGAGCGCTGACAAGAACAAATCAAGCGTTGACAGGAACAAAGCAAGCGCTGACAGCTCAAGCGTTGACAAGTTAAAGTTAAGTGTTGACACATTGAAGACAAGCACTGATGGAAGATATAAGCTACACGTTTATTATATTCTAGAATACTTCTAGTAAGGATAGAAACGACAATGTATTTTCTATGTTTATCTTTACCTAGAATAGTTGATACGTAGCTTATTGTACAAGGCTTCTTAGTCTATAAAAGAAGGCCTTTAGGTTAATGTTTAGTATCAAGTTTTATATAAGTTTTCATTCGTAAACATCTTTTATTGTAAGCAAGTTCGACATTCATAATCAAAGTGAAAGTTTTGTTTACATCTTGTGTTCTTGTTTAAGTGTTAAATTCCGCATAACACTTAGATTCACAAAGCATATAACAAAGGTTTCTCTACGTCTTATACTTGATCTAATCTCGTATACACAAAGCTAATCGATCTAAGTTTGGGATCAACATACGAGAGGATTGGTTTCATCCAGGAAATCATATCAAGGGGACGATTTGTTGAAATGACTGTTGTCGAATAGTAGGTAAATACAGACTTCTCTTTTCTTAAATATTCAAGGAATGAGGCACTTGTTAATTTTTTAGCCATGCGATTGCTTCTAAGAGCTGCCTATATATGGATTTTGAAATAATCAGTATCATTGTTATATAAACAGACCCCTGGATATGTGTTTTTGAAATGAATTAGAAGTGAATAAGTTGTAGTAAAAGATGTGAGAGATGATGAATATAATGTTGTTTTGATGCCTGCTTTGATTTGAAGTGGTAATAATAAGGAAAAATTAACCATAATATGTTCTCTACTTTTTCAAATTTTCTATTTTAAGTACTCTACTACTCCGTACTTTTTAAGTATTATGAGTACTATACTAGTTAAGTAGTATCTTGTAACCAAAAAGCTAGTAACATGTGGCGTAGAAATGTGTGATGGGGAAATAAAGACTTTTTCAACTTTAGATGGTATAAATTTCTCAATTAAGTTTTGAAGTGTATTCTTGTGTCATTTTTTTTATTTTTATTGTGATGAGCGGTTTAAGTTTCAGGTTGGCAGTGAATCTCTAATTATTTCAGTTCCTGTAAGTGATTAATAGTAATTATGAAAAAATTAGTAAATCCTGAATCAATAACATGAATTTCAGATGGAATAATATGGTCTATGCATATGATGTTTTGGCAACCGCATAACGTGTATTTTATGCAACATCATTTCTCTCAACCGGTTACAAGGTAGATAGTTATTATTTTAACAATCACTGATAAGTTTGGTGAAGTAACAAATAACTTATTGGACAGTGACCGAATTATGGCGTAAAATTATTGAGTACATACAATGGTAAAAAAACGAAACTAAGATAGGCGATTGTGTCATGTTGCAGATTCACAGGGAGTTTCTTGAGCCACTCAACTTACTTCGTCACAAGACTTATCTGAGTTTGACAAACATGAGAAGAGATTTAAGCATCTGAGCTCGAAGAGGGGAATTAGAATACTAGTTCTCTCATTTGGAAAGGTTGGTGTCTCTGATTGCTGCTGCAACATAACTAATTGTATAACATAAGTAGCTTGCAAGCTGGTGTCTATATATTATGCAACTGACTTGGAGCAAGTTCCGCATTTGTCTTTTTCTTTAACGATATTCAAACATGGGGGAGTCTAACCATTATCTAAGATGAAAATCTTTTGTCAGGACTTTGGATAAAAATGTATTTGTATTTATGTGTTCATTAGTATTAGGGGTACTACTGATATTCCAAGTTATTGATTTCAGCTTCTGGAAGCTACAGCCAAAGAATTAGGATTGGCAGTTGCAGATGGTCTCTCATATCTTCTTAAGGTAAATAAAAAAGCAACTTTAATAATAACATTTGAACTAAAATTTGTTTTGAGTAGTTCATAAAGATGAATCATTGCATGTTTCAGTAACATATTAGCAGTATGCTTCTCATGAATATCTTCATAAACGAAGTTCATTATTACTTGCGTATTTTTATGGAAGATATGATAGCTTTAGGAGTTAAATTGCAGACAATTCACTCAAATAAAAAAAATAACAGAACAATATTTTCGGTTTTAACAATGGGAATGGTCTCTTCTAAAAATTATGCCTTTAATCTAATTTTCATGCTTATGGCGGTGTCGACTGCCAACTACTGTAGGCTGCCTTTCTCACCCAAGTGAACATGTCCGCATCGTCAGCATATTAGTTCTTGGAGGCATTTTGCATGTCGACGTGTTAAGAACAAGTGGTGAAGAAAACAACGGTATAAGTAGCAAACATCAGTACAACTACACGGGTGTAGGATGTACTTGCTAGGTTGGTTTGTTGAACATGTTATGCTTTTGAACTATTTCTTTTATGTTTATGTCGTTGATGAGTTATGTTTATGTTATTGTCGTTGAACAATCCACTAGTTACAAAATGTAGTTATTGAACACTTTGAAGTGAATGTGATTTGTATGTTTATCGTATTGTTTGTTTTGAATTGGTTTGCACTACAATTCTGGAAAATCTGGTAGAAATAGGTCAGAATGAGTTGAGAATCTGATCGTATACAGCCTACTGCCCGACTCGGGTCAGACACCTCTAGTGACCACATGTGGTCGCTAGAAGTTCTAAGAACAAAACACTTTCCAAACCCGTAGTGACCACATGTGGTCGTTACATCTTTGTGCCAATACTCAGACAGAATCTCTAGGGACCACATGTGGTCGCTATAGGTAGTCATTTAAGCCAACCTATTGTGGCTACATGTGGTCGCTATAGGTTGTTCACGAAATTTTAGTCGTTGGTCAAGAAAGTCAATAAGTCAAAGTCAACGGGAAGAAGTGGTCGCTAGAAGTGTCCGATTGTGGTCGTAAGAACTTCTAACGACTGAGCTTTCATGACTTCCTTTGTTGTGACTAATTTTGTTGTAGTGATCATTCCATCATCAATCGATCAACTTATCTTTATTAACATTAGGTTATTCATCAGATGTATTAGTTTATACTTCTTTTAAGTGATTTTGATGTGAATAATCTTATATACTATCTTATAATTAAGCTTATATGACTAATTATGTAAATTTATTTTTGCTAACTTATAAGCAGACTTATTAGCTGATTTATATGAATGAGCTCATGTGAAGAGTTCTGTGATAAGCTTATGAATTAGAGGAGGTGGGAGTTATGTGAATAAGGGTATGTTTGTCAACACTATCAGGAGCTAGAACGGATCGATGGAGCGGGTTGTTGGAGTTGTTGCTGGAGCAGGGATTGGAGCTTATTTTAAACGCTACTTCAAGAAGCATTTCATTTAGTAGTGATAACGCTCTAGTAATACATGTTTGCGTGTGCGTTATCTGTTTATATTTAGGTTAATTATTTGAACTATCGATACTTAATAGAGTGTATTTGATGTTATAGGTTCCAAGGACTTGTCGTGGAAGGAAATGGAAGAAAACACGAAGATATGAAGCTTAAACGAAGAAATAAAGTCAAGCTTCTGATCTCCCGACACCTGTCACTGTTTTGGCCATATCTTGAGCATACGAACTTCGTTTTATTTGAATCAAGCTGCCACGAAAAGAGGAAAGAATTATCTACAACTTTTCCATTTGGTCCAAGCTGGAAATAAACAAATGTGCGGTGCACAATTGAAAAAGTGCGGCGCAATTTTCCTCAGTAATAATGAAACTTTGGCTCCAAGTTTAGAAAATGTGCGTCGCACATTTGACAAAGGGCGGCGCACTTTTGGTCGCAGAAAGCCTATAAAAGCATCTTTTGGCCCTCTTATTCCATATCAACACACAATAACAACTCCCATCTACTCCTACCTATTAAGGCACGAATTTAAGGTGTTTTGGCACCATCTAAAGGATTCAGAGCTAAAGGAATCATTAGTTTAAGTAATCAATAATAGTTTTAATTTGAGAAAACTTGTAATCATCATTTGGATTACATAACTTTGGTACAATCTTTTATCCCTTTTTATTATGATCCTTTCTGGAAGTATGATGAGTGTTATGTTTGTTATTCCTTTGATTATGGAGTAGTGACTTGTGTATTTGGTTGAGGCATGTATAGAAATATGAATAGATTGTATTAGCTTCGCAGGGCCGAAGTGCGTCGCACAATTAGTTTAGTGCGACGCAAATCTCCCTGATTCGTGATTATAAGCGTGGTTGATTTGTTCTTTTACTCGATACTATTATGTTTGATCATTGTTATGTATTTGGTTCATTCATGATTATAACTAGTACTTATATGACTGAATGGATTCCATGTCATCTAGTAAATGAATCTTGGTATTCGCCTTTGTCGCGATTGGTGGAATGAAATACATTACGACTCTTGCATAATTTTGTTTAGTGCTTGAATTATTGAAACCAACATAAAACATTATTGATGCTTTTGGTATGACATGATCTTTAGAAGGATTTCTTGTTATATTGAATAGATGTTTCATGTGCGACTAGTAATCGGCATGTTGTCTTACATTGTTATGTGCTTATAATCATCTTTGCTATCTATCTTTTCTATGTTTTAGCCTTAACCCAATGCACCTTTAAATCATTGTTAGAAGCTTAAACTCCTTAGAACTTGTGACACTCTAGAGATAATTGTTTTAACTTGTTAACAACAATCCCGTGAATCGACGTGGACTTTACCTTTAGACGATGCTATACACGAAAGGGTATACTTGCCCGTGTTGTGTTTTTAGTCCCTTGTTTGGTAATCTATAGTAATATATAAATTTAAAACTTGCTTTCGCAACATCAAGTTTTTGGCCCCTTGTTTAGACTATGCGAAACACAGATCAAGTTTTTGGCGCCGCTGCCGAGGATTGTTTTCGTTACTTGTTAAAACTTTCTGAGATACTTTTGTTAAAATTAAACCATCGCCGTAGAGATTTCTTGCAATCTCAAAATTTTTTGTCTTAAAATTTGGTGAAAGTTAGCCGCACATTTGCTTTTGTGCGCCATACTTTCTGGAGGATTTCTAAGTACGCCGCACATTTCATTTGTGCACCGGCTTTTCTAGAGAACTTGTAAGTACGCCGCACATGTAGCAATGTGCGCCACACTTTTTGGAAACAATTTCAAAACGTATTTCTCAACTGATTAAGTTCAGTGTTTTCAAAAACCTACCAAACTGCATTTTAGACTTTCTGCCATATGAATTTGTAAATATATACTTTATCGTCATCATAAAAAAATAAAAAAAATAAAAACCAAAATACTAGTTTCACTTTCTTTTTGATTTATCTTCTTATCCTTTTATAATCTCAAAAATAAAATAAAATAATAATATAAAAAAAATATATATAAAAATGTCTTTTTTTTGGTAACCGTGATCTCCGACTCATTGGTTGACTAATCCACGGGGTTTCAGCCCACCACTATATATAAAAATATCTTTTTGTGAAATTTTGAATGCTTGTTTAAATCTTCGATCGTGGGAAAAAGAACTTATAAATCTATTATTTAAATTAAATAAAACAACATGGAGTTATGAATTTCAAACGATCCCAAAGAATGTCTTCAAATCAAATCACCCAAATTTTCAACCCATAATCCATCCAATAATGAATTTGTCGTTATAGATATACTTGAAGAGGATGTTGAAACCCAACCCAATCCAACCGAACGTATCATAGATATCGATCACGATGATTAACCCTTGTGGAATAGTGCTAGTACCGTAGCACCGACTCTTAAATATGCCATAATTCGAACCGATGTTGATGACAACTTTGTTATTAAAACTACTCACCTAAAAATGGTTCAAGAAAACAAATTCAATGCTCATTTGTGGGCCGATCCGCATGAACACATTCGTGAATTTCTCGCAAAATCTGCGACATGTTCAAATATGGTGATACCCAAAGTGAAGTTATCAAACTTTTGATGTTTCCACTATCCTTAGCCGATGATGATAAAATCTGGTTTGATACGCTTAATGAAGATTATATAACATCGTGGGAACAAATGCGAATAGCTTTTATAAGCAGATTCTTTCCACCTTCGTTATTTGAACGTCTTTTACTCAAAATCAGAAATTTCTCTCAAACCACATGTGAAAGTCTAACCCAAGCCTGGTTACGACTTAAGAACATGCTTTGAAAATGCCATGGGCGTGGTCTAACCAAAAGAGCTATTATTCAAATATTCTATCATGGTCTAAACGAATCCACTCAAGCAATCCTGGATGGAACAGCTGGAGGAATCTTCCTCTACAAAACTCCGAAACAAGCTTTTCAATTTCTTGAGGAGAAAGTTCTTTTCGAACTTAATTGGCCCAAAAAGTCTCGAAACAACGATAATTGGAAATCTTCTTCTTTCGCTGATGAAAGTAGTATTGATACCTCTCGATTAATGGAGAAGTTGGAAGCTCTTGAAGCTAAAATGAACTCTTATTTCCAGATCTTTAAAGAAGACTTACACGAGATTCATGAAAAATATAACGATCTCGAAGGTAATATCGCTTCTTAAA
This sequence comes from Glebionis coronaria, assembly GCA_025667525.1. Classification (NCBI taxonomy): domain Eukaryota; kingdom Viridiplantae; phylum Streptophyta; class Magnoliopsida; order Asterales; family Asteraceae; genus Glebionis; species Glebionis coronaria. The sequence continues at coordinate 583,757,913 of CM046876.1, forward strand.
ATCGCATGAACGATGACATGCCGATGTGTGAACGTCATGAATTAAATCAACTTGATGGTTGTGAAAACAAAAATTCTCATGATTGGTATTCTCATTTTCATCAACCTCATCCTCAATCCAAAATCGATCTCGAAAAAACAATCACTAATTTTTTGGATAGTCAAAGAGTTGTAAATAATTTTGTGAAAGAGACCGTTAACATTATAAGTTTTAAGATGAAGCAAAATGAAAAGAATTTCAAAAGTATTTTAGAAAACATGAAAACAGAAACTAGTGAGTTGTTGAAGTCTCAAACTCATGTCTCTTTTGATCAAACCGTTAGGACTAACTCATCTCCTCCTCCTTCTGCTCGAGTTGAACATGTGAATGCCGTATTCACTAGGAGTGAAAAGTTCGAAGACCCTCCGAAAAACCAAAAAGATCCACCACCTCCTATCATCATTAAAAATAAACTCGAAAAAAGTAAACCATTCAAAACAACGAAAAATGATTTTTATGTGGTCAAATCGAAAGAATATCCCTATTTGGAGTATATACCGAAAATACCGTATCCTCAACGTTTGAAAGTGGACCATTCCCACTTGAACTGTATCGTAAAGGTATCTTAAATCCAGCTAAAATAAAAAATAGTAATAGTATTAATAGTATAATAGTCGTAGAAATAATAATAAAACTATAAAAAAATATAAATAAAAAAGAGTTTTCTTATTTGCTCTTTTATATACTTCAGTTTCTTTTTATGTGTTTGTATTCGTTTGTAAATGGTTATATATGTTGTTAATTAATAAAATCTAAAAAATATGTGCTTTATGTTATAATAAAAGCGTCGCACATTTGTTGTTGTGCGGCGCACTTTCTTGAAAAATCTTCAAAAATAATTTTTAATCAAGTCTTTGTACATTAAATAATATGTGTTTGATCAGTGTTTGTTTAAATAAACTAAAAAACCTAAAAAGATTTTATATTCGCTTTTATTTTTCATTTCGTAATGTTGTGTGTTATTATTAGTAAAATGTGAATAAATAAATTTTTTAAGAAAAATATAAAACGAAAAATCTTACAGTTTTAGAGTACGTCATGCATTCGGCCGGTGTGTTTCGTACCTCAACTATTGTAACAAAAAAAAATATTTCACGAACTTTGTGGATGTGTTCCCTGGAAATCCTCACGAGACTATAACTCGTCCACTCGGTACACCGAGCGGTTTAAAGTCTTATTGCATACGCTAAATGCAATTGTGGTGCCTACAAAAGTGTGCTTTAGAATTTTACGTTTTTTTGTAGTTTTGTCTATTTTTGCAGATTTAATAAATAGGCTGAAGTTGGAGTGAATTGGTGATTTTTATCGCTTGGGGATGTGATATATATTTGGATCGGTTTATAATACAACATATTGTTGAATTCACATGCTTGTGATGGCGCTCCTCTTTGCGCTATATATTTAGAATTCAACCGAAGAACTTATAAGCCCCGAGAAGTCTCGTTTCTCTTATATTTATTTTTCCCACTTGTCCTACTTTTATGTTATTTTCTAAATTACGCATATTGCTAAACTTAAGTGTGTGGGAAAAATGAATTGAAAAATGTGACTCTTTATTAAATAAAAACTTTTGTTCGCCCTTGGTAATCTAAAAATCAAAATTATTTTTCTTTTTCTTTGCCACATAGGTTAATATATTAGAATAAAACATAGAGAAAAATGGTTGGTTGCTAGTTACCCGGAACGATTGGTTGATTTTTGATAATAGTTGGTTCACGATTGGTTATGAGTATGGTACCATTTCGACAAGTATGGAGATTGATCACCTTCTATTTCGCATTTTTTGTGGTGTATGCTTATATCAAGTGTAAGAGAATTGTCAGTTGTGAAGGGCGTGATGAAAAAAAATATAAGGAAAAAGTCAAAATCGAAAAAAAAATAGAAAAAAAAGTGAAAAGAAATAGCCAATGTATATGTATATTTATGAAGATGAAGGAAGACGAAGTTTTTGAGATATCGATTAGCCAATGTGCTAAGATGTGATATAGTTATGTTGTTCGATACGTGATTGAATAAAGTTGTAATATTTCATAGTTTGTGGTACGTTGGTTGGCTAGCAATATGGGTAATTTTAAACATATAAAAAAATTATTATTTTTCTTTTTTTTGCTTGAGGACAAGCAAACCCTTAAGTGTGGGGGAGTGTTTGCTCTTTTAGCAATATTTCATAATAAAACACAAAAATATTTGTGATTTCAAAAAAATTTAAAATTTTCTTTTCTTTTGGAAATTATGTAAATTTTATTTTATCTTTCTTTTTCTTAGCATTGCTAGAGGGCAAGCAATAGTTTAAGTGTGGGGGAATTTGATAACGCTCTGATTATACATGTTTGGTGTGCGTTATCTGTTTATATTTAGGTTAATTATTTAAACTATCAATACTTAATAGAGTGTAGTTGATGTTATAGTTTCCAAGGACGCGTCATGGAAAGAAATGAAAGAAAACACGAAGATATGAAGCTTAAACGAAGAAATAAAGTCAAGCTTCTGATCTCCCGACACCTGTCAGTGTTTTGGCCATATCTTGAGCATACAAACTCCGTTTTAGTTGATTCAAACGGTCACGGAAAGAGGAAATAATTATCTACAACTTTGCCATTTGGTCCAAGCTGGAAATGCCCAAATGTGAAGCGCACAATTGAAAAAGTGCGGCACACTTTTTCTCAACAATAATGAAACTTTGGCTCCAAGTTTAGAAAATGTGCGGCGCACATTTGACAAAGTGCGGCGCACTTTTGGTCACAGAAAGCCTATAAAAGCATCCTTTGGCCCTCTCATTCCATATCAAGATACAATAACAACTCCCATCTTCCCCTACTTATCAAGGCACGAATTTAAGGTGTTTTTGCACCATCTAAAGGATTCGGAGCTATAGGAATAATTAGTTTGAGTAATCAATAATAGTTTTCATTTGGGAAAACTTGTAATCATTGTTTGGATCATATGACTTTGGTATAATCTTTTATCCCTTTTATTATGATTAATTCTGGAATTATGATGATTGTTATGTGTGTTATTCCTTTGATTATGGAGTAGTGACTTGTGTATTTGGTTGAGGCATGTATAGAAATATGAATAGATTGTATTAGCTTCGTAGGGGTGAAGTGCGGCGCACAATTAGTTTTGTGCGGCACACTTTCTCCCTGGTTCGTGATTATAAGCGTGGTTGATTTGTTCTTGTACTCGATACTATTATGTTTGATCATTGTTATGTATTTGGTTCATTCATGATTATAACTAGTACTTATATGACTGAATAGATTCCATGTCATCTAGTAAATGAATCTTGGTATTCGCCTTTGTCGCGATTGGTGGAATGAAATACATAACGACTCTTGCATAATTTTGTTTAGTGCTTGAATTATTGAAACCAACATAAACCATTATTAATGCTTTTGGTATGACATGATCTTTAGAAGGATTTCTTGTTATATTGAATAGATGTTGCATGTGCGACTAGTAATCAGAATGTTGTCTTACATTGTTATGTGCTTATAATCATCTTTTCTATCTATCTTTTCTATATTTTAGCCTTAACCAAACACACATTTAAATCATTGTTAGAACTTATAATCTTTAGAACTTGTGACACTCTAGAGATAATTGTTTTAACTTGTTAACAACAATCCCGTGAATTGACCTGGACTTTACCTTTAGACTATGCTATACACGAAAGGGTATACTTGCCCGTGTTGTGTTTTTAGTCCCTTGTTTGGTAATCTCTAGTAATATATAAATTTAAAACTCACTTTCGCAACATCAAGTTTTTGGCCCCTTGTTTAGACTATGCGAAACACACATCAAGTAGCTTATTTTATCTTTTTATACATGCTACTACAAGTTATGTTAACCAAACGAGACTTATTTTTAAGAGTAGCTTATATTTCTTAAAACAATAAGCTCATGCTTCGATAAGCTTTCGTCAGCTGACGCGCCAAACATAGCCTAAGAGGGTGTTTGGCATTGCGTTTGCACGCAGATTATATGCTTATTGTGATATGTAAAATGTGAATAATCAAATTTGAGTGTTCGGCAGAAAAATATTATAATTGATTATTGGCGTTATCATCTACCCAAAATAGAGTTTCAAAAAGTAAGTGGGGACGTACTGCCAACAAAATGCAGTTTTCATCTTTGTGAGAAATCACAATAAAAAAACCTCACCTATTAATTTAGTGAATACAAACTATGTCTATTTAAGTCATTTTCCCCATAAATAAACAAATAATCAAATTTGTCAAACACTAAAAAACTGATTATTTACGATGTTAAACAACATAATCAAATCCAAATACTTTTTCCAAAATCATCTTTTGTAAGCAGTGATTATCTGATTATCTATTTTCAATAAGCAATCCTGAACACCCCTATAGTGTATGAATTCCATGAGAGTTATGTGAATAATCTAATATATTATAGATGGTTATGAATAAGTTTATGAGTTATTATAATTTTAAATTTATTGTGCTGAATTATAAGTTAGCTTATTAGCTTATTTTTTATGATTATCAGATTTTATGAATAAGTTTATGTTAGTGTGAACAAGTTATATTATTAGGCATTTTTATGTTCTGAGCAGCTTATTATTTAGAATTTGATTTAATTAAGTAGCCGATATAAGTTGAATTAAGCTTGTTGTAACTTATCGTTAGCAATATCAGTTTTAAGTTTTTACACTATATGATATCTAACAAAACAAAAAAAGAGACTTCTTATATGACTAATTACCACAAAATCACATTAAACTCTTCAATCCTGTCTGCTATCATATATGATATTGTATATACTTTTTACACTATTTTATGCAACTAATCATATTCGATTTTTCACTAACATATCATAGTCTATCTGTTTAACATAGACTTAGCGTTCAACTTTAATTTAGGCTTATTTTACAAGAGAAGTTTTCCTAAGAAGTTTGAAGATTAAGAACAAATCGTGGTTCAGCAAGAAGTTGTGGTTTAAAAAGTTGTTTAAAAGTACTATTTTTTATGTTTGATTGTATATGAACAAGTGTTATAAAATTCCGTTTTCACTTGAATTTTGTTGTTTTTAATCTCACATGATATTGTTTTTATTATATATCGTATGTGATTTTTTAAGAAATCATATACTATTTTACATGAATTTCTTTTAAATTTGAATTATCATACGTAACATTTGTATTTAACAAGTTGGTAACCAAGTATCATATGTGATTTCTTTCAGAAAAAAGATATGATTTAACATGATCATTAGTAATTTATCAACTATCATACTCGACTTTTAAACTATGATAACATGTTTCATGTTATCATGCTTTTTTACAAGTGATATGAATGTGTGCAATAACACTTGAACAAAATAGACATACACCCACATATGTTTCGTCATTTTCATTTCAGCATAAATAATGACGACATAGTACTAAGAAAGTTAAACTATTTTAGCAAGACAGTGTACCAGTCTGTGATGGATTACAAAATCGTCCGTGGACGTCAAAAGTCGATACATAGATTACAAGAAAAAACTTAGAGAACACATTTTGACCATGAAATAAAAATTAATGAGCTTCTTCACTAAACTTCGTGGGCCTTTACATGCTTGTGGTGTTCAAGATGTCATGAAAACGGTATTCTCTTTACAAATAATTTTTTTTTATTTAACTTTCAATCAAATTATCATAACTTTCAAGTAGATTATCATATATGATAATATACAGACAACTAAGTTTTAGTTACTCACCATGAGATTACAGGCTTTAGGCTTTGTTTTTAACTAAGCCTTCTAATCACACTTATCAAACCAATAACATTAACAAAATCTCCATGAACACTTTACCCCTAACTTATATCGCATATTCTATATTATATAAGTTTTTACAGTTTTTTCTGGCAACTTAATATATATGCTTTTTCACTAACACACCATACTATATATGTTTAACGTAGACTAAGCCCTTTGGCTTTGCCTTATGATTAGCCTACACCTATTTTCTAAATTGTGAAAGCTTAACATATAATCACCTATTTTTTGAAGTCTTAATAAAATCAACATACTTCATCAAAACTTACTTATCAATTATAACATCATAAAACATAAAAAAAACATGAAAATATCGAACAAATGTCACAATATGTTCATAAAAAGCTCTATAAACATTAAAATTTGTACTTCAACGACATATATTTAAGATTTGTTCTTCAACGACATCATCAACAACTTTTTGTTTCAATCTAATGCGATTCGTGAATGACATTTTATTTGTTGTGTGTTATTGTGTGTCTATTTTTGGACCGATGTAAAATTTTATGTTGTGTATGTTTTAAATGTGTTTGACGAGAGATAAGGAGAATGATGGGTGTAGTAGGTGTGTATGAGGAAATGACGTAAATGCTCTTCCGCCTATTTTGTTGTTTTTAATTAAAAAATCATTTTAGTCCTAAGAGCGGAGGCTGTGGTGGAGGGAATGGGTTCGCCGAGCAGACGTGGCGAGCTCGCCACCACACCCACCCCTTCTTCTCCGTGTCTTCGTTTTTGCGCCAGCGAGAGTGCAAAGAAGAGAGAGAAAAGTTTATGACCGTTGCAACGGTCGAAAATTTCGAAAATGTAATTACCTTTTTTTAAACATTTACTATTATATATATCCCTCATTTTAACACTTTAAACACACACAATTATTTCTTATCTTTCTATCTAACTCAAGGTTACAGAACTCGCTAGGCGTTAGTCGGGCGGTCGATGACCTTCGAGGCGGAGTTCGTCTAGGCGGATTGGAATTTTATGCATATAAATATTATAAATAATATGTATGATATAAAAAAGTACTTCTAATTTCAAATAATTCGAAGTTCTTGCAAGTAGACAATTAAACATAACAATTTAAGTGCTTAAAACTTCAAACGTGTACATATAAGTCAGCTGGTTTCAATTTCATACGAAAAACCCATTACTTTATGTTTATAATCATTCGTTTATCTTTTATTATAAGATGTTACGTTAAAATAAATATGGGCACTATATATTATAAAGAAAACCTTTAATTTCCTGTAAAAAAATATTTACTTATTTTTTACTTTCTTAACTTTTTTAACCGCCTAGCTCCTAGGCGCCACCTAGGCGGAGTATGACCGCCTAGCGCCTAGGCGCCGCCTAGCCCGTTTTTTACAACATTGATCTAACAACAACAAAAAGATTGTCAAACTTCCCTATGACCAATTCTTACATCTCAACTTCACCGGGCTTCTCAACAAAAGCAATCTGAATGCTTCGTCATCCTCAAACCCCTCGATGCCATCGTCGCAAAAATCCATACATCTTCTTCCTAATTTTCATCTTCTTTCAAATTTCCATCATCTTCTCAATTTTCATATGACTCCCAATTCCCGTACCCTCTTTTTACTCAAAACTATTTCCCACAAATGACACCCGAACAAATTTACCAACAACAACTCTTGTTTCAAAACGCAAAATTTAACAGCCAAGCTCAAAATAACCCAAGTCAACAATAAGTGTCGGAAAACCAATTCAAAGTTCTGGCGTCACGATCACCATCTGCATGAAAAGGCACCCGCAAAGAAAATGCCAAAAAATCAAAAGCCATTAATTTGGATGCAGATTATGATGACGTAGAAATGTTATCAAAGTCTGAAGTCTGGTGAACTAATGTGTACGCATATGTCATGAAGGCAAAATACAATTTATGATTAACTAACACAGACCTCCCCAATCGAGTATATATAAGAAATTGAGTTGCTTTATATTTCTCTATTATCTCACAATTTATATTTTACCGTCTAAATAAATGTGTGTGTCAATTGTGGGTTCTACTTTCATCTTTTGTGTGACGATCATTTATAGATTAGTGACATTGACGTTACTGAATAGAAGGGGCTTTCCAATTGAAATTTCATCCGAACAGTAAAAGAATATTTAAGGAAGAAGGGTAAATATGTAATATACCATGCAAAGGAATATTTATGAAAAGCCTTTAAATTTTGTACATATAATAAAAATATGTTTGAATTGAGATCTACAAAGAACTATATATCAAAAAAGTACAAAGGAATCGATTTGAGCCATCGAACTTTACATTCATCCAATGGTCAAAATTCAATCCATCAAACATATTTAAACCATAAAAACACATTTTATCCCTCATTTGTTACATATTTTCTCTCTACAAAAAACAAACAACCCCTTCATACCTCCCAGCCGCCACCACCACCACTACGACCTACCAATGAAAAGTAACAACCTCGACCACCACCATCATAGGAAATCAACAAAAACAACAATGCATGGGTGCACATTAGATCTGACACCGTATTTAGATCAGACTTGACGCCGGATGTTGATGATTAAAATCATGTGATAGCGTAGCTGTTCCTATCAGATCTGATGGCGTATGATGATGTTGATGATTAAAATGATCTGCCATGGCATTTAAAAGCATATTTGTGTTCTTGAATATGCTTCCTTATAGAATAAAAATACGATGCCGGAAACAAAACATATCTCACCGGAATCACGAAAAAACTCAAAAAAATCACAACAAATCTTACAAGATTCTTGTGGGTTTTGTTTCTTTGTTTTCTCCATAGTCCATACTCAGACAGTGTTGTTTTAGTTGTTCTTCTAATGATTATAGATCCATTTGATCAGACCTTAGAAACCCATCAGTCGTATTATTATCAGTTGTGCTAGTCATTGTGTGTTTATGGGTATTTGGTTCTTACAAGAAGATGTTCTTGAAATATAATATGATTTTATCTGAATCACATGTGATTCGTGTGTAAATCACATGTGATTCTAACCTAATCGCATGTGATTCTGTCAAAAAATATAGTTTTTGTACATCATAAAAAACATGTGTTTCATGTTATTTCATTATTGTATGAAACCACATATTTTTAATGTACAAGATTACATAGAATGATTGAAAGAAACTATAAATATAAATCTTTCAAGTGCTTGAAAAAAAGTGAAACAAAAAGATTACATAAAAATCAATAGGATAAAGAAAGCACTACAAGTAAAAGTGTTGTTAAAAAGCAAAAGTGAACATTGTGTAAAGAAGACTAATACATATAGATATATAAGTTTGAGGTAAATCACATGTAATTTGAGGTAAATCACATGTGATTTATGGTAATTTACATGTGATTTTCATATCAATATGAAAATCACGTCAAGCACATTCAATTTGTCAAACTATATCATCGTGACATACTGGAACTTCAAACACTTCACCAAAATATCTCTCCATATGAAGCACCGTAAAAATAAACATGTGATTTAAACATAATTACATGAATGACATGAAATTCAAGCCAAATCACATGTAATAATCACTGAATCACTGTAATTCAAGCAAAATTACATGTGATTCAAACAAAATCACATGTAATTCAGAAGCCAATTTGTTTTATATGTTTACATAAATGACGACAAACATTTTAATATATTGACTTAATTATATGTGATTCAGAAGAATCACATGTGATTCATCTAAAGTGGGTTTGTTAGAAGAAGTTAAGATTTAGAAATTCTTTAATCACATGTAATACAAGCAAAAAGACATGTAATTATCACTAAATCACATGTAATTCAAGCAAAGTTACATGTGATTCAAACAAAATCACATGTAATTCAAAAGCCAATTTGTTTATATATATTGTACACGAATGATAACAAAAATTCTAATATATTGAAAAAATTACATGTGATTAAAAAATCACATGTGATTCATCTAAAGTGGGTTTGTTAGAAGAAGTTATGATTTCAAAACGTTTGAATAACATGTAATGCAAGAAAAATCACATGTAATTACACTGAATCACATGTAATTCAAAGAAAATTACAGATTCGTGATTATCATTTTATAGGTTCGTACATTTCGCCCAAAATATATTCAACCAACGTAGACAAAATAAAATTTATAACTGTGATTTTAGCATGAGATTGTTTTGTTATTCTTAAATGGAAATCATATGTTATCAAATCAAAAATAAATCTCATACAAATCACATGTGATTTATGTGTGAATCACATGTGATTAATGGTGATTATACTAAATTCTCTTGTTAGTGAATGATATATTCTTTGTAACTTATATTATGTTTGAATATAAAACACAACACAATACTAAAAATTTATAAAAGTGTACATAATACAAATCATGTAGTTCAATAAGATACATTTAAACTGTATGATAAACTTACATATGATGTCAACTAAAATAAGATATATTTAGAAAACTCAATACAAGTTTGATGTGATAAAATCACGTGTGATTTGGACAAATCACATGTTATTTTGCACAAATCACATGTGATTCTACAGGCTAACTGAATTGCATAACTTGTTCATGTATTTGTTCCTACATTTACACCTAAATTGCACAACAACCTGGAACATGACCTCTACTTGACTATCTTCATATTCTTACGATTTGACAACATCATACCTTCCCCATATCAACCTCCTAAATCGGCTCATGGTCTCACCATACCCACCTTATCCCTTATATATCCAACAAGGTCATACAACTTTATTATGAACTTATATCTATTTGTCTTTGGGCTTAAAAATTTTAGCCCACTCTTCGCCACTTACAAATTACCAATACTAGAACCATACAACTTACACGAACATTTATATTACACGATAACAGGACAGTAGCACACAACATTACTTTTGTATTCCATACTTTATCTAACCATTAATGCACACTATCATATTCACATTACCAATACAACAATACATCATCAACACCTAAAGCTTAACATCTAAACGCATGTTACGGGTCTTTAAAAAAGTTTGAAACAACCTATTAAATTCATCATTCAACGTGTTAGTCCCATCAGAAAAATCTTAACCTTCATATCTATTTTCTTCACAACCCTACCTTCTGCGCCATCAACCAGTTCACGCACAATCACCACTTGTTTCGCTAAGTCATCAACCTCAAAAACATTATGACCATTCATTTTCATCTCGTAAAATATCAAACCTTCTGTAACTCATTAACTGAGTCAAAAAAATCATTACATGTGGTAGATTGTCTTGGACCAGGACAATGTTACTGCAACTACCAATTAAGTAACTTAACACCAAGACAAAAAGGAAAACACTTCACCTTCACCGAAACCAAACAACCATACGCCAGAAATCAAACACCCTCTCGTCGGATCAAAGAGGATGAGGCATGACACGTAGGATCGGAGAGGTTGGATCAAACTAGTCTTGGTGGGTGATGGCTTACGATAGTGGATGACGGTGGTAGGGTAAGATGGTAGTGATGCAACGGTGGGGGTGGTCGTAATTTGATTTTGTTATGTTTAGTCTTTATCTTTCGCCTGTCGTGTCTAAGGAATTAATAGTCGAGTAGCGTAGTACTAGCTAAGAATAAAGGTCGGTTGGTTATGTCCAAACAGAACCCGGGCCATACTCATTGTAAGAGTTGGTTCCCCCTCATCTCTATAAAAGGAGGTGAGGGGGGAAAAAATAATGTACGTCATTCTTTCAATACTAATCAAAGTCAATGATTAGGGGTATTTACCTTGTGGTGCTTTTTTGTTGATTCGATTCTGCTGTGGTATGTGTTCTTCATGATCGATATTTCACATCTAGTAATCAGGGTTATAGGTATTAAACCATACAAGTGGTATCAGAGCTCGGTTCTTCGAGTGGCTGGTTATCTAGGATCGATCGAGAAGGGTTTTGGTGTTTCTGGTTCGAGAACATCAAAGAGGAGCAGTAGGTGATCATCGACATTAAAAAAGGATAGATGGTGGTTCTTCATCGACGGTGTGGTGGTTGGTTTTTTTTGCAGCGACTGTTGCTATTTTTTCAACAGGGAAGAAGAAGACACATTGTGTTTTTTTAATAAGTCAATCATAGATAGAAGTATAAAGGGGGTTTTCTTTTTATAACTTTTGGGCTACATTTTTTCTTTTGGGCTTTAAAATAATTGCTTAGGCTAGACTTTAATTTGTATTGTTATTTTCTTTAGAAAACAATAGGTATTATATAATTTGAAGGGTTATGCACAAGGGGACTTCATAATTCGTTATTGTGAGGTTTAACGTATCCAAAGGTTTAGCGAATTATCGAAGGGACTTTGTTATTTTGTGATTGTGAGGTTTATCACAAGGTTTAGCAAATTAACATAGGGATAAAGAATGATGGGAGCCAAGTTTGACATCGAGAAATTCGATAGAACTGGTGATTTCGGGTTATGGAGAATCAAGATGCATGCTTTACTAATCAAGAACGGATGTGAAGTAGCAATGGAGATTTTACCCGCCAATATGGAAGTTGGAGAGAAATCTAAGCTTGACAAAAAAAACTCACATTTCCATGATTTTGTCTTTAGGTAACAAGGTCTTGAGAGAGGTTACAGGGGAGACGACTGCAGTGGGGGTTTGGTCAAAGATCGAGTCTTTGTACATGACAAAGTCATTGGCCAACAAGTTATACCTGAAGAAGAAGCTGTATACATTCTACATGCCGTCTGGACGAAAGATTTCCGAGCATATAGATGAGTTCAACAAAATCGTTCTTGATTTAGCAAATATTAAGGTAAAAATCGAGGATGAAGATCTTGCTTTATTTTTACTCACTTCTTTACCAACATCATACGAACACTTTATGGATACCTTGCTCTATGGACGGGAAGCTTTGACTTTAGAGGACGTGATGGCCACACTAAACTCAAAGGAAATAAAAAAAAAAGGTCCAAGGAGAAGGGTATAATGGTGAAGGGTTATACGTGAGGGGAAGAACTGATCGTAGGAATTCGCATCAGTCAAGGGGAAAGTCAAGATCGAAGTCTCGAGGTGGAAGACTCAAATGCTTTATTTGCCAATCTGAGGAGCACTTGAGAAGAGATTGTCCGAAGAATAATCGCAAGAAGTCAACAGGTTACGTCAAGAAAGATGATCAACCAAGCTCTAGTGGTTCGATTTCCGACGATTTTGAGGTGATGATAGTGATAAGTGCAGAAAGACTGCAAGACTGGATCATGGATTCAGGAGGTTCATATCACATGTCACCCAAGTTAGATGTATTTTTTGATTTTCTAGAATGCGATGGGGGCAAGGTACTATTAGGAGACAACAGGGAGTGCAAGATCAGGGGTATTGGCAAGGTAAAGGTACAACTGAAAGATAGGTCATGTTTTGTGTTACACAATGTCAGGTATATTCCTGAACTAAAAAGAAACTTGATATTGCTGAGAACTCTTGAAAAAAAAGGATATACGGTAAAATTTCGGGCAAAGTCAAGGTGATTAATGGTTCTAGGGTTATTATATCTAGAACCCGAAGGGAGAGCTGTGTGTACTCTTTCGATGGCCATGCATTGGCCGGTGAGCTTAATGCTAGTGTTGAAGAAAAAGACAGTCTTGTGCAGGTTTGGCATAAAAGACTGGGACATATCAGTGAGGCGGGACTACAGGTGCTAGAAAAGCGGGGTTTGTTTGGCAAGAAGAGTCTAGGTAAGCTCGATTTTTATGAGAATTATGTTATGGGAAAGTCACATCGAGTCAGTTTTGGTGTAGGAAGGCACACTACTCAGGGAGTGATAGACTATGTTCATTCAGACTTATGGGGTCCTTCTCAGGTGGAATCATTGGAAAGTAAGAGGTATTTCTTATACATTGTTGATGATTATTCAAAGAGGGTATGGGTTATGTTCTCAGGTTCAAACACGAAGTATTTGGAAAGTTCAAAGAGTGGAAGCAGTTAGTAGAGAATCAGACTGGGAGGACGGTTAAGAAGCTTAGGACGGATAATGGTCTTGAGTTCTGTAACCGGGAGTTTAATCAGCTATGCACTGAGAGTGGGATTGCTAAACATTTGACAGTTGCCGGGACGCCGCAGCAGAATGGGTTAGCAGAACAGATGAACATAACTGTCACACTCCCAAAATATCATAGTATAATGGCGACAAGGGAGTGGTGACGTCATGATTATCATACGCACATAGTCACAAAGAACGACCTCTAAATGAGACGTTCGGAAAATAGATCACTTGTAATTAATAAAATAAATAGTTTTAACAAAGTGCGGAAGCATAAACTGAACACAGTTACAAAACATAGTTTTCTCAAATGGTACAAATGATCGTTGTTTCAAAGAAATGACGGCAATGCATGAGACCTCATTTAGCATCTTCCTTCTTAATACCTGAGAAAAACATTGCTAAAGTGTCAACATAAAGTTGGTGAGTTCATAGGTTTAGTTAGTTTGAAATGTTTAATGAACCACAAGATTTTCCCAAAAGTGATGACAATATAACAGATACAAAGTCATCCCAAATTGTATTTATTACAGTCTAAGCTCGTGACACCGAAGCGTTAACAACACCGGCAGTATAATCATATAAATGTAGCCCAAACTAGATGCCTAAACCCACGACATCCTATCTCAGACTCAAATGAAACTGTGCCCGCTTGTCCCCTTGTTGGACAAGACAGACAGGGACGTCAATCCCGATAGATCTATCCATAACATTCGCGCTTACACAAAGTAATTAACGGTTCACGATTCATGGGCCAAAGCAACTGGGTTTTTAGTGGGACTTAGACTAATATATAAATCAGTAAATGTACTTGTGTTCACACGTTAAAATCAAGCAATGTCTCACCCCAAAAAGCAGTGAAAATAGTAAAGTGTGGGGCTATAAACTCACCTCGTAATTCAGCAAAGAGAACGAAGATAAAATAGCTCGAGAGTACGGTTACGCTAGCCGCGACCTATTTAATTATGAGGATCGAGTTACGATACGAAAAATTATATTAATAAAAGACACGACACCCTAGTTGTGCTTGACGAAACCTTACGTTTACGGAAAAGTACGACAAATAAAAGTCGGTTAATAAACGGTCGGGTTTTACGGGTTAAACTATACCCTAAATTTATAAAATTCGTTTTATGGGCTTTAACTAAACTTAATATATACACTTGGCCCAAAATGGGTCCAATATCCTCACTCACAACCGGCCCAAGGGTCATATGACCCGGCCCGGCCCATAGGCGGTATAAACAAGGAACACAAAGGAGTAAATATACGTGTGTTTACACACACAACTCTCAAAAACAGAGAGTCACACTCTCTCTCTTCCCTCGAAAATATCTCCACCGCCCCACTCTCATCTCTCTCTCAAATCTGGATCGGTTCATCCCTTCCATGGCTAATATCTTTTCAGTTTGAATATAACAATCATATATGGGGTGGTCTGAGGTGTTTAGATCGCGTGAGATGTGGGGTTTCATCCCCACATCAAACCGATTGGGTTTCTGATGTGTTCATCCTTATGGTCACGTTAATCATCAGCCAAAAATCAAAGATAAGTTTGTTTCTCCTTATGTTCTTTTAACAAAAGTTAATTGATTTTCGATTTATAAAAGATCAGTGGGTTTGATTAATTTGTATAAACTTGTTGAGAACCATATAGCTCTCGGATTTGAAATAAACGAATTAGGGTTTTGAAATATTTGGGGGTTTCTATCAATCTCGGGTTTAAATGCAATTAATTGATGTTTTCTTGTATAAAATCAAACTAATTTCAACATATAATCGGTTTATAAAAAATTAGGGTTTCGGTCAATTGGGGGTTTTTGCATAACTCGTTTTCAATCAAATTAACTATGGGATTCGGGTTTAGATTAGGTTTAATTAGTGTTTTAATTAATAAAAAATCAATCTAGGGTTTATATAAAATTGGGGGTTTTTACATTCGGCTGATACTCATGATCATGTGGTGTTTTTGGAATGTGGAAAGTGTTAATTTAATGTTTAAAAGGTTTTTAAATATCTAGGGTTTCGATTTGAAATGGGGGTTTTTATACCCGCGGCATGATTGAGGGTTTTTAGGGTGTTTCTGTAAAATGAAAGTGGTTAAGACATTCGGATTATGTGGTATTGATTGTTGATAGTTGCGGCAGAAAATAAGCAATTTGGTTGGCTTGGTTTGGTTCTCGGTTTGGCCTTTAATTGGGTCTCGGTTTGGTTCTTGGCTTGGTCTTGTTTGTGGTCTTGGTTGGGTCACGGTTTGGTCTAGGTCGGGGTCTCGGTTTGGTCTAAGTCGGGGTCTCGGTTTGATTGACAGAAAAGTAAAGTCATAGCCATGTTTCAAGTATTAGTACTAAGGTTTAACCTTTTCAGTTTTTAGTTAAAAATAGGACCGTTACAACGACTAACACATTGGTTTGATTATTCGCAGGTTTGTAAAAGACGAGCACAACTAAGACGTCATATAGGAAAAACGAAGAGACGAAAAGACTCACAATGGGATGCTAAGTTCCGGTTTACAGGTTCGGACGAGATGGAAGGCTTGACTCTTTCGGTTTTGCAGGTTGGGACGCGACGTGTGGGTCGGCTGGACACTAGTCTTCACTCCACCCAGGAGTTTGTTTTTGAAAGACTTGTACAGAATTTGTGTTTGTAATTTGGACTGTGATAAACTTTGTGTTTGGACATTGGGTAAATTTTGGATTTGTATTTAATCATGTATTGTTAGTCTAGGGTTAGTTTCAAGCTGAAAATGGTAACTTGTGATATACCCAAATTGGGTAAACTAGGCATGTGTGCTGTCTTGTAGTGGTTAGTGGGTAATAAACTATGGGGTTTATTTGTAGCTGGACATATGACTGAAATTGGGACTCTTGTAAAGCATGTTTTGCAATAAACATGAATGAAAGTTTATACTCAAATATATGTACCTGCTGTAACAGTTATATAACTCGACTCGGGTTCACGGTGTTTAAGTTTAGACGCGAACTGAATAAACACGACTCTATAACCGTTTGACACACGATCCAAAACAAAGGCAATTGTGCGAGACTTCACGTGATCTAGTAAGTATATCAAATAAACGTACGGCAAACATAATACGCCCACCAACTTTGTGTATTGCATTCAACTTAATAATCGCGAAAACTCGAGATGTTACATATGCTCTCCCTAAAAAGGGCTTTGTCCGCAAAGCAAAATAATTAACACATTCATGTCGACAACTCGTCGATAAACAGTTAAAGTACTCGTACTACATGAATAATTTAAGATGGAAATTTGACGGATGTCACAGTATTCCCATGTTTTAGAGATTTCGTCACGAAATCAAGACGTTGTTGTAGTAGGATGGTTAGCGAAAAGATGAGGATACTTGCTCTTGAATTGATCTTCACGTTCCCACGTGTATTCTGGACCTCTACGCGCATTCCAACGGATCTTCACAATAGGTATACGGCTTTGCTTGAGTTGTTTGACTTGACGGTCCATAACTTCTACTGGTTCTTCTACAAAGTTGAGTTTGTCGTCGAGTTGAATCTCTTCCAAAGGAATCACGAGTGTCTCGTCGGCTAAGCATTTCTTCAGATTGCAAATGTGAAACACATTATGCACTCGGCTAAGTTCTTGGGGTAATTCCAAACGATAGGCTACGGGACCAATCCTCTCTATAATCTTGAAGGGTCCAATGTAACGAGGGTTTAACTTTCCACGCTTTCCAAAGCGAATCACACCCTTCCAAGGTGAGACCTTCAACATGACTCTATCACCCACTTCAAACTCAAGGGGTTTGCGTCTCATATCAGCATAACTCTTCTGTCGATCTCTTGCGGCTTGCATACGGCTCTTAATCTTAAAGATCTTCTCAGTAGTCTCGTGTATGATCTCAGGTCCAGTGAGTTGTGCTTCACCGACCTCTGCCCAACACACGGGTGAACGACACTTCCTACCATACAGTGCTTCGAACGGCGCTGCCTTAATGCTAGTATGGTACTTATTGTTGTATGAGAACTCTACCAGAGGTAGGTGTCTATCCCATCTATTTCCAAAGTCAATCACACAAGCTCTCAGCATATCTTCTAGGGTTTGAATGGTCCGTTCACTTTGACCGTCAGTTTGGGGATGGTACGCAGTGCTCATATCCAACTGCGTTCCCAATGCCTTCTGCAGTGACTTCCAAAACTGCGAAGTAAATCGGCTGTCTCGGTCGGAGATTATAGACACAGGCACACCATGCTTCGTGACTACTTCTTCCAAGTATGTCCTTGCTAACTTATCCATTCCATCAGTCTCCTTGATGGGTAGGAAATGAGCCGATTTGGTGAGTCGGTCGACGATTACCCAAATCGTGTCGAATCCGGCTGCGGTCTTTGGTAGCTTGGTAATGAAATCCATAGTGATCCTTTCCCACTTCCATTCTGGCAGTTCGGGTTGGACCAATAATCCTGATGGTTTCATATGTTCAGCTTTGACTTTGGCACAAGTCAAACACTTGCTAACGTATGTAGCAATATCCGCCTTCATGTTCGGCCACCAATACAACATCTTCAGATCATGATACATTTTGTCAGATCCCGGATGTATGGAGTACTTTGACTTATGCGACTCATGCATAATCAAGGATCGTAGGTCACCATGGCATGGTAACCAACTCCTATTATCAAGGCATAACGTTCCATTCGAACGTGCTTCCAACTTCTTTATCATTCCTCCAACATCTTCAGTCTTGAGAATTTCTTCCTCGACTGCTTCTTTCTGAGCCTTGAGAATTAAGGATGGAAGGTCTAAGTCGATGGTCATCACTAAAGCCTTCACCCTAAGAACTCTCTCCTTTCGACTCAAAGCGTCGGCCACGACATTTGCCTTGCCCGGGTGATAACGGATCTCGCAATCGTAATCACTGAGCAACTCTAGCCAGCGTCGTTGTCTCATGTTGAGTTCCTTTTGATTCAAAATATGTTGTAGACTCTTATGATCAGTGAATACAACACACTTAGTACCATAAAGGTAGTGTCTCCAAATCCTCAAGGCAAACACCACTGCTCCCAACTCTAGGTCATGAGTTGTGTAGTTCTTCTCGTGCACTTTTAGTTGTCTTGATGCGTAAGCTATGACCTTAGTCCTTTGCATCAGTACTGCACCTAACCCTTTTATAGATGCATCACAATACACCACAAAGTCTTCATTACCCTCGGGTAGGGCTAGTATAGGTGCTTCACACAACATCTGCTTCAATGTTTGGAATGCCACATCTTGATCCTCCTTCCACTCAAACTTCTTATCCTTTTGAGTCAATTCCGTCATTGGTTTAGCTATCTTGGAGAAACCTTCAATGAATCTCCTATAGTAACCAGCAAGACCTAAAAATTGGCGGATCTCCGTGGGTGTTGTTGGAGTCTCCCAATCCTTTACGGCCTCGATCTTAGCAGGATCAACGTGAATACCACTGCTGTCGATCACATGCCCAAGGAATTGCACTATGTTTATCCAAAACTCACATTTGGAAAACTTTGCATATAACTTCTCCTTCCTTAGCAGCTCTAATATGGTTTTCAAATGTTCCTTGTGCTCTTCTTCATTACGAGAATAGATGAGAATGTCATCGATAAATACAATCACAAACTTGTCCAAGTATGGTTTGCAAACTCGGTTCATGAGATCCATGAATACCGCAGGCGCGTTTGTCAAACCAAAAGGCATAACTTGGAACTCGTAGTGTCCGTACCGGGTTCTAAAAGCCGTCTTATGAACGTCTTCCTCTCTAACCCTTAGTTGATGATATCCTGACCTTAAATCGATCTTCGAGTATATGCTAGATCCTTGCAATTGGTCGGAAAGATCGTCAATCCTCGGCAATGGGTAGCGGTTCTTTATCGTCAGCTTATTCAATTCTCGGTAATCGATACACATTCTAAAGGATCCATCTTTCTTTTTGACAAATAAGACCGGCGCTCCCCAAGGTGAGGAACTTGGTCTAATGAAACCTTTGTCAGAAAGTTCCTTTATCTGTTCAGCTAGCTCTGTCATCTCGGCCGGTGCTAGACGGTATGGGGCTCTAGCAACAGGCGCGGCTCCTGGTGTAAGCTCGATGTGAAACTCCACTTGCCGTGCTGGTGGTAGTCCGGGTAAGTCCTCTGGGAATACGTCCGGAAAGTCTCTAACGATCGGTACATCTTCCACCTTCTTCTCGGGATCTTCTTCTTCTTCCTTTTGTGTTACTTGAACCAAGAATATCGGACATCCCTTCTCAATGTATCTTTGGGTCCTGATACATGAGATGACTTCCAATCTTGATCCATTCTTCACTCCACTTCTTTCGGCTTGTATGATGAGTACGTCGTTTCCATAAGGAACACGGACACACTTCTCATGACATACAATCTTCGCGTGATGCTTCGACATCCAATCCATCCCAATGATGACGTCAAAACTTCCCAATTCTATAGGGAGTAGGTCGATACTAAACGAACGACCTTGTAACCTTACACTACATCCTTTCAGAATAACGTCGGTGGTTACTGACTTCCCATCGGCTAATTCTACATTATACTTAACGTCTAACACAGTAGGGGTAACATTTAGGCGTTCACTAAATATAGATGACACAAAACTCCTATCCGCACCAGAATCAAATAGTACTGAAGCATAGTTGTTATTGACTAGAAACGTACCAGTCACAACATTGTTGTCTTGTACTGCAGCTTCAGCACAGAGATGATACACTTTGCTAGGTGCCGTGAATCCTCCAGGAGTACTAGTTGTGGCTCGGTTATTCCCTCCTCGGTTCCCTTGATTCTGCTTCTGGTTCCCTTGGTTGTGATTTTGATTCCCTCGAATCTGGTTACTACGACCTTGGTTCCCACTGCTTGGACATTTGTTCTTGTAGTGACCTTTCTCTCCACATCCAAAGCAAGTGACATTTGCTCCTTGGCCACCTTGCGTTCCAGGTCCTCTTTGATTAGTAGAACGAGGTGGTGCTCGACATTCCTTTGCCTTATGTCCCGCCTTCCCACAATTGTAGCACGTAGGGGGACATGCTCCTTCGTGGTGTCGGCCACATTTTCCGCAGAAAGGAAGTCTTCCAGCGTAGTTTCCAGTATTACCTTGTCCAGCAGTAAACACTCTTGCTACTTCTTGTCGCTTGTTCTGGTTGTAGTTGTTTGGGTTGTTGCTGCTGTTGGTATTGTTGGTATTGTTGTTGTAGTGGTTGCCAGACCACTTTCTTTTATCCCCAGTATTTTCTCCCAATTCCTGTACCACTTGGTACATCAGACTCTGAGCCATGTCGATTGCCTCGTGCAAATCAGTTGGCTTGGATGAAGTCACATTCCCTTTGATGCTCAAAGGTAGTCCTTCAATGTATCGCTCCAACAATCGGTCGTCGTTGGGCACCATTTCAGGACATAACAAGATCAGCTCTTGAAAGCGCTGATTGTAAGCAGTAAGAGCAGTACCCTTGACTTTCAGGTTCCACAGCTCAACTTCCATCTGCTTGACTTCATTTCGTGGGCAGTATTTCCTCACAAACATAGCTTTAAATTCGCTCCAGGGCGTCGCTTGGGCAACGTCAATGGTCACTGCACGAGCATAGACGTTCCACCAAGTCAGAGCACCATCCACTAACGTGCTTGACGCATACTTCACCTTATCCGCTTCAGCGACATTGCTAATCCCAAATTGGGATTCTAGCTTCTCAAACCATCTGGTTAATCCTACTGCTCCTTCAGTACCGCGGAAACTTACTTGCGTAACTGCACGAAATTCCTTGTAGGTACAAGTCCGTACAATAGCATTAGTAGCTCCTTGGTTGGTCTCCTCCTGTGTGCTAGCTGTACGATTTGCTTCAGCGGTCGCGAGTGCCTCGGCCACTCGTTCGGCTATCATTTGGCTTAGCATGACGGTGTCAATTCCACCGGTAGCGGCTGGTGGATTCTGCGTTTCGGATCTTCTAACTGGCGCCATAATCTAACAAGGTAATAGGATAATGAGTTTTGCCAAACATAACATGCATGGCACACACAATACAATTATGAAATGCTCCAGGGTATAATACACAATATATAATGATCTCACAATTTTTGTAATCCATAATATCATTCATAGAATCGTTTGATAGTACATCATAGTTTGTCATAACATAATAAAAGAAAATAAAATACCAACTAGCTAAGATAAACTTCAAAGCTTAGTGGTCATACAAGGATAGGTCGATGGTACAAGATAAATCTAACTAGTGCCCTCCTGGCGCTGATGAAGCTCTCTCTCCAACTCCGATAACCTCCTCTCAACCACGAGCTCACGAGCCTGGGAATCTCTCAGTCTAACATCGGTATCATGACAAGCGGCTCTAAACCTCTTATCCAAGTCTGCAACAGGGTCCTCTACTGGTGCCTCTAGTCCGCCTGTCTCCACCAATGGCTCTACTCCCCAACGGGTCATCAGGCTCTCGATCTCCTCAAGAAGAGTGTTCGGCATGGATTCCATCTGATCAAGAACAGTAAGAAGCTGTCCTCGTAGACGGGTCACACATACTGTCAACACTGTCTCATCCCTAACTGGACTCTTCTTTGCCAGTGCCTCCAACTTATCCTGCACTTCATTATACTCTTCACCTAAAGCCTCTACAGCATCCTCCAATCTGTTCAATCGTGTCGTCACACATCCATCTGCCGCCCCAAGCATCACCACCGTCGATGTAGCTCTCCTAGGAAGAGGAGTCGTAGTTCTCGGCCCAGTAGAGATACCAGCATCAGTAAGCATCTCCTGGTACACAGCAGGTACAGTCTCTGGTGGTGGTAGTAGTAGTGGTGTCTCTGGGACAGGACTGGCAGGTGTGCGGGCTGCATGCCTGTCAGTGGCAGTGAAAGGTATGAGAGGTCGGTAAGGTGAAGGTGGTGGTCGGGCAGCTCTCCCCCGAAGACGTCGTCTCACATAGTAGAAAGGTAGAGTACCAGGTACTGGAGCAGGAATAGCAGTCCTTTCTCCTTCGTCTTCAGATGAAGATGAGGAGATGTGTGCTAGGGAAACCTCAGGAGTAGCAGCATATGCAGTAGGAGGTCCTCAGTGTCTGTGACCTCCATAGGCTCTCCTTCCCCATCTGTGAACTCCATCTCATCATCCTCTGTCTCCTCTACCGTCTCATCTCTAGTCACTGATGTCTGACCTGGTGACTGCACCACGTCAGTGTCTAAGTCATCCTCTCCTCCGCCTTCTAGGCTAAGTACATCGTCAGCTGATGCATCAGGAATACGGATCGGTGAATGACGAACCTCCTCAGTCTCTCTCTCTGTATCGTCATCTGAAACCATCCGGTACCACGGATATCCTGATGGCGATCCTCTAGGTAGTCCTACTGATGAACTGATAGTCGACTGTGAACTACGGTTGTAGTACGCTCCTGTAGACGTGGAATCATCAGATGAAGACATCGCTGTAATCATAAACAAAATAAATCTGTGTAAATATCTTATAAAATTAGTCCGTAAAAAAGGACATTAACATAACATAGCAATCATTGTTGAATCCACATGTATCCCATATAACATAATTCAGATTTCGTTGTTGCACATGTAACCCATGTAAATATACCTCGTAATTGTTAAATCACATGTATCCCATTTATTACTTATGTATCTACATATACTTAATACTTACAATCCGTATGATAATCGATTAAACATATAGCAGTTATAGTCTAGAGTTACTAAATGCAACCTAGTTCTCTATAACTATGGCTCTGATACCAATCTGTCACACTCCCAAAATATCAGAGTATAATGGCGACAAGGGAGTGGTGACGTCATGATTATCATACGCACATAGTCACAAAGAACGACCTCTAAATGAGACGTTCGGAAAATAGATCACTTGTAATTAATAAAATAAATAGTTTTAACAAAGTGCGGAAGCATAAACTGAACACAGTTACAAAACATAGTTTTCTCAAATGGTACAAATGATCGTTGTTTCAAAAAAATGACGGTAATGCATGAGACCTCATTTAGCATCTTCCTTCTTAATACCTGAGAAAAACATTGCTAAAGTGTCAACATAAAGTTGGTGAGTTCATAGGTTTAGTTAGTTTGAAATGTTTAATGAACCACAAGATTTTCCCAAAAGTGATGACAAT
Source organism: Glebionis coronaria (assembly GCA_025667525.1). Lineage (NCBI taxonomy): Eukaryota > Viridiplantae > Streptophyta > Magnoliopsida > Asterales > Asteraceae > Glebionis > Glebionis coronaria. Next base: position 583,781,857 of record CM046876.1, read on the forward strand.
ATAACAGATACAAAGTCATCCCAAATTGTATTTATTACAGTCTAAGCTCGTGACACCGAAGCGTTAACAACACCGGCAGTATAATCATATAAATGTAGCCCAAACTAGATGCCTAAACCCACGACATCCTATCTCAGACTCAAATGAAACTGTGCCCGCTTGTCCCCTTGTTGGACAAGACAGACAGGGACGTCAATCCCGATAGATCTATCCATAACATTCGCGCTTACACAAAGTAATTAACGGTTCACGATTCACGGGCCAAAGCAACTGGGTTTTTAGTGGGACTTAGACTAATATATAAATCAGTAAATGTACTTGTGTTCACACGTTAAAATCAAGCAATGTCTCACCCCAAAAAGCAGTGAAAATAGTAAAGTGTGGGGCTATAAACTCACCTCGTAATTCAGCAAAGAGAACGAAGATAAAATAGCTCGAGAGTACGGTTACGCTAGCCGCGACCTATTTAATTATGAGGATCGAGTTACGATACGAAAAATTATATTAATAAAAGACACGACACCCTAGTTGTGCTTGACGAAACCTTACGTTTACGGAAAAGTACGACAAATAAAAGTCGGTTAATAAACGGTCGGGTTTTACGGGTTAAATTATACCCTAAATTTATAAAATTCGTTTTATGGGCTTTAACTAAACTTAATATATACACTTGGCCCAAAATGGGTCCAATATCCTCACTCACAACCGGCCCAAGGGTCATATGACCCGGCCCGGCCCATAGGCGGTATAAACAAGGAACACAAAGGAGTAAATATACGTGTGTTTACACACACAACTCTCAAAAACAGAGAGTCACACTCTCTCTCTTCCCTCGAAAATATCTCCACCGCCCCACTCTCATCTCTCTCTCAAATCTGGATCGGTTCATCCCTTCCATGGCTAATATCTTTTCAGTTTGAATATAACAATCATATATGGGGTGGTCTGAGGTGTTTAGATCGCGTGAGATGTGGGGTTTCATCCCCACATCAAACCGATTGGGTTTCTGATGTGTTCATCCTTATGGTCACGTTAATCATCAGCCAAAAATCAAAGATAAGTTTGTTTCTCCTTATGTTCTTTTAACAAAAGTTAATTGATTTTCGATTTATAAAAGATCAGTGGGTTTGATTAATTTGTATAAACTTGTTGAGAACCATATGGCTCTCGGATTTGAAATAAACGAATTAGGGTTTTGAAATATTTGGGGGTTTCTATCAATCTCGGGTTTAAATGCAATTAATTGATGTTTTCTTGTATAAAATCAAACTAATTTCAACAATAATCGGTTTATAAAAAATTAGGGTTTCGGTCAATTGGGGGTTTTTGCATAACTCGTTTTCAATTAAATTAACTATGGGATTCGGGTTTAGATTAGGTTTAATTAGTGTTTTAATTAATAAAAAATCAATCTAGGGTTTATATAAAATTGGGGGTTTTTACATTCGGCTGATACTCATGATCATGTGGTGTTTTTGGAATGTGGAAAGTGTTAATTTAATGTTTAAAAGGTTTTTAAATTTCTAGGGTTTCGATTTGAAATGGGGGTTTTTATACCCGCGGCATGATTGAGGGTTTTTAGGGTGTTTCTGTAAAATGAAAGTGGTTAAGACATTCGGATTATGTGGTATTGATTGTTGATAGTTGCGGCAGAAAATAAGCAATTTGGTTGGCTTGGTTTGGTTCTCGGTTTGGCCTTTAATTGGGTCTCGGTTTGGTTCTTGGCTTGGTCTTGTTTGTGGTCTTGGTTGGGTCACGGTTTGGTCTAGGTCGGGGTCTCAGTTTGGTCTAAGTCGGGGTCTCGGTTTGATTGACAGAAAAGTAAAGTCATAGCCATGTTTCAAGTATTAGTACTAAGGTTTAACCTTTTCAGTTTTTAGTTAAAAATAGGACCGTTACAACGACTAACACATTGGTTTGATTATTCGCAGGTTTGTAAAAGACGAGCACAACTAAGACTTCATATAGGAAAAACAAAGAGACGAAAAGACTCACAATGGGATGCTAAGTTCCGGTTTACAGGTTCGGACGAGATGGAAGGCTTGACTCTTTCGGTTTTGCAGGTTGGGACGCGACGTGTGGGTCGGCTGGACACTAGTCTTCACTCCACCCAGGAGTTTGTTTTTGAAAGACTTGTACAGAATTTGTGTTTGTAATTTGGACTGTGATAAACTTTGTGTTTGGACATTGGGTAAATTTTGGATTTGTATTTAATCATGTATTGTTAGTCTAGGGTTAGTTTCAAGCTGAAAATGGTAACTTGTGATATACCCAAATTGGGTAAACTAGGCATGTGTGCTGTCTTGTAGTGGTTAGTGGGTAATAAACTATGGGGTTTATTTGTAGCTGGACATATGACTGAAGTTGGGACTCTTGTAAAGCAAGTTTTGCAATAAACATGAATGAAAGTTTATACTCAAATATATGTACCTGCTGTAACAGTTATATAACTCTACTCGGGTTCACGGTGTTTAACTTTAGACGCGAACTGAATAAACACGACTCTATAACCGTTTGACACACGATCCAAAACAAAGGCAATTGTGCGAGACTTCACGTGATCTAGTAAGTATATCAAATAAACGTACGGCAAACATAATACGCCCACCAACTTCGTGTATTGCATTCAACTTAATAATCGCGAAAACTCGAGATGTTACATATGCTCTCCCTAAAAAGGGCTTTGTCCGCAAAGCAAAATAATTAACACATTCATGTCGACAACTCGTCGGTAAACAGTTAAAGTACTCGTACTACATGAATAATTTAAGATGGAAATTTGACGGATGTCACAATAACTCTCATGGACAAGGTACGTTGTTTATTAATACAGTCTGGATTGCCAAGACCTTCTGGGCGGAAGCGACATGTACGGCCGCATATCTTATAAATCGGTCACCATCGACAGCGATTGAGAAGAAGCCACCTATGAAGATATGGTCAGGAAATCCTAGTGATTATGAGATGTTGAGGTTTTTCGACTGTGTCGCGTATTCACACGTTAAACAAGGTAAGCTCGAGCCGAGAGCGGTAAAATACGTTCTTTTGGGGTATTCTGAAGGTGTGAAGGGGTAAAGACTATATAGGATTGATAATGAATCACCTAAAATGGTTACAAGCAGGAATATGGTCTTCAATGAAAGTGTCATGCACAAAGACACGTTGAAGGATTTGGGTGCAGGAAAAGATAAGTCTGTTGAGGAACTACAGGTTGAGGTGGAACTGCAGAGGTTAAATAATCATACGCATGAGGAAGATCAGACACGCCAGGAAGATCAAACAGATCAGGAACACCAGGCAGATCAGGAAGATGGCTATGATGAAGATGCAGGGGTTCAAGAAATTGATCATCCACCGGATCTCACAGATTATCAATTGGTTCAGGATAGAGAGCCAAGGACAAGAACGAAACTGGCAAGGTTTAGGATAAGAGTAATATGGTTGCTTGCGCGCTTGCTGCAGCACATGAAGAAGATACTCATGAACCATTGACATACTAGGAAGCAGTTGCTTGTGAAGACAGTTCTAAGTGGAAAGCTGCTATGAAAGAAGAGATGGATTCTCTGAGGAAGAACAAGACCTGGGTGTTTGTAGATCATCCAGCTGGGCAAAAGCTGGTGAGCTATAAATGGCTATACAAAATAAAGGAAGGGATTGAAGGTGTTCAAAAACCTTGGTACAAGGCAAGGTTGGTGGCTCATGGATTCACACAAAGGGTAGGTATTGATTACAATGAATTATTTTCGCCGGTAGTTTGACACACATCTATTCGGGTTATACTTCCATTGACTACGTGTAAAGATTATGAGCTAGAGCAGCTTGATGTAAAGACAACATTTTTACATGGAAATCTTGAAGAAGTGATTTACATGAGGCAGCCACCGAGATTTAAAAAAGGTATCAAGGTATGTTTGTTAAAGAAATATCTTTATAGTTTGAAGCAGTCACCTAGGAAATGGTACAAGAGGTTCGATGAGTACATGTTGAGCAACGGGTTTAAGCGTAGCAGTTACGACAGCTGCGTATATTACCGATGTTATGCACCAGGGGAGTATATCTATCTATTGTTATACGTAGATGATATGCTGATTGCTTGTAAGAGCAAGGCTGAGATCAGGTCTACCAAGTCTTTGCTTAAAAGGGAGTTCGACATGAAAGAGCTTGGGGAAGCAAAGAAGATTCTTGGTATGGAGATTATCAGGGATCGGAGTCGCAAGATTCTAAGGGTGTCAAAATCCAGGTACGTTTCTAAAGTTTTAAACATGTTTAGAATGGATAATGGGAAATTGGTTCAGACACCATTGGATGGGCAATTTAAGTTGTCGTTGAAAGATTGCCCAGTTAGGGATTGTGATGTTGAAAGAATGAGTAGGGTGCCATATTCAAATGTGGTTGGGAGTTTGATGTACATGATGGTGTGCACGAGGCCAGACATAGCGTATGCAGTAAGTGTAGTTAGCAGATATTTGGCGAATCCCGGTAAACTCCATTGGGAAGCTGTGAAGTGGATTATGAAATATTTGTAGGGCAATGTAAACGTGGGTTTGGTTTTTGGGACAAATCGTGGCAACCATGTGGACGCAACAGGTATTGTTGATTCAGACTACGCTAAGGATCCAGATAAAGTTAGGTCTCTCACTGGTTACGCATTTTTAGTACAAGGATGTGTTGTGAGATGGAAAGCAACGCTACAACAAATGGTGGCTCTTTCAACCACAGAGGCGGAGTATATGGCCCTTACGGAGGCTGTGAATGAAGCTATTGTTGGGAATAAAATGGAGCCAAGACACATAGACGCTGACAAGAGGAAATTGGACGTTGGTAGGAAGAAATCAAGCGTTGTCAGATCAAGCGTTGACAAGAATAAGTCAAGCGTTGATGAGAAGAAGTCAAACACTGATAGGATACTTAGTCTACACGTTTTATGTTTCTAGTAAAGATATGTTCGACAATATATTTCTTATGTATATCTTTACCTAAAATAGCTGATACGTAGACTCTTGTACAAGGTTCCTTAATCTATTAAAGGAGGCTTTTAGGTTTTAGTTCAATAGATGTTTTACACTCTCATTGTACGCAAGTTCGATTATCAATCAAAGTGAAAGTTTGGTTTATTCTGTTTGTGTGTTCTTGTTCTAAGTATTAATTCCGCATAATACTTAGATTGTTTCATATACAACAAAGTTTCTCTAAGTGTTTAACTTGATTCATTCTCGTTTACACAAAGCTAAATCGATCTAAGTTTGGGATCAAAAAGTGGTATCAGAGCTTGTTGAGGAACTTTGATCTAAAGAACAAGAAACCCTAAAAACCAGACAATATGTCTACTCCAGAGTTGACCTCCTCCTCAAGCCATAACCTAAAAATCCCGATGCTAGACCCTGACAAATTTGAGCTATGGAAGTTCAATTTTGAGCAGTACCTTCAAATCCATGACCACACCCTGTGGGAAATTATTGAATATGGAAACACATTCGATAAGGCTGCCAAGATTCAAGCTGCTATTACTTTAAGATCAACTCTAGGCTCAACTGAAGAGGATCGAAAAGAACAACCTACAGATGAGAGTACTGTCTCAACTGAGGATATTGCAAAGAGAAGGAACGACATGAAAACTCTAAGCATTCTCAAACTTTCTTTCGGATCATCCAATCAGCACAAGTATAGAGGTTTTGAGTCTGCCAAAGAGCTTTGGGCAGCCCTTCAAGTCAATTATGATGGTAATGATGATACTGCCTCAGAGAAGAAGAAGCAACTCTTACATGAGTATGCTGTGTTCAAAGCACTTCCCACTGAAAATCTAAGTGGGGTGAGAAGTAGACTTCTTGACATCACAAGTAAATTGTCCTTTATAGGAACAGTGTATAATGATGCGGATATCATTACCACCTTCCTTAAAGTCTTGGTGATGCATGAAAGATTGAAGCAAGGTCTATTATTGCTACAAATGCTCACAAAAGATCCACTTTTGATGACGTCAACAATAAACTAAAGATTGTAGAGAATTAAATCCTTTTGGATCAAGGAAGCAAATCTACCAATGGAAACATGGCCTTCTTCTCACATAGTGAAGGTCAATTTGATCAAATGGAGTCATATGTGCACACCGTTACTGGCTCACCTTGTGTCAACGTTGGATCAAGCTTTGTCAGCGCCCCATATTCAAACGCTGACACATACAATGTTGACTAACCAAGGATTAGACTTGCTGGTATTGATCTAGATACTGTGTGTCCATACATTGCTGCATTGCCTAATGGTTCAGTGATTACATATAAGGACAGTGATGAGCATTTGGAAGAGATGGACATAAAGTGGAATATGGAACTTGCAAGCATAAGGGCCAATAGATGGAATAGGAGATTCATGAAGAAGATGACCTTTAATGCTAAAGACACTGCTGGGTTGGATAAATCCAAGGTTGGGTGTTACAATTGCCATAGAATGGGTCACTTTATGAGAGAATGTAGATCTCTAAGAAGATCTGATGCTGGAAAGCCTTCAAGCCAAATCATCAAGGTTGAAGATACAAAAGCTATGGTTGCCATGCAAGAGATTGATGGTGTTGGCTGGGACTGGAGCTTTATGGCCAAAGATATGGAAGAGAACAAGGCCTTGATTGCAGAAAAGGAAGAAGAATAGCATGTTCACTATGCTCTCATAGCACATTCTTCATCTTCATCAAATAATGAGGTATATGATGATGCATTTTGTAGTAAAGGTTGTCGTTTAAACACTGAAAAACTTAACAAAGAAATTTTAATGTTAAAATCAGATGTTTTTAATGAAAAATGCAAGTTATCTAATTATCAACTTGCACTTGTTCAAACTGAAAAGACTGTGTCTGAATACAAGAAAATGGAGCTAGACCTAAAAGATCAAATTAATGTATTGACTCATGACCTCAATGCTAGTATTAACCTTAGGGACATCTTGGCGAGATCCAAAGGTGTTATACAAGCTAAGTTAGATGAGGCTATTAAACAAAAGATAATGTAGGGCTTAAAATTCAAAGATTCGATAAAGCTTCTCAAACCCTAGAATAATGTGCTAGTGAACAAAGAGACTCTAGGGATATGACTGGGATTGGGATGAAAGAGTATGCTGATGTTCCACCACCTACTGGGAACTTCTATGGTGTCCTTAGAAAAGATTTGTCTTGGACTGGTATTCCAGAACACCAAGAAAATGAATTTATTCCTCCACCAAGAGTTCTTACTCCAGTAGAGGAATATAAGCAGAAATTGACTGATTTGGACCAATAGAAGAAAGCCAATCTTACTTTGTTTATTAAAGGTGGCATGCTTAGTGAGAGCCCTAATGAGTCTACACCCATAAAAGTAACCAACCCCACTACTAGATTAACTGTTGACCTTGGATTAAACGTTGATAGAAAACCTAGTGTCAAATATGCAGAAATGTATAGAAAACATAGGTCAACAAAAAGTCAAGTTAGTGATAATAGGACAGGTTTCTTTTCATCTAGACCTAGAGTTATGTCTAGAAAAGCTTGTTATACTTGTGGGAGTTTTTCACATTTGGCTTATAAGTGTGTCAATGCTTCAAAAGTCAACGCTGATAGAAAGTCAACTATGGTCAAACCCAAACCTTTTGTCCAGCAAAGTCCACAAGTCATTAGACCAACTCCATTCTTTACTAAAGGTCTAATACTTATGGACAAAGGCCTTTTGAAAAGACAAATACATGGTCTAACAAACAATGGGTTCCTGTCGCAAACCCTAGTTTTGGTGCTGACAAGTGCAATTTCAGTGTTGTCAAGAACAATTTTAACGTTGACAAGAATGTTTCCAACGCTGTTAGACCAAGTAATAACAAATACTTGCAACCAAAGGGAAAGGGGTCTAAAGCTTCTTCTAGCTTAACTTGGAGACCCAAACAAGACCAAAAACCTAATTCAGATGGGATTTCTATGACCTGTAACAAATTTCATTATATTTCAAAGGTCATAACTAAACCAATTGGGGTTAACTGGGTGTTCAATCCTAAAAGGGATGAACAAGGGGTTGTTATAAGGACTAAGTCTGTTCTTGTTGAACAACCAAATGAATCCAAGTCTGCTCAGGATTGGGTTCCCAAGAAAACTAATTTGTTTTCTTTTTGTGCAGGGCATTCAAAAGCAAGTAAATGATCATGGCTATTGGAATAGTGGATGCTCTAGGCACATGACGGGGAAGGAAGATTATTTGACAAACTTTAACCCCATTAAAGATGGTGACAAAGTGTACTTTGGAGGATGATATGGAACTATTACTGGCAAAGGCACTCTTATCACCAACAATTTGTGTTTTGAAAATGTATTTCTGGTAAAAGAACTTGATTATAATCTGTTTAGTGTCTCACAAGTTTGTGATAACAAGAATAAGGTTCTTTTCACTGATACTGAATGCTTGGTGTTAAGCAAAGATTTTAAAATACCTGATGAGAAGTTCATTGATTATAGAACACCTAGGCATAAGGACATTTATAATGTGAATCTTAATGGAATTAGGATGAATAATAATCCGTCATGTCTATATGCTAAGGCTTCAGTTGATGAGAGTAATCTTTGGCACAGAAGGTTAGGGCACATAAATTTTAAGAACATAAATAGACTTTTGAGACATGGTTTAGTTGATGGTTTGCCTGAAAAGGCTTTCCATAATGACCACTCGTGTGTTGCATGCCTTAAAGGCAAACAACACAAAGTCTCTTTTAAGTCTAAACTTGTGCACTCTAGTTCTAAACCACTTCACTTGCTTCATATGGACTTGTTTGGTCCAACTAATATAGAAAGCTTAAATGGTAAATCTTTTTGTTTTGTCATAACTGATGATTTTTCTAGATTTACTTGGACTTTCTTTTTGGCTTCGAAAAGTGAAACTCCACTATTTTGATTAACTTTATTACCTAAATTGAAAAGAAGACTGGGAATGCGGTTAAGATACTTAGAAGTGATAATGGTGGTGAGTTTAGAAATAAGTTGTTAGAAGACTTCTGTGTCAATAAAGGGATTACTAGGCAGTTTAGTGTAGCTATAACTCCACAACAAAATGGGGTGGTTGAAAGGAAGAATAGAACACTCATAGAAGCAGCTAGGACAATGTTGGCTGATGCTCACTTTCCCATTGCATTTTGGGCTGAGGCTGTGAATACAGCCTGCTATGTTCAGAATAAGGCATTGATTAACAAAATCCCCAATAAGACACCTTATGAGCTATTTCGGAATATGAAACCTAATATTGGGTTTCTTAAACCCTTTGAATGTCATGTAGTTGTACTGGATACTAGTGATGCCTTAGTAATGTTTAGTGTTAAAGGTGATGAAGGCTATTTTATTGGCTATTTAGTACAGAGTAGAGGATATAGGGTTTACATTAAGAAAGAAAAACGTATACTTGAAAAGGTACATGTTAGGTTTTTAGAAAGTAAACCTAGTGATCCTGAGAGTGGACCAAATTGGTTCTTTGACTTAGAACCTTTGTCTAGAACTTTAAATTATATGCTTGTTACTAATCCAGACATTGTGAAAGTGAATACAAATGTTGTGGAAGAACCAGATGTTGAAATTTTAGGTATACAGGTTGATAAGGAAGTAAGATCACAAGCAGTCAAATCATCTCCCATACTTGAGTATGTCACCATTCCTATTTGGAAAGATGGATTTGCTGCTGCTGCTGCTGCTGGAAAGGAAAAAGATGGTCCACAAGAGAAACCAATTGATGAAAACATGCATGAATCTTCAAGCGCTGACAAAGGAAAATCTAGCGCTGACAGGCTAAATTCAGGTGTTGATGGCTCAAACGTTGACAGACCCAGTTCAGGCGTTGACAACTCTTTTGACCATTTATTCTCTTCCAATGTTTTTGAACAAGGTGAGCCATCAGCAGTACATGAAGAGGTTCATTCAGGTGACGGTGGAGGAGAATTTGAAGATGATATTGGCAACTTGGAGACTGAAATTAAAGACAACACAATTATTGAAGGAGGAATACTTACATCTACTATAAAAAAATGATCCTTCTTCTCTAATCATTGGTGATGTGATGTCTCCTGTTCAAACAAGAAGATCTCATTAGAATCAAGGAGGATTTATTGCAAATATCCACAAGAAGGTTGATACCCCTCTTGTTCAGGCATGTTTGTTTGCTTCTTTTCTGTCACAACATGAACCCAAGAAGATATTTGATGCTCTCAAAGAACCAAGTTGGGTGGAAGCAATGCAGGATGAGCTTCACCAATTTTCTATTCAAGATGTTTGGGAGTTAGTTGATTGTCCCAGATATGTTAGACCTATAGGGACAAGATGGGTTCTTAGAAACAAAAAGGATGAAAGAGGGATTGTGGTCAGAAACAAGGCACGTTTAGTTTCTCAAGCCTATACACAAGAGAAAGGGATAAACTATGAAGATGTTTTTGCACCTGTTGCAAGGATTGAAGCAATAAGGATTTTCCTAGCCTGCGCCTCCAACATGGGATTCACATATTATCAAATGGATGTGAAGAGTGCTTTTCTTTATGGCATAATTGCAGATGAGGTTTATGTTATGCAGCCTCTAGGTTTTGAAGATTTAGAACATCCAGACAAAGTGTATAGAGTGAAAAAAGCAATGTATGGACTTCATCAAGCCCCAAGAGCATGGTATAGTACATTATCCACCTATCTGGTCAAAAATAGATTCAAGAGGGGCACCATAGATCAGACTTTGTTTACCAAGAAGACTGGTAAGGACTTTTTACTTGTTCATGTCTATGTGGATGATATCATCTTTGGCTCTGCAAGTCCAAAGATGAGTGAAGACTTTTCCAAGCTCATGACAGACAAATTCAAGATGAGTGCAATGGGAGAGATGAACTTCTTTCTAGGTCTACAAGTTCAACAGAAAGAAGATGGTATCTTCATCTCTCAAGACAAATATGTAGCAGAAATCTTGAAAAAGTTAGGATTTTATCCACATGAAAAACGGGCTAGAACACCCATGGATAGGGAACACCCTTGGGGAAAGGTTGGGGATGGAAAAGAGGTGGATGTCAGGCATTATAGGTCAATGATTGGATCATTGATGTATCTTATAGCTTCTAGACCTGAGATTATGTTTGTTGTGTGTGCATGTGCACGCCACCAAGTGACTCCCAAAGAGTGTCATCTTCAAGATGTCAAGAGGATTTTTACATACCTTAGGTGCTATACCACCTTGGGATTATGGTATCCAAAGGATTCTCCATTGGAGCTTATTGCTTATTCAGACAGTGATTATGGAGGTGACAAGTTTGATAGAAAATCCACAACTGGTGGATGCCAATTTCTTGGGAGTAGGTTGATATCCTGGCAATGCAAGAAACATATAGTGGTGGCCAACTTTACAACTGAAGCAGAAATGTAGCTGCAGCTACTTGTTGTGGACAAGTCTTATGGATTCAGAACCAACTGTTAGATTATGGGTATAATTTTATGCATACCAAGATTTTTGTAGACAATAAAAGTACTTTATGCATTATTAAAAATCCTGTACATCATTCTAAAACAAAGCACATGGAAATTATACATCATTTATAAGAGATTGTTTTGAAAAAGGTTTAATACAACCAGTTAGGGTTGACAAAGAAGAAAGAGCAATGCTAAAGCCTCCTACAATTTGTTACTACTTATCCTCCTACTCATATCAAATTAAAACATGTGTAATCCACTCATTCTCTTTCTTAATTACATCTATTCATGAGTCCACTTGGCATTATCATATAAGTAGGAGGATATGTAGGCATATTTAGTAGGAGGATAAATCATTTTCCCAGAAGAAAATGTGGCAGATTTATTAACTAAACCTTTTGATACTGGGAGATTTCAATACTTGGTAACAAGTATTGGAATGATCAATCTTACCTAATATGTGTTTTTGGAACTTATTGTAGAAGTATGTACAGGATATGCATTGTTATTGATCTTTGTACAAAATTAGGTTTTCCACTTTATTTGTCTAACGCTGACAAAGGTTATTTTAACGCTGACAAGTGTTAAAATGGACGTTGACAGCAACATGTTAGTTTTGTGGTTTTTGATCAAATTATGCAGGCATTGTGAGCATTGAACAAATGGATACATAGTTGCTTAAGGATCTTTGGAGCTTACTTGGAGTGTGTTCAAATTTATGGATGATGGTTGGAATATTGATATTCCTATCTTGACATAAATTTTTATTGCATATGTTTTGTTTGGCAACTTGTATATCATATTTTAAGGGGAGGTTTAGGAAACCTTTAGGATTTTTTGGGTATTCATATAATACTCTTATCGTAATTCTAGATTGTGTCCACTGGTGAGTACGAGTTAGTTTACTAAATCGTGAGGCACTGTAGCATGCAAAGTTGATATACTTTGCACGCTGCCAAGACTTTTAGACCTAGAATTGGATGTGGTCTGTTGGGAGACTTGTGTATGATTTTTATTGGGCTTACCTGGGAAGTTACAAAGGATTTTATAAGTTAACTTCATTGTTAAAAACTTTGGTTAGCAAGGGACACTTGAGGACAATTATGTCTATCTTGCTTAAGCAAGTGTGCATGATTGGACAGTGCTTGCAACCCTATGGTGATTTTTAGTCTATAAGTTATCTTCACTAGGATAAATTACTTTGTTAAGTTCCTTTTTCTTTTATATTATTTTTATTTTTAGACGCTGACAGTTTTATTTCCAACGTTGTTAAGACCAATTTTGATGTTGACATGGCTAAATCCAACGTTGACAAGAATATAGCCGTTGGGTGTTGATAATTTATTTTTGACTGTTGATAAACATTGGGTCCTACCGAGTTGTTATTTTTGACGAAAATGTGGGCCGTAATTTTAGGAGTTGGTAACTTTTTATTGATGAAAGAGATAAGTTATATCTTTTTTTAAGATTTTCATCATTATATTTTGAATATAACTGCCTCATGCTTTGACCAATCACATGTTTTCACCTCTCCTATATATTTGGCTCATTCCTTTGAAACACGGTAACTGCTTATTCTTGTCTAACTAAATTTTCTCAACCCTTCATCTTTCGTAACATTTATCACAGCTTTGTAGATCAATGGCGCCTAAGTTTAAACCAAGAGATTTGGAATTGGGGTTCAGAATTCAGCATAACATGGTTGCTTATTTAAAAGCTGACAATGCTCTGTTTCCTCAATATACTCAGATGGTTGAGTATTTGAATTCATCCCCTCTAAGGTATGCACTTTCTCATGCTCCACTTATCCCTGACACACATATTAAACAGTTTTGGAATACTGTAACTTCCTCAACAATTAATAATGTGACTATATTGACTGCTACTGTCCATGGGCTTCCATGGGTGGTTACTCAAGCTTTGGTTCACCAAGCTTTGCATCTTAATGATGCAGATGGTATAACCACCCTACCCATTGGTGAGCTAGAACAAGGACTCCAAGCTTTGGGCTATCCTTTGCCAGAAGATGGCCATTTAAACAAATATACAAAATAAGAATTTCCCCCAGCTTGGAAGTACTTGATACATGTCATTCTTCAATGTTTGAGTCCCAAATGTACTGCAAACAATGAAATTAACCGATCAATTAGGAGTGCCATTGTGTGTATTGCTACTGGGCAAAAATATAATTTTTGAAAAATGATTTTTGATGGCATGTGTCATAACAAAGGTAGCAAGATGAATTTTGCTTAAGCAAGGTTTTTACAAATGGTGTTTGATGAACAAAGATACTGCAATAGGGATCACAATGATTTTTATACGATCCTTGTTCAAAAGAAAGCGATTTTTGGGAAGATGAACTCACCACCTCATAGAGACTTACCACTTACCCAAGCTATGCTTGTTGTAATTGCAGCAGCACAACCTCAACCAGCCCCACAACCACAACTAGACCCATTGCCTGAACAACCACCATCACCCCAACAAATGGAAGTTGACCAAGAACCCTTCAACGCTGATACGTTAAATGTTGGCGTTGACACTCCAAATCCAAACGGTGACACCCTTTTACAACAAACCCAAACACCCCTTAACCTTCAAACAGACATCCAATCCACATCATCTTCTACACCCCCTGAATTTAGGTTGGAAAAACGCCAAAGGACTACTAGAGTGTTCTCCTCTAGTGGTCCTAGCAATGTTGCAAAGAGAACCACCACCACAAGTGTGGTTGGTGACATGGGTGGGGCTGGGACTATTGGTTCTAGCTTAGAAGCAGGCCAAGCCAGTCCTAACATACTTAAGACCCCATCCTGATCTCAAACTTAGATTGATTTAGCTTGTGTAAACGAGATTAAATCAAGTTAAACACGTAGAGAAACTTTGTTGTATGAAACAATTCAAGTATTATGCGGAAATAATACTTAAATAAGAACACACAAACAAGATAAACCAAACTTTCACTTTGATTGATTAATCTAACTTGCGTACAATGAAAGTGTAATAACATATATTGAACTAAACCTAAGGGCCTCCTTTTATAGATTAAGGAACCTTGTACAAGTGTCTACGTATCAGCTATTTTAGGTAAAGATAAACATAAGAAATACATTGTCGAACATATCTTTACTAGAAACATACTAGAAACATAAAACTTGTAGACCAAGTATCTTATCAGTGCTTGACTTCTTCTTATCAACGCTTGACTTCTTCCTGTCAACGCTTGTCTTGACAACGCTTGATTTCTCACTATCAACGTCCAATTTCCTCTTGTCAGCGTCCAAGTGTCTTGGCTACATTTTATTCCCAACAATCCTCCCCTAAACTTGATATCTACTCTAGTAATCAAGTTTCTGAATAAAACTAAGTACAAGGAGGATTCTTACAAATCTTATCAAGTTGGAAATAAATATATCTAATCAAATCTTTGCCAACGTCACTTGTATAATCCATCTCTAGCTGTGTTGACACCATTTTCTTCAAAACCTCTTTGGACATAGGATACTCAGCATCCACAAGAAGATATTCAGAAAACTTTGTAGTACTCAAATGATATACACCAGCTGCTGAATGTAAACGCCATTGAAGTCCACTGACAACATCAAGATCCTTTCAAACTGGATCTTCTTCATCTGGTGCACACATTTTCTTGAATGTTGACCAAATCTTTATTCCATTGACTGAAGTAGGTGCTTAAGTCTCATACTTGTCCTGCATCAACCTCCAAAGGTCTACCAAGTCTTCCCTATATAGGCTTTCAAACAAAGACATAAGAGTAGTGAAAGTATGTACCTTCTTCCTATATCTGCCAATCATCCAAAACCCACTTGCATCTTCCTCATAGCTAACTATAGGGTTTCTGGAATAATGAGGTAACACTACCATTTGTGAAGCTTCCAAGGGTGAGAGCTTAATACTCTTTCTAATAATAGCTTCACTAGGATTCACTCTATCCAAATTTTCTGGAAACTCAAGAGGAACTCCCTTCTTCAATGGTCTTGGTGTAACCAAAGCCTTTTGGATCTCCATTTCTTCTGAAAGTTCTTCCTTTCTTTCATCTGAAAGATGTCTAATGGTATTCTGCTCTTGCACACTTGCCCATATAGGATAAGCCTTATACTCTAATTCATCAAAGGACAATCCCTGCAACTTTCTAAAAGTCCAACCTGTTTGATGACATTTGAGCAACATGTAATAGAGCTCCCATCTTTCTGTCTTGGTCTTTTCAAGAACTTTGCTAGCTTTATATTTCAGAATCACCTTGCAATCTCTTTGAACTCTTAGTATAATCTCCAAACCCCAAATTTGATCTGATAAAGTCATGTCTGGGTTCTCCATTACCTTATTCTCCCATGCAAAGTACATCTGAGCAACTTCAGGCATCTCATAATCTACCTGATTCTTCAACTGTGCAAGCTTTTCCCTTGCCAACTCATCACCATATTCAAGCCTTTCTGGTTCTTCAATAATCATTACACTTGAATCTATGCTCTCATCAACAATGCTTTCCTTCTTCTTAATAGTAGTCTCCTTCATCCTATATTCTCTCTCAAGTTGTGCAGCCAACATGGAATCAAATTTTACTTGGATTGCATCCTTAGGAACCACTCTTTCTACCATAATTCCTTTACCCTTATCTAATATATCAATGATGGGTAAAGATGATGATGGTACCTGTGTAGACACATCTTTGATGATAGCTGATGACTGGGATACATCAACCATACCTGCAGGTCTATTAACGTCCAAAACCTATGTGTCAACGCCTAACTTACTCCTATCAGCGATTGGCTTGTCAGCGTCAAAAACCTGTCTGTCAACTCTCAACTTACTCTTGTCAGCGCTTGGCTTAGAAACTTGTTCCAGTATCTCCATAAATGAAATCTTTGTTAGAGTTGCCAGTGAAACATCAATAACTGGCCTCTCCTTCAAGCTGGTCAAAGCTTCAGCCATTTCCACACCAATAGAACCACCTGAGCCTTTGTCACTTGCATTAAATGGCTTAGTAGCAGCTTCCTCCCCTTTGTAAGAATCCTCCCCTGATGAAAGGACTATTGTCTGCCTTCTCCTATTCTCAGCAGCTTCCAAAATAACAATCCTCTCCCTCAATTGCTTGAGTTCAAGGCCTTGTGTAGAGACAGTATGTACAAGGTCTGCATTTTGCTTTTGCAAGCTAATGCAGACAGCCGTCAATTCCAACAATATATAGGGTTCCAATCTGCCCTCCTCTAGAATGGGAATTTGACCTCTCAAAGTAGAGTCATGAGGCATGGATGGGGTCTCAATGATGTTAGGACTGGCTTGGCCTGCATCTAAGCTAGTACCAATAGTCTTAGCCCCACCCATGTCACCAACCACACTTGTGGTGTTCGTTCTCTCTGCAACATGGCTAGGACCACTAGAGGAGAACACTCCAGTAGTACTTTGGTGTTTTTCCATCCTAAAGTATGGGGGTGAAGAGGATGATGTGGATTGGGTTTCAGTTTGAAGGTTAAGGGGTGTTTGGGTTTGTTGTAAAAGGGTGTCAGCGTTTGGATTTGAAGTGTCAACGCCAACATTTAACGTGTCAGCGTTGAAGGGATCTTGGTCAATTTCCATATGTTGGGGTGATGGTGATGGTTCAGGTAATGGGTTTGGTTGTGGTTGTGGGTCTGGTTGAGGTGTTGCTGCTGCAAGAACAGCAAGCATGGCTTGGGTAAGGGGTAAGTCTCTGTATGGGGGTGAATTCATCTTTCCAAAAATTGCTTTCTTTTGCATAAGGATCGTATAAAAATCATCATGATCCCTAGTGCAATAACTTTGTGCATCAAAAGCCATTTGTAAAAATCTTGGGTAAGAAAGAGTCATCTTGCTACCCTTGTTTTTACACATGCCATCAAAAATCATTTTAGAAAAATTATATTTTTGCCCAGTAGCAATACAAACAATGGCACTCCCAATTGACCTGTTAATTTCATTGTGTACAGTACATTTGGGACTCAAACATTGAAGAATGGCATGTATTAAGTACTTCCAAGCTGGGGGAAATTCCTGTTTTGAATATTTGTTTAAAGATCCATCTTCAGGGAAAGGATAACCCAAAGCTTGAAATCCTTGTTCTAGCTCACCAAATGGTAGGGTGGTTATACCATCTACATCATTAAGATGCAAAGCCTGGCGAACCAAGGCTTCAGTAACCACCCATAGAAGCCCATGGACTGTAGCAGTCAATGTAGTCACATTATTAACCGTTGAGGAAGTGACAGTATTCCAAAACTGCTTAATATGAGTGACAGGGATAAGAGGAGCATGAGAAAGTGCATACCTTAACGGGGATGCATTTAAATACTCCACCATCTGAGTATATTGAGGAAACAGAGTGTTGTCAGCCTCTAAATAGGCAACCATGTTGTGCTGACTTCTGAACCCCAATACCAAATCACTCGGTTTAAACTTAGGCGCCATTGATGTAGAAAGCTATGATATATGTTATGAAAGATGAATGTGTGTGAAATATTAGTTAGACAAGAATAAGCAGTTACCCTGTTTCAAAAGAATGAGTCAAATATATAGGACAGGTAGGCACATGTGATTGGTAAAAAATGAGGCAGTTATTTTTCAAAATATAATGATTAAAATCTTGAAAAGATATAACTTATCTTGTGCAATAATAAAAAGTTACCAACTCCTAAAATTACGGCCCAAATTTTCGTCAAAAATAACAACTGGGTAGGACCCAATGTTTGTCAACGGTCAAAAATAACCTATCAACGCCCAACGGCTATATTCTTGTCAACGTTGGAAAATGCCATGTCAACGTCAAAATTGGTCCTAACAACGTTTGGAAATAAAACTGTCAACGTCCAAAAATAAAAATAATAAAAATGAAAAAAGACCTTAACAAAGTAATTTATCCTAGTGAAGATAACCTATAGACTGAAAATTACTATAGGGTAGCAAGCACTGTCCAATCATGCACACTTGCTTAAGCAAGATAGATATAATTGTCCTCAAGTGTCCCTTGCTAACCAAAGTTCTTAGCAGTGAAGCTATATCATAAAATCCTTTGTAACTTCCCAGGTAAGCCCAATAAAAATCATACCCAAGTCTCCCAACAGACCACATCTAATTCTAGGCCAAAAAGTCTTGGCAGCGTGCATAGTATATCAACTTTGCATGCTACAGTGCCTCACGATTTAGTAAACTAATTCGTACTCACCAGTGGACACAATCTATAATTGTGATAAGAGTATTATATGAATACACAAAAAGTCCTAAAGGTTTCCTAAACCTCCCCTTAAACTCTGATACATAAGTTGCCAAATAAAATGCATGCAATAAAAATTTATGTCAAGATAGGAATATAAATATTCCAACCATCATCCTTAAACTTGAACATGCTCCAAAAATGCTCCAAGGATCCATAAGCAACTTTGTATCCATTTGTACAATGCTAACAACGCCTGCATAATTAGATCAAAAACTACAAAACTAACAGGTTGCTGACAACGTTAATTTAACACTTGTCAGCGTTAAAATAACCTTTGTCAACGTTAGACAAATAAAGTGGAAAATCTAATTTTGTATAAAGACCAATAACAATGCATATCCTGTACATACTTTACAAAGAGTTCAAAAACACATATTAGGTAAGATTGATCATTCCAATACTTGTTACCAAGTATTGAAACCTCCCAGTATCAAAAGGTTTAGTTAATAAATCAGCCGCATTTTCCTCTATGTCAACCCTATCTGGTTGTATTAAAACTTTTTCAAAACAATCTCTTATAAAATGATGTCTAATTTCTATGTGTTTCGTTTTAGAGTGATGTATAGGATTTTTAATAATGCATAAAGTACTTTTATTATCTAAAAAATATTGGTATGCATGAAATTATACACATAATCCAACAGCTGGTTCTGAGTCCATTAGACTTGTCCACAACAAGCAGCTGTAGCTACATATTCTGCTTCAGTTGTAGAGTTAGCCACCACTGTTTGTTTCTTGCATTGCCAAGATATCAACCTACTCCCAAGAAATTGGCATCCACCAGTTGTGGATTTTCTATCAAACTTGCCACCACCATAATCACTGTCTGAATATGCTATAAGATCCAATGGAGAATCATTTAGATACCATAATCCCAAGGTGGGATAGCACCTAAGATACCTAAAAATCCTCTTGACGGCATGAAGATGACACTCTTTGGGAGTCACTTGATGGCGTGCACATGCACACACATCAAACATAATGTCAGGTCTTAATGCTGTGAGATACATCAATGATCCAATCATTGACCTATAATGCCTGACATCCACCTCTTTTCCATCTCCAACCTTTCCCCAAGGGTATTCCCTATTCATGGGTTTTCTAGCCCGTTTCATGGGTTTGCTCTACTCTGAACATAACAAGCTGTATTCACAGCCTCAGCCCAAAAAGCTATGGGAAAGTGAGCATCAGCCAACATAGTCCTGGCTGCTTCAATTAGGGTTCTATTTTTTCTCTCAGCAACCCCATTTTGCTGTGGGGTTCTAGCAACACTAAACTACCTAGTAATCCCTTTCTTGGCACAAAAATCATCCAACAGTTTATTTCTAAACTCACCACCAATATCACTTCTAAGCATTTTAACTTCATTACCACTTTTCTTTACTATTTGGTTAATAAAGTTAATTAAAGTATCAGCAGTGTCACTTTTCATAGCTAAAAAGAAAGTCCAAGTAAACCTAGAAAAATCATCTGTGATGACAAAGCAGTATGATTTACCATTCAAACTCTCTATATTAGTTGGACCAAACAAGTCCATATGCAGCAAGTGAAGTGGTTTAGAACTAGAGTGCACCTGTTTAGACTTAAATGAGACGTTGTGCTGTTTGCCTTTAAGGCATGCAACACAAGAGTGGTCATTGTGGAAAGCCTTTTCAGGTAAACCATCAACCAAGCCAAGTCTCACAAGTCTGTTTATATTTTTAAAGTTAATGTGCCCTAGTCTCATGTGCCATAGATTACTCTCATCAACTGAAGCTTTAACATAAAAACATGACATATTATTATTCATCCTAATACCATTAAGATTCACATTATAAATGTCCTTATGCCTAGGTGTTCTATAGTCAATAAATTTCTCATCTGGTATTTTAAAATCCTTTCTCAACACCAAGCATTCAGTATCAGTGAAAAGAACCTTGTTTTTGTTATCACAAACTTGTGATACACTGAAAAGTTTATAATCAAGTTCTTTTACCAGAAACACGTTTTCAAAACGCAAGTTCTTGTTGAGAAGAGTTCCTTTGCCTGTGAAAATAGTTCCATATCCGCCTCCAAAGTAAACTTTATCACCATCCTTAATGGGAGTGAAGTTTGTAAGGTAATCTTCCTTCCCAGTCATGTGCCTAGAGCATCTACTATCCCAATAGCCATAATCATTCACCTGTTTTTGAATGCCCTACACATAAAGAAAACAAATTAGTTTTCTTTGGGAACCCAAGCCTGAGCAGACTTGGATTCATCTGGTTGTTCAACAAGAACATACTTACTTCTCATAACAACCCCTTGTTCATCCCTTTTTGGATGAAATACCCAGTTAACCCCAACTGGTTTTGTGATGACCTTTGAAATATAATTAAATCTGTTGCAGGTCATAGAAATCCCATTAGAATTAGGGTTTTTGATCTTGCTTAGGTCTCCATGTCAAGCTAGAAGAAGCTTTAGACCTTTTGTCCTATGGTTGCAAATATTTAGGTCTGGCAACGTTTTTGTCAGCGTTGGATTTGGTCTTGTCAACGCTGAAATTACCCTTATCAGCGTTGAACCTAGGGTTTGCTACAGAAACCCATTGCCTATTAGACCATGTATTGGTCTTCTGAAAAGGTCTTTGTCCATGAGTGTTAGACCCTTTGGTAAAGAATGGGGCTGGTCTAACAACTTGTGTACTTTGCTCCACAAAAGTTTTGGGTCTGACAGTGTTTGACCTTTTGTCAGCGTTGACTTTGGAAGCGTTGACACACTTATATGCTAAATGTGAAAAGCTACCACAAGTGTAACAGACTTTTCTAGACACAACTCTAGGTCTAGAAGAAAAGAAACCTGTTCCATTATCACTAACTTGGCTTTTTGGTGACCTAGTATTCCTATACATTTCTGCATACTTAATGCTAGGTTTTCTAACAGTGTTTGAGCCAAGGTCAACAGTCTTGCCAGTGATTGGGTTTGTTACTTTGATAGGGGTCGACTCATTTGGACTATCACAAAGCATGACACCCTTGACAAACAAGGTAGGGTTGGCTTTCTTCCATTCATTCAAATCAGTCAACTTTTGCCTATATTCCTCTACTAGGGTAAGGACTCTTGGTGGAGGAATAAATTCCTCTTCTTGGAGTTCTGGTAAACCAGTCCAAGATAAGTCCTTTCTTTGGACACCATAGAAGTCCACAGCTGGTGGTGGAACACCAGAATACTCTTTCATCCCAATCCCAGTCATGTCCCTAGAATCCCTCTGTTTACTTACACATTCTCTTAGGGTTTGTGAGGCCTTATCAAATCTCTGAATTTTAAGGTCTACATTATCCTTATTCTTGATAGCCTCATCTAACTTAGCCTGTTAATTCAGCATTAACCCTTTCCATGATGTTTCTAATATCATTACTAGCATTTAAATCATGTTTTAAGATATTTATTTTATCTTTTAGGTCAAGCTCCATTTTCTTATACTCAGAAACTGTCTTTTCAGTTTGAGTGAGAGCAAGTTGATAGTTAGACAACTTGCATCTCTCAGTACTCACATCTCTTAACAATCTTAAAACCTCTTTGTTAAGTCTTTCAGTATTTAAACGACAACCCTTACTACAAAAAGCATCATTGATAACTAGGCTATTGGCCCGTATAAAAAGATTTATCGTTCTAGTGTTCTAATCGAATTGATCTTGGTTAACTATGTGACTCTATTGTTCTTTGGTGAAACAAAAGTTTGAATCGTTGTAGTATAATTAAAAATTGCAAAGACTTAAATGTAATTGTCGTTAAAGTAAAGTGGCGTTGAAATTAATCTAAGTCTAATTAAACTAAAGGGTGCAATATTTAAAAACGGGACAGAAAGTAAATTAATTAAATGACTTGAAATTAAAACGTGACAAGAATTAAAATTAGACAAAGAATTAAAATGAAAACGTAAAAATTAAACAAGACAAAATATAAAAACTAACACCCAATCGGAATATATTCCGATCAGACTCACCTTGATCGGAATGTACCTCGTCGGAATCCACTTACCCTCCTGTCGGAATGTCGATCGGAAAACCCGATCGGAATATGTCACCTTTCAGATCGGAATACCCAAACAACCCCAGATCGGAATGTGTAGAACCAACTCAGATCTCAATGCTGATCGGAATGAGCTATCGGAATAAAAAGTGCAACCTGTCGGAATGTAGTCCAGATCGGAATGTTGCTTGGGAAAATTGGGCAGCACTTCGACTAAGTAAACCTCAAGAGCCGTCGGAATGTACGATCGCAATGTGCGATCGCAACCCCAGATCGGAATGAGGGGGATGTTACTTCTATCGCAATCCCGGATCGGAATGCAACCATTTGTCCAAACCTGTGACGATCGGAATGTGGAGAATGCACCCGTCGCAATGTGTGTTAACCCTTACTTTCCGATGGAATGCAAATTCGTAATAAGCACAAGAACCGAATAAGCTAGAACTAATAAGCAGTAATAAAGACTTAAATGAAATGAAGAGAAACGAGACAATAAGCTAAAAAGTTAAAACATTTCAAAATTTAAAAGACGAAACTAA
This sequence comes from Glebionis coronaria, assembly GCA_025667525.1. NCBI lineage: Eukaryota > Viridiplantae > Streptophyta > Magnoliopsida > Asterales > Asteraceae > Glebionis > Glebionis coronaria. The sequence continues at coordinate 583,805,060 of CM046876.1, forward strand.
TTAAAATGGAGTTTAAAAAGTAAAACTTTTAAGAAAACTTTCAAAACAATTAAGCTAAATACCAAATAAGCACATAAGATTGTCAAACTTATGGCTATTTCGTATGGAAGCTAAAAGGAAAAAGAAAAGACAAGACTTTTAATCAAATAAGCAATGGATTAAGCAAAACCTTGCTTAATCCGAAATTCAAACCGAACCAAAAAGAAGAATAGTAGAATGAGATTGATGAAAAGAAACTTGATCAAATGTAAATAAAGATTAAAGCAACAAAATTAAAGAACACAAATTAAAAACACTTACTTGGAAATTAAAGGATAATTAAGGTGCAAAACATGTATTTAAATGACATGAAAAGTAAATGACAAGATATGAAAATGGTGGAAGACTAATTGTCACCTTAGCCAACAAAAATGAAAATGAGATACTAATGGTCTATTTATAGGAGATTAGGAGAGTGGTTAGAGGAAGCTTCCTGCTCTCCTTCCTTTCTTTGTTAATTGCACCATTAAGTCCTTCCTTCTTACTCTTTTATTAATCTTGGACTTTAAGGACTTTTGGCTCGGGATTTCTTTAAACTCGTCTTTTAATTCTTCAATAAATAAGACTCGAGTTCTTCGGCTTTTGGTAAACTTCCGTCTTTTGACTTTTTCTTCGATAAATCTTCAGAATTGGTCTTGGACTTCCGTTCTTTTTGCACTCTCGACTTCTCGACTTCATCTTTCATCTTTTTCTTCAATAAAAGCCCGTGAATGCCGTGTTTTCTCCACTTTTCACAATTTCGTCCTAAATCACAACAAAAACACAAACCACGCATAATTCCGACATAAAAGACATAAAATACATGTTTTGGCTCGGTTATTATTGTAATTAAGTGGTAGAAAAGATGGGTGTTTTCACACCTATCAAATCCCCTACACTTGACCATTGCAATGTCCTCATGCAATGCATTAGTTACAAAGCATGTTTACACTTTTCATCATAATCAATCCATAGTGGCCTTTATTAAAGAGATAGAAAACTATAAATATTCAAAGTAAAGAAATCAAAAGCATACCTTGGATTTTGGAAATGTTATGAATAATCATCATCCTCAAGTTTTCACTTTCTCCAAACCAAGCTTAAAAACGAGATCATTGTTATTATAAGTTAGCAAACTAACACGAACTCATGTGGGCCAATTATTCACTTAGACTCCCTTATTCCTAGGTGTATCTCTTATATTTTATTTTTGTCTTGAATGATCACGAGGATGCATTGTTAACTTATTTCGATAGTTATTTAGTCCGAAAATAAAGTGAACGATTTAATCAATAGTTAGCTAAAGGACAAAATCTTTTAAAACTGCTTCTCGGGACCTCATAAAGTTCATATCTTGGCATAACTCGCTTCGCGATTTGAGACCTTTCTCGGACCGATATTTGGCAGCGACTTCATACTTCAAACCTTGAGAGACGCTCATGAAATAATGGTCTTCTGTTCATAATGGGAATTTCTTCACTTGAAATTTTGAGAGATTCATACTTGGACCACGACTTCTTCATTTTTCTCCAATCTTTATTTTGGATTTTGATATACAACGATCCGCCTCCTTTTATGACTTGGATCTATTTATCCTCATACCTTGTTAGGGTCTTTTTGGATACACTTCTCCATGACTTTTGGGGAGTTTTTGCTTTTCGTCGTGTGTCTCGATCCTTCATATTGATTTTCGATAAATGATTCTTCACATCACTTTGGATCTTTAGCAACAAAATATAGCCCTCATGTCTTGTTAGGACCTTTTTGGACTCGCCAATCTTCGCATCCCGCTTCAATAAGTTATGCCTTGGCTATGAACTCTAATCCATACCGAGCAACTTTTAAACGATCTTGGGCTAGAAGCTAAGTAACTTTTCAAATCGTACAACCTTATTTATTGCATATAAATTTATTAGCAAGCGATGGGAGAATAGGCTTATAATTAACTCACATAAATTCACGAAAGAATACCGAACTTATAATTACTCTATCATCTCTCGTTCTCCACAGTTTAAAATCTCAAGGAATGAGACTCGTGGAAGCTTAGCCTATTAAATCAAAGTTTTGGGTTTTCGAGTCGCCTATAGGATCTTGCAAACTCTTAGACTCTTTCATGTTTAGAAATCGCATTTTAAAGTTCCCTTGATAAACGACTCTCTAGGATCAATTATAGGAACTTGTGAAAAGTTCTTGTTCTTAACCCGTGAGAGTTAAGACTTTCGCGTTTTATAGCTCCCTATATAAAAGCCTAGCAAAACTTGACTTAAACATGTTAAGGATACTAGCTAGAGTAACTTAGATAAGTAAACTCGGGTTGAGTCAAAAGATTCACAACGTTTGAAAATTAAAACCACTTTATTAAACATTTATTCTAATAAGGAAAGAAAATAACTATACAAAGGGAAAAACTAATAGGCCAAAATAGATCAAAAATTTTGAAAAATGTCGAAAATTGATTTTCCAGTTAAAATGAGGACAAATACAAGGAAAAGGCCACTTAACTTCGATAGAAGTCCCCCCTACACTTAAGATAAACATTGTCCTCAATGTTTAAGCATGTGGGAGTAAACTCCCCTACACTTAGGACATTGTGCACTTTGTTTAAATCTCGCTAAGGAAAAGACAACTAAAGGGATTCCTATTTTAATATTGAGAAAATATAAAATAGTGAATCGAAAAGAGTTTAGGATAGAACCGGGAAGAAGTGGACACGGAATCATGGGTCGTCAAGAATCATCAAGAGTGGATCATTGAAGCTCGAATCCCTGATTAAGAAGAGGGGAGAGGAAAGCAAACCAACGGGTCTCCCCTACACTTATGATAAAGAAAGCGAAAAGATAGGTACATGGGTTGCCTCCCAAGAAGCGCTTGATTTTTGTTTACTGAGTCGTGAGCCTGACTTGACCTTGATTAGCAGAGGAAGAAGCATGAAACATATCCACCAGGATCAAAGACATAGTTTTCGTCCATCAAATAGCAGAGGCTTAAGGCGAACAAGGCAAGCCAAAGAAGAGTAGGCAAGGTTCCCTTAAGCAGTGATGGAGCACGGTGGAAGCAAGGGTGAAGTGGTGCAAGCATGTCTTCAATAATTCCAAAGATTTTTCCTTTTATTTCATCAGGTGGATACTGAGATGGCTTAAAGATTTCAATACCGGGGTCGAACACCTTTTCCTTTAAGGGAAAATAGCACTCAGGCTCAGCAGAGTGGGAAGAAGATCCGCGAAGAAGCACAACCTCGTCCTCAGAAGATGGACACAGAGGTGTCAAATCGTATGTGCTGCGGATATTGGTGTCGACCGGTTTCTTCTCCTTTGAAAGAATGTTCTTCAAATCCAAAGTAGGATCAAGACGATAATCTTAAAAGTCCAAAGGAGGAGCATCACTCTCATGAGGGAAATAAGTGTTGAGAAACGTAGAGAAGTCTTCCTCAAATGAGTAATCGTCCAAAGTAGGATCGAGTGATGGTGGAGGATCTTCATCATGTGAAGAATCGCTCGAAAGAGTATCGGCCTTATCAAAATCATCGTATGAGGGCAGATCGGGATACTCGGAAGTAAGGTCATCATAATCATCCGAATCTGAGCTAGACTCATCATCATAAGCATCAAAGACCGGTGGAGAATCATAAATGGGAGAAGGTTCCAAATTGGACTGAGAATCATCCACATCATCATGAAAGAGTGGATTATCATTGCAAGACTCGAATAGAGGATTGTTGTAAACCACGAAGTCATCATGCACCTTAATCATATTCACTGATTCGTGGCCTCCAAAGGTTGTACTTGTAAGCTTCCCCATTTTGAAAACTTGGGCATCGTCCCCGACTCTTAAGATTAACTCACCTTCGGAAACATCAACTAAAGCTCGTCCGGTCCTTAATAATGGTCGACCAAGTATTAAAGGAATACGAGGGTCCATTTCATAATCAACAACGACAAAATCGACCGGGAAAGTAAATGTGCCAACTTTTATGAACACGTCTTCGGCTATACCAAGGGGGTTAGCGAGAGTGCGATTTGCAAGTTCAAGAGTCATCTTTGTTGGAGTGAGGTCGGGTAATGATAGTGTTTTCCAAACACTCAAAGGCATCAAATTAATACTAGCCCCGAGATCAGCAAGGGCAGTAAATTCTTTAGTTTTGTTGAACACGCAAGGCAACACAAAACGACCGGGATCTCCAAGCTTTTCTGGAAGTTCTTTAAGAATAACTGCAGAACAGTTTTCATTTAAGCGTGTGTTGGCGAGTTCAATCAGCTTCTCCTTCTTGTTAAGCAATTCCTTGAATGCTTTGACAAATTTGGGCATGTGGAAAAGTGCTTCAAGAAAGCTAATGTTGAAGTTCATTTGAGAAATCATCTTCACATAGCGTGCCACTTCAGAGTCATCCTTGGTTAGCATTTTGGTCTTGCCTAAACGAGAAGGATATGGGATATTGGGTTTGGGTGGTGAAGGTGCAGGTGTAGTAGGTAAAGATTGAGATGTTGAAGGTTCCTTCCTAGAGACATCGTCATGGCGAGGCGGAGACGGTAATGGTGCACTAATACTATGTGTAGGAGGAGTAGGGATAAATGGTGGTGGGGGAGGTGTAGATGATGGGGGTGGGATTGGTGGATCGACAATGGCAATTCCACTTCGCGTAGTAATAGCACTCACATTAGCTCGCGGATTGGTGACGGTGTTTGAAGGTAGAGAACTCTAAGTAGAAGGTTGAGCTGTAGGCAAGAAACTAGAAAGCATATTCTTCAAATCAGTCGTTTGATTGCTGAAGGATGATTGAATATTATCTCGAAGCTCGGATCTAATCTCATTTCCTTGCTTGGTGATATCTCCTTTCAGATTGATAATTTGGCTTTGTAGATTCTTGATTTGCTCACCGTGGGTTCTCATGATGGCGTCAACATCCGGGTTAATGGGTGGGGTTTGTTGGGCGGGTGGGTGATAAGGATTAGAAGCTCTTGGTGGGATTTGGTTGCTTCTATTGTAGTTGTTGGCGGGGTTTTGGTTTTGAGGAGAAAAACCAGGTGAAAGGTAGTTGTTTGATCGGTAACTCAGCAAATTTCTATCCCCTTGTTGTCGAGCTTGGTAATTTTCCGGTGAATAATTACCATAAGCTGCATACACATTTTCCGGATTTCCTTGTGTAGAAGGACAATCGGTGTATGAGTGAGGACCGCCGCATGTTTCACAAGAAGGTGCAACCGCTTTAACTTGTTGTTGTTGGTTTGAAGCGAGAAGCGTGATGGTTTTGCTCATTTCAGTCATCATGCGGGTGAGTTCGGTCATCTCAGGGTTTGCTGAAGTGGAAGAAACATTAACTCTCGGGTTGTTCCTTGAAGAAGCGGAGGAATCCCAATTTTTGTGGTGAGTAGTCATGTTCTCAATAAGCTCTCTACACTCCTCGGGTCTCCTTTTCATGAATGTGCCACCGGCGGCTGCATTAATCGTATCACGATCACGAAAAGTCAAACCGTTGTAGAAAGTATCAATCAATGTGACTGGAAGCATGTTGTGGTTTGGACAACGATCAATCAAGACATTATATCTTTCCCAAGCATCAAAAAGAGATTAATCGGGATCTTGCATGAAACCGCTGATTTGATTGCAAAGGCTCGTGACCATGGATGGTGGAAAGTAGCGTGACAAAAAGCGTTGAGTCATGTCATCCCAAGTATGAATAGAATTCTTCGGGAGACGATCAAACCATTTCTCGGCATGATGTGATAAAGTATGTGGAAAGAGTTGTAGGCGAAGAACATCCATTGTGGCACCAGGCAACTTCATGCTTTGGGTGATTGTAATGAACTTGTCGAGGTGTTTGTTGGCATCATCATCAGGCAATCCACTAAAAGGGTTAGTTTGCACTTGCTGAATCATGTGGTGCTTCAACGAAAACTCCGGAGCGTTGATTTGCATCGGCGCAATCGGTCCTCCTCGTCCAAACATGGTAGGTTGACAAAGCTCCTCCATGGTCTGAAGATCGGGCTGTGGAAGAACATTGTTGTTATTGTTGAGGTGCGGTGGATGATTATTGTTGTTAACACCTGACATACTTAAATCTTCTTGAGTCTCGGGCTCTTGATAATTAGAAGATCTAGTACGCATACACCTGAAAATACAAAAGAAAAAGAAACCAAACCCAAAGACAATATATATACACAATAAAAATAAAATCTTTTTGGATTTTTGAAATTTCTAATTTTTATGGATTTGTATCAATTTTTAATTTTTATGGTTTTTTGAAATTTTTATGCAAGAAAAGTAACGCTCACAAGAGAACGGATCTCAAAAAGCAACGCGTCTCTCACAGAAAACCGTTAATCTTTACGAAAAGAGCCGGCAACGGCGCCATTTGATAACTAGGCTTTTGGCCCGTATAAAAAGATTTATCGTTCTAGTGTTCTAATCGAATTGATCTAGGTTAACTATGTGACTCTATTGTTCTTTGGTGAAACAAAAGTTTGAATCGTTGTAGTATAATTAAAATTTGCAAAGACTTAAATGTAATTGTCGTTAAAGTAAAGTGGCGTTGAAATTAATCTAAGTCTAATTAAACGAAAGGGTGCAATATTTAAAAACGGGACGGAAAGTAAATTAATTAAATGACTTGAAATTAAAACGTGACAAGAATTAAAATTAGACAAAGAATTAAAATGAAAACGTAAAAATTAAACAAGACAAAATATAAAAACCAACACCCAATCAGAATATATTCCGATCAGACTCACCTTGATCGGAATGTACCTCGTCGGAATCCACTTACCCTCCTGTCGGAATGTCGATCGGAAAACCCGATCGGAATATGTCACCTTTCAGATCGGAATACCCAAACAACCCCAGATCGGAATGTGTAGAACCAACTCAGATCGCAATGCTGATCGGAATGAGCTATCGGAATAAAAAGTGAAACCTGTCGGAATGTAGTCCAGATCGGAATGTTGCTTGGGAAAATTGGGCAGCACTTCGACTAAGTAAACCTCAAGAGCCGTCGGAATGTGCGATCGCAATGTGCGATCGCAACACCAGATCAGAATGAGGGGGATGTTACTTCTATCGCAATCCCGGATCGGAATGCAACCCTTTGTCCAAACCTGTCACGATCGGAATGTGGAGAATGCACCCGTCGCAATGTGTGTTAACCCTTACTTTTCGATGGAATGCAAATTCGTAATAAGCACAAGAACCGAATAAGCTAGAACTAATAAGCAGTAATAAAGACTTAAATGAAATGAAGAGAAACGAAACAATAAGCTAAAAAGATAAAACCTTTCAAAATTTAAAAGACGAAACTAATTAAAATGGAGTTTAAAAAGTAAAACTTTTAAGAAAACTTTCAAAACAATTAAGCTAAATACCAAATAAGCACATAAGATTGTCAAACTTATGGCTATTTCGTATGGAAGCTAAAAGGAAAAAGAAAAGAAAAGACTTTTAATCAAATAAGCAATGGATTAAGCAAACCCTTGCTTAATCCGAAATTCAAACCGAACCAAAAAGAAGAATAGTAGAATGAGATTGATGAAAAGAAACTTGATCAAATGTAAATAAAGATTAAAGCAACAAAATTAAAGAACACAAATTAAAAACACTTACTTGGAAATTAAAGGATAATTAAGGTGCAAAACATGTATTTAAATGACATGAAAAGTAAATGACAAGATATGAAAATGGTGGAAGACTAATTGTTACCTTAGCCAACAAAAATGAAAATGAGATACTAATGGTCTATTTATAGGAGATTAGGAGAGTGGTTAGAGGAAGCTTCCTCCTCTCCTTCCTTTCTTTGTTAATTGCACCATTAAGTCCTTCCTTCTTAGTCTTTTGTTAATCTTGGACTTTAAGGACTTTAGGCTCGGGATTTCTTTAAACTCGTCTTTTAATTCTTCAATAAATAAGACTCGAGTTCTTCGGCTTTTGGTAAACTTCCGTCTTTTGACTTTTTCTTCGATTAATCTTCAGAATTGGTCTTGGACTTCCGTTCTTTTTGCACTCTCGACTTCTCGACTTCATCTTTCATCTTTTTCTTCAATAAAAGCCCGTGAATGCCGTGTTTTCTCCACTTTTCACAATTTCGTCCTAAATCACAAAAAAAACACAAACCACGCATAATTCAGACATAAATGACATAAAATACACGTTTTGGCTCGGTTATTATTGTAATTAAGTGGTAGAAAAGATGGGTGTTTTCACACCTATCAATCATCATATACCTCATTGTCTGATGAAGATGAGGAGTGTGCCATAAGAGCATATTGAACATGGTCTTCTTCTTCTATCTAAGCAACCAAAGCTTTATCCTCTTCCTCATCCTTAGCCAAATAGCTCCAGTCCCATCCAATGCCATCAATTTCTTGCACTGCCACCATGGCCATAGGATCCTGAGCCTTAACAATTTGGCTTGAGGGTTGTAACACCCCATTTTGGAAATGGAAATATCACAGGAATTATGGCGTGTCATCAAAGCATACAAGGAAAAATGTCTAAACATTACTTGACCATAAAAAGGAAAATACCGGAATCAAACATCGGTAGTCCAAAAGTAAAGCTCATCACACACAAACATAGTATAATAAAGGAAAGGACTAAACAATGTCCAAAGCATAAGTATCATAAGAAAGGAAATGCATACTGTAAAGAAGACTAGACAGCTTCCAGTCCATATGCACGTACTCTTAGTGTCTACGAGCTTCCTTGAGTACCTGCCGTTTTGGGAACATAGAAAAGGAAAACGACTGAGCAAAACGCTCAGTGCACGGATGTACAATAAAGCATGAATAGGATAAGCATATAACATATTAACAGCGGAAGAAAACTAATTCCCGAGTAACCTGGTTAAGTCTTAATAAAACTGGTTTAGTAGTTTGAAAGTCTTATGTTTATCTTATGAAAACTGTTTGTCATATTTTACCATTAGCCAATATAGGTCATGAAAATCCACCGTGCATGAATACTTGGAGGGGTGACCTCATCATGAAAATTAGAGGGGCTGCCTCTAATTTAATATACTGGTTTTTGGGTAGGAGGGATCAGCTCCTTGTGAAGGATGCAAGGCACACCACCACATTCACCATGAATCCTGAATAAAAACATGTAACTAGGATGCACCCATACGCCCCACATGATAAATATAAATAAATGGCCAAAAGCTGAAGGGACGCCACGAGCAATCACTCCGCCGTGGTGAAGTCATAACACCAGTGCCTCTAATGTTATGGTTATGGTACCTCCATAACTAGGTGAAACTGGTCATGCATGTATATGGCTATAGGTAATCTTAATTAAACATAATCAATCAAACACATAACTTATACTACGGGAAAACAGTTGGCTGCATACGGGGAATCCTAATAAGGAAAGAATGTCCATACTGAAAGGACGGGAATCCGTATCTTATGTCCAGTGAACGAGAAAGATGAACTGCGAGGAATCCTACTTCCGAATCACTAGTGCTACATAAATACGTACATGAATAAGTATCTGCTTACTAAATACATAGCTGGTTTTATGCCATGTCTTAGCCTATTTTATGTGTTCTTACCATGTTTTACTGTTTTAAAGCCTTAAACTGTGTTTTATCTTATATTCTGTTTAATCTGATTAAGTATTTCTGGTATTTCATGTGTTATTATACTTACTGTGTAATAATAAGTAACTTTCCAAAAATAGCAAGTTTCCTAAAATAGAAAGTTTCCAAAAATAGAAAGTTACCAAAAGTAGAAAGTTTCCAAAAATAGAAAGTTTCCAAAAATAGAAAGTTTCCAAAAATAGATTTACTGCTTAAAATAGACAAGTTTCTAAAAATAGAAAGTTTCCATAAATAGATTAGCTGCCTTAATTAAATAAGTTTCCATAAATAGATTAGCTGCCTGAAATAAATAAGTTGCTAAAAATAGAAGGTTTCCATAAATAGACTAGCTGCCTTATTTAATTAAGTTTCTAAAAATAGAAATTTTCCATAATTAGAAATAAGCTGGTTAACTAAGCTAAGTATATAAGCCTAAGTGTTTTCATGATTATTTTCTAAGTCATATGATATAGTGTATAGTTTAATAATTATTTCGTGTAATTAAATTAAACTATAGGTTAAAATATTTAATTAAAGTATAACATGTTTTTAATTAAATAAGTTAATACTTAGGTTAAAATATGTATTATTATATGTTAATAATATAACCTAAGTCATGTTAATTAATTAATTATATCCATGGTTTTAAAATAATTAATTAATTATAATTCTTAAATATATAAATACTTAGGTTAAAATAATTTCATGATCATTAATAATTAAATAACCTAAGTCATGTTATCACGTCATTTTATTAATTTAATTTTAACATAAGATCATAAACATAAAAAAAACTAACATACATCATGAACCGGATTTAGACTAAAAAGCATGAACCGGACATGAAATCGACACCGTACCCCGAACCAACTCGGGGTACCCCGTGTTTTACTGCTGCCGTGAGACCCACACGCACCAACCAAGACCATATGATCTTGGCGGTGGTCGGCTTGGCAAACCGAAACCCCTTTCGGGTTCGGTGCAGCCTGCGGCCAAAACAAACACCCCTTAAAAACACCCTTTTGATTTTATTTAACACCAAATCATGTTAGATCCATGTTTAATTATTATGTTTTTATAAAAACAACACATGTTCTTGATTTATAAAAAGATTAAATCAAAAGAAAAGGTTTAAAAAGGTTTTACCGAATTCGTGGATCAAAAGGACGAAGAACCAATACGATCAATCACTAAAACTTCAAGATCCAAGATCAAAAATCACCTCTTATGGTGGTTGTAGGGTGGCGGCACAAAAGACAAGGAAGGAGGAGGTTTTAGGTTTTCTTAAAATCTTCTGTGAATGAGAAAAAGAGTAATGAAAAAAAATAATAATAACCCCCTTTAGTAAATGTGACAAATGGGCTTGGCCCATTTGCCCTTGTTGGCCGCGGGTAGGGACCCCACTTGGGGTACCTGTACCTTTTTCCGTGTCTCGTTATTTAGTTAAACGTTTGTGATTATTTATGTTCGTGTTTTAAATGTTCTCGTTACGTAAATACCGTGATCTAATATATTTAATTACGCTCGTAATAAATATATATACGTAATTAATAATAGTTCGTGTTTTAATTACGTTCATGATTTCATGATCGCATGTTCGTGATTAATTATCGTCAAATAATTATTACATGATCGTGCGTAGTAAATACTTATCGTGTTCTAACACGTACGTAATACGTAAACTCCTAACACGTAATCGTAATCATGCTATATTAGGAAAGTTTTAATCTAGTACGTACGATCCTAAGGGTACTATGCATGGTAAAAGCATGCGGGTTTTACAAGGGTTTTCCAGCATCAGATCTTCTTGGAGATCTGCATTCTCTCATAAAGTGCCCCATACGATGACAATTGTAACACTCAACCTTGGATTTATCAAATCCAGCATTGTCCTTTGCATTGAAGGTCATCTTCTTCTTAAACCTTCTATTCCATTTGTTTGCTCTTATACTTGCAAGAGCCATGTTCCACTTTATATCCATCTCCTCTAAATGCTCATCACTTATTTGCTCAAGGTCCTCATATGTAATCATTGAACCATTGGGCAATGAAGCAATGTATGCACACACAGTATCCAGATCCAAACCAGCAGGCTTAACTCTTGGAGAGTCAAATTTGTATGTGTCAGCGTCTGAATGTGAGGCGTTGACAGGATATGATCCAGCGTTGACACATGTTGATCCAGTAACTGGGTGCATGTATGAATCCTTCTGATCAAATTGGCCTTCACTATGTGAGAAGAAGGCCATGTTAGTATTGGTAGACTTACTTCCATGATCCAAAAGAGTTTCATTCTCCAACAGCCTCAGTTTGTTGTAAACATCATCAAAAGTAGAACTTTTGTGAGTGTTGTTGGCAATTATAGATCTTGCCTCAATCTTCCACGCATCACCAAGGCTTTTAAGAAAAGTGGCAATAATGTCAACATCACCAATTATTGTCCCCATGAAGGACAGCTTGCTTGTAATGTCAAGAAGTCTGCTTCTCATACTACTTAGCTTCTCATTAGTTTGAGCCTTAAAAACAGCATACTCATGTAAGAGTTGCTTCCTTTTCTCTTCCACAGTATCAGCATTACCACCATATGCAACTTCAAGGGCTGCCCAAAGATCTTTTGCAGACTCATAACCTCTGTATTTGTGCTGATTTTCTTGTCGCAAAGAAAGTTTCAGAATACTTAGGGTTTTCATATCAACCCTTTTCTTTGCTATGTCATCAGTAGACACAGCTCTACCATATTCAGGTTTTTCTTTCTTATCTGCTTCAGAACATCCTTGAACAGATGATCTTGTAGCAATGGCATCTGCAATCTTTTGAGCTTTATTGAATGTGTTTACATATTCAATAATCTCACAGAGAGTGTAGTCATGGATTTGCAGATATTGCTCAAAGTTGAACTTCCACAGCTCAAAATTGTCTGCATCTAGCATGGGAATCTTGATGTTGTGGTTTGAGGAGGAGGAGGTTACTTCTGGAGTGGACATGATGTTTTTAGGGTTTTGTAAAAATTGTAGGGGTGTTCACGGGTCGGTTCGGTTCGGTTAGTTAGACGATTTTGACTATCCATCGCGGTTCGGTTAGTTAAATTTACTATCCGTAACCGAACCGTACAAGGCGGTTAACCGGACATACGGTTACCCGAAATGAGCGGTTACCCACGGTTCGGGTCACGGTTAACCATTATATAAGTTTCATAAAGTTTTAGTTTATAAATAATAACATGGTTTAGAACATAGAATGTCGTTTTCGTATAATTCAACGACATTAAATAGATAAAATCATATAAAAATTATTTCGTTACAAAAAAGTACATTAGAATATTCATAAATAACATATTAACTAAAAAATATTTATTCGATATTTATAAACTACGATCACATTAATTAAATTTACACATACATGTTTAATACATTACTATAATTTGAATATTTAGTTAAAAAATTTCATGTATATAAAAGTAGGGTACTAATACAATTAATACATGTACTATAATCTGAATATTTAGTTAAAAAATTCAAGTATAGTATGTGCGGTTCGGTTCGGTTAACCACGGATATCTATAAATAAAAACCGTAACCGAACCGTTATAAGCGGGTTTTTCGGTTTCGGTTTTTTCGGTTTCGGGTTTTTTCGGTTTCGGATTGAGCGGTTCGGCTCAGTTCGTCGGTTTCTCGGTTTTTTTGAACACCACCAAAAAATTGGGGTTTTGGTGATTTAGGGTTCTTGTGTTCTTTTAGATCAAAGTTTCTCAACAAGCTCTGATACCACTTGTTGATCCCAAACTTAGATCGATTTAGCTTGTGTAAACGAGATTAAATCAAGTTATGCACGTAGAGAAACTTTGTTTATGTATAAAGTAATTTAAGTGTTTTGCGGAATTAACACTTAAACAAGAACACACAAAGGATGTAAAACAAACTTTCACTTGATTGATAATAACGAACTTGCTTACAATGAAAGTGTTTAACGTATGAAAAACTTATTATGAAACATAACCTAAAGGTCTTCTTTTATAGACATAAGAAGCCTTGTACAAGAGTCTACGTATCAACTATTCTAGGTAAAGATAATTATAGAAAATACAATGTTGATCCTATCTTTGCTAGAAACAAAATACGCGTAAACCATATCTTTCTATCAGTGCTTGTCTTCAACCTATCAGCGCTTGACTTCTTTTTGTTAACGCTTGATCTGTCAGCGTTTGTTTTCTTCTTATCAATGCTTGTTTTCCTCTTGTTAGCGCTTAAGTGAACTGGCTACATTTTATTCCCAACAATCAGCAGTTTCACTTTTCAAAGCCAAAAAGAAGTCTAAGTAAATCTAGAAAAATCATTAGTGGTGACAAAACAGTATGATTTACCATTTAGGCTTTCTATATTAGTTGGACCAAACAAGTCCATATGCAGCAAGTGAAGTGGTGTAGAACTAGAATGCATAGGTTTAGACTTAAAGGAGACTTTGTGTTGTTTGCCTTTAAGGCATGCAACACAAGAGTGGTCATTATGGAAAGCCTTTTCAGGCAAACCATCAACTAAACCATGTCTCACAAGTCTATTTATGTTCTTAAAATTAATGTGCCCTAACCTTCTGTGCCAAAAGATTACTCTCATCAACTGAAGCCTTAGCATATAGACATGACATATTATTATTCATCCTAATTCCATTAAGATTCACATTGTAAATGTCCTTATGCCTAGGTGTTCTATAATTAATGAATTTCTCATCTGGTATTTAAAATATTTGCTCAACACCAAGCATTCAGTATCAATGAAAAGAACCTTATTTTTGTTATCACGCACTTGTGATACACTAAACAAATTATAGTCAAGTTCTTTTACCAAAAATATGTTCTCAAAACACAAATTATTGGTGATAAGAGTGCCTTTGCCAGTGATAGTTCTATATCCGCCTCCAAAGTACACTTTGTCACCATTTTTAATGGGGGTAAATTTTTTCAAGTAATCTTCCTTCCCCCTCATGTGCCTAGAGCATCCACTATCCCAATAGCCATAATCACTAAACTGCTTTTGAATGCCCTGCACAAAAAGAAAACAAATTAGTTTTCTTTGGGAACCCAAGCCTGAGCAGACTTGGATTCATTTGGTTGTTCAACAAGAACAGACTTAGTCCTTATGACAACCCCTTGTTCATCCCTTTTTGGATTAAACACCCAGTTAACCCCAATTGGTTTAGTTATGACCTTTGAAATATAATGAAACCTATTACAAGTCATAGAAATCCCATCTGATTTAGGGTTTTGGTCTTGTTTAGGTCTCCAAGATAAGCTAGAAGAAGCTTTAGACCCCTTTCCCTTTGGCTGCAAGTATTTGGCATTACTTGGTCTAGCAGCGTTGGAAACATTCCTGTCAGCGTTACAATTGTTCTTTCAACGCTGAAATTACCTTTATCAGCGTTGAACCTAGGGTTTGCTATAGGAACCCATTGTCTGTTAGACCACGTATAGGTCTTCTGAAAAGGCCTTTGTCCATAAGTATTAGACCCTTTAGTAAAGAATGGGGTTGGTCTAATGACTTGTGGACTTTGCTGGACAAAAGGTTTGGGTTTGACCATGGTTGACTTTCTATCAGCGTTGACCTTTGAAGCATTGACACATTTATAAGCCAAATGTGAAAAGCTTCCACAAGTATAACAGGCTTTTCTAGACATGACTCTTGGTCTCGATGAAAAGAAACCTGTCCCATTATCACTAATTTGACTTTTTGGTGACCTAGGTTTTCTATACATTTCTGCATATTTGATACTGGGTTTTCTATCAACGTTTAAGCCAAGGTCAACAGTCTTGCCAGTAGTAGGATTGGTCACTTTTATGGGTGTAGACTCATTTGGGCTGTCACTAAGCATGCCACCCTTAACAAACAAAGTAGGGTTGGCTTTCTTCCATTCGTCTAAATCTGTTAACTTATGCTTGTATTCCTCTACTAGGGTAAGAACTCTAGGTAGAGGAATAAATTCCTCTTCTTGGAGTTCTGGAATACCAGTCCAAGACAGATCCTTTCTAAGGACACCATAAAAGTTCCTAGCAGGTGGTGGAACACCAGCATACTCTTTCATCCTAATCCCACTCCTATCCCTAGAATCCCTTTGTTCACTAACACATTTTTCTAGGGTTTGAGAAGCTTTATCAAATTTTTGAATTTTAAGATCTACATTATCTTTTTTTTTATAGCCTCATCTAACTTAGCTTGTAAAACACCATTGGATCTCTCTAAGATGTTCCTAACCTCAACACTAGCATTTAGATCATGAGTCAAAATATTGATTTGATCTTTTAGGTCAAGCTCCATTTTCTTATATTCAGCCATAGCCTTTTCAGTTTGAGTATGAGCAAGTTGATAATTAGATAACTTGCATTTTTCATCAAAAACATCTGATGTTAATTTTAAAACTTCTTTGTTAAGCTTTTCAGTGTTTAGACGACAACCCTTACTACAAAATGCATCATCATATACCTCACTGTCTGATGAAGATGAGGAATGTGCCATGAGAGCATAGTGAACATGCTCCTCTTCCTCCTTTTCTGCAACCAAGGCCTTGTTCTCTTCCACATCCTTGGCCAAAAAGCTCCAATCCCAGCCAACACCATCAATGTCTTGCATGGCAACCATAGCTTTCGTATCTTCAACCTTGACGATTTGGCTTGAAGGCTTTCCAGCATCAGATCTTCTTGGAGATCTACACTCTCTCATAAAGTGACCCATTCTATGATAATTGTAACACTCAACCTTGGATTTATCAAACCCAACAGTGTCTTTAGCATTAAAAGTCATCTTCTTCCTGAATCTTCTGTTCCATCTATTAGCTCTTACGTGTTAGAAATACGTTTTTACGTATATTAGAAGTATCGGTCACTCCACAATAATATTCATGTTGTAATAGCTCGTAGTTAGATAATAGTTGTTAGTTACTTATTAACTTAAGTAAGAACCGGTCCATGGGCTTGTCATGGACCGGCCCAAGCCCATGTTTAGCTTGGTACTATAAATACCCCTTTCCACTAAGGAAAGAGGTTGGTTGTTGTTCCATATTGCATTTCATATTAATAAAATCTTTCACATATTCTCTCACTTTCTCTCTCTAGTTTCTCTCACTAGAAAACATCAACCCACTTCATAGATTCATAGGTTATCAATTTCTACATTTGGTATCAAGAGCTATGGGGTGATTTAAGGTAAGGATTGTGTTGCTTTTTTAGTTTTTGAATCTATTAGTGATCTTTAGGAAAAATCAATCTTGAATCTTGTTGTTTTTGGTGTTTTTGTTATTGGGATTGATTGATAAGGATTGGGTTTAGCTTATTTTGGTAAAAATCATAAAACTTTTTGTGGTTTTGGATCAAAAATCGGAGTTAATAGCTACTTTTTAAGTCTCGGAAACTATTTTTCCAGTATATTCCGAATAGCAGAAGTTTCCGAATAGAAGATTTTTCCGAATAGCCGTTTTTTCCGAATAGCAAAAACTTTCCGAATAGCCAATTTTTCCGAATAGACACCAATTTTCCGAATAGCCAAAATTCTTTCCGAATAGACACCAATTTTCCGAATAGCCAAATTTTTCCGAATAGGAGAAATATTCCGAATTACCCATCATTCCGAATAGGAGGTGTTTTTCCAAATAAGCCAAATTGCCAAGATATTCCGAATTGAAGAAAACATTCCGCATAGGGGTTTTTCCGCATAAGGGTTATTCTGCATAGAGTTTATTCCGAATAGGGTATTTTCAGCATAGGATTATTCCGAATAGGCATTATTCCGAATAAGGGTTTATTCTGAGTTTGGGTTATTCCGTATAAGCAAGTTCAAGGGGTATTTGAGTTTTTTTTGACGATCTTTAGTGGATTTAATCTTGAGTTCAACCAACACAACACAAATTCTCAACCTTTCTTCACTGCTCGATCAAACGATAATCTTTGAGTCTGTTAAGTGATCACAATGAATCCAAGTTCATTAATGCCTCAGATGACATCTCTTACGGATATCTCGATCATAACGGGGACTGATAGTCGTCCACCGATGCTTATTAAAGAGGTGTTTGAGGCATGGCAAGGTCGAATGATGCAATATCTAAAGGGGAAACCGACATACGGAAGGCTTATGGTCAAATCGATTTTGAATGGTCCACTCGACTATGGTACCATTACGGTTGACAACGTGACTAGACCACGAGAATTTGAAGAACTCACTCCAGCTCAACAACTTGTTGCAGATGCAGATGAAAAAGCTCTTCAAACAATTCTTCAAGCTCTTCCCCATGATATTTATAGGATGGTAAGTCAGTATACAGTGGCAAAAGATTTATGGGAACGGTTAAAGGTGTTGCTACAAGGCACGTCTCTCACCAAACAAGAAAGGGAGTGTCAGCTGTATGATTTGTTTGATAGATTCACGTACAGCCCAGGGGAAACACTACACGATTACTACTTCAGATTCACTACTCTAATGAATGATCTGAATGTATACAATCTGGTAATTGCTCCATTCCAGGTTAACACCAAGTTCTTAAATACTTTACCTCAAGCTGAATGGGGTGAGTATATTACCGATGTGAAGTTAACCCGGGATTTGCATAAGTGCAACTTAGATCAAATCTATGCTTTTCTTCAGCAACATGAGAAGCATGTGATTATGCACCGTTCTCCTCGCGGTATGTACCCAGATTCATTAGCTTTGATGGCAAATCAACCAAGCTTGTCACACAACAACACACCTTATATCTTGGGACATCAAGCCTATCATCCATCACCTTACATAACACCAACTTTTCCACAATACTCGATTTTGCCACAACCTCCCACCTCACATCAGCAACAGTATCGGTTCAATGCACCTTCACCACAGTATGGTTCACAAATTCATCCAGCAAATGTTGCACCTTATGCTCAGCCTTCATATTCGTCTTATCAAGAGAATGCAGCATATCCAACAAGCTACCCTGATCAAATGAGTATTCCTTCTACTGATTATGCAGCTCATCCAGATCAAGCACTGTATTGTGATGATGAGGAAGTCCCCGTTCCTGTTTTCCAACAAGGAGCTGACCCAGTTGAAATGCTAACTACTATGTCTGCTTATCTCACACGAACCTTAAGCAAACGAGGATACAGAGGATCAGCTCCTACCAACAATCAGTTGAGGAATTCATCCAATTCTCGCCAACAAGCTACTATTGAGAATGGCAGGGTCATGGTTCAGCCAATTCAACCATATCAGGGGAGATCTTCCACTTCAACCAATGCTCGCACGATTACCCCTGCTCCTGCTCCAATGGTCAACAATCCTCCACGGGCTAATACAGGCAAGTTGAGAATGATCACATGCTACAACTGCAAGGAAGAGGGTCATATGTCCAGGGATTGTAAGAAACCCAAGAGGAGAAGGGATGGACAGTGGTTTGCAGAAAAGATCTATCTGGTAAATGCTCAGGCGCAAGGAAGGGAACTTGATGAAGAGGAGCTTGCATTTCTTGCTGACCCAGGGATTGCTGAACAAGACATTGTCACTACGCAGAATGCAGCTTACCAAGCCGATGATCTTGATGCGTATGATTCCGACTGTGATGACTTTCAAACTGCAAAGGCTGCTTTCATGGCAACTTTCTCCAGCTTAGGGCCAGATAAGAGATCTGAGGTACTTATTAATAACACCGATAATGCCATTGATGCTAGTATTCAACCACATCAAGTTGTGCAAGAGAGTGCTGATTCGAATGAATCTTCGGTGGTGAGTCCTTCAAACGAGGAGACAAACAATGATAGCAATATCAATGTAAGTCCCCAGACTTTGAGTGAATCACAACCGGGACCCAGTTCGCATACGCCTACTCCTGCTCAACAAGATTTGGTCATGGTTCCTGCTACATTACTTAGCCAAATGAATGTTGCACTCTTAGAAACCTTAGCTAAGAATAAGAATTTGTCTGATGAGCTTGCCTTAAGCAATGAGAAAGTACAAACTTTGGAATTAGTGCCTTCGTCTAGTGTTCTCACAAATCTCAAATATGATCATTTTAGAAATAAACAAATGGGTCACTTGCAAGAGATCGAAAACTTAAGAGCAAATCTGTCTAATGAACTTAAAGAAAAGGAGTTAGTGGTCACTAATTTTCAAAAACTTCAAACTGATTTTGAATTACTCGAATCTAAGAAGACTGAAATGGAGATTAATGCCACTAATAAGATTAGAAGTCTAGATTACTTGCTGTTAAGACAATACGCTGCTTCACAACTAGTTCACTTATTTGATGCTTCATTTAGAGAATTTAACTTATCACGTCTAAAAGGCCTTCCCCCTAATCCACGGTATGCAAAACAAGCTTTAAGACATAGTCCTAGACTTTATAATGCAACTCAATTAGGATTGGCTTTAGACCCGATTGTTTTTCCCAATGATCAAACAAGTAAGGATCTAGTTGATGAGGATCGGTCATACAATTCAGCAAAATATCCCGATTGTGATTATTTTAAAATGAATAAGGAGCTTGCAAAAACTGATTTTAGAGTTCGCTTCCATATGGATAAAGATCTCATCACAGCACCAACCTACATGATAGAGGAAGAAAGCCCTAGTACATTTCCTACACTTGTCAACATGGAAGGTCCTAAGGAAATTCCAAAGAATCTTCCACCTGTTAGCACTGTATGGTTAAACTTGAAAGAGATTAACCGATACTTTACTAACTTTGACAAGGTCATTTTGGAATGTACGACTTCAAATGGCTTAAACGCCGGAGAATGGGCTTTCGAACACATGAACGAGGTGTTTAAAACTGAGATCAATCCGTTTGTCGAAAGTCTAAAAAGAAGTTTTGCATCTCTTAAGGAAAATCTTCAGTTTGAAATTAGTGAAGTTCAAAAAGTGTTTTATGAAATGGACACCGCTTACGAACTGCAACTACTTGAAAAAGAAAAGATTTTAACCGAATATGACCGATTCTTGTCCGAAGTAATCTCATGTGATGTGCTTACTACTGTAAATGTAAATTATTCGAATGAGCTTACATCTGCTATGATTAATTGTGATGCTGTGAATATTTGTGAGGATATTTGTGATGATGTTTGTAATCTTTCTGTAAATGTTGCTGATACTGTAAATGAGGTAGAAAATCATTCTTGTCACGAATCTAACGCTGAGTTTTTAAAGCTACAAGATTCTTACAATTTACTTTCACAACGCTTTAATCAACTAGAACAACATTGTATATCTTTAGAATTAAAACAACAAAATCAAAATGAAAATCTTTTGATATCAAATGTTTGTGAAAACGGTGTTGAGAATAGTGACAAGATGATTGCAATTGTTAAGACATTAGAGGAAGAAATCATGAGATTGAAGAGAGAGGTATCATCAAAGGAAACATTAAGAATGGAACTAGAGGCTGCAGAGTCTAAAAACCAGGTCTTAGAAATTAGACTATCAACTGTTCTAGGGGAGATGGATCGGACAAGACAGGGACTATCCGCTCTTTATGGTTCACTAGAAGAACGCTTCGCTTTTAATGCGGCACAGCAACAATATTATGTTGAACAACTGAACCAAAAGTGCGAAGAAATCTCTGACTTGAACATCCTGCACATAGACAAAAATATGGTTTTGGCTGAGTTAAAGGAGACACTTCTTCTCACCCGACAAGAAGTTGTTGATAACTTAGCTACCGACTCTGCACCGTCCACTAGTGCTCCAACAACCAAGTCAGTAGTGCTTTATAAGAATCCGCTTCATAAGAGAAACCAGGTTACCTACGATGATTATATGAGGAATGCCATTAAGCATGTCGATCTTCTTAGGGATATTTTAGACGATCTTTATGCCTTAGATCCCTCAAGTAGCGACTATTATTCGGCTCATGAATATGTTAAGCGAGTTCAATATTGCTTGGCTTATTTGCAATACATAGGTACACCAGGTTCTGCACTACTTAATAATAGGCCCATTGCTGTCACTCCATTTAATAAGACTCCAGGAGCGAAACCGTCATTGGCACAATCAAGTAAGACACCTTTAAAATCTGTTGCTAATGTTCCCAATTTGCCTTCTACAGGAGTAAAAGCGACTACTATGGCTAAAGGATCGCCACTCAAGAAAGATAAGATCAAGCCCGCCACTAGTAGTGCCACAAAGAAGAAAGTAGAAGTTCACAATAGGAATGCTAGTTTAGTTTTAAATAAAAAGAATCATGTTAAGACTAAAAGCTCTGCGCTTGTGCAGCAGCCTAAACCATTCGTGAATTCTGATTTAAATTGTTGGAATTGTAATGAATGTATGTTTTCCCAGCGTCATGATTTGTGTCTGATTGATCACGTTAATGAAATGAATGCTATTAAGAATGGTCTTGAATGGAAGCCAACGGGTAGAACTCGTGCCCAAGTTGGCTGGCAATGGCGTCCCACTGGTAGGACCTTTACACTAGATGGTAAAATGTGCCCTTTAACTAGGAATGCATCCATTGAGGTTAGGTCTGAGCGTCCTTTAGTTAGGAACACTCGCACTCAAGTATGGAAACAGCGCCCTTTAATTAGGTCAGCCCCCACTATAGTGCCTATCAGTGAAGAAATACCTCAGGATTTGAGCCAATTAGAATCTACACCACCAATTAAGAAGAAGAAGGCTAGGAAATCTAAGAAACCTAGAGTTAGCAAATCTAAGATTATTAAATCTGTACCTGCTAATAACAAGGAACACTCAGATTCCGATACCTCTACATTGTCTTTGTGTGGTGATATTTTCAGGTGGTCCAAATCATCCTGTGGTATTTGGACTCCGGTTGTTCAAAACATATGACCGGAAATCGCTCGATGCTCCGAAATTTCGTCAGCAAGTTTCTTGGTACGGTTAAATTTGGGAATGATCATATAGCAAAGATTATGGGGTATGGTGAATATCAGATTGGAAACGTGACGATTTCTAGGGTATACTATGTGGAAGGTCTTGGTCATAACTTATTCTCAGTAGGACAGTTTTGTGATTCCAACCTTGAGGTTGCTTTTCGACAACACACTTGTTTCATCCGCAACTTGGAAGGAAAAGATTTGTTGAAGGGATCTCGTGGTGCAAATCTTTATACTTTGTCCTTACAAGACATGATGGCCGCTTCTCCAGTATGTCTTCTCTCTAAAGCTTCTAAGACCAAGTCATGGTTATGGCATCGCAGATTATCTCATCTTAATTTTGATGCTATTAATCATCTGGCTAAAAACGAGTTAGTTCGTGGTCTTCCCAAGCTTAAATTTCACAAGGACCATTTATGTTCCGCGTGTTCAAGGGGGAAAAGCACCAAGAAATCTTACAAACCCAAAGCTGAAGACACTAATCAAGAAAAACTTCATCTTTTGCATATGGATCTTTGTGGACCGATGAGAACTGAAAGTGTGAGCGGTAAGAAATTCATTCTGGTAATAGTGGATGATTTCTCAAGGTTTACATGGGTTAGATTTCTACGTACAAAGGATGAAGCACCGAAGGCTATCATTACTTTTCTGAAGTTCATCCAGGTACGTTTGAATACCACTGTCCGCCGTATTCGTACAGACAATGGTACAGAGTTCGTCAACCAGACTCTTCGTGATTATTATGAAGGAGTTGGTATATCACATGAAACATCCGCTGCACGCACTCCACAACAAAACGGTGTCGTTGAAAGACGAAATCGTACACTTATGGAAGCTGCTAGGACCATGCTTATTTATGCGAACGCTCCATTGTTCTTGTGGGCAGAGGCTATTTCTACTGCATGTTTCACCCAAAACCGTTCTATCATTCGGAAACGCCATGGAAAAACACCTTATGAGCTTCTACATGACCGCAAACCCGATGTTTCATTTTTCCATGTGTTTGGTGCTCTGTGTTATCCAAACATCAATAGTGAGAACTTGGGTAAGCTTCAACCAAAAGCCGACATAGGTATTTTCATTGGTTACTCACCGTCCAAAAGAGCATACCGAATTTATAACCGTCGTCTTGGCAAGATTGTAGAAACTATGGACGCAGATTTCGACGAGCTGACAGCGATGGCTTCTGAGCAACACAGCTCTGAACCCGCGCTTCATGAGATGGGACCCGGTGCTATAAGTTCCGGATTAGTTCCCAACAATCCCACTTCTACATCATTTTTACCACCATCAAGGCCCGAGTGGGATAAACTGTTTCAACCGTTGTTTGATGAATTCTTCGATCCCCCGTCTGATGAAGTTCCAGTACCTGTAGTAATTGCTCCAATACCTGAAGTGGTTGCTCAAGTTAATGAACCTTTATCTAATGCATCTACAATTCACATTGAACCGGATGCACCTTCACCAAGTGATTCTCAAACTACACCTGAATCATCACCCCTACTTGTGCCTAATGATGTAGAAGAGGATTCTACTGATCACGACTTGGAATATGCTCACTTGCAAGAGCTTCCTTTCTTTGGAGTAGCGATCCCTGAAAACCCTTCAGCCGCCTCTACCTCAGAAGAAGCTCCATCTATTGTTCACTCCAGACCACCTAGGATTGAAAACCATAGCACTAAATGGACAAAAGATCACCTGATTAGGAATGTTATTGGAGATCTAGACCGAGCAGTCTCTACACGCCATCAATTACAAGAGAGTGCACTTTATTGTTACTTTGATGCATTTCTCTCTGAAGTTGAACCCAAAAATTGGCAGCAGGCTATGACCCAATCATCTTGGATTGAAGCTATGCAGGAGGAACTCAATGAATTCAAACGACTAGAAGTATGGGAATTGGTTCCTCGCCCTGACAAGGTTAACATCCTTACTTTGTTATGGGTTTATAAGGTTAAACTTGATGAGATGGGTTCGGTACTGAAGAATAAAGCTAGATTGGTTGCTAGAGGATATAAACAGGCCTTGGGTATAGACTTTGAGGAATCTTTTGCTCCTGTGGCTAGATTGGAG